>CM070549.1:34099132-35519916 GCA_036346405.1 Phyllostachys edulis | reverse complement strand
CGGGGGCTGAGGGTTCCTCCCAAAGGCTCACCTAGCGTCTTCCTGTTATGTATTGCTCAAGAGTCCCCTTCTCAAATGAGAGGTACATGGGGTATTTATAGGCTCCTCAGCCTGTACAAATGACCAAAATACCCCTTGGGGGATGGCTACACTATGAGTACAAGTGAGGGCATTACAGTCTTCTATGAGTATAGCTGCATCAATTGGACCCGTACGCGTGTCTTCTGCAAGGCGGGCCCATTAGTGCGATGGATGAATTATTCTTACAACACTAGCCCCCCTGCCCCTTGGTGTTTTAGGAAAAACGTCGAAAGGGGCAGTCTTGAATTGTGCCTTTTATGCAGAGGTTGATATTCCAAAAAAGTTATGGTGGTTCTGAACGATAGTTGCATTCCGACGGGCGAGGCTCCTCCGGTCTTGTGGGCGTCGCAGGGCGCGCGGTGTACGCTCCGGAGGCACGGGGAGCTCCAAAGGCGTGAGGTGGCCGACGAGGGAGTGGGACGGCCGCGAGGGGGCCGTGATGGTGCAATGGCCCCGAGGGCACCGCGAGAGCCCCGAGGACGCTGCGATGGTGCGAGGTACGAGGCCGCCATGAGGGTGCAAGGGTGTGAGGCCGCCATGAGGGCACGAGGCCGCGATGCCCCGAGAGCACCGGGGTGCTGCCGCGAGAAGCTCAGAGCACCTAGCGCCTAGCCGCGAGGAGCGCTGGGCGCTGGGGGCTCAGGGTGCGTGCGCGGCGCGCTGTTTCAATTTTTTCTTAGATCCTCATCTCTCGGTTGGATAGCAGCAGCTCCCACACAAGTAATCAGTAGTACTGGTTATTCTTCCAAGATGAGATGCTCTTTACTTTAGGCTGTGGGACCCGCTTGACTTGATGTCTTTGTGCTTTGCCCCTTTTTTTTTCTTCACGCGAGGCCACATAATTGCCAGCGCCCAGCAGCTTCTTCTTTATTTCCTTCTTATCCTCATTCTTCCTAACTTCATTTCTCCCACTCATTCTTCTCTTGGAGCTTTGCTGCAGCCGGCCATGGCGCCGTTCCCTGCGCCTCCGGCTCTTCGGCTTGGTCTCGCGCCTCGCGCCATGGCTCGCCTGTTCTCACGCTTACGCTGGTGGCCTCGGCTTGCCTCGAGCCGCTCTCGTGCCTCTGGCGGCGTGGCCCGCTACCAGTGTGGTCGGGGCCATCCCGCCTTGCGCCCACCCCGACGGCGTCTTGCCCTCTCGCTCGTCGAACGCCGCTCCTATGGCCACCGCCGGCGCCCGCTCGCCCGGCTCCTCCGCCTCAGCGCCGCGGTGGCCGCAGGCGGTGCGAGGAGGCCGCAGGCCTGCGTAGCACGGTACGATGGGGCGCTGTGCGTGATGGTGCTCGGCGCAGGCGCCGCGAAAGGCGCCGGCCGCGCGAGGATCTTGGTTTAGGGCGCTCCGATCACTGGCGCCGCGAAGCGGGCGCGCTGGGGCGCAGACGCGAGGGCGCCATGAAAGCGGCGGAGCAGAATGTGGGCGCCAAGATGCCAATGCCTTGCCTCGGCGACGTGCATGGTCTTGAGGGCATTGCGGGAACATGGGCGCGAAGGAACATTTTGCCGTATGCGTTGGTCTCTGTGTGTATGTGATCACTTGTCTTGGTTGAACTTGTAACCAAACCGCCAGCGTCGTGCACCGCCGCGGTGTTGTGGGTGGGGTTGCGTGTTGTCTCCCTTTTTCCTTTTGCTGTGCATCTTGTGAGTTTTGCTAGGCGTTCTTGTGCGGTATTTGTTGGTGCAGGCGTTTTGTGCTGTGGCGCTAAGCGGCGCCGAAAGTGCGGCGCTCTATGGGCGTGCATGCGTGGCACTAGCACTTTCCTACCGTGGTGCCCACGATCCCCCGCCTTCACGTGAGGTCTTCATGTACAGCAAGTAGAGCACTTCTAGTTTTCTTTGTCTTCTAGTCTTTTTTCTCACGTGAAATCTTCACGTACAGCACACAGAGCACTTCTAGCCACTGGATGCGTCTTTTGAAGCACAAATCCTACAGAGTTGGGGCACCCGATGGCGGTATTGGTCGCCAGGTGGTAGCGGCAAGGCGCCGCTCATAGGGCATCGCGAGACGGGCGTGGAAGAAGGCGATGCGCAGGAGATAAATCCACTGATGTAAATAAATTTGGATGTCACGCATAGCTACGGTTGCAGCAAAATAATTAAATTCTCGAGATGCCCTTTGCTTTTAGACGTGGGTCCCGCCACCTCGTTCTGCTCGATGTATTTGCTTTTTCACGTGATGGCCAACAAAAGTACACAACTAGTCCTTATCTCTTGTGCCATGGGCTTAGACTATCAAGGACAGGCTATGGTGCAGGGGAATCCCAGGAAACTAGTTGGCTTCCTCCTCTCTAGCCTTTCTTTCTTGGCCATGGCAGCGGAAGCCTCCCAGAGATTCTCCACGGACACGGCACTTGCCGCGACCAACCGCCCGTAGAGTTCACGCAAGAGTTTCGCCGCCATCTCCACCCATGGCTCGGAGGCTTCACCATGACCCTAGAAGATTTTTGGCTACGATCGTGGCGACAAGGAGATTCTCGATGGCCACAGCTCTCGCAGCCACGAGCCAGGCCCAGAGGTGGCGCAAGAACCACGCCACCGCCGCCGGGAGCATCTTGGTGGCTAACGCCTTGGCCGCATGCACCGCGCCCATGACGACGGCCGAGAGGTTGGTGATGGGGATGACCACGGCGAATGGCTTGCTCTGCCGCTACTACTGCTGTTTCATTTTTTGAGTGAAGAAGTGGGCGTGCGTCGACTTCAAGGAGCCCGTCTGGTTCAAGCCTTCAAGGCCGGCGCGCAGATCTTCTAGATCCGCGATCCGTTAGGACAATGCCGTCTACCACACCATGGTCGCCTACGAGGAGTTGGTCGCGGGGAGTTGGACACGTCCATGGAAAGCCCAGGCGGCCGCAGGGCGTGTGTGCCGGATAGCGCCCATGGCCATGTAATGCTTTTGGAATTGGTTGACGTTTTTAGTAGAGCAGCTGGACATCTTTGGGAGATGCCTACAGCTTGACCTCACACTTTGTTTCTTGTAGGCATCTGTTCAGTTTGCATCGATCTCTTGTTGGATGCGATGCACGGATATATGCAAGACTCCATGCCTGCTGGCCCGCTTGTTAACTACCTACGCAGCTCCGTCGTTAGTCGATCTTGATTACTACGTCCATCTTACTTTTGGATTCCATCCCCTGGATTGAAGGCGGGCGCCGGGGCGTCAGGCGAACCGGGGCGCGTGGCAACGGTTGTGAGGGCGCGAGGCCTCGTGGGCACGAGGCCCTGAGACCTGAGGGCTCGACACCGCGAGGGCACGAGGCCGTGAGGCCCCGAGGTGTGAGGCCCCGAGGTGCGAGGGCTCGATGCTGCGAGGATGCGAGGCCCCGTGGGCACGAGGCCCCGAGACCTGAGAGCTCGACACCGCGAGGCCCCGAGGTGCGAGGGGTTGATGTCGCGAAGGCACGAGAACGCGAGGCTGCCGAGGTGCGGTCGCCAGGGTGCGGCTGCAAGGCGCGCGGCCGCCAGAGGGATTGCAGCCACGCGTCTCACGCCGAAGGGTGCCGCTCATCCCAAGTCGTGTGGGATGGCCTCCGAGGTGGGTGGCGCGTCGGAGCAAAGCCCAGGTAGGCGAAGTTGTTCTCCTCTTGCTCAGCGGCTTGATGAGAGCCGTCGAAATAGAACTCCTCAGAAGTGTCGCAGTTCGAGCTGCCTATGAAATTGAGTCATGGATATGTCGGAGGGGTGCCCACAGGGCTAAGTCGTGAGGCACCAAATGACCACTAGGGGTTGTAGCCCCCCCAGTGGGCTTAGAGGTGCCCATGAGGCTAAGTCATGGGCACATTGGGCATGTGCCCCCGACATTAAATCGTGGGCACACCGGTGGCGCCCACGATGCTAAATCATGACACACCGAATGGCCACTAGTGGTAGCCCCAGTGGACTTGGAGGTGCCTATAAGGCTAAGTCGTGGCACATTGGACGTGTGCCTCAACATTAAACGCTCCCGGGATGCGAAGGTGTTAGGCACGCTGGCCTTTGCCTAGATAGAACAGGCGAGGAGTGACCCGAGGTCGTTTCGGCGATAGCCCGGAGGCTGCAGGGGACTAATCTTAGCACATCCATAGACTCGGGCACTAGGCCCGAGCCGCCACTTGCGCCTCGGGTCCAAAGAGACGCAAGCCGCCATGGCGGAGTCGACTGACCACCAAGCCGCTTTGGTCTTTTATTAGGGAGACCACGGGGTCATGCGCCTAGGCACCACTTGAGGTGACATCCTTCGCAGGGAAGGGTTAGCGAGAGTTTGTGTGAGGCAAGCGAGACTTGTAGGACAGTCCGCTTCCTAACAAAGAACAGTTAGAGCAGCCTATCTTACCACCGCGTGTCGAAGGCAAACTTCCCAATCACAATGAGCACAAAATTGAGAAGACATTCACAAACAGTCAACCCCTTAACAAAGCGTGTTAAGGACTACCTCGATCCACGCTATAATTGCATAAATGGTGCGATCATGTAGGAACCTCACGCCTTCATTGCATTAAGTAAGATGGTGTTTAAATCTCGATAGGTGCCACAGGGGGCATACAATAGAGTCTTAAGCATAAAACTTGCGGATTTCCTTCGCAAAGTCCGCCCTCTCACTTGCGGTTGTCCTCGTTTTGAGTGAATTGGGCAGGTAGTGGTGCTGAGAGCATTTCCAATTGGAGAGAGCGGTGACGGATCTGGGCAGGGAGGACAGCTTTAGCCCCGTACATGAGTGAGAGCGGGGTCATTCCAGTGGAGCAGCTAGGGGTCGTGCGCAGGCCCCATAGGATGCCGGGGAGCTCCTCTACACGGGTTCCCCGCTTGAGTGCACTTGTTTCAAGGTGGTGACGTATTCCTTGCAGGAGTAGCCCATTGGTTCTTCCCACGGCCCCGTTGGTTTTTGGATGAGCCACCGTATCGGAGCGAAGGGTGGTCCCGATGGAGTTACAGAAATCTCTGAAAGCTGGAGCGTCGAATTGGGTATCGTCATCCACCGTGAGTTCTTTAGGAACACCGATTTACGCATTTATATTCTTCCAAAAGAATTCCACCGTGTCGCGAGGCGTGATGGAGGCTAGGGGCTCCGCCTCTACCCATTCGGTGATGTAATTCACTGATGCTACCACACGCTTGTAGCCCCCTTGCGGTGAGGATGGCCCGAGCAGGTCCATTCCCCATCGGGCAAAAGGCCAGGTGATTGGTACGGTGCTCAGGGGATTAGCAGGATCGATGTGATTGGCTGCCATTTTTTGGCATCCCTCGCGCTTCCTGAGCGTGTCGAGGGCATCTTGCACCATTGTGAGCCGATAGAAGCCTTGGCGAAGTGTTCTTGCTGCGATTTCCCTTAGCGCGATATGAGAGGTGCAGAGGCCCTCATGAACGTCCAAAAGAAGTGTCATGTTTGACGGTGTCCAAGCAAATATGCCAGCGTTGGACTTTAAGAACTCCATTAGCTCCTTCTCCATCTTTCCTGGGATAACGACCCCGATTCTAAGAGACTGCGGGTCACCCTGGTCGAAGAGTCGTACTTCCTGCAGGTCCTCCTCCGAACGAGGCTTAAGGGAGCACCTCGCTGGAGGGGGTACATCCTTAGTGTGCCTTGGTGAGAGAGGCAAGGGCATGTCCTCCTTTGACTCCTTGGGTTCGAGAAAGTTGATGTCGCTGGAGTTAGCTGCCGCTTTGTGGTACAAACGGCGAGCTAAGTCTTGATCACCCCTCACGGAGATGACCCCGTGAGGGCCTGGTATCTTTAAGCACAGGTAGTTTTGATGTATTGCTGCACAGAAGCGGTTGAGAGTTGCCCTTCCCATGATAGCATTGAATGGGGACTCGATGTCAACAACATCGAATCTGACGGCTTCCGTGCGGTGATTCTCCTGCGGTCTGAACGTCATGAGGAGTTCGATTCTCCCAAGGGGTTGAATGGATTTTCCTGGTATGAAGCCGGCGAGAGGGCGATCGGATGGCAGTAGGATGCCAGGATGATAGCCCCCCCGTGACTCCCATAGTTCCTTGAGCGCACACAAATAGAGTATATCTGCAGAGCTTCCTCCGTCGACAAGGATGCGAGACCTCGCAATTGGATATTGTGGCGATTACTAAGAGGGCGCCATCATGAGGGAACCTTAAGCCTTGTGCATCATCACCGTGAAGCTAAGAGAAATGCTTGCCCATTTGAAAGGACTCTTTGAGGAGCCACCCCACGACGTTGATTTCTTGGGCGTACTCATACATTGCGTTTTGATGCATGACCGAGGCCGAGCCCCTATTATGACATTTACTTGTCTTTGCGGCGCTTGGAAAGGAGTTCATGCTCAACATCTTGCAAGTGCCGCCGAGGGTAGATCCCTAGGGACCTCGTGCTCGGGGGTGGAATTGCCCGAAGGGCATCGCCTCCGCGCCGTGGGATGTGGTGGCGACGCCGACGGCGTGGCTGGGCCGTGTTCGAGGAGCTTTGCTATTTCGATGGCGCATCGACGCACTCATTTGTATCATGCCCGCTCATCTTGTGGTAGGCACACCAAATACTGCCTCCTTGATTTGGGTTGCTCCTCCTTTCATTGCGGCCTTCGTCAGACGCCCTTTCCAAAGGGATTTTGGTCTCGATTCTTTCTTGGGTCCTCTGGTGGAGTTGCTCCAGCGCTCTGCGAAGGAGTGTCGATTCGACAAGAATCTTGGAGTCACGTTCATCGCCAGAGTGATCCCTCCGGTCATTGCCCTCCCTCCGGGAGAGCTTTTGACTTCTTCCGGAGGAGATGCTTTCCCCTGCGGAGAAATCCCTTCTAGCTGTGTCGTCTTCTTCTCCTCGGCGATTTTTCCACGACCTCAAGAGCTCATGGGTCGCCCTCGGGATCTCTCCCAAGCGATTGAGTTCTCCCGGGAGCAGCCCTTCTTTGCACGCATTGATGACTGTGGAGTCCGGGGCATCTGCCACCTGGCTTCTCACTTTCGAAAAGCGCTTAAGAAATTCTCTCGTGGATTCACCCCTTTGTTGCTTGACAGTAAAGAGCTGGTTGGGGAGCATGGGGCGCTTATAGCTTCCTTGGAAATTTGCGCTGAACTCTTCCCTCAACTGGTCCCAAGAATAGATGGAGCCTTTCTTTTGGTTGAAGAACCAGGAACGTGCTGTTCCGGAGAGGAACAGCGGGAGGCAGTTACACATCTCTACTTCTCCACCTCCCCCAGCCCGAATCGCCGTGGAGTATACTTCCAGGAATTGCATAGGGTCAGAGTCCCCATCGTAAGGCCCAAGGTTAGGCTGGCGGAACTTCGGTTGGAAAGGAGTTTTGTAGATGTCTCTTGTGAGAGGATTCCCTGTCTCTGGGACGCCCCTGTCCCTTCGTGCGCGCGGTGATGGTGATCGATGGCAAGCGGCACTTAGCGATGGGCGGGCTCTCTGAGCCGAAGAGCTAGATGCCACGGCCAGCGACGATGGCGAAAGACTGGCGAGTTGGAGCGCCCGCGCCTACTTGCAACTTGATCCGGCCGGAAGATTAGTGATTCAGCATCCTCTTCTTCGCGGCGGTGGTGACCGTGCTCCCCAGCGGATCCGATTGGTGGCATGGGGACACGCCTAGTGTCCGCAGAGTACATGCTCTTCTGACCGCCTCGGCCACAACCTCCTTGATGTGAACCCTTACGGCTTGTTGAGTGCACTTGGGCCATGACGGGTGGAATGGTCCTTCCGCCTGAAGGTGCTAGGGCACCGGGGGAGCAACTTTTGGCCTCACGGGCTCCTTAGTTGCCCCCGGCCATGTAGCACCTTGAGGATGGAGCCCAGCACTTACTGGGGGGAGTTGACTCACCATCTCCGGGTGCAGGTGCATTTGCCCAGGCGGAGGTGCTTGGAGGGGAGGTCGCGGAGCGCCCGTTCCAGGGGGTATGAACTCAGGCCTCGGAGGCTGGGGCGACGGGATGAATTGCAATGGAAAGGGCTGAGCTCCTTCCCATCCAGAGTTTGGTGGGTGCATTGGCCAGTAAGGAGCCCCGCATCACCGCTGCAGGCGTGGGCGAGGGAGGTTGAAAGGAGTCCCCTTGCACCCTCCGAGGAAGCTCTCGCGGGGCGGATCGAGGCCACTTGAATTGAAGGTGGTGCTGGGAGCGAAGAGACGTGTTGAAGGTCATTGGGAGTACGATACGCGGCCATCATGTAGTCCACCACCTGCCTTGCGGTTGCCTCCACCATTGCTTGGCAATTAATAGCGCTGAGCCCCCCCAGGAGCCGCGGACGGCCCTGGAGCGTCGATGACACTTCGGGCCCCTTGCCTTTGGCCGGACACTTCACCGGTTGGTGCGATGGATGTGGGAACGCTTGACATCCCGGGGATGCGCAAGACATTGTCTGCCCCAGGGTGAACAGCCCCGATCTCCGAAGATAACCCGCGCCTTGGGTTTCTTCGGAGAACGGACCGGTCGTCCACGGGCTCCTGATGATCTGGAGCAGGAGGAGGCCTTGTGGACTTGGAGTACTTCTTGGTAGGAGCCATAGCCTTCTGTTGATCAGCTACGTCCCCACGGACGGCGCCAATGTTGATGGTGTAAAACCAAACACAAAAAAGAGGGTGGACGTCGGCCGTGTTACGGGCCTTCGTCCACGAGAGCGGGCGTAACACGGGGGACCACCCTACTCCTGTCGGTGGCCTGCGGGGGCTGAGGGTTCCTCCCGAAGGCTCACCTAGCGTCTTCCTGTTATGTATTGCTCAAGAGTCCCCTTCTCAAATGAGAGGTACATGGGGTATTTATAGGCTCCTCAGCCTGTACAAATGACCAAAATACCCCTTAGGGGATGGCTACACTATGAGTACAAGTGAGGGCATTACAGTCTTCTATGAGTATAGCTGCATCAATTGGACCCGTACGCATGTCTTCTGCAAGGCGGGCCCATTAGTGCGATGGATGAATTATTCTTACAACACAATGAATGCAAAAGAGCCAACTCCCCCTCAAAATAGGCCAAGAGGACTAATAACCCCCAACTTTCCCGCAAAGAAGCAAAACGAGAAAAATAAAGAGCCTTAGTGAAAATATCCACAACCTGCTGCACAGACTCTACAAAGTGAAGCACAACATCACCCTTCTCTACATGGTCTCTAAGGAAATGATATCGAATGTCAATGTGACAAGGTATAAAGAATGAAATCATGTCACACAAGGATAATAAACAAGGCTCCGTGATTTTATATTACAATGCAAGTTGCTGATTTAAAATGCAGTATGATACAATGAATGCAAAAGAGCCAACTCCCCCTCAAAACAGGCCAAGAGGACTAATAACCCCCAACTTTCCCGCAAAGAAGCAAAACGAGAAAAATCAAGAGCCTTAGTGAAAATATCCACAACCTGCTGCACAGACTCTACAAAGTGAAGCACAACATCACCCTTCTCTACATGGTCTCTAAGGAAATGATATCGAATGTCAATGTGCTTGGTCCTAGAGTGTTGCACTGGGTTTTTGGCAATATTTATGGCACTAGTGTTGTCACAGAAAAGAGGTACACTATCCAAAAACAACTCATAATCCCACAGAGTAGACAAGATCCAAAGAACCTGAGAGCAACTACTGGCTGCAACTACATACTCGGCCTCGATAGTGGACTATGTAACAGAGGACTGCTTCCTAGAAGACCAAGAGATAAGAGATGTGCCTAAGAAATAACAAGTACCAGAAGTACTCTTCCTATCCACTCTACACCCCGCAAAATTAGCATCAGAGAAAGCCCGAATGGAGAGAGCAGAATCAGAAGAGAACTAGAGTCCAAAGTTAAGAGTGTCCTGGAGGTACCTGAAGATGCGACGCACTGCTTGACAATGTGAGGCACGAGGGGAAGCCTGAAATCGAGCACACAGACACACATCAAATTGTATATCCGGCCTCGATGCCGTGAGGTAGAGGAGGGAGCCAATCATGCTGTGGTACTCCTTCTGATCCACGGGCTCTCCATCCTCATCAGGGTCCAGCACGGTGGATGTGGCAATAGGAGTAGACATTGGCCTACTGCTTCCTATGTCAAAGCGCTGAAGAAGGTCCTTTGTGTATTTGCTTTGATGAATGAAGGTGCCTTCTTTCAGTTGCTTGACTTGAAGACCAAGGAAGAAGGTCAGTTCGCCCTTCATGCTCATCTCGAATTCCCTGCTCCTAGAATCTGAAAATCTAGACACCAAAACATGAGAAGAACCACCGAATATGATGTCATCCACATAAATCTGAACTAGTAAGAAATCACTGCCATGCCTGAGAGTGAACAAGGTTTTATCTACCATTCTTATTTTGAAATCATTTTAAGCAAGAAACTCTTAAGCCTATCATACCAAGTTCTAGGGGCTTGCTTCAATCCATACAAGACTTTGGAGAACTTAAACACATGGTTTGGGAATTTGGGATTTTCAAAACCAGGGGTTGCTTGACAAAGACCTCTTCTTCTATAAAACCATTAAGGAAAGCACGCTTGACATCCATTTGAAAAAGCTTAAAGCCCTTAGATGCCGCGAAAGCTAGCAAAATACGAATGGCTTCTAATCTAGCTACAGGAGCAAATGTCTCTTCAAAGTCTAAGCTTTCTACCTGAGAAAATCCTTGAGCTACAAGCCTAGCCTTGTTGCGAACTACCAACTCATCCTCACTTTGCTTATTTTTGAAAATTCATTTTGTTCCAATAACATTTTGATTAGGTGGAGGTTCAACCAAGGTCCAGACTTGGTTTCTTTCAAAATTTTCAAGCTCTTCATGCATGGCATTGACCCAAGAGGAATCAGATAAAGCATGGGTAACATCTCAGGGTTCAAAAGATGCGACAAAAGCAGAATATGCATGAGAATCTGGAGAGATAAACCTGGAGCGAGTGACTCGCTCATGAAGATCCCCAATCATCTGCTTAGATGGATGTTGTCGCTGAATGTGAAGAGGAGGTCTTGGTGCAGAAGTGGCCTCTACCTCATGGACTGTAGAGGTAGGAGCAGAGCCACTCGGATCGTCGGTGAAGGTGGGAAGAGGCTGCTCATCAGAAGCTAGAGAAGTAGAAGCAGGCTCTCCAACCACCTCAGAAGTGACTGGATGATGGATTGGGTCCTCATCCTCAGAGTCGTCATCGACGAAGATGCTTTCAGAAACCTGAGTACCTGCACCATCGGGTCTAGTACTAGGACTAGCCTCATCAAAAGTGACTTCGCAAGTCTCAATAATTTTGTTAGTATCCAAATTAAACACACGATAGCCACGAGAATGAGCAGGATATCCAAGAAAAATGCTATCATAACATCTTGATTCAAATTTATCCAAGTTGCCATGTTTAAGAATGAAGCACTTGCAGCCAAAAATCTTGAAATGAGAGACTTTAGGCCTATGATCAAATCTAAGCTCAAAAGAAGTCTTGCCTATGACAGATCTCAAGAACACTCTATTGGACACATAGCAAGCAGTAGAGATCGCCTCAGCCCAAAACCTCTTCGGTGTACTATGCTCATCTAGCATGGTCCTAGCCATCTCTACAAGGGTCCTGTTCTTCCTCTCTATAACACCATTCTACTGGGGAACTCTAGGTGAAGAGAACTGGTGCTCAAGTCCCCTATCAGTGCAGAAAGTGGCAAAGGAAGAGTTCTTGAATTATGTCCCATTGTCACTCCTAATGGCTCTCAAAGCTCCAGGAAGATCAACAGCTAGTCTAAGGACCAATTCTCTAAAATAGCTAAAAGCCTCATCCTTAGAAACCAGAAAATAAACCCATAAATACCTGGAGAAGTCATCCATAATTACAAGCACATACCATTTCCCACCTGCAGATTGGACTCTAGAGGGGCCAACTGTATCTAGGTGCAAGAGCTGATCAGGTCCATCAGTCATCACTAAAGAAAGTGGTGGTTGAGAAGCAGAAACCATCTTACCATGTCTACAGGGAGTGCACACAAGGTCTCTAACATTATGAAGTTTAGGCAAACCTCTAATCAAAACTTTGCTACGGATCCTAGTCAGATGGTCAAAGCCTATATGTCCAAGCCTACGGTGCCACAACACTAGATCATGAGAGTCTGAAGCCACAAGACACCTAGGGCTGGAAGAAGAAGAGATACTGAAATTAGCACTAAAGATCTTCTCAAACCTAGAGATCCCAAAGACATGCTCACCTGAGGAGTCTAGTACTCTACACTCACCACTTTTGAACCTCACTTCCAGACCCTCATCAAGAAGCTGAGAAACAGATAGAAAATTATACCTCAGCTTACTTACCAAAGCGACGTCCTTAAACATGAAGATGTTGTTGACGCGCACTGTGTCCCTAGCTGTCACGGTCCCGGTAGAAGCATCCCCAAACGTGTTCAACTCGTTGTCGGATGCACGTGTGAGGGAGGAGAACCATCTAGAATCTCCAGTCATGTGTCGAGAACACCCAGAGTCAACAAGCCAAATGTCCTCCTTCCTCGCACGACGGACCTACAGGGCAAAAGTAGGGAACATCTGTGTCTCAATACTGGGGTTAGTGATAAAAGACTTAGGAATCCAGTACTGAGCCACACGATGCTTAGGAACAGCAGAAGAAGCAGCAATAAAATGGTTAGAGGGATAATCATAAGAACGCACACAAGCAACACCTAGACCTCTCCGAATCGACCTACCAAAAGATCGATACTCCCCCTGTCTAGATGCTACCCGTGGTCTCTCCTCACGATATCCTAACCCAAAATGCTGCCTAGAGCCACCAAAAGAGACAAAGAAGTCATCTACGAGCCTAGGCCTATGTCTAGCAGGAAAGATAGGCTGCCTGGCTCTAGAGACTATCACAGATGAGGGAACTCCTCTAATGGTCTTCAAGGCACTCATCCTCTCCTTCCTCTCAATCTTGGCTCTACGGAAGCAGAACTCAATGATGTGGTCATCCTTCTTGCAAAAGGTGCAATAGTACTTGACCTTTTGAGGGGTCTGACCTGATGAAGTAGAAGCACCTGTCTTGTTTGAAGGGGTTTGGGCAAAACCTGCAGATCTAAAGACTACCTTAGATGGCTCAAGGGGTTCTACCTCGAACATGCCACTCTCAACAGCTCTCACAATCTTAGGTGGATGGTTCTTGGAATGCTCTAGGGAATTAAAACCTAAACTACTTTTCTTCACACTCCTTAGATTAGTCGAGGATTATGTTGAGGTTCTTCTTCCCACTAGAAAATCTCTCAATGGTCTTTTTGAGGTAGTCATTTTCTTTGGCTAGATCCTTACATGAGGCGCACTTATTTGACTCGATTACCTTATTATATCTTTTCTTAAGAAGAGCTACCTCAATCTTCAAAGACTCACAAGACACACAAGGGGCATTCTTAATCATATTCACTTGCTCCTTGAATTTGACTCTAAACGCCTCTTGTATCTCATCTAAATTATGTCCAACTTCAATACAACAGGCACAAGAATTAGAATCAACTACTTTGTTGTATGCAGTCATGGACATGGATTGTTCAATTTTAGCTTTTTCCTCTAGAGTCTTGTTTAGAGCTTCATTCTCCATTGTGAGTTTAAGGCAATTTTCATATGATGCAGATTTAGAATGAAGAACCATTTCAGTCATTTCTTTCATTTTAATCTTATTATCCTCATAATGAGAGAAAGTGTGACTAGTATCAAATTTCAGTAATTCTTTTGTAGCGCTATCCAATTTTAATTCAAGTAAAGCACAATTTGAGCAAGGTAAAGGAATAGCATCTACAGCAGTCACATCTAGAGTAATAGCATCCATGCACATAGGACTAGACTTGAGAGATTCTAGTTCATCAAGAGCATCTTTAAGTTGATTCACAACAGAGGAATGAGTAGATTTCAGATTGATCAATTCATTATGCAAACTAGAGCAAGAATCACAAACATCAACAGGATTAATGGATTTTAGCCTAACAACTTCTAGGTTCAAGATATCAATCATGCTGTCCTGTCTCTTAATCATTTTAGTTTGCTTTTTCAGTTTTTGTTGAGCAACGACCAAAGCACGTTTCATTTCATTGAGTGAGGGGCATACCTCATCGGGATCGCTGAAAGGGTCGTCGTCGTTGGAGGAGTTGACGTCGTGCATGTCCTTGGCTATGAAGCACATACCGGTGAAATTCTGGGTCTTCTTATTACCATGAGAATCATCGTCGTCGTCCTCTGTCCCCGAGTCCACATCGCTCATATCAACACTCTCAAGAGCGGCAAGGACCCGGCTGACGAACTTGCGATAGTTGGGCTTCTTGGCTTTTGCATCCCTAGCTTGAGGACGCCTCTGGGAGTCTTTCTCCTCCTTGCCCTTCAGCTTGGGGCACCTGGCACGAATGTGGTTTGGCTCACCACACTCAAAGCAAGTGACAGGACCACCTCTCCTTCTGCTCCTCACCTTGTTGTAGACTCTCGAAAATTTTGTGGATAGGAGGGCTAAATCATCCTTAGGTAGCTTCTCTAACTGCTCATCGCTCAAAGAGTGTAAAGCGGACAATGAAAACCCAGATGAGCCAAAATCCAAAGAATCAGAAGAACTACCCTTAGATGGGTTAGCCACTAAAGCCATCGACTCTGTCTTAGGGAGACGCGAGATGAAGTCAATCTCATGCGTCTTCAACCTCGAGTAGAGCTTATCCATGGTAAGCTCACTCATGACAGTGTTGTCATTGATAGAAGTGATTTTCATCCCCCAGACTTTCACATCAAGAGCACCCAAGAGCTGATGTGCATTTTTAGATTCAGTGAACACGAGATCCACAGCACATAAGTCATGAAGGATTTTTGAGAATCTTCCCCACAATTCATCCAAAGATTCACCGAGCCTTTGTTCGATCTTTGAGTATTCTTTCTTGAGTTGATTCTGTCTCACTTCCTTGATCGTAGTAGATCTCTCGTGGTAATCACAGAGGGTCTTCCAAATCTCGTGAGCAGACCTCAAATGAGTGACACGCTCAAAATCAAATCAACTAAGCCCTTGAATCAAGAAGTTTCGAGCCTTGCTATTTGCCTCCACATCTGGAGTGATCACATCGTTATTGACTGGCACAATATAAGGATTTTTGACTTTAAGCTAAATTGCGTGCCCTTGAGCCTCGATGTAGGCATGCATGCGAGCCTTCCAGTAAGCAAAGTCGACTCCATCAAACACAGGAGGTTTGGTGGAATACTTGTCAGACGCCATGGCTCCTCAGACTAGTTAAGATCTATGAGAAGAGCTAACTGGGCTCTCATACCACTTGTAGGACTAGAAAGGCACCTAGAGGGAGGGGGGGTGAATAGACACTTTCCCTATTTTTCACCTCGATCGAACTCCACACTACTTTCACTCCAATAGCTATAAAAGCTATGAAGCACAGTGGATGACCTGTGTTGAATCCGATCAAACCCCGAAGCAAAAGACCCAAAACACGGAGATCAAACCCTCGGGCCCGGTCTGACCGACGGCTATCAGGCGATCAGACCGGTGGGCAGTCTGACCAGCGGCTTACACGTGGTCTGACCGGACCTGACCAGAAACAGTGCTAATAGCCCGAAATCCAAAACGAAAATCGGTCTAACTTTTGATCTACATGATAAAACTTGACCAAACTTGAGACACACCTTACGAAGGATATCAGGAACCTATTGCAAGCAACGATCGTCCAGATCTATACCAAAGTCCTGACCTTTTTCCATTTGAACGAAGGTGGTTTCAAAACCGGACAAAAACGAAAATGTGATCTAGAAACTTGCTCGTGGTTGAATGATGATCTAGATGATCCTAGATAGGTTCCCACATGTCACAGCAAGTAAGATCAAGAGAAGAAGCCAAGCAAAAACTCGTGGATCAAAAGATGACTCAAAATGACCAAATAGAGATGAAGAACACAAGAAAACTCATCTTTGAGAAATCATGCATAGACACTACAAGATGAACACCCATTTACCAACACATATATACGTTGGTAAAAATCCAAATAAGTGTTGTTAAGGACTATACGAACGCATTTAATATGCGTTGCCATTGAGGCCGTTGTGAGAGTCTATTATAACAGATAAACAAGCGTTGGTAATAGATATGAAAAGGCGTTGCTGTTGGAAATATGCCCTAGAGGCAATCATAGAGATGATTATATTTCATTATGTTCATGACATTGGATAATGTGTTATCTTGTTCCTAGAATAATATTGTTAATATTTATTATCAAGTATGTGACTTGGTTGTGAAACTATATATTTCTGCGATAGTTATTCTTATACGTTCCCTGGTCGGAAACATATGAGGACACATATGAATAGACTAGCATATGTATTGGTTGATGACTATGTTTCACGAGTCATAGATATGGAGATATCAAACCAATAATATGGACACATGTTAGAGAACATGATGTTGGATTAGACCCACCTTGAGACACTATTGAGATTGTTATGATTCTATGTGTCGTTAGTTGGTCTCAAGCAATGATGACGTATAATCCTTAGACCTGAGATCATCATAGTTTCCTACATGTGTAATAGCACTCTTAGGGGTTGCCAAACGCTACACCGTGAATCGGGTAGTTATAAAGATAGCTTTCGGGTGTCTTTGTGAAACATGGAGAGGAATGTGACCGGTGGGATATAGGATTTGCCCTCCTAACATAACAGAGAGATGTCTCTCGGCCCTCGTTGATCGGATAAATAAAGTGCATGGCCATGCCACTAGTAGTCAAGTGTTCGACCACGTGAAGTTATCCGACACTCGATCGAGAAAGAATTGAACAGATCCATGGATGACACAACATCTCACCGGAGTTCAACCGACATCGTGAGGCAAAGGAGTATACACGAGTAGGTCACTCGCTTTGATCGATGCTGGTCGGTCGTATGAAGATACGAGCTGGTTGTAGACTAGTCGAACGTAATCACAGAGTGGTCGTAACACGTCGTAAGGAGTTACGAATCGTCGTGACCACAAACGAATCGGTCAGATAGAGTATAGACACAGTCGTAAGTGATGAGGACTGGTCATAGATCATATTGCATTAAGGTTCGTCCGATATAATTTATGTGTATTCGGAATCGCTATGTTCGCTAGGAGTCACATTTACTAGTGATCGGAAAGAGTTTCCAGTCACAACCGATTACACATGAACCTACTGTGGTCACACACTTAACGGGTTGGAACAAACCAGTACGAATACGATTCGTAAATGTGTTCGGATAGGATTCGTCACGAGCACTATATAAGGAGATGTATGAGGCTGTTGGGAGGCGCGCGAGAAAACACCACCGAAACCCTAGCCGCCATCTTCCTGAGAGCTCTACCGTGCGAATTGGTGCTAGCACACCAGCGTATGGTTGTTCCTGCCCTGGACGTGTGGATACCGTAGAGGCGCTACTACGATTGTTGCGCTTGAGGACGATCCGCGATCTTCACAAGTAACTACAGAGGTTGCTGGAGGGGACGATCGACTACGACCACCACATCGACTTGCTAGACGTTGGACGATCGACTACGACCACTACATCGACGCGCTCTTCGTTGGACCAGGCTGCTCCAACCCTTCTTCCGCTGCTCTGCGCGTCTGGTGGTAACGATCTGTGATCATCTACTTGCTTGGCTTCCTGGTTTGCGTGGTAGAAATTTTTGTTTGTAGCTATCGTAGCCTACCCCGCGACCCTACAGTTGCTACTTCGCAACGGATATAGTCAAGTTGTAACTACACTTGTATGCGTTGGTACTTACCATGCATTTATGACTTTTACTATTTTGACAATGGATATAATTATATTGTCACAACGCATAGAAGTGTTGGTACTTACCATACACATATGACTTTTGCTATTTTGGCAATGGATATAATTAGGTTGCTGCAACGATTATAAGTGTGTAGAAGTTAAAGTAAAAAAATTATTGTCGGTCGTATCATGGTAAAAAAGAACACTCGTATATTAAAAAGAAATTGTTGCATTACATAGAGAACCATCCACATAAGACATCATATAAATATTTTGCTTGAACATCATTTCCTAACAGAATGAAATCTAAACATAATGAAAATCATCTGCCTATGTCACCATTCTCCACCTTCATTCAACATATCATTCATAGCATCATCCATTTATCTTATCAACCTACAATGAAAAATTGTAGTCCATTAACGCACCATTAGAAAGAAACAAAATCAAAACATTAAAGTAACAAAACTAAAAGGAGTAGCGTATTATATTATTTTGATGCTCGACCATATTCATGATTTCCAAACAGTACCAACATAATGTATTCCTACTCAACCACATTGCAATAATTTTGCAATGTGTAATACATGTCACAGCATGGATGTGCAATGCTTACCTAGCAGAGATTGACATTAGATGGAGATAAAGCCTAGACAACTCCGTTGGCTACAGGAGCTTCATGGGGTTCTTTGCAGGACCCCATCCTACCAATACAATGGCAAATCCTAACTTTCTATTGAGAAGTTGAGGCTAGACTTATGCTAAGTCATGTGGGCATCAGTGACCAATCTTATTTACCATCAGCTATATTAACTGACAGTTGTTCGATTTTGTTTTCTGTATGTGTGATCAAATAGTTTATACATAGCTCACCTGTTATGCAACATATGTAATGTAGACTGTAAGACTATTGAAGAGGTGATCTAGACAAGAAAATTTAGATTGGACATGAAATGCCCCCACAAGACTATCCTTTATGTAATCACACCCGATTGCTAAATTTTTGGAAGTAATCTAATAAACATGCTGCTAAATGCTATGAACAAAATGCCAATTCTCTTTAAACAGTCAGAAAAGGAAGCCCTCGAAATTTCAAAGTTCAGGTACATGTATCTCGTCAAAGCATAGAATGCTTGCTCCACTTTTATTTGCTTGTCTATCAACAAGAAATTTGTCAGCAACAGCTAAAAGGATATGCTTTTGATGTGTCTCTTGTTTGTACTTATCTTCCCCGATCAGCCACTCCTTGATTTTTGCATCAAAAGGGAGGCTTGATATCCAACTGAAAGTACTCGAGAGAATAGACTTGTCATCATTGTGTCTCTTCCATACATCATGCATATGATCATGTATTTCAAGCATAGCCTGCATCAAAAGGAGTAATTCAACTTATGCAAATGCTAGACAACAGGATCCCAACTGAAATATAATAATCACTAAGTTAGTTCGCAGAATTCTGTTTTTGTTAGCTTGCCAAGCCACGCCTATGTACATGAGTTCAGGTAGACATACATGCTCACGAGCATGCTTCCCAACAAATAACAGATCCAATTCAGATAATGTCAATCAAATATTGTTACTATGTGTAACATGAGTCGTGAAGAATTTTCTTCAATCAAACAAATTGTTTTCCAAATTCAATAGCTATATCAGGTTAAGACTGAATTAACAGGTTATCATGAATAGTTCTAAATATTTTACCTCATGAAAGTGAAACCGCTTACCTCATGAAAGTGAAGCCGCCTCCTGTGTTTGATGACACCTTCTGTGGCCCCATAAAACATAACCATCAACATTGTCTTCTCTATGTCACAAATTGTTCCTTAAAGTTAGGATAACAAGCGCAGCTAGAAAATTTAGTAAGTATTACAAGTGAAACTAGAAGGACAATATTATCATGGGTTCATGGTAAATGACTCATGACTGTTTTTACAAGAACATAGCACAATGACCCAAGAGAAGCACTTATTACTCATATGTAGTTAGAATATTGATAGAAAGATGGTATCCAACCAGACTAGAAATCGCTAATGCTAAGCATTAGCCAAGATGAAATTATTGATAAGCTTACCACTTCCAACATTCCCATAAATGTATATTCCTTTTGGAGCAATTGGTGCAACTGGTTTCTGGCCAACTAATGTATCTAGTTTCTTCTCTCGGTTCAAATATGATACCCATTTTCCAACTCCAGGTTCTATAATTAGGCTAGCATGTTGAAATAAACATAGCTGATCTGATAAAAAAATTAAGTATTGCTGATGGCAAGGATATGAATCACAAAATGCCATACGACAGAAGAGAGAAAGATCTAGTATGAGCAGCAGATCTTGTACTAATAGGTAAGTTCATACAAGAAATATTCAACCAAGATCATGTAATAGTGATCTAATAGTGATAAATATAATGGACAAGGAAACAAGGCAACTTAGCATGAGAGTTTATTACATTACAGCATCAAACAGAACAATCAGCAGTTAAATAATCTCTAACCATTAATATATCTTGCGCTTCACGCTCCTCATCCTTCTTCCTCCTCATTTCTGCATAACGATCTTGCTTAGTCCTCCTTGAATCTAGCGCGGCTTCTTCAGCCTGGCAAGTAGAAAAATTCTTTTATGTGAAAATTTTTGTTCTTTAAGAGATATCAGTACAACTAGGAAAGTAAATAGCAAACGTGCACTTTCGTTCCATACTCTATCTTGAAATGAATAACCGAATTGGCAAAAACTCATATGAATTAAGAAAACAAGCACACAAAGTCTCTGGACTGCCATAAAATCTGTAATCAGTCATCTTATACTAGGAACTTAGTCCAAGATGGTAAGAATCATGCTAACTGACTAGTGTTGGAAGCTGAAAGTACATTGTGACATACCGATATTGTAGATGGACAATTTATATATGCTCAGGTAGATAAAATTGCAGTTCAAGGATTTAACTGAATACCAATATCCTAAATAATGTAATTGTTCATAGTTGTAAGTATTAAGTGCTTGCAAAACTGAAAAGCATGGCATCCTAATTGTTAACCAACCTAACGCTGCTCGTCTCGCTCTTGCCTTTTCTTCTCCTTCTTCTTGGAGGCTTTGGGGGCATAGTGATCCTCCTGGCCCTCCTCCTCGTCACTCTCCGCATCGTCCTCTGCATCTGCAAGAACTGAGAAAGCTAGGGTCCATACAAACACAACGCAATCGAAGGAAAAGGTAAGGGCTCTTCGCTGTTCTAGTACCATCGTGGGTGGTGGAAGCGGCCGACGAACTTGCAAAGAATGGCCTTCGACGCATGCGGTGCACCAGCACCGCCACGCACCACCGGTTCCTCCTGGATTTGCAAGGGATTAGCTAATGAGAGAGATTGGGCGTGTCATAAGGATGGAGAGATGGGGACCTCGAAGAGCGGGGGTACCTAGAGGGGCTGGAGTGGGAGGCGGTGGTTGGTGGCGGCGGCATCGGAGCGGCGACGCTAGAGGAGGAAAGGGAAGATGGCGAAGGCCAGCAGCATGCACACCACCGCGGCGAGGATGCCGCCACCGTCCATCTCTCCAACCTACGATCTCCCCAAAACCTCGATTTCGCTTTCGTTCTACAGGTCGATGGATTTGCTTGCTGGTTTTTTCGGCCGAATCGAATCGAATTGGGGAACCCAAGGCGATGCCGCCAACGTGGGCGAGGGCGACGCAGTGATGACGAGTGGGGAGTGGCGCGATTTTGGGGGGAAGGGACGGGGCGGGTCGGCCGCGGGCGAGGGTGTTGCAGCAGTGGGCGAGGGCGGCGCGGTGGCGACGAGTGGGGAGCGGCGCGGTTTTGGGGGAAGGGACGGGCGGCATATTTTTTTAGATCCGCCGAAGCGGGTTGCCTTAACAGCAGTGCGCTAAAGGAAAGCCCGAAAGCTGTTCCCGTCCTATCAGGGGAGATGCCAACCGTCTCTCCTTTCTACGAACACGGGCGGCCGATTTCTTGGAAGGAAGGTGAAGTGGAAGGGACTAATCTACTAAGGGAGGAGGGAAGTCAGGATAAGCTGAGCAATTTTATTTGGAAGTGGGAGGTGGTGGGCTGAGTTGATCCTGCAACACATGTGCTTTCCGTTGCGAGTTATGTGTTGTTGTATGTATGTTTTTCTTGTAGTGAGATTGATTTGAGATTGAGAGGGTTTACAACCACTCCATCCATAGAGGACAAGAGCTCAATCCATGAGCACTCACTCAACTCATCTCTCCAAAACCCTAAGCCTCTCCTTTCCTCTCTAAGCCCTAAGACAAACTAGGGTTTTGCAAATGAAGTGCTTGGAAGCTGCTTGACAGCACCCCCTCCTATTTATAGAGAGGCCTAGCTTCTAGAAGAGTTAAACCTAATGGGCTCCCGTTAAGGCCCAACACAAACAGGTCACACACGCACGTATTTTAAAGCGTCGTCTTCACTTGTCTTGACCTAATCCACTTCTCCAACGCACCGTCTTGTGTCGCGGGTTTGCAAAAGGTCACCAAGGCAGTATCTGGTGAAATTACCAAAATACTCCTTCTCAATCTTTTTCGAAGGCCGAGTTCGAACTACGCGAGGCACTCCCATGCTTCGCCACGTGTAGGTTGATCCAGCGGCTCTCATCATGCCGGCAAGTCTCTCCCGTCTGGCTCCCGCCGAACCACCAAGGCACTTGCACCGACTCCCGCGCCGCTTGATTCAACCCGTCGCACCAAACTGCCCGTTCGGTTACCTTTGTCCAATTTGCGCCATGCTTGAATCCATTGATCTCACCCGGCATCCTTGATCGTTCTGGACCTCAGCTCTCCAAGCTTAGTCCCGATCATCCTCGCCGTTGACCGTCATTGACCTCCAAGCGTCCTGCACAACAAATAGACAAAGAAATCGAATCCGGGAGCAAATTCTTCACAACTTGACCCACGTTGGTGAAAACATGCATCATGCAATACATATGCACTGAAGCCCAAGTCCTTGACTTAATGAAAATGTAACATCCCTATTTTTTGGCCTTTTTGAAAATTTTGAAAACCTTAAAAAGGAACCATTTGGTTTTATTAATTTGCTTAAGGTTAAATTGCAATTTAGAATTTCAAAAGCAGTTTCATTTGAATTAATTAAAACCTCAACTAATTAAAGTTGGTTTAGTTGAGTTTTGTTGGATTTTAATTTGGTTTTTCCTTTGGCCTTATGTTAAAAATAATTAACTGCTGAAAACTAAAAGCAATAGTTAAGCTTAAAATATTTTTACTAAGTCCTAAATAATTCAAGAGATTTCTGTGAATTTTCCTAAAATTTTTGGACGGATTAAACTATTTTCTAAAATTGCTTTTGCTTTTCTGGTATTTTCTAAAAAGAAAAAGGCTTAGGAAATCTCCTCCCTCAGTGTGGGCCGAATTTCTTCGACCACATCGTTTCGCCACATGGCCCAAATGCCAAGATCGCCTCGCCTCGCCACCGTCCGATTTCAATCGGACGGCTCACACTCATCCTCGCCCGCACCCCCTCTCTCGCTGGCGTGTGGCCCCGCCGTGTCAGCCTCTCCGCCCGTCGTCCCCTACCTCCGGACCAGCGCCCCACGCCGCACCCATGTCATGCATGCGAATCGCGCCGACGCCACTCACCATACCTCAGCAGCCATTTCACTGCAGGCGTCACCTCCGCCTCACAGATCCATTGCCGCTTACCACGCCTGCACCGCGCCATGCCCTCCCATGCCGCACGGACGAGCGCCATTAATGGTCTGCGACCTCCTTGTCGTTCTCGCTCCTCCCGACCTCCTGCGCTTATTTAAGGAGAGCCGGGACCGCCTCGCCTCTCTCTCTTTCCTCTCTCTCTCCTCCTCCTCTCAGGCTCGCTGAATTGAAGTTTTCCTCGCCGCCGAGCTTGCTTCCGCTGCCCCCCGCCGCCGTCAACCACCTCCGCCGTCATCACCACCCTCGGCATCATCAGCGCCAAAGCGCACCCGGCGCCTCTCTTGTCTCGGATCTCGCCGAGCGCCGCCGCCGCCTTGAGCCGCCGCTTGCTTACCACTTCTCGTCCTCGCCACCGTCTCGTCGTTGTCGCGTCCTCAAGACCGTCTTGCGCCGTGATCGCCGATCGCCGCCGCTTCTTTGCCGTGCCCTCGCCGACGACCGCCATGCTGCTCGGCACGACCACAGGCCGCGCCAGCGCCGCTCGTCCCCGTGGCTGCCTGCCGTGGTCGCCACCGTGGCGCCACCTCAGCGCCACGTCACCTTTTTGTCGACATGTCAGCCCGATGGCGCCAATCGGCGCCGCTCGGATTTTCTCTGATTTTCTTAAGGAAAATAATTCCGGAAATTCGGGAAAACCCTAAAATCCATCATTTTATGTGTTTTCCAACTTCCTTTGGCCATAACTTTCTCATTCGAACTCCAATTCGAGTGATTCAAATTTCTAAATTCATATAAAATCCTTGCCTTCCTATTAGTATTTACTTGGTATTTATTTGGATTTTATTTGGATTTGTTTTATTTATTTAGCTTTGTTCACAGATAGGTTCCTGCGTTTTAAGATTTCGCATTTACCGGAATCAAGCACCGCTATTCTTCAACGAAGGCAAGTTATAGACCTTTGATCATGTTGAACCCATCTTTACAAAAGTATATTGTTTTATATAAACATGCATTGCTAATTTTATAACAAATGGTTTCGGGTTTAGTTAATTACCTAATTGCCTTATGCCTCCTTGATAAATTGCAATCGACATGTATCCTTGAATGACATAACTCCTTGGACACCTTAGGATGGTTAATTACTAGTTGGGCATTATTGCAATACCAACATGGGCACGCTTTATTGCTTAGTCATGCTCTAGTAGACGTTGGTCTCGATCTCATGATTCAATAAATGTTTATTTGCCCTAGCGCACATGGTTTGTGGCTTGTGTAATAACGACCTGTGTTGCTAATAATGCGAAGTGTGGTCCTGTGTGAGACCACGACATTTGTTGTCACCTTACTAAAATTTGTGGTGCCAGGACTAGGGTGGTCCTCGAGCTGGGTTGAACCCAACATGATGAATTTGACTAAAGGAAATTATGGAACCGTGGCGGAGCCACTTTTGATAAAAGATGTTATGCCATGACTAGGGTGGTCATTTGGCCAGGTTGAACGAAAATGATTTATGCTCGGACGAGTGGGTGGTGGAAAGGGTGGGTGCCGTAACGCACACTTGGAACGTGGAACCGTCTCGTCTGAGCAACCAAATAAGGACTTAACCTTGAACCATTGATCTGGGCCTCAACCGTACAACCACATGTCTAGATTGGGATAGACCTGGCTGACTAATTAGCAATGTCTTGGTTCGGTTCTGTTTTGGTTGGGAACGGCGCAAGAGGGGGGCCAGATGGAGGCGAAACCTTAGCGAACAGAACTGAGTCAAAACAGAACTTTGTAAAAGCCTTGTCACGTGCTCTAGACTGCTTACCTAAGGTAGTGAGCGGTGGCATAGATATATGCCGAACAAACTAGAGAAATTCGTGTCTTGTGGGTCAAGCTGTACAACCTCTGCAGAGTGTAAAACTATTCGAATAGTCGTGTCCCCGGTTATGGACATGCCTGGTGATTTCACGTAAGGGGTAGAACTTTTGTCGAAAATGATGGAATGGTTTGGTCGAATCTTGTTGATGGTCGATGGTTGGAAAGTGAACAGGGTGTTCACTAGTTGTTTCAAAGAAAATTGCTCATTTATGTATTAATCTTTTAAATTGTGCTTTGCAATCTACTTATTGTATTTAATGTCAAATACTGCTTTCCGCAAAATAGCCATAAAGCTATCCTTGTCAAACCTTGCATAAATACTACTTGCATACATTTCTCTATGACTTGCTGAGTACATTCAAAGTACTCATGGCCTTGCGCCCTCTGTTTAAATCAGCAGAAGAGGGTGAACCAGTGAACTCAGAGTTCTATGAAGAAGACTTCTTTGAAGACTATGCGAACTAGGTCGCGTTCCTCACTCGATTGCCGGTGGGCATATTGGGTGACCTCCACCAGATGTTTTGTTCTCCGCTGCAAGTTACTCTGTTGTCTTTAGCCTTGCGTGGCAACCGTTGTAAGACTTGACCATAAGGTCCCTTTTGCTTAATATTATTAATTTGTCTGCTTCATTTATAGTTTGGTTGTGTGGTTATGATTACACCAATGTTGTAACTGTGTGAGCTAGCTACTGATCATGGGACTAGTTCAGAATACACAGAGGGTCCTGGGGTTGCATACCCGGGGTCCCGACAGAAAAACTCATCGCAACAATTTGGACGAAGAACAACACAAATTCGGTTAGACTGCCACTCCATTACCGGTCTGACCAATCCATTACCGGTCTGACCAATCCATTACCGGTCTGACCGCTGACTGAAATCCGGTCTGACCGCCCCCTAGGACTTAGCCAAAATTCCACTCGAGGTATGGCCGGTCTGACCACCAAAGTGGCCGGTCAGACCGCCAGTGACCTGACAGAACTGACACTTTGCCAAAAACGCTTAATTCGACAAACCGCAAAAGTCATTGCCAATTGTATCATCATCTTAAGATCATGCACATATCCCCATGATATCCACACTGCAGAACATGACCTCCCTTACGAGATCATTTGTCGTTGGTTTTATCATTGAGTGGAGAGTAGCACTCGTTATTCTGGCCACTTTCCCTCTTCTTGTGCTTGCCAACTTTTCCTAGGTAATTTGTTGGCCTACCTTTTTCAGTGATCCAGTTCTTTCTTTCAGTGTCGAACCTTACCTTAATATGCCGCTGTCTGATTGCAATATTAGTTTAAGAGTTCACAACCGATCCATGATTTGATTCTTTACAGCTGAGCACTGGAGTGACAAATTGAATGTTACAACTCATGTAATTGTGCAACTCGACAATTGATGTATCATGTACATGTAACTGTTATTTAAACTAGTTTGTTGTTGAACATTAGTTGCTGAACTCTTGTAACTGTTGGATGTTTTGATGTTTTCAATTTGAACTCGAACATGTTGTACATCGATGTCTGGAGCTATCTAGTGGTTTGTGGTTGTGTAACGAACTCGAACATGCTATTGCCAAATCTATATATGACATGGTTTATGGATGTGGTACATGTCAGTTTGTGTTGTATTGTTTGTTATGAAAAATGAATGCATGATTGTTTGATAATCTATGAATGGACAGATATGAAATGCTTGCTACATGTGAAAAATTAGGTTGTGCATCTAGGTCCCCGTGCTGATTCCCAAGTGTTCATTTTTGTCCAACACTCGGGAATATAAGCAACGTGTAGTTTCAATTGCTGGTACACTTGGCATATATTCCCGAGTGTTTGGCACTCGGGAACATATTCCGTTACACATTTTATCTCCCGAGTGTCTCTTGTTTCCCGAGTGTAAATGTGAGCACACGGGAAATAGATGTCTCCTGAGTGTTTATTCCTAAAACACTCGGAAACTGAAATTTATCTGACTAATCTATCCCGAGCGTTTTTTCCCGAGTGCCAACCTTCAGGGAAATATATCCCGAGTGTTTTGTTTAGTCTCCCGAGTGTTTCCGACACTCAGGAACTAGGCGGACTCTGGTAGTGTCCCTTCGAAGTGTGTGTATATATATGAGCTTCTAAAACTAAATTAGTCATCGTACAAAATTTAAACAATAGCAAGATCAATACCAATAATTAGTCATCGTACAGGTTGGCAAACGTATTGAACATTCATAGTCAAACTGTCAAACATTTTTAGTGATAGCCAAGAAAAAAATTTAGTCAGAGCAAAAACACGGTTAAATTGCACTTGAAGCTCTAGTACCTGTAGTCAGCCAAACCCCTGTATATACTTGCAAGAGAATAAAGCGATGCTACAAGGGACCTCTTTAACAACTCTTGGTTTATTCGTTTCGTCAGCGTATTAGTCAACGGCAACTAGGACCATATATGTGTGCGTGTGACCACTTGTATACGAGAATAAAGAAAGAAAGTCAATGGCATGTAGCCCCATATGTTGGTGACTAAATAATTAATGGAGCTGAGGTCATACACAATGCACAAAATGTAATATATGCATGGAGCGTGTGAGCCCTAACAGCCCCCTAACTAAATCGTCCATTGAAGAGGAGTTCGATTGCGCAATGTTACTACCTACATAATGAATGTAGATCAGGGAACCAAAAATTACCAGTACAAGGGAAAAAAAACTGAAATAGAGACGGACCCAGCTCAGTCACAAAGAAAGTGAACGGTTGAGGAGATGCAAATTTACATAAACGAATTCGTTGCATACTTATAATACATCCATTATTAGTTACTCCGACCAAAAAAAAAAATGGATTACAGGGGCGTGATGAATTATGTAGCTAGTACTACTCTTTCGTACAACAAGTACACACGGACCTAACTGCATGCTCCGGCCTCCACATGGTCGCGTTCTCGCGGTCGCGGTCGCGGGCGAGACGAGACCTCGAGGTCTCGAGTCCTTACCGAACGCTTCCTCGGTTCACATGACACATGATCATGACCTAGTCCTTGATTATTAGTATTCATCCTTAACGACTTACATATATACTAGTACAAATAAATAATGAATTGATCGATCTTATTACGCTACGTACACGTATAGGTATAGGTATAGGTATAGTAATCAACGTATCTTTTGACTCAAGGAATGAATTATACGAGTGCACGCGTATTATTCTTCCTTGTAGTCCTGGTTGTTGTAGGGCGCGAGGAGCTCGGCGAGCCAGTTGCCCTTGCGGTGCACCCTGGAGCCCAGGTCGGCGCACATGCCGTCGCTGTCGTGGATGCTGTAGGTGGAGATGCAGTGGCGGCGGTAGAAGCGCGTGGTGCGGCGCATCACCTCCGTCTCGCCGTCGACGTGCCTCACCATGGCCTCCACGCTCGGCAGCGCAAACCGCCCCCCGAGCAGCCCCGCCAGCCACCGGCACCGCAGCTCCGACGTGTGCAGGTTCGACACGCTCTCCACGTACCCCACGAACGCCATGTTCGGGATCAGCGGGTGGATCGTCCCACTGCGCGCAGTTGATTCACCATGTTAAAACACGCTGCATGCACGTGCGCATGCGTGTCACTAATTAGCAGCAGGCGCGTACGTACCGGTAGAGCGGCATCATGCCGGACTTGTTGACGGCGAGGCCGCGGAAGGGCTCGGGCAGCACGTCGCGGAGCTTGTCCTTGCCCTCGAAGCCGGTGGCGAGGAAGACGAGGTCGGCCTCCACCTCCGTGCCGTCCTCGAGGACTAGGCCGTTCTCGGAGAAGCACCACCCCGAGGCCCTCCTGAACCGGATCAGGTCGCGGTCGGCCATCTCGAAGAAGCCGTCCGGCAGGATGGCCATCTGGCAGCTCGCGTAGTCCTCCACGAACGGGTGCTCCGGCTTCAGCCCGTACTTGCCCAGCGGGAGCTTCCATGACAGATACGACTCGATGAACTTGGACACCCCTGCCCTCTGCTCACCAAACAAAAAACCAATTTTGTTTCACGTACGTGGATGTGTTGTGTTGCACGTACGTATATAAGAATGCAAGGTGCGTGCATGCTTCGTACCAGTGGGCTCATGAGGCGGCAGAGGAGCGATCTGAGGAGGCCCTGGTTGGGCCTCTCGTAGAGGAACTGGGAGAGGCGGGTGGAGAAGAAGAGGAAGAAGGGCAAGCCCCAGATGGAGTAGGACGGCACCACCCAGTGCAGGGTCCTCACCAGCATCGTGCACGCCTGGCCTCCCTCACCTACATCAGCGTGCATGCAACCAGAAATGGTGACGCTTAATTAATCAGTCGACCCAGTCAATCGTCTAAATCTAAATGATCAAGAATTCTAAATCAAGCCTCCGGGCAAGTCAAACGTCAAAACTATTTGGTACTAGCACTGATTACTAGTAGCTAGGTACTACAAGTATATATATTTGAAGGAACAGTACTGCTTGAATGTACGTATACTCAATAGAGAGTTCGTTAGCTAGCTAGGGTACAATGGCAGCTAGCTAAGGTACCCAGTCAGCAACTGCGAGTAATCAAGTTAATTTGGAAGGTTGTTTAGAATGACAGATTATTCTTGTTGCAGTGTACGTTTGCTCTAGTCAAACCTGCAGACATTTCGATATAGTCCAGTATGCAGTAAAAAACAATGGAGTGATGCTTGAGTTTCAGAAAGAAAAATATCAACTGGTGTCTCTAGCTAGTATGTGTAGCTTATTCGTGGAGCTTGAAAAGTCAAAGTATGCGTACGTATTGTGTTTAGTGTACTTTGAACTCGTAAATGCAAGAGGCTAGCTAGCAGCTACACTGTCTAGATGGAGTGTACGACGGATCATGACAAGAATGACCTTTTCTGGGACAGAGTATCCCAACTAATTTGGGTCTCCGAATTCGTTAGTCATATGTACCTGTCGCAACGTACATGTCACCAAATATGGTATGCGATATTTTCTATCCCAGTTCGTCAAATGATGGGATGCTTCCTGCTTCCAAAATAAATAATCCTTTTTGAGTTAGTTTTGTGTGAACTTGCTTGGCATATTCCTTTTCTACGATTTCCTTGTAAATGCGCGTACACACATATGACAGCTTATCTGGCTGCAAGTGAATTACAGGCATGGTTCCTTGATGTATACAACCATATACATGAATGATGTTTTTTTTTACTTCATAATATGAATGTTTTTACCTTGGTTTGCCTCGGCGCATTCAAGAGCTAGATCAATAGCACTCTTCTTGTACCCAACTACCACCACCTTCTTGCCTCTCATGAGCTCCACGGTCTCGTCTTCACTGAGCTTGCAGTAGTCCAAGGAGTGCATCACCTTCCCCTTGAACACCTCCGGCCCCTTGCCCGGCGGGAACACCGGCATCCGCGGCACGTCGCCGTATTTCCCCGTGCACATCACGATGAACTCGAACTTGTACCACTGCACATGCAAACCATACATATCGGACGAAATCAGACTACGCGCGTGAGACGTGGAAGTGAGAACAAGGGATGACACAGCACGACTGTCAAGGCATGCACACGGTACCTGAACGGTGTCCGAGTCGCCGGTGGCGACGCCGACCTCCCACATCGGCTTGCCCTGGAGCGGCTTGCCGGTACCGCTCCACAGCTCGGTGAACCCGGCGTCCGCGCCGCCGAGGAACTTGACGCCGACCACCTTGGCGCCGAACATGATGTAGCGCCACAGGTCGAACCTGTCGGCGTAGCCCTCGAGGTACTCGATGATCTCCTCGTGCGTCGGGAACGTGGGGTCGTCGCGGTTGCGCCACGAGTAGTCGGAGAACTCGTAGTCAGGGCGCGGCGTCTGCAGCCGCGTGGAGCGGTACACGCAGTGCTTCCACACCCCGCCGACGGAGGGCGTCGCCTCGAACACCACCGGGTCGTGCCCCGCCAGCTGCTTCGCCGCGGCCAGGCCGCTGATCCCGCCGCCGATGATCGCCACCCTCGACACCGGTGGCACGGCCTCCCTCGTGCACCGTGCTTGCGCCATGATCGATGGAAAGGTGAACTAGTGCTTGAGCTGTGCGTGAGGTGATGTGTAGTGACACGGCCGGGGCAGGAGGGAGCTGTAAGAGAGAGCTAGAGCCTGTAGTAGAGTTTATGGTGTGCGATTCGAAGGGGGCTAGGTGATGCATTTATAGGGAAGCTAGCGAGGGTTGTAGCGTGTGAACTTCCACTATGTGTCATAGAAAATGGAGGGAAACACTGCAAGAGAAAAAATTCCATAGAAAACTAGGTGGATATCACCGGAGCCGGAGGGGGTGTACTACTGGCGACTAGCCCATGCATGCATTAACTCAGTAATATCCGATCATGCATGTTCCATCTCACTTTCTTGGTTAATTTTACTCTTAACAAAGTTAGTCAAGTTTAAATATTATGTACTGATCTGTCAGGTAGCAAATTAATTAGTCGCGTCGTTTTTTATGGATCGGGGCCTAGTCATATATTTTTACTAGTTTTCCTCTGAGAATGGATTCATGACACGGAACGATGACCATGTACCGTTCAAGGGCGCGCCGGCCTCTTGATCGAGAGAACTTGAACGAAACTTTGGACCGGAGAAAAGGAAAAGGTGAAACCCATGCTTGGGCAAATTTGGCTACATGCCTATGGCTATATCTTCCCTTTCCTTGTCCCCTCTCTGTGAAGTGAAAATGTGAAATAGACCATGCATCCTTGTCCTTCGGTTGCCATGGCCCGTCAGCATCACCGGCTACCGGCTAGCTAGCTAGCAGCTGCGCTAATGCGGACAATTCTTTCATTTTCGCCACAGTATGGAAGCAACAAACCGAATAGTGGCAGCCTGCGAGGAGGCGTTTTGTTTCTGTATATTCCCATTGCATTTAGGAAAGATATTTTAGTTTGCTCTCACTAATGTAATTAATAGATATGACCGGTCATGCGTAGAGTTATTTCGAAAGTATTACTGCTACTACTGAATCAGCCATGGTCGATGTAATAATTGATTAATTTAATTTCTGGTGTGGGTCTCTCCATACAACAAGGTCATTGGCAATTTGGCACAGTGTGTACTATGCTACAAATATTGGAGTATAATTGTGAGAGAACTAAATCCAACTAGTACAGTAGTGATAATGCAGAGACCATGTGGCATGGTCATAATCTTGGTGTTGAACAATTGGCATCGGTGTCGAGGAGTTTAGAGACTAAACCCTTGGTTTAGTAAATTGTCGGATTTGCTGTCAGGGTGTCAGCGATTTGACCGGTCCTACAGGGTGGTCTGACCGGCCAGGGGTAGCGGTCAGACCGGCGGTGAGAGCTTTTGAGAAATGGCCACCAAACACTATGTGAGAGTGTTAAGGGATGTGTTTGCACCAGGTGCCATTGAAAATGGGGACCAGACGCTAAACTAGATAAAGTTTTGCTGAAAAGTCCATAGATGGTGTTTTCTAGAATTGAAAAACAGCCTAACCGGCCACTGGTTGGCGGTCTAATCGGACCCTTGTTACCGGGGATGGCGATCAGACTGGCCAAGTGTGATCAGACTGAACATTGGTTGGCGGTCTAACCGGTTAGGGCGAGGTCATGCACAGCGAGTGTGCGGAACTTTGTGGATTTGGCCAAAGCCATGAGATTCAGTGCATAGGTTTTGCATGATGCATGCTTTGGCTAACGTGGGTCAAGTTGCGAAGAATTTGTGCCTGGAATCGATTTTTTTGTCTGTTATTGTGCATGTGGCTTGGAATTAATTATGGTCAACGACGAGAAGCACCAAGATTTGGTTAGGAGAACTAAGGTCATTCAGAACGGTCATGGATGTCGGGTGAGATCGTTGGACTCAAGTAAGGTGCAAGATGGATAAAAACTGTGGAAGGCAAAGTTTACGCAAAGACCTTTTGAGGTAAAGGGATGCTTTCGGGAACGAAACTTTGAAGGTATGTGTTCTTGACCCATCAATTGTGTCAATTGATGATTTTGGTTGTCGTGCGGTGCTACATGAAAGTTTGGTTGTCGGTGATGGTTGTAGGACTCCAGAGCTACGTTATGGTGAGGTGGATAGGATTGGGACTAAGCTAGGTAATGGACATGATAGGCAATGACAAGGTGGATTGGGACTAAGCTCAGGGAGGAACTGGGGTCCAGAACGGTTAGGAAAGCCGAGTACGATTATGGTGCATGGTAAGACATATGATACACCAAGTGATTTGGGCCTGTTTACAAGAGAGGATGGTTCGGTGGGATCTGGACACGTGAGAGGCTTGGTAGTAAGTCATTGGGGCCACATGGATGATGGCGAAGTATGGCGATGCTTCGATATGAAGGAATCAGGAAAGGTCAGTAGATGGGTATTTTGGTCAATTGTCCAATACTAGAAAGGTGGTGGTGTGTGAAACCATGGCGGTGGCCTAAGTGGATTAGATCAAGGATATTTCATGGAGGGCAAAGCATGATGGATTTGGCCTAATGGAGCTAAAGATAAAGATGTCGCTTTGAGAAGCGTGCGTGAGTGAGACCCGTTTGTGTGTGGGCTTAATGGGTGTTCATTGGGGTTTTATCTCTAGACATAGCCTCCACCATATAAGGGGGTGGTGCAGGATTTGCATACCCATCTAAACCAAGGAGCCATAATGTGAAAATTTTGGGAAAGTGGAGAGAGGAGGAGGTTAGGGTTTGATAGATGTATTGGGAGAGATGATATCACTTGTGCATGCAGTGCCCTAGTGGCTTTGTCCTCCTAAGGGAGTAGCTGTAAACATTCATCTCCAAGAAGAAATCAAATCTCCAAATCCGTCCAAGTCTTCCTCTCATATACTCAAGTATTGATTTCTTGATTTGGCTTGGTTTTTTGTGTTCCTTCCTCCCCTCTTGATCTTGCTTTGTACCTAGGACATTTAAGTTATAAATATATCTCTTGGGGACCAGATCTCATCCATCTAGATACTTTCTATGGCAAGTTCTCGATTTTGCCCGGTTTTGGTGGAAGAAATGGTGATTTGGGCTTTTTTTTGCTCTTGATGGCTCTTGGCTTGATTCTTGTTGTGATTGAGGATGCTAGGACATGTGGGAAACCATCCTAAGCTATCTTATATTGATTCCTCCTACGAGCCCTTTTCAATCACCGTTTTCGTATTTGGCTCAGTTTTGGTGCAACCTTAACTCAAACGGAAAAAGGTCGGAACTTTGGCAATAATTTTCAAGATCTTTGATTTAAATAGGTTCCTGACATCCTATAGAATGTGTGTTTATTATTTCATAAAGTTTAGAGTTGTGGATTGAAAGTTGGATCAGTTTATGGTTTTAAAATCGTGCTAAAATTCAGTTATGGGTTGATTTTACTATTCATCCGATGTGATCGCTACTGTTCATCCGGTCTAACCGGTCCAGTGGGGATTTTGGCAAGTCTTGATCTTCTTGTTGCCTTGTTCTTATTTGAATGATTCTTTTTTTTATCTTGATAGCTCGACATAGCTATTGGAGTGAAAGCAGTGGCGGGTTCAGGATTAAATCTTAGGTATGGCTGTGCGTCACTGTCTCATTGGACTGCTCTTCCTCGTCAGGCATGCGACAGCACTCGCCGCACACCGCTAGGGTTTAGTCGCTACCTAGGGTTGGGGCTCGGGGCGCTCGGCTGCTTGCCTACTTCCCCGATTGGAGGGCTAGTCCGGTTGGAGGCGCTTGAGGGCTTGAGGCCATGTACTTGGTTGGCCGGTTGGGCCATGGGTGAAAGAAAACTAGGTGGGCTCGGCCCAGCAACTTGAAGACTTGAAGTCAGCCACGACCCAACAACTTGAAGACTTGGAGTCACTCTGGCCATCTGGGAATGGGATTCTTCTCCGACGCCGATAGTGGTACCAAGGAGGAAGAATTGAGGAAGGACCGGGAGTAGGGGGTTCCGGACCGGCGGGAGCTTTGGCATCCGCCAGAGCTTGCCATATTACCCCTGAGTGAATGAATCTTGAACTCTTTAAGGCAATTTTTTTTAAAAGATCAGGTCATTGATTGTGTGGCACCTATTCAACCCCTTCTAGTCGCCTCCTCAGTCCAACATATAATGACGTCAGAATAATGTGAGGAACTAGACAACAAACATATCAATTAAGAGGAACTACCAGGGTGTCCTGCGCATTTGCATGGCTAGATTTGTTTTAAAGTTTTTAATGCAAAATAATATAACTTAGATGCTTGAGAATATATTTACATATCTCGTAGCTATTTAGATTTTTAAGATATCGTAAACATTAGAAATGACAATAGAAACTTGAAGAAAAACACAACTTGAGGAATGTAACTGATGTATGAGTTTTGATGGAAGAAAATCTTTAGCATAATAAATTAACCATTCTCCATCATGTATGCATCATGTAGCTGCTTGCCCTTATTTTTTTCTCCGCTAGTTACTCTTTTCCAAAATATTTGCATGCATATGTACCTCTGTTAATCTCAAGCAATACATTGATTATATATACAACAAATTATCTTATTAGTTTACATGGTATTAGAGTACCTTACCCACGTATACACCGATACACCATGGGTGACCTACCTTGAACTTATCTTCCCTCACGTCGGTCGCCCTACCGAACCGTGTGTCTTCTATCTCTTCTCCCCGCCACAGTTTTTCTGCTTCAATCTCCAATAGCAAGCCCAATTCTTGATTGATATCTCTCAGCTACTACCCCTTCTGATGCAACACTGTACCACAAAGTTATCTTCTACTTCTCTCCAATTATTGTTTAATACTAACCGTTGTGACATCAACACGCATACGTGCAAATGTCGCTGATCCTTGCCGGGGACACCCTCCGCACTCTCTCTGGTGGCCCCGAGCTTACTCCTTACTATTGCGCCATCTCTACTCTGAGCTCTTTGCTCCTTTGTTTATGTACTCTCGTGTTTTTATTCGTATAGATGCATGCATGTATATACACATGATGATATTATACTTGTTCGATGTCTTCTTCTACCATGTTGGTCGCTCCTCTTCGACGTTGTACAACTCAACGATGTGGCTTCCTTACTAACTGCTATGACCTCCCATCTTCACTGATGCTGGTATGTCTGCTTTAGTCGTTGTCTAACGATATGGATAATCTTTTCGCCATCGTCGGCAACGCCGTGTCACCAACGATAGCAGCTCTTAGCTACGCGATAACCCCATATCGTCGATAGCTCGTCTTCAATGCAAAGCTTCATCTCCTCTTTGCTAGGGCTTTTCCATCATCAAGCTTATTTGGCCACTGACTTCTTCAACAACGCTGATGCTCACCACTTATCGGCACAACACTTGGCTCCTTCGACTCCGGCCTTTCTCTTCGGTAGCTCCAGTGAGTAGCACAACATTGTCCTCGTGGAACGGCTAAGGTGAGCAACATGATATTGTTCTTATCTTTGTCGTCGCTGTCGTGGCTCTTCGTTTCCTTGTGGATCAAAGTTTCTTGTAGGATAGATTGACATCATTACACCCTTTTGTGGTCTCATCTGACACCATTTGTGGTATCCTCATTATAACTTATATTTAATGTATTCAAAATTTTAGTTATTCAGTGATTTTACTTTGGAATTCATATGGAAATAGAATTTCAAATTGTCTTTTATTTTTGTCCCTAATTTATTTAAGTTATTTTTTGTTGGAATTCATATACTAATCCAATTGTTAATTTTTATGCCGAATTAAATTTATTCATGGATTTTAATTTGCAATTGCATAAAAATCAAATTGCCAATTTTAATTTATTTTTATTCCAAATAGTAGTTATTTTTTGTTGAAATTGCACAACAATCCAATTGCGATTTTTGTTTAATTTTCATTCTGGATATATTTATTTAGGATTTTACTTAGGAATTAGCATGTAAATCAAATTCATAATGTTATTTTTTTTGTTCCTAATTTTAGTTATTTAAATATTTTACTTTGGAATTCATATGGAAATCAATTTGCAAATTTTATTTTTATCCCAAATTTTAATTATTTTTTGGAATTTGTATAGTAATTCAATTGCTAATTTTTTATAAAAATTATTTTGAATTACAGTTATTAGGTTTTTATTTTGGAATTAAGTATTGAAATCAAATTTCTCATTTTATTTTTAATTACGAAATCTTGGTATTTTTGTTGGAATTAAGTAAACTAATAAAATGTTTATTGTGAATTATATATTTTTAGAAATTTTACTTAGAAATTCATATCAAAATCAATTTGCTATTTTTATTTTGTTTTTATTCCAAATTCTAGTTATTTTTTTGTTGGAATTAGTGTACTAACTTTGATTACTATTTTTTTATATTTTTACTCGAATTATGTTTATCTAGTGATTTTACGTAGGAATTCAGTATCAAAATTAAGTTGCTAATTTTATTTTATTTTTATTCTGAATTTCAGTTATTTTTACGTTGTGCTTGAGATGGACTCTTATTTTTATATTATACCTAGCATAAACTATTTCCTTAAATTTTCCTTTTAAGTTATAATCTGGATCCACCATAATCAACGGTGTGGACGAATTCATATGGAAATAGAATTTCGATTATTATTTTATTTTTTGTCCTTAATTTAAGTTATTTTTTGTTGGAATTCATATACTTATCCAATTTTTAATTTTTATGCCGAATTAAATTTATTTATGGATTTTAATTTGGAATTCGCACCAAAATCAAATTGCCAATTTTAATTTATTTTTATTCCAAATAGCGTTATTTTTTGTTGAAATTAGTACAATAATCCAATTACGATTTTTGTTTAATTTTTATTCTGGTTATATTTATTTAGGATTTTACTTAAGAATTAGTATGTAAATCAATTTGATAATGTTATTTTATTTTTTGTTCAGAATTTTAGTTATTTAAATATTTTACTTTAGAATTCATATGGAAATCAAATTGCAAATTTTCCTTTTATTTTTATCCCAAATTGTAATTATTTTTTGTTAGAATTAGTATACTAATCCAATTGCTATTTTTTATAAAAATTATTCTAATTACAGTTATTAGGGTTTTTATTTTGGAATTCATATTAAAATCAAATTTCTTATTTTATTTTTAATTCCAAAATCTAGGTATTTTGTTGGAATTAGTATACTAATAAAAAATTGAATTATATATATTTTAGGAATTTTACTTGAATTAGTATCAAAATCATTTGCTATTTTTATTTTGTTTTTATTCCAAATTCTAGTTATTTTTGTTGGAATTAGTGTACTAATCCAATTACTAATTTTTTTATTTTTATTCGAATTATATTTATCTAGTGATTTTACTTAGGAATTCGTATCAAAATTAAGTTGCCAATTTTATTTTATTTTTATTTCGAATTTCGGTTATTTTTATATTGTACTTGAGATGGACTCTTATTTCTATATTGTATCCCACATAGACTCTTTCCTTTAATCTAGATTGTTATAATCTGAACCCACCATAATCAACAGTGTGGATGTTTCTTTTTTTCACCGATTAACGTGAGAATTTCTAGCTCTTGAGAGCGAACGTGGTGGCTTCTTTTTCTATCGCTTTAATAATGTAATAGGTAGATAATAGACACCCAACTAACAAAATGAAGAATACCGTAGCGATAACTGATAATGATGTAGCTAGCTAGCCAAGGAGAACACTGCACTATACTTCAGCATTCAGTAGTAATACTGTATATGTTTTTTTTTCGCATATAAAGATTGGAAGCTAGATACTCCATGCAAATGTAGGACTGCAATTATTAAAACCCAATTCATTTTTTTTTTGGCTTTCCTTAGGAAAAAATAATTATCATTATCTAGCTTTTCACACTTTTCATACCATGAAAGCTATATACGTCGCCCTGGCATGCAGCACCAATTTTTCAGCACTGGTTTTTTTAATAACCACGATTAGGTATGAGATCGAGTAACCAAACCAACTTTATTAATTAGATCACTGTATTGATCAACTGGAGTACACAATGTGTATGTATGTGCGCTTATGAACTCAAGAAACCAAGACTAGGTAGGGCTGACCTTGAACATGCACCCGGCATAAGAAAATCAAGAATTAGGTTGATCAGCAAACACATAGAAGTGTATTTTTCATCTGAACTTCCTTTGAAGACCCTGACTATATTGGAGATCTCTTGAGCTTTGACCTCTACGTTGACCGTATTTATTACTAATTCAGTAGTCGTTTTGAATGCATTCACAACGTATATATGATTCTGCATGCGCCACATGCATGGCGAGAAAAACATATCCTCCACATGGTTCGATTCCATTGGTAAAGTTGTTCAATTACGTACATGCATGATGCACTGCAAGGTTAGGTGGGGATTAGTACGTAGTCGTATATATGATTGATCGGCATATTTGGTACTGATGATTGTGCAAATAATACGCTAGGTCCTGATTATTCCATACATTTACCACGAAGTTACGTTTGAATTAACTACTCTGCATGGCACTTTCCCATGAAATGGCGGATCAATCAACGATAGCATATATTTGCCATACATAATGGTAAATTGGATAGCTCGCATATATATATGAACCTTCAAAGTAATTAAGCTGAGTAGAATGGAAGGTATTAGCACGTTTGGAGTTGCAAATGTACGTAAGATTAACAAAGCTCTCAGAAATGCCAGGGAAATGATTTGGCTTATTTTACTGTACTAAATTATTTGACTTGAGATGGTATAGTAGTAGAAAGCAAATGATTATTCTAAAAAAAAGAGAGTATGCGTTCCAAATGTGAAAGTAGCACGGATTTAATTTTTCAGAAAATAGCACGGATTTAATGTGTGTAGCTTTCTTTTATTCGTAGAGAGATCGACAGACAGACGGACAGACAGTACAGTACGTAGCGCCTGTTACAAAAAGAACAATGTACTCCTACGTACGTACGTGGGAAAAGTAAGGGTATTCAAAGGAGTACTAGACAGAGTGGCGAGCTTGTTGAAATTCAAATTGACCGTCAAATTTCAACAAAGGAAAGCACATTGATTACCCTTGTGCTGGCAATTAATTTGGCATGCTATATATTTCCTGTCGACCATGCATAGATTAATTGGTGTAAACGAACCGTGCATGCTATATGACTCTTGGACTGTGACAATACTTAGACAAGCTAATATATTATTATTAAGTACATATATACGCAAAGCACCAACTTACATGCACTAGTTAATTTCGAGAAATTGCCATTAAGCTTAGGGCAAATTTCGCTTACATTTCTTCTACATGTTCTATAGCACAACAATGAAGGAAAAAAAACGCTCATAAATAAGCTTCCGAATTATTCTACATGGATGCATACTCTTCAATCTTCACTCGTCAAGATTTAAGAGAGAGAAAAGGGAGAACCAAAAAGAGCTAGAACATGAATATATGATATTTTATCTAGTTCATGATGATTTTTCAACTTGAAACATTTGAATAATAATACAACGAATGTGATAGAAAACTTTGAATTGTTGGAGACCAACTACTAGACCGTAGAATTGAAGGGAACGTACGCAAGACTAGAGACAGATCAATTAGTAAAAGTACTTACAACTGACTAATACGCCTGTTCATATTTTCGCAGTCCTTTCCTAGTATTCTAACACTAATTAATTAATGTGGTGCTAATTAAGTTCAACGTAATCAACTAGAGTACCGGAAGAGAGAACGAATAAGTGGGGGTTGCAAGTTGCAACTTACAAGACCTACATGGTACCTAGTTAGTGATAAAATAAGAGAAATCCCTTTTTTTTTGGGCAAGAAACAGCTAGCTCTTGCGCACAAGGTTTTGAGTCTGGGTTTGGAAGCCTTGACCAAGATTATATATTTTCGGGGGTTGGGGGTTGTTTACAAGTCCAGTCTCTATCGATTCTGTTTCTACTAAGATTTACAAGTCCAGTCTCTATCGATTCTGTTTCTACTAAGATTGCAGGAATAGTACATTAATTAATGTATTGGTGGTTGCTACTTTCATATAGTTGCGTGAATACTATACTCCATGATTGTTGCATACATGATCATCGATCGATATAGTATGTATGCGCAGATCGCCGTGTGCGATGACTTATAGACCGACTTTTGGATCTAGTATCAACCTTTACGAATAAATGTTTGAGACTTTTCTTGAGTTAGATCTATACAGAAAAAGCATAGGGATTTAGACAGGTTCAAGTCTTCTTCTGCGAGAATAATAGTCATATTCATGTGTTGCTGTATTGACTATACTTTTACAATCGAAAAGAAACCACTAGAACTAGGACCTGATGACTTATGTCTGTTACATCCGATTGCCATCTCCTCATGTCCACTGATTTTAGCCTTTATATAGCGTGTGAAGGGGTGACAGTTATTTCATGCCAAGAGACACCTCAACACTTGATGAAATGCACACGTTGATGGAAGTTATGATAAAAAAGATCACGTCTCACATCGTCTTGCAATTATGCCAGAGACAGAGGCTTAATACGTGCAGTTATCATTTGAGAATAACAACGTATATTAGCTATTGTATGTATCAAACAAAGCGTATAAGAGTCCCTAGTTGATTGTGTCTACATGTCTGTAGGCTTTGTTGACTGTAGGGTGGTTATAGTAAGGCTTAGGACCATGAGGTGATCGTATGAAATCTTACGACCATTAGGTGGTTGTAGAAGTACTTACGACCATATAGGGTGGTCGTATAATGGTTTACGACCACTCAGTGGTCGTATGAAATCTTACGACCATTATGTGGTCGTAGGAGTACTTACGATCATATAGGGAGTTCATAGAAGGATTTACGGCTACTCAGTTAAGATTTTTCTCTTACGAAAGATAAGAGGTATACTCATGAATAATATGAAGATATTGCTATCTGTAATAATAATTACAAATAAACAACTTAATTAATTGATTATTATTATATCCACGTTGCCATGTTAAGCTCAAACTGCAGACGAATTTAGTTGGTGGATGACACGTTCATGCAAAGATAGATGATCGGATACACGATCACCAAAAAAAAAATTGATGATTGAGATCATCAGGAGAAAGAAGACCCCAGCAGGTTCAAAATGGATGGAGAAAGCCGTTATTTACTATTTAGGCTGCCCATATATCTACCCCTTCTGCAGTTTAGAGGCCCATGTATCCGTATATGCACAGCGTATGTCAGTATATGTATATAGTACGTACATTGGCCGTCATGAGAATATATAGAGGAGCCAGCATTACTAAATACAAAGAAGCTTGCGGAAAAACGAGCTGCTCCCGGGTCGTCCGAAAGGAGCCAGCATTACTAAATACAAATAGGGACCGCCTATTTATAAGGTGACTAAAATTTTCTTAAGTCACTTTTTTATCTATTGGATTAATATCTAATTATATGACACGTCAATCTCTATACAAATCCAATAGTCACAACAATTGACTTAAACTTAAAAAAATTTCAAGCGACTTAAAAATAGCAAATCTGATACAAATAAGCTTGCGGAAAAACGAGCTGCTCCCAGGTCGCCCGGTTTCGTGCGAACCGGCGGGGGAGGGGGGGGAGCGATGCCGCCCCTGCCCCCAGCTCTCTTCCTGTTCTCACTGAGGGAGCGCGTTTTGCAACGAGTTGTCCGTGCCCATTGAGGTGGCGGCGAGCCTCCGACGGACCTCTGGAGTTGCCAAGCCCCCCCTGCCCAGAGCTCATGGGCCGCCAGTACAGCCACCAGCTGCGAGCTCTGGGGTGCCAACGCCGAGCAGTCCATCGCGCGGGGAGTCGTCGTCTTCGCACACACCGAGAGGATCCCCGTCGCGCGAGGAGCTATCATCTCCGCATCTCTGGGGCCGTAGTCTTCGCACGCGCCGGGTGGGCCTCGGTACTCCACGCCGGGGAGGTCCAACCCCTACCGATGCTGCCGTCGGCAGGCTAGCATGGCCACAGCGTCCGTGGGCTCGGTGGGCGTCGACGTCGTGGGAGACTGTCAACCATCGGCGTCGTGGGAAACCATCGCGAGTGGAGACACGATTCGTCTTGGCGTGGGCCCGGTGGATCCTCCCTACATCGAGCGGTGACCACGTCTGCGTCGCGCTGTCCCATGCTTGCCACCGCCCGGCTGCTAGGGCACGCCCGTCGGCAAATTCATCCATTGATCGTCATGCTATAGCCAAAGAAGTCTCCTCACCCCTGACCCCAGACCCCCCCCCCTCCGCCGACTCTCGTTGTGTGCTCGCCAGTCTACGTGAGGCGGAGAGGAGAAGGCCAGCCTCCCATGCTGCTATGTCAGGGGCGCCCCGAGTGTAGGCCATTATCCTGAGGAGTAGCAGTTGGAAGAGTCCGAGTAGAGGGTTGTTGCTGTTGGAAGAGCCTGAGTAGGGAGGCTGTTGCCGTTGAAGTGTTGTCTCGAGGCGCAAGACGATTGTCCTGGAGGCCCCGTTTATAGCAGTTGGTCCAGTCCACCTTGAATGAGTCGCGTGGGCTGAGGGGGAGAGGAGTCGGAGTTATCGTCCTTCGATTCTGTATCGTCCACTGTTGTCGTCGAGAGGAAGAACTGCATCATCACCTAATTCATATGAAGCTCCTTGCTAGTGGCCCTGACAGCGTGTGAACCAACCTACACTTGTTTCTATTCTTCTCTCTCAAATCGGTGTTAAGGCGATCCTCTACATTGTCCGGTTTTAACCGGTTCGAAGCTCCAGTGGGTTGGATGGGAGATGTTGTCATTTTCTTAGCTTTGATGTGTGTGTGGGACAGAGCTGGTTGGTGTCATTGCGTGGTTAGAGTTTACTAGTTGGTGTCTCTAGTTCTGGTACTGTTGATAGAGTGTTGCAGTTATGGATTTCCTCCCACCGGAGGTATTTTTCCCATCGAGTGTATCTTATCAGTGCAAATGGCAGCTCTCCTGCCTTACATTCAAAAAAAAAATAGAGGTGCCCGTATAACGAGCAAGCAGACACGAAATCGACAAAGGAAAAAACTTCATTTAATTCCATAGACTAGAGTGAGCGTGGTGGGGATGAATGGACACGCACGTTCGTTTCCGTCTTTTCCCTGTCTCGGCGCGCAAAACATGAAACAAATCATCTAGACAAGACATCTAGTCGCACGTGATCATCGATCAACACCTGCCGATTTGGTATGATTCGCACGTACGAAGCTTTTCAATTCAAAGATCAAAGCTAGCTAGCCAGCTGGGCTTCCTCCCCCTCTTACTTGACCCTTTTATACCAGTCGCGCGTCCTGGTGAATGCATGCACCGACTACAACCAAAGCGATCCTAAATTCCTAACGTAGTGCGCTATACAGCCGAATTAGGCAGAGCATACCTGTTTCGGAGCACGCGCACGGCAATTGCCCAGAGCGAACGATCCATGGACGCACTGACTAACGAGACGGTGATCTCGTAATCGCGCGTCGTAACAAAGTGCGTGCGTGCGTGCGCGCACATCTGCTGGCTGTTGGCCGGCGGCCAGCCGCAACACGCCGGTCGGTCAAATTAGAGATTTCCGCTTAATGTGATGTGGACGATAGATAGATATGTAGTACGCGTCAACGTGGTACATGGTTGAGTCCAACATTGACCGGTTTTGGCTGCGAGAGAACGAAGGAACTAAGCTGTCATACGCACAGAGGCAGACTCCTGGTTCTTGGCTGGTCGTCTTGTCCAGATTAAGCACGCGTTTGCACATGTATGTGTGCGACCGACCTGCTTTTGTGCTTTGGTTGCTTTCCATTTTGTTCAAGTTCCGCCCCCGCTGCTTTTGTTGGTTTCTTTCTTGCTTTGCGCACTGCACTGCACTGCATCACCCCCTCCCCCCTGCATGCTGCCTACATGTGGGCTGTGGCCTTTGTTCTGGGCAATTGTGGACCGGCCTGTATAACAAACTTGCGTGCTGTGCTGTGCCGGGGCCGCCTATCGGACTGAATGCCAACCACCGAAGCCTTCGTGCTGCGGCACACCAGTACTGCACGGTCTCCACGAAAGTAAAACGGCACCACCACGCGTGAAGGCCCACCCGGACGGCCGGCGCCTCGGCACGGCACCTACAAGGCTACAGCCGCGGCCCACCCACATATTGGACGCACGCGGAGCGACCTCCAACCGCACGCCCGAGTGGAACGTCTGCTTGCGTAGTTGCATCCGCGTGGTGAGCCGCGCTGAAGTTTTTTCTTCCATAGCGGAATAGGAAGGTCCAGCAGTCCATACCGTCGAATGTTTGCGGCAAACACTGAGTTCGCTGGCGCCAAGGCTATCTGGAAGTCTAAAACCCCGACAAGGTGCAAACTCTTTTGCCTGGCTCGTGTTGCACGGGAAGTGCCTCACGGTGGAGAATCTCCAGACAAGAGGATGGCCTCATCCACAGCGATGTGTTCTCTGCCTAATTCATCAAGAAACCACGTCTCATCTCCTATTTCATTGTTCTTACTCCCGAGCAGTTTGACACAGCATTCTTGGTTGGTTAAATAGGTTGTCCTGTATGCCGGCAGCTCCAGAAAAAACTAGTGCAGGACTGGTGGACCGAAGCACGGGAAAAAGCAAGCAAGGAGGAGAGGAAGCTCATGGACATGGTAGTCATTCTGACAATTTGGTGTCTTTGGAAGGAACGCAACAACCGAGTTTTCCGTCAGAAGGGGCTGCCACCGGCCGGGTTGGTCCATCACAATAGAGCGGAGCTGCACCCCTCTGAAACCTTACAGCAGGAGCCGATAATCCCGACAGGCATTAATCTAGGTGCAAGTTTAGCCGGCTGCTCTGAGTTGTCTCTCTAGAATTAGCTTAACTAGTAATTCTGGTCTCTTAAACAGACGTTGAGCGAGTCGTGTGCCGTGTGTTTGATGCCGCCTTCCGAGATGATCACCGAGTTGTACTGTTGTCTGTAATATCGTTTTCTCTTTGCTCTTACTGGAATGGGGGAGTTCTCCTTGTTAGATTTAATTCTTGATCTTAATCTGATGATCAAAACTAGCAGAATCGCATATGTGGTAATTGCAACACACAATTCAATCTGTAAATGCAGAAGTGTACCTGATGACGATACCATTGTTCATCGTAGGATTGATCTGAAATAGTAGATGAACAGATGCCCAATCTATCTAGGGTTTGGTCTTTCCCAGCAAGAGGTAAACCACAAACTCCAACTACTGATGAGGATAGGTGGTATGGCGAGAGTTACCCTGCTGGGAGGACCTCACCCCTATTTATAGCCTTTTGGCATAGAATCCTATCCCGTCCCATAATTAGAGATAGATTCCAATTAGGTCTCTACACAGATTTAAATCCAAGTCCATATTTATCCTTAAAAGATACTCGGCTCTTAATAAATACTTTATTTGATCACTTTATATATTTGAGCCAACCAAAGATAATAGATAGCCAATATGTATATTATCTCATGTAGGTCCACATTATGGAAATTAATCCAACAATCTCCCACTTGGACCAAATGAGTAAATTCATATCAAAACTTTATGAGCTCAAAAATGCTATCTATGTTATGAGCATCTTTAAACCAATCCGGTCCATCAGTTATATCAACATAGGATCAAAGCGGTCTTCGTCACTTTAAAGCGTAACTAAACCCATCAATGGTCACATATGTCAACATAAAAGAATGACATGGATCAAATATGGATGTGTAGCATGGAAATTACATGAAATGTGATCATGACATGCCTATTTCCAACTGGTCCAACTTTATACCTTATGAGATCAAAACATCTTCTCAGAACCAAAAGAGAAGACATGAATTCAGAGTAAAAGAATATAAACTTTATTTCTCTAGAGAATATAACTGAAGGTCTTTATACTGAATTCATATTGTCATATGAGCATAGGTTAGAAATTACAAACTCCCACTTAAACTGAATTCCATAAGTGAAACCACACCCATATGAGCAACATGCTCGTGGAACACTTTAGGTGTCAAGCCTTTAGTGAACGGATCCGCAATCATGGAGTCTATACCTATATGCTCAATAGACAATTTACCACTCTAAATTTTTTTCTTTCACAACTAGGAACTTGATGTCTATATGCTTAGATTTAGACGAACTCCTGTTATTATTAGAATACATAACTGCAGACTTGTTGTCACAATATAACTTTAGTGGTCTGTCGACCTGATCCAAAATTCGCAGCCTTGTGACAAAGTTTTGCAACCATATCCCATGATTTGAAGCCTCATAGCAAGCAACATACTCAGTTGCCATTGTGGACGGGGCAACGAGTGACTGCTTAGCGTTTTTCCAAGAAACTGCACCTCCACCAAGTAAATAGAAGTAACCTGAAGTGGATTTGCAAGTATCTTGGCAACTAGCAAAATCGGAATCAGAATACCCAATGATCTCCAACTGATTCGATTTCCTATAAGTGAGCATGAAATTCTTCGTCTTTTGCAAATACCGCATCACCTGTTTTGCTGCGACCCAATGATCCAATCCTAGATTGCTTAAATACCTGCTTAGCATTCCAACAATATATGTTATATCTGGTCTAGTGCAAACTTGAGCATACATCAAGCTCCCTATCAAAGATGAACAGGGAATGCTCTGCATTTTCTTAGCCTCAAAATCATCCTTAGGACATTGGCTAAGACTGAATTTTTCACTTTTGGCCATAGGGGTATCTAAAAGTTTACAGTTCTGTATGCTAAATCTTTGCAATACCTTATCGATATAGTTCTTTTGTGATAATCCAAATACACCTTGAGAGCGATCTCGGCATATTTGAATTCCTAATACAAAAGAAGCATCACCAAGATCCTTCATCTCGAAATTTTAGCGAGAAATTTCTTGGTTTCATGCAACAAGCCTATATCGTTACAAGCAAGCAATATGTCATCAACATACAGAACCAAAAATATGAACTTACTCCCATCAATTTATGATACACACAATCTTCAAGCAGATTTACCTCAAAACCAAAAGAGATAATAACCTCATGAAATTTGTGGTACCATTTGCCGGGAAGCCTGTTTGAGCCCATAGATGGATTTCTTTAATTTGCATACCATTTGCTTCGGGTCACCGACCACAAAGTTTTCTGGTTGCACCATATAAATCGTCTCATCAATGTTTCTATTTAGAAACGCTGTTTTTACATCCATCTGATGAAGCTCAAGATCAAAGAATGCCACAAGTGCCATAATGATCCTAAAAGAGTCTTTTGAAGAAACCAGAGAGAAAGTCTCTTTATAGTCTATGCCTTCCTTTTGAGTATATCCTTTAGCAACAAGACAAGCCTTATATCTTTCCACATTGCCTTTCGAATCCCGTTTGGTCTTAATTATCCATTTGCAACCAATGGATTTCTTTCCTTTTGGAAATGGGACAAGATCCCAAACGTCATTGTCCTTCATGGATTTTAACTCTTCATTCATGGCATTGATCCAATTAACTGAATTTGGGCTTTGCAGGGCATTTGGAGATTGATAGGATCTTCTCCCAAAATTTCACTACAAGCCTCATTCTCCTCAAGAAAGATAATGTAATCATCAGAGATTGCACTTCTTCTTTCTCTAGTGGATCTCCTTAATGGCACTGGTTCTTGAGGTTGATGAGTTTGTTCTTCTGTAGGAACATCATTTGGTGGAGGAACCTCATGGACATTATTTTGAATTGTATTTTCCTCAATAATACCGGGTAAAATAACCTGATCCCGATCATTATTGGGAATAACCAAAGGAAGAGGAAATAAATCCCCTTCAGAAACGTCTTCAAAAATAATGTTCCTAACCATATCTGCCCCTTCAAACTCAACATCCTCAAAAAATCGGGCATTTCCCGTTTCAAAAATTGTCTTAGTAGTGGGATCATAGAATTTGTAACCCCTAGATTTTTCAGAATAACCAACAAAATAGCTACTAACAGTTCTTGAGTCTAATTTTCTTTCGTTAGGCCTGTACGGCCTTGCCTCAGATGGACATCCCCACGTACGTACATGCCTGATACTAGGCTTTTTGCCTATCCATTGTTTGTACGGGGTTTTGTGAGTCGCTTTAGTTGGTACTCTATTGAGTAAATAAGCTGCAGTTTTCAATGCTTCTCCCCAGAGAGACTCTAGTAAGGTAGAATGACTAATCATACTCCTCACCATATCCTTAAGAGTCCTTTTTCGCCTCTCAGCAACACCGCTCATGCTAGGAGATCCCGGCATGGTGTACTGAGGGACGATCCCGCATTCCTCTAGGAATTTAGCAAAAGGTTCTGGACGTTATTCACCTGATCCGTCATTTCTGCCATAGTATTCTCCACCACGGTCGGATCGAACGGCCTTAATTCTTTTGCTAAGTTGGTTTTCCACCTCAGTCTTAAAGTTTTTTGAACACATCTAGGGACTGTGACTTCTCATGAATAAGATAAATATAATCATATCTTGAGAAGTCGTCTATGAATGTGATAAAATACCTTTGGCCATTCCAGGAAAGCCGTAGGGAATAGGCCGCAGATATCCATATGTATCAGTTCTAAGATATCTGAAACTCTATTAGCACTTAACTTCCACCTTCTTGCCATCGCCCACATAGATGAATCTTTCAAAGATCACTTGGCTTTTGGCGCTTCAAAGCTACACTTTATTGACACAATCGATGTTAGAAGTTGCACCGAGTCTAACTAACAAGTGCATTCAGGTACAGAAGTTAAGTTAACCTCAGAGTTGACCATAGTAAAAAAAAAATTGTACCTTTCTTTTCACGCCAAGCATGATATTTGGTACAATACTTCTTTACGTGACCATCCTTCTTACAAAAGAAACAAGCCAATTCAGACCATTGTTTCTTCATTATGGATGGCACACCTGCAGCTTCTTTACTCTTCCTCTTGTTTTTTTTTATTTACTTTAGGGGTCATAGCCAAATGAGCACATTTTGTTCTATCTTGTTACCTTCTATCCTCCTCTTGCACACAATAGGGGATGAGCTCATTAAGGGACTGATTGTCCTTTTGACAGTTATAGCTCACCTTGAACTGATTAAAGTGTGCAGGAAGGGGTATCAAAATTAAATGCACGAGCAAATCCTCAGACAGCTCTAACTTGAGTGTCTTTAATTTTGAAACAAGATAAGACATTTGCATAATGTACTCCCTTATGTTTCTTTTACTTTTATACTTTATTGAGATAAGTTTTGCTAAAAGCGTACTTGATTCACCCTTTTCATTTTTAGCAAACCTTTGCTCAAGACTGTCAAGGAAAACCTTAGCTGTAGTGGCATATTCTGATGTGATATCCCGAAAAACTTCCGGAACAGCACACCTCATGATCATTAGACTCAAGCGATTTGAACGATCCCACTTCTCATACTCCTTCTTTTCCTCAATGGAGCTGTTAGCCACAAGAGCAGTGGGTTGTTCTTTATGAAGTGCAAGGTCTAGATCCATTACCCTAAGAACAATTAAAATGTTCCTTTTCTATTCTTTAAAGTTTGCACCAGTAAGCATAGTATAGAATTGATGCTAGCAGAAATATTGGAAGCAGGATTTGCAGCTGAAATAAAAGAATAAATACTCACATCATGTCATGAATAAAGTACTTAAGGCTTGATTCAAAATTTGGTATATACCATCACGCAAGATACCTAGCGCTCCATTAATATTTAGTCTTTGGACAGAAATATTAACTTGCAAGTGGTAACCTTGATATAACAAACAAATACTAACAGTAAATCCTGTCAAACAATATGCCTTACTTTGGTCCGACTTATTGTTCACATGGAAACTTGATTACCGTTACATATTTATTGCCACAGTTGCATATATAATTCGGCCAAATATTGACTTTCCTTTGGGCCAATCAATAGATGCATAAATTATACACACAAAAAAAATAGCTAGTTGTTCTGAATAAATTAACCTACATAACAGAGGTTGCTTTGGCAACATGGAATTTCAATTAATCTATGCAGAACACTAGCTGGTCAAATTTGAATCAATCCAATTATTCATCAAAAGAGTGTATATCTTGATATTCCACAATTTATACTATAATGCATATTTACTAGTTAAACTGATATGTCAACAGTAAGTTAATACTCAGTTTAACAGAGATCGAAACATCATAACAGTTCTGTGATTAACTCAAAATTAGTATTACACCAAAGCGGCAAACAGAGAACAATTCATCCTTAGTTCAGAACTGATGACATAGAACAGTAACAGCTGAAATCTTCCAACAGAGATTCATGCACAATCACAGACACAATATTCAGATTCATGCACAATCACAGACACAATATTCAGTATCGCAATTGATTCATTAATCCAGAACTAATACTAATACCAGATTGCAATTGACTGATTCTTACCAGAAAATAGCATAGCATTCAATTGATTGAACCAGAAACAACATATGCTAACCCTGAACTGCCAAAAACTTCTCAGATGGATACCAATGGGCAGCATCGGCCACTAGCAATGCAACAAGCAGGTGTGGCAAGACGCGCAGAGGAGGCGCAGACCGGAGGATCTCGCCACAAAGCGAGGCGGCGCTGAGCCGGGGGCCCTCAGCAGAGAGCGAGGCGCGCGCAGTTCGAAGCAACGGAAGCCGAGGACACACGGTGCCCACGGAGGCGCGCGCGATCCGAGGTGCGGCACGCGCGCGGCGCGATCGAAAGCAGACATTGCAAAGACGCAACGGCGGCGGCGGAGACCGAGGGCGGAACTCGAGGGCGCGACGTCGCGAAAGCCGGAGGCGGCTCGAACGGGGTCGCGGTCGCGCAAAGGCGGTGGAAACCGGAGGGGAGCGGCGCACGACGAGGCGGCACCGAAAGCGAATCGCGGCGGCGGCGACACAAGCGAGGCGGAATCCGGCGTCGGCGACAAAGTGAGGCAAAGAAGAGACCGAGTTGAGTGGATCTGGACGGATCCCAGCGATGGCATCGCTGGTGTCAGGCGACGGCCACCACGTTGAGGAAGACGGCGTGTCAGCGCTTGATCTGGAGCGGCAGTGCCAAGCGGAGCCAGAGTAACCGGATCTCGAGCAATGAAGCTTCGGGCGGGCAAATACCATCGACTCGAGTCTTCAACGACGCGTACACCTGGCCGGGACGAGAAGCCTGAGGCGGCGCGAAAAAGCCAAAGGGGTCCTGCGGCGCTTGACCACATGGAGGCGGCGTGGGATCTAGGCCGGTACGCGACCACGCGGAGAGGACCGGAGGGAGCAGCGCACGCGGAGGTGGCTCAATCCAGAGGCGTCGCCGGGGAAGACGCGCAGATGTAAAGCAAAAAACACGATCTGAAGAAAACCGATCTGAAAACTGAAGACACCGGGGAAGCAAGGACTACTGAGAGCCATAGAATTACTCGCAGCAGTAGGGAGCAATAAACGAATCCGGAAAAAAACGGGGCTACAGGAAGAACCAATCCAATCTGATCTAATGATTACCAGAACGGGTTACAAAACACATATGGATGCTCTGATACCAATTGTTAGATTTAATTCTTGATCTTAACCTGATGATCAAAACTAGCAGAATCGCATATGTGGTAATTGCAACACACAATTCAATCTGTAAATGCAGAAGCGTACCTGATGACGATGCCATTGTTCGTTGTAGGATTGATCTGAAGTAGTAGATGAACAGATGCCCAATCTATCTAGGGTTTGGTCTTTCCCAGCAAGAGGTAAGCCACAAACTCCAACTACTGATGGGGATAGGTGGTATGGCGAGAGTTACCCTGCTGGGAGGACCTGACCCCTATTTATAGCCTTTTGGCATAGAATCCTATCCCGTCCCATAATTAGAGATAGATTCCAAATAGGTCTCTGCACAGATTTAAATCCAAGTCCATATTTATCCTTCAAAGATACTCGGCTCTTAATAAATACTTTATTTGATCACTTTATATATTTGAGCCAACCAAAGATAATAGATGGCCAATATGTATATTATCTCATGTAGGTCCACATTATGGAAATTAATCCAACACTCCTGCCCCACTTCTAAAATAACACTACATGTCCCTGCATCGAGAAGGTTGCAGAGGATGACATGGTGACGCATGGGTACCAACGGGATCCCCGGCACTGGCAACGAACTCGAGTCGATCTCTGCGCGTTCGCCGCTGCTTACCGGTGCTTGCGTGTCAGGAACCGAAGTTTCAGAAATCGATTGGACTGGATTTGGATGAAATTGTGGCCGTGAAATGAGAGGAAAGGGAAAGAACGCTAGGGTTCTACAGGAGCTAACAACTAGATACCGAATATGTTGTTTTTTTGCTTCTTCATTAAAGGGAAAGCTGGTATATATAATGCCCAAAAGTAACACAAGTTTTACATTGCAAGTTTAGAGGTAAAACAGTAAAGTTCATCTTCCTTCAGAGAAGTGACTAGGCGACAACGCTTGATGACGCTGTTGGAATTGTCAAAGCTAGCATGGCCGTTGGATCCTTGTGCGGATTGCGCCTTTAAATCACAGCTCTCCATCTTGACTTACACATACTCTTCACAAAGTCTGGAACGTTGCCGACTTCAACTTACTCCCTCCAACTCTGAACATTTCCCCCAATTGCAACTGAGCAAATTTTCAGTACCTGACATTGCCCGCTGCTTAAGATGGACCTTGTCCTCAAGGTTCAAATTGTGGAAAAGTACTCCGGATAAAAGTAACATCTTCCCAAGTCGCATCCTCTGGTCCCAGACTCAACCACTGCACCAACCATTGAGCTACAGGTTCATTTCTCCGAGGAACTACTCTTCTGTCCAAAACAGCAACAGGTTCTGTTTTAACCTTGCCATTGTCTCCAACCAATGGTAAATCGGGTATCGGTATTGCCAATAACCCCAAGTGCTTCTTCAATTGACTCACATGGAAGACTAGATGAATCGCTGAGTCCACTGGTAATTGCAGTTTGGATGCTACCTGTCCCACTCTTTCCAGGATCCGAAAAGGGCCATAATATTTAGACCGAAGTTTCAGAGAACCTCTAATGCCGAAAGCAGTTTGGAGATAGGGCTATAACTTGAGGTATACCATGTCTCCTACCTTGAATTGCCTTTCTGACCGAGATTGATTAGCAAAGTATTTCATCTGTTCTTGAGCTTTGTGTAGATTTACCTTAAGTTGTTGCAACATAGCATCTCTTTGTTCCACTGTCATCCTGGCTTCAGCTGAAATACAGCCGGGGAGTGACACTTCTCCAATCTGAGGTGGTGGGTAGCCATACAGAGCTTGAAAGGGTGTGATCTTCAAGGTAGTGTGATAAATGGTATTATACCACCATTCGGCCATTGTTAACCAATTCATCCATTCCTTTGGCTCTTGAAAGGTCATACTTCTCAAATACGACTCTAGACATTGATTCACTCTTTCGGTTTGCCCGTCCATTTGTGGGTGATATGCACTACTGAGCCTTAAGGAGACCTTCAAGCTCTTAAAAATTTCTTGGAAGAGGTTACTTGTGAAGATCCTACCCCTATCCATCACAATAGCGATGGGCATCCCATGAAGCTTGAATACATTATCCATAAAGATTTGTACCACCTCCTGGACAAAATATGGATGCGAAAGAGACAAGAAATGAGCATATTTTGTCATTCGGTCTACAACCACTAGTATCACCTCTCTTCCTTTAGACTTTGGCAACCCTTCAATAAAGTCCAAGCTAATGTGTGTCCAGGCCATATCGGGTACCTCCAAGGGGTTTAACAGCCCGGGAATATGCACATGTTTTGATTTGGTGAGTTGACACATCGGGCATTCTGCAACCATTGCCTCCGCCTCTCTTTTGAGCTTTGGCCAATAAAACAACCTTTTGATCCTATTTAAACACAAATGAATGAAACAATCTATGCTAGCAATCAGGATTCAATCAATCAATGCTAGCAATCAAGATTTAATGAATCTATGCTAGTAATCAGAATTCAATCCCGATAGTTATGCTACCAATTCAAATCCAACGTACTATTCAATCAATCCCTGTAGTTACGCTACAAAGCAACAAGATTAGTTCCAACAATCATCCCCCTAATCTCATTGTCATTACTGGAGTAACTTCTCACCGAACTTCAGAGTAGCGTCGGTTCGTCTCCCGCCGCAGCGAAATGTGCCTCTTCCTTCTTCGCCTTGCGACACTCATTGGCAAAATGCCCATGGAAGCCACAATTGTAGCATTTGATCTTCTTCTTGTTGAACTTGCACTCATTGGTATCGGAGTCATTGTTGTCCTCCTCATCGCTATGGTCGCCGCCACAGTCACCAGCTTTGTCGCGGCCACCACCGCGATCACGGTTCTTCTTTGCACCGCTGCTTGACCCTTCTCCATTCTTCTTCTCTTTGGTGAGGGTCTCACATTGCGTGCACGTAAGCAACAGATGCTCACTCCCATTCGGGTTGCCGAAACTAATTCAGACGTGCTCGTCGTAGGCTTTGTACCGCCCGACAAGGTCTTTGACAGTAAGGGTCTTCAAGTCCACGCACCGCTTGATGGAGGTGACGAGCTGTATGTAGCGCGCTAGGGCCGCACGAAGAAACCTACGAACAACGACATTCTCATCTACTGTGTCGCCCAACGCGTAGATCCCGGTGACGACTGGTGATGAGGATTAAAATCTCTATGCATTACTTTAATACATAATAAAAGATCGTATGTCTTCGTGGCCGTAACCCCTAAGGCTAACGACCCCTGTGGTCGTAAGGATTCCAAAGGTTACATAATAGGTATCCTGGTCGGATGAGGTCATGTACCCAGTCCCCGACCAGATGACTACTCGTAGAAACAATGAACTGGCATCCGGATCTAACTCTAAGTATATCCCTTGCCGTGTGATGAATGTAATACATGTCATATTTGCTCTATACCACGCGACGTTTCATGATCTTAAGATACTGACAAACAACCACCATACGGTTGATGTCTCACAGACGCACAACCGCCCAACGGTTGGTACATTATCAACTGTTGCCTCCCTCCGACTAGTCGTGACGCTTCCAACAGGCATCTTCTCTAGGAGTAACTATCACCTCTTCGATAGTTATTTAAAGATAGAGTACGGAGAAACAAAGGTATCAGATTGAAGCATTGCAATCGACATTAGATTCATGTTTCAAGTCTGATTCAATAGCACAACAAGCATTACGCTCAGTGTAATTAGGATTAGTCCACTGTCTTGTCAAGGACACCCCTTGTAATAGCCAGTTCATAGCAATAAAGAGCAGTCTCATTCGCTCCTAAGAACTCTTCACCATTTTTCTCTTTTTATTTCGTAAGATCAACGACTTGAACGTCGACTGCTGGCGCCGTCCGTGGGGAAGAAGGCGTTGAATTCTTGAAGATTACTTCGGTCAAGCATTCCTTATCCACTTCCTTTGCCCCATCATCGCTCATGCGAACATGGCGGGGACTTGAGATGAGAAAAACTGGTTCTACTTGGCGAACTATTCCAACCTCGACATAGACGCATGTATCCGCGCCATGAAACAAGTGCAGGGGTGCACGATGTCAAGTGCAGCCGGCTTCGGGCACGGCGATGCGCACAGGGTGGCGCGGAGTGCACGGTGGCCGTGCGGGGCTGCTACAAGCCAGCGGTGGAGCCTCATGCGGGAGGACCGAGCGGCTTCGGACCGATGGTGCAAGCGGTGCGGTCGCGTGCATGCGGCCGGCGAGCGTGCGATTTTTTTTCCTTTATGCATCCATGAACAGTGCAATCAATAATCCCTCTTTTCAACCAATCATCTGATTGGCATTGTACCGGCGACTACAAGTTGGCTTATAGAGATTAGAGGAAATGTGCTATCTACAATCCATGGTGCAATTGACATCTACTCCTTCATGCAACCTACCAATCGGCATTATACCGGCGACTTCAAGTCGGCTCGCGATAGATTAGAGCGGATTTGCACCGTAGAAAATAATCTAGAAAGCCAAATTTGTGGAATTGAAAGCGATCTAGAAAATACAATTCGATCTACGAGTGTCGTGTTTCGACGGTTACCTTTCGATTCGAGTAGAGTAGACTTAGAGGTAGGCCAGAGTCGATCGTGCTGATAACGTGTTGAGGAACTGTCGCTGGCGAGTTCAGTCCGAACGATCACCTTGTAGACGGAAGTCGAATCACACATAACAATACAAGAACAAATAGTAGATTGAACACAGAGATATGAGGGGACTTCTTACTTCTCTTTATTTCTCTTCTCATGATCAGCTTTTTATAATGACTAACACCTCTTATTTATAGTCTAGAGATCCTGCTAGGGTTTAGATGGGACGTCCACCTATGGACCGACTGCTAGGCCAAATCTATGGTTTTCCGACAGATTCATCAATTTGTATTGACCAGATGTGAAGATTAACAGAAATCGCCATTTCACACGCGATATGAGGCAATGTGAAAAAATAATAAATTAGTGTATAACTTAAACGAACAAACTGACTATTTACACCTCACTCCTCACTCCTCACTCCTACGTTATGTTGTATAATTGAAAAAAATTTAGATTCTTCTTCACTCTCCTTCGCATCAGGTTCTTGAGTGTTGTATGCCTGTAGTGCTCTTATACAACAGAATGCCTCAGTTGGTTCCAAGCCAAAAAACAAATACAACCAGCTCTGACAAAAGCTTTCAGCAATAACCGGTTCTACCTTCAAGAGCTGATGCCGCGGTTTCCACAGTTCCAAGTAGGCACGAGTACACCTTCTGCTTCAGTCGCTCAATGGTTTCAACCAAACCATCCGCAGACTTGTCCACCTCGCTCTGCAGCTCGTCTAGCCAGTTGCTTGTTTCCTTGAGCTGCGACAACCGGACTGCTATTTGCCCATCTCCGCTCTTGGACTGTCCTCGTACTCGTTCTCTAGTGTTCTTGATTCGGCCCTCGAATTTGAATCCAGTTTCAAGAGCATCTTCCAAGAAATTCAGGAACCATGACTGTGATTCTTTTTTCAGCGTAATCCACGACCTGCAGATCTCCTTGAAACCATCCTCTCTGGACCATTCAGTCTTTTCGCTAGTGTAAGCATCCTCGGAGTTCTTTGCTGCACTACTTGCGACAGTTTTATTCTGAGATACAGAAGCTTTCCTCGAAGGCTTTTCCTTCTCTGGTCGGGTTTCTTTACCAGACTCTGGCCAGTGATCTTTCCAAACAATCTTTCGCTGAATGATAAGCCGGTCTAGCTGAAAAAACTTGGTAATTGTAGCATGCGGATCCTCCTCAGCGGTCTTCCTTATCTCAGCAAAAATTCTGGAAAAAAAAAACAGACACAAAAATTAGATTCCTTCTTCACACTCGATAGCAAAAGTAAAGCATATACTTCATTTAAGAATAAATAAGCAATCTAGGATCCTCTGCAGCTCCAGCTCACAATGGAAGGAATTTGTCAAATGGGAATAAGCCTTGCTCAAAAGGAAAACAGAATGGAGTCCCCACAAATTATGAAACTTATCTTACTGTTTGTCAGTAAAGGAATAAATAGCTATAAATAAGAAATATATGAGCTGTCATCGTAGAACTACTCACCCAAGGCCTTTAACGAGAGATGCAGCTGCAGTAGCCTCCCTTTGAGCCTCAGCTGCTACTATAAGAGCAATATTTTTCCTCCTGACAACAGCCTATTCACACAAAAGAAATGAAAATGCAACATGGTTTAGAACAATTTAGCGAATAGCGAAGCTTAACTAATTACTAGACTATTTTTTTAGCATATAAAACGAATGGTTCAAAGTAATGACTTGCAGTTCATACATGCCCAAGCATACACACAACACACATATTCAAGTCATGAGGACCTCATACTCGATCCATTCTTACAATTTACAAATGATAAAAGTATACCTTTCCTGATTTGATTAGGCTTGTCGGGAGGGAGTCCCAGGAGACTGTTTCCGTAACTCTTCTTGTTACACTAGACATAGAAGGAATTGGACTGGAGGTACCCTTCTGCTTTGCTGGCAAACTAAGCTTTGGTGGTGAAGTCCTTGCCGGCGTCGGTGGTGAACTCCTATAAACCTTTGGCGGTGAGCTTCTTTCAGTTACAGATTCCTTTTTGCTATCCTTGGGCATTTGCATCTTCACTATAGCAGAACCATTCTGACTAGGTAAACTGCCACTATTTTTGCATGTGTCCTTATTAACTTCTTGCTTTGCAGAAACTAACTTAGCATGATTGGGAGAGGTAGTATTTGGTCGTTCCTGCAATACTAGCAGCAAACGTAATCACTAACCATCCTAGAGACATTTTTTACTGCATATCTTTGTTTATTTAAAATTTAGGAGAACTCGCATATTATCAGATCTCATACAATAACAATTAGTATATCTCTGCTACTGGCTTCAAAAAAAGTATATCCCTGCTACCTCTGAAAGGCCCATATTAAATGGAACAATTCAGCTTAAATTACAAAGATGAATGGGGATCCTCAAATCCAGGATATAATGAAGTTCATAGTTTTGTTGTTAATAGCATCTTCCATTGTACTTCAATTTTGTTGTTAATAGCATCTTCCATTGTACTTCAATTTTGTTGTTAATAGCATCTTCCATCGTACTTCAATTAAACTTATGAGCTTAAGCATACCTGATGTTTTGGCTCTTGTTTGACTTTTGGAGCAACTGACTTTTGTTTTGCTTCACATATGCTACTTCCTCCATTAGTTTTGTCACTATCAATGCTGGAGTTCAGATTGGTAATTTTTCCATTGTTGCTTGATATCCCAAGCATGTAACGGGAAGCAACAACAGCCTTCTGCTCTTTGATAACTACCTTCCTCTGAGAGTTTTCCTTTTCACTCTCAGACAATTCAGCTGACTTGGTAGTCTTCTTTTGATGATCCCGTGCTTCCAAAACCCCAGAGGGAGTTGACATTTGCATCAAATCCTTCGGGTTCCCAATGCAAGGGTTCCTTCCTGGAACTGGTCGGACCCCAACAAGAACCGGAACAGGGATACTAGATTGAACTTTTTCGACATATATAAATTGGCCAAGTTGTAGTTTGTTTGATAAAATGAGTTCATTGTCCTCCTTTGATAAAGAAACATATGTCGAGTGCGACGAATCTGAAACTTTTATGAAGAAACCATGGTCTGGCCAAAGTTCTGAACCAGTAATTGCAGGAACTATACTAATAACTTGGAGAAGAATGGACCGGTATTCTCCACATACTTTCACATCAGAGTTTATATTTTTGAGAACCTTTAACAGTATCCCTGGAGTAAGAGATGCCATATTGTTCAAGCCAGCTTATTCTTTTTTTCTGAAAAAAAAGGAAAAATGTAGTGACAAGTTAAATGTCATAGAGTGCAGTATTATTCTTCTGGCAATTCTATATCATCAAATAAAGTGAATCACAAAAGAAAATGTGGATAACATCATATTATGGTAAAAAAATGTCAACTCCTTTTTTTCTGGGAAATGTTCAGCGGAAGCAAGAGGTGTTATTTAATTAATGTGCAAGAACAAATTTTACTTCCCACGATGCACAACAGATCCTCGAGAACAATTTTAGCCCCCAACTGAAGTAAATAGGTTTGTATAGCACAGTTCGATAAACAGATTGAGTTGGGAATATAAGCTTGGTAAGCCCAACTAAAAATGTACAAACAACGCAGCGTTCAAGGTACTAAAGAATCCCCCCAGAGGGATGGATCCCAACTTGAAAATGTTGGCTTGATCATGGTTTGCAATACAAGGGGGTACGTAACTAAGTACAGAAAGAATGGGGTTTGATTTAGTAGTGACATTATGGTGTTGACTTGCAGTTGGTACCTCAATACAAACAGAATTATTCCAGAGAATATAGATGTAAACTCCATTAAAGCAATATCCTACTTAACAAAACAAGCTTGACCATTTCAAAGAAACAAAATGGTGTAGGACAAAGCTTCAGAACCACAAAAAGGAACCATATGGACATACAATTAGTATGAAATTCTGCAGTCCCAAGCACCGACCATTTGCAATCTAAATTTTGACACATGTCTGAAAATGAATACAACGTGACAAAACACCAACCAAAAGGACAAGACAAACAAAACACTCAAATAGAGCCCAAATGACAAGGAGGCCTGAGAAGAAAAATTATTCAAGAAATCCCAACCGCGCGATTGCTAAACACTTAGCAATGTCCATTCACACAGCCATAAAAAGTCACATACAACAGAAACATATCCAACTACAAAAGTTTAAAAGTCTAATAAAATACTTTCTAATGTACAGAAGGAAAGGACTAACTGAATAAGTGAAAGTATTAGGAAAAGAGAAAGGAGCCTATCGATGTTTCTTAGCTTTCCAGCAAAGATTAGTAGACCCCATCAACCAAAACACAGCCTAATAATTCTTGCAAAGCCCTAGCTTCATGGCCAGGAACATGGGCACCCAAAAAGCCACCAACTTTCCCAATTCCCATGCCAGTCCCCTAACAAGAAGACTGGGAACTAAAATCCTGATTAATTCATGGAATAAGCCATCCTATATGGGTTTCTTGACTTAGAGGCCAGGAAAGGAGAGACCTAACAAGCGAAGAAACGGCAATTCTAGGGAGGGATGAGTATTTTGGTTCTTAAACTTCAAGGCCAGGAATGCAAGTCCTCAACTTACAGCAGGAAAACTTCTAGACTGAATATGACACCAACGTTCTGTTAGTTTTTTTTATACAAAAATGAGATTAATGCCTCACGCGGTCAGTTGTACTCAAATTTCCACGAGAACAATATTTGTTTTCCGAATCAGGAGCATAGCTCCCAATTTCATTATTGAAATTGCCATGAGAACAATGTGTCAAGCAACACTACATAGGGGCCTTGCTCTCCAAACTTTTAAGTCAAGGGACTAAGCTATCCTTACCCCGGAAAACACGGAATTAAAATTACAGACTAAGTTACACCTCTTATTGAGGAAACCATTACTTGGATTATCCCGGAAAACAAGGAAAGCAAACCGCTGGAGAACTAAAAATCCATCCAGTCTTCTGAACAAACTTACCCAAGCCGAAAATTATTGCCCTTTGCTCCAGGAACAAGAACCAGGGCACGTACAGAACCACCAAGAAACAGCCTAAATTCCTTGAAAAAGAAAGACACGCATCAATTTGAACAAGAACACGTTTTCTTGGTCACTGGAGAAGCACGGCATCAAATCAACAACACGAGCGCAGCATATATGGAAACAAGAAGCAAGTTTTGTGGTTGCGCCATTTCATCGAACAGGTGGTAGGAAAGGAAGGGGAGGGGGAATAGTACCTTTCGGTGGGCGGAGCGGAGAAGTGGAGGGGAGGAGTCACCAAGCGGCGGTTGGGCTCTCCAAGGCGGAAGAATTAAAAGGAGACGAGGTAGGCGACGAGAGGCTTCCAACTGCCCGTAACTGTCCCTGACAGCTTGGGTCGGATCCCCTGGCCCGCATGTCAGCTTCGTGCCAGACGAGGCCAAACGATGGCGTCGTTCTCAGTTCTCACTGACGTGTGGGGATGAGAAACCTACGGGCCCATCTTACCAGAAAGTGAACAGTATATACTTGTACGGTATACGTATACTGGATTTTTTAGAATTGGTCCGCATGTTGTTGTTGTAACATGTTGCTGTAACGCGACCGCTACAATGCATGACCTTATCAATGGCACGCTTTTACCGTTTTACGTGTTGCAGATCATCATTTTCTTACGCGCTACAAATCAGCATGTTGCAAGAGCTGTTTCTGTGCACAGAAATACAACGGGTGGGAGGTCTCGATCCCTGGTGAAGCGCGGAACCAGGGGGAACCGGTGCCGAGTCGGCGTCGCGACCGATTCCGCGCGCGTGTATGTACGCGTCCGCGCGCACGTATCCATCTGCTGCTTCGTTGCCGCCGCGTTTGGGTTGCCCCGCGCGCGCGCGTGGTCGACACGTTGACCTGACCGACCGGCCTAGATACTGCACACGACGCAGTTCATCCTCGCATGTTGGCAACGTGCCAAATTGTACGTGCATCTGCCGATCCTTTTGTGCGACTACGGATGGAACATTCGTTCCGTGGTTACGGATCGAACGCCCACAGCCGCACAGGCCCAGCATTATCTTTCCCCCAACCACCCGTCTCCCTTCCGCATCGTTTTCTTCTTCAACTCGCGTTGTCTCTGGCGAGCTTCGCCCCGTCATTGCCTCTACCGTCGCCTCTGCCTCTATTCTTCTGCCACTCCGGTGTCCCTCTTGCTCCGCCGTCACCACCTTCTTCCTCTCCGATAAGTTACACACATCTCCACCACCGCCTCCGCCTCCACCCTACAACCGGGGGCACCCTCGCCGCCATCTTCCCCGCCCACCCTAACATGTTTTGCACCTTTGCAATGACGCCCACCGCCACAAACCCCCCAACCCACAGGGTCGGTTGAATCCCTCCCTAACTCCCGTGAACCCGAACCCTAACACGGATCCTTCGTGGCGGTTCCTCCCCCATACTGCCCCTTTCATCCTCAGCAAGCACGCCCTCTACCCCTCCTCTTCCGTCGCGGCCTCCCCCTCCTCCCACCGCCCCGATCGCCTCAACGCCGCCGCATCCTCCCTTCTCTTCTCGTTCCATGCCTCCACGCCGCACCTCTTGAAACACCTGAAAAATTTCAAAGAAATTCAAATTAGTTTGAATTCAAATTTAAATCTCAAATTTCAAACCCAAATTCAAATTTGGCCAAAATTCGTCAAACCCAAACCCTCATCCTAATCCCCGCCTCCCTTTCCTTCCTTTCCCTCGTGGCGCCTTACTTTCACCTAACGCCGCCTCCTCTCATACCGTCGCCTCCGTGAGTCACCTCATCGCTTTTGGTCATTGCCATACCAACAGCAACAGACGCCACTGCGCCGCCACACCTGCACCACCTGCCTGCAACCTCAAGCCTGAGCGGTGGCAATACGCCACTCTCAAGCATGCTTAACGAGGGCCGCCACCACTCGCCGACCCGCCCTCGTCTGCATGCCGCGACCACGCAAGACCGCCAAACCTCTCGCGTCCAACCACCTCACCTGCAATGGGCGTCCTCGCCGTCGCCCATACCTCCCATCGCTCCCACCGCCTTGCAGGGCTATAAAGCCGCCCATGCTCGGCCTCAACCAACCAGACTAACCCTCCTCCTGTCTTCCTCTCGACGCCGAGAGTTGCCCGCCGCCTCGCCTCCCTCGTAGAACAAACCCCACCTGCTCAAATCCCACCCACCCAAAGCCAAAACAAACCACCCGAGCCTCCTACCTCTCGGCCCTAGATCCACCGGATCTGAGCCACCACCACTCCTCACCCCAAAACCCTAGAACCACTCACGCCAAATCCTCAAAAACCCTAGGGTTTAGAAGACTTACCCAAGTGAGCCGCCTTATGCTTCTTTCTCTGTCTCCGGCCATTGCCTCCGTCGTCGCCATTGCCGACGCCTGCCTTCCCGAGCCGCATCGCTGCTCTCTCATCGCCATCACACATGCCTGGGCCAAGTATATTATGGCCTTCTGCCCACACCTAGGCCATTTTGCGTCGCAGCTGTCTGTGGGTCGTGGGTCGCTTTACTGAGCTCGGCCAGTTTTCTTTTAAGGTCAAGACAAGATTTGGTTTTTGTGTGGCCAAGATCGTTTCATTTAATTTCGCCCAAGATCTTTCAACGATAGTAAAATTGTTATTACTATTCCAAAATTCCAGAAATTGCACAATAAATCCTAATTCTTGTTCCTAAGCCTAAAATAGTGATTTATTATTGTTTATGTCTAATTAATAGATATGGACAGTAAAATGGTCACTATTCCTCAAAAACCCTAAAACTAGATTATGTGTCCTTTCCGACCGTCTCGAACTCTTAAAACCTAATCCTAACTCCATTCGGCCATTTCCAACTCCTGTTGAAGTCTTGTACCTCTTTAAGTTGACTTTCTTTCTCTTTTTATATTTTTGTTGTAGTTGGATCTTTTGTCTGGGCTCAATCCTTGTCGAGCCAGGTGTTTTATTGGTTTTTGTGTCTTGTGCTAGGTTTCGACGCCGACGAGTCAGCTCAGGACTTCGCAGGACAGGACACAGACGTAGCAGGACAGTTCGTGGACTTTGAGCCAGGAGGCAAGTTGCATATACCTTGAACATATTGAACCTACATTCTTTATAATTCATATTATTATCTTCATTAAAATATTTTAGCCAATTATTTCATCAAAGAAATAATACTTTGGAATGCCATGTTGAATAGATATAAATCCTTAACCCCACATATCAAACCACCCATTCTTGTACTGTTAAGAAACTTGGTTCACATAAAATAATAGCAAATATTCTGCAATGTCATACAAAACTCTGTTCTAAATACTGTTAAGAAAGGTTGGCTTTAGGCCAGTAGGTTTTAGGTGAAGTTGAGGGTTGAGACCAAAATGTTGGACAACCCAAGATACTTGGTAAAATGAGTCATCGATGAGATCTAGAGGTGGGCAACCGCGGGTTGGGCCATCGCCTCCTTTGGTGACAAGTAAGGACAAGAACCTTGTGCTAAGTAATGCACCACAATAAACCGCTCAACCACATGCGTGGTCATTACTCCCTAGCTTAGTACCTTTGCTCATCCAATTGAATATCTGCAATATCAAAGGCGAGACAGGGGTGGGCCTCTAAGGACACTCATTGGATCTCGCAACTCAGATGGCCCTCACAAGACGGGTACAAAGTCCACTATTGGCGGTGGTCTCTACCGAGGGTCAGATGGATTAAGATCTACTTGGGTAGAGGCTAAAAAGGATAAGCAAAGAAAAGGCTTTGTTATCCTAACTCGGTTATACGCAAACATGATGCGTGTCAATGTGAGTTTGTGATATCGTAGGGTAAAGTTGGGCAACTCTGCATAGTATAATCAATGTTATTCGAATACACCGTGCTTCCGGTTAATGAAGCTGTGTTCATGGGTGATTCCAACATACAAAGCATAAGTAGAATTTTACAGATATTAATTGGTAAATTCAGTTGTTGTAACCCCGTATTATATTTATTCTTGTTTTCTTGTCTTTATTTATCTTGTAAAACTTTTAAACTCAACTATTGCATTCCACATATACCTGTTTGGTAAAACTGTATCATTCCTTTGACATTTCCAGTATATAGTTAAATAGCATTTCCTATGCAATTTGTTGAGTACGGTAGTTGTACTCATTCTTGCTTAAACAATCAACATAAGAGTTTTAGGAAGATCCAGGTGTTCCATACGAACAAAAAGAACCAGTAAACTACGACGACTACTGATACTAGGGTCTCTCTTGCGCCCAAGCTGCCTGTGGTTCTACCCTTCTTTTGAAGTGTATTATATTACTTTCGGGCTTGGATGCCCGCTTCCGCTTTCAAACTGACTGTTAAGCCCTATCTGTTGTAATAATAGTCTGGCTTTTGTTGTAAACGTTTGCTTGCTTGTGAAACTACGACTTTACAACTGAACATCCTGGATAGTTGTAAAGATTCTAGCGGTCCCAGTTTTGGAGTCGTTACACCTCTCCCGCTCCTTTCCCCCCGGTTCCCCTGCTACCGCGGGCCGCCGATGCACGCTCGTCTGTTTCCACGCCGACCTTCACCTCCATGACCAAGAGCGTGGCTCCCCGGGGAAGGAGGCCAGGGCGGCAGCACGCTTGGACAAGGTGAACGAAGTGGTTCGGCGTTCTTGGACGAAAGAAATGGTTTGGCATATCAGTGGAATATTCTTTTTTGTGGAATGAGTTGGTCCTAAATGACTTAGTACGATGCATACAACGAAATGCCTTAACGTCCCAAATTTCGAACCATTTGGTACTAAGACCATACGATGCATGCAACCAAGTGGACCTTTAGTGGAGGCCACGGGGATGTTATGGTGACGTGATGCAAAGATTTGGGTTTATTAGTGGTAACGTGCAAGCTTCTCCAATTCTGCAACAATGGTAGTAGTACTACTACTATCATCTCATTGGTCCTTATTAAATAAACTTGTACCAGCAGTTGTGTTAAATGTAGGAGCTAGTACTGTTTAATGGAATTTGGTCCGGATCGCTAATAAATGAAGATGGTATATTTGTTGATCGTCAGTGGCGGATGCAGGATTTTTAGAATAGATATTCGAAGTCTATAAAAGATAGTCTATAGAAGATAGTCCTAAATTGGGTTAATACTTAATAGAACTGGAACAACTATTCTCAGATAATCTATAGAAGATAACAAGCACAACAGGTCGCACCTGGCAAAGAACATCTAATGTACTCTATCTCTTCACATCTAAGAAATTAAATTGAAAAACATAAGCAAGACATAGTCCTTATTGGCTGCATTGGAGAACATACTCTCTCTTTTTATATGAAACAAGTTAATTCACCTTGACAGGTTATAGCTGAGTCTAAAGCCAAACTAAGCTAGCTACTAAGTGTGACATTACCCGTTCATCCCCTTCTACATAATCTGATCAGGAAGCTAACATCACATGATGTATTTATTCACAATGATGGCAGAAATTAGCTAAGCATTGCAAAAATTACTTATCCATATCAACTATGCAGTTTCTTGCTGCCACCACCTCCACCGGCTGGCGCCCCTCCGGCTCCTCGCTGCATTTCTTGCTCCCACCACCGCTTCCTAGACAAGTCGTTGTTGGTGGCGGCAGAAGATGACGACGGTAACACATCAAGACCAACGCTGCCGGAGTGGAAGCTAAGCAGTGGCGGGGAGGGCAATGAGGAGGTGGCTGAGGCTGGGTCCTTGAGGCCACCGAATCTGAGGCCGGCAACTCGATCCCGCGTGTCGGCTCGTGCACCGCCGAATCGAGGGCCCGATAGGCCGACTACGCAGAGGTAGGCGGGGATGGAGAGCTTGAGGGAGAAGTTGAGGGAGGTGAAGTTGGCCGGGATGGTGCCGGTGCCGGTAGCCGCGATCACCGCGGGCTCCGCCTACTGCAGCAGCCACTCGATGGTCTCGCCGTCGGTCTTGTGCCCTAGCTCCCGTGTCAGCTAGAGTACTCGCGGCGCAAATCACCGGCATCCGGATGCGCCACCCACGCCCGTCCACCTTCATGTGTCGGTCTTTGGTCGAGGTCCGCTTCGGCCATCGCAAGACCTCCCCGATCCTCAACGCCGGCCACACCCAGAACCACCCCAATCTCAAGCCCCACCACCGCCGCGCCCTCCCTGGCCCGGCTTGCTCCACCTGCCACAAGACCTCCTCAACCGCTGTTGTGGGCAGTGCTGCTCCTGGTGGCCTTGACGTCGTGCGCACCATGGTCGCTGTTTGCCTCCTGGAGCTCGTCCCCTTCACTGAGATCGACACTGCTGTGCTCGCGCACCGCCTGCAGGCGGAACCCTCGTCTGCTAGAGAGGCTGAGCCAAGCTGAGGAGGCGTGGGTGTGCACGTCGCCACGCTTGGAGGGTCCAGAGCCGGAGTTAGGGGTGGTGGAGGGGATGGCATCCGAGTGGATGTAGGTGTGGAGGGAGTAGAGGAGGAGCGAGAGAGAGAGAGAGAGAGAGAGAGAGAGAGAGAGAGGCCGAGCAGAGGCCGGCGGTTGGAGGCCAACAGGCTGACAACAGCGGCGACGCCATGGGGGAGGCGGCGCCTAGGGAAGGAGAGAGGGCGAGCCGGGCTGAGGAGGCGCAGGTGGATGTATGTGTGGAGGGAGTAGAGGAGGAGTGAGGGGAGGTGGAGAGCCACGGGATGGAGATCGAGGAAGAAGAATGGTAGCCCTCATCCCCCCTGGCTAGCTAGCCGTGCTGAGTCAACAGTCTATGTGGTGAAACCAAGCCGAACGGACGCCACGTCTGCAATACCACCGCACGAAACAACCTTAGGGGGTAGGTTGTCCGGTTTTGCAACTTTGGGGTGTCAAAAGTCCGGTTTTTTAATTCAGGGGGTTAGGTGTCCGCATGTCGATACTTGAGGGGGTAAAATGGACTTCTTCCTTGTGTTTTTTATCATATGCTTTTGATTCATCAAAGTCAAATTTTGAACTTTCCAAATTCAAAATCCAATGTATGGAATTTAAAAATATATATTTTTTCAAAATGTGAATTTTGAAACCAAAATGTCAAAATTTGATCCCTAAATTTCGGAATCTTAAATTCAAACAATTTAATTTGAAAATTCAAAATTTCAAGTTTGGATTTCAAAAAACATTTTTAAAAAATTTCGAATTCTGGATTTCAGATATTCAAATTCCGAGAATTTAAATCTTAGAATTTAAACTGCAGAACTCAAAATTTAAAATTTCAAAATCCAAAATTTGAACTTTTGAATAATAAAACAATGAATTTTGAATGTTGGAATTTTAAATTGTAAATTCAAAATTTATATGTGTTAAGCTTCATGGCTTGAAATTTCAAATCTTGTAATTTAACTTTGTGAACTTGGTGGTTCGAGTTATGAAATATTTGAACTATGATAAAGACTAATATGTAGTTTCCTTCAAATCAACTAAACATTGGAATCTTAGATTACTGGTAATGTGTTTACTAGTAACTAGATTGAGGGGAATATTAGACATGGGAATATGAGATTATACGTACCAAATGCACCCTAAAGCCTACCAGTGCTAAAAGAAAGAACAATTTGACCCCGAACTCAACTGTCCAGGACTAAAAGTAAGCTAGGGCATTTGACGTACTTGGAGAACGACGAACACATCAACCACTGAGCATTGTTGGCCACAACCCACAGGTGACAAGAAGCACTATTGACCGACATCAGCAGCGCGGGCATGCGTCGGACTGCATCCCAGAATACTAGTTCAGGATTAACAATTGTACTGCAAGCACAGACATGGATACAGAAATATCAAATGATGCAACTAAAAGATGCATGTATGGCTTACACAGGTTTAGAGTAGAGCAGTTACGTGGCTCCTTGTTGGGCTCGACGTGGAGGATGTCGAGGGTGTCGTCTTTAGTGTCTGTGAAGTGGGCGAGGAAGGCGGTTGTGCTACGTGTGCATCGCCGCCTCTGTTGCATTCTGGTCACGCCAAGGTATAGCGTACACGCACCGCCCACCCCATAATCTTTGCCATGCCATCGAATCGACAACTCAGTGCCATGTCTTTGCTAGATGGGGGACGATGGCTAGATGTGGGGCGGGATGGCACTCGCGGTGGTGCGATCTTTGGGGAGGGGGCGAAGGCGGAGGTATCGAGGGTCAGTTTTGCTAGTTGGGGGCCAATGGGGAGGTGGGGATGATTAGGCATGGTGGCGGCATAGATGAGAGGAGCAACGACATTAGGGGCAGAGTGGCATGTATGCGAGGAGCGGCTGACGCGGAGGGGCGTGGGGCTTTGCGGATGCAGTGACGTTAGAGGCGGATGCAAGGAGCAGCGAGCACAGAGGGGCGGGATCCGTCGCAGATGTGGTTTCATTAGAGGTGGATGCGAGTGCAAGAGATAGTGGAGATGCACCGGCCCGCGTCCTCCTTGTCGGAGGAGGACGACCGGATCCACTCGACGGAGGTGTGGACTGCGTCGGATTTGGCCGCCAAAAGGGTGGAGACAACGAATCTAGAGCCATTGTGCCTAGATCCGTGGTCACTAGCTGCTGGGGGGCTGGAAACGACGGATTCGAAGACGTCGTGCCTATGTCCAGAATCGCCGACGGTGGAGAAGGGCAGGGCTACATTAGTGAAGGAGGTGGCCACCATGCCGACATCAGGAGTCGCCGTCGGTGAAGAAGCGTCGCCTCCCTCAATCCTCCTCCATGACCAGCCACCGCCGCCCGTCGTCGGCGTGTGTGTGTGGAGAGAGAGAGAGAGAGAGAGAGAGAGAGATGACGATGGGTTTGATACAAAAGATGGAAGGAGCAGATGAGGATGCGAGGAGCAGATGCGGTGGTAGGGGTGCAGAGGTGCGCACGGTAGGGGTGGGGTGGGGCAGGGGTCGTTGACATGGTGGTCCCACTACGTGGGTTCATAGCGTTTTTATACATAGTGGGGGTGAGACGATTCATCCCATTGCGCGAAGGTAAATCTCTTCATTTATTAGTTAAAAGATAAGATAAGAAGATAAAGAAAAGAAATCTGCACAGGACAACATGCTTACGCAAGATATTTGTGGAGCTGGTCTATATTCTTCCTTTTCTCTCTCACGTAATGCTCAGCACTACCATGAATAAAATAAATCGCTCAATTATTAGAACAGTTCCACCATACAGTCTCTGCTCACCAAATCCATCTCAAGGTGATAACATGACCACATCAATCCGCTTAGCTAATGCCATCAGAAACAACAGCTCACCCTTCTCATCAAACGAGGTTTCTCATCTTAGTAGTACCTGAGTATCGCGGCGTACAGGCCGTCACGGTGGTTCACGGAGTTCATATATTGTCAACACGGACATCCCATCTGGTAGCATTTCTGAAAAATTCTATTGACATGCATGGTACAATAATAGTCAAGAAAAGATATACGTTCCTAATAAAATTTTGTCACAAAAAATACGTCAAGAATGTTCAAATTGCTGAACATTGCAGTCCGCAGTCTTGTACGCGAACGCCTGTGCCTCCACTTCCGTCTTCACCATCGCGGCGTACGGGCCGTCACAGTGGTTCGCTAGGAGAACGTCGTGGCTGCCGAACTCGACGATCCTCCCGTCGCTCACGACGGCGATGCGGTCAGCCTCGCGCACCGTGGAGAGGCGGTGCGCCACCATGACTTTCCTTAGGGCTTCCTGCACGTGCTACTCAGACTCAAGGTCCAGTGCACTGCTCGCCTCGTGCGATTGCGACCCTCTGCTTCTGACCTCCTGACAACTGCACCCCACTCTCCCCAACCTGATCAAAACAAGCAAATGTTATTTCAATAACATAAGTGAACGTTACGAAAACATCATTGAAATTTACGACTGCTTAGTTTTGTTACAGGAAATTGAAATTGAGACTGTTAGTAGTACCTCTGTGTCGTAGCCTTGGAGAAGGCCAGCGATGAACTTGTGGATGTTAGCCTCCTTGCAGCCTCCTCGATTTCGGCCCACGAGGCCTTTGGGTTTCCGAACCCGATGTTCTCTCTGATGGACTCACTGAACAGGGCCGACCAGTGACCATCGCCAGGCCGCGTAACCCTGTAGAACAGCCAAAAGTCAGAATTGCGGGAAAAAAAATGAGAAGCTATTCTTCTGTATAATTTTGATAGTAGTTGATACTAATATGCACTGTTGCAATTATTGGGGGTTTGTATAGGAACTTATATTCTGTATAACCAAAAGTAAGAAGTGCAGAAAAACTATGGTTAGATTTTTGTAACATCCTATTTTCAGGCCATGAACAGTAACCAAAGGTTTTCAGTTGAATTCAAAAGCATAATTCAAATTACTTGTGTATTTTTCAAAATCCCTCAAATTCAAAACCTCCTTTCAAATTTCTCCCTCCTCCTTTCGGGCTCTGCCCACTTTCACCTCGGGCTCGGCTTAGTTCTCCCCCTCCTGCTCCTTTCTCCCTGGCCGTGCCAGACCGAGCCGATGCAACACCCAGAGCACGCCTGCGCGCCCTGCTCTGCACTCGAGGACGAGCGCCGCACCACCCTCGTCACTCCGCGCCGCCGCTCCACCCGCTCTCCTGTGTCGTCCCATCCCATGTCTACCCGGCCTCCCAAGTCACCGCTTCCGTCGCTATGGCATCAGCTTCCGTTAGCCGCGCCAGAGCCGCTCTGCCTTGTCCCATCGCCTGCACCTCTGCGCCACCAGCTCCTTGACTCCGGAGCACCACCAGCCCGCCTCGTTCCATCACCATGACGCCATCGGTCGCCCCTCGTCAGTGAGCACTCCGTCCGTGCCGCCGCACCTGCTCCCTGCCATGCCTTGGGATCGTGTGCCCTCCGTCGTGCCTTCAACGGCTCCATCCCCTTTTCACCGGCTATAAAGAGCCTTGGAGCTCCCCTTGTCACCCCTCCTCTCTTGGTAAGTCACACCCAAGAAAAACCGAAGAAATTAACCGCCGTGCTCCATTTTCGGCCGCGTCATCCTCGCCAGCGTTCCACCGCTTCGGCGACGCCACTGCCGTGCTAACCCCGTCACCAAGCACCCCTGAAGCCAAGGAGTTCACCCCTCAAGCTGTTTGGACTTTAGTCCACCGGAGCCACCACATTTGGCCTTCTTCTCCACTCCCGGCCAACATCTTCCTCTCCGCCGATCTACCTCCTCCGGCCACCTCTAGCCACTGTCCTCGGCTTGGTAAGTTCCCCAAGACCTCCCCTTGCCAGTGCTCCCATCATCTATTATTAGGGAGCGTCGGAGCTTTGTTTGGCTCCAAGCCGACCGCACCACCGCCGTTTTTCCTCATAGCGTCGCCGCTCCGGTGAGCCGTTGGCCACGCCATCGCCACCATCATCTTCACCTAGGTGTGGGCATCCCGTTTTGGTCGCTCCCCGCTTCCACCGCGCCTTCCTCCGCCGGCGGTGAGCCCAAGCCGCATGCTTCCTTCCGCTGTCCAAAAATCGGACAACATTGTTCCCTTGTCATTAGGGCAAATCCCCTTCGATTAGCGCCAAAGCAATGATTAGCGGGTTTTGATGATGCCTTAACGGCTGCTTTGAGTCACCGCCATGTGGGCCCAAGAAAACAGTAATGCCGTCTTTAAACCCCCGGTTTTCCCCTCCAGCCGACACGTGGGCCCCACCTCTACGCTGCGCCCGGTGCACTATGGACCGGTGAACAGTGCATGTTGACCTACCAGTCCATGTACTGTGCACATGGACCAAGCCACCGACCAATGGGTCCCGCATGTCGGGGGGGGGGTGATTTCTTAAAAGAAATTAAAAGGAAAAAAAGAAAATTCCACTGTTTCATTTAGTATTTCTTGTGTATTTATTTATTCTCTTAGCTTGTTGTTCCTTTTTTCAGTACGTTCGTTCGAGTAGAATTCGGAGACGCGGGAGATCTCCAGTTTGATCAAGCACAAGACTACCAAGACTCTCTTGCCTTTAACTCAGACGAGTCGATACTTTGATCATTTTGAGCATACATTTTATGCAAATTATATTCCTTTAAATTACCAAAATTGCATGATTTTATTCTTTAAGCAAATGTATGTTAAATCTTAAAGTAGTTAAATACTCATTTGATGATTAATTAATCATTATACCATCCTTTGATAATTGAATCCATTATTCCATGTCACTCTAGTAATTATGTGGTAAATTACTGGTATAGATTGTACTTAAGCGACATGCTAGTCTTGCTTAAGTACCGGGGCATTAAAATGCATTAATCATCATCTCTTAAAACATAAAATGGTTTTGGGCAGCCATTAGAGGTACATGACTGAAGTAATTGAGATAATTTGGTTTTACTCCTCAAAACCCTATTAAACTGTTATTACCACATCTGGACGGATGGTATGCTGGTGGGTGCTGGCGTAGCACGAGAATAGTGGGTATGTGGAATGAACCTCCTATATGACATTAAGGACTTCATCCGGTGATGACCTCCCATTGTAAAACAAGTACAACCACAAGTCTGTAAAGTACAACTTGGCTTAGTAAATTTATTAAACTCTGAATGTTATCTCGCTGGAGGGGTAACGGGATAGTACAAGCACTGGATACGTCTGGCTTGAATGGGACACCGATGCAAGGTGAAGTTACCAGTCGCACTAGACGTTGTGGTGTAATCCAGCTACACTTGTTGCTGAGGTGAACATCCCGCATAACTTATGGGTGCAACCCACATGGGTGAGATGACGAAAGGGGCGAGATAACTTGAAAGGTTACTGTGATGGTCTCTCAACCACATGACTAAGGAATCATGTAGGGCAACGAGTTGATTATTTCTTGTGAGTACAGTGTACAACCTCTACAGAGTCTAAACTGTTTAAACAGCCGTGCCTACGGTCAAAGGCGGAGATGAGAACTTATTAGAGTTGGTTCTATTTCAAAAACCTTTGTGGATGGGGATAAAAACTTGTTGGGTTGATGTAACCCTGACTTTGAATTTTGCCTGAGTCGTCGTGCTCAATGATGTTAAATGATGGATGTAACCACAATCAAAATAAGTATAAGCTGGAGGTAACCTTCGCTGTATTTATTATTACACAATTATTCTCTTTAATAAAATACATTTTGGTTAAAATTCTAAGTGATAGGAATTACTAATATTGATAATTGAAAACATTGCATTAGCAAATAAAAGAACCTGAGCCATCTTTGTTATGCCTTGCAAGTATATTATTGCATCTTATGTGTTTGCTCGCGAGCACTGAAGTTATGCTCATTCTCACTCTTTCCCCAAACCCTCATGCACTACGGATCATGGAGATTATGCGTACTATGAGGATCCAAAAGTCGATGGACAAGGCAATGATGAAAAGCGGTCTAGTTCTGTTAGTCTAGGTCTCACCTCAGTCTAGCTAGCTCGTTCGGTACTTACGTACAACCGATATTATCCAAGTCCTTGGTTAATATCAGTCGTACACAAGTTACCCCAGTCGCTTGCCTGTGGAGAAATGTATTTTACCCCTTTTGCTTCCGCTGTAGTTTCCGCTACTTTTATGTAATGTAATCAGTTTGGCATGTTCAGTCCTTATTGTAAAACTCGACCCAACGCGGTCTATGTCACTCTGATGTTTGTATTATATTGAATGGTTTAGTTCACATCATGTATGAAAGTATTCAACCATGTGTCTATGAGTGCTATCTACTGATCCAGGGAATAGCACAGTGTTTTCACATAAGATTTGGATTTGCGAAATCCGGGTCTGACAATTTTTATGATTATAGTTATCAAATCATATGCAATCGTGCTCATTCGTGAACATCGGTCTCAAATCTGCAACCATGGCAAGAGGTAATTTGTCTTGAGAATAATTTCCCAACAAATTTTGACCCCATGCCAATTTCATTGGATTGATTGCACTAGATGGTGGCACAGCACCGTGCACATGTTATAACAAAATACTATGAAAAGAACAAAACTGACATTCTTGGTTTGACAAGTTAGTGTACCACAACTAAATTCAGTCCCACCAATGTGCCGTACCTGATTGCCCTGCACATCTCCATGGAGGGCTTGCTGACGGAAGTTAGAAACAGAAGCATCCTGTGATTGTCACGTCTATCAACCTCAACCTGAAGTAAGAATCAGAAGAAACTTCTTAATTAAAGGTTGTGTTTGATCAACTTACATGGTTAGGCTGATTATTTGACTGCACATGTTGATCTATAAAGGCGTCTTCAATGGTTAGAGATAACCTTATCTCTAACATATACTATATCATCTTTAGAGACAACAACTCCAATAGATATTATCTAGTACACTCTTCAACATTTATATTTTATAATTTTTTTTGAAACGGGTCTACATGTCAACTAGAGTATATTAATGTATCATGTCTTGTTTCGCGTGTACGATAGTCTCTTCAGGAAGAGACGACATATGCTTTCTCTCCTCCCTCTCTCTCCTTTGCATAGAATTTTGTTGACGTAGCATAACTAAGAGACGACAATAAATACACTATTAGAGATGCCCTAAATGGCGCCGGAGCATTTAAAGAAGAGCTTGGAGTTTGTGAAATTCCATCATTCAAAAGTGTAAGAGCATGTACAATGGGCTTATGTCAGCCGTTTATAGTCTTGCCACGTAGGATTTTTACAGACGTGGATGAAAGAGAATGAAGAGAGAGAAAGATGATGTCTACAATCCTGTAGCCGACTGTAGCACAAGAAACAAGAAAAGCAATAAAAGATTATGTGTTCTATAAAGACAATTAAAAAGACAGCAACAGTCTGTACTATTATATGAGCTATCTTTAGTCTTTTCTATAGGTGACATGAAGAATTAATATAGATAGCAGCTGTTTATAGCATTGTAAAACACTGCGACGTCTGACGCGCCGAGGTCTTGCGACAATTGGGACGACGCTCGAAGCCTTTTTTGGTTGGTTGGCCGCATCAGGATGGCCTGAACGGCTGCTTGATTGGGCCGAATCGGGGCTGAGATGGCAATAGTTTTTTGCGTGCCTTTTGCAATACAACCTCGAACTCAAAACTCAAAGCATTTGACCGCACAAATTCTAAAACATTATTTATAAAAACAACATAAGCAGAAACTACTAATATACGACATCGGTGGCACACATTTACTAACACGCAAGTGATGTAATGCGCAGTTAGAAATGTGTCTTGCATATCATGTCATTCTTAGTCATTACACACCTGTACTAACAAGTAGGTAGACATGCAGGTACATTAGGGCATCTCCAACCCTCCGCCGCAGCTGTCTCATAGCAAGGGACGCTGAAAGAACCAAAAGAAGCATGGCGTCGCCGCCTTCGCTAACATTACGAGTCCACAATAGCAACACTAAGCACCAACTTTAAACAAGTTAAACGATAATAAAATTACACATAGATAGTAAGTTCACATAACACCAAATTCCAACGTACAGATCGCGCACACTGGCGCATACATGTCGTCCTTGCACGTTATGATAGTCTATAACTGCTGCAGCACCAACACAAATTAACCAAGCTCAAACCTTCACCAGTAACACTAGCTGCATGCATGTTACATAAGAATCGTGTCCTATGACGTAGTAGTACGTATCATTCATTAGCCTGCACTGCACTTACCCTCCTTGCGTGCGAGTGCGACGCGACGATCTCGATCGTTTGTCTGCTTAGGCGTCCATGCGTGCCGGGTACTGGTCGACGCAGTCCAGCCAGGGGCTACCCGCCGGGCGGCGCACGCGGCGGACGGCGCGCCACACGGCGCTGTTGCACTTGAATCCGGAGCCGAAGGCGAGCTGCCAGACGCGGTCGCCGCGGCGGACGCGGCCCTTGGCCTCCAGGTACGCCAGCTCGTACCAGATGCTGCTGCTCGAGGTGTTGCCGAAGCGGTGCAGCGCGGCGCGGGACGCCTCGAGGTCGCCGTCCCGGAGCCCCAGGTTGCTCTGCAGGTGCTCCAGCACGTCGCAGCTCGCCGCGTGCATGCAGAAGTGCTCGAACGCGCGCTTGAAGTCCGGGATGTAGGGCGCAGCCGCCGAGGCGTCCCCGTTGGAGGTTGCCGGCGGCGGGGTGGAGGTCTTGGAAGGGAACAGGTGGCGGAAGAGCACGCCGGCGAAGAAGAGGAGCTGCTCCGAGAAGGGGAGCACGAGGGGCCCCAGGGTGGTGATGTTGGTCTTGAGCGCGTGACCGCCGACCTCCACGAGGTCGCGGCTGATGGACAGGCCCTTGATCCGCTGCTCGTCCTCCTCCTGGTACACGGAACGGAAGCTGCGGTCGTCGGCGCCCTTGTGCGTCCGCACGACGTGCTCGAGCTGGTACTTGGAGCGGTGGAAGTCGCGGCGGCGGTTGGAGAGCAGTACGGCGGCGCACCCGGCGCGGAAGAAGGCGTTGGGGATGAGCATGGAGCGGCGCTTCCCGGCGTACCAGGTGAAGGAGACGGCCTCGGTGCTGACGACGACGGCGAGGCCCGCGCCGCTGGCCTGGAGCATGTCGCGGGCGAGGTCGAGCGCGATGACGCCGGCGCTGCAGCCCATGCCACCGAGGTTGTAGCTGAGGATGTTGCCGCGCATCTTGTAGTGGTTGACGATCATGGCGGAGAGCGAGGGGGTGGGGTTGAAGAGGCTGCAGTTGACGACGAGCACGCCAACGTCCTTTGGGCGGACGCGGCACTTGTCGAAGAGCTCGTCCAGCGCGGCGAACATGGCCGCGGACGCCTCGGCGCGGCCCTCCTTCATGGTGGCGCAGTTGGTGCCCGGCTCGAAGACGCAGCGCGGCATGTAGGACTCGTCGCCGATGCCAGACTTGGCCAGCAGCCGCGACTGGAACGCCAGGCTGTCCTCGTCGAACTTGCCCGACTTGCGCGCCAGATCGATGAACTCCGCCTTCGAAACCTGCACGATTGTAATGCAGCACATCCATTCAATGATCGTTAAAACTTACAAAGAACTAGCTAGTAATTGTTGTCTGAGAAAAAATGGCAAGAACTTTCATATGGATCGGTTGAACTTAGTTGTTCTGCAGCTGATCCATTCGATTATATGCATCTCACGGTACGATTCCAAGTTCTTGCGCTAAATTAAAACCGAAAACCTCCATGTACAACCTGAGCATCTCATACTTTTTTTTAGCCATCGGCGAGCTAGGCCCTTTCCCCCCTCTTGTTTCCATCACATCATAGAACCACACCAATTAGTTACAGTTCCCCATCGATCCAGCTCAGATCCTAACGTGAGAGTGACACGCAGTTCTGTATGAATCATATCCATGATTCTTGTTTCGTGATACTACCACTCCACGTCTCCATTCTGTAAAGCAGCCAGTGTACTGCTAGCTAGATGCTAGATGCCTAGATACACCGATCGACGTACAGTAGACGGCAGTGACAGATACTCCTACACTATATGGCCAAATCGACCGTGCATTGCAGATCGCTGCGTGCGTATTCATTTCAAAGGACTGGGGGCCCAAGGTGCTTTGCTTGCTACTCCAGCACATCATTTCCAAGACTACGCAAACTAAGACCATAATACTTGTTGCGTATGGCTCGTATATGACGACAAGGTGAAAGACGATGAGTTCAAGTTGAACATGTAACCAGGGTATAAATATATATCGCCGACCTCTTGTAATTCCAATCGTGAAAAAAAACTCATAAAACCACCGCGATTCGGCTTCAGAGACGTAGGTTTTGCCGAACCTTGTAAACAAATCCTCAAGCCTCTTATGTGCTTGCTGTGATTGTTTTCTCGCGCTACGGGCCGGCGACAACTAAGGGTTGTCACCGGTTCAACAATACTCTAATAGAGAAATCATAATTGTGCACACCTATGTATATAGTAGGAGTATTTGGGTGTCAGTACTAATATAAACTCAGACTAGCTGCCGTTAGATGAGATTGAGATGGATCATGGATCGGATCCAACAGGTCCATAAGGCCATGCGGATTCGACCTACGATAAATGATGATTAATCCATATGTGAGGGGCTTGTTAACAAAGTGTCTAAGATCCATATGGCCCTCGTGTTCCTTTGAATCTGACTCGTCCAAATTAACCTCATGAACGGTTCACAGCATGTTGTCTTGTGGGCCTTATGTGTCAGTGTTTGGACAATGAATATCTGTATCAAGTTTCTGCAACATTAATAGCCTCTGAAGCCTGAACTGGTGGTAGCTAGCTGGCTAAGACTATGACCATATGGCCGGGGCAAGTACTGTAGATATATGACTAATCAAGATTATGTGCCAATTTTCGGCCTTGTTATTCTTTAACAGTAGTATACTTCTGGAGAATGTGTGACATGCAACCATGCATGAACTAGCAGAAGAGTTGCCAGTTCTTGATTAATTGCATTGAGCTATACTACTACTTTCATGTTCTTAGTTTTTTTTTTTTGGCTTTACAAAGCATGTCTGAAGCCTAAGTAGCATGGTTCATGGATGTAAAAACTTTTACCCCTACCATTTTACTAGGTTTATCACGCTTGCAAGTTCTAAAACTACAATCGTTTGCATCTTAGCTAAAGCCTAAAGCTAGTATTAGGACATGATTTTCCCTTACGTCTTCTCTAGTTATATCCCGTTTGGAAGATTAGTGAAGGAATTTCGGGGGATTTGATCTACGTACAAAATTCCTGTGTTCCAAACAATCCTTAACAATTATGTCAACACTAGAGAATCACCCACAAATTAAACAACGCATCTAATTCAAAACATTTGTCCCATCTAACTTTTTTACATATGAAATGTGATCTATATTTTTTGTTTGTGAGACTAGTAGTACAAACAAGCAAGAAATAAGTAAAGGAACAAAGCATCTACGTGTGTATGTAAAGCAATTTTATTAAGCAGCGAGCATGAAGTAATTAATCCTACCAAACAACTTCGCTTGTGCTACACCTACACATGCTTGACGAAGTATATGACGTGCAAATTAGAATATATGAGTATATGCTTTCATCCAAATACCGATCAACTCCTGTAAATGTATGTAATTAAGCACGTATAGATCGATCATAGATGTACCTTGAGCTCGTCGGCCGGTTTGTAGCATGCGAAGTCGATGAGGTAGACGGGCCTGGGCCTTGACATGATGTAGACGGAGATGGTGAAGGCGAGGACGGCGAGGAAGGCGAGGACAGTGGCGAGGTCGTAGGTGGCCTCGCCCCAGACCTTGCTCCTCAGCTCGTCGCGGCTGAGGCTGCCGACCTCGGCGCCGCAGACGAGCACGATGACGGGGATGGTGGCCAGGTACACGCCGTGGCTGATGAGGTAGTGGTACCCCAGCCGCACGTACTTGAGGTTCACCGACTGCAGGAAGTCCGGCAGCCGGCGCCGCACGCGCACCGAGAACGTCGGCGACCCGGCGTCCGGGCCCGACGGCTCCACGCCGCGGTTCACGATCTCCGTCGAGAGCAGCGCCTGCTCCCGCGCCATGGTCTCTCCTCCTCTACCGCTAGCTAGCTAGTGGAGTAAATGGTAGGGATAGTCTCGAGCTGTGGCAGTGGTGAGGGTGAGAGGGTTCAGTGTTAGATATAGGGAGGAGTTGCTCGGTTGGGGGAGGAGACGGTGGGTGGTTGACTGGGTGGTTGGGTGTCAGTTAATGCCATTAGGGAGAAAGCAGCCAGCTAGGGAGAGTCAGAGAGGTATGGTCATGGTGGAGTATATTGGTATGGTGTTCATGCAAGGATACATGCATCTTTGCTCTGAGGCTGACATGTTGTCCTGGAGTACCACTGGATCAGACTAAGCTTTAGCTAGCTAAGCTTTGGGTTTGCCAACTTGCAACAACATGTGCAATGCCAATGCTTTCAGAAATAAAATGTGCAAGATATGTTAGCCCTTTTATTTTCTTAATTACTACTTGATTGTGTCACACTTCAGTTGCATCCGCTTGCATTTGGAGTGTGCTGTGACACTAACATGTTTATTGTGAAAAGTGCATGTATATCTGTTTTGGTATATGATGGCATATACATAAATAGGCTTGAAATTTAATCTGTTACTGTAAAATGTCATGTTACTGCTCCATCTATCCCACAGTATAAGTCCAAGCCCACTATACTTACAAGGAGAGACTGAATCTAAGAAGATGGTAACGTTATTGGACCATGCATACATTTATTAAATGATATACTACAACTGTCCATCTACTTTTTTAGAATTCAAGCAGGGTATGGAATGAAAGTATTCCAATAAGTCAATAACTACGTCTTTTGATATCTGTAATCGATTTATGTGGGACAACCTTTTCCAAGAAGCAGTAATTTGCATGGAGAGATAGCTCGGCTGGAGGTGCTGCTTGCATTCATGCCTACTACATACAGTTGGACGTACGGTTGAAGGTGAAATGAATTGGATCTGGCATTTCTGTCTGGCTAGCTAGCTCGGTTAGCTAGCCGGACCTTATTAATTGATCGCATGGTGGTAGAACGAAGAGGCTGATCAGATTTCATGGAGAGCCTCTTTATTAGGTAGCAGTAGCCGCAGCACTACTGTCAGAAAACCGGTTGAGCCTTCAGGCCATTCCTGCCAACACACATCTTCATTCAGAATTCAGCTCGTTGATCATCTCTTTGGTATATATATTGCTGACAGTTTGGCACCATGCATTCGATGAGAGCGCTGTAAGCAGCAAGTTTTCCATGAAGCAATTAAAAGAATCGCATTCATCTGCAAGAGGCAGGCTGATTTAGCATGAAGCCCTTTCTGATAAATTTTCCAGAGAAGCCCTTCTTGTTCCCTGCATTGTGCCAACGGACCAGATCGATCGATGGCTTCGTTGAAGGACAGGGTTGCGGAAACGATTAACAGAATTTATATCGGCTTAATTAGCACCGGCAGTGGCGGAGGCAGAAAATTTACGTGGAGTGCATCGTTGATTTGAAGGTAAAAAGACGACTGTTAAGTGATTATCAGCTAATCGAATGTTAGTGTCATGTAAACCATGCATTATGAATATTGTATTCATATAATACTTAATGTTTCTATATAATTAGTTGTGCTTTCTTTCCAATTAATTGGCTAGTTTATAGAAATAGTTGTGAAAACAACTTATTTTATGGAGTGATAACGATAACAAATACTAACATTGATAAATACATTTTAAATATGTGTGAAATATTTATTAAAATGTATATCCATTCCATAAATTTTTATTAGTGTGTCACATGGCCCGCATGATCGCAAAAGTGCAAATAGATAGAGAATCACACACTTGATTTTTTAGTTAGAAAAAAATTTCTAAGAGCAAAATAAAATAAAGTACTTTCATATTATTCACACAGTGCTATGCACATAGGTAGAGAGAGAAAAAGGTGTTCTACAAAATACGAATAGATGATACGGAATACAATTTGTATATAATTCTTTTAAGTATTATCTAATTACAACGAAGTCCAAACTCAATTGAAATCTATAACTTGCAAAGGCATGTACATAAATTTCAAAACATTTAGGGCATGTTTGGAATGGTTGTAGATTTCCTAAAAAAACGGCTTCCAACAGGCTACAGGGCTGAACGGCTGAGCTGAAGAGATTTGGTGTTTGGCTTTTAGGTAGACTGGTTACAGCTTCCGAGATGAAAAATATCTGAAATGCCCCTGAGGACAATAATAGCTTGTTTGATGTCGTTTAACGCAATAAACAACATTTAACGACAACTAACGACTATTAACGACGACTAACACAATTGACGACAACTACCGCAATACACGACGACTACCGCAACTGACGATAATTAACTGCAATTAACAACGATTAACACAATTGACCGCAATGAACGATGACTACCGTAAACAACACAATATACCGCAAACAACGTAATAAACCGCAATTAACGTATTTAACGACAATTATTACAATAAACATTTATTACAGCAAATAATTATTAAAAACAATTATTACATTGAATAAATATTACATAAATAATTATTACAATAAGTAATTATTAAACACAATTATTGCAGTGAATAATTAATTATTACAACACATTAAATTTACAACCGAAAAAGAAAGAAGAAAACAGAGTCGCCGATGCTAGCTAGGGTTTGGGCCACCGCCGCTGGTGGCGCCAGGAGAGGAGGGCACCAGGGGAGGAGAGCGGCGTCGAGAGAGGACTTGGGCGACGGGGTCGAGGGAGGAGACCAGCGGCTGGGCCAGCGCGGGGTAGAGGGAGGAGGATAGCAACGGCCGCGAGAGGAGGAGGAGGGCGGCTGCGGGCGAGATCCAAATCCAGATCTGGATCTGGGCCACGCAAGCGCCGGGGAGGAGGCTGGTGGGAAGGAGGGTGCTGGGGGAGGAGGGTGTCGAGGGAGAGGGAGCCGGGAAAGAGGGCGCCAGAAGAGGAGGTGCGCGCCGGGGAGGAGGCCGACAGGGAGGAGTGAGACGGGGAGGAGGTGGCCACCGGGGGAGGAGGAGGAGGCAGACGGGACGCCCGAGGAGGAGGAGGAGGAGGAGGAGGCGGGGGGGGGGGGTCTGGTGGGGGGTTTTTTGAAGTGGCATTCGGCAGGTAATTACCCTCCGAATTTCAGAGGTAAACTCGCAATGGAGGTTGTGGGAAGCCGCGGAAGCTCCTCGCGGGCGGTTTCCGGCTTTCACGCTTTGTAACACGAAACGGCTTTGGAGAAAAGCGGATGTAAAAAGCCCTTCGTTTAGGACGGTCAACAAGGATTAACTACTCTCTTGCTAGTAACAGTTATTATGGTACATATGTGCAGTTGGGAGTTCGACTTAAAACATCACTCGAAAACTCGATTTCACTGTATCATACTAATCTGTATTTCGTTTTCAGGTACAGATCGCACGCTGGAAGAAATTACAGTCGCGATCAGGAGGACGACGACGATTTAATGACACCAAAAGGGAGTCAGCCAGCTCAATGGTTTTTTGCCGGTCAGATGGCAGATATACTACCACCACTTGCTTATGGAGCATGTAGAGTGATATAGACAAATTAATGTTCTGAATAGATTTCTGGCAGTGTCCTGCAACTACTTCCTTCCAGCCCCATTTAATTGACATGGTGCAAATTCATACAGTACGCTATAATGGTACTGCCGCAACAGCCTCAACGATGAGAGGAATTTCGACTCGATGATGGTCCACAGGTACGCCATAAGGGCTTGATCCAGTTCATATCCACGGTTTGCAGGAGATCATCTACAATACTTGAAGTTTAAGCAAAGTACAAAACGTAAGCATGAAGATGCCTAAAAAAAACACTAAAATTAGGATGCGTTTGATGGGGAAAAAAGATATTGGACCTCTTTCTTGTTCCAAGTTTAATCATAGAGAAATGACGTTTCTTCGAGTGGCGAGAGGGCAGCATAACCCATATAAGTCCATGAGATCTGAACGAGGAGAGAATATCCGGACTGTGCCGACGATATTGCGCTGGTCAATCTCATAAACCTGCCACAGTTTCGCCATTGTTAGGTTCTCCATAACGCATAGCCGTGTGAAGCCCTAAATAAGGAACATGGCTCCATCCAAATAAGCATCTCATATGGCTGGTTGGCCGGATGGGAGATCTATAGTAAGTGCAGTAAGAACATTCATGGTTGCAGCCATCCAGGGAATAAATGAGAGAGGCCGTCCCCCCATGTGGTTGCATTAAGCCGTGCCTCTGATCGCCATGTGAGCATGTTTGCGGCAGAGGTGGTGGATCTCTCCACGGGCTGGTCAGTGAATGCTCAAGTGAAACATTTCCTGGTAAAAACAAAGAGAACTCTTTGTGAAGGAGAAGGAGAATTTCAATGGTAACACTGTAAATTATCAGCAGAAATAAACAGAGTACATACGCTACAGCAGTTTTTTACTCCCTCTAGTCACAGAATCTTGTCACAAAAACATAGAAAAGATGGAGTAAATGCAGTGAGGATGTTAACTCCAAATTTGCAATTTAGAATCTTATGTGTTCACGACACCGGTCCCTGTATCAGTAGCCAATGCTCACAATTACATCATTGGATATCAAACACACATCACGAAAAATATAAACCTATTGCATTATAATAATCAAACGTAAATATGTACTACGGCTTTTGACTTTTAGAATGGCCGGACAGACTAAGTAATTTTAAAGAATCAACAACGAAAGTGTAATTTAAAGTGGAACACGTGGAACTCTCACAATATACCTACAGACAATCGACTGGAGCCCGTGATCTAGCTCTTGACCTTCTTGATTTCCAGTCTTGACGAATGCTCATAAGCGTCTATGTAGCCTTCTTCTTTTATGTTTACTGAATAATAATATATTAAGCGAACATGAGTACAGAACTGTACTCGTGAGCCAACACACATAATATGGTTATATAATATGCAAGGCTAATAGAAGGAATGTTTATGATTCTTTTATTTGCATAAAGTTAAGTTTGAATTAGAATAGTTAGTAAGCAATTTCTAAGACCTAGCATTTTAACTAACACAAGTTTTGATAAAACTGAGTTTTGTTGTAAAGTACTAGTGGGGGCTCCAACCTTCTATATCATTGAGTGGCTTTATCCACCCAATGCTTATGTTCGTTCTCTGGTACTTATCACTGGTTCTCAACCAGGTCATCTCAAATCTCTGAGCTCCAACCTAATATTTCCAATCACTAGGCTTCAACACATCCTCTCATCCCACCCACAAATTATTTTATTAAAATGAAAACTACTTCAAGTAAGTTCTCGGCACCGCTCATGACCGTGGGCACGGCTATCTAGATAGTTTTCTCACTCTGCAGAGTTCGTACACTTTACATACAAGAGACAATCAACTTATAATGTCCATCTTGACACACTTCCATAGGTGTGTGACTAAGATGATTGTCACAAGGTCTTTACAATACCCCACATCCACCCGCTAAGTATCACCTCCTTAGGCCACGCCCCCGGGAGGTCTCTCACTAACGTCGTGTGATTGGCTCCCTTACTGTTAATCCACACCACACACCTATCAATGGTGAAGTTGCGAGCAGGCGAACAAATTAGTTAGTCAAGTCGTATCTATTATAGACTTGTGAGTGCACTGTTTTTACATAAGAAGTCATTGCAGGATCCGGATCCTTAATTGATTCGGACGGTACATCCACATACCCACAAACAACTCAAATAAAATCCAGGAAAGTTCGAATGTCACCAAGATGAATCAAAAAGTTTTAAAATTTTCACATTTTTACACAACCTGAGAAGCATCCTAATTTTGGGATGTTAGAGAGGAATAGTATTTTTTTTAAGAGGAAGCCGGGAGCTTTCAATTGATGATTACAATTAGCACGCAAATGCGGAACAATGAGAATAGTATTTGTGTTGCTTAATTTTGTGACCTAAAGGTAGCCAAGTAGATTTTCTTTCTGGTACATGCATGCAGGATGCGCACCAAATAGTACCTTCAGGACCTTAACCAACACGCTTGGGCAAGAGATGACCAGTACAATAGGCACAGTATCTAATACCACTTTAAAGTTTAAAGCCGTCAAAGAATTTGCTGGCCAGCGAAAGAGATGACAATATCATAATGGAAAGACAAAAAGAAATATATGCCAAGTAATAGCATAACTTCAGATGCCCGTTATTTTGGCCAAATTGCTCTAAGTGTACAACAGTAGTGTGAGAATAATGTCACTATTATTTGTGTATTCGTTTTGTTATAAAAGAAAGGATTTATACTTTTTTTCCTCGTAACGGAGTATACATTAGAGTCCCTCTACAGTCTAGAGCTTAGATGTTACAAAAGAAGAAAACAAACAGAGGAGGCCAAATAACTCCTGAAACACATCTAATAGTTTACAGACTGAAGCAAATCCAACAACACAATGTGAACTTATTAAAGCACATCCACTCTATGGCAAAACTATAGAATCCACAACGACCTACTAGAGGCATTTCTCCAGGAACAACATCTGCAAAAGCTCTTCACCAAGAAAATTGTGTAGTCTAGTTTCTTTTGCTTCTCCACAATCAGAGTTCTTCATGAGCATTTGAGTCCAACTTCAACATTGGGTTGAAGAACTGGATCAAGATGAAGAATTTGTTATTAGCTATTCCGCTGCTTCCGCACACTTTCGCAAGTCTAATCATGAGTTCGTGACACCATCAAGATACATGTATATGGGAGTATGGTCTCTTAACTTCAAGTTTTCTCCTATATGGATTTTATTATGTCATTCTCTATAGCCTTATTAGTAAATACATTTGAAATGTAAGCAAATCACTCTAGGTCATTAAAGGGTTTCATTCTTGCAAATGAGTTGTCCTGTTTGTACAGCACACATTGCTTATGTGTGAAGACTTTGTTTAAAAATTGCCAATGACACAGAGAAGTAGTTATGTACATATCTGAATTTTGTATCCATCACCTCCTGGAATGCTGAAATCAGACAAAGCTATGTCTGTTTCAGCGAAGATTGCTTGGATAATTTCAATACTTCAGTACACGGTGTGTTGGGTGCAAATTTGTCACATTAATCTTTTCAAAAGGAAAAGGCAGAGCCAGTTGATCTTCATCAGATAACATAACGGGAACATGACTTTAGCAGTATGCAAGCCTGACATATCCAGTGTGTTGCAGTCTGAGTAATATACAGACTCCAAGTAAGTCATGAGCGAGTGGAAAATCCGGAGCTATGCATCAAGATAGAAACCAAGCATAGCCCTACCTTCAAAGTAATGATCGCATGCACTTGCGAGCTTGATTTTTGAGGAACCAAAAATACAAAACTGCTCTTTATATTAAATTATTAAATGGATGTCACTGACTCTCTCTCTGCAACAATCACTTAGATCCCCTAAATTCATCTCGGTATCATCTGCAAGAGCACCATCATCCAAGATATCATCTGAATCTTCACTTTCCACATCCAATATAGCATCATCAGCACCACTACCATCACCACCACCGAACAAGTAGTCCTCTGAATCGGACCAATCATCAATTTTTCCAAGATTTTTTATCCTTCCTCTATAACCGGTAAGTTGAAGGACCTTCTCCTTCCACCGCACCAACGGGCACTTTTCTATCAACTCTGTCCCATCATATGCCTCCGTCAAGAATACGCTCAACCGCTTCCCCCTCTCAGACACATAAAAGATACCATAATGCTTCAGGAGCAACCTCATCAGCTTCTGTGGCATAACAAACTCACGACGGAAATGCGTGAGGTGGTCGGTCACCAGCCTCTTCTCCAATGTGAAGTTCAGTATCTCATGCATCACCGCGACTGCCCTCTTGTCAAACTCCTGAGAGCCAGGAGTCAATCCTCTTGCATCCGCATAAGGGGATAGGTAGGTTGTCTTCTGAAACTGCTCGGTATTGCCCGTTTTCACGTAATGATGAACTTTTCCTCGGAATTTGTAGTAACTTCTAAAATTTGGCGGGAACTTCATTGGGAATGGAAGCGAGAGCTGTCCTGGTGGATCGGCATTGGCATCGCTGGCCAATGCTGCCACCTTCTTCTCGTGCTCAGTGACCGCCCAGTTTGGATTCCAAGAAACAAGCTCCAAGTAGTCGCCATCCTCCAATCTGACCACCTTGAACTGCTCGGGGAACATGTGCACCCACCGTGTTCGGAAATCATAAGGAAGCCCCATGTCGCGCCGGAAGTGAGCAATCTTGTCAATCGCAAGGCGCCGCTCCACCGACATCATGAGCATCCTCGTGACGTACTCGGCGGCCGTGGGCGAGTGCTCCTCCAGAAGGCGCGCCTCCTCCTCGACGAGCGCCTCCGCCTGCGGCGAGAGGCCGGCCCACATGACACCGCGGCTGTCGCGGCAGACCTCGAAGAGCTGCGGCGAGTGGCGCACGAAGTGGGCCACCTTGTGTGGCTTGGTCAGCCCGAGCTGCGGGCGCAGGATCTCGAGGCGCTTGAGCGGGGTGACATGCTCCTCCTCCTTCTTGAGCGCATCGACGACGGTGAGCACCTTGGAGACCACCTTCCACCGCTCGATGGCCACCTCGAGCGCGTGCACGCGCTTCTTCTTGCTCCGGTCCTTGACGCTGCGGCCGCGCGTCATGCCGCGCGCGGGAGAGAGCTGGTAGGGGCAGCGGAATTGACACTGTCCCTTGCCGCGGCGGCGGAGCAGCTCGGCCAGGCAATTGCGCAAACACATGGTGTGCATGGCGTACGAGGCGGCTGGAGACGACTCAAACAAGAGCAACACGATGATATGAAGGCAGCCGGAGGAGGAAGCGGGGGAGCTCCGAAGCTAATGCGCTGCCGATCGGCGGCGAGAGGAGGAGGTGGCGGAGGGGGCTGGGAGAGCCGGGGAGGTCGGGGGAATGGAGAGGAAGGACGGCAATGGCGATGGTTTAGAACTAACTAGCCCGTATGAAGCAGGATTGAAATCTAGCCCATAACTGTACTGGGCATTGGACTAATTTTAGGAATAGTTTCGTCCCAAGCCCATGCACGACAAGTAGGAGTCTGGTGTTTTCTTTCTCCTACTACAAAAGAGCGCAGAAAGCCTAGCTGGGCTTGCTTTTTTGGACAAGTAGGCCCAGCTTTTGCTTGTGTCTCCAATGTTTTGTAGAAAAAGAGGAATTTTACAGAAGCTTTGTAGAAGAAGATTTGTTCCTGCAAAATCCTTCTGATTTTTCTCTTGCAAAATTTCTGCGTCCCGTACAGGCTCTTCAAATGTATAGAATATACACACTAGATTACCGGTGCGCGAGGCATAAGACGATGACAATACGATGCAAGGGACTCAACAGCGGAGGGCCGAAACATGTGTCTGCAAGTACCAAGCACGTTAAACGAAAGCACGGATATCAACAGCTAACCGTGCAGATCCTTTACGACCCGTCATTATTGACAAGCTTTTCCCCCGTTTTTGTTGTGCTTGCTACCACTAGTACAGCCTCTTGTCCAAGAAATCCGCTGTTTGATTCCAGTCCAGGGCTGAGAATTAGTAGCATTTGTTGAGAAATCGTCGCTGACGAGTTTAGTTCGAACGATCACCTCGTAGACAAGCGTATAATCACTTAGAACAATGCAATAACACAAGTACAAAATAGTAGATTGAACACAAAGATGTAGATGACTTCTTGCTTCTCTTTATTGTTTTTCTCATGATTAGCTTTTTACAATGACTAACACCTCATATTTGTAGTCTAAAGTCCTTGCTAGGATTTGAATGGACGCTGTTGGGCCAAACCTATGGTTTCCCAACAGCATTTTAGCAAACTTTAGGTGCCCGTCATTAGCTTGCACCGTGGAGGCGACTGTTCCGAGGCGTGGGCTGCTTTCGGAGCTATGGATATTGTTTGTTCAATACGCTAATGCGTGAAGATACAAGGCGTTTTAGTAGCATTAACTATTACCTCTTCAATAGCGATAAAAAGGGTAGCCGACGTATTATGTAATAACTTATAAGCTCTCGTTATATCTATATCCATAGCTCTGAACACAACCATTGCGGTCTCAACATCTCCATTCTCATTGTATTCTTACATAAATACTTATTGTGTCCACATCAATAAATGTATTTGTCTAGATTATGCTCTCATATTATCTTCCAGATAAGCTCAATTGGGGAACCTAAATTTATTCACCTCACACAACGATATTCCCCTCCTGATTAGATTTATTCACCTCACACAACGATATTCCCCTCCTGATCAGATTTATTCTGGAAATCTGATCAAAAGAGGAAACCAAAATGCTAGGCAAAGGAAGACATGACCAGGCCCGCATAGGAGGCATGGTTGTAGTTGCTGCGCACGCATGGTGAAGTAGGTGTTGGCAACGTCTTGCTACCAGCGCAGATGGTGAAGATGCCCTTGGACATCATCTTCGCCACCGTCGTCCCCGGCGCCAAGACCTTCTCCTTGTACTTTCGAACAGCGTAGTGCTCGGGAAGGGAGATGATAGAGGCGAGCTACGACGTGAGCGGGTCGAATCCGGTGCCTCCGGAGGCGAAGCTGACGCCAGTGAGGGGGTCTTGTCTGCCTAGGTTAGGGGACAGGTACGTCGGCAGCAGCTCCTTGAGCCCCAACCTAGAAGTTGTGCCGCGCGCATAATCACAAGTATTTTTTTTTACTCTATTTATTTTGGGTGGTAAGCTAGCATTCAATTGGTGAAACTAAATTCCATGTACTGGACAAGTAATTAATTGCTGAAAGAAAGCTAGTACTAATACCACTACTCCTCCACTAATTAATTGATGGCATTTAATTGAATGTTCTAATCGTATCGTCATTCAATTCACTCTTGCTAAACATCCAACTAATAACATTTTTCTTTTCCTGCCGTACGACCACCACCTGTACCACATGGTGGCCGTCAGCAAAGACCCATCGCCCGCATGGTAGTTGTCGGCATTGCCTCTACCGTGACGGTGAGTCTGGCGGCGATATGTGTCGCTTTGTTGTCAATCCCGTATAATGATAGTGCGGTGCAGATACCATTTCTATAAATACCATATACCAAATGTCATTTCCGCCAATACAATCACAAAAAACGCCAATACAGCCTAAAACTCTGCGACACACTAGTAGTCTAAAGAATTCATTTACTGAAGAACCTACTCTACTATGCATAGGACGGAAGGGACTCAACAGCGAAGGATGGAACACGTGCCTGCAAAGGACCGAGCACGTCAAATTAAACGAAATACTGTGAAAGCACGGATGTGAACAACGATGCAAGTCCTTTACGATTAAGTTATTAATAACGAGCTTTTCCCCGTTTTTGTTGTGCTTGGTACCACCAGTAAGTAACTGTAGTACAACCTCTTGTCCAAGAAATCCGATGTTTAACCCCAGTCCAGGACGGATTGGCATCGTCATTGCATTAGAAAAGACAGAGGAGCACAGCACAGTGATATTCTATAGATCAGAGTAGTTCGATTTGGAACAAGAGGCTCGTATCAATCGCTACAGTATTCATGGATAGTGTCGATGCTGCAGTATTTTTCCTACGGTATTTTGCTGCAGTGCAAAACATGGTCTCATCTTTTGCTTTTGATTCGACGACTGGTACGCAATATCACGATATTGTAGCACTATGATATTACTACACAATATCTGAGGATGTGTTTCTGTCCCGGACGTAGCGTACGTCCAGCTCCACGAAAAATCTGGTGTGTGCTACAAATCCTGTTCGTCGAGCTGTCCCATGCCAATGCCATCCAGTAGTACATCCTCTGTCATCACTAGGCAATGTCACGGGTGAACAGTGCGGTGACATTGTGTAGTATCCGTCGGATCAGAAAGCAACACAAGATCGTTTCCGCACTGTTCATGGATATTGTAGCAGAGTACTACAGCATTGGTACTGTTCATAGATTCCGTACCGATTGATCTACGCAGTTTTTCCTGGATCGGGCGGCTCAGAGAGTTGCTTCTCTTGACAAATCAACACGGCTACTGTTTGATTCTCGGAAGAAAGGGTAAGCACCTGGTAGAGAGCTGAGCTCGCACATGCTCTTATTAGTCTCTCACCTTCTCTGACCTAAACTTGATTGCAGCTCAACTCAACTGGTGGTCTTTGCATTAGCTGGCACTCCTACTACTACTGTTCTCCAGGACGGAACCCAAGTCATCGCGCAGGCTGAACAAACACACGTTGTCTTTGAATGAATACCAACTACGAAGCCATCGTGCTCGCAGAAGACTTACCAGTTAAGCCATCGTTTTGTCTCTCGCGTCGATTTCTAATTCTTTTCTTCTTGCAGCCAGCGAGCACTAGGCTACTACTAGCTTCTCCTGCCGTGCATGATGTGCCGGACCAGGCCTAGTGGGCACGGCACCGCGCGATTCTTATATGCTGAGAGGTGAGGCCACATATTTCTTGCGGGAAACAAATTGGAACTGGGAAGGAAGCGTAGCGTGCTTGTGTCGCGTGAATCGACTTTGCTCTTCTTCTTTTTTCTCAAACACCTTTTGACTCTGCACTCTTGAGTCTTGACTACGAACTCCAGAGTTTTTTTGCTGAATTAACACGTATTATTTGCAATAGCAAAAATAGTCATTGCTAGTACAAAATTGTTGGTATTAAGTAGACTTTGGCCCATCCTTTATCAATAATTCTTAGAAAAATCCCAAATGTCCACTCATGCATGGTGATAAGTGAGATACTTTAGTCCCATATTACTAGCTAAGGTGCAGAGACACCACTTTATAATGTGGAGCATGTCTAACCTTGGTAAAACACGAGAAAGGAGGAGAAGAGAGGACCACACACGCGCGCGCTCGCCTCGCCATGCCACGCCAGGCCAGACTTTCTTTTGTAATTTTGTTTTGCCATGCAATCCTGTCAGGATGGAAAGAAACGGAAACGCTATAATTAGTTACGATTAATGAGTTTCCTAATTTGCGAGCGGTTTCTTTCTGCCGTCTTTTTAAATCTAAAGACGCTGCCTGTCTTCTCGCTCCCACATTGCGAAACACATCCGTGCGAGAGATAACTGTTCTCGAGCGCTGCGCTGCTACAAGCTACTCCGTCCCTACGCCCGGCGTGCACCGATAGTGGGGAAAGCAGGTCTCTAGAACCGTTGTCCTTGCGATCCTGTACAGGAGAAGGCGAATAAGGTTTTTAGGAAGCGACTCCGCAACTACTCGTCGTTCCCTACATCGTTTGTTCCCTGTATCGTCTACATCTCCATCTTTCTCATCGGCGACATCCTCTTCTTCGTCGTTGAGACACTTTTCACATCGCATCGGTAATATCTAATACTCTACACTTACTTCTAATTATCAGCATAAGTATATACGTTATGTTATTCGTATTGCTTATCGTCCTAGTTCATCTTCTGGATATGTTTAGTACTCATGCTATTTTTGTAGTCATGATTTATTTGCGGGATTATGTAATCACTAAGGTGCTAAATAATCTAACAATCCAAAAACCTTATTATGAATTTGATAGGCACTCTGTGATGAAAATGACTGGTTTTGTCGAGGCAACGAAATCAAAGAAGTTCAGTGGAGTGAACTTCAAAAGATGACAAACAAGAGTCACTTTGTGGCTCACGACTCTGAACGCATTTTGGGTTGCCTCTGGGAGACATGAGGGAGAACTCACTCCCGAACAACAAAAAGAGTTTAAAGCAGCCACCATAATTTTTGTGGGATGCGTTCTTAGCTTTCTTTCCGATCGTCTGTGCGATATGTATATGCACATGACAGACGCAAAGGGGCTGTGGGAGGCACTTGAACATAAGTTCGCTGCCTCGGATGCTGGCAATGAGTTGTATACCATTGAGCAATATCATGACTACAAGATGGTTGAGAACCATTCTGTAGTTGAGTAGGCTCATGAAATACAATTCATTGCGAGGGAACTCGACCACCTCAAATGCACATTACCCGATAAGTTTGTGGCTGGTGGCATCATTATCAAACTACCCTCTTCATGGAGGAATTTTGCCACATCTCTGAAACACAAGAGACAAAATATTTTCGTTGAGGATCTGGTTGCGTCCCTTGATGTTGAAGAGAAAGCTCGGGTGAAGAATGTGCATCCTAAGGTGGCTGAAGGACAGTCTAGCACCAATGTCGTACAACACTATGGTAATGGAAAGTTCAAGAGAAAAGCCAAGGTTGTACAGACCACCAACTTTAAGAAGAACAAGAAGCCAAACAAGGAAAAAGGTGACTGCTATGTTTGCAGTAAGGGCGACCACTGGGCCAGCAAATATCCTGACCGTAAAGGTATAAAAAATGAGCATAGACAAACCAAGTCTGTGAATGTGACTATTGGCGATAATGGAGCAGGGACATCTGGGTATAGTAATCTACCTACTGTTATTTCGGTCTATCATTCCACCGACTGGTGGATTGACACAGGGGCTAATATTCACGTATGTGCTGATGTGTCGTTGTTTTCTTCTTATTAGGTCGCTCGGGCTTCCTCCGTATTGATGGGAAACGGTTCGCATGCATCTGTTATTGGTGTTGGCACGGCTAATCCGAAATTTACTTGGGAAAAACCGTATAGCTGAAGAACGTGCAGCATGTCCCCTCAATAAAGCTCGGGCGAAGTAGTCATTTCTAAATTTGGACTCTTTATTGGAAAATGCTATGATTGTGGAGGCTTGTTCCGCGTTTTCCTTTCAGATTTTTGTAATAAGGTCGTGAACCATATTTGTGATCCAAATAATGGGGATGAGACCAACGTTTGTGTCACATAAATTTTGGTTGTATGTCTCGACTATTGTCGTAGCAGGGCACCGAGGGGTGCCCTGCACCATAGGGTCGTCAAGAATACTGGTGTGCCTTCGGGGATACTGTACATGCATAGACCTAATATGTATAACGTATTTAGGCAAATATACCTAAATACTCTCTCTCTCTCTCTCTCAACATTTGTGAGGGCAAGAAGGTAAATTTCCCTTCTTGCCCTCTTATAAATAGAGCCTGATGAGGATTAAAACCTCTATGTATTAATTTAAATACATAAAAAGACCATACGTCTTCATGGTCGTAACCCCTAAGGCTAACGACCTCACTGGTCGTAAGGATTCCAGAGGTTACACGATGGGTACCCTGATCGGACTAGGTTCCGACCAGGTGGCTGCTCGGAAATGCTATGAACAGGTACCATTAACCGTATGATGAATGGGACACGTGCTAAACATTCCATAACTTACGATGACATACAAGACTCTGACGATAAACCACCTTGCGGTTAAATGTCTCACAAATACTTAACCGCAAGGTAGTTAGCACATTGTTAACTACCTTAAACCTCCGACCAGTTGTAACGCTTCATCAAGGACGTCTTTCCCAGGAGTAACTGCCGTCCCTTCGGGAGTTATTTAATGGTGAAGCACAAAAGACGAGGGGGAAGGGACACACAACAGCGAACAACAGAAGGCAACACAGAAGCCGAAGCAGTAGTATTCAATACATTCAGTGTAACTAGAGATAGTCCCTAGTCAAGTCTTGTAAACCCAGTTCATATAAATAAAGAGCAGCCCCCATTCTCTTCCAGGATACTCTACGTCATTTTCCTCCTTTTATTTTCATAAGATCGGCGATTCGATCGTCGACAGAGCCCCAAGGGCATGTACAAGGGGAGGTCTCTCATTTTCACACCACATACAATACATACATACATTCATGTCTTTGGTTCCTCTCCTCTCCTGTCTCCTCCCAAGACAAAGGGTACGGAGGGTACTCCGTACCCACTGTCTAGCCTTTTTATGCTACGACAGTTGGCGCCGTCCGTGCGGACCGAATAAGAAGCTACAAACAAGAGGAGCTGAAGACACCTCCACACTGGTCGAAGCCCGCCATCGCAGTGAAAACAACCTCCGGCCGAAGCACCAAAACACATCTTCGAAGCCTTCGTTGCCCACAAAGAAGGCCTCCAGAAGCGCCGGCGCTGGAACCAAGCGCCCTTCAGCATCGGAGCCACCTTCGCTGCCCGAGGTCTCTACCCGAAGCCCCCTCAGGTCACCACCTTTGCTGCCCCGAGGTCCCACCGCCAGCACGGCGTCCTTCGGAGCCACCTTCACCACCTGAGGTCGACGTTGGTGTCTCACCTCTGACCCCGGCCTCCCCCATCCAGAGCCCCTTCAGAGCAGCCCCCCACCGCCGCGAGGGAGTCCCCCGCTTGCTCCGGCCCAGGAGTTTTCGGCGCCTCCGGAGCACCTCCGGCCCCCTCGAGGATGGCGTCTCACCTCTGGCCTATGCCGCCGGAGCTGCCCCGCACCTTCAGAGCAAACCCAAAGCCACCACCGGCCTCACTTCTTTGACCGAAGCTTCCGCCTGCGACATAGCACCTTCGGCCGAACTCATCCCACCACCAGCTGAAGAAGCCCATCCCATCCCAGTCCCAGCTGGAATGCGCCCCTTCCTGCACACTTCGGCGACGAGGCCCCCCGCCTTGGACCCCTTTAGCAGCAACTTGGGCCCCTCAGGTGCGCCCCCCAGCTCCGGTCCACTTCGGCGCCGCCTTGGCCCCCTCCGGCGGCACCGCCTCAGCCCCGAGCCCCTCCACCTTGGGGTCCCCTCGTCCACCTTCGGCGCGGCCCCAGAGCCTCTGAAGCTCTTAGGCGAGGCATGCTTCCCTCCTTGGAATGACGCCCCCATCGGTGACCCCTTCGGCGCCTTGGCCCCCTCCGGCGGCACCGCCTCAGCCCAGAGCCCCGCTCGCGCGCCACCTTCGGCATCTCCAGAGGAGCTTCCTCCCACCGCCCGGAAGAGCCCCCGGGGCCTCCACCTACGCGCCCTCCGGAGCCCTCGTTCCTCGCCACCTCCGGCTCCGGGCCGTCGACCCTCTGAGCATCTTCGCTCCGCCCTCGGGGCCACCTCGAAGCTCCTCGCCACAGCCACTACGACGGAGGCATGCCCGGCAGACTTCGCACGACGTTGAGTCACTTCGACACCCCCAGCCTTCGGCCATAGGGGTCTTGCTGGCCTTCGGCCTCTCCGCGACGCGACGCCAGCAAATAAAAGAAGTGTCCTTCGGCCGATTGTGGGCTTCAGCAAGCAGCCTTCGACCAAAAAAAAAGAAAAAAAAGAGAGTGGCCTTCGGCCGATTATGGCCTTAGGCAAGCGGCCTTCGACCTGAAAAAAGAAGAAGAAGAGAATGACACCGTGCATGGCCCCGAGCCCCAGCGCACACTATCTCACTCTCTGGAGTGCGAAGTGTACAAGCCCACAAAGGTGGCAGCATCAGTAAGCCCACCATCGTGGCAACAAAGACGCCGCGCATGGCCCCGAGCCCCGGCGCACGCTAGCTCACTCTCCAGAGTGTGCAGCGAAATCCCACAAAGGTGGCAGCATCAATAAGCCTACCACCGTGGCAACGAAGACACCGTGCATGGCCCCGAGCCCCGGCGCACGCTAGCTCATTCTCCGGAGTGTGCAGCGAAAGCCCACAAAGGTGGTAGCAACAATAAGCCCACCACCGTGGCAACAAAGACGTCGCACATGGCCCCGAGCCCCGGCGCACGCTAGCTCACTCTCCGGAGTGTGCAGCGAAAGCCCACAAAGGTGGCAACATCAATAAGCCCACCACCGTGGCAACAAAGATGCCCCGTATGGCCCCAAGCCCCAGCGCACACCAGCTCACTCTCTGAAGTGTGCAGCGAAAGCCCACAAGGGTGGCATCAATAAGCCCACCACCGTGGCAACAAAGACACCCCGGTACACACCAACACACCCTTTGCGGGTGTGAAGCGCATGAATAAAATCACGCAATGCTCGAGTCGCTCTGATGGTCCCGCCCCGGTGACTAGGGAGTCTCCCGCCGCGAGGGCCTCACCCCGGCGGAGAGACATCTCAATTCGCGCTCAAACGCACCAAACCCTAGTCTCTTCGACGGTCCCGCCTTGGTGACTAGGGAGTCTCTCGTCACGAGGGCCTCGCCCCGGCGAAGAGACATATCAACTCGCGCTCAAACGCGCAAAGTCCTAGTCGCTCTGACGGTCCCGCCACAGCGACTAGGGAGTCTCCCACCGCGAGGGCCTCGACTCGGCGGAGAGACATCTCAACTCGCGTTCAAACGCGCAAAGCCCTAGTCGCTCCCACGGTCCCGCCTCGGCGATTAGGGAGTCTCCCGCTGTGAGGGCCTCATCCCGGCGGAGAGACATCTCAACTTGCGCTCAAACGCGCAAAGCCCTAGTCGCTCCGACGGTCCCGCCTCGGCGACTAGGGGGTCTCCCGCCGCGAGGGTCTCGCCCCGGCGGAGAGACATCTCAGGCTCAAATGCGCAAAGCCCTAATAAATCCGACGGTCCCGCCTTGACGACTAGGGAGTGAAGGGATACGGGTAGGCTACGATAGCAACAATTCAAAATTTCTACCACGTAAACCAGGAAGCCAAGCAAGAAGATGATCACAGATCGTTACCACTAGACGCGCATAGCAGCGGAAGAAGTGTCGGAGCAGCCTGGTCCGACGAAGAGCGCGTCGATGTACTGATCGTAGTCGATCGTCCAGCGTTCAGCACGTTGATGCAGTGGTCGTGGTCGATCGTCCAGCGTCCTCGTGAGTTGATCGTCTCCTCCAGCACCTCTGCAGTTCCTTGCGAAGATCGCGGATCTTCCTTAAGCGCAACAACGTAGAAGCGCATCTACGGTATCCACACGTCCAGGGAAGAAACAACCGTACGCCGGTGTGCTAGCACCAAATCGCACGGCAAGGCTCTCAAGAAGATGGTGGCTAGGGTTTCAGTAGGGCAACTCGTGTCAACTCCCTTCACCCAACAGCCTCATGCATCTCCTTATATAGTGCCCCGTGACGGATCCTATCCAAACACGTTTAGGAATCGTATTCGTACTGGTTTGTTCCAACCCGTTAAGTGTGTGACCCGTTAGGTTCATGTGTAGTTCGGTTGTGACTCAGAAACCCTTTCCGGCCACGAGTTGTAGCGGTTCCTAGCAGGACATAACGATTCCCGAATACACACAAATTATATGGGACGAACCTTAATGCAATATGATCGACGACCAGGTCCTCATCACTTACAACCAGGTCCTATCTCTATACGACTAGTTCGTATTTGATCACGACCGACTCGTAACTCCTTACGACTTGGTTTCGACCACTCTGTGATTACGTTCGACCAGTCTACGACTTGCTTGCATCTCCATATGACCAGTCCGTAGCTGGTCGAACTAAGCGACGTACTCATGTATTCTCCCTTTGCCTCACGATATCTGGTTGAACTCCAGGTGAGATGTTGTGTCATTCATGGACTGTTCAATGCTTTCTCGATCGGGTATCGGATAACCTTATGTGGTCGAACTCTTCGACCACCACGATGTATAGCCATGCACTTTCTTTATCCGACCACTTGAGGGCCCAGAGATATCTCTCTGTTATGTTAGGAGGGCAAATCCCATATCCGACTAGTCACATCCCTCTGCATGTTTCATAGCATGCAAAAAGCTACCTTTATAACCACCCGATTCTGGCGACATTTGGCAACCCCTAAGAGTGCTATTACACATGTAGGAAACCATCTTGATCTCATGTCTAAGGATTATACATCATCATTGCTTGAGACCAACTAACGACACATAGAATCATAACAATCTCAATAGTGTCTCAAGGTGGGTCTTATCCAACACCATGTTCTCTAACACGTGTCCACATTATTGATTCGATATCCCTATATCCATGGCCGTGAAACGTGGTCATCAATCAAAACATGTCTTTGATCGTAGAGTCACTAGTGTTCACCCGGTGACTTTCGACCGAGGATACTTTTAGAACGACATCATCATAAGTTAAAAAGAGCTTCACCAACAAGTCACATACTCGTTAATCTTCATGACTGATGATTCATTCAAGGAACAAGATAACATATTATCAAATATTGTGAACATAATGAAATATAATCATCTCTATGATTGCCTCTAGGGCATATTTCCAACAGGGAGTCCCCGCCGCGAGGGCCTCGTCCCGGCGGAGAGACATCTCAACTCGCACTCAAATGCGCAAAGCCCTAGTCGCTCCGACAGTCCTGCCTCAGCGACTAAGGAGTCTCCCGCCGCGAGGGCCTCGCCCCGGTGGAGAGACATCTCAACTCGCGCTCAAACGTGCAAAGCCTTAGTCGCTCCGACGGTCCAGCCTCAGTAACTAGGGAGTCTCCCACCGCGAGGGCCTCGCCCCGACAAAGAGACATCTCAAATCGCGCTCAAACGCGCAAAGCCCTAGTCGCTCCGACGGTCCCACCTCGGCAACTAGGGAGTCTCCCACCGCAAGGGCCTCGCCCCGGCGAAGAAACATCTCAACTCGCGCTCAAACGCGCAAAACCCTAGTCGCTCCGACGGTCCCACCTCGGCGACCAGGGAGTCTCCCGCCGCGAGGGCCTCGCCCCAGCGAAGAGACATACATCTCAACTCGCACTCAAACGTGCAAAGCCCTAGTCGCTCCGACGGTCCCGCCCTGGCAACCAGGGAGTCTCCCACCGCGAGGGCCTCGCTCTGGCGGAGAGACATCTCAACTCGCGCTCAAACGCGCAAAGCCCTAGTCACTCCTCGCTAGCTTTGGGGCTCTCAAACGAGTCCAATCAAAAAAATTGGAGGACAGCGTTCAGCTTCGCCTCCTCCTCGCTAGCTTTGGATTCTCAAACGAACCCAATAAAAAAAAGTTGGGGGACGGCATTCGGCTTCGCCTCCCTCTCGCTAGCTTTGGACTCTCAAACGAGTCCAATAAAAAAAAATTGGGGGACGGCGTTCGGTTTCGCCTCCCCCTTGCTAGCTTTGGGCTCTCAAATGAGCTCAACCAAAAAAAAATGGGGGACGGTGTTCGGTTTTGCCTCCCCCTCGCTAGCTTTGGGCTCTCAAACGAGCCTAATAAAAAAAAGTTTGGGACGACGTTCGGTTTCGCCTCTCCCTCGCTAGGTTTGGGCTCTCAAACGAGCCCAACCAAAGAAAAAGAAGTAGGGGGACGGCGTTCGGCTTCGCCTCCCCCTTGCTAGCTTTGGGCGCTCAAACGAGCCCAATCAAAAAAAAGTTGGGGGATGGCGTTCGGCTTCGCCTCACCCTCGCTATCTTTGGGCTCTCAAATGGGCCCAACCAAAAAAAGTTGGGGGACGGTGTTCGGCTTCGCTTCCCCCTCGCTAGCTTTGGGCTCTCAAACGAGCCCAAGAAAAAAAAAGTTAGGGGATGGCGTCCGGCTTGGCCTCCCCCTCACTAGCTTTGGGCTCTCAAACGAGCCCAACTAAAAAAAAGTTGGGGCACGGCGTTCGACTTCGTCTCCCCCTCGCTAGCTTTGGGCTCTCAAACGGGCCCAATCAAAAACAAAATTGGGGGACAACGTTCGGCTTCGCCTCCCCGTCACTAGCTTTAGGCTCTCAAACGAGCCCAACAAAAAAAAGTTGGGGGACGGCGTTCGGCTTCGCCTCCCCATCGCTAGCTTTGGGCTCTCGAACGAGCACAATCAAAAAAAAAGTTGGGGGACGGCGTTGGGCTTCGCCTCTCCCTCGCTAGCTTCGGGCTCTCAAACGAGTCCAACCAAAAAAAAGTGGGGGGACGGCATTCGGCTTCGCCTCCCCCTCGCTAGCTTTGAGCTCTCAAACGAGCCCAATAAAAAAAAGTTGGGGGATGGCGTTCGGCGTCGCCTCCCCCTCACTAGTTTTGGGCTCTCAAACGAGCCCAACCAAAAAAAGTGGGGGGACGGCGTTCGGCTTCGCCTCCCCCTTGCTAGCTTTGGGCTCTCAAACGAACCCAATCAAAAAAAAGTTGGGGGCGGCGTTCGGCTTCGCCTCCCCCTCGCCAGCTTTGGCCTCTCAACCGAGCCCAATCAAAAGAAAAAGAAACAAAACCCCTTCACGCCACTCCAAGTCACGGGCATACTCGACCAAGAGCGGTCGAAGGTGGGGACGGTACCAGACCCCCAACAGGAGCATCACAAACGGTCACACCAAAGAAGCAATAAAAAACGAGGGTAGCGACGGCTGCCATGACACGCCGCCCACCTTGAGGGCCATGCCTCAACATGGCGGCTCCGCGTTGACTTCGCCCCCACAGGCTTCGCCACTGCTTCCCGCCCGCCTCGAGGCTATCACCTCGATGGGCAGCCCCAACGCACCGCCCGCCTTGAGGGCCATGCCTCGGCGTGGCAGCTCTATGCTGACTTCGCCCCCATGGGCTCCGCTGCTGCTCACCGCCCGCCTCAAGGCTATTACCTCGGCGGGGTGGCCCCGACGCGTCGCCCGCCTCGAGGGCCATGCCTCGGTGTGGCGGCTTCATGTCGACTTCGCCCACACGGGCTCCGCCGCTGCTCACCGCCCGCCTCAAGGCTTTCACCTCGGCGGGGTGGCCCCGACGTGCCACCCGCCTCGAGGGCCATGCCTTGGCGTGGCGGCTCCACCCCCACTTCACCCCCAGGTGCTTTCGCGCCCGCCTCGAGGCTATTGCCTCGGCGGGGCGGCCTCGACGCGGGTCTTCCTCCGGAGCCCCCTCGGCGCTTCGCCTTCGGCCATCTCCGGAGCCCCTTCGCCGGTTCACCTACGTCTCCCGGGGTATCCCGACTCCCAAGGAGCCAGGGGCGACAGGATTGCGTCCGCTCGCCCCTCGGGACCGCAGGACCTGTCTTCGCGACCTCGGACCACGCAGACGAGGGAGTTGTCGTGTGAGGCATCGATGGGTGCCCGCGCCCTAGGGTTGTCGGCAATCTGGGTGTGTCGTCCGAGTCTTGTACATGTATAGACCTAGTCTGTATAACATATTTAGGCAAATGTACCTAAATACCCTCTCTCTCTCTCTCAACATTGTGAGGGCAAAAAGGTAAATGTCCCTTCTTGCCCTCCTATAAATAGAGCCCCAAGGGCGTGTACAAGGGGAGGTCTCTTGTTTTCACACCACATACAATACATGCATACATTCATGTCTTTGGCTCCTGTCCTCTCTGGTCTCCTCCCAAGACAAAGGGTACGGAGGGTACTCCGTACCCACTATCTAGCCTTTTTATGCTACGACAGTTATCCAGTCTAAATTTAATTCTGAAACTCTCTATAGTCAAAGGTTTTAAATGCCAAACTTGTGTGCACGCAAAGCAACCTCGAAAACCCCAAAAAGTTGTGGACAAAAGAAATTTGGCACATTTAGAACTCATACATTCAGGTCTCTGTGAAATAAATGGTGTGTTGATAAAAGGGGGGAAAAGATATTTCATGACTTTAATTGATGATGCTTGTAGATATTATTATGTGTATCCGTTGAAAACAAAAGATGGGGCTCTAGACTACTTTAAAACATATAAGGCTGAAGTTGAGAATCAACTAGAAAGAAAAATCAAAAGACTTCGATCAGATCGTGGTGGAGAGTATTTCTCAAATGAGTTCTCGCAATTCTGTGTAGAGCACGGAATTATCCATGAGAGGATACCTCCCTATTCGTCTCAATCCAATGGGGTTGGTGAAAGAATGAACCACACATTGAGTGACTTGGTTAATGTCATATTAGACATTGCGGGTTTATCTAAGGCATGGTGGGGGGAGGCTGTGCTGACCTTGACTCATGTTCTAAACAGAGTTCTCACTAAGAATAGTAAGATTGCTCCATATGAAGGATGGAAAGGGAGAAAACCATCACTATCCTACTTGCGCACTTGGGGGTGCTTGGCAAAAGTCAATGTACCGATAACTAAAAGGTGCAAATTTGGACCCAAAACTGTGAATTGTATCTTTCTAGGATATGCTCATTGTAGTACTGCCTATAGGTTTCTAATTGTTAAATCTGAGGTATCTAACATGCATGTCGATGCAATAATGGGGTCTCGAGATGCTACATTTTTTGAGAATATATTCCCCATGAATGATATGCATAACTCTACTAATCAAGCAAATGATTTAACTCCTAAATCCATAATTCCAATTGAGCATTCTGAACACACACACGAACAAATCCTTGAGAAGGAGGACAATATTGTTCCTAGAAGGAGCAAAAGACTAAGGATTGATAAATCTTTTAGAGATGATTTCACTGTGTACCTTGTAGATGATGTTTCCAAATCCATTTCAGAGGCATATGCATCTCCTGATGCAGAGTACTGGAAGGATGCAGTCCATAGCGAAATAGATTCCATTCTCGCTAATGGGACTTGGGAAATCACTGATCGTCCATATGGTTGCAAGCCAGTTGGATATAAGTGGGTGTTCAAGAAAAAGCTTAGGCCTGATGGTACTATTGAAAAGTACAAGACAAGGCTTGTGGCCAAGGGCTATACTAAAAAAGAATGAGAAGATTTATTTGATTCTTACTCACCCGTTGCTAGATTGACCACTATACGAGTACTACCATCCTTGGCTGCCTCACATGGTCTTATTGTCCATCAAATGGATGATAAGACAGCTTTCCTCAATTGAGAGTTAGATGAGGAAATTTATATGGAACAACCTGATGGTTTTATGGTAACCAGTCAAGAGGGTAAGGTTTGTAAGTTACTGAAATATCTATATGATCTCAAGCAAGCACCTAAGCAATGGTATGAGAAGTTCGATAGAACTTTAACATCTGCGGGCTTTGCAGTAAACGAAGCCGATATATGTGTTTACTACCGCTATGGTGTAGGTGAAGGAGTTATACTGTGTTTGTATGTTAATGACATACTTATCTTTGGAACAAGTCTTAACGTGATTATTGAGATTAAGTTTTTTCTGTCCCAATGTTTTGACATGAAAGATCTAGAAGAAGCTGATGTAATTCTAAACATCAAGCTGATCAAGGGTGAGGATGGGATTACACTTCTGCAATCCCATTATGTGGAAAAGGTATTGAGCCGTTTTGGCTATATGGATAGCAAGCCTTCTCCAGCACCTTATGATCCCAGTCTAATACTTTGAAAGAATAAAAGACTAGGAAAGGATCAGCTGGGATATTCTTAGATTATTGGTTCACTCATGTACTTAACTAGTGCTACCCGGCTTGACATCTCATTTGCTGTAAGCAAATTAAGCCGGTTTTTCTCTAATCCAGGAGATGATCATTGGCGTGCACTCGAGCGAGTTATGAGCTACTTGAGAGGTGCAATGAGTTATGGAATTCATTATGCCGGGTACCCTGATATACTTGAAGGGTATAGTGATTCTAATTGGATATCTGATGCTAATGAGATTAAGGCTACGAGTGGATATGTTTTCACTCTAGGTTGTGCTGTTGTTTCATGGAGGTCTTGTAAACAGGCCATTTTGACAAAGTCAACCATAGAAACAGAACTCACGGTATTGGATATAGCCACTGTTGAAGCAGAATGGCTACGTGAACTCCTGATGGACTTACCGGTGGTTGAAAAACCGATTTCGGCCATCTTGATGTACTGTGATAATCAAACGGTTCTCGTTAAAGTGAACAGTGCAAATAATAACATGAAGTCCTACAGGCATGTAAAAAGACGATTGAAATCTGTCAGAAAATTGAGAAATTCCGGAATAATAGCTATGGATTATATCCCAACAGCTAAGAATCTAACAGATCCCTTTACAAAGGGTTTATCACAGAATGTGATAGATAATGCATCGAAGAAGATGGGAATGAGACCTATGTGAGTTACACCACAGTGGCAACCTAACCTATGTGATCGGAGATCCTGCGAAGTAGGACATGAGAAAAACAAACTATTTGCTTAACTGAAGGAGAGTACATTCTATAACTCACTCCAGTGAAGATGTCGTACTCTCAAATCTGTATGGTAGGATGACTTTGTCTTAATGTGTTCTATGGCTTTAAATAGCACAGATGATATCCTACAGAGCATTCTTGAAAGAACACACCTATATGAGTCCGACTGCTAGTCACAGTCTGCGAGAAATGGGTACTCTCTAAGAAGCTCATGAAGAGACACCAGAGTGTGACTTGTATACTCCACCCGAGGGGTAGCCTATTGGCAGTCTAGTATCAGTCAAGGTTTTAGGTGAAACTCATTCGCGCAAAACTGCCAATTCAAGGCTTAGTCTATTTTGTAGTTGTGAATAAATGTAGCTTAAAGCTCTAGGTGGATGTTCAACCCTAAAAGGTCTCCACTGAAAAATTGGTATATTAACAGTGCTTTGGAACAACAGGAAAACTTTATGAGCCTCTGGGATCTGGTGGGGGATTGTTGGAATTAAGTGGGCTTTGGCCCATCCTTTATCAATAATTCATAGGAAAATCCCAAAGGCCCACTCATGCATGGTGACATGTGGGATATTTTAGTCCTATATTGCTAAAGGTGGAGAGATACCACCTTATAAGGTGGAGCATGTCTAACCTTGGTAAAGCAAGAGAAAGGAGGACCACAGCCTGCCTTCGCCTCGACACGCCCGAGCCGGGCAGGCCGAGGCTTCCTGACAGCGCGACGTCGCGCGTAAATGGTTCTCGGCGTAGGTCGAACCTGACTTTCTTTTGCAATTAATTGTGGTTAATGAGCCTTAATCTGATGGCGGTTTTCTAATCTACGAGCGGTTTCTTTCTGCGGTCTTTTTAAATCTAAAGACACTGCCTATCTTCTCGCTCCCACATTGCGAAACACATTCACGCGAGAGATAACTGTTCTCGAGCGCTGCGCTACTACAAGCTACTCTGTCTCTGCGCCCGTCGTGCACCGGTAGTGGGGAGAGCGGGTCTCTGGAACCGTCGTCCATGTGATCCCGTACGGGAGAGGGTGAATAAGGTTTTTGGGAAGTGTAGGATCGGAAAGGCGACTAGAGGGGGGGTGAATAGGAGCTCACCTAATTTTTTACCTTGTTCAGATCCAACACCAGGTTTACTTCAATAGCTATGAGAGCTATGAAGATCAACACACAAGAACAGCAGAAGACTTGTGTTGAATCCAAACCAAAATCCCCAATGCAAAGAACAAAAATGGGCTCAAGCTTCTTCGGGCGGTTAGACCGACGTTCATTGATCGGGCCAAGTCTTGATCGACTAGCGGCAAAGGCGATCGGCCGGACCGGCCCAGCTTGATGCCTCTGACTCAAAAACCAAAACGAAAATCGGTCTAACTTTTGATCTACACAGCCAAACTTGACCAAATTTGGAACACACCTTCCTAAGGATATTAGAAACCTATCCCAAGCAGCGATTGAGTAGATCCATATCAAAATTTTGACTTTTTTCCATTTTACCGAAGGAAGGTTCAAACCCGAGCAAAATCAAAAAACTTGATCCAAAACCTGCTCGTGGGAGATTGATGATCCTAGATGTATTCCCACATATCACAGCAAGGTAGATGAGGGCAAGAACCAACTAGAAACCTATCGGATCAAAGAAACATCCAAAATCAAGAAATAGAGTGCAAGAACAAATAGAAACTCATCTTGAGAAATCTTGCATAGATTGATTCGTGGTTGTTGCTGGTTTATAGCCACTCCCTCAAGGAGGACAAATCTCACAACATGGGCACTCAAATCAATCCAACTCTTTAAAACCCTAAGCCTCTCCTTTCCTCTCTAAGCCCTAAGACAAACTAGGGTTTTGCAAAATGAAGTGCTTGGAGGCTGTTTGACAGCACCCCCTCCTATTTATAGTGAGGCCTAGCTTCTAGAAGAGTTAACCCTAATGGGCTCCCATTAAGGCCCAACACAAATGGGACAGGCGCACGTATCTTAAAGCGTCGTCTTCATCTTCTCTTGACCTAAACCGCTTCTCCACGCACCGTCTTGCGCCGCGGTTTAGTCCAAGGTCACAAAGGTGGTATTTTGGTGAAATTACCAAAATACCCCTTCTTGATCTTTCTCCGAAGACCAAGTCCAATCTTAGTGAAGCACTACTTTTTTGCCCGCTTGCGTGTGGTTGATCAACGGCTCTCATCGTATTGGCAAGTCTCTCCCATTCGGCTCCCACCGAAACCACCATGGCACTTGCACCGACCCCCGCGCCGCTTGATTCAACCAGTCGCACTGAACTGTCCGTTCGGTCACTTTTATCCATTCTACGTCATGCTTGAGTCTCCTGACCTCACCCGGCATCCTCGATCGTTCTGGACCTTAGCTCTCCTGGCCGTTGACCGTCGTTGACCTCCAAGCGTTCTGCACAACAATAGACAAAGAAATCGAATTCGGGAACAAGTTCTTCACAACTTGACCCACGTTAGCCAAAACATGCAATATGCAACACATATGCAATGAAATCCATGAACTTGACCTAACGAACACACATCGCACCACACTGACAAGCGAAACAAGTCAAAACCGGTCAGATCACCACCCTTGGCCGGTCTGCCCGCCAACAAAAGGCCAGTCTGACCGCCCACTTGGGACTTAGCCAAATTTTCATGTTAGAAACCCGAGATCTCTTTGGAATTTTAAATCGAATAAAAATTTTACATAGAGACTCCAAAAATTATGAGACCAAGAGTAGTAGAACCTCCTCTCTTGCCTACATCCTCTATTTTTGGCCCAGCTCAAAAATCCAAGGTCACCTTCTTGGGTCGACCGCTCGTGATGGCCAGGCCAGACCGCTCCTCTGGCGGTCATTGCCCGGTCTGGCGGTCAGACCGTTAGCCACCAAACATGAAAATCAACCCGAGGCAAGGCCGGTCTGACCGCCAAAGTGGCCGGTCAGACCGCCAGTGACCTGACAGCCTTTGAAACTTTGCCGAAAATACATGATTTGACAAACCACAAAAGTCATTGCCAATTGTATCATCATCCTAAGATCATGCACATATTCCCATGATATCCACAGGAAGTGACTCCGCGACTGCTCACCGTCTACATCGCCCGTTCCCTGCATCGTCTACACCGCCATCTTCCTCATCGGCGACATCCTCTTATTCGTCGCTGAGACACTCTTCGCATCGTATCGGTAACTTCTAATACTCTGCACTTACTTCTAATTATCGGCATGAATATGTACGCTCTGTTGTTCGTATTGCTTATCATCCTAGTTTATCTTCTGGACATGTTTAGTACTCATGCTATTTATGTAGTCATGATTTATTTGCAGGTTTATGTAATCACTAAAGCGCTAAAATCTAACAAAATTACAAAAAATGACATTGCGTCACATATCTACCGTGCTCTCAGTCTGCGGCAAACCACCTGCTGTATTCGCATGACATCCTGTTGAGGACTAGGAACGTGGCAGGTGGCTTCCGCCGACTGAAAGTGCGGTAGGAGTGTCAATTCTATTGTTTTGAATATAAAAGCTATATTTGCTATTTCGTTTCAAAATAAAACTAAACTAGGGGAGGGGGGGAACTCCCGCACTCTACTTCTTTTTGGAAATGGGAAGTTGCAGGGCGGATTTTTAACTAGTTTAAGGCTGCATCAATTTGACTCTCCGTGTCTTACAGGTTTATTCCCTGCTTAATGCGATGCTTCTTGTCCCCCGAAGAACGGAGCACCTCTTCTGATGTTTCTCTCTGCAGATTTGCAGCGAGATTTGCTCATCATTACAGGCCTCCGTGTTGAAAAAGGCCGGTCTAGTTTGACGATTTAGGGTTAGTTTTGTTTTTTTTTTAACTGCTTTCTGTATCTGGCCGGCAAGATCCAATTTTGACTTCCCGATCGTGTCTAAACCTTTAGTTTGATTTCGAGACAGAAAGCGGACATTGCCACTACTAACGCTTGATACTCACGGTGTAAGGGTACGTACAATGGTATAGATAGCTGCTATTTATAGTAATTTTCTTTGTTACCTGTAGACAGTATTAAAAACAGTTCATACAATGGATTATGGTGATACAGTCGGCTGCAGAATTGTAGACAATACACAATTTTTTAATGTTTTTCTTGGTTCTGGTGTTACAGTCGACTACAGGATTGTAGACAACATATTTCTCTTTCTTTATTGTCTTTCATCCACATCAACTTAAATCGTACGTAGCAGAGGCTATAGATAGCTGATGTAAACCCATTGTACATAACCTAAGTCCCCTCAGATCCGAAGCATCAATCATCACCTGAACAGAACCGAGACTGTGCAAATTGCAAGAGCACTGGCTTGTGCGAATTAAGCATAACAGAATGTACTTAGGGCATGTACAATGGTATAGACAGCTGCTGTCTATAGTAACTCTCTGTCATTTGTAGACAGTACTAAAGACAGTTCATACAATAGGTTGTGATGATACAGTCAGCTATAGAATTGTAGGCAACACATAATGTTTTAATGTTTTTTCTGGTTCTGGTGTTACAGACGGCTACAAAACTGTAGACAACATATTTTTCTCTCTTTATTCTCTTTTATCTATATCAGCTTAAATCCACACATATAGTAGAAGCTATAGACAGCTGATGTAAACCCTATTATAAGAGCATGTACAATGGGTTTATGTCAGCCGTCTATAGTTATTGCTACGTAGGATTTTTGCTGACGTAGATGAAAGAGAATGAAGAGAGATAAAGATCTTGTCTAAATCAGATGTTATATATAGATGAAAACAAAGAAAACATTAAAGATTGTGTGTTATAAAACAACTAAAAAGATAGCGGTAAAATGCATGCTGAATTTATGATGAAATGTATTTAATCTTTTCATAAATGATATAAAACGTTACTATAGATAGCAACTACTATACTATTGTACATGCCCTAAGTAACCTTATCTCATCGCGCCTTGTACGCTGACTAGCGCCGTGGAGGCGAGTGCTCCGAGGCGTGTTAGGCGCGCACCGCACGTCAGCGTGTCGAGAAATCACTTCTGGATGCAACCCGCGAAAGAAAGAGGCGTTCAGATTAACTACGTGTCGTCCACCCCGATCGACACTTTTGCGTTGCACATGGAAACGGTGTCACGACTCACGAGCTAATTAACCGATGGCGATCGGAAGAGGAAGAAGAAAGCAACGGGCTTTGACAAGCGGTCGTCGACTGTTCCGAGGCGTGTTAGGCGCGCACCGCACGTTAGCGTGTGTCGAGAAATCACTTCTGGATGCAAACCGCGAAAGAAAAGGGCGTTCAGATTAACTACGTCCACCCCGATTTGACACTTTTGCGTTGCACATGGAAACGGTGTCACGAGCTAATTAACCGATGCCGATCGGAAGAGGAGGAAGAAAGCAACGGGCTTTGACTAGCAGTCGTCGACTCCGCATGGTGATTTTAGCACCGGCCAAACCGCCAAATACGCCAATTCGCGCGAGCGAAGGGAGTACTAAGATAATCCACACGAAATGTTGCCTCGTGAGTATCGACGCGTACACACGTCTTCCGCCACATACTGTGTTTTCTTTTGACAAGTTGTGCTCCCCTTTTAGACCAGTTCTCATTTATCTCTTTCGTATATAGACTGCTGGATTGAGGCTTTACTTTGGATTATGATTCTTGTATTCCAAATAATACTGCTAAGTCAAGTCGGAGAGAAATTGTTGAGGCAACCTGTTTGTGTTCTTCAAGCTAATTTATGAATCATTCATGATTTGCACAGAGTAAAATTTGGCAAACAAAAAGGCATAAAATTTCCAATCTCCCTATCGAATTTTACAAGAATACTGAATGCAGTGAGACTCTCTACAACGCCTGTACGAGCAAATCCTCTCGCTCTGTGCGCGCCGCGCCCAATTAATCAATCCAGAGAAGGTGTGAGCTCCCGAATCACAGCGCGATGGTGAGGCGGTCGCCGCACGCGTCGTCCAAGCTCCCCGACCCGAGCCAAGAAGGCGGTTTCTCCTGCGAGTCCTTGGTCGCCGCCGGCGGCCGGGCGTAGGGCGCCCGCGCGCCGAGCCGGTCCTTGCGCTTGGCGAAGAATCGCTGCAGCGATACCTTCCTCGCGATGGGCAGGTCCGCAAGCTCGGGGCCGTCGCGCGGGACCGGGACGGCCGCCGCCCGCTCCGCGCCGGCTCCTGCGGCCAGGCGCATCACCTCGGCCGCCTTGTCCGCCGGGAAGTCGTCGAACACCACCACCCTCCCGCCGTAGAAGATGGTCAGCGGCGCCGTCGCGGGCCCCGCCGCACCCTGCTCTTGAACGACCTCCGCGCCGGGCATCAGGCTCAGCGTCGTCGCCGGCGCCGCGCGCAAGGGAGCCGCGGCCGACATCTTCTGCTCCGCCTTGACGTACTGGCTGAGCACGCCGCACGCCACCGCGAACCTCCGGCTCTTGCCTTCCGCCGCCGCCATGGCCATATCACCGCTTGGACCGAGATGCGCTTCGCTTGGCTTCGCCTCTTGCTGTGCTGCTGCGGTGGTTTGCTGGTTGCTAGTTGTGGGATTTGACGGGTCGCAGGGAGCTTGTTTTATAGGACGGTGGTGGGAAGGAGGAGAGAAGCGCAGAGAGGGGCATCGTTTCTTGAGCTTTTTAGCGGTTGATGGGGACGTCGTGGTGGTGTTGGGCACGAGGAACACGTGATTTTTTAGGCCATGGGAAGGGAAGGGACAGGACAAGCAGGATTGGGTGGCCGGGCGGTATTTCTATTCGGTGGGGGAGGTGCGGCCTCTTTTCTCTTGTCGACCACGGCTCCCTCTCCCTCCAGCTGTTTATGTCACATTCTTCAAGGCGCGTGCATGGGATGGGATACTTCCAGCTGGCGCCACGTTGGACGGGAGGATGGATCAGATTTTTTTAAAAAAACCTGTATGGAAAGCGATCTAAACGGAAGTAGTGCAGATTAATATTTTGTGGCCGCTCAAGTTTGGTGGAGTTTCAATTCCGGCATAAAGTTGCCTAAAGCTTATGCTTCTCAAACAAGATGTGCACGGCTTCTCGAGTTTCTCAAGCAAACTGAAGCTCACTCTGCTTCGTCCCTCTGCAATCTCAAGCTTGACGTATTGTATAAAAAAATATATGCTTCACATGTACGCAGATTTTTTTAAAAAAAATTGGGTGAGGGCACTTGTAAAGCGTAGTTCTTTATGAAATTTACCACTTTAATTGCATAGCATAAATGTAGAAGTTTAACAAAAATCCCTCACCGTCGACATACCTACGTCCATTGCTATTTTTAATGTGTTGAGTGAATGAACTAAATAAATTTCGGTCACGAGGTTGGTCATGTGTTCGCTCGCTCATCCCCCCCCCCCCCGGCCTCCTGGCTTTTTTTCCCGTTTTAATTCTGATTTCAAGATAGTGACATACACGATGATGCACCTCGATAAGGTTTGTGATGAGGATTTTTTATCAGATCAATCTTTTTTTTTCAAAGTTAGAGTTCTAGTAAAGGATGCCCACTTAATATAGACCCACTGTAATACGGTTATAAACCTGTAACTAGTTTATAAAGAAAGTTGTCAGTGTTTTAGAATCAATCTTACGTAATGATTGTTTGATTCGGGGGTCTCCAAGACTCAAATCACGCAGAGAGAATGACACATAGATTTTTATATAGGTTCAGGCCGTCTCTGGAGAGAATAACAACCCTACTTCTATGTCGATATATTAAGTATGCTGGTTACAGATTAAGAGAAAGACTCAAATGAAATGTCTTGTGCTACTGATTGCCTCTCTTTTTCTTTTTTTTCTCCCTTCTTCCTGATGATCTTGTCTTTTATATAGTACTTGAAGTAGGCATCCGTTTCTCTAGTCCAATGGGCGTCTCAAAACCTCAGATGTTGGAGCAATTACTAGATATTATTACTGGAGTTGTAACGTTCCCACGTCGCCAGGCAGTTATCATCAGGACAAAGAGTTAAACGTGCAGTTATTCAAGAGAATAACAACGTAATTAACTACACATATCTTTAAATATGGTGTAGAAGATTTCCTGATCGACCAAGCCTACATGTCTGTAAGCCCCCATCGACTAGGAACTGGTTGTAGAAGAGTTTACGACCAGGTGATGGTCGTAGTAAAGCTTACGACCACAGACTAATCGTAGAAGGACTTACGATCAGGGAATAGTTGTAGAAGAGCTTACGACTAGAGAATGGTCGTAGAAGAACTTACGACCATGTGGTGGTCGTAGAAGGACTTACGACTATGGGGTGGTAGTAGAAGAACTTACGACCTCCAGCTCCTCCTTTACGAACGTTAAGGGGTATACTCAAGAACCATGTCGGTGTTTTAGGACCGAACTTACGTAAAGATTGTTTGATTCGGGGGTTCCTCTAGGCTCAAAATCACACAGAGATGGAGACATGGGAATTTTATACAGGTTTGGGCCTTCTCCTGGGAGAATAACAACCCTACTCCTGTGTGTATGTATTGAGTATAGTGGATTACAAGATCAAGCTAGAAAACTAGAGTATTGTGCTTCTCAGAATTCGGGCCCTTCCCATTGCTCTGATGATCCTTGCCTTTTATACCGTCTCCAGAATGTACGCCGTTGGACCTATAATAAAAGGTCACTTAATCATCCAGATCATGGCGCCGTTACTGGAGGTTACTGCAGGAGTTAAAACGTTCCCACATCGCCAGGCAATTATCATCATAAAGGGAGTTAAAATCGTGCCATTATCTTAGGAAATAATGGCGTAGTTCTTGCCGTATTTTGAATCTGATCGGAAGATTCCTTTATCGACTAGGCCTACATGTCGTGAGCTTTGTCAATTAGGGCTGGTAGTAGAAGGTCTTCTGACCGGGGATGGTCGTAGGAAAGCTTCTGATGCATCTTGATCGTAGTAGAGCTTACGATCATGTGATAGTCGATAAGGACTTACGACTATGGGGTAGTCGTAGGAAGACCCACGACTACAGGGTGGTCGTAGAAGAACTTACGACCTTCAGCTTCTCTCTTATTAATATTTAAGGGGTATACTCAAGAGTTATATGACGTCATTATTACCTCATAATATGAATTATGGATAAATGATTAAATGAGGATTGTTATATCCTCGTCAAACCATATTGTCGACGATCGAGTCGCCGATCTTACGAAATAAAAGAGGAAAATGATGCGATATTCCTGGGAGATAATGGGACTGCTCTTTATTGATATGAACTGGATTTACAGGGGGTGCTTTACGACCCGGATAATGACTAATCCTAATTACACTGAATCTCACACCTGTTATGCTAATTAACCAGACTAAAAGCACGAATCTAGGGCTGATTGCGTTGCTCTAATCTGATGTTGCTGTCTTGCTTGTCTTCCAGATCGCCCTTTTGTCTTCTGTGCTCCACTCTTAAATAATTTCCGAAGAGGTGACAGTTACTCCTAGAGAAGGCGTCCCTGGTGAAGCGTTGTGACTGGTCGAAGCGAGGCGTCAGTTGATAATGTGTCAACTGCTTTGCGATTAAGTGTCTGTGAGACACCCAACCGTATGGTGGTTGTTTGTCAGTGTCTTAGGATTATATAACATCGCGTGGTTTTAGAATATACAGCACGTGTTCCATTCATCACACAGTTAAGATACTAGTTCGTAGCTTTTTCGAGCAGCTACCTGGTCGGAGACTAGGCATAGGACCTTGTCCGACCAGGGTACCCATTATGTAACCTCTGGAATCCCTATGACCAGTGAGGTCGTTAGCCTTAGGGGTTACGACCATAAAGATATATGGTCTTTTATTATGTATTAAAATAATACATGGAGGTTTTAATCCTCGTCAGCTAGCCCCCGAACTTTAAATGAACAGGTCATGTGAACACTTTCTTCCGACGAAGTCGTATCGGGCAAACCTTATTTAATGTCGTGACTTACGAAGTTGTCTGTATTCACTTTAAAGTTGAGAACTTGCCTTGGGAACTAAAGAGTTTTTCTGTCCGTTGGACAATAATGTTTTGTCCGTTTAGATTACTCTCAATTATAGTTAAAGATCTGAAGCTATAAAATCCCCATTGCTGGGCTTTAGAACTCTTACACTTTCAGATCTTCCTTTAATCCCCTTCAGTTCCTTGCCAAGAAAGCCTTTCCGACTTCTAATTGTCTTCCCGACCACAAAGCCTCCTCCGACCATTACTCATCCCTTTGAGAAATTTCACCATGTCGGAGCAAATCACAAAGTGGATTGCTTCGGATCTGAGTGAGAAGAAGCTTGAGGCGCTGGAGAAAATTGGAATGCTCCCGGACATTAATCTGATCAAGTGAAGGTCAGCGGCCGGAGAGCACTTTCCGTGCCGCGAAGATGGGGAAATCCCAGTTTTCCTCGCCTACATCGAGTGCGGATTAAGGGTTCCGGTGCACAAATTCCTCCCCCGCGTTCTAGAGTACTACGGGGTGGAGTTGGTGAATTTGGCTTCGAATTCCATCGCCAACATTAGTATCTTCGCCTATCTGTGTGAGGCGTACCTAGGAGTGCAACCAAACAAGCTCTTCAGGTATTTCTATCGGATGGCGATGTCAGGAAGATCCACGACGGCTTCTGGAGAATGCACGCTGCGCCTTCACGATGGGAAGGCTGATGAGTACATCCAAATGTACTCGAAGTCCTCATGGCTGTCATGAAAAAAGAACTGGTTTTACATGACGGTTACGAGGGATGATGGCCTCTACTTCGCCGGACTTAGGGCGAACGAGAATCCCAAATGGAGGGGGACCGTGGAGAAGACAGGGATGGTCAGAAGATGTGTGGATGCCATTCGAGATCTGAGGATCAAGGGCTTGACTTCCTGGCATGTGGTGAGAGATTTCACCAAACGCCGAATTAGTCCTTTGAAGCTCCGGACTCAATCCCTGCTCTAGTCCATTGGTTGTGATGAAGCAATCATGGACTCACGAGATGGTAAGTCTTCGAGAAAAGCTCCGACCAGTATAATTTATCACTTGATTATCGTAAAACATTAAAATCTGTTCTATCTCCCTTTTTTAAAGCTCTTTCTCCTGAGAAAATCAGAGAGCGGATCAAGATGATCTACGCGGAGGAGCCTGGTGAGAAGGCTGCATTCCCCCGACATCTTGGCGATAGTCTCTGTTGAAGAGAGACTGGCAAGGCTTAAGGTAGATAATCAATTGTCCTTTATCATATATACATATCCTCCAAGCAGTTTATTGATCTTGCTCTAATTTTGTAGGCGGTCGGACTGAAAGTCATACAATCTGGTGAGGATCGTAATCCTACCGTGGTTCCGACCGATTCGTGCCCAGAGGCATTGGAAGAAGATGATTCTCCCGAGGTAATAGAGCATTTGAAAGAAGATATATATTCTAGATAAAAAATTTCATCACCTAACTAAACTTGTTTTTTGATTTAGGTGGAAAAGACTGAAGGCCCCCAGAACAGAGCTGCGGAAGCCATAGACTCCAGAGTGGTCGTTCACGACCTAACAATTGTTACTGAGATAACTGATCTGGAGGTTGATGAAACCGCACCCTCCGACCCGATGGTCAGGAATGCTACCCTCGATCAGTTAGTCGAGGATATTGCTTCCGACCTCATGTTGGAGGATGTGAGGGGAATAACCAAACCCTACCAGCCCAGAGCCAGCGAAATTGGTTGACAAGAAAAGGAAGGCTAGTGGTACAGAATTTATTCTACCGCGTTTCAAAGTCAAAACCAAAAAATCAACTAGGTATGTACAAATAAAAAAAATCGTATGAGTGCGTACCTTTAATAGTTTTCGATGATTTGAAATTTTGAGCTTCATTTTGTATAGGTCTTCTGGTGTTCCGGTCGTTTCCGACCAGAATGTTCCAGAAGACCAGGCACCCGTGGAAGTTCTCGTCCAAAGCACTTCTCAGGACAAAATTCCTAGGGATAACGTGGTCGAGGAAGCCCCCGAGCATGTGTCGATGCCGGCAGTCGTTTAGGATCCATTGGTGATCCTAACTCCTTCTGCGGAGGTAGATGCCCCTAAAGGCCCTCAACAGGTCCCAACAACTGTTGGTAATCCCTCTCAACCTAACAAGTTCCCTTTTCGCCCCCGATTTATCGAGGATAACGAGCTTGACGAGGCATGGGGAAGAATATCGGACCATCAAATCAAGATAGGTCTTGATATCATTTTTGCCGATTATAATGATGTAGCAATCCGGATAAGTATCTACCACAGATGCCCCATGTATGTCGTAAAGGAGGTTTATTCCTTCTCTCTGCGGTATGCATCGCATGAGTACCCCTTGAGTGCCTCATTTATAGAGGACTCCTTCGACCAAAGTATACATTTTGGCCTTTCGGGATAAACGATCTGCTTCAAGATTGTCGTTGAGTGCGGAACCCGTCTGAAGATACTAATAGATGGGATTCATCCAAGTATCCTCGTATTCTAGAGAGGTTGTCTCAATAGGAGATGTCTTCGGTGTCTCCACCAAAGACGGCTTCTAGAGCTGTTCCAAGAAGATTCCTTTTGGTACTTGTGATCGGGATGAAGCCATTCGAGCAAGCTGATTTACGAGAAAATTATCCTATCGAGGGATAAATTGTACCTCGAAACCGAAAAAAATGCCTTTTAAGCTTTCGAACTTCCGATAAGTTCCGAGATATAGTCGGATTAGAGCATTTGTACTCTTTTTTGACCTGATTCATGACTAGTTGAGAGTCTCCTCTCACGAGTAGTCGTCGAATCATGAGCGCTTTCATAGCTCGTATACCAACCAGCAAACTTTCGTATTATGTCACATTGTTAGTGGCCTGAAAGTTTAATTGAATGACATACTTTAAGGTTTCTCCGGTAGGAGATTCAAGAACCACCCAGCCCCCGAGCCACTTAAAATAAGTGACCCGTCAAAGTACATCGTCCACTAGTCGTGGGTATTACACTGGGGATCCTGAACAGGTTTAGGATTTGTCCATTCAGTGAAAACAATGCCGCAGTTTCCTCGAAGACATGAGGAGGGCATATAGAAGTTTTTGGACCTGAGGGTAACGCTCCTTAGGCCCGTGCAAAACTTCACTTACGTAGTGTCTGTGTTTTAGAACCGAACTTACGTAAAGATTGTTTGATTCGGGGGTTCCTCTAGGCTCAAGATCACACAGAGATAGAGACAAGGGAATTTTTATACAGGTTCGAGCCTTCTCTTGGGAGAATAGCAACCCTACTCCTGTGTGTATGTGTTGAGTATGCTGGATTACAAGATAGAGCCAAAAACTAGAGTATTGTGCTTCTAATTGGCCTATGATCTCCCCGATTATCCTGATGATTCTGCCTTTTATACAGTCCTCGAAGTGCACCGTTGTGCCTCCGGTTTAAAGGCTGCTTTAATGTTCCAGATCGTGGAGCCGTTACTGGAGGTTATTGTGGGAGTAGTAATGTTCCCATGTTGCCAGGCAGTTAACACCATAACAGAGAGTTTAAATCGTGCTATTATTCTGGAGAATAACAACATAATTGATTGCTCATATCCTTGGATACGGTACGGAAGATTCCCTGATTGACTAGGCCCACATGTCTGTGAGCCTTATCAATTAGGGACTGGTTGTAGAAGAACTTACGACTAGGAGGTGGTCGTAGAAGATCTTACAACCACAGGCTGATCGTAGAAGGACATACGATCATGGAGTAGTCGTAGGACTTACGACTATAGGGTGGTTGTAGAATTGCTTACGTCCTCCAGCTTCTCCCTTATGGCTATTAAGGGGTATACTCAAGAGTTATGTGACGTCATTATTATCCATAATATGAATTATAGATAAATGATTAAATGAGGATTATTATATTCTCGTCACGTAGTAAACTGGTCGGTGTATATTTTCACGTTCAACGACCAGTACTGCGCTCACTGCCTGTAGAATGACAGCTAGATAAATTAAGAGCATCTTTTTTGGTTTTGAAGAAACAAAAACAGTAGCACTCGTAAGATACCTCTTGACATCCTCAAAGGTAGCATTTGCCTCTTCTGACCACTCAAAACCCTTGTACTTTTTTAGAAGTTTGAAGAAAGGTAGTCCTTTTTCTCCCAGTCGTGCGATGAAACGACTTAAAGCCGCCATGCACCCTGTGAGTTTCTGGACTTCTTTCTTCGTGGTCAGAGGGCGCATTTGTACAATGACCTTTATCTTTTTGGGATTTGGTTTGCTTCCTTGTGTAGAGACAAGAAATCCAAACAATTTTTTTCTGAAGAGACTCCAAACACACACTTCTCAGGATTGAGTTTTAAGTGGTGTTTTCTGAGGTTGTCGAATGTTTCTTGCAAGTCAGAAACATGATTAAGTCGCTTGATGCTTTTTACGACTAGATCGTCATCATAGGCTTCCAAATTTCGGCCTAGTTGAGGTGAAAAAGTCGATTGTGTCAGGCGTTCAAAAGAAGCGTCAGCATTTTTTTAGTCCAAATGGCATTTTAACATAACAAAATATTCCAAATAGAGTAACAAATGCGGTATTTTCTTCATCTTCTAGACACATATTAATCTGATGGTAGCCAGAATATGCATCTAGAAAACTTAAAGTTTCACAACAAGCAGTAGAATCAACCAACTAATCGATACGAGGTAAAAGAAAATCATCTTTTGGACAAGCTTTATTAAGATCAGTGTAGTCTACACATATACGCCACTTGCTATTAGACTTTCTAACAATTACAGGGTTGGCCAACCACTCTGAGTGATCGACTTCTCTTATAAAGCCTGTTTTAAGTAGCTTGTCCAATTCTGATCTTATAGCATCTGGTCGATCAAGGGCAAATCTTCGTAATTTTTATTTTATGGGTACTTTATCAGGCCGTAAAGCTAGCATGTGCTCGATCACCTCCCTGGGGACTCCGGGCATGTTAGATGCTTGCCACGCGAAGATAACTATGTTAGCTCGGAGGAAAGTGATGTGGGTGTCTTCCTATTTGGGGTCGGAAGTATCCCTGATGCAAACAGTCTTCGAGGGCTCCTCTGAATCCAGAGGAACCTCTTTGACCTTGTTGTTCGGCTTTGGTGCAGCTTTAGGCTTCGATTGCTTGGTCGAATGCTGTCCCTTATTTTCTTCTTGAGTTGGTATTTGGCCAACCATCTCGAGGGATCGACGGTCACACGTATACGCCATCTTTTTATCACAGTGAATTATGATTACTCCTTTGGGACCTGACATCTTAAGGCACTGATACCCATAATGAGTAGCCATTAAGAATTTTACCAAAGTTGGTCGTCCGAGCATGACGTTATATGCCGTATCGAAATCGACCACATCAAATGAGATCTTCTCTGTCTTGAAATTACTTAGATAACCAAATGTTAAAGGAAGAGAAACTTGGCCAATAGGTTTGGTCTAAAACCCCGGTACAATACCATGAAAAGAGTATCGTACCAGTCTTTCCTTGGTCCTGAGTACTTGCATCTCGTCCAGGGTACTCGTAAACAAGATGTTTAACGAGCTGCCACCATCAACCAACACTTGATTTACTCGACAATTGTTGATGGTGGGTTCGACCACGATCGGAAACTGACCTGGTCGAGTAGAAGGGATCGAGCAGTCACTCTTCTCGAAAGAGATGGTGACTTCCGACCACTTCGGCAGCTTATTGATAAGAGGAGGGTTAATGGCGTTTACCTCATGTTCGACAACCTTAAGCTGTCGTTTTGACTTGTATGCCGATGATCCCCCATAGATATGCTCGATGGTATGCTCAGGATCTTGGAATAGCATCTCCTTGTTGTCGTCCGACTGCGTATGACCACTCGCTTGCCCTGCCTCCTTGAGAGTAGGAATTGGTCCTTTGCCGTTGTAGTAGTCTTCGAGTTCTTGTTGAAAAACTTGGCAGTTGTGAAGGTCATGGCCTTCCTTTTTATAGAAAGGGCACTACTTAGACTTGTTGTTCTTCCTTTTGGGGCGCTTGTCCTTACCTCAATCGGAGTATGGCTTGGAGCCTTGAGGCTTCTTATCGTTTACAGCCAACACTTCCTTGGAACTACTGGCTTGAAGCTTTTGACTCTTTGGCTTTTTCTTGGATTTCTTGGCATTCTTATCCTTCTGGGAGCTTGTTGATCATCAGGTATTCGATTGGAGTGAAGATAAGGAGAGCATCGTGACCTGTTGTCGCGCCGATCTCCACGTGGTGAGTTGTTCGAACGACTGGCAGCTGATGGAGTCGTACCGCTACGACTTTCCAGAATGATGTCGGCGGGGGTGCTCGAGTCTGGTCATTGTGTTTCGAAGCTTTGATGCGATCTCCTCGGTGAAGAGGTCGTAACCGGACGCTTGGGCAAGTTCCCGAGATGGGTTCTCGAGGAGATCGTTGATGTGTTGGAGTTCCTAAGCTTCTTCCGATTGATATTGAACGCGCCTAGGCATATTTCTCCGAGCTGCAATTATTTTCCGTCTGGTTGTCTCAGGATTATCCATATTTGATCCTTGAGCTTGCCTCAATGAAGTGCGATTATTTAGAGGATTTTCCACACGCTCATCAGAGTATTGATCGTTTGTCACCAGAGGTGTTCTCGACATGACCACGAGGGGTCACAGTGTGTGATCATCGGGGAGCGTCATTAGTCCTGTCTCTAGGAGAGTGATCATTATCTGAGGGAGGGACGAAGACCTCCCATTGATGATCTCCACTTGCGCTTGAGGCCTCCTCGCTTAAGGAGTTGAGGGGTAGTCAAAAGACACCGTTTAGCGACTTGGAGCAAGCCCCTCCAGGAAGGAGAATTCTGGGTTATAACTGTCTCCGTCTGTAGGTGAGCCGTGCGATGGGATGATCGAACTCGTAGGAAAAGTGTGCTCGATCCCATCCTTGGTGGGGCTAATCGAAAAGAGATGACCACTAGATGATGAAGCTCCGAAATGATGGCTTTCAGGACTTGCTGTGTCAGGTCGGATTGTCTTAGACGAACTTGAACATTTGGATGAGAAACCCTCGCCATGCTCTGAGCCTGCCTTGGGACAGCCCTGATTGTGGTCGGATGGACCCTTGCCCTCTGAGGAAGCTGATTCCTCATTTGGACGTAATGATGTGAGGGATAAGGATCCCTCCTCAACTCCATCGGTGGTATGATCTCCCGGAGAATAATCTCTGGAGGTGACATCACCGTTGGACTCGGCTCGTAGTTGAAGCCGTCATCCATGTTGATATTTGCGTAATCGGCCAAGTCGAACCAGTTCTCCTCGTTCCACTCTCTTGCCATGGAAGCATTAGAGTTGGGATAAAACAAAGAAAATCTAATGGCTAGAAGATCCCCACGGTCGGCGCCAACTGTCAGTATTTTAGAACCGATCTTACGTAATGATTGTTTGATTCGGGGGGTCTCCAAGACTCAAATCACGCAGAGAGAATGACACAGAGATTTTTATACAGGTTCAGGCATTCTCCGGAGAGAATAACAACCCTACTCCTATATGGATATATTGAGTATGCTGGTTACAGATCAAGAGAAAGACTGAAATGTAATGTCTTGTGCTCCTGATTGCCCCTATTTTTCTTTTTTTTCTCCCTTCTTCCTGATGATCTTGACTTTTATATAGTACTTGAAGTGGGTGTCCATTTCTCCAATCCAAAGGGTGCCTCAACACTTCAGATGTTAGAGCAGTTACTAGAGATTATTACTAGAGTTGTAACATTTCCACGTCGCCAGGCAGTTATCATCAGAACAGAGAGTTAAACGTGTAGTTATTCTAGAGAATAACAGCGTAATTAACTACACATATCTTTAAATATGGTGTAGAAGATTTCCTGATCGACCAAGCCTACATGTCTGTAAGCTCCATCGACTAGGGATTGGTCGTAGAAGAGCTTACGACCAGGTGATGGTCGTAGTAAGCTTACGACCACAGACTAATCGTAGGAGGACTTACGATCAGGGGATAGTCGTAGAAGAGCTTACGACTAAAGAATGGTCATAGAAGAACTTACGACCATGAGGTAGTCGTAGAAAGACTTACGACTATGTGGTGGCCGTAGAAGAACTTACGACCTCCAGCTCCTACCTTACAAATGTTAAGGGGTATACTCAAGAACCGTATGATGGTACGATTATCCATAATAAGAATTATAGATAAATAATTAAATGAGGATTATTAGATCCTCATCACAAGTTTAATTCCCTTCATTACGGTCAAACTGATCGACGACCAGTTTAGGTCATGAACGACCAACTATGAACATTGTCCGACCAATTATGGACATTGTCCGACCAGCTATACAATTTTGGACAATCCCCGACCAGCAAACTGATCAGGAGACACCAATGGTTACCTACGTGACTAACGAGAAGATGTCTTTTGGCGCATTTGGCAACTTACGACAGTTGGCCAACGGACGCGACGGTTCAAAACTCTCATGACGAACATGCGTGAAGATTAGAGGTGACTTTAGCGACATTAACTGTTACCTCTTAAAAATACTGTAAAGGGTAGCCTACGTTCTCTGTAATAATAAGTTCCATATAGAATTATAAATCCATGATTGTATTTATTCATTAGTTAAGATCATTGTGTTCATTCTGTAACAACTTTTGTATTCGCGTACAAATACTATTTTTCTGAGTAAAGTTCGACAAGAAACCAGTGTTCCGATCAGGGGCGAATCCAATGGGGGCTTCATCAGGTTGAAGCCCACCCTCCACTGGCGCCTGGAACACCCCCAACCCCAAGTCTAACCTTCGGCTCCCTGGCTGCCATCAGTTCCTGGCTGCCATGGCTGCGTGCCTGCCCAAACAAGACGAAGAAGCCAAACAAGAAGAAGAAGCAGACTCGTGTGGGCTAGGCCTTGCCCTAGCCGAAGCAGCGAAGCGCCGAAGCCTAGGCCCAACTCACGTCCCCCACCGGTCCCACACGGCAGTCCCACCTCACTACCTCAATACCTCACGGCTCACGTTCCCCTTTCCCGTTCCAAAAATCCCCAAATCCCCAATCAATCGAGCGAGGCAACAAGGAGAAGCCGGAAGCGCACCTGACGTCCTAACCTGAGGGTAGAGGGAGCTGGGGCAACCGGGCAGGGAGCCACCGCGGTCTGCGACGCCGCATCGGCGTCAGTAGCCATACTGCCGAATGACTCAGTGGGACGCGAGTAGATCTAGTATCCTGGGCCGTGGGTGTGCGGCGTGCCACGTGCGTGACGGCGTGAGGGAGGTTGGAGGCGAGGAGCCCTGAGGTTGAGGAGGCGAGGGGCTGGGCGGCGAGCCGACGCTGAGGAGGGCTAGGAGGTCGACTGGCCAGGCCAAGGGAGGCCGAGAGCCCGGGAGGCGGGAGCCACCGATGAGGCGAGTTGGCGAGGAGGGATGCTCTGCTAGTCTGCTGATCTGCCGTGAAGAGGCGATTAAATTTGCGATGGCAAATTAACAATTTGAAGATCGAACTCAAGTGCCCAATTCACCAATTGCCCATCTATTCTAATATATTGAGTGTTTGACTGGTTGATTGCTGTGCGGCTGTGCGCCTATGCCTAACAGCCTAAGTGAAAGTGTCTATGCTCTATTGTGTTGGACTGTTGGTAAGCATATATACTCGTTACTCAATTAGCAATTTGTTCGTAAGTTTGATATAGTATGGTATATACTTAATTAGCAATTAATTTGTAGGTTTTCAATAATGGAGAAATATGACTATATTTGTTTCAAATTAGTTTAGTCATTTGAATCCACCCTCTATTTTTATCCTGGATTTGCCACTAGCTCCGATCATAGTACAGTTTGCATGTACACGCCAAAAACAAGCCATCTGCCATTGTGCACACGGTTTTGTTATATCTTACCAAAATACCCAAGCACCAACACGCATGCATGAGGCCATGCAATACTACGAAAAAAATGTACTTCAGGCAGGCAGGTATGCAAAGGGAGCCGTACAGATTTTCACATTTTTTGCCAACCTGTACATGTGTATCGTTCTATTTTTTCCCCGTGCCTGCTTATGAATCACGAGATAAATCTTACGGCATCAAGTCCATACAACCTTCGTTCTGGCTGCCCGTTCTTTGCTGCACTTATGAATCACGAGGAGGGAAATGGGAATCTCTTACCTATGTAAAGCTGCGAGGAATGGTGAGCGCACGGGACATCCACGTCGTTATTTTTACAAAAAAAAAACCTCTGGTTTTTAAAATCGCGTCAAGATTTCGTCTCGGCTGTTGGCAAACGTTCGATTTCTATCGTATGTTCGTATTCTGACGGCCGTTGGATCACACGTTTGGCATGAACGGCCCAGATCCGCTCGCCCCACCTCCACGACTCCACACCCCTAGCCCTAGGGTTTCCCCGTGCCGCACTCGCCTAGGCGACGCTGTCGCTTGCGCTCAAGGCGGTGACGCGGCCGCCGCTCCGCTCACTCACCCTCTCCTTTGTTTTGACACCGCCTCCTTGCCCCTTCACCCTCTCCACTTCCCTCGCGTCCTCGGCCTACTCCCTTCCTCTCCTCCGCCGCTTCTTGCTCTCGGCAGCAACGCGGCCGCCACTCCGCGCGCTTGCTCTCTATCATCTTCCAACGCTGCCTCCATGCTCCCTCGCCCTCTCCACTTCCCTTGAGTCCCCGGCATGCTCCCTCCCTCTCTTCCACCGCCTCTTAGACCACCGTCGTCTAAATCTGGCCGTGCCGCCGCACGTACGTTAGTGCCTATCCCTTGGGCAGTCCTCCATCCTCGCGCGCTAGTTGTGACCTCACGGACAGCCCAACCTGACGGCCACAGGCGGCGAGGCTGTCAAGGTCGTTCACATCGGCGGCATTGAGGCCTACATCACCGCCCCCACCACGCCACCTGTGCCATCATCCTCACTTCTGACGTCTACAGCTGCGTCGCCGCACCTATGTCACTGCCTGTCCTCTGGTCGGTTCTCCATCCCCACCGCTGGCTGTGACTTCGGCGAGGGCTGACCTAGCGGCCACAAGCGACGAGGTGGGCGAGATCGTCCACATCAGTGGCATTGAGGCCTACTTCACCGGCCCCGCCGCGCTGCCTGCGCCATCATCGTCGCCTCCGACATCTACGGTCCGTGTCCACAGTCACTAGCTAGCGTCTCCTCGCATCTTTAGATTCCGTGGTTGAACCTGATACAATGTATAAGCTGACATCTAGGATTCTCTGTTCAATTTCCTGTTTGACATCGCATGCACCCTGCGATCAGCACAGATTCTCAGAAAATTCTGTAGCGATGTTATAAAACAATACATAGATTAATCTTGCAAATTGATGGTTTCATATCAAATGCATTACACATTTAATGTATGTTTAGCAAACTGTAATTTCAACCGATTCTACTATTTAAAATGTTTGGGATCAATTACTACACATCTTTGATTTATGGGCTCAGTAACAACACAAGTCTGTTGGTCAGATCAAAATTGAAATGCATAAGAGCATGTATAATAGTGTGACGTTAGCTGTCTGTAAGACTTGATACGTAAGACACGAGATAATGTGAAGAAGAGAGGGGAAACATAAAGAATTGAATCGTCTCTGTGCAATAGTCAACTGTAACACAAGAAACAAGACACATTATACATAAATAAGCTGTCTACAAAGATATATAAAAACACAACTTATCGTAGAAGATGTCTCCAGTGCTATCTATAGATACATAAGAGTTGTTTGTATCATTGTGTATGCCACAAGGAAAAAGTGTACACATATTTCAGCAAATTCATGGTAGCTGTTACTGTGCATATATTTCAGTGAATTTATTTTAGCTGTTATTTATGTGTCCGTTCGTAGCTGTGTCCTGTCATGCTATTAAATCCAATCACATTGGGAAATGTTCATGCCTTGAAACTGAAACCCTGTCGGAAACAGCTTTGAATATTGCATGGGCCACACAGGTGTCTGGGTCTATTACATGCTAACTAGTAATAAGCTAGCTGGTTATTACGAGATTAGTTTATTTATTTTGGAGTACAATAAATATGCTTTATCTAACACGTTTTTCTGTATTTCTGACATCATTTCTTCAGGAGCAACACCTAAAGGGGTGCTCACTGTAATGGGTGTACCTGGGATCACAATTTATCACGTGAAGAGCCATTTGCAGGTGAAGAATTATCCTTTCAGGAAGTACGTATTAGAACAGTTACATTGTAGCTAATACTTTGTTTCTTTGGTGCTTGTGTAGAACTATCGCCTTGCAAAATATATACCGGAATCTCCTGCCAAAGGTACATATCCTTCTATGCTTCATGTCTATTATAACTTCATCCCTACCCTTATAACTTCATTGCGATTCCAGTTTTAAGAATGTATGTGCGATTCCATGACCTAGCATTTTGTGTCATTTGTTGGAATGATTATTTTATGTCCATCACTTTATCAACTATGTGCATTCTGAAAATCTTTTTCACCAAGCTAATGCTCTTAACCCTGCTGCAGGTCTTAAAATATGAGTATGCATCGCGTGAAGAGATTGTCATTCATGCTTAGGTATTTCGGGGGACCACCAAGTGTTATTTTTGTAATTTGAAATCTGATGTATTCAGATTTTAGTCATTTCATGTTCTTGAACTTGCCTCACTTGGTATGAGAATTATTGTGAATCCATTAATTCCATGCCACAGCGGAAAAACTAACTCCATTAATACTATCTTTTTGTTGTATTGTACGACTTTAAAATTGTATGGCTCCGAAGATAAAATATTGAATTGCAATTAATTCCATCTCAGGCAATAGATCTGAATAGATAGAAATAGTGGTAAAACAATTGCTTTAGTCGATTCATAACTTTCAACAGACACTTTGCCATACCAGATAACATGTGAATATGAGATTACACTTTGCCGACGTAGCTCGTCTGATCATCTAGTAGATTGTGCATACTCCATCTCGTTAAGGCAGATCGAGCAATGATTCAGCATAATCTGGAGGATCTGACCTTTTCAACTCGTACAGGCTCGTACTACTTGAGATGAGACGTGTCATGACTCATGCGTCATGTGTATCACTTGGTTGATTTCAAGGAAGTGGGGAGCAGGACAGCGACCCGCAGCCCACTTGTCGCGATTGGATGGAGCCCAAAACAAAACAAGAGACTTTTCGGATTAGATATTTAGATGGGAAGGGAAGATGCCGCGTGAGGCCGGCAATATAAAAAAAAGGTCGAATTAAATTAGTCACATGTTCAGCAACGTGCGGAGATATACAGTATAAGGCGAAAAAAATTATTGAGCAATTTGTTTCAGGTACGAAAAAAATTAAAAAGAAAAGCAGATTTCGCTTTCTCGCTCGTACCAGCTAGCACAAGATGACGACTGCTGTGTTGAATTGGTTCTTTCTTTGGTTCGTGCAGCCGCGGTAGGGCTGGAAGCTTGATGTTCTTCTTTTGATTTGATTCGTCGCAGTCGTCTGCTATGTGTATGCCTACTACCTCGTGTGTTGACATCTTAAAATATTTTAAGCTGTGAATCAAGTTTGATATTTTAAGATTTTGAAAGTAAATGGGTTATCGGGGTCAACCATGCATGTAGTGATCAGCACAAGGGCCTCCAGGATTTCAGGAGCAGGGAAAAAAACCCGGGGAAGAAAAATCTCGGCCGGTTTTTTCGGGTTTTACAAATTTAAATTTAAATTTTTGAAATTCGATCGGTTTTCAAGCGAAATTCAATCGGTTTTTTTCCGGGAAATCCAGTTACCAGTCGGGTTTTTTTCCCCAGCCACCCGGCGGGATTTGGTTCGGTATAAGCTTTTGGATCCTTGTCCAGAAGCACAACCACGAATCAATCAGATGCAATGTTTTTCTATTTTTTTTCTTTTTCCAGAGGTAGGATGAGTCACAATGATGAACTTAGCAGACTAGCGTGGTCATATCAATGAGTCGGTACTTGTACCCAATACCCATAGCTCATTGCTAAATATATGTACGACTAAGCCCGCTAAGGGTTCAAATCCAACCCAAACCCAACTCATTCCATACAAGAAAACCAAAACAACCCAACTCCACCCAACCCAAAGAACAGCCATGGAAACTCAACCCAACCCAACCCACCAAATATTTGCATCCAACCCAACCCAACCCAACCCAACCCAACCTGTATCTCCGAAATGGGTTCAACCCATTTCCACCTGAAAGTAAGCTATGGCCTTAGAAGAAGGCAGGAAGCCCACGTAGTCAGCCAAGCACATGCTCACATAAAGTGTTCCCGCCCAATTAAGAAAAAAAAAAGAAATGGTCCAGGGAAAAAAATATTAAACTGCCAAAGAGAAGAAGAAAAAATCCACAAAAAATAAATAAATCAGAAAATATACGAAAATAAGGAAATTAACGACAAATGGGAAAATAAATTAGAAAATTCAAAAAATAAAATATATAGCACAATAGAAAATTCACAAAAATAAGAGAAAAACAAAAAAATGTTACAAAATTACCTACATTACTAAGGCACTGTTTGGTACAACTCCAGATTCTAGCTTCTTGTCTTGATCTCGTGGATCAGTACCAAACACCCAGCTTCTCAAAACCACCCGATTCTAATTCTCGTAAGGAGCTGTCTCAAAAATGAACTAGCAAGGAGAAACAGCCTTCCTGCAGATTCTCATGAGAATCCAACCTTGTAAAACAAAAATACCCCTTGAAATTCCTAGTATTTACCTGCAAATGCCATCGAACTACCCGGCTCATCCCAGCTGCGACCATGGAAAATCTTCTCGTGAATTTTCATGGCTTCTGCATCACGCAGAACCTGTTATCGGTGGTAGCCGGTAGGAATTAAAATCGGCCAAAAAAAATCGGTTTTGATGAAATTTGTCCAAAAAAATTTTGAATTTGCTTGAATTTTTTTCGAGTTTGATTTTTTTTATTTAAAATTCCAAAAAATCATTTTTGGGGGGAAATTTTGGCTGAAATTCGATTTTCGTGATTCTTGGCCTTATTGCCCCCCCCCCCTAAAAAATTGCAACCGAGAAGTTTTTCCCTGGCTGCGACCCTCCTCCCCACAAGCGAACCGTTTCGCGATCCCCTCGCGTCGATGTCATCTGGCCCCTCGTGTGCTGCCTCCGTCACCTAGTGCGTCACCTCCGGCCCCCTGTGTGCACCCCTGCCGATCCTCCACTTCACTACCGCCGTCCTCGGAGTGCGCCGCCGCTGACCCCAAAAACCCTAGAGTCCCTCATTCCCCCACCTTCGTTGCCGCCGTTTCCCAAGCACCACCGGCCGACTCCTGTGTGAAGGTAAGGTCGGCATCCGGCCGTTCCCCTTGCCCTCCCTACTCCTCCCTTAGTCTCCTTCCTTATTATCTTGATAAATTAGAGTTACAAGCATATACGAGTGCTTTTGTGATGTAAGAGATTGATGATTTTTTCTTGCTTATGTGAATTTGTGATTGAAGGATGCTAAATCATGTTTTTGTGATTAATGATTTGTTTTGGATGAATTTGTAATTGAAGGATGCTAAATCTTGCTTCTGTGATTGATGATTTGTATGGATGAATTTGTTTTTTTTTCATTCTACTGTGATTGATGATGCTGCTGCAAATATATAATTCAAAGAATAAAAGATGTCCTCCTAGATTCAAATCCACATTGGCTCTATACATTTTTTTTCAAGCTTCTGTGTTGTTGGCGGCTAGAGTTATTAGAATTTTCATTCTGTGAACATGATCTTGGCAACAAATCCTATCGTCATCACCACACTGATGTGTAGCAGCTCATGTTAAGGCTTCTTTCTTTTAAAGTCGCCAATATGTGCTTGCAGGTTGATCTTAATGCCTTCAAGAAACATGATTTATCTGCTTGTTTATCAAATTCTGGTTTATGCAGTGTACAAGTGGTTGTCATGAAAAATTGCACGTCTTTTGTGGACTTGGGGTGCTAGATCTAGATATAATCCTCTGGCAGCTACTGCTTAGGAAAAAGTTCCTTAGGATGAGTACTTTTGTCTCAAGTTGAGAGCAAGCATGGGGACTATGTATTTTTGGGAGCCTGGGGACTCTGTATTTCTGATGGGTATGGGTATTTCTTATGGGTATGAGAGCAAGCCATATCCCTGTATACACTTGAGGAGTACTCTGTATTTCTAATGCATCGGATGCGTCAACGTCGCAAACGAGTGCTACATCCATGGATAGTTTCCGTAATGGCCTTGCAAGTGCAATTGCCCAATCAGAATGATGGACACACTACTTGTGATATTTCGTGGTCTTTTGTTATCACTCATTCAACATTTCAATACTCGTACGTAATAGCATTTAATTATCATTTGAACACTTATACGATATGAATGCAATATCTCTAGCTTCATCTATCGCAGTGTGAACAGTACAAATTTTGCTTATACACAATCAATGGTTGTGTGTCAATTCATTATTTGCCAACAGTTGTACTCCATCATGAAGTGTAAATGCAATGTAACCTGACATTATGTATAAATACAACGTATATACATTCATATGGTCTAAACAAATTTGGGGGAAAATTATATAATTTGTGCACAAAAACATAGGAGAAAGACACAAATACAATTGAAGTATTACAACTAGGGGTAGCATGGTCTGTTTTCCTCTAATCCTCCCTCATATGGTTTCTGGAGCCAACCTACTAGCCAAACGCTTTTAACGGACATCTCTAGATTATCACAGAAGTAGATTATCAGAGAATCAGGAGTAGAATCTGGAAAATGAGAATTTAGAACTCTACCAAACAAGGCCTAAATGGTCGTTACATTGAAGATTCAGAAATATACAGCAACACGTTGTATGCACACTCAAAGCCAAATTAGCACAAATTTGCACTGAATGTTCAAAGACATACATCACATCCTTCCAGTAACCTTTGCCACACTTAAGCTCGCAGCAGCTGCTACTGGCAAATCAATATGATCAGGGCCAATCCTAGCAGTGAGAAGCAGCTCAAGGTTCTTTGCCTTCTTGATCCTCTCCGCAGAAACATAGGTTGGGTGGAACGGGGTGGTTATTAGGACGTGCATGTCTTCGATGTGCTTCTCCAGTTCTGGTAACAAGAACAACAATCATTTAGTGCACAAAGACATAGTCTAATGACAACAATCAAGGCTATACAACCATCTAAGAAGTTGCATATCATTGTTGTTTCATCTTAGTAAGAACTGAGGCACAAAATAATTGTCAATGTTGAAGCATACATGTAAAATTGAAATACATAAGCATTTGAATAAATCCTGTAGCAAGCCAACATGCAAGATCTTTAAATGATTTTTAGTGCAATTTCCAATTAGTTTGTAAAATTGGGCAAAACTTGAGGAAACCATCTATGGTCTGTCAATCATTTCATAAAACATGGTTGCTCAACCAAATGAAGAACCATCTTCCCCTTTTTCTCATGGAACAGATGAAAAATCACTCTTCACTCTCATTAGCGAAAGGAAGAGCAGTCATACTCATAAGTCATATGCATTATACACTAGCAGCAACAAAAATACTAAGCACTTCATAAATCTATTCAGTAACTAGCAATGTTCTTTACAAGTTCACCATTTTTAGCTTTTTGAGATTTCTATCTAGTGCATAGTATAATACTTTCATAAATTGCTTAGAGGTTAGAGCCTTCTTTAAAAAGAGAGAGAATTTCTTAGAGAAACATGAGAAAAATGGGTATGATCTTTGCTACTAACCGTTGTTTAGTCCCTCCTTGTCGATGCGTGACAATGTAGTGATGGCCCTTCGATTCTAGCCATTCATGGATGCCAAGAGCACCCTCAACGCAAATTGACGGTTGGGGTTCTTGTCGGCGTTGCTTACCCTTGTAGAACACAAGCGACGATCTTCTTATCTGCAGATGTCTATAAAACAAACGGATAAACCAAAATATGACATTCTTCGGAGTTCCATCAAACGGATTACTTCACCAACTGAAAAAAATTTACAGCAAAGATTACCAGACTAATTTGATCAGAATTGGCCATCAAAGACTGAAAAAAGTAAGTCTTTATTTGGGAAAAAACAAAAGAAAATCCCAAGGGAAAATGAACAAATAATCCTCGAGAGAGGCACCACTAAATAGAGGAGAAATCCACACTTGTGCAGAAGAAAATCACAAATCTAAGGAGGGGACAAGGATTTGGAGACTTGCCTGAAAGGAAGGAGCCTGGGCGACTTCGGACCCACCCTACTAGTTGAACGCAATAATAAAAAATTAGCAATATTCATTTGAAATCCTCCTCGTCCATAACCCAAGAATCAACCCCCCCCTCTCTTGATGCTACCAATCAATATAATAGAAGGGATAATTGATCATCAGATCCATAGCACCAAAGAAACAATAGATCAGATCAAAGTAGGATGAAGGTGTACCACATACCTAAGGGGGATAAGAAGAGAAGGTTGGGAAAGGGGAGGTGAAGCGGGGAGGATCAACGACGGTGGACAACGTCGCCGAAGTCGCCAAAGTAGAACTTGTCCTAGATGGCGAGGCGACGTCACCGAAGTTGATCTGGGCCTTGCCGGCATGGTCGACATAGTCCTGGGTGTCACCGAGCACGTCGCCATCGTAGCAGGGGATGCTCAACGGCGGTGACGGCAGGACAAGGAGGGTGACTCAGCGACAGCAGTAGCGATGGGAGATGCGAGTGACAGTGAGGAGGAGGGACGCTCGACGGCGGCTAAGATATGAGGGAGAAGGGGTACGTGGTGGTGGTGGGACTCAAGTCACTCGGCGGTTGAGATCGAAGAGATCTTCGCGGCGACCACTCCACCCAAGCCAACCCACTTAGGCAAACCCTATCTCCACCCACAGGTTGAACCCATTTCAACCCGAAATTTTTAAACCCAATCCGTTTTTACTATCAACCCAACCCGTTAGCTGCATCAACCCGTTTCTATCCATTCAAAGTCAACTCAAATTAAAACCCAATCCATTTAACCCATTTCCACCCAACCCATTAGGATGCCTATGTACGACAGGGTGCACGTTTGTATGTATGCGTACGTGAGCACGTTGTTCTAATGGAGACTAAAATTCGTACCACAATACTTGTCAATTATGGGTTTGATTTTTGGTTTTTGATGGAAATGATAAGTTTATTTAAGACCCATGATACTCATGATACCTTCAAACCTATGGTAATCTTTGGTCGCACTTCATCCCACAACGTACTCTGGTTGACTCTATTAAAAATGGGCTATTGAATTTGTTCAAAAAGAAGAAGAAATGGGCTATTGACTCTGGGGCGTACATGTTTGGCTGCGCAGCTCGAGCTGTAGCCCTGTAGGCAAAGAAGCTTGAGAGCAGAGCCTGGCCAAACACAAACACTCCCTGAGAGTGATCCCTAATTAGTTCATAAGTTTCCCCTCTGAAATTACATTGGTGGCAGCAAAATAACTATAAATAACTGATACTAGCTAGTAAACAATTTGGAGTTGCACGTCTTAATCTTCCAAATTCATAAGTTCCGTTGTACTATTGCAGTGTTCAAACTTCACCAGAATCTGCAGACGTGCAAGATAATAGGAGAAGGCTGATTGAACCAGCTCTCCTTTCTCTCTAGGCTCTAGCTAGTCAACTCACTTCCACTTTTGACTGCGTTAAATGTGCCACGATGCCGGCCGGTGTTTAGAGCAATAATTAACGCGACATGTTTCCAAGGTTAGTCGGAGTTTTGAAACGGTAAACATGGACGCGAAGTCTCGAGGAAGACGACGTGCAACTACTACACTACACTACACACGCCTGCACGTTTCTTCTTTATTTCTTCCTTGTTCCTGCAGCTTCCTACCACGGCCAGCAAACACTGTCCATAGTAAAATCATCATAAGAACTGTTGAAGACACTATGAACATGCTTTTAACAAAGGCAGGCATCGTTGTGGTTGATCAGTTGTGTTCTTTTGTCAAATTATTATGTTATAATTAATTCATTTCTAGACTTTTTCCCTGAAAGAATATGCGAGACGATGCATGCTTTTCAGATACTAGCATCAAGACTCAAATACCATCTCAGGAACAAATAAAAAAAATCAAATATTTCGGCTTAGATATTACATGATACAACAACACAAACAATGTGTAAAGGGTATATAACCCTTTTCACCCTTTTATTTCAATTTACAAAGCTATATGTCGGCTAGCTTTAATTTATATCCTTACAGACAAGATATCAGCATGAAAAGAATTCTTTTCATCGTCAAAGAATTCTCAAACAGAGACAGACAGACAGACAGACTACTTAACCAATGACCACAACTAGCTAGCTAGCCAATTCCCCTGAGTCAGCCAATTAACTGGTGTGTAAAAAGTAAAATAACAATGGGGGAAATAATTAATCCGCATACAAGTGGAAAATAGTAATTAAGGTAGTAATTTTTTTCTTTCCCTTCTCAGTAGCTACTATCCTCAAATTCTTCAGCTCAGGCTGAGCATGGAGTTCACGCCGAGCCACTGCGCGCCACCTTCTTTCACTGGCTTGCTCGACTCCTTCGCCGCCTCTGCCGACGCCGAAGCCACCTGGTATGGATCTCTCTCGGCGAGCCTGTTCTTTCTCTTCTCGAGGAACCTCTGGAGCGACGCCTTCCTCGCGATGGGCATGTCTGAAGAAACGTACACAGCAGATGCATATGCTGTCAGTTCGTTGTATGAAAACTGAGAAGTATGGGTTTTGGCCGGTGCAGGCATGAGTATCGTCCGCGCTCGGCGCTCCTACGTTACCTGGCAAGCAAGGCTGCCCCAGCGCATTCTGGAAGACGACGGCCGCGGCGGCGCCGACGTCCGAGGCGGCCGGCGGGTTGCAGGAGCCCGCGAGCTGCATCAACTCATCGGTCTTCTCAGCGGGGAAGTCGTCGAACACCACCACCGTCCCGCCGTAGAAGATGGTCAACTGCGTTTTCTCAGGGTCCCTCCTAAGAAAAAAAAACCTCACAACTTTAGCGTCGAAACCAGTAATTTTCAAGAACTCCCGACATGCCATGCACGATAGACTGAATGAGCCAGTATGGGTTTCTGGTTTGTTGCGCATATACCTTTCTTGCGAGCCTTTCAGCGTTCCAGCCTGCTGAGGGAAGAGCTCCATGGTCTTCCTCTCCTCCGGCGCCGCCTCCGCCTCCGCCTCCGCCGCACCAATAACATCGGCGCCCGGCATGAGGCTCATGGTCACGATCGGGGCGATGCACCTGCCGCCGTTGCCGCCCTGCTCCTTCATGTACTGCCGCAGCAGGCCGCACGTCACCGCGAACCTGCTGCTGCCATTCTTAGCACTCTGCCCAGTGGCCATATTTTGAGCTAAAAACCCAACTCACATCAAACACCCGAGGATCCGAAATCTTCGCTGCCTCCTGCACGGTTGCTTCCTGGAAGAAACGAAAAGAAATGCCGTATATTTGTCTGCCCGGGTGGTCGTATAGGTTAAGGTTTGCCTTGTTTTATAGCTGTACAGCTGGAGATGTAAAGATGGGCCTAATTTTTGTTTCTTGTGCAGGAAAGCGGCACGTGAAAGGCGAGGGGGGCGGGGCGGGGCGTGGAGGAAATAAATCCTAGAGACTTTCTTACTTTAGACTCTTTCTTTGGACTTCTTTTAAATCACGGTACGTGGACGTACGAACAGTTTTATTTTGCTATGTGTTATGGGATTAAAAGTGTCTAATATGGATCTAAAGGTGATGAGTTCTCGTAGTATTTTCTTCCGGGCACGGAAAGGTGGGGAAGCGAAGTGAGGGAAGAAATGCGAGCACCCCACGTCTATTTTCGCGGTGATTTTGGTTGGTTTTTGGCTATTATGATGCGTGTGTGGGTCATGTGCGCGATTTGGTTTACCTAGGAGTGTCAATGGACCGAACATGAATTGAATAGTGCTCTTTCCGTATTCATATTTTCTAAATGAATAAAAATCCAAATTTGAATATTGTCGAATATGAATAGAATGTTGTAGCAAATACGAATACAAAAACAAATACCTACTCAATTTGGTTGGATTCGGATATCCTCATAACTAATGTACTAACAAGATATTTATGATACTTTATCATCATACATAGCACACTTAATCCTTCTAGTTTATCTATTTCACCTAAAAACATGAATTCACGTAAAACTAAAAATCCCTATCCAACTAATTAGCCATACTGCAATAAAATATGTATATCGTTTTATCGAATTTGAGTACGAATACGAATAGTGCAGATAAAATAACATTTCTGGGGGGCAAAAGTCCATACCATTTTTATATCCATATTTTTTATGCGATTGTGAATATGAATACGAATAGGGGAGGAATTGTTAATCGAATGAAAAAATCTAAACAATATTTGTATTCTATCGAATACGATAGTTGAATAAAGCGGATAATCCATATCCGATTAACACCCTTAGGTGTACCGGTGGTGGTGGTGTGGTGCAGAGGAAGGGGAAAGAAATGGGTTGGAAATGCGTGGGTCTTGTTTGGTTTTGGGTTAAATTTGGCGGCCGGTTCCTATGCTAAAGGCTACGGCTACGCAGTACGCATATGGTGGCCTGGCCGGGTGACTGGGTCCCATACTCGCGTGGTGTTTTTCTCTCGCCTAGTTGGGTTTCCAACTTTCCGTGGATGAGCGGCACTGCTTGACCGTTTCTAATAAACATGTTTAGGTAGTGCATATACACGTTGAGCGGTGCATTCTAAATTTGGGGATGTGAAAAAGAAGGTTTGTGACGTTTTTTTTGCGTAGGTTTGTCACTGTTGAATGTAAAGAATTCTAAAAGGTACCACTTTCCTAAACATCTTATGGTGACTCAAATCTTAGCAGCATGTTTGAAATAATACATTTTTTGCATTTTAATTTGTTTCTTTTACGTAGTAGACGTGAATTACAGACATCCGACTCAACAATTTAGGCTTCAACATAATGTTCGTCTTGTGAAAGAATAGTAGCACATGGAGCGCCTATTATGTGTTGTTGTACTCCATATTTTCTTGGCAACATTTTGTTAGAAACAACGAATTATTAGTGTGTTATATAATCCATGGCATGATTATTCACGGGAAGTAACTATTAATACTTAACTTTGACGCTGGCCGGTGTATTAAAAAACAAAATTAATCGTATATTGCTACATTAGCAACTTTGAGGTTACTTTTTTCTTTAAAAAAAGAAAAGAAAACTTAATTCTGAGAATACTTGTTACTACTGCATGCCTTACTACTACTAACGAGAAATCGTAAATCAACAAAACTCTCTAAAAAGTGAATAAAAAATGCTCCCAAAAAACTACGACAAGCTAATGAAAAAGGAGACACCCTCGCCAAAAATAATAGAAAGGAAACGAAAACAACATAAACAGCCAATGAGCCAATGGCATGCATGAGACGTGCAAAGGTGGTTGGGAACTGCACTCGATCCAGGCTATACTCTACAGTGCTTTGGCGAAGAAAAGCTGGAAAACCGCATGCTGGCGAAGGGAAAGTCGACACGCATGGGAAGCTCCAAGGAAAGGTCCAATCATTCAACTCGCGCGATTAGCGTCAGCCACATTCGGACAACGTTTCTTCAAGTTGACGGCTAGCTAGTCGCGGTTCTCCCTTTCGGCGGCTAGAAAATGCACCCAAAAAACGCGATGAAATGGCCTATGAGCTATCGAAAGCGGGTCCAGCGGTGAAGCCAGAAAATAAGTATAGGATCCAAACACATATGACGATTTTTTTTCATCCAATACATTTGCTAGAAAATATAGAGATCGATCAGTTACAGTTATACAAAAATATGTGTCGATTGTGCATGTATTACCAAGTTTAATATTTTCAATGTAAGAAATTATTTTGTCCAATACTTAATAACGTTAGATCGGTGTTACCTATGAACTTGATTGAAGAAGTAATATGACAGGAAGAAATAGTTCTGGCAAAATCTTATTTGGCGGAAATAAGAAGCTAAAACAACTAGAATCATTAGATAAAAAATGGAACGAATCTGCAAATCAATAGTATAGAAATTAGCATGTGTTTGCAACTTGTGATATCAATATGTTTGCAACATGCAGCGTATTGTGATATGTACAAATACTACAACCGATGGAAGTGGTGCTTATTAAAACTTAGAAGTGGTTAGATTTCTTACCGGTACATAGGATGAGATTTACAAAGTCAGTCTCTCTCTACTGTCGAAAAAGAAGTTTTGGCGGCACGAGGAGCCATGGCTCCCGCTTGGTCTTCCCCTCCCTCCGCCACTGAGCGGGCACGTCTTACACTGTAGTATAATGTACCCACAACTCGGCGCAAGCTCATACGTTAAGCATGCATAGATTACGAGATTGGTTTGGCTCCATTATGTTAAGTTAGCAAACTAGCATAGAGATTAGTTAGATTAAGCAAACACGTACGTCTCGCTCTCGCTAAAGTAAGTGTGGAGTGGTTGTCTTCTCTTTAGCTTTTGCCGCGTTAATCACCTGTTCTTTATAGAAAGCTACGAGGCCGAGCGGCTTGATCAATTGATCGGCGTCCGCGGGCCGCGGCGTTTGTGGCAGAGAAGCGAGTTAGGCCCGGAGACCGGCAGTCGGCAGAGGCAGCCGTTGCGTGTCTCCATCGCGCGGTTGTGTTTTGGCTTTGCCGGATTGGCTCGGCTGGCGTTTATTTTCGTCCAGACCGACGCGCGCGCGGGTGGCCGGGTGGGCGAAGGTAGAGCGTTGCCGAACGCAAACAACGTGCTTTGGCAAGTGATGAGTTGAAGAAGCGAGGAAAAAGCAGTGAACGATCAATTAAAGAAGCTGATATCGGGCAAGTTCTGAATTTAAGTCTGGCAGCAGCAGCAAGTTGCGGAGTTTTTTTCTTCTTCTAATATAGCACTGTTAAAGCGCGGAATAGCGAATATAGCCCCCTCCGCGTATCAAAACAAAAAATAGCACCGCGGAGGCACAAGGAGTTGACACGTGTTCTTGTCCTCACCCCTGGGGCCTGGAGCTATCTCGTCCGTGCCCCTAGGGGCCGGAGCCAGCTCATCCGTGCTCCTAGGGGCCGGACCACGTTTGATCCGTGCCCCACGCCTCTTGTGCCGCACGCCTGGGTCGGTCTCCACCGAATCCGATTCCCTCCCGTCCTGTCGGTCTTTTCCCCGTCTTTCCCTGTATCGCGTATGCGAAAAATGGCACGACACGTTGCCGTGGGAGGGAATCTGATTCCCCCGTCGCCACGTGGTCGGTTGAACACGTTCGTTCACGCGGCTATAAAACCCAGCGCGTCACTCTCGTTCCTCCACCCCAAAACATTCCGCTCTGCGTAGAGAGACAAAAATGATCGAGCAAGTGATCTAAGAGTGTTAGAGTAGTGTTTAGCGGTCGTATTAGTAGAGAAAGTTCGACATCAAGCGAACATCTTCTAGAGGAGGTAATTTTTCCCGTATGCACTATGTTTATGAAGTGTGTAATTAGTGTTAAATTAATTATGCGTAATTAAATAGTGGTAGTTAGCTAGTGGTAGTTATCTAGTCGTAATTATTTAGCCGTAAGGTATAAATCCATTTTACCCCCTCGAACTTTCTAAAAAGTCCACTTCACCCCTCAACCACAAAACCAGTTTTTTACCCCATAATCTTTCAAAACCAGGTCAAATAACACCCTAAGGTGGTTTGGTTGAGCGGTTTTGCATACGTGGCAGGAATAAGTCCATTTTACCCTCCCCTCCTCAAACTTTCCAAAAAGTACACTTAACCCCCTGAACTACAAAACCGGTTTTTTACCCCCTAGTATTTCAAAATCGGGTCAAATAACACCCTGATGTGGTTTGGCTGATGTTGTTCACACACACACACACACACACACACACACACTCTCTCTCTCTCTCTCTCTCTCCAATAATGATTATAAGATACTCAAAAGTGAGTTCCATGAAAAATTTCATGAAAGTCCACTTTTTATTAGCAAAATTTGTGTATATACTTCTTTTATATATGAAAAAGGGTATATAACAAAAATAAATGGCTCCAATGGAAAATTTTCAACCAAAACACATTGGAGTATCTTATAATTAGTATTTAAGTATATTGGAAGTGATAAAGAAGTATAATACGGTAATTTAAGTGGTATATTAGAAGTGGGAGTACATACTCCCAAAAGTACGAAACGGCCGCCATATATGTGTGTATATATATATGTACGTATGTATATACATATATATAGTGCTAATGGGTAATTGGGTGGTACAGTGCTAATGTGACCCAAGGCCGTCTGATCTAGCCCGTGTGTCTCGGATCTAGGCGGGTGGGAGGCCCCCAACTCACTTACACAGTTTTGTGTTTACCATCCGCAACCGTTTCTTTTCGTGAACAGGCCCTCACCCCTTTGTTCGCCTTCCTCTCCCTTGGTTCCTTCTCGATCAAGCACCCAGTCGCTCGCTCGGGAGACCTAGGGTACGCCCGCCGCCCCATTCCCAGCCATCTCCTTCCTCCATCCCTCCCCCTCCTCGAAGGCGACCTCGGACACCGCCACCGTCGAGTGCCTCCCCCACTTGCGCCACCATTGCATCCAGGGGACCAGCCTCGCGCCGCTGCCGCCGTCGAGTGCCTCCCTCACCCACACCGCCATCGCATCCAGGGGACCAGCCTTGCGCTGAGGCCACCGTCGAGTGCCTCCCCCAACTACGCAGTCGCCGCCCCACTCTTCTAGGCTGGCACTCCCTTTTTGGCTGACCACCTAGATCCCCATTCAGAGAGAAGGTAAGCGTGTTTGGCACTCAGATTTAATTTCAAGTTTTCAGGTGGTAGTCGCTGAGCTCTAGATCTGGATGACTTTTCAATTGAAAATGTTCCTTTTGAAAAAATATACGGGTTATGCTTCTAAATTCATGATCCCGCAAAACCCATCCATAATAACCTGACAGTCTCGTGAACTTGGTCTGAATTGTTTAAATGGGCAAATCTTTCGCACAATGTAGCAGGCATGGAATCTGTGTCCAATAAGAGCGTGGCATTGGCTTTCCCAAGACAAGGAAGCCTTGATGTGCACTCTGTCGTTCAAATTAGTTCACCTCTTCAACAATTAATTCATTTCGGTACCCCAGAAAAGAGCGGAAGCACCCCAGAGATTAGCAAGCTAACGCCACAATTCAACCCCTAACCAGCACCAATACCACCATTTCACCCTATATCCACACAAACCACAACACCCACCGCTAATTAATCGCCAAAAAACCAGCGACAAAAACCAGCTGACGCGTCACCTACTGGTACAAGCCATAGAGGAGGAGGGCGACGTCATTCTGGAAGCGGCAGATTGAGGTGGAGGAGGTGGCCACGTCGGCGCCGAAGCCAGCGTAGACCACGGTGGCGTAGAAGCGGTCGGGTAGGCGAGGCCAGAGGTCGCCATGGCCAGCGCAAGCCCTAGATCTCTCCCCCTCTCCCCGCGGATCTCGTGAGGGTACCAACCGAATCACTAGCTCGAGGTGGCAATTGGGGTTTGCTTCGAACTGCTCTGCTTCGTTGTCATCCTCCTGTGGAAATCACTACTACAAAAAGGCTAATATTGGACGCCTCATCACAGACGGTTGACCAAAACCGTCTGTATTAAATACAATCATAGACGGTTTTGGTTTACCGACCGCTCAGTGTTGTCGGCTCGCGCTAAAAACCGCTCGTGGAAGAAGTAATATCACGACGGTTTGTGTTGAAAATCGTCAGGAAGTATCACGCAGGCGGTTAACAAGAACCGCTCGTGATACTTAATAATATCACGACGGTTCTTGTTCGTAACCGTCAGGATACTTCACGCACGGTTTTCAACACGAACCGTCTGTGAATTTCGTGCTCATCACTGCACGGTTCGTGTTGAAAACCGTCAGAAGTATCACGACGGTTCAGATAAAAACCGTCTGTGATACATAACTTGGAATTTTCCTTACACAATTAGAAAGTTAGTGATTTCAAGCCATGGTAAAATCAGAGTGTTAGTGATTTCAAGCCATGGTAAAATCTTCAAGCCATGGTAAAATCGACGTGTTAGTGATTTCAAGTCATGGAAAAATCAGAGTGTTAGTGATTTCAAGCCATGGTAAAATCAAAGTGTTAGTGATTTCAAGCCATGGAAAATTCAAAGTCATGGTAAAATTAGAAAGTAAGGAAAATTCCAAGTCACAGATGGTTCTTAATAAAAACCGTCTGTGATAAGATATATATCACGCACGGTTCTTATATTTAACTGCTCGATGATATATCACGAGCGGTTCTTAATACGAACCGCTCGTGATAAGTATCTTATCACTGCACGGTTCATATTAAGAACCGCTCAGGATATGTCGTCACGCATGCTTTTGTATGAAACCGCTGTGATTCGCAGCGTGGGAGTTTGAAAAATTTTGAACGCTACGGAGGCAAAATATTTTGGCGCTGTCCTTATATATTAGACACAACCTTGTTTTCCATCGCCTCTCCTCTCTCCTCCCCACACCGAGCTCCAAATGACCACCTCGATTCCCCGTCGCGAGTCAATGAGGAGACACAAATGACGATGACGATGAGGAGGGATGCGGAGGAGCTCCTTGTCTACCGAAAGGTACGTGTACATCCCCATAACATACATAATTTGTTGGCTGTTTGTTGTAAAGAAAATTATCTTAATTTTGTGTTACCTAAGGTCGGAACGCCGTTGGAGGTTTTCAGTCGTCTCTCCTTGACGACGAGCTTGAGTTGAACTCGACGACATGCAAGAACATCTTGTGATATGCTGGTGAGGTACAGAGAGGAGCTCACAAGACCAATCCAAGAAGCCGATGAGTTCTTTAGGAGCTTGGAGGCATAGATGGTTTCTAGCTAGTTTAACTTTGTAACTTTATTCTTTTTTCCCATTCGAGGGGACGCTAGAAACCTTTTGGTTTCCTTTCCTATAATGTGTTTGCCATCGAATTTTAATTGGATTTTAGTTGTCTTGCTAGAGATTGCATATGGAAACTCTGCTAGCACTTGATTGGTTTGGCTCAAAATCCGATTTTTTTTGCAATGGAAAAAACTATTACAGCATTACGAACAAGAACCATCTATGATAGTAATGATCACGACGGTTCTTGTTCGTAACCGCCTGCGATAATCTATTTTCGAGCATTTGCTCAACAAGAACCGCTCGGATAGTATTATCACGCAGAGCGGTTCTTGTTCGTAACCGCTCGTGATAGCATTTTCACTGCACGGTTCAAAACCGTGCTCGTGATGACTCCGCGTCATTACAGACCCATAAATTCAGACGGCTCACAAAACCGTCTGTGATGACGTTTTTGAACCGTCTGTGAAGACCTTTTCTGTAGTAGTGAATGGAAATTGAAATGGAAATCTGCTTTGAGTCTAGATCTGGAAGGAAACGGCGTAACGGCCGTTTTGATTCGGTTATTTACTAAACCGATGACATAGCCATTTTACTTAAATCCCAAAGTGTTATCGGTGTAAGCAAGTTTCATCACGTAGGACGGTCTTATCCACCAATATTCAAATATGAGGTCTCATCCACCTTCAATTATATCTGGGTTCCAACCATTTTATGCTTCCATGTCCCATCTCACATTTTATCAAAACTAATTAAGTGAGGCTTCCATCATAATACCTATAATGGAGAGCACGGCTATTCGAATAGATTTTACACTCTGTACAGGTTGTACAACTTTACCCACAAGATATGATCAAATTATATTGTATGCTCACACTCAACATATTTAACACTCTGATTTTCATAATCGGGATGTTAATATTTAATTTGGTGATCTAATAAATATTTGAGTGTGTTTTAAATTTTTTTTCCGTGTTTAAGTAAAAAGATTGTTTTTAAAATCAAATCGAATTACTTAAAAGGTTGCATTTAAAGTTAAATCAAGTTTTTTAAAAAGTTGCATAATAATAGTAGTAGTAGTAGTAGTAGTGATAAACAATATTAAATTAAATTGTTTGAAAGACTGTATTTAAAAATTTAAATTATTTCAAATTCTTGTTTTAGCGAGCATATAAAAAATCATGGCATGTCATTCATTCATATCAATGTTGTCACTTCCAGTTCGACCGACCATAGATGAAATGCCCGCGACCTATTTCTATTTTTGTCCTCAGCACGTCCATTGATTTCAATCAACCTCCTCTCTCCTATTTCTATTCATATCAATTCTGTCACTTACGGTTGTCAATGGCGTTACGAGATGGAAGCAATGGATGTGCTCAAGAGAAGGCTTCTGATCTGATAAAGATAAGGACAACGCGTGGATTCAAACAAAAGGAAATATGTCAGGAAGTTAACTAGGTGTGGCTGCGAGGCAATTTTAGCTGTAAAATGCACTTGCGATCATAAGTTTAGGGTAGAGACATTTGTTGAGTCACATACACATGAATTGGTATCACCTAGCAAACAACAATTCATAAGGTCTAATAGGAAAGTAATTGAGAAGGCCAAGCGTGCATTAGTCACATGTCATAAAGGAGGCATTGCCATAAGCGGGGCATATAGATATCTCCGTATTAGTGAGGGTGGATTTGAGAATGTAGGATGCACGAGGAGAGACTTGTAGAATTATTATAAAGAGCTGAGAAGCTGTATTAAGTCATCGGATGCTCAGATGTTTGTTGACAACCTTTGTAGGTCATGCAACGAGATCGTGTACCATGACAGCCGCAATTGCTCTTTGAGGACGACGACAAATTAAGCAAGGTATTGTCAATAAAACTGTTCTCATAATTTGCCAATTTATTTTGTTACTAACTATCTTGATTGTTTCATTGTCGCTTCATTGTCAGGGTGTAGCATGCCACCAAGGAGTCTAACATTCCAGCAAGGAGGCTATACCATTTTCTATGTTCTGTGAAGCAAAGGAGTTGGTTGCAAGGAGGATAATGTTCTGTGTATCGCTCAAGAACCTTATGTATTTCTTATGTGTATTGCTAAAAACCTTATGAATTTCTGTTTTGTGATGTTCGATGTTCTCTGTTCTGTGTTTTGTGAATGTTTCCAAGAATTTTTTTTGGGTTTCATTGTATGTGATGTTCTGCTATCTGGTTGATTGCCAAAATTGTTGTTGCTACTCCACATGAAAATTTCATGTTCGAGTGCTATCTGCTGCTACTTCTCTGTCAAATTTAATACTTCATTCATCATGCATCGGTTGAAGGAGAGATGGGAAATGTACATGCAAAATGGCATTACAAAGCCATTACATATCTGATGCAAAATGATAGAGAACAAGCAAAATAACAAGGTCAAGCATCAAACTCAATTTTCTATACAAACTGCATACCTGTCCATTTGCCATTTTTTTTTCCTTTACACGATTGCATACACTCCTTTCCCTCTCACAAGAAAACACTCAGTTTCACAAGTTTTACAAGCTGTGCACACTGATAATGCATAAATTTAACACCACGTCGCACCCAACGTTAGAGGAAGGTACACTAGTGGTAGAAAAATGATAGTAATGGGCTATTTTCATTCAACAACAATTTGGAAGCTATTTCCCATTCTCACTAATGCTTGTAGACAACAACAATTTGTTTGGCAACTAGCCAGCACAAACAAACAACATAATATGCAAAATACTTCCAGATTTCATTCAGATTTCAGATTTCTAAACTCTTGTCTTGGTTTGGCATTTCAGAACTCCTCTTCATTTGGCATGCAACAGTAGTGGCAACAACCACCATTTCATCAATCTGAGACATGAGTGCACCAAAACATTTACACAATTTGATGCTTCAATTCACAAACCACATTTGCACAATTCACTTATCAGAACAAATCTTACAAGCTTCAGACATTCTTACAGACAAAACTAGAATGCATATACCACTGATTCATCACAACTGATGCGGGCGAACTGGTAATATGAAAAATGCACAAAAAAATCTTACTTCATCAATTAGTAATATGAAAATGCAAAAAACTTAAAGTTCCTCATTTGACAATTCCTCAAACACTTAGTACCAAAATCCTCAAATGTTGTATTAAGAAATTTGAAAAACAAAACAATGCATTCCTCAATATGATGTTGATGGGGTCGGTTGAGGGGGCGAGACGACGGCTGGCCGAGGCAGAAGGGTCAAAGGCGTCGGGGTGGAGGGATGCAACATTGTGAAAGGGGAGCGGCGGAGGTCGGCCAGAAGGGGAGCGCCGGCCTGGAAGAGTGGGGCGGCGGTGGTGGAGGTGGGGGAGGCACTGAACGGTGGCCTCAGCGCGAGGCTGGTCCCCTGGATGCGATGGCAGCGCGGGTGTGGGAGGCACTCGACGGTGGCGGTGGCGTCAGGCTGGTCCCCTAGATGTGATGGCGGTGCGGGTGGGGGAGGCAATCGATGGTGGCGGCATCCAAGGTCGGCCTTCATGGAGGGGGAGGGATGGAGGAAGGAGATGGTTGGGAATAGGGCGGTGGATGTACCCTAGGTCTCCCGAGCGAGCGACTGGGTGCTCGATCGAGAAGGAAACGGAGGAGAGGGAAGCGAACAAAGGGGTGAGGACCTATTCACGAAAAGAAACGGTTGCAGGGGGTAAATACAAAACTTGCGTAAGTGAGTTGGGGGCCTCCCACCCGCCTAGATCTAAGCCACACAGGCCGGATTGGACGGCCCTGGGTCACATTAGCACCGTACCACCCAATTAACCATTAGCACTAGATATGTTGCCTTTACATACATACATAGATACATACATACATATATATATATATATATATATATATATATATATATATATATATATATATATATATATATATATATATATATATATATATATATGTATATATATGTATGTATACATACATATCTATATATGTATATATATGTATGTATACATACATATCTATATATGTATATATATATATATGTATATGTATATGTATATATGTATATATGTATATACGTATATGTATATATACGTATATACATATATACGTATATATATATACATACATACATACGTATATATATATATATATATATATATATATATATATATATATATATATATATATATATATATGGAGAGAGAGAATGGAGTCATCTAGATGAATGTGCTTACCTCCTTTTTGTCCCTCTACATCGCCATTGCCGCTGCCCCTCTTCTTCCCTAGCACCGGCCGTCGCTCAACCTTGCACCCTCGCCTCCATGGGCCATCTCTAGGAGCACCGTCGACACCCCTTGACTCCCTACGGTCCCAGGGACCCATTTTAGTTGCTGTTGCCACCTCCCACGCCGTTGCTCGCCGTCGTCTTTGCCCTCTTTGTTTCCTCTGCTCTGCTCTGCTCTCTCTCTCTCTCTATTCTCCCTCTGTCTGTTGCTCTCTCTCTCTCTCTATATATATATATATATATACGTATATATACGTATATATATGTGTGTATATATATATATATATATATATATATGTATACACACACACACACACACACATATATATATATATATGAATGACAGGTGGGCCCTAGGAACCACCTCAGGGTGTTATTTGACCTGATTTTGAAATACTAGGGGGTAAAAACTGGTTTTATAGCTTGAGTGCACCCAAAACCCCACCGTTCGATGCCTCGCCGAAGAAGCCCGCGACGCAGGGCTCGACGTCGAGCACGCGGAGGTGCGCGCGAGCGGTGGGTTGCTAGAACGTCGGGGGAAGGGGGCAGGTTGACGCGGAAGCGATCGAGGCGGAGGTTGAGCGCAGGGAAGGGGCACGGGTTGACGCGGAAGCGTCCGAGACGGAGGTCGACGACGCAGGCGGTGGGCGTGGAGGGGTAGAGGAGGATCGGGGGTAGGCGGGTGGAGAAGCGGCAGAGGCAGGAGATGCGACGCGGGCGGAGGCAAAGATGTGGCGCGGTGAGGGAAGTGTTGGCAGTGCGACGGCCTGAAGCAGAGGCTTTGCGCCTCGCCTGTTCTTGCGTTCGGTGGAGAAGGGGAAAAGGGGAGGGGAATGGGAGGAGATCATGGGGAATGACAGGATATCGTGGGGAGGAAGAGCAGTTGTGAGAGGAGGGAGAGACATCGGCGCTGGGTGAACGATCGAGGTGATCCAAGCCGTCGGTGTACTGATCAAGATCGTCGATCGGACGAACGCAAATGATGGTGGGAGGACGGACGACGGTAAACTTCTTCTTTTAAGTAGTAGAGATTAGACTCCCGTGATTCTTTTAACACGATGCTAGGTCAAAAGTCCTGAGCTTTTCCCTGTTGTTCGTACCTAATACCTCCACCCATCTATGCATCTCTTAGCTGTTGTAGCCAAGCTGCACCTGCTACTCTCCCAATGCTTATATCACCCATGGGATGATTCATTCATCCCTAGGTCCGCGTCTGTCGTGCTGAATATATAAAATAAGTACGTTCTCGTTGTGGAGGTAGCATTACTTGGCAGAGGTAATGGGCACAGCCCTTCTTAACGGGTCTGTGGTTGATACGGTCATTACGGTTGATTGACGCGAATGAGTGTTGGTTCGTCCTTAAATACTATATGTATGTAGAGGGTCCTACACTCACCATCAGACCCAAGGAGGGCACCCTCTACCCACCTACTAATATTTTGTGGTTAGCTGCTCCATCAACTGTCCACCGAACATACGTATCGCAATCAACATCCACACATCTTATTTTATTAGAAAACAATTTATGCAGGTAGATAATATTTTATCGCACACACGGGCTGTCCGTGCAATGCACCCAGGACACCGGGTTATGAGCGACAACCTGTCATTTAGTGTTCGCACATATGGTGGAGTCTTACACGCCACAGCGCATAATACGACAGTTTGTTTTGTACCAGGTCGTGCCCCCTTCGGATGGCAGGGTCCTGCAGCGAGCCATACACCTGTGAGTCAAACTTTATCCGAGTAATATTTACACTTCTTATGTCTTCTTTTCTACCATCAATCCTTTCAGAAATGCAGACAATCGAGGACGAGCCAGGGGACTTAGGGCTGGCAAGCAGTCTAGCACGAGTCGATTATGGCATGGACGGAGATGGCGCACTTTGAGGTCTTGTAGGAGCAGCGTCCATACGACGTTCGGACGTACGGTGAGTACCTAGAGTAGTACGTACCACGATCGCACGCTAGACTCACACTTCCTCCACTAGAGCGCCCAGAGCAGGCGACGCACCACGAGAGCCTCCGCCACTCGTTCAATCGTCGCAGCGCTTCGCGGCGTGACGACACCGTAAGACACTTACAACCTCTGGTCATTTCATTGATGATATCTTCGTTACTGAAGCTGTTATGTATGTCTCTTTAGTTGGAGTGGGCACTGCGCATCGGAGACCACAACCCAGACACAACACCGAGGTTGCTGAAAACTTTGAAGTACATCTTCGCGGAGTCGAAGAACATAATAAAGAACTTGAGCTATGGTCGTTCAACGGATGACGTCCTGCACATCGGGCACCAAGTGGGGGGATTGTGCTCACCCGCTAGGTCATCACGACCTAATGAGTCTGGCCTACGTCGTAGCGCTTCCCGTCGGTCATTTGCGGGCCAGATCGATGGGGAGATAAGTTATGTACAAATCTACATTATGTTTTTAAGTTATGCCTTACGTTCCACTAACATCATGTCGTTCTCCCGCCGTAGGTCCGTTAGGATACATTACTTCTACTGTCCACATTCGGTATATAGACTAGCGCTCCCCCTCAGTCATCTACACTGCACATCCGGGAGGTACAAGATTCTTAGTTTATGTCCAGAGTGTTTATTTTGATTAACATCGTTCTGTCTTGCAGCCTTCAGTTGACCGTGGGGGTGACGGCCAATTCATCCCAGCTCCTGTCAGGGAGCAGCACACAACACCATGGTTTGGAGCATACGCAAGATAGAGCTCCTTCGGGTTCACTAACACACTGTACGTTCAATGCCAGAGCTCATCTGGATTGGCTGGCACACCATACGTCTAAGGCCAAAGCTCCTTCGCATGACCAGAGTTGCAGACATCATACCTTGGGGGCGAACAATTCGGGAAGATTTATACAGTCTGTCGTTCATGAATTCATTGCAGGTGACCCCCCAGTTCGGCATGCCTACGACATGGATGCTTACCAAACTCATCTTATTGGTGCACCTCTGCCCACTCAACGGTCTCCGTACCCTCTTTGATCCAACACGCGCTCTTCGGACCTGCTCACGTATCTCACGGGACATGCTCGACGCAAAACATTCAGGCGCACGCTGACGCAGATGCATCAAGCAGAGAGTAGTGGTTCAAACGAGTGAGCCATATTATATCCCGTATTATACGATTATGTTTTGGTATAATTGTATTCATATTTTATTTTGCTATATTTGTATGCATATTTTGTATGTTATGTGTGTACTGCTGTGCCATATTGTATATCGACATTTTCAATGGAGTTGCAATATAGCTTTTTTCCATAGATAAAATTGATGACATTTCGGAATGGTTACAAGTATTACATGCGTGCGGTTCGGTTACAAGTATTATATGATACACGTGCGGGTTTGTAGCACTCGGGATGAAGGAGGATGCAAACTAGTGTGATATAGAATTTTGACCGAAAATTATGCATTGCCCTAAAGAATTCAAAACCCCCTCTCTTAAGAGTAGTCATGTGGTACTAAACTTCCCACATTCCAAGTCACATGAAATCCTAATTTCCGAAACCCAAAATCCTAATTTTTTAGACCTAAACTCTTAATTTTCGAGACAATTTCAAAACACATAAAATTCTTGTAACATTACACAATCAAGTTCACTGTGTAAGGAGCCTTCAAAACAAAATTCACAATGTTTGGAGCTCATTTTCTATATTTGTAAATTTCTACAAACAATACACTTAAATAAATTTTTGAGAAAAATTCAGAACAAATAAAATTATAAAAAAAATGACACAAGCAAATACACTTTGTCGAGGGGCTCCACAAAAATATTACATTTTTTTGGAGCTCATTTCCCATATTTAAAATTTCCTACAAAAATAGATTTAAATGAATTTTCAAGAAAATTTGGTTTTCGGATCATCTCTCGGCCATCGTGCGGATATGGGCGCCACAGTGCTCCACCGCACGGTGGCCGTGCGGTCTTGGCAGCGCCGCACGGTTGTCGTGCGGTACCCCTAACATGTCGCCCACATATCAATTCCGTGCGGTGGAGGTGCCAATTCTGCAATTTCTGCGCAACGACTGTCATTCTTGCAAATACAGTGCCAATACAGCCAAAAACTCAGTAAACTTGTGTTCCTTCTCTGATGCCTTAATTTTGGTTGACTAATGACGGTTTAAGATAGATTAGTGGGTGATCATCTAGATGATGACATCGATTACAAGTGAGGTGCCGGTCGGCCTAAGCCGGTGCAGTATATCAGTGAGCTAGGTGAACAGGCACTACACGGTATACGCCTCTCATGGCAATATCATAATTAAATTATATTTGTTGTTGCTGGATTTTCTATTATCTTGTTTTTTATTTTATTTTGTGCAGGTTGAGATTGTACAATTTCTTGTGAAATCTTTGTTTATATACGGGTCTGATGGCAACACCATAATTAAATTATAGTTGTTGTTTCTAGATTTTCTATTATCTCTCTCGTTGTTTTTCTTTTATGCAGGTTGCGACCGTACAATTTCTTATGAAATTTTTGTTGGTACTATTGTAATTCAAATAATAGTGTCATCATGCACGTATAATTTGTTATACGCTGGAACATTGTTGTAATATATACGTGTATTGTTGTGTTATATATTTGGATTCTAGACTTGTTTATTGATTTGTATAATTTGGAATTTTCTTTGGTGACTAAAAACTATGACGATATATCCCAATTACAATTATTATTGTAGTTAACCGATTAATTACTAATGATTTACCACATAATCATTATTTAAAACTGCCGTTAAAAATCTGATTTGTTTCAAAAGCCATATTTTCTCACGAGGGAATTAATTACGCGCGCACATGAAGCTTTTAGCACCATGTCACCTCCTTGAATCCCAATACGACGTTCCGAATCGACAGATATCCACCAGCCGGATCGATATACACGACTACACGAGCCATCCACCCATCTAGCCAGCTAGGGGAAAAAACATAGACGACGTGTTCCATTCCCGGAACGAGCAGGCAGTTGCTCGTCGATCGCACAACTGAAAAGGACCTTTTCAAACGCAACGTTTCCCTCTCCCTCCCTCTCGCAGCATGCTGCAGCCACGTTTTCCTCACGTCTTCCCCGCGCGCAAGAACTCTCCTCCCTTCCTCTCCCTCCCCTCCACTAGTTAACCAACCTCTCGTCTTTTTTTTTATAAGGGAAGAAATCCCAGCTTTTAAAGAAAGCTAATAGCAAGTCTTACAGTATCCGGATCACAAAAGCAAAATACCAAAAACACACTAGGGATACCAGCTATCCATCAACCACCAACGGATCAAACTACCACTTATTACAACCGGAAAGCAGTAAGTAGGCTAATTAGCAGTAAGAAGTCCAGGGAAGCTGCCTCCAGACAAATCAAATTCGGTGATTGAAGTTTTGCAGCCAAGCTCCCGCTCTTTCCAAGAGCTGGTTAAGTTTTCTTCTATTAGGATCTTTGAGAAGAATTTGCCATCGTTGCAAACAAGATATGAGTTTGAAAATGATTGCAGAAGGATGTTTAGGAAAAACTTTCTCTATAGCCCCTTTGTTCCTGACATTCCAAAGGGTCCAAGCAATCGCTGCAAAACTAAATAAATCAACATGGTTATTGTTAGCACCCCTCCTCCCTAACCAGTTCAAATGAAGATCTTCAAGAGAAACAGGCACCAGATCCCATAAGAGAATTTCTTTAATGCAGCACCAAACAAATTTCGCTAAAACGCAGTTAAAAAAAATGGTCAGTATCCTCTTTAACCCCACAAAGAATACAATTCACATCTCCTAACCAAATTCCCTCGCTTGAGCCGATCGGTTTGAATCCTCTCTTGGAAGGCCAGCCAAAGAAAAATTTTAATTCTAAGAGGGACCTTACTCTTCCACAGATTTTTAAGTTTCAGACTAGAAACACCCCCAAAAGCCAAAAACCTGTACAAAGATTTGACCGAAAAAACACCAGATTTCTCCAGACCCCACCTGATAATATCATTGTCCTCATTGAGGTAAAGTTCATCTAGAATCCATTTCAAATCAACCCACTACTGAGCCTCTTCCACCCCAAAGGTCCTGACAAAGTCAACATGCCAGTTGTCCTGAGACCAACACTGAAAAACCCTAATATCAGCATTACTGCAGATCTTGTATAACTTGTCAAATCTGATTTTGAGTGGACAGGAATCCTTCCAGATATCATTCCAGAAATAAGTCGACTTACCATCGTTAATCGAGTGAATCACACCCCAATTAAAAAAACTTTTGACTCCCTGCAAGTTCCTCCAGAATTGAGAACCATTCCTATTATAGCCATTACGATGACCAATATCAATATATTTAGCTTTAAGAATCCAAAACCAAAGTTCATTCCTGGCTTGACTCATTCTCCAATGCCATTTACATAGGAGGCAGACATTGAAAAGCCTAGTATCGATCACCCCTAAACCTCCAAAATCTTTTGGACGACAAACTGCTCTCCATTTTACCATATGGTACTTCAAATTATTACTCACCCCTCTCCAGAAGAACCAACCTCTCGTCTCGATCTCTTTTCTCTATATAAAACCAACTCTGCAACCACTACGATCGATCGTAAATACACAACTAGTGGACCAAGGGCATTGATCACCGCAAAACTAACCATCCTCACCACTCGTCCAGTAGTCCATGCCGCCAATGGCAACGACGATGGACTCCATCACCCACAGCTTTGCCGTCACGTGCGGCGTGCTCAGCCAGTACGTCAAGGCCGACGCGCCGCCGCGCCAAATACCGGCACAATGGCCCTCATGGGCACGCCGGTCGCTGTCGTCCAGGAACCCAACTCGCCGTCGGGCGGGGCGCAGCAGCTCACCATCTTCCACGAAGGAGGGTGGTGGCGCTTATTTGCCACACGCCGGACAGGCGGCGAAGCCGATCCAAGACGCTGGCGGCAACCCTGGCCTTAGCAGGAGCGCCGAGCCAAGATCAGCGGACATGCCTATCGCGAGGAAGGTGTAACGCCCGACCCGAGAAGTCTCCGAACCTAGCCGCAATAGGACCCAGGAGGTCCTATCACGGTTGAACCAGGAGGTCTCCAGGTCACGATTAGACCTGGGAGGTCCCTCAGGTCCTCCAGAGGTCCCCAAGACCACCCGGGAGGTCTTTCCAGAGGTCTCCAAGACCACCCAGGAGGTATGCCTTCCTATCTTACTAGATCCAAAACTTATGGTTAAAGAGATCCACCAACCTATATATCTTAAAGTCATCCAATTAGAAATCTACACAATCAATCAATCTCCCAAAATATCGGTAAAACAACTTGATTCACAATTCTTTCCTAGGCATAAGCTTAGGTAGTTCAACAAATCCACCACTTTGATTGCATACTACTTCTTTGCCCAAAACCATAAGATTCTCGCAACAATCATCACCACTTTCAATCCGAAATCCCAAAATTACTCCAAAATCACGACATCCAATTTGAAACGAAGTTCTCCCGAAAGTCTTCTCTTGAACCACAAGTCCAAATTTGATCCACCAAATTATTTTATCACCACCTATCCAACAGATATTTTAATCCATTCCAATCTTAGGAAGGTAAACCTTTATCATACATTCCAACACCCGACGATCATACAATTCCGTAATCTGATTACAACATACTTCAATAATCTGACCAAGGTTCTTCCAAATTCAAATTCTTTATTCTAATCATATCCCACTAAATCCAATATAACCCACATAGTGAAAGCAGACTTCCGATCAACAAAACAATCTACTCCAGATTCAAGGGTAATCCAATATCTCTTAACAATCAAATCAATATTCACAATCCTATATCCTCCATGATCCATCAAACTTTCTCCCAAGATCATCTTTTATTGCACATCCTGTACAATCCACCAATCTGCTCCTCTTTATTTCATTCAGAATCAAGGCATATCCACCAACATGCTATAGAATCCACTAGAGCCCCTTATAATCATCAATAGACCCTAAAATCTTTTATCCCCAAAATCAGATTCAAAAGGCTTCTCCAAAGCTACCTAGCTTGGCATCCAAACGCACTGGTTATTCTCGCAAGCATAGCTCTCGAGAGCCTAGTGTGCTGCGGGCTGCACCAACTGCACCATCTTCACTGGGCTTCCAGCACTGGATCACGAAGGGCTCGGTCCTATAGAGGTTTCAAGGGATAAGAGGATCCATTTGACATTGTAAAATGGTGAGGGAATAAGGTAAGGGAGCATACCCAGAAGGGGGTAAGAACAGAAAGATGACCACGATGAGAAGAGAACAAATTATTTTTATCTTGTTATGTAAAATAAGTTTTGAAACTCCAAACTAACGGCCATTCTACTAGGTTACGACATGCAGTCGAGATGCTCTGATACCACTTTGTAACGTCCGAACCCGAGAAGTCTCCAGACCTAGCCACAACAGGACCCAGGAGGTCCTGTCACGGTTAAATCAGGAGGTCTCCAGGTCACGATTGGACCTGGGAGGTCCCTCGGGTCCTCCAAAGGTCCCCAAGACCACCCGGGAGGTCTTTCCAGACCATCCGGAGGTCCGAAAGTGGGCATGGGACACGGGATGACCCCAAGCGCCACGACCAGACCCAAGGGGTGGTCGAGAGACCAACCCCGGGGAGGTCATGAAGCCTAAGGTGACCCAAGTCCTCCCACGACCAGTCCCAAGGGAGGTCGTGGAGGGCCAGGATCACCCACAAAGACCTCCCACGACCAGACCCAAGGGTGATCGTGGAGGGCGGGGATCCCTCCATGGTCCTCAATGTGAACCGAGCTAGTCCCAAGGATTAATAGCTAGCTCTTCAGAGCATACAAAAGTGGTAACATACATCAAACGCAAGCTTTATTAACAACAGAGTTGATTACAAAGGGGAGGCTTAAGAGCCGACAAAATAAAATACAGCAGAAGACGTAATAGCAGACCATTCGATTCACCACAGGTGATCGGCTGGAGGGCGCATCCTAGTCGGCCAGGACCTCTAGGTCCTCTACGCAGCTCACCTCAAGCTTTATTTCCCTGCTCAAAAACATAATCAAGCAAGAGTGAGTATAACAACCGTGCTCACAAGTTACACCCGTCAAATAACAGAATGACATCCATATTTGGATATCTCAAAGGAAGGCATAATATGGTTGATTTGCATAAAGCCAAGTTTCATTTAGATACAAATGCTAAGTTCTAAGGCAGTTGGTAATAACTAAAATTTATTTTCTCAAATCAGTTTTACAGTTTGGATAACATTCATCAACAAGTGGTGAAGGATACCCTCCTGTCCCAAGGCTCCCTGCCCAAACCCATTGGATAGAAATCCAAAACCAATTTATCAAGTCCTTTTGAAAACAAAACCAACATCTAACTGTTAGAGGCTTTGCCAGCACGTCCATGACCGTGGACACGGCTATTCAAATAGTTTTACACTCTGTAGAGGTTGTACAATTTACCCACATGACATGATTTTTCTAGTTTGTTTGGCGACCGGTAATGCCACCACTCACTTCCGAAGGTAAGTGGTCTAGAGCTCATGACAAGACCTTTACAATGCATTATTCCACCGCAGTCCATCCTCGCTAAGGTTTTGCCCACCTACGGATAGAAACCGGTAGAGATCAAGGCCCCCTCTTGCGCCAGGTGGGACTAACATAAGTCATAAAACGACAAGTCCTCCAAGACAACCCGCTGCATCAGTAGGATCAACCGCGATGGAACTTTGCAAATTAATTAGCCAGGTCCCCTCCCCATACTCAGGACATGTGGTTGCACGGTGAGGCATAGCCCATTATAGGCATGGCAAATGATCGCTCGCAGACCGGTCCTTAACTGACTTGGGCGACAACCTCAACCCTGGGGTATCGGATCACATGACCCCCGTGCATAAACATGCACCAACCAAACAACCAGATTCGCCCAAGTCCAAATCCATTTTCCTTCTCTTTGCTTTTCAAACACATTTTCAAATCTCCATGACAACCCAATGTCATGGCTTAAGCATTTAAATCATTTAGACAACATTGGTCATTTGGCAGTAAAACTTCCCAAAACAAGATCTTGGTCTAAGAAGGTCTAAGCATACATTTTTCAAGAGGTCATGGTTCACACTACTGCATCAACCAGGTTTTATCTAGGGTGACAACAGATTTGGTTCAAGATCAACATTGGCCATATGAAGGATTTAGACATAGCTATGAATTTAAAGACATGCATTGAAATAATTGTGTAAAAATAGGCATGCAGTAATACTTGAAACAGAACATAAATAAGTTGAAATACTGGGTACAACATGGTCAAGGGTGTAACTTACCTCACTTGAAAGCTTTAAGGTCTACCACCTTACAGAGCTTCGGGCTCTCTGGAGACGTCGGGGTCTACACGTTAAAACAGCGCAAGATCAAATAAAGACCAAAAGAGATTCAAATGAACTCCAAAGAAACACCAAACAAGAACCACAAAAGGGCTTGGCGGTTTGGAAGAGGTCCAAGGAACTGGTCGGAGGAGGTCCAACGGCTTGGAGGAGGTCCAGAGAGCTGGTCGGGAGAGCCAAAGAACAGAAATGAGAAAAAGGCAAAGATGGAGAGCTTACTCAAGCTTATATTGCCAGAGCTACTGAGAGGTCCAAGGACAAACAAGGTCAAGAGTAGGTGAGGAAAAAGATAGGAGCTGGTAAAGGAGATGACAAAGGAGGGTACGGGTGCTGCAAAAGGTGGAAGCATTTAATGTGAGTCAATCGGCATTAAATGCACGAAGACTTCCGTGCACCAAAGACACGATCGGAGAAGAAATAGTGTGAACGTGACTGACAAATGGGGGCCAGTCAACGCTCAGGGGAGACGTCCTACGAAAACCTTGAGGAGGTCCTGACCCGCAAGGGTGGTCTTTGCAAAAAGACCACGAGGTCATGAGGACAAAGGGTCTAGAGGGGGTCATTCCCACAAAGGTGGTCTTTGCAAAAAGACCACGAGGTCATGACCACAAGGTGTTCTTGACCCACAAAGGTGGTCTTTGCAAAAAGACCACGGGGTCCTGAGGACAAGGAAGTCCTAAGGAGGTCTGGACTGCAAGGGTGGTCTTTGCAAAAAGACCAACAAAGAAGGTATTTGCAAAAGACCAACAGAGGAGGTCGTGGTCAACGAGGAGGTCGTGACCAACAGGGTGATCTTTGCAAAAAGACAGCGAGGGTGGTCTTTGCAAAAAGACCAGGGAACGAGGAGGTCTAAAGGACAAGGAGGTCCAAAGGGCAAAGGGGTCAAAAGGGCAAAGAGGTCCAAGGGACAAGGAGGTCCTGGGGCAAGGAGAACTCAAGGAGAGGTCTGAACGGTCAAGATATAATAAGGGGAGGTCCTGACGGTCAAGATCTTGCAAGGGAAGGTTCTGACGGTCAAAATCTAGCAAAGGGAGGTCCTGACGGTCAAGATCTAGCAAGGGGAGGTCCTGATGATCAGATCAACTCAAGGGGAGGTCCTGACGGTCAGATGAGATCAAAGGAGATCTCGAACGGTCAAGATGAATCAAAGGAGATAAGCGACAGTGAGGAAAAAGGCACGGAGAAACAGAGCCGTCCGATTCAGATCGAGTGGCTCAAAAGGATGTGACGTTCGGACCGGCCGAACATGCCACAAGATCAGGCTGTCCAATGCAGATCGAACGGTTCCAAACGAAGGCGCGGAGCTGAGCCGCGCGGGGAGGTCTTAGACTGGAAGGAGGTCTAAGCCACGGGGAGGTCTGAGTCCTCAGATCCAAACGAAGGGATGTCTAGACCATCAGATCCAAACGAAGGGAGGTCTGGACCATCAGATCCAAACGAAGGGAGGTCCAAGCGGAGGGGTTTCAAAGGGAGAGGGATCCAACGGAGGATATCCACAGAGGGTGTGTGAGAACCCGGGGTATTTAACTTGTAATACTTAACCATCAAGATGATTCTAGCATTACAAATCAAATATCTCGACTCTCTACAGATATGTACTTCCTGCACGCAAGACACATACCCCATACAAAAATTATGCATCAATTCCATTCAACACATAGAACCAAAGTACAACTAAGCAATTCAAAAGACATACAATATAGAGTTATTACAAAAGGGCCGACCGCCAAATAACAACTAAAGAGTCTTAAATAACAATGAAGCAAGGTGCCATAAGATGGCGATAAACAAAAGCCAATTAGTGTGCCTTTAACCCACAAGGCGACCAACCGGCCACCAACCTAGTCGTCAAAACCACCAAGACATCTCGCAAAAGTGGAACCCTTGGGGTTCAACTTCCTCCTCTGTAACAATTTATTAAGCAAAGTAAATGTGTACAAAAATGTACTCGCAAGACTTACATGTAGAGTAACAAGCCTAAATATATAGCTACATGCAAGCTTATTTAAGTGGAGGAGGCTCTAGACTCATTTTCAGCATAAAGCAAGTTTTCATTTGCAATAATGTAATAGATTTAAAGCAATTTTACAATCTGCTTTTATTTGTTAAAAACAGCGAGATACTAAGCAATAATAATAACAAGACATCCTGGAAGTGGCTAACCCAATAGCCACCACAACAATAGCATGAATTCCCCATTCATACCACCCACATCAAGTTTTAATTAAATGTTGTAGTCTAGTTCTCACGGGGCGTATCCAAGCATGTCCATAACCTAGGACGAGGCTATTCGAATAGTTTGAACCCTGCAGGGGTGTACCAATGTACCCACACGTCAAACCGCCTTTTCGCCACATGATTAGCACACTTCCTTTGGTATGCCGGCACGGCTAAGTCCTACGAGACATTTCCAATGGATGATGCTAATTAAGAGCCACAACCCAACAAAGAGAAAGACACATTAGCCAGCTCAAGGCGATTTGCTAATGTTCCCCTCATATCATGATAACAATTTTCTTTTAACACCACCAACCAGCTCATAATTAACACCCCCCAAAGTACTTAGTCAAGAGAGGTCCCATATCCCTCTCGTGTGCTTAGCACGCAAAATGCTCGGGACGGTGGCGCAAGTAACTCGGTCCTTAATTGACTTGGGCACCATTCCATCACACCATAAGATCACACCAACAACCATTGTGCCCAAGTCTCAAACATTTCATTTTTGTTTTCAGTTTTTGACTTTATAAAGTAACAAAGCACAAGGTGCTGATCATAGTGATAATAATAATTTTGTGTGATCAAGGTTATCGACTAAGTCGATAACCGCCCAATTCTTCCGGTAGCTAAGCATTTCTAAGCATGACACCGCAAAGACAATAAAAGAGCATATTTAAATCACCGGGCTCTAATTCACCAGCGATATTAATAACTTATGTTTTTTGGCAGGGGATAACAATTTAAGGGCAACCATGCAATAGGAATAGCTACCTCTAATCGGGAAAATTACTTTGACACAAAAGCATGCATACATACAATTTGTAAACAAAGTATTAGACTTGAAAGTAATGGGATATTTATGATCAAACTGCTTGCCTTGCTGGAGATAACTTTCTTACTGCAGACGATCACTCTTGTATACAATAGAATCGTCGGAATCTACCGAAAAAATCGAAAGCACAATAAGAACGAATAATACCGAAAAGACCCAAAAATTCAAAGTCATCCAAAAATCATGAAAAATTCACATAAGGTAGAGAATGATTTTAGGTGAATTTATCAATAAGAATCAATTGATTTGGATGTTCTATGCAAAAGTTATGATAGTTTGAAAGTCAGTTTTCTGGAAAATCCAATTAAATTGCCACCGGTTACTGTTCATCCGAATTAATTATTTTGGTGAAAATTTTCAGAGGTGTGGTGTACTTGAAATTTTTATGGTAGGCAGAGCACCACATGAGATGAACAATGAAATTTTATTCACCTCATTTGGAGCTAAGATGAATTTTCTATGATTTTTCAAAGTTATGAAAGTAGTACACAAGTTATATGTAAAATAAGATTTTCAGTAACAGAATCATACTCACAACCTATTTTACAATAAACTACACTAACAGAGGATTCTAACAAAATTGAGTTTACCTAATTTGGAGTTACAGAGAAATACTTATGCATTTTTGAAGCTAAAGCAATTTGTAATGCAACAATATTACTAATCCTAAAGTAATTTTGCCAAAAGTGTTTTATGTAATAGCAACATGGTTCAAACCATTTTTATATTAAAGTAAATTTAAAAATGAAACTAACAAAATTTGAATCATAAATTTTGGAGTTTTTATGATTTAGTTAAGAATTTCCAAAGTTATCACCTTTTTCTATTGTAAAAATAATAGAATTATGGATCATTTTCTAAAACTATATTGTCTGCTACAGAGACATGTTTGAAACCTATTTTAAAATAAATATCACTTAAAATGAAAATAATAAAAACTGGTTTTATCCATTTTGGAGTTAAGATGAAAAAGTTATGAATATTTAAAGTTTAAAAGCATTTTCTAGTGTATAAACAAATGGGTTTTGGATAAATCTCCAATAGCTATATTTTATGAGACAGTGACAAGGTTGAAATCTATTTTCATAAATAGCTCATGTAAAATTTAAAATAACAAAATTGGTTTCACTGTTTTTGGAGTTAAAATGATTTAGTTGTGTATTTTTGAAGTTAAATGTATTTTTCTGTGCATAAATAAACTGATTTCGGATTTTATACACATTTATACTTTTTCTACCGAGGCTAAGCCAGCCATGGCCACTGACTGGCGGGCCCAAGGAATTGTGCAATTTTCAATTTCAACTTATGAATAAATCTGGATTGACATGCGGGGCCCGCTCGCCAGTGAGTTGGTCCATGAGAATAGTGCATGGACCAAAAGTCCACGACACAGTTCCTGGTCCACCGCCACGTGCACTTGTGCTAATTAATCTGGACCCACCTGTCATACTCCGGAGGCCATCACTCAACGCGGCTAACACGTGATTTCCCGACAGTGATCTCGTATTAATGGTTAATCAGCGCGCTTAACTCCTAATGATTGCGCTACTGTGTCGGTCGGAGCTTCCGACAACAGAGCAGCATGGCCGCGACATCGCCCAACGTCTCGTAGGCGATGCAGTCCTTGGCGGCACGAAGTAAGGTCAAGAACGGGTTCCTAAGGGCCATGCGAAGCTAAGGGCACCGCTAATCGAAGCTGAGACGGCCGGTAGCAGCGGCGCGCCGGCGATGGGTGGAGGTGGAGCTACGGCTCACGAGGCTAAAGCGAAATGGCGATGCATGGAACGAATTGAGACATGCATGAGTATCTACGAGGCCCAGTGAACCTTACCACGGTATAGGAGAGGCCAGAGGAGCTCGGGGAAGGTCCAGTGGCAGTAATGGCAGCGGCGGCGATGGTGCTCACGAGGAGGGGGCGCTCTGGGGAAAAAGGAAGGAAAATAGAGGTGGGAATAGGACCAGGGGATCCACGAGGTGGTTCCAGAGGGTGGAATCGACAGGGGACTCACCGCCGGCGCTGGGGAAGAAGATGGGTTTTTCGGCCTTCAAATGGAAAACTTCAAAATTCCCAATCCCCTGCAATGCATTGAAGAAATAGGTTGAGGGGAAAAGATCTTTATGCAGTAGTGCGCATGGTGACGCACATGAGCATGGGTAGGGCTCACCGGAGTTGAAGTTGGCACGACGGTGGAGCTCTGGCCGCGCTCTGGAGCCGGAGAGGACACAATCGTGTTCCGGGAGCTAGAAGCAGAACCATGACTCAGCATTAGTCAAAATGGAAACGGTGATGATCGGCGACGAAGAGGGAGGCGGAAGCGCGAAGCTTACCCGAGAGCTGAGCAAATGCGAGCCTCTTCTTCCTCAGCCCCGAGAGGAAGAATGAGGGGAAAGGAGGTGAATGAGGTGGTGTTATCCTCGTGTGAGGATGGAGATGGTCACGGCGTGAGATGGCGAAGGCTGGGGAATGGTCAGCTAGGGCGGTGCGTCACGGCGCCGACGGAGGCACGGCAGCATGCGGCGGACGCGTGGAGCGAAGCTTCTACGTGAGCCTGGCCCGAGGTTGAAGATGACGCGCGCGAAGGGCGGGCCCACGGTCCAGTGAGTGGCGAAGAGGTGAGGTGGAAGCTGCGTTGTGGACCAATCGATCAAAATGGACGGCCAGGATTGCGTGGCCGTTCGGACTGATCCAAAATGCCTATTCCGTTTGAGCCCTCCGATCGACGATCCGCGTGCGAGTGCGTTTAGGTGGTTAGGTGGAGCCAAGAGTTGCGGGTCGGAACAGTAGAATGGCCTGGGTCGGTGCAACAGTGCAAGGGTTTGACCAGAATTGAATTCAAATGATTCCAGTTTGACCAGGGCTCTAAAAATAGAAATAAATTTTGAAAAATTCTGAAATTAATCAGAGGGGTTTCTGGGACAACCTAGTTCCCAAATAAAATTTGAAAACCTACTGTTCAAGACTCAATTTATATAATTTAAATTCAAACTTGGAATAGGTCTTTGATTTGAGTTTGAATTTTCTGGGGGTCAAATTGAGTTCCAAAATTTTTGTAAAATTTATATTTGTTCATGATAATTATTGTATTATTTGAATAAATTATTTCCAGATGATGTTCATAAATTTTTATTCTTATTTTCTTTTGGAATTTACATTTGAAGTGTATGTTTTCTTTGATTTCAAAATTTTCAAAAGCAACAAATTATGAAATTGCTCCAGAAAAACCATTGCATGTTCAAAAGTTTTAAATCCTCCTCATTTTTATACATTTGAAATACAAACCCAAGTGCAATAAATAATGCAAAAGATTCAAAAACACTGTGCATGATAATGAGATGCATACTAATTATCATTTATTAAATTTAGGGATGTTACAGGGTGGTCCAAAGGAGGTCTTGACGGCCAAGATGAGATCAGGGGAGGTCTTAACTATCAAGATGAAGAGCAAGGGAGGTCTTGACGGTTAGGATTAACTCAAAGGAGATCTTGACGGTCAAGGGGAGATCAAATGAGGTCTCAACAGTCAAGATGAACTCAAAGGAGGTCTTGACGGTTAAGATGGAACCAAGGGAGGTCTTGGCGGTCAGGATTAACCCGAGGGAGGTCCTGACGGCCAAGATGAAGGACCAAGGAGGTCCTAACGGACACGGGGAGGTCCAAATGGACACAGAGAGGTCCAAATAAACACAAGGGAGGACAGAAAATTAAATAGGAGAGTTCTAGAAAGGAGAAATTCAACTCAAATTGGATTTCAGAAATCAACGACATTTGAAACACAAACCCGAGCTAGGATGCCACGAGGTGGTCGTGACTCAAAGAGGAGGTCAAAAAACCAAAAGAATGTTCAATCAGAAACGGAGGTCTAAACAGAGAGGGAGGTTTGGACCAAAAGGAGGTCTAAACCACAGAGAGAATCAAACCAACAAAGAGGTCTAGACTAAAGAAAATTCAAACAAAAGACACGAGGGGAGATCTTGAACAAGGAGAGAGGTCTGAACCAAAGAGGTCTAGGCGCAAGGGAGGTCCAGACACTGAAGAGGTCTAGACACTGAGAAGGTTTGAACATAAGAGAATGTCCAAGCAAAATGAAGGGAAGGAAATCTGGGCACAAGAGCTAGTCTAGAGGGAGAGCAAAACTAACAGAGAAAGGGAGAGATAGCTCCAGAGCTTGATCAACACCAAATAAACCAACTTTTGGGATTAGGTGAAGTTTGACTTAGTCATTTTAAACACTCAAATTCTGTAAATCTCAGGTTAAGCTTTAGGATTCAACAAAACCAAATGGTTCTTTTTATTTTTGAATTTTTTTTCAAAAAGGCTCGGAAAAATTAGGGTGTTACAGAAGGCGTTGCAGAAGAGGTTCCTAGCGAAGCGCAAGGACAGGGCCATCGCCGCCGCGCGGGCGCCGTACGGCCGGCCGGAGGAGGCTTCGATGAAGAAGGGCAAGGCGGAGGCGAGGAGAGAAGAGGCTTCTTCTTGGCTTGCCTTGGGCATCTTGGGAGACAAGCACGCGCAGTGACGCGCAGTGAGTTGGGAGCTCTCTGCTGATGCCCACTGGGCGGGTTGTTTAACCTTTTAGTTTTGTTGTTATTAACAACTACTCCGTTGGTTTCAAAATATAAGGATATAATTTTTTCAGTTTTTTTTCAAAATATAAAGCGTCCATTGGACTTTAACGATATTTTTCTCTCTTTTGCCATCGTTTATATTCCCTCACTCTACAACATTTATTAGTAAACACCCACTCATACTATATTCTCTCTTATTTCTAATACATCAACACTAGCTACTTCCTGATCATTTCCCCTCACCATTCTCTTGGTTTTACAACTTTTTTTAATCTCTGTGCTCGACCAAAATAGGCCTTATAGAAAGAAACAGAGGGTACTAATAGTTATTTAAGCCAGTTATTATGGCATGCATTCTCCCTGCGCGCAGAGCATGAGAGCAATGGCTATGAATATTCATAATCGTACGTGGTACCGATCGAAGTGTACGGGTCTAACAAAAAAGAAAAGTTGAAATGCATGAACAAGATGCGTAGTGAATTTGTTCTTTTTTTTTGTGCTAGGATTCTTGTTTTGCTAGTAGTACTGAGTATGAACAAGTGTAAACGATTTGATCAAAGCAATCAAACCTTGTTGTTGCATATTTCGGTGAACAGAAGAATCGGGATGGCTATGAAAATTTTGCATGATTGAACGTTACTAAATGGACCGACGTGCTTTTTTTTTCCAGTCTTGTAACAGCGAAATGCATGTTATACATACCGGCGTAAAGCCTCATTTGGAATGCATCTATTTTTACAGATTATCATGCGCTAATTAACTAGTTTCTCAATTCTAAGAGCATTTATAGTGTATTAAACCGATATCGATTCAAAGTTATGTCACGTAAGTATTCTAGGAACTAAGCTTATTTTCTCTAATGTATTGAACCGATTCCTACTAATAACTGGGACCTACGTTACATTAAAAAACTATAAAATAATAATATCCTCTCTCTACCGCACTCTCTTATGTAGTTGTTTAATGCTCATATGAGTTGTTTAATGCTTTGAATCGACTCCTAAGTAGAGTCCGGTTTCATGCATTTTTTTTGTTGGAATCGACCCCTCTAATGTATTAAATCGATTCGATATATTCTCTCTCCTTATTTGAACCGACTAAAACACAACATTGGAGATAGTCTAACATGCTAACTTAACTTTGTTGTAGATCGTCTCTGATCAGCACTAGAATAGGTCGAGCACTAGAGGAATTTTTTTAAAATAATATTAATTTAAAACATAATTACAAAAATATATCGTCTCTCCAAAAAATTACAGAAATGTGTTCCTATCGCCAGTTGAAATGGCGATAGGGACCTATCGCCATTTCAATCGCGGCATGGACCTCTCCCCTCCTCGCTGTCGGTCCGCCCACTTATCGCCAGTTGAAATGGCGATAGGTCCCTGTCGCCATTTCAACTGGCGACAGGTTCCTGTCGCCATTTCAAATGGCGACAGGAAGCAAGCCAAATTTGCCCCTTCTCTAGCTAGATTTGCTGCCTTTTGATTTTTAAACATTTTTAACGGTGCAAAATCTGTTAGACTCACAATAACATTTTTTGATCATTGTATGTTGTTCTAGTGCGATGAATTTCTGAAGAATTTTACGAGAAAGATTGAGATATGAACGATTCGTAAGTAGAAAGGTAAGTGATATTGCGATGCGCCAGTGAATTAATACGCTTGCTCATGTACATCAACTGCATATTATGTAAGGAAACAAATGTGAACTTGCCATTACTATGAAAACTACGATAATTACATAACATTCAGCAAAACATCATTCATAGCAAAACATCATAACACTTAATAGCACCGATATTACATAACATTCAAAGAAAAATGATAACACTTAATTAAAATGATAATTCGTAACATTGGCAATAACATGTTACTCTTGTCTGCAATAACATAATTGTAACATTGGTAATAACATTGGTCGCAGACCTCAACGTCCCCTTGTGGATCGTCTCGAGTTGGGTGACCAGATGAGGTCCCATTACGACGTCCGAGTGGCGATGTCTCCTTCATCTTGAGGATTTCTCGTGGGACATTTCTTGAAAGTGTGCCCAGACTCCCTGCAAATAGAGCACTTCTTCGTACGACGTCCGGTTTCTGCTTCGTCCATGTCATTCCTGATGCACCGTACATGTCGCCGTCCAACTTTTCCCTTGAGCCTATCAATGTCCGCAGCCCAGATTAGTTGCTCCCAGGTCGGATGGCTAGTGAAATGGCCAACCACAGCGTAACCATATATCTCCGCGGTCTAGGTTTGCATCACCGCCTCCTTGGTGAAATAGACAGAGAGGTACTGATCGGGATGCTGCGCCACCGTCGAACATGCGGCTATGACATGGGAGCAGGGCCTATGCAGAAGAAGGGGCTTGTTGCAAGTGCATGTGCAACTAGCGCGGCGTAACGTGCACTCATGGGTAACCCTCTCACGGTTCGTCCCGCGGCGTCCTTTATCTATGCACATCACCTCGAAGCGAAGCTCCCTTGTGCCCATCTTGAATGCCCGGTGCGTCTCACCCTTCTTGCTCTTCTCCTCCATGTACTTGGTGATCATGGCGGAGTACAGTATTCTGTCATTTGCCATGGCGAGCGATGCGTTGTTGCTTCACAACAGAGTACTTCGTCAGCATCATGAGTATTGCCTCCACAATACCCACCAAAGGGAGGCACCTTGCACCGCATGACCCGCTTGTACACCTCGGCTAGATTAGTTGTCATGACACCATATCGAAGCGCCACCTGTCATGGAGCAACGACCACTTCTCCTTAGGCTCGCTCAATCCACCGAGAAGCATCTCACTGCGCCCCGCCCTCCTCGTCAATCCGGAGCATCTGTGGGTATCTCGCAATGCTTGGGGCTCGGTCGATGCTTGGGGCGACCCTTCTCGCCGCCTCCCTTCGTGTGTCTTGGTCCGCTCATCTAGAATCTTCCAGTGTTTCAACTTCCACCGCTGGTTCTCGTTGCCGTACCGCTTGAACATGTTCATCAAGTCTTTGTTATGAACTGCTTGTAGAAGTTTGCACCTGCGTGCCTCATGCACCACCGCTCTGCAGATCCGCCATGGAAGTGGTACGTTCTTCCTTGTTGCTTGTTGGTTATTGCACGCAGCAGAGCTCGCATGCCAATCATGTATGAGGCACACGTTGGGGCGGTCTTGCACAATGTAAATCCTCACGTTCTTCAGAACCACAACCAGCTATCCGTGTTCTTGCTTTCAACGAAGCGAATGCCACAGAAGAACTTGATTGTTCCGTCTGTCGCTATTGCGATCAAGATGTCCGCCCTTGTACCTCCCAAAAAAATGTGCCATCTACGCACAAGATTGACTAAGAAGCGTTTGGATGCGTTGATACATGGACCAAACGCCAAGAATACTCGCTGCAATACCCTCTTATTGGTCCACTTCGTGCGTGGCGCCTTCAATATCGATATGGTTGCGAGATTTCATCTTGTATGACTCGAAGTTGCGCAGGAGGTTGTGGTAGGAATCCTCGACGTGCCCTACCTTAATTCCACCTTCTGCTTTTGCCCTCCAAGCCTTCGCATAGTGATTGTGTATTGGAACCTTGCCTCAATCGCCGAATGATGCATCGTGGCTCAAAATCTAGATTATCCACGATCTCACCGTATATAAGGTTGGCGATGAAGCTCGATGACAGTTCCATGGGACTGCATCTTGACTTCGAAACGACGTATGTGTGAGGACCACTATAGAGCACTTCCAATGGGTGTCCCACTTTGGTGAAATGCACTCGTCAAGGGCATCCTCTATGCCGCACTTCACGTCAGAGAATCTTAGGGTCGACTTGACGACTCAATGTCGCCGCACCGACAAGGCCCGAAATTTGACCGCGTCTGCACGGCCTCCTTGCATTTGTACATAGCTCCTAGTCGACCTCACTCGTCGTACTCCCACGGCACACGGAGCCTTCGTTGACATTTAGATTGTCGAATCGGTATGTGTTCGGTCGGATGGAACCGATCGTCATCAACTTTATCCTCGTCGTTTAACCTTCATCTTCGAGACAATGCCATGTAGTCTCGGTCTTGAGATCCATCCTTTGCACTCGGCTTCAACCTCCTCACCCTCGTCGGCAAGACCAAGAGGCTTGCATGGTCAGAGGAGCTACTTCCGCAGGTCTTCATCGACAAAGATCAAGAACTCAGGAGCTTGACAATTGTGTGCGCCACACAGTGGCTGCGAGCCCCCGACTTCCTCTTGACCTCGACACCTCCTTCTTGTTCACCATGGGTGGAGGAGTGGGTTTGGCATATGCTTGGACGAGAAGGACCAATTTCACCCTACCTCCCTCGCGATGCGCATATACGATTGCCATGATTTTGGTCCCCGGCCGCACTAACTCCCAATATGTCGGTTGTGCTCTCCGTGGGGAAAGGCAACTCAATCTCGATCGTACACATCACGGTCCACTTGAATGTATGGAACAACCACCGCATCATAGCGCCCCATGTACGCCGCTCGGTCTTGCTAGGGTACGTTGCCGATTGAAATAACGCAAATCAATCCCTCGGGACCCTCTAGAATAGTCCCTTGACCATAGTAAATTTTGAAATTGACGATGTCGAGTTGGACATATTTGACGACTTGCACCATAAAGAACATTTGCACGATTAACCGCATATCTAAAACTATACTACCCAATCAAAAGTATTATGTAAAACTATACCGCATTACGTAACCGTACATCTAAAACTATGTAATCCATTCGGTTAAAAAATTACCCGAGAGGTTGGCAATCCGACGGACAATAGCCATTAGCTTCTCTCCTCACCTCTACTCTTCTCTCCTTCTTTTTTTCTAATAAGAATGAGTCCTCGCTGAATTTTGGATTTTTATAGGGATGGGCTTCACGCCGCCATTTAAAATGGCGACAGAACTCGCCGCCAGCTGAAATGGCGACAGGACCTATCGCCATTTCAACCGGCGATAGGTGGTGGACCGGCGACGAGGAGAGAGGGTCCTGTCGCCGCCGCTTGAAATGGCGATAGGTCCCTGTCGCCATTTCAATTGGCGACAGGAACATATTTCTGTAATTTTTTGGAGAGACGATATATTTTTGTAATTATGTTTTAAATTAATATTACTTTTTAAAAAAATTCAGCACTAGAGTAGGTCGTGTTTGTTGATTTTTGATTTTGGGACGTTGTGCACTCCCTGATGGATTTAGATCATCATAGTCTGCCTCAAAAGATTTTGGACACGAGATCAGATCGATGCTCGAGCAGAACGTACAGGTAAGCACTGAGCAATCAACTCGCAAATTAATTATCGCAACATGCATGTTACATGTGTGCAACACTTCTCAAGTTTCCATCATCCATGGAAGAAAATTCACTGTGGGAGAATCTCACCGTAAACCTCTCTCCGTCAGCCGTAAAGCCCTCTCCATCAGCCGTTGATTCCCCTTTGATCAACCGAATCAACGACTGATGGGGTAGAGTCTCGAGCGAGGATCTCCCCATCGCATTTTCTTCCTCATCCCATGGGTGCTAGATTTCCTCGACTTGCGACAAAGTACCATCAGCACATCTATGGGTTCCAACGTCCATTCTAGTTGCGCACCTGATCATTAGGCGTCTCGCGCTCTCGAGCGCAACGCATGCAGCCAAAGTCAACTCGTACATGCCTAGTGACGAACAAATCGGGCGCAACAGACGAGCGGTAGCAGTAGACACACGTGACACATCTCATTGATCTTGTTGGGAAACCATGGGCTTGGCCCAGAAGATGGCCCATGTATGGGCTCCCTATCCCAAACCCTAGTAGGGTCTCTAGCCTATAAATAAGGGGCGCTAGTCATTGTAAAAGGCTGATCGATTGACGAAAGAATAAAGAAAAGCAATAAGCCCCCTATATCTCTGTGTTCAATCTACTATTCTGTTCTTGTGTTATAGCATTGTTCTTACGATTTTGAGTTTGTCCACGAGGTAATCGCTCGGACTGGACTCGCTAGCAACGGTTCCTCGACACGTTATCAGCACGACTACGTTCTCCGGCCTACACGGATTGAGAAGGTAATCGTCGAGGCACGGCACTCGTAGATCGAATCACTTTTCCTAGATTGCTTTTAATTTCGCAAGTTGTTGCTTTCTAGATTGGTTTTCTACAGTGCAAATCCGTTCTAATCTATCGCGAGCTGACTTGAAGTCGCCGGCACAATGCCGATCGGTGGATCGCATGGAAAAACGGATTTCGATTGTACTGTAGATTAAAAATTACAAATCCATTCTAACCTACCGCGGGCCGACTTGAAGTCGCCGACCAACCCGATCGGTGGTTGCATGAAAGAACAGATGACGATTGCACGATAAATTGTACATTGCATCACATGAACAGTAATTGGATGAACAGTACACGATTTTTTGTTCGCAGGTGGCAATTGGCCCAAAGCCGCTCCGCGTCGCGTCGGACTTGAAGCTGCCTGTCGGCCTGGAGATGAGCCCAGCCTACATGCCGCACCACCCGGTCGGCGCCGCCCAAGACAGTTCTCCGCTTATCGCTGGCCGGCGCCGCCACGCGACGCGCGCCTGCCGCCCGCCAAGAATACGCCATCGCCAGCATGGCCGCACCACCACAACGCATGATGTTGGCCCAGTAGCCGCGCACCAACTCCGGCCAGATATGCACGAATGCCGCCAAGACAACAGATGGCGCGCCGTCACCCCATGAAGCCGCGGCTTGACGGCCACCCGCATGAGGCTGCACCGCTCCCGTCAACGGCCCAAAGTCACGCCGGTCGAGCCGTGCACTGAATCCGCCGCCCGCGGGTGGCCCGCGACGAACCGCGACTGCTGCTTTGCATGCGGCACCGCCACCGAGCCCACGCCGGCCACCGCCGCCCCCGACGGGCAGGCGCGCCATCGTCGCCACCTTGCAGCAATGACCCGCCGCCATCATCAGATGGGCACACCGCACTCGCTATTATCTCGAGGACGCACCGCATGGCCGCATCACCGTCGGCCGCAAGCCCACATGTATATCGCACCGACGGCCGCCGTCGTCCGGCCGAACACCACCCGACCATCGCCGCCCGCCCGCATCCATGGCTACACCGCGACGGCGCCATCACGGCGCCTCCTAGCTCAGACGCTTTGCGCTGACCGAAGCTACGCCACCAAGCTTCCCGCTCGCAAGACACGACCAACCGCCACCGGACCCGCAGACACGATCGCCGCAGCGCCCGAACGCGCCACCGTTTGCTGCCTCGGTTTCCACCTCCGCATGGCATCACCCGCACGGGGGCCTGGCCATCCCGTATGAGCGCCACCGGCCACCGCACGGACCTCCCGCACGAGGCGCACCACCGCCAAGCTGCCCATAGCTGTGCACCGCTCGCACATGTGCAAGAGCCGCCGCCACTGCGAGGTGTGTCTCTAGGGTTTCCCCTAGCGCCCTAAGAAGGCTGCCCGTATGGGCCGAAATGGGCCAAGGAAAAGAATGGGCTCGTCCCAAATGAATTTGGGAAAAAGAAGAAAAAAAGGGTGAAAACTGAAAATGAAAAGGAAATGTTGCAAAAGGCCTCTCAGATTTTCTAAAATTACACAAAAAAATTTCTCAGAATTGAAAATTAGCACTATACCCCTTGGAAATTGCAGAATTCACTGAAAATTCATATTCCAGCATAAAAAGGTCTTGGGAATTCAAATTTTGAAGTATTTTGAGCATTTGAAGCATGTTTAACTCTATTATTATTATTTCTATGCAATTTATTTATTGTATTTACTATTTTGATTATCTGTGATCGTTTATATTGCTTTTAATCACTGAAAATAGCAGTAAATCATGAAAAATGCATAGAAAAATACAGGATCATGAACCGGTGAAGAATCTAGACCCACCATTATGAGTTAATGGAGTATTTTAGTGATTAATGACAAATCTATTTGTGAGACTAACACTTTTGTTGTTATATCTATTGTTTAGTCTTAGTTGGATAAAAAAGTGAAAATGAAATAGGTATGCAGTCGACATCGTATCCCTATATCTTGTTGAATTCCTCGGATCTAAAATATAGGTTGAACTCTACCAAAATTCTATCTTAAATATGTGCATATGTTCTTATTTACACATTTGTGTATGCACACATTTAGGGGGAGTTCACTCTGTGATTTGTGGATTCATTAGTATTGATCCTTGATCACTACTTTGAAACATATCCTTGAGTATATAAAACTTGTGTAGTTCATATACACTCATATATCTTTACATTCAATTATTTGCATTTATGATGGTTGTCATCAATTTCCAAAAGGCCAACCCAACAAAAGTTATTTGATTTTGAAACTCGTCCAAAAATACCTAAGTGATCACTTTCTAGCATTTAAGTGAGTTTTGCCATTTGAGCCAAATGTAAAAGACTAATTCATAAAAACTATATTCATTGAGGTTTCTATCTTCTATCTTATGCCATAATGATCCTAGAAATATTTATTTGAGTGCAAAACTAGGGATCATTTGTATATTTCTCCATTCCAATATCTATCCCTGAAGTTCCATAAAAATCAGAACTACCGGCGTTATTCCAGAGGTACTACCTCTTTACGGTACTACCGGCATGTGAATGGCGGTACTTCCGCATCTCGGTACTACCGCTATTTGCACGTCGGTACTACCGATTTCTCTAACAAGACATCCATTTCATTCCATTCAATTTTAAACCTACTTTGCTGCTTCCCTTGGTCAAGTTGATCCTTGTTATATTCGCTAGCTACCCTCAAGTACTTTCTTGACTCCATATGCCATTTTGATCGCATTGTGATGTTTTTATCATAAAAATGATATTCTTTCTAAAAGTGGTAGCTTCTCTTGATTATCTTGACCTCGGCATGAGATTCATCTTTTCACATGATATCATCTTAAACCTTCAAATGATATCTAATTTCATTCCTTTCCAATCATGCATCTCTTGACCAAGTTCATGTACTCTCTGTGTACGAGTGGATTATCTCTTTCCCTCTTCTCTTTGGATGCCTTCTTTGAAGATCTTTGCGAGCGAACTTTCAAGCACTTTGCAATTTTCAAGTCTTGTCGACACGTGGTATCCACAAGTGATAATTAAAGACTATCTTTCAAGTGTGATCCACATATAGACATTTTTTGTGCTTAATGTCAAAGGAGAAGAATTTGATTGTAAATAATGATCAAATGAGAGAGTTTGAATCATCACGAGTTTTGGATGGATTTATTTCAAAGAGATGACAAAGAGGGAAATATTGATTGGATGGAGAAAGCCTTTGTGTGTCAAAGGAGTACAACCTTTGTGTAAGGAGGAGTTTTTCTTAGCGCAAATAAAAACATTTTGGGTAAACTATTACATGGGAAACCTAATTTGCAAAGACTCTTTTTGGCTTAGCTTTATTTTGATTTTTTGGTGCTTAATGCCAAAAGGGGGAGAATATTTGGATGATTTTCACCTTGTTCCTTACATGGATATAATTCAATAGCTTCAATTATTATCTTATGTTGATTCATATCCAAATATTGCTATTGATAAAGGATTTGTCATCAATCACCAAAAAGGGGGAGATTGAAAAATCTAGACCCGCCATTATGAGTTAATGGAGTATTTTAGTGATTAATGATAAATCTATTTGTGAGACTAACACTTCTGTTGTTCTATCTATTGTTTAGTCTCAGTTGGATAAAAAGGTGAAAATCAAAGAGGTATGCATTCGACATCATATCCCTATATCTTGTTGCATTCCTCAAATCCAAAATATAGGTTGAACTCCACCGAAAGTCTAACTTGGATATGTGCATATGTTCTTATATACAAATTTGTGTATGCACACATTTAGGGGGGAGTTCACTCTATGATTTGTGGTTTCATTAGTATTGATCCTTGATCTCTACTTTGAAATATATCATTGGGTATATAAAACTTGTGTAGTTCATATATACTCATATATCTTTACATTCAATTATTTGCATTTATGATGGTTGTCATCAATTACCAAAGAGGGAAAGATTGAAGTATCTTGTCCCACCATTATGAGTTAATGGTATGTTGTGGTAATTAATGACAATCACATTGCAGAACTAACATTTTTCATGCGTTGGATGAATATGTTATGTTCCATGATGATAGAGACTTTGGATGACATCATGAGTTGATCGTCATCAAGTCAAGGTTCAAGAAAAGGATGCATCATGTGTTGATGCATATCAAGATCTTGAACAAAAGGAAATCATCGTGTGTCGATGATGTTCAAGAAGAGGAGATGATCATGAGTTGATCATCAAGTCTAAAGAAGACTCATCATGTGTTGATGGAGGTCAAGTGAAATAGTGCATCATGGGTTGATGCACATTCAAATTAAGAACTTGAAGTAAAGAAAATCATCATGTGTTGATGGTTATCAAGTCAATGACCCGGTCTTGAAGTGAAGATGTGCGTAATCAAGCTTCAAAAATATGCTCAAGTCAAAGGTATGACTAGCTAGGGCTAAGGATGTGTTCCTAGTCTTTTACCAGTCTTGGTGTTTGGTTGGAAGACCGGATTGCTAGTATAGGTTGACGTACTATTAAGAGGGGTCTTGTCTAGTAGCTTGAGTCTCATCATATGTTGATAGCTCGTTGTGTTTGCTCTAGCTTCTGCTAGCATGATGGCTATATTTGCGAATGTGTTTTGCAAATAACTGAGGCTCATGCATAATCCTTGTATCATGTGACTTTAGTTTGCGAATGTGTTTTGCAAATGGTTTAAGTCCATGTACATTATTCCTTGTGGCATTGATTCTAAAAGTTGGCAAATGTGTTTTGCAACTTGTTGATAATCTTGCCTTTAACCCTTGTTTGCATCGAGCATCAATTGGCAAATGTGTTTTGCAAATTGAGTTGAAGCGAAAGCCAACTGTGCATTTCTCAGGAAGATCGATAGTATCGACGTGTTGTTGGCGGTACTACCGCACAGCGGTATGACTGAGATAGTGGTACGGTACTACCGCAACCCAGTTTGACCGAAGAATAGTTGGCAGTTCGTTTTTTACAAAGTGACACCTCTTTGTGCTCGGTTGCTAACCTTGAGTGCGGCAGTACTGGAATTTGTGTGGCGGAACTACCGCGTAGTGGTAGTACCGCATATCCGAGTGGAACTACCGCACACCGGAAGTTCTGAACCTTAGTTGGTGGTACGTATTCTCTAGAGAGGGTCAGTGTTGGACTTCTAAGGGAAGCGGTAGTACCGCGCTATGTGAACGGAGCTACTAGAGAGCGGAACTACCGCATATTTGTTGGTGGTAGTATCGCGCCGCTTTCTCAACGGCTAGTTCAGAGGCTTTTATCGCCGTTACTGTGCAGTCGGTTGAAGTGCGGTAGTACCGACCGATGCACGGCGGTACTACTGCTTGTGCTGATTTTTTCAGCATCTTTTCTCCAACGGCTAGTTTTTGTATGTAGGCTATAAATACCCACCTTGACCGATTGTGGGCATTGTTGCTGGTGCCATTACCCATTCTCTTGAGCAAAGAGCAAGCCCTCTCATCTCTTATGTGCATGTGTTGCACTTATTGAGCTAAGAGAGCAAACCCTAAGTGCATGTGTTGTATTAGGTAGTGGATTGTGTATCCATTTGAGCTTAGACACTTGATTGGTTCAAGTGAGCATCTCCGACTTGTTACTCTTGGTGTTTGTTGACACCTAGATGGCTTAGAGAAGTTGCGTTAGTGATCTTCTCAAGGAAGATTGTGAGAAGGCCCGAGCGGTTGTGAGTGGTTTGGTGCTCGCCATCTCCGGAGTGAAGGAAGAGCAACTCCGAATGGATCGAGGTGTTTGTTCGTGTTGGAGCCGGTCCAAGTGGTTGGACTTACCTCGGAGGTGTTTGGCTTAATTCGTGGAGCCGGTCCAGTTAGTTTGGGCTTACCTCAACGTGAATTAGGAGAGACCGACAAGTCTCCTAACACCATGGTAAAACATCATTGTGTCATCGTGGTTTGCATACTTGTGCTTTACTATATCGCAATTTACATTCATAGAATTAAATTGCTTTCTTGTATTTGTATGATTGCTATCATTATCAATAGTCTTATATTGTTGGTGCACTTAGTCAAGATTAATTGATTTAGGTTTTAATTGAGCAAAATCGAATTGATTTACAATTCCGCATATAACTCAGTTTTAGTCAAAAGATTTTAAAACCGCCTATTCACCCCCCCCTCTAGTTGGCCTCCTCAATCTTACAACCGGGAGTTCGAAAAGCATTATGAGAATTTTGCAACTATTTTATGCAGATTATCAGCAGTAATCTTATGAACTCTTTGTGCATAGGTTGAACGGATGGTCGTAGATCCCACTGACAACCAGGTGTCGTGGCACCTCGAAGCATTCTTATTGTGGCTCTTCGGCTGGGTACTGTTTACCAGCAGCCGCGGTGACTCCGTTGACGCCCGCCTCCTGTGGTACGCAAGAGCCATCGTCGACGGGGAGGAGGTGCAGATCAACTGGGGATCTGCCGTACTTGCTGTGACGTACCTCGACATGTGCGAAGCGTGCTGTCGGACGAGGCCGGTCTCTATCCTCACAGGCTGCCCCCTCCTACTGCAGCTGTGGTCATTCGAGCGCTTCTCCCTCGGACGGCCTATGCTGCTGGACTCTAGTCCGCATGCATGGACATGTACCACAACCAAGATGGGCCGGCCGCCGTAGAGGCTCCCTTTGGTGTCGTGAATGCAGTGCGTACTCGCCTATGTTTACTTCAGTCATATTACGGGTCATCCCTTATAATCAATGTCCCAGCTCGCAGGCACAGTTTGCACACGTGCAAGTCACATGCGTGTATGAGCACTTCGTCGAGCAGCTCAACCGCCTCACCGCTAACGATGTTCGTTGGGAGCCAAACCCTGATCAGGAGATGGAGGACCGTGCTCCCGCTGGGTTGTCCTCACTGTGCTGGCACGACCGTGCGTACTGGCTGATGCGGAAGAAGCTCGTCTTTGGTGTGTTCGTCGAGGACTACATGGTGCACAGGCTGATGCGCCAATTCGGCCGCCGCCAGGTTGTTCCTGTTCCAGTTGGGATGCCGGTGCCCGACTCGACCCACACGTGAGTTAGACACAACACATGTTCGTATATTTTTTCCTGTTATGCTACGATGGCTTCTAATTGTAGTGGTGCGTTTCGTAGGCATAGTAGGAGGGGTGGCTGTAGGACGAACTGGGCAGCGAAGATGGAGTCGTGGCTAGCGCAGTGGGTGGACACCCTCTAGGACTGCATGCAGGAGGGCTCCCCGCACGACCCCAGCGTGTACGACGAGTACCTACACTGGTACGCTCCGCAGACACGCATCAGGCTAGTGCATGTCATCGACCCTCCCCCCGCTAGCGTACCAGCACCGACCGACGCGTACCCTATACACTTCACGCGAAACGTGCACCTCGCTGTATGTACTCTTGTGGTTCAACATGTTTGAGTAAGGCCACGTCAATTACAAGTTTGACGCTTTTGTGTACTCCTTGCAGACGGACATCAACGTCACGATGGCACGGGAGTCGTGGTCAATCCTGGATAGGCTCGCCCACAGTGTGGAGGTGACGCGGGACGAGATGGCGCAATTTGCCCGTTGGGTCTACAGTGGGGCAAGGCATGTAGTGACCCTGACGTCGCGCAAGACGATCCATGAGGTGGCCACATCGGCACATACGTCGAGGCCGGCACGTCCTACAGCCCAGTCAGGAGGCTTAGGAGGGGCACATTCACGTGCCCCACTTGTGCCTAGGCAGGTTGAAGGGTCAGATTGGACACGTGCCCCGCCTCCGCCTGGGCAAGCTGGAGGGTCAGACTGGACACATGGCTACCCACCCCCGCCTCTGTCGGGTTAGGCCGGAGTGTCCAAGTGGGCACGTGGGTACGCACCACCACCGCCGCCGTCGTTGTTCCTGGACACCTACCCGACAAAGACCAGGCGATCCTTTCTTCCCGACCAGATGGACAAATATGACGTATAACCCTTTGTCGCGCGCCATGGCCACAACGAAGGTACGTTTTCTCTCTTCAGGTTTGTGATCGTCGATATATTGTAGGGATTAACATTATTTGTCCTGCAGGTTTCGTGCTCCAGGAGAGAGTTCAGCTCTCCCCGCACGATGACGTCCACTAGGTCGTGGACGCCTTCTTCGCGGATTACCCCGGGGAGATCAGGGGAGTAGCTGAGCCCGCACCCATCGTGGTTCTTTCCGGGTTGCAGCTCAGTGGGGCCCCAGTAGACACGCAGGCACAGGTGGAGTCGACCCCCAAGGCCTTGAGAGCACGGATCAACAGGGCTCCTGAGCGACTTTCCCTGTCTGGGCCCCGACACCGGCACCCTACGCTTCGGAAGCCCAAGCGGGGCCGTACTGGTGGGCGCGGACCAGGTGTGGGACTTGGCGACGACGGAGGAGGTGCTACGGGTGGCGTAGCGGGTGGCCAGTAGGGGGTCTTCATTGCACTCTGTGTACTTGTGTTATGTGTTTACGTATTCTAGTTCGTAGATACTATGACATGGTTGTCTATGCATTCCCTTTTGCATTGTACTATAACTTATGGTATTACTTACCAATCGTTCGTGCCCTAATCGCTGAACCGTTGGACGACTTAATAGCAAAAAAGTGGTCCACTACTAGCTGCCAAGTCGTCCAACGGTTTAGCGACTAGTCGGCGTGTCGCTAAACCGTTGGGTCAGTACTTACTGCCAAGTCGTCCAACGGTTGAGCGAATAGTCGATGTGTCGCTCAACCGTTGGCCCACTACTTGCTGCCAAGTCGTCCAACGGTTGAGCGACTGGACGGTTGTATAGAAAGGCAGACCCTGTCCCGTCACGGTTTCTTTTGCCATTTCTCTCGGCAGACAATAAGAGCAAATCGTTAGAGGAGAAAAGGGGAGGGATAGAAGGATAGGGGTAGTGAAGAGGGGAGAAGGTAGGGAGAGGGAGAAGTAGAGGAGCTCGGGAGAGGGAGAAGCAGAGGAGCTCGAGAGAGGGAGAGAAGGGGAGGATAGGAGCTTGGGAGAGGTAGAGAAGGGGAGGAGAGGAGAGGAGCACGGGAGAGGGGGATAAGGGAGGAGAGGAGCTCGAGACGTGAAAGAGAAAGATGAAGGAAGCTCGTTGATAAGAAGAGAAGGTCTCCGCGTGAAGGTAATAGTCTTATATTTTCTTGTCCTCGGCCGAATGTAGGCGATGTGTAGCTGCTTGTTGGTTTAGCATGTATTTGGTGAATGCATGTTGAGAAATCGCTGGTTGCAATATTTGAAATATTTGCAGTGATAAATCAGTCATGTCGGAGCCCACAAGATTGAAAGTGCATTACGGTGTTGGTACGGTTCATGAAGGTCCATACGGTGTTGACTTAAGTGGTTTCCAGCAAGTCAGTATGGTACACCCGGACGTGGAGAATGCCCGAATCAGAGATGTCCTACGATGGCACGGGGAGCGGTTTCCGGCGGCAACGTGGGGTTTCCATCAAGGCGCAGCAAAGGAGGAGGCACGAGGTGGCGGCACGGCTGAGGGAGGAGGGTGGCGGGATACGGTGGGGGAGAGAGATAGTACACGCAACCGACTGTATACGTGGTTTTGATTTTTCCAGATAAAAACAGCAAATATTCTCCCACTACTAAAGATGTCCTAGGTCGATCTGGCGCTTCCTCCAAAGGCACACTCGTGATGTCGTGTGACGGCGAGATAAAGAGGAGAGACGTCGAGGTTCACGTGGTCCCACGTCGAGAACAGCTCGGCCTCTGCTCGGTCGGAGTTGATGGTGTGAAGTGTAAACTCGTGAGTCGTGAGTCGTGAGTCGCGTACGTCGTAGTACGAGAGCCCCATGGTTCCCGTGGAGAACCAGGCAAACACGCGTCGCGACGCGCGTTCCGACTTCCGAGTGGCGCGGTGACGCTGACATGAAATGCCAGTTGGTGTTGTTTTCCCTTGTGATTGCCCTCGTGACAGTCAGTATCAGATTAGACACTCTAGCATTTCGTTTTGCACGTTCGGTTGTTCCAGTGTCAGCGTTGCGCGTCATATTTTAAGCTGCCCTGGCCGGCCACAAAATTTTTGTTTAGTCGGACAACTTTTTTTTTTAGAGATAACTAGTTGGCACAACTATATTAAGAGTTGTTGAATGAAAAGTCACAGATGAAATCATGAAAAACATCACACAAAGGATCCATTCAGCATATAGCTTTAAGGATTGAATTCTGAGGACATCCGGGGTATAGCTTTAAGGATTGAATTCTGAGGATTGAGTGTAGCTCAGTTGGCAAGAGCGGTCATCGTACCCCCTGTTCGTCTAGATTTGAATCATCGGATTCATCTGGGTGCTCACTCCCCTCTTTTAAGGGTGCTCACTCCTCTCTTTAAGATAGTGAGAGTTCCTGGCCATGGAAAAAAAAAGGATTGAATTCTAGCCTTTAACCAGAAATTCGAGTGTTCAATGTGTTTATAGAAAAACTATTACTTTGTAATTTGCTATTTTCTTTCGCCACTCTAAATTAGATGGATATATGGATGCAAAGGTGCTTGTTAAGGAGGGCCCTCATAATTTTTAGTACTTACAATGTACTAATAACAAACAATGCATTAAATGGGACGCTTTTAAGTCGAGTCATTCATTCATTACAGCAAACTTGTGTGTTTTAACAAACAAAGTAAGCAAATGAATTTATACTTCCCAGCGTATAATCATGGATGTTACATGCAAGTTTACACCCCTGCTCCACAATGTTCGATTTGATGTCACGCACGCAATGAAATCAACCACTAATAAAGACGTCCAACCTTCAAGACGATGATACTCTCCGTTTCTAAATACATGTCATTATAGCTTTTACATTTTTATTCTTCAACTAGTTTGCCCGTACGTTGCTACGAAACATCTTATAAATATAATCATTTATCAATTAAGTAGATATAATATATCTCAATTCATCAAGGCGCGCGGAGCAGAGTAGAAAAGCGGGGATGGAGAGGAGGAAGTGAAACCAAACTTGTCAATTCCATTCCGGAGGCCATTCCGGTTTCTCTCTTGGAATAGAATGTGCCGGTATCGGTCCATTCCGGTGTACCGTTCCAGAGTTTAGTATAGTAATATATGTATATTTATAAATATATAATATGGAGTTTTAATCTAACCTACCAAGCATGAAACTAGAAGAACCGATGTACATTGGGCCCATAATTCAGCCCAGTTTAGTTTTGTTTACTGAGCCCAACTACCAAGCGTGACCCCAGCGGATAGCTACACGTGACGTTTTGCCTCGTACCAACATTTCCTGTGCAATTTTGCCCCGGTATCGGAATCAGTGGAACTCTAAATTCAGTAGGAATGATCGAATTAGCCGCATGGTTTAATCGGCCGGAATTGTGGCGATGACGAATGAAGCCCACCCTGTGCCATTTTACTCGCCGAAACGGAATCTTCCAGCCATTCCGGTCGGAACGAAATGAAATTTACAAGCCTGAGTGAAACCCGTCCAGATCCGAACGTTGGACGCGGCGACGGAGCCAAGACGCGCGAAGCAGAGCAAAAGAGCAAGAGTGAAGGCGAGGACAGAGAGGAGGAAGTACAAACGGCATCACAGACGATGCCAGGAGAGGAGCAGAGAGCTCGTGATGCAAGTAAATAATTTACTGATAACGTGGTCCACATGTCAATAGAGAGGGACAGATGTGGGAGGGTGACGACGGACGGCTACCAACTATAATTTTTAAATAGTAAAGATACATATCATTCTATACTATTATACACTTTCGAGGTAACTTTTTAACATTATTTTCTTTGCATACCCCTCTCGTTCCTATTTTAAATGTCATTTACTACCATGAACTAAAGTACACACAACATCCAAAAGTAATAAATGACCAAATAAAGGAGGGCAAGATGGGTTTTTTTTGTGTGTGTGTATAAAATAGGCATTAGTGTTCTCCCTGTGACACGCACAACCAATTCCGTTCCATGGAGCATAATTGCGCAGCGTGAAGCACGCACATAATCATTGCAATTTAGAATTACCCTTTTTTTTCATTCCCAATCATAGGAATATAAGATGCAGCGAACAGAACTAGCCTCCCTATTCGCCAACAGATAATTCTAGCCATATCTATTGTTGTCAGTAAATCAGTTAACCGTCATCAGCAGCCAGGGTTCATGCTCCACTCTCGTTAGCCTACACAAAACTGAAATGCCATTATCGTCCTTCCCATTGCAACGATCCTGCTTGTGTTGGTTTTCTGAAGTTCTGAAGTCCAATGTTAATTACGGATGGCTCGACTAAAGAGAACAAGACCTGCACACCATAGTTAAAATTGGGATGAGATGAGATAACATTACCAGTTCAATTTAAACAATTTTTAATGTACCTTCATAATGCAAACACAGAAGCTTGTCTTGAGCTTGGCTTTGTTTTTAAGATGTCTTTTGTTCAACAACCAAATCAGCAGCGGAGTAAGACTCGGCAATAGACTGGTATATACAAGACGGAGTTTGCATTCCTCTCTCAAGGGAAATATCAAAACATAATCATGAATCGCATGACAAAATAGTAGAAAAACAACTGGAAAATAATATGGGGGCAGACATAGTACCGATAACTTGAACCTTGAGTTTCAAAATTACCACTGATAGATATACTTCAACCATAATAACATTAAGTTATGAAATGGCACAACATATTTAGAGCCGGAACTCTATACATGGAAGTAAGTACCTTGTTTCATGAGGGTGTTTCTAGTGTCAAACAAGGGTAGATGATGACATATAACTAGAGGCACTCACCTTAATTTAGTATATAACTCCTATATTTGGATTTAGATATCCAATATGCTAGAGGCACTCACTCCTCTCTTTAAGATAGCGAGAGTTCCTGGCCATGGAAAAAAAGGATTGAATTCTAGCCTTTAACCAGAAATTCGAGTGTTCAATGTGTTTATAGAAAAACTATTACTTTGTAATTTGCTATTTTCTTTCGCCACTCTAAATCAGAAGGATATATGGATGCAAAGGTGCTTGTTAAGGAGGGCCCTCATAATTTTTAGTACTTACAATGTACTAATAACAAACAATGCATTAAATGGGACGCTTTTAAGTCGAGTCATTCATTCATTACGGCAAACTTGTGTGTTTTAACAAACAAAGTAAGCAAATGAATTTATACTTCCCAGCGTATAATCATGGATGTTTCATGACAAGTTTACACCCCTGCTCCACAATGTTCGATTTGATGTCACGCACGCAATGAAATCAACCACTAATAGAGACGTCCAACCTTTAAGACGATGATACTCTCCGTTTCTAAATACATGTCATTATAGCTTTTACATTTTTATTCTTCAACTAGTTTGCACATGCGTTGCTACGAAATATCTTAGGAATATAATCATTTATCAATTAAGTAGATATAATATATCTCAATTCATCAAGACGCGCGGAGCAGAGTAGAAAAGCGGGGATGGAGAGGAGGAAGTGAAACCCGTCCAGATCCGAACATTGGATGCGGCAACGGAGCCGAGACGCACGAAGCAGAGCAAAAGAGCAGGGGTGAAGGTGAGGGCAGAGAGAAGGAAGTACAAATGGCGTCACAGACGATGCCAGGAGAGGAGCAGAGAGCTCGCGATGCAAGTAGATAATTTACTGATAACGTGGTCCACATGTCAATAGAGAGGGACAGATGTGGGAAGGTGAGAACGGACGACCACCAACTATAAATTTTAAATAGTAGAGATACATATCATTCTATACTATTATACACTTTCGAGGTAACTTTTTAACATTATTTCTTTGCATACCCCTCTCGTTCCTATTTTAAATGTCATTTACTACCATGAACTAAAGTACACACAACATCCAAAAGTAATAAATGACCAAATAAAGGAGGGCAAGATGGGTTTTTTTTTTGTGTGTGTGCGTTTAAAATAGGCATTAGTGTTCTCTTCTCCCTGTGACACACACAACCAATTCCGTTCCATGGAGCATAATTGCGCAGCGTGAAGCACGCACATAATCATTGCAATTTAGAATTACCCTCTTTTTTTGCATTCCCAATCATAGGAATATAAGATGCAGCGAACAGAACTAGCCTCCCTATTCGCCAACAGATAACTCTAGCCATATCTATTGTTGTCAGTAAATCAGTTAACCGTCATCATGTAACGCCCTCAAATTTCGGGGACGTTAAACTCTTCACAACCGTTCAGGATGTGCAGTTGCGAAGTAAGCAGTGTCTCAAACAAGCTTTCGATTACAACAAAAGCCAATCTTTTATTACTTAAGATTAAGACTTAACAGCCAGTTTTGACACTGACACGAGCATCCAAGCCCAAAGTTATAATACAAGACAAAAGAACTTCAAACCACAGGCACACTTGAGTGCGGCTGAGACCTAATAACAGTAGTCGTTGCCATCCGTAGGTCCACCAAAATCCTGTTCAACCAGATCTTCTGCATTTTCCCAGGTTTCTTCTGTAGATTGTTTGCAGATTATGCAAGAATGAGTACAACTACCGTACTCAACAAGCCATATGGGAAAGCTAAATAATTACATGCAAGGAGTTCAAAGGGTTGTTAGGTTTTACCTTAACAGGTATATGTGGATGCAATTTGTAGTTTAAAGCAGTTTACAAAACAGTAAAACAATAATACATAATAACATCAAGGGTTTCTCAACAAACCACAATTACCAACTTACCATCTCCAAAACCCTACTTATGCCTCATGTACTGGAATCACCCATTAACACAGCTTCATTAACCGGAAGCACGGCGTATTCGAATAACATTGATTTTCACTCTGCAGAGTTGCCCAACTTTACCCACACGATATCACAAACTCACATTGCCACGCATCATGTTTGCGTACAACTGAGTTAGGATAACAAAGCCTTTTCACTGTTCAACCTTTTCTAGCTTTTACTCGGTAGGTTTTAACTCCATACAACCCTAGGGAGACTCCACCGGCCCAATGGATCTTGCAACCCTATGCTGACGGCACCTACTGCTAGTGTAGACTCACCGAGTGTCCTTCAGCCCACTCTGTCACACCCCAGTTCCACAACTACTCTATCACACAAAAGCAGTTACCTTTCCAGTAGATATTCAATCAGATGAGCAGTGTACTTAGCCAGGGAGTAATGACCACACATGTGATTGAGCGGTTTACTGTGTCTGTTACTTGGCACAAGGTTCTTGTCCTTACTTGTCATCTAGTGAGGCAATGGCCCAACTTTCGGTTGTCCACATCTAGATCTCAATGATGACTCACTTTTAACCCAAGTCTATTGGGTTGTCCAACTTAATGGACACAACCCTCAACTCTCCACCAAAACCATTGGCGAACCGCCAATACTGCTTTTGATTGATGAACACAATTGAGTGACAAAGCTATTTATATAGATAATATTTTATGTGAACTTGTCAAGATGAATATGGTCTACAAGTGTTGGGTAGGTTTGTATGTGGGGTTATAGGATTTATCTAATTATCATGGCATTCAAAAGTATTATTTGAATAATTAAAGTAATTGGCTCAAATATAATAATGAAAGTATCAATATAAATATATGACATGTGGGTTCAAAATGATCAAGGAATGCGACTTGGCTTCTTGCACAAAGTCCTGTTGATACTGGCCTTGTCCGGCGTCTTCTGGAGTCTGGTCGTCTAGATCGTAACCTAACGAGAAGCAATGCAATAAAAAGAAAACAAGTAAAAACTAGCTCAACAAGGAAAAAAATGGGAATAACAAGCAAGTAAATAAAACCAAAAAGAGACTTAAAGGAAGGGGGGGTGCGGGATGGTGGGATTTATCTGGTGTTTATTTGGACTGGAAGGAGTTTGATATTCGGATCCAACTACAACAAAACTATTGTAAAGGATTAAAGAAATCTATAGGAATGTGGGAATATTTATTTGGGGCTTGGCATAGCTGAACAGAGTCAAGATTGGGTTTTATGAGTTCGAGACGGACAGAAAGGATATACTAACTCAATTTAGGGTTTTCGAAGAATAGTGATCACTTTACTGTTCATACCTATTAATTAGATATAAACAATATTTAATCACTATTTTAGGTTTAGGAATAGGAATTAGGATTTACTGTGCATTTTCTGGAATTTTGGAACAGTAAACATGAAATTTACTGTGCTGTGAACAGTAACGGGCTGGCTTTTAAACAGTATTGGGCTAAACAGTGAATCTAAACAGTAATGGGCTTCACTGTGCGGCCTTAAAAGAAATGGGCCGAGCCCAGGCCGAAACGGCCCACGGCCCACCACACGCGCGCGTGCACGCGGCCAAAAGGCCGCTAGGGCTCATGGGCGCCGTCACAGCGCCCTCCATGGGCCAGACGCGGACGAGTCGGCGAGGCGGCTCAGAGCGCCAGCGTTAGTGGCGGCGACGGCGGAGGCCAGCGGCGGGACGGAGAGGACAGCGCGAGGAGGCGCCGCCCAGGTAGGTCCCCGGACCCTAGGGTTTTGGTGTGGGTTTTTGGCTTGGGTTTGCCGTTGGGTTTTGGGGTGGCGGCGAGGAGTGGGCGGCAAGCACGATCCGGTGGATCTAGGGCCGGAGAGGGTAGGGAGGGACCCGGAGGGTTGGGATGGCTTCGGGTGGGAGGGATTTGCAAGGGAGGGGGTTTTGTTCTTACGGGGTGGGAAACCGAGGTGGCGGGGTTGCTTACCGGCGTCGGGGATGAAGGCGGGGAGGGGGAAGGGTTGGTGCGGGTTGAGGAGGCCGAGCGGGTGGCTTTAGTTTCCATGAGGCGCGGGAGCAGAGAGAGGTATGGGCGGCGCGCTGGCGCTGCAGAGGGGAGATGGTAGGGTGAGGGTGCTTGGCGGTGCTTGACGGACAAAGCGGTGGCAGGGGGCGTGGTCGCGTCATGTGGCGGCCCCTCACCGGAGCAATCCGGAGGTGGCGCCACCGCCGGGCGCAGGTTTGCAGGTGGGCGCAGTGGGGTGGCGGCGAGGTGGCGGCGCACTGTGCGGCTTGGTACGGGGCGGCGGCCAAAGGCGGTGGTGGTGGCGGCTTCCCATGGCAACGCGGCCACAGGGTGGAGGCGGCCTCGGGCAAGGGCGCGACCGCGAGGGCGAAGGCGGGGAGGGAAACGGGGAAAGCGGGATTAGGGTTAGGGTTTGGGATTTGGCCGAAATTTGCTGATTTGGATTTGAAACTGAAATTCAAATTAAACTCAAATTGATTTTGAATTTTTGAAATTTTTGCAGATGTTTCACATCAGCAGCCAGGGTTCATGCTCCACTCTCATTAGCCTACACAAAACTGAAATGCCATTATCGTCAATCCCATTGCAACGATCCTGCTTGTGTTGGTTTTCTGAAGTTCTGAAGTCCAATGTTAATTACGGATGGCTCGACTAAAGAGAACAAGACCTGCACACCATAGTTAAAATTGGGATGAGATGAGATAACATTACCTGTTCAATTTAAACAATTTTTAATGTACCTTCATAATGCAAACACAGAAGCATGTCTTGAGCTTGGCTTTGTTTTTAAGATGTCTTTTGTTCAACAACCAAATCATCAGCGGAGTAAGACTCGGCAATAGACTGGTATATACAAGACGGAGTGTGCATTCCTCTCTCAAGGGAAATATCAAAATATAATCACGAATCGCATGACAAAATAGTAGAAAAACAACTGGAAAATAATATGGGGGCAGACATAGTACCGATAACTCGAACCTTAAGTTTCAAAATTACCACTGATAGATATACTTCAACCATAATAACATTAAGTTATGAAATGGCACAACATATTTAGAGCCGGAACTCTATACATGGAAGTAAGTACCTTGTTTAATGAGGGTGTTTCTAGTGTCAAACAAGGGTAGATGATGACATATAACTAGAGGCACTCACCTTAATTTAGTATATAACTCCTATATTTGGATTTAGATATCCAATTTGCTATGCCTAAATGCTTTACAGATAGAAGTGGGGTTAGATTTGCAGTCAAAGTATGGAAAACAACAACAGGGTCGCATGATGGTAAATAAGCCAATCACAGAAATACTATCAATATCTTTTGTGTCAGCTACAATACCAATGAACAAAAACTGAGTTCTGCAATTTAATTGCTTCCTCAAAAGTTAATAATAGCTTGATACTGATGGCATTGGGCATCTTTTTTCAAACTCTCAAGTAAATAGAGATCAAAGGAGAACAAACGCGTGTGTTAACAGACATTTATCCCTATGATGTGTTTAAATCAAATGTGTGCCGTTAGAACTAGAGGCATAATAAATGGATCGACAAATGGAGGAAGATCTTCTAGAGGTGTTGGACTAATTGATAGGCTTGGACTATCCACTTGGATACGAATTGCATTTGGACTGTTCTTAACACTAATGGAATATGGACATGATTTTGATAGTCATTTAAGTTCGATATAAGCTAGACTTATGTAAAACTGTAACTTATACCAAATCCATTGACACCTCTACTGTCACGTACACGAATTAGGTGGGCCGTGATCCCAAGAGGCATGACCATGCCAAGGCCGACGGTCGCACCCCAAGGGCAGGGATAGATGAGATATTATGAATTCTTGATATATTTATTAGTTGATTGAAGAAGACACAATGTTGTTCATTTTATAAGGATGATTCGACTTGAGCCATAAGAAACAATATCTGTTTACAAGGAAACATATCTCTAATAGATGGAATATATCTATAAGAAAGTAAACCCGACTAACAAGGAAACTAACTATATCTCTATTTCTCAACTACTAATGCACCCGCAAGCCCAGCATAAACAGTGCGCGGTTGCTACAGTACCATGGGTGTTGTCCATGTGTGAACAGTAATCCGTGCGTGTGGCAGCTTGTGCCCCACTTAATGGTCTAGCCTGCGCCCATGACATTACACCCCTCCCGGACATGCAGCTCGTCCTCGAGCTGCTTAGGTGGGGGCCACGGTTGCAGTCCAAGTAGGCCCCACGTTGATAAAAGGTTGCAATGCCGGTGCCCCTTTGCTTGGGTACACGCGTACAAGCGTCACACGCAAGTAGCAGCCCGGGCAGTACCTCCACGATGCACTTGGCGTTCGACCGGGTCGACAGGCGGTTCCTTCCCAGACGGACCGCCTGGCTCGGGCGGGTCCTCCCCGGTCGGACCGCCTAACGATGCCCTCCACACCCGACCGTACAAAACGCCTTGCTCGCATTGTTGGTGGTGGTTGTCGATGTATCGGCTAGGGCAGACTGCTACAACGCCACGACTAGCTCCGACAACGTCGCCCATGGAGATAGCAATGACGGAGCTAGTGGCAGCGCCGACTCTAGGGGTGGTGGTGCAGCCCTTGCAACAGCACGCGTTGCCTCCAGCAACTCTTTCATCCAAGCCATTGATTTATCCATCATGGCCATGGTGGTGGCCTTGATGTCATCGAGGGCAACAATAAGGCTGGTGAACGAGGGCCCCATCTTAGCGTTATTGGACTTCAACTCGGCGTAGGTAGACGCGGCATCGGAAGCCATGGTGAGTGACTCTGATACCAATTTGTTGCGTACATGAATTAGGTGGCCCTGAACCCAAAAGGCGCGACCACGCCAAGGCCCGCGACCACACCTCAAGGGCAAGGATAGAGGAAATACTAGAAACTCTTGATATATTTCTTAGTTGATTCAAGAAGATACAATGTTGTCCATTTTATAGGGATGACTCGACTTGAGGCATAAGAAACGATCTCTATTTATAAGGAAACATATCTCTAATAGATAGAATATATCTATAAGGAAGTAAACCCAACTAATAAGGAAACTAATTATTCTTATCTCTATTTCCTAACTAATAATCACCCACGAACAGTGTGCGGTTGCTGCAGTACCACCGGGACTATACACATGTGTGAACAGTCATTCGTTCGCGTGCCAGCTTGTGCCCTACTTGATGGTCTAGCCCGCACCCATGACATCTACATGCAGCAATAAAGCAAACAACATCAAAATGATAACGCATACAGCTTTTTTTAAGTCATTCAATTGAAGAAAAGAGCTTTCAGAAAGAGCTTACGAATCAATGGTGAAAAGCCTGATTAAATTTGGAGGTACATAGTCAAACGCTGGATTGACAACATTTAGAAGAGGTGTGCCGTCCCGAGTAATGAAGTCCATGCAATTTGAGAAGTCACCCAAGTCAAGCAAATCAGATGGCAGTTTGAGTTCATTCAGCAATACCTCAGGGTTGTGTGGATACAAAGGACATAGCTGCAACCAGAGCAACACGAAAGTGTTAGGTTTGCTGCCAGGGCAAATAACTTGGGAAAAAAATGGAACTTTGTGAAATAAATATTCTAATGCACTAATGTAATACAATTATTAAGATGCTGTTGGATAACATGTATACATTAGAACCGGTAAGATTAGCTACTGCTCCAACTCTCAGCAGCCAAAATTTATGAAAACATTTCTAGCTTTTGAGGTGTCATCCTTCCTCCTCTGCACAAGTTTATTCTATTTACCCCAAGTATTAAAGCGTCAAAGAGAGGCCACAAGATGATGGGGGTATATTTGTAAATAGAAGCAAATAGTGTAACCGCTAATTCACGTAGTATGTGCATGCTTAACATGATGATCAATATTAGCACGCTTGTATTGCTCCTTATCTAATTTAGAGTGGGTTTACCATTTATGAGTAAAAAGATGCCACAAAGGTTTGATGATAAGCCCAGAGAAACTGCCATATGCATATTGACTAGAAGTCTAGGCATGGTATGCCTTCACGTTAATAGACAAACATGATCCTGGTACTATAGTTACTTCAGAAATGTAAAATCTTGACATGGATGTCATCAGCAAGTGAATGACATACTGGAAAACAACCTTGTGGCTCCCAGCAACGACAACAAAGGCGACATCGTGCCGTTGTGCGGCAAGTGCAATCATGTTCGTGCCTACTGGTGCAATGACTGCACCATTTGCCATTATTGCATCAGCTCCAACAATCACCTTTATGATTTACCACGAAAATCAGCAATTATATTTTGAAAGGAAATACAAACCTAAAACAACAAAAAAATAACCAACATTGTTACCATGTCAACTCAGGAGATCATAGCAAAAATAGCCAAATCAGTTATAACGGTAGTCTATAGACCTTCCTCTAGCAACACTTTTGCAAGATTATGCCCCTGGTATCTGATTAAAGCGTCAATGCCATAACAGTGAACAAATGAGAGAACATATATGCAGCAAATTAACAGTTAAAGTAAAGTGGATATTGTGTATAAACCTTGGAGCACCTTCAGCAACATACACATGAAAGATCGCTTCTTGTCCTTTGCAGCTAACAAGAACTCCTTTACAGTTCTAGAACTACCCAGGGTCAGGATTACCTCGCTGTGGAAAGAAAATCATCAGTTAGTAAATAAATTAACTTCTCGTAAGTGCACATCTGATGCAGTTGTGCAGTTGCTTAAGGTTAACCTGGAGTCACTTAGCATAAAAGAATAAGAGTTAATGATACCTTCAAGTTAATGGCAGTTTAATATCTTTATGGAAGTTTCAAAGCTACAATTGACAGTAGACAGTAGTTTACAACAAAACAATCTGAGTATCTCCATAAAAATATAATAATTCATTGAAGACAATTGGCTCGCTTGTTGTCTTTCTCGGTATGTTCACTCCTGTTCGAAGCACCGTATTAAGCAACATTTTCTTTCCTACAGCTGTGGCATAGTTCTTTCCCCTAATTGTGAAGTTCCAATCAATTGTGCTCTCACCTCCACAGTCCACACAACATACATACTCCCACGCTGTCTCATTGAACCTAATGCTTAACTCTCCTCCAAGCAATAAATGCAGGGGAATCTCCTTATGTTCCACATGATTGCCATCGATTCTTTTTACAACTAGAAGTTAAATCCCATAATGAAGCATATGCTGCATACCAAAGTCCTTTGTTTACTAATCTCAGAGGAGGAACATTACATTCTGAGGTGTGGAAAAGAAAACCATTTTCCTAGCACTAATCATTTTCTCTGCACTTCTTTTGGAAGTTAATAAAACAAAATGAACCCAGAGCATCTAGAACATGAAAATATGGAATAGCTCAATTTTTGTTCATGATGAATACTTCTGACAAAATAGCACCTATTTGTAGGAGGGACAAGACTATACTTAGAATGGTGAATGGTCTATATTTGAAGGTGAAAATTTTCTTATGTTGGCCAAGGGAAGATCATACTTTTGGTGGATAAGCTCCACAGCTTGCTCAGCAATCTGGTCGTAGCATGTGTCCATCTATTGAAACAGTTCACCAAGGGCAGCAATGACATCATGCTTTAGCTTCTTACCTTTTGAATTCTTATCTGCAACTTTTGAAGTGTAACACGCAGAATGTTAATGCCAGAAGATAAACTTGAGAATTGGGATGATATGCCTTTGCCCTGTTTCGGATAATCTATGGACAAATCCACTCATCAATTTAAAATAAACAAGGACTAAAGAAGTAATCAAGAACATGGACTTAAGTAGGCATCAAGAAGAGAAATAGAACATAATCAACATATGATACATACATTTGCTTTTATCTGAGTCCTCAGTGGCAGTCACAGAAATATTTTCCAGAATAGTTTGCAATGAGGGTGCCCGGAGAGCTCTTCTTGCACGCGCAGCAAGGATAACAACTGACATGGTAAGACGGTTATCATTTCCATTGTGAAATTCATCATCACTATTCCTTATGTCCTCATCCTCCACTCTAATTATATGCAGAACTCGTCTCACAATGTTCCCCACAGCAAGCTCTGCATTCCACGTCGTTTAAAAGTAGTTGTAAGCTAAGGTATATTTGGACAATGACAGAGAATTAAGGAAGAGACCCTGCATTCCCATGTAACTAAATATAATATAAACGAGCATTCGCACTACATATAAAGCAGAATTTAACCATCACACTTAAATTGCGGTAAAAACACATTATTCTCGGATATGGCACTCCCCCATTTCCTTTCTGAAAAGAACTGTATCCCCTTTCGGCATCAAGCATCTTCCAACAACCAGATTCATCAAGAAGTAAAGCAAACAGTATACTCTAGGGAGTGAGAAAAGCTTATAATGCATATGATTTAATCCTAATGGCACAAAAACTGACATATCACTGTGCAGGCATCCTAATTCAACTTCACTAACCACTATTACACAAAAATATATACGATCCCACTAGAACACTCACATCTCACAAAGAGAACTAACTGGATCAGCAAAATTTTGGTTCAATTAGGCTTTTGTAGGCTCATCGACGTAGCTGGAGAGGGAATGAGCTAAGATATAGCACCCAGAGATGGGTACAATCAAACCGACACAAATGTTAGTGCTTAATTACATATTTACTTTGTAATCACGAACACCAACGCATGTGGAGGCAATAAACTTCACAGGCTACATTGCACATGGACTAAATCCAACAGCATTCGTATCAATGACCAGGCACACAACAATAAACTTTGTGGGTGTTGGTAGAGACAATGCAATGAGCTTAACTTAGAAAGTGTGTCACTAGACTAGCATACATACTAGTGTGTCAAAACCAAATAAAATGAATAACACTGACAAAGTATGACCAAACTTATTAATAGTGTCTACAGTCCAACAAGTTCCAGTTTTTTTTATTTTTGACATAAGAAGGTAGAGAATTCTCTACCTTACGACCATTGTATTAAAATGGCAGCCAACCGTGAGTTAGGGTGTGTCTGGATGGGTGAACAAAGTTGTCGGACCCGGATTTCGTGAATCCAACTCCTCTGTGAAATTACTGTGCTATTCCCTGGATCAGTAGCTAGCACTTCACAGTACGCATTGCTGAATCATTCATACAAGCGTAAACTGAAATATTAAAATATTACAACCAACTGCGTAACATAGACCACGTCGGGTCGAGTTTTACAAAAGGGGCCGAGCAGGCCAAATGGATTACATCACAAAAGAGTGACGTGAACTATAGCGGAAGCAAAAGGCGAGGTAGGGCTCATCTCACACAGGCAAGCGACTGGGGTAACCCGTGTACGACGGATATTAACCATGGGTTGGATAATATCAGTTGTACGCGAATACCAACGAGTCTACTTAGACTGGGCGAGACCTAGACTACAGACTATACTACTCCTCGTCATAGCCTTGTCCATCATCTTCTGGGCCGTCGTAGAAGGCGTAGTCTCCATCGTCTTCATTATCTGAAGGGTTGGGGGAGAAGCGAGAATGAGCACTACTACCGTGCTCGCGAGCCAACACACAATGCAATTATATACATGCAAGGCTTAACAAGGATGGCTCGGGTTCTTTTATTTGCGAAAGCAACTTTTCAAATAACATAATCACAAAGTCCTATCACTTAGCATTTTGAACAAATTGCATTTTAATAAAGAGAGCATGTGCAATAATTATTTTAGTAGAGAATCCATCCGTGAAACTCTACCAATGCATCCTTTTAATTGGGCGGCCTCCAATAACCACAACCACCGAGCTCGACGACTCGGGCAAAATCCAAAAGCAGGCTAGGTGAGCCCTTCCACCATTTTCCATACCACCCACAAAGTTGTTTTGAAATAGAACTAACTCAAGTTATGATTCCCATGTCCGCCTTTGACCGTAGGCACTACTGCTTAAACAGCTTTTAGACTCTGCAGAGGTTGCACACTTTACCCACAAGAGATAGTCTACCCGTTACCCCACATGATTCCGTAGTCATGTAGTTGGGCGGCAAATCACAAGAACCTTTCTAGCTATCTCGCCCTTTCCGTCAATCCACCCATACGGGTTACGCCCATATGTTGTGCGGGATGTTCACCACAACGACTAGCGCAATGCCCCTACCACAACGTCTAGCGCACTGTAACTTCACCTTTTGGTGTCCTTCCAAGCCGGAGTATCTCGCGACTTGTACGTTCTTCGTTCCCCTCCAGTGAGATGACATCCAAGGTTTAATAACTTTACTAAGCCAAGTTGCACTTTGCAGACTTGTGGTTGTACTTGTTTAACACAGGAGGTCGTGACAAGATTAAGTCCTTAGGGTTATCTGGACGGTTCATTCCACAAGCCAACCAACCATGTGCTCCCTGAGCACCCACCACCTCACCATCCGCCCAGACAAAGCTAGCATTAGGGTTTTGAGGAGGGAAACCAATTTATTTTCACAATCCTTTAGCCAATGGACCACCAGTGACTACCCAAAACATTTTATGTTTAAGAAATGGTGATCGGGATATTTTAATATCCCAGTACTTAAGCAAGACTAGCATGTCGCTTAAGTACAACCTATAACTAGTATTACCATATAGTTACTAGGGTGACAAGGATTAATGGATTCAAGTTATCAAGGATGGCATAATAATTATTTAAACATCAAGTGGGCATTTAACTACCTTAAGCTTTAACATACATTTGATTAAGAATTAAAGCATGCATTTTGCTAATTTAAAAGAACATAATTTGCATAAAATGTAGGGGCAAAATGATCAAAGTATTGACTCGCCTTGGTTAAAGGCTAGGGGATCTTGGTCTTGATCAGCTTGCGGGTCGCCGGCGTCTTCAAATCCTAATCGCGCGAGAATACCGGAAAAAGACACAACGGCAAAGAGAGCAAATAAATAAATAAGGAACAATAAATAAACTCCAAATTAATCAAGTCCTATGCCATTAGCAAGATCTTGATTTAACAAATTTTTAGAAATTTACTTCATAATTTTTGGAGTTAAAATGGAAAAGATATGAATTACCAAAGGTTAGAAAGGAAATAAAAAGGGAAAAAGAGGTTTGGGTCCACAGATTAGTGCTGAACCGAGTCCATGTGAACAGGAGGCTCGGGTCCATGGAAATGGTGGACTGCAGGGCCCACGTGGCAGCCAAAGGGGGAAGGGTTTAGAGCATGGCAAGTGGGGCCCTCAATCCCTAACAAATCCCCAATTGATTTCTCAAATCAATTCCCATCCCAAATGGGCCTGCTCCCTTTGCTACACAAAGACAAAGACAGTGAGGGGTAGAGGAGGCGCTGGGGGGCGGCGGCGGCGTGGGCGGGCGGCGGCCGGCGGGCGGGTGGCGGCGGTGGTCGGGGGGCGGCGGCGGACGGGAGGAAGCGGCGGCTCGAGAAAAAGCGGCCGGGCGGCGTGGATGGCGGCGGCGGCAGGTGGCCGGCGGGTGGCGGAGCGGCTTCGAGGGCGGCGCGCAAGCCGGCGAGGCCGGCGGCCTGGCGCCAAGCGAAGGCGTGGAGGAGGCCGGCGACGGTGGAGTGGCTCGGGACTCACCACGACGGCAACGAGACGAGGAGGCGCGCTTCGGTTCGGTGGTGCTACGGAGCTCGGGCGACGTGGGAGCTCACGCAGGAGGAGGAGCTTTATAGGGGCCATGGCGCGAGGAGGAGGGGGGGGCCGGCCGAGCGGCACGTGCTGGCGGCGGCGGCGTCGCGTCTTGACGCGGCGTCTTGTGAGCGTCGGCGTGCAGAGCGGCGACAAGACCAACCTTCGCGGAGTTGGTAGCTGCTGCTGCTGCAACGACGACCACTGTAGCGACGTCGAGGAGAGGACGGGTTGGTGCGGCGATGTGACAAGGCGAGCACGCGGGAGCAGGTGACCGGCGACGTGCGCAGCGGGAGGGAGAGAGAGAGAGAAGAAGGCCTGGGAGGTAAGTAAAGCTTCTCAAAACAGTCGTTACAAATCCTACCCACCTTAAACGGAATCTCGACCTCGAGATTCGGGCTGCTCCGCGAACAGGAACGGGTAGTCTTGTTTCAGTTGATCTTCACGTTCCCAGGTGGCTTCCTTGGCTGAGTGGTGACTCCACTGGACCTTGCAAAGGCGGAAGACTTGGCGTCTTGTTCGCTTCTCGATGACGTCGAGGATCTTGATCGGTGCTCGGGTAGGTTAGATCTTCTTTGAAGGCGATGGCTTCAACCCGCGCTCGCTCTTGGTACTCGAGACACTTCTTGAGCCGGTAAACGTGAAACACGCTGTGAACCTCGGACAGATGTTCCGTAGTTCTAGCCGATAGGCCACTTCCCCACGCTTAGCGTGTCGGAACGGTCCTATATATCTTGGGGCGAGCTTGCCCTTTACTTTAAATCTTCGAGTTCCACGAAGTGGTGATACCTTGAGGTATACAGCGTCTCCAACTTCAAAAGTCAATTTCCTTCGACGGTTGTCGGCATAACTCTTTTGTCTTGACTGAGCAGCTTGAAGGCGATCTCTGATTAGTCGAACTTTCTCTTCAGCTTGCTTGAGGGTATCCGGTCCAAATATATATCCTTCACCTGATTCTGACCAATGCAGAGGGGTTCTGCATTTTCTACCATAAAGTGCTTCAAATGGGGACATTTTTAGACTTGACTGATAGCTGTTATTGTATGCAAACTCGGCATACGGCAGACATTTCTCCCAGTCTACTGTAAATTCCAAAGCACAAGCTCGAAGCATGTCTTCTAGAATCTGATTTGTCCTTTCGTCGACCATCGGTCATGGATGGTATCTTCAGGTTGAAATCAAGGTGTGTCCCAAGGGCATCATGCAAACTAGCCCAAAAATGTGAGGTGAATTGGGATCCTCGATCGGAGACTATCCTCTTGGGTACTCCATGTAGACACACGATACGAGCCATGTATAGCTCGGCTAACTTGTCTCCCTTGTAGTTTGTCTTTACTGGGATAAAATGGGCTACTTTGGTCAGTCTATCAACTATAACCCATACCGAGTCACATCCGGACTTGGTTCGGGTAGACCGATAATGAAATCCATTCAATTTCTTCCCATTTCCTTTGGGAATTTGCGGGGTTGAAGCAATCCTGGCGGCCGATGTTCGGCCTTGATTCGTTGACATACATCACAACAGGCTACATACTCGGCGATATCTCTTTTCATGCGTGGCCACCAGTACAAAATCTTCATGTCTTGATACATCTTTGTACTTTGCTGGATGTAGGGTATATCTTTGAAATGTGGGCTTCTTCGAATTAAATCCTTGAGATCCTTCGGTGAGGAACAAAGAGACGTGTCCCATACCATAGAATTCCTTGTCGATCTTCGATCATCTTGGGGGCTTTTCCTTTAGCCATGAGACGCTTGAATCTTTGGACTCCCGGATGTTCCTTTTGAGCAGTCTTGATTTGCTCTTCCAAAGTTGGATGTGCTTCCATGGCGTCTGGGTTACCTTGCTTTATCAAACAGAGGTTGAGGGCTTCGAATTCCTTATAGAGCTCAGGTTGGTGTTCTTGAATCATAACATTATTGCAGTATGACTTGCGGCTTAATGCATCGGCAACTACATTAGCCTTTCCGGGATGATAATGGACATCCAAGTTGTAATCTTTTATTAACTCTAACCATCTTCTTTGCCGAAGGTTGAGATCAGATTGGGTAAAGATGTACTTGAGACTCTTGTGGTCCGTGTAGATATTACAATGATTTCCAATCAAATAGTGCCGCCAAATCTTGAGGCGTGCACTCTGCCGCTAACTCAAGTCATGAGTTGGATAGTTGTCTTCATGAGGCGAAGTTATGCGGATGCATAAGCTACAACTTTTCCTCCTTGCATAAGCACACATCCTAAACCTTGGCGTGATGCATCGCAATAGACTTCAAAGTCTTGATGAATGTCCGGCGAGGTCAAAAGCTGTGCGAAGTTAATTTCTTCTTCAATTCTCGAAACTTTTCTCACAAGCCTCGGTCCATTCATACTTCTTTTCCTTTTTAAGCAAATGGGTCATTGGTTTAGAGAGCTTTGAGAATCCTTCTATGAAGCGTCTATAGTATCCGCTAAACCGAGAAAACTACGAACTTCATTCGATGTAGGTCAAGTTTCCAATCCATCACGGCTTCTACCTTGGCGGATCAATCGCTATTCCTCCTGCGGATACAATATGTCCGAGGAAACCGATTTCTGAAGCCAAAATTCACATTTATCAGACTTGGCATAGAGCTCATGCTCTTTAAGCCTTTCGGACCAATTGTAGGTGTTCAGCATGCTCTTCCTTGGTCTTGGAATAGATCAAAATGTCGTCTATGAACACGACAACAAACTTGTCCAAGTATTCCATAAATACCTTGTTCATCAGATTCATGAAGTAGGCTGGTGCATTGGTTAAGCCAAACGACATGACTGTGAACTCAAACAAGCCATACCGAGTGGTAAAGGTTGTCTTAGGAATATCCTCATTCCTGATCTTGAGTTGGTGGTATCCTGACCGCAGGTCTATCTTGGAGAAAACTGAAGCTCCTGTCAACTGATCGAACAGGTCATCAATGCGGGGCAAGGGATACTTGTTCTTGATGGTCACTTCGTTGAGGGCTCTGTAATCCACACACAATCTGGCGGAACCATCTTTCTTCTTCACAAAGAGAACTGGTGAACCCCAGGGAGAAGAACTAGGTCTAATGAATCCTTTTTCTTGCAAGTCTTCAAGTTGTGTCTTCAACTCTTCGAGCTCGTCGTGACCATTCAGACGGTCTCTTGGCAATTGGGGCCGTCCCTGGCTTCAAGTTGATCACAAACTCGATATCTCTGTCAGGGGGCATGCCTGGCAATTCTTCTGGGAAAACCTCGGGGTAAGCTTGGACTACAGGCGTCGTCTCTAGGGACATCTCTCCAAGATGGTGGATTGTTCGAACCAACGGAGAGGAACGATCCACACTAATCCTTATGGTGGTTTCAGGATCTTTGGCAAGTACCACTTTCCTGTTGGCGCAATCTATTAGTCCATGATACGCGGCCAACCAATCCATCCCTAGGATGATATCCAAAGTCTGAGATTCTAGCACTAGAAGGGAGGCTAGGAATCCAGAGTCTTCCAAAGCAATCTCTACTCTGGGACTAACTGAGGTAGCATATAGGGGTCCCCCGGGTGAACTAAGTACCACGGGTTTCTTTAACTTATAGGTCGGCAACTTAAGCCTTTCAACAAACTTTCTTGAAACAAAAGAGTGCGAAGCTCCAGAATCAAACAAAACTTGTGCGGGTATTGAATTTACAGAGAACGTACCCATTAGCACTCTGCGGCATCTTGTGCCTCCTCGGGATGACATGATTCACACGGCCACGACTTTGCGATGGGGTAGACCTTGAAGCTTGAGAAGTCTGGTGGCTCTTACTTGGAGCTGAGGTCCGACCTTGAATTGCAGCGGCTCCTGGGTTGTTCTTTGGGGCAGGGTTGCTGCGATGAGGGCACTGATTGGCAAAGTGTCCTTTTTCTCCGCAAGCAAAACAGTGGAGGTTAGCTGCTGGGTTGACTGTGGCAGGGTGTCCAGTAGGGCGGAGAGTGCGGAATCCACTTCCTTGGGGCCTTGGGGATGAACTTTTCTGAGGTGTGGCGGCGAAGATTTAAAGGAAGAAGCGCCTGAAGGTTGACTTCGGGAAAAGTTGCCTTGTGATTTACGGAAAGGCATCTTCCTCTTGCGGCTAGTTTACGCTAACTTATTCTCATTTTCCAAAGATGAGGGCCTTGTTGATCAACCGATGGAAGTTGGCATAGTCATGGAGGATAAGCTTTCCACGCATGTCACTACGCATACCTTCCACAAAGCGGTCTATCTTTTCTTCCTCATCGGCACGCGTCATTGGGGCGTGGCGGGCAAGTCGAGTAAACTTAGTGACATACTCGTTGACCGTCATATGTCCTTGTTTAAGAGTTCTGAACTCGTTCTTCTTCAGTCTCATGGTACCGGCAGGCACAAAATTGGTTCTGAAGGCGGTTTTGAATTCTAACCAAGGAATTGGATGCCAAGCTGGTTCATTTTCAACAAGAGGTGTTTCAACAACTTCCTCTTCCACGGCTTCAGCGGCGGAGGCTGCTGGTTCTCCATTCGTGGATCCTACTACTTCTGGTTCTGTTGCTGCATCTTCTTCTTCATCTTCTGGTCCTTCATCACTTCTAGCGGCAAGGTAATTCTCCCACCATGCAACAAGCGGCACCTTTCACCGGTGGGTAGCAAAGTCCACCTTATCCGTGCATCGAACAACGGCAAGTCTAAGCTTCTTTTCAAGATCCCCGAGCCAATCTTGACTTCAAGAGGTTCATTAGCTGCTTCAAAAGTGAGAGGTCTTGTTCTTAGGAAGTCAGCGAGTTTGGAGTGGCGGCCAGTCCCGAATCTTGATTGTTGAGCAAGGCCTGGAGAATCTGAGTCTGTTGCAGCATTACTTGTGCCATGGTCGGGTGAGCTGGTGGTGGGGGAGGTAGCTCTTGTCCTTGTCCATGGCCCTAGAGTTTGAAGCGGCATTGTCTAAAGTAATTGAGAATATTTTGTCTGTAAAACCAAAGTCCTCCACAACTTTGATAATACAGTTCGCAATATTCTCACCCGTGTGTGCTACATCAATTAATTTCAAACCTATAATCATTTTCTCCATTACCCAGTCGTCATTAATATAATGCGCAACTACACTAAGGTAATCCTCCCTAACTCGACCACTCCATATGTCCAAGGTCAGGGGCCACCGAAAATATGCACGTACTAAATAGTTTCTTTATTTTATTACGACGTTCATTATAGTATTTTACTAGATCTCTGGTTATTGTCTGTCTAGAAACGAAAGAAAATCTAGGATTATGCGCAGTCCTAATGTAATTTTTGGAAAGAAGCAAACTCGCCAAAACCTAATGGTAAATCCTCATAAACATTTAAACGACAGAGATATTGGCGGGCTACCTGAGGATCGTAGTCCCAGCTACATACCATATCGTCGGGGTTGTATTGCAGCTGCGTCTGTCTCATCACCAATCCTTGCTTGGCTCGACATCTTGTAGCATGTCTATGCAAGTGTCTCATTCCACCTGTAGACTTTGCAGACAATTCATGGAGGCAAAATTTACAAATAGCATATGGTACCTCATTTTCTGCTACGTCTTGTTTGGTTGTCCTGTCGAAATTCTCCCACACTCCTGATGTACATGGTCTCAACCTCTTTGCTCTGGTTGTCGTGGAGCTTGATGACGAAACTCCGCCTTTCCCTTCTTTCGGTGAAACCTCCAGTTGGCTTGAGGCCGCCGTAGCCGCCTCCATGGACGCAATTCCCTCCGGTGAAAGTCTGTAATCACCAAGAGCAAAGCTGTCGTAAAGACTGTCCATAACGAAAACTACAAAATCGAAACTAACACTATTACTGCTTTCATCTTAGCATAACAATAACTAACAATAAAAGTATTAAAAAATAGTATTGTACCTCTTTCGTTGACTTGCGGCCGAAAATTGAATTTTCCAAATTTTTGCACATTTTTTTGCATTTTGCCAAATTAGCTCAACACGGATTTGAATTTGCACAACATAATTTCAAAGAGAGAATGGATAATTAAGGGGTGTTGAATGAGAGGGGTATGGTGGCTATTTATAGGAAATTTTTTGAAATTTTCAGGATTTTTTTGTTATTTTTAAAGACACCAACGGAAAAAAAAATGGCCAAAATCCCCTAACGGCCGGATTTGTTCAGGTCGTGCCGTGCCAGGCATGGCCCACGAGCCTGCCCGGCCACCTACTCAACTTGCCCCATCGCCTACCCGACCTGCCCCGCTACCCGCCCCCTTCATCTCCCCATGCCCCCATCGGAGGCGTGCACGTCAAGCACAAGGCGATCTCATCAAGACTCTCAGAGGCATGACCCTCACTCCTCCTCGCCCGGCTGCCCGCCGCCCACCCTCCGCGTCACTCCACCTCCTCCCTCCGCTCCAGCGGTCTAGCCTTCTCCTCCCTCCGCTCTGGGCTCCGGCTGCCCCTTGCCCTCGCCCTCGGTCTCCCTCCACTAGCGCACTACAACGATGGCGCGGCGCTCCACCTCCCCCCTCCGCTACAGCGGTCCGCTCTCCTCCCTCCACTCCTGCGGTCCGGGGCGCACTCCAGCCTCCTCTACCCTCCTCGGCTCCTCGCTTCCTCTCTCTTCTCGAGCCGGCCACGCCGCCCTCCTCCTCTCCTTCTGTCCTGAGCTGGTCCCGCCGCCATCCCCTTCCTCTGAGCCAGCGGCCAATGCCGCCATCCTCCCTCCCTCCCTTGCCGACGCCATCGTCGCCTCGCCGGCCCTGGCCCTGGCGGCTCCTCTGGCTCCCCTCGCACTGGCGCACACGGGCCACTCGGGGCGTGCCTGAGTGTCGGCCTAAGCACGGCATGGGCCTTCATGCCGGTCGGCACGGCCCATAAATAGTATGGGTCGTGTCGTGCCTAGGCTAGACCTACAGTGTCGCGGCCCGGCCCGGTAGGCACGACCCATTTGGCCAGCTCTACTAGGAAGGAGACGAGGAATTATTTTTTTAAAATTTTACCAAACGAACTAGTCACCCAAAAAAATTTACAAAACAAGGTCCCTGTCGTCACTTGGAATGATGACAGGCTCCTGTCGTCATTCTAATTGGCAACAAGGGGAAGGCGATGAGGATTTTTTTAAAAAAAAATATTTAAAAAAAATACAAAACTAACTAGTCGTCCAAAAAAATTACAAAACTAGGTCCATGTCGCCACTTAGAATGGCGACAGGCTCCTGTCACCATTCCAATTGGCGACAGGGACCCTATCGCCAGTTCAATTGGCGACTAGACCCTATCGCTATTTTATTAGCAGCAGGACTCCTGTCGCCAATTGAACTGACGACGTGAGGTTTTTTTAATTTATGTGTGACGAATTTTTGTAATTTTGTTTGTAAAAGTTGGTAGTACGTTGAAGTGTCTGCGTAATTCGGAATGCAAAATCAGAGAAGACAATGTAATGTATGTGAAGTAGAGAATGAACAAAATAATTATGTTTAGAGTTGCCATGCGGTTGCATAAGATATGTGTGCCATTATTTTTAGTGCCCACTTGCACAACACATCTTTTGGGCCTTTATTTTTATGTTGTTCCCTGCCTTTGTACAACAAGAATTCAATACCATAAGAGAACAAGAATTGAAGTGGGCAGTTTTACAACGCAGTTGTGAATTGAAATAGACTTTACAATAAAGTTGTGAATTACACGGCGCACATGGTTTGGTTACGTGCATAAGGAATGACCACAAGCACGATGCAACAAACCGAAATACACCTATGATACATATGCGCCTTTTTGGAATGGAAAAAAGTCGATTGAAACAAAGATCATTAGTTTCGGCGACCCATCGCTCCCTTCCCCTTGTCTCCTCGCTACGCGCGGCGGCGGCGGCCAATCTCGAAATCATCCATATCCTGGGAGACGGGTCGGATAGTTGAATGATGTTAGGATAACACAACGTCGGGCCAAATTAATAATTATGATGCATACTGAACATAACTTATCTCTTCGGTCCGGAGTGCGTCCGGGCGACGGGGAGCGGTAGTACGGCCCACGGTCTCACTTGCAGGAGCCTTCCCCTTGTCCGCTTGCTTCCCATGGCGGTGGTGGCCAGTCTCGAAGTCATCCATGTCCTGCGAGACGGACTAGATGGTTGAATGATGTTAGGATAATGCAACATCGGACCAAATCACTAATTATGATACATGCTGAATATAACTTACCTCTTGGATCCGGAGTGCACCCGGGCGACGGGGAGCGATAGTATGGCCCACGGTCTCACTCGTAGGAGCCTTCCCCTTGTCTATCACCCGCTTGGCCTTATCATACTCATCTACTTTCTTGGGCTCGTCCGATGCATTTTTAGTTGGGTCGGGGTCAGGTACGTAAGGTGTCTAGCGCTGGAAGGTCTCGGCTCGCTATGGAAAGTTCAACATGTACTTCTGCTGGATGAACACCTTATCGTACATCTCCAAGCCGTCGATTCATTTGAAGAAGTTGCATTGAATCTACGGCTGCCATTATAAGCATGCGTAATTAGGGATTTGTGGAATATAACGTATGATGTGAAAAATCTGTGCGTGCAAGATATGCTTACGAGGTAGTGTTCGCACGTGTAGTATGCCCGAGCGGACGTCGTCGGGTGTGTGGACTGGATGATCTTTGCTAGATCCTCGCACACACATTGCAGGATTGGAAACTGTGGTGGTACCGACGCATCCTTCATAGACTTATCCGGGTAGGGTTTAGCCCTCTCGGCTAGCCACTTGCGCTTCTGCAATATCCTATTGTAGAAGCTCACCGAATCCTCCATCTCCTTCCTCCTAGTTGTGTGAAGCAAGTTGTGGTGTAGTGCTGGATTTAGTTGTGTAGTGTTCTCTCCCAGATCTCTTCCACCTCTTTTTATAAGTCATAGGGTGTAATGCTCCTAGTTGAGTGAGAACACACAAGAAATTGATTTGTCACAGTGTGGTCTTGTCGTTATGAAAAGTTAGCATTGCAGTGTGTTGTCATATCGACCTGCAAAAGTGGCAGCGTGTGGCGTGACAGAGTGTGGTCTTATAGTTCTAAAAAGGTCGCGTGGCGGAGTGTGGTCTTATCAGTCTAAAAAGTAAATGTCGTAGTATGTTGTCATATCAATTTGCAAAAGTGGCCGCTTGTGGCTTGACAGGGCCGTCTTTTCAGTTTGAAAAGGTCGCGTGGCGGAGTGTGGTCTTGTCAGTCCGAAAAGTAAGCATCGCAGTGTGTTGTCATATCGGTCTGAAATGGTGGCGTGGGGGAGTCAAGGCTAAAAAGAGGGTGGTGTGGGTTGTCTCAATGCTGCCTCCCTCACATGGTCGCAGTGTGCACGCAAAAATGAAATATCAAAATACGAGACTAGCATAATAATAGTTGTACATAAATTAATATTTACATGGCATGACTGATATTAGAAGAACAAATATCTACTCGCGGCTCCTCTTGGGGCGTACCCCGCGTGTTGCCCTTGGCCTCGTCCGGGACGGCTGCGGGCGCTGGTGCGAGTACGTCAAAGGCTCAGGCGGCCGAGGTACCCGACCGACGTGAGTAGCCTGAGGGGGTGTCGCGAGGGGGTCCTGTTTCGGTTGGCTTGGTCCAGGTGCACCGTGCAGCTGTGAAGCCCCTACGGAGACCTGGCTACCACGCTGGTGGATGTAGAAGTCCCCGGAGTGTGACTCCTCGTGCGACCCGTCCGGCTCGTCCCAAAGCGGTGTACGACCTGTGAAACATTATGTTACGCATGCAAACATGGCGAAAACCACGAAATAGGACGTTATGTAAGCAAGCAAGGTAGTCATACCTGGTCGACCGTAGACAGACAACAGCTCTGCGTACTCCTACTCTGTGTACGGGTGGAACTCAGGACTCGTAAGAAAAGATTGTCGTTAGAAAGTAGTGGGGTTCGAAATAAAGAAGCAGATGTGAGTGTACCTGCAAACTGTCCCAGGGTGCTCGCAACACGATGCCACAAGGACCCGCTCGCCACGTCCGGGTGAGGAGCTCGTGGCCATGAACCACCATGGCTCAACCCTTGTCCATGCATTGGTGGGTCCACCGGATCCCTCGGCGTGCAACAAGACGCAATCTGGATCCCTCGTCTCGTCTTCACGACGATCTGCTCCATGACCTCTCTAATGTCCTATGAAGCCAGGGGGAAGCGCTCCCCGAGCGTCATCTGATGCACGGAGGCTACCAACTCATGCACCTCCTAGTGTAGATCCACCTGTACACGTAATCAACAAGTTGGAAAACCTAAATATTGCAAATTAAATATGAAGTATGGACCGTTCAATACATACCACACGATGGAATGCGAAGTCCATCTGAGTGGGGTACGTGTCGGATGTCGTAGCCTCTTATCGTGGTGGGTCGTCCACAGCCCTAATGCAGCGAACCCTCGTCCAACTGGAGTACCACTCCATGTACTCCGCGTACGTCCGGAGGTCGTAGGGAGCACGCTCCTTGACGATGTTGCCGAAGGCGCTGAGCCAGCCCTGAACCCAAGAGAACATCCTCTCCGCCCAAGAGGTAGTACTAGGTACTCCCTTCCTGGTGTACCTGTGGAAGGCAAAACAATTGTTTCGTGGGTACGTAACGCAAATTGTACAAAAGAAGTAAAGCGTGAACTTACCCATTGACGTTCGGTGACACCCGTTGCCCCCAGGGGGCTGGGACCTACTGTCGCAGACTAGTACTCCTCCATTAAGATGTCATGCACCAAGCACATCCGCGTGTACCAGTACACATAGTCTCGCGTGCACATGATCGACAGTCCTCGGGGTGCGCGCGCGTACACCCTTTCGGGAGAGTATGGTGTCTAGATGACGCGGTCATCCTTTAGCTGACCGAACATCGCAACGTAGTCCGGTCCCATGCCCATGGTCGGTCGGTCCATGTCATCGTCCTCGGCGTACAAGCTGACTATGTACGTTCCCAAGTCCAGCTGTGGTCGTCCGATCTGGAAGCGCTTGAAGAAACACAGCTGAAGAAGCAGCAGGCATCTAGAGAGGATGTAGTTGTCATGAACGTGGTGGCATGCCTCGCACAGTTCGCGGTACGTCGCGTACAGCACCATTGGACCCTAAGCGTAAGGCTGGATGTCCTCCACCGCCCAGTCTGCCAGCTCACGTGCGTACCGGATGTAGTGCTTGTCGACGCTGTCGCCGTGAGACCCCAAGAACATGACCCACCCAAACAACCATAACAGGTAGGTCTCGAAGTGCCTCATAACAATGTGGTCGGGTGCGTCCTCCGCCATACGCTCGGGCTGCAAAAAGACATGTACACGTTAGCAATGTTCACAAATAAATTGATGCGAGATAATAATAGTTACGAAGACTTACGTAGAACTGGCAGATCCACCTTAGCGTCGCCCCGTGGGTAAACTCCCTATACCCACTGTTCGGCGGTAGCACCTGCTGGAACCTCGCCAACAACTCTGTACGCCATGTGGCCGGGATGTCGTATGCCATGAGGGGGGAAGTCAGCGCAGGGCAACCCAGTTAGGAAGCTAACATCCTGAAGGGTTGGCGCCATCTCCCCACACGGAAGGTGAAACGTGTGCGTCTCCAGCCTCCAACGGTCAACCAGCGCCGTGAGTAGGCACCGGTCATACGGAAAGCGCTTGGACGTACAACCACCGCCTGTGTGGTCCTGGTCGTCCTCCCACGTCGCCTCGACCATCCTCGCGAGTAGAAGGAGGTCTGCCGCCCTCAAACTACGTCCGGTAAGGTTAAGAACAAACATTAGTCCAACCCAAAGTAGTCAAACTACAAATGAGTACATAAAGATCACTACGGCATGTACCTCGAAACCCAACGTGGGTCCACCCTCCACGCCCTCATGGGCGCACGCAGCCGCAACGCATCAAGCTCAATCGCCGCCTCACCCTCCTGTGGGAGGATGGTACTGAGGTAGCTACGATGATGCGCGTCAATCATCGGGTCAAGCAACTCGTACGGCCACTGTGCAGCGTGTCCTGGGTCCGTCATACCTGAAAATTAAATGCATGCATTGTAAAAACTACGAAACATGTACATAAGATAGTAAGTAAGAAGCAGCTTTAACAAAATAATTACCAGACACAAATAGAAACCAAATTTAAGTTGAGATTATTTTGGTTAAGCTACACAAACCCCACTAACCTACTCTGTTGTTTTTATAGATTTTTATTGGAATGTTGCTATTTTTCGTACTTTAAAAATAATTTTTGGTATTAACATAATAATTACCGCACACAAATGTAAACCAAATTTAAGCTGGGACTATTTCGATTTAGATCCACCTACCTTACTCAGCTACTATGCAATACATATTTGTAATAGAGTCTTCCAATTTCAACAGAATTTTTAAATATTTACCGAGTGCAAGTAAAAACAAAAAACAAAGTTCATAATTTTATCATCCATCTATACGTAGCCTATGTAGCAATTCCAGATTTTCTTTACAATTTTAAGATGTGTTATGCTATTTTCCTAGTTTAAATAGTATTTTTGACACTAACAAAATAATAACCACGCACAAATGGGAAGCTAAATAAAGTTGGGATTATTTTGATTACGCTCTACCTACCCTACTTAGCTACTCTACAATTTTTACAGATTTGTAATAGGTGTCTTCCTATTTCTACAGATTTATCCTAAATCATTCGAGTGCTGGAACATTCTAATATGTGCACAATGAATTAAACTATACACAACTCAAGTGATGTACTACATAATTTGACTAAAATTAGCTAATCTATTGAATTCTACGTCGCTATTTTTGTTTGCTAACCGACAAGGTTTTGACATAATGTACAAAGTTAGAAAAACATGTACCTGCAAGATGGGCGACCCGATCTGATGATCCATCTCTCTCTCCTCCGCTACGAACTGGTAGGGCTTCACTACCTTTCTTCTCTCCCTCTCCTCCTCTCTCTTCTCTTTTTTTTCTGGAATTAAAATGACATTTGGACTGATTTTTCGGGGGTTTTATAACTGGATCCTATCGCCAATTGAGCGGGTGACAGGATGACAAGAACACTATTCACTTCTTGTCGCCAATTGAACTGATGATAGGGAGCAAACAGGGTCTTGTCGCTATTTCAAGTGGCGATAAGGAACTAGTTTTGTAATTGTTTTGGACGACTATTTAGTTTTATAGTTTTTTAAAAAATAATATTATTTTAAAAAATTTAGGAGGCTACTTGTGGAATCTCTCATCAGGGCCCTAAAGTTGTCAGTTATTTACAAGAGATAATGAGGTTAGGTATATACCACCCAAGTGTCCTAGATATACCGAAATACTTTGCGTATGATGAAACGACGCCCTGGCGAGCCTGTTCGCGCGGCTCTACCCGCCTGCACCCCTGCCCAACCACCCCCGTGCGCCTCTGTCTCCTCCTCCAACTAGCCCCGTGCGCCGCCTCCCTCCTTCGTGCTGCCTCCTCCTCCTTCGACCGGCCCCGCGCGCCATCTCCCTACTCCCCAGATGCGTCCTACGAGAATCGGACTTGAAAACGTCGTGTGTATAGCACTCCTCTTACATATATATACCGAGTGCATGTGCGTTACAACAGATTTCAAATAAAATAAAATATAAGTTATAAACTTAGGAAACCAATATACATAAGGTAATTATCCCTACAAATAAAAGTTTCATACATAATTTGCATCCAATCAACAAGCTACATAGAATCTTATCACAAACCACAAGCACAGATAATCTAATTATCCACATAAGATCCTTCAAGTATCTTATACATGTGTGGACATATTTATTCACAAAAGATCCCCCAAACTCAAGAGAGTGTAAATGACAGACTCACCACCACCATCAAGTCCTTCTTTTATAATAGTAAAGATATCACCAAAATAGTTTGATCCATTTTAGACCCTGTTTAGTAGAGCTCCTGCTATTTGATTCTCAACCGGAGCACTAGGAGTCGAGCCAAACACACCGGCTCCTCCATTTTTAGAAGAAGGATCAACCCAGAATTGGAGTTATATGACAATAGAAAACTGAGAGCGACCTTAGGCCAACTATTCGAAAGAATTAGCCTCTTGGTTACCAAAATATCCCTCAAGATGAGGGTTATTTATCCACATTTTGCCACTGCATATAAAAACCAATTTTTTTTCCCGCTCCTCCAGTCTCCACTCCCCTCGGATGCAGATTCTCTAGATGTGGCAATGACAGAGAACAACAGTACTCAGTAATCCCTTGATCCTCTGCTATCCGATCCAAAAAACACCATTCGATCCAAAAAGCAACGCACGAGATCGGTCGCTGCATTAAAAACGGTACAATACCCCATATGCTACAGAACAACGCTAGAGTGGACGCTATGGGTAGAGCTGGCCAGATGGGCCGTGCCGGCCCGAGGCATGGCACAGCCCGCACTATTCATAGGTCGTGTCGGCCCGGCACAAAGCCTGTGCCGTGCTTGGGACGCTACCTTGGCACGGTGGGCTAGGCCGGCACGACCCATCTAGCCCGTGTTCTGAGGTCGAGCAGGAGCTGCCAAGTCACGGAGGAGAGGAGGCGGAGACGACGCCAACAAGAAAGGAAGAGGAGGGGAGGCGGCGTGGAGGAGGGGGCGGACGACGCCACATGGAGGAAGAGGAGGGGGAGGCGGCGCGGAGGGAGGGGGCCGGGAGGCGGGAGGAGAGGAGGGGAGGCGGCGCAGAGAGAGGGGCCGGGAGGAGAGGAGGCGGTGCGGGGCCGGCGCAGAGGGAGAGGGAGGAGGAGAGGGAGAGCTGGAGAGGAAGAGGGGGAGGTGGCGCAAAGACGGCCCAAGATTGAGGGAGGAGGCGGGCTGGCATGAGCGAGCCGCGGGAGGAGGAGGCCAGGAGTGGTGGGAGGAGAGGAGGAGGTGACGCAGAGGGAGGCGGGCGAAGGGGTATGGGCCGTGTGGAGGCGAGAGCTCAGTGCCCGACAATAGATGGCCTGGCGTCTTGGCAGTCTTGCACTTACAAGACTTGCCAAGACGCAAGGGGGCACACTGACAAGGAGGAAAGGGAGGGCCACGTGGGCGGTGGTCAAGCAAGCGGGAGGTGGGCTCGTGGGCTGTGCCTAGCACGGTACGGCCCGACTAAAATCCAGCCATTGGGCATTTCTGCCCGTTTTTTTACCGTTTGGGTCTTAAAAAATAGAAAACAAACTAAAAAAATCCCGATTTTTTTTTATATAAATAGCCACCATACCCCCTCATTCATCACCCCTCTATTTCTCAATCTTTCTTTGAAATTCTATTGTGTAAATTCAAATTCGTTATGAGATCAATTGGCAAACACACTATCATAGCACTGACGGTAGTATACTACTGATTGAGCAATATTGGTTCGTTTCTGAGAAGATACTATCATTTTTAGAAATTTTTTATGAGGCCACTGTTGCTTTATCTACTGTCTAGTATCCAACATCTCCTATCATTGTGCATAGTATTTTGCAGGTTGCTACTCAATTGAAAATGTATGAAAATAACTTAGTTTTACGTGATGCTATTGTTGCTATGAAAACTAAATACCTTAAATATTGGAAAGAAATCCCTTACCTATATGCATTTGCATTTGTTTTAAATCCTAGAGGTAAAATTAATGCATTTGGTAGTGTACTTGATCTTCTTAGTGATGCTAAAAGGCTATACTATACTAACTATTTTACAGAAGTTCGTTCTCGGTTATACGAAGTTTACCAAATGTATGAAAATAAGTTCCAGGGAGTCCGCTCGCAACGACCTCCAGTAGCTCCCGCCTCAAGTATCAAGACAAATATGTGGGGGCAAGATCTTCGGTGGTTCTTCCTCTAGGCCCAGGTCTTCTTCTTCTACAGCGACGCCTGCTCAGCTAAGAACCCCAAGGAGTAGGGAACTATCTACCTATCTGGACAGCGATACGATGGGTTTCAATTCAAAAGGCTTCGAAATTTTGCAATGGTAGCAAGCCCATAAGTTAACATATCCCGTGCTATCCATACTTGCACGTGATGTGTTATCTGTTCCTGTCTCGACGGTTTCCTCCGAGTGTGCTTTCAGTCTTTCTAGAATATATATGGGAGGAAAGAAGAATAAGTCTCACAAGTGAGATGTTGGAGATACTTCTAACTGTGAAGGATTGAGAATAAGCTGATTCACGAACACAACACTCTATAGAAAATCCACAGTTATCGGAGGTGTTTAAAAATCTATACCTAGATAATGACACATAGAATAAGGATGTATGTAGAGCTATATGCTATACTCCTTTTCCTTTACTAAGGTTTTCTCATGTTGAGTTTTACCTAGCAAATGTTTTAACGATACAGCCATTTAAACATTAATAAAGCTTTTTATTATATTTTTAATATGTTTGTTTCATTTTTTACAATTTTAAAATTTTGAATTCTACAAATTCTCTAATTTTTTGGTTTTTTTTCTGATTTTTTCGAGCCTAACAAACTAAGTGGGCCGAAACAGTGGCGGAGCCAGGAATTTAATAATGGGGGTGCACACTTTAAGGATGAAAAAAAAATCTTATACGACACATATATAATTTCATAAGTCCAACACAATTGCACAAAAGAGTTCGAAATTAGTTAATAATGCAATACAAATAGTTCAAATAAAATCTTGAGTAAATTTCAGAAAACCCCAGGGTTTTGGGGCATTTGTAACACAAAACCCAATGTTTTGAGTTTTTTTTAGAAAACCCTAGGTTTTGAGGCATTATTAACACAAAACCCCACGTTTTGATTTTTTTTTTCACAAAACGTGGGGTTTTATGTTCCTAATGTCTCAAAACATAGGGTTTTCTGAAAATAAATCTCAAAACATAGGGTTTTGTGTTACGAATGCCCCAAAACATGGGGTTTTTTGAAATTTACTCTAAAATCTTACATGAATAAAAAAAAGTCTTAAATAGCTAATGGAAATCACAATACCACACGACGCGATCTCATTCCTTGAAAACACTTGATTATATCATCATCACTAACCTTCGAGAAGATATCTTGCTCTATAAAGGTGACTAAACAATTATTCAATACTTGATTGTCCATACTATTTCTCAACTTGCTCTTCACAAGATTCATCGTCGAAAATACTTTATGCTTTCTTTTTTCAACAAGCTTAGTAGAAACCTCACCAAGATTCTTTAGGCCTTTAAATCTATCATCGCTTCGCATATTATCAATGAAGTTATCAAGTTGAAAAGAAAGTCTCATTAAATCCGTACTTGAAAAATCATTGGGATAAAAGTTGGCAAGGCTAAGCACTTTATCCCTATCATAAGAAGCAAATGAATTCAGAGGATTTAAAGCAGACATGCAAACAAACAACTCCATATTAACCTTATCAAACTGATTGTCAAGCTCTTAGAGAATATTATCAATGATACCAAGATACACATACCTAGTTAAAGGCATACGCGTAGAGCAAAAAAGTGTGTGAGCACGCATGCGTGAACAGACATAAGCGCATGCGTTCTTTGTTGAGAGCTCCACTTTTACCGCTGTAGTAGCTTTCAAAGATGTAGTAGCCTGAGATATGATTCATGAAGAACCTAGCTAGCAAGTTTCTGACAAGATACATACAGCCTTGAAGGAGTTTGTTCTACAATCGTGTTTGGAAGTTTTAAACCATGTGTATGGATGATATGTTTTAGTGTGATCCTACTCGAGCTCATCTACAATACTTAGATGGGCTTATGATAATCTTGAGCAATCTGCTTCAATTTGTATGTGTGTCTGCTCATGTCTACCGAGTTTGAAGTTTGAAACCACCGCTTATATACATACCTAGTTAAAAAATTTAAACTTTTTTTTAGGGTGTTTGGCACCACAGCACCCTCGCCATGCCTCGGTAGAAAAAGATCCATCGAGCTAAATAGGTGCCGGTTTGACCCAGCATGAATGATCGATGAGTCATACTTGAGCTGCCTTCCTAACACATAGGCTAACACGTAGAGCTGGGCATTGGGCGTCGTCGCTGCCGGCCCGACCCAGCCCACCAGACGCGTCGTCTTGTCAAGATCGCTCGGCGATCATCTCGCCGTCTTGCGTCTTGCGTCTTGAACCCCTCTCTCTCCGGCCAGCCGAAGCACCCAAAGCCCGTCGTGCGTGGTCGTGGCTGCACACCAAGCCCAACCCAAAATAACTATAGATAGCGAGGCGGCGATGGTGGCAGAATCGCCATCTTCATTCCTCTCGGCGCAGGAGAGCGGAGAGGAGGAAGGCGGCGTGGAGGAGAGAGCCGAGAGGAGGAGAAAAGCGGTGCTTGGGGAGGAGGAACCGGGAGGAGGGGAGGTGGTGTGTAGGATTGAGGATATGGATTAGTCGGGATGGGGGTTAGGGTTGGGCCAGCCGGGGAAGAACAGATTGGGCCAGCTACCGGTAGGCGAGGATAGGATCGGGCCAGCCGGAGGAGGATAGGAGGATTGGGCTTTTTCGTGCGTCTTGGCCAAGCACGCCCAAATGGTCGTCTTGCGTCTTGCGTCTTGTCACGCCTAACGCGTTCAGATTTCAGCCCAAATACCGTTTCAGCGTCTTGCGTACCGGACACGCGCTGCTGCGTCTTGCGTCTGGAGTCTTAAACCGTCTTGCGTCTTGACCGTGCCGGCCAGCCTGTAAAAGTTCGCCCAAGTCCCAGCTCTACTAACACGGCACGAACCACCTATTAACCATACCACGATGCACGATGGGTGTGCTGAGACGAGTCAGACCCAGTCGAGCCCGTGCCGGATTGCCCGTTTGGCCTGGCCCAGCAGTAGCTACGGGGGCACTCCCACGACAACGCTAGAGAGGATGTGAATCCACTCCCCTCCCTCCAGTAGTCCAGTGCCACACTCCCACTCCCATTCCGATCGCATGGAACCCTAGCCACCGCCCTCTCCAGACCCCCTCGCCGCCGGCCCGGAGCCCCGCCTGAAACCCCTTCCTCGGCGCGTGCGTCCCCCTAGCCCCCGGCCCGGTGCCCCGCCTGGAGCCCTCCTCTCCTTCCAGGTGATTGGATTCTTCCCCTCCTGTAGGCATGAACTTGATCCGTCTCTCCACGGATTTCTTTTGCAATTTGGTATGAGAAGGATGCTACTAGTGCTAGCAGCTCTGCCGTGCGGGAGTAGCTCCTGTAGGCATGAACTTTTTTTTAATGGAAGGGGAATTTGGAGAGGGGAAAAGGATAAGGCTCGGGAGGAGGATGGCTGGCTGCTCACTGCGAGGCCTCTTTTTTAGTTTCCGTTGTGCAATTTGGACTCTAGTTGCTGATCCGATCAATTCAGAAGAACCAAAAATGTTCAAGAATTGCTAGTTTGTTGGGTAGCTAGCTTCTGTTCCTGGAACATGAACATGATCTGATCTGGATTTACAGTTTGAGGTTGAGGTGATGTCCAAGCTTATGAAGAATTTCTTATATAGATCTAAAGATTTAGAGATTAAAGTAGTCTTTGTGTGTAGAGTACCTCCAAATTAGCTTTCAATTCCAAAGTAGTTACTGATATGTAGTTAAGCCTCTTCAATCAAAATACAGGTGAGAAGGTAATTTGTGTGGTACTTTTCTAGCTATACTGTATTATGCTTGGCTTAAGTCATTACAAATAAAGCATCCCATTAGGAGAAATCAAGCTATACTGTATATGTACAAGTTGAGTTCTGCTATATTAATTGATGTTTCTACTAGCTCATGTTCACTCCCTAACTTCCCAAATCTCCTCAAGATACCACTCCGTTTGCTTCTGTCACTCCTCCCTAACGGCGACTCTGTTTCTCGCTCCCACTTGTCCTTATCCGACTTGACTAGACCCAGTCGTGCCATCTTCTTCCTCCTCCAGACCCTAGCAGCATTGCTCTGCTCCTCTCCTACGACACCGCACCAGCACCGCCTTGCTTTGATCCTCTCCTCCAAATTGCATGCCATGGAGGTTTGCCTCGCCATCATCCTCTCATATGCCGCCGCCGCCCTCTATGACCAGCCTAAAGTGACCGCCGCCCTCTACGACGTCCAGCCCCTAGTCGCTGCCTTGTCTCGTCTCCCAATCTTCTGCGTGGCCGGGTCTGGAGGAGGAAGAAGATGTCGCGACTGGGTCTGATCGAGAATAATTTGGTGCTGTATACCCAATTTTCTCTATTTACAATTGGGTCTTTTGATCACTATGATAGGTGGGACTGTCGGTTCAGTGGCTTTTCGGCTCGTCTCCAACCTGGCAACCCCAACATCTCTCGAATCTCGATCGGTTGCTTGCACCTGAAACTACGAAGGTCGATGGCGGCGGCGTCGAGGAGGTGGAAGCGTGCGGTGGTGGTGGTTCTCGGTGACATAGGGCGCAGCCCGCGCATGCAAGACCACTCCTCTCCTCGCCAACCGTGTACTCCTCCTAAAACCATCACCTCGTGTTTGTTTTGTTTGGATTGGATTAGATGAGCCTAGTCCCATCCAACTCGCGCGGCATGGCAATTAATTGTTCTACCTGAATTCTTTGCCTATTTCATCGCTGCTCGTGGCTGGCTCATGATTCTTAGTTATATCATGGCGAGGATAAGGAAACGAAGAACATGTGCCTTGTCTCAGTTGCGCTTGTGCCGCTATTTTTGTTCTCCCTTGAAAGTGTGATCCAGCAAGTGCAAAAATTAGTATTAGCTGAGAAAGGCTTTGAAGTGATGAGAAGAAAAACGTCCTACATATACCAAGCATTTTTTTTTTCTGCTTGAGGCAAAAACTTTGCGAATCTGAGACGTGCTCCATATTGCTGAGAGCATGGACCAAACAATTCTAATGTGTCAGCATATGTTTTTATGTTTTACTATCCTAGACTTAGTTGTTTGTTATTCTTCGTGGCAGGCTGGTATGGAAGTGGACATTGTTGCAAATGGTGGTATTATGCTCTTCACAATTTAATTGTACTGTTGATTTCTACTCCCGCATTGTAGTTGGAGCAATTGATATCCTTACTATACAACTTAAGAAACATCATACAAGCGGAATCTGCATCAGCTTTCGTTGTTGCTTCTTTTTTTGAGATTTGATCTTGCATTCTACTTTGTGTAAATGAGCAGGAAGTGATCCTTATCTATCATTGAGAGAAAATCCATCAATTCACATCCACAAGATGGTATTGATTGTTCGAACTATCCTATTTTTCTTTATTTTATCCTATTGCTATTAACTTCAAAATTGTATCTTCAGAAATCAGTGCAGTTAACCGGAATTTCAAAGATATCTGGTGCCCTGGCACTGCTACTTAAAGCTGCCATCCAGTTTGTCATGCTGATTTGGTTCCTTTGTTTTAAGATTCCTCGCCCTGATGTCTTTGTTGTTCAGGTTAGTGGAAATAAAATTACATTTAGCTTCCTTATCTGTGTGTGTAGTCCAGGATTGCATGAACAGTATGTACACTCGCTATCACTGTCATCAATTTAGAATTTTTTTTAGAGAATTCAGCAAATGAGAATTTATCATCCATCCATCATACTAAGTAAACTCTAGTGTTAGTGTCATGTCTTCTTGCGCAGCTTAAGATGCTACAGCGTCTCCAGTCTCATCTTGTTGCATATTATATTTCTGTCATAAGTGACATATATTTGAATCACCTAGAGTCCCTTTTGTTTGATATTTATATAAATATTTTTTCGTAATGAAAAAGTTCATGTTATTAGTCATCATGTTTTGCAATAACAATAAGGGACCTGATTTCTGTTATTTGATTTTTTTTCCTCAACAGAATCCACCCTCTGTTCCAACATTGGCTGCTGTAAAACTGGCTAGCTGGCTAAGAGGTGCTAAATTTATTGTGGATTGGCATAACTTTGGATATACATTGCTTGGATTGTCTCATGGCAGAAGTCATATAATAGTCAAAATCTATTTCTGGTAAGCCCTCGTACCCTTCTTGTTTATCTGCTAGGTATAGCATATTGATCATGTGTATTAATATAGTGATGTGTTCCTGTATTCTAGGTTCGAGAAGCACTTTGGGCGGATGGCTGATGGTGCCTTTTGTGTTACCAAAGCAATGCAGCATGAGCTTGCTCAAAATTGGGGAATAAAGTAAACTGATCAAACTTCAGCTAGTTTTTTTTTCGGTGAAAGGCTGTCGTGCACATGCTCCAGTTTGTACTAACATAACCATTGATTTCAGAGCAACAGTTCTTTATGATCAATCTCCTGAATTTTTCCATCCTGCTTCCTTGATGGAGAAACATGAGGTGAGCATCTGTTTTCAGCCCCCTCCTTGCAGTGCTGCATATGTGACCTTAAGACATGAAATAGCTGTTTAGCAGGCTGGGGAATTCCATTTGTAGTGCTATGGGCAATGCTGATTGCATCTCTATTGGTATGTTGTTCTCCCATCAATCGAAATATTTTTTCATGTTATAAGCTTATTTCACTTTTTTTTTAAAAAATATGTGGTTTGCTCTTACTTACAGAGAAAGAAGTGGAAGACAGGAACACTACTGTCTTTACCAAGAAGATCGACGGTGAAATTTTCTTGAAGCCTAATAGACCCGCACTTGTTGTTAGCAGCACAAGCTGGTCTGTTCTCTTAAACTGAGTGGTCCTAGTTATAGCATTCTTTTATGTTCAGTACACGTGATTGTTGAGTGAATAGTTGAAATGCGAGGAAAATTAGAAATCTTTGCCACATATTCCAGGACACCAGATGAAGATTTCAGCATGCTTCTGGAAGCAGCACTGATGTACGATAGACGTGTTGCTGCAACTTTAGGTGAAGAGGATTCAGTGGATGAGGGACAACTGTGGATTGATATCAAGAATGGGAAGCGATTTGTCTACCCAAGATTGCTATTTATTATCACTGGTATCATGCATTCTGCTATATTAGCTTGAATAACCATTTTTCAAGTATTGTTCTGATTTCATAAATTTCAATTTATGAAGGTAAAGGACCTGATAGGAAGAAATATGAGGAGCAGATAAAAAGGTTGAAATTGAGACGTGTTGCCTTCCGGACTATGTGGCTTGCATCAGAGGACTATCCTCTATTGCTAGGTAAACCTATCAATTGCCAAAAGAATTTTACATTGTAGCATAAATGCTGATTCTTTGCACAATTACAGGATCAGCTGATCTAGGCGTATCGCTGCATACATCCTCTTCGGGGCTGGACCTACCTATGAAGGTTACTCATAAGTATCTGCTTTCTTGGAGAGGGTGTAAGAATTTTTATTTGCTGGACTGTAACTTAAATGGTTGTTATTAGGTGGTTGATATGTTTGGATGCGGATTACCAGTTTGTGCTGCTTCATTCTCCTGGTAACCCATGCTTCTTAGATGTTTGATTTATTATGTTTTGGTTTTGGCCTTTGGGTTGTTTTGAATTATAAGCCAGCTCTGGCTTTCCTTTTTATGTGTGCAGCATTGAGGAGCTTGTAAAAATAAACAGAAATGGACTTCTTTTCTCAACGTCTTCCGAGCTCGCCGATGAACTTATGGTGAGGACCACTTTTAGTATTTTTATTTTCTATCTAATTTCATTGTATGACTACTTGCGTCATTTTTGGAATATTTTTCGAAATTAGTATAAGCATTTTCCATTGTGGCTTAGTTTTTATCATTAGAATAGTTGTTAAATGATTGCAATTGCAAAACCATGCAGATGCTCTTTAAGGGGTTTCCGGAAGAATGCGATGCCTTGAAATCCCTCAAGGATGGTGCCTTGGATACTGGGTCATCTTCCAAATGGTCAACAGAATGGGAAACTTATGCACTTCCTTTGGTGAACCAGGTGAGGGATTGAACCTGGCTGACTAAAGATGGACACTACGCTCACCAGATTAGGCCTTACCTTCTTTCATATCCAATCTGCAGGTCATAGGTTGAAATGCATAATGACATTGATCTGATGGCCAAAAGGATGGTTTTAATACACCCTGCCTGAATATATGCTAATTCTAGAGATTATAGGTATATTGTACACTTCAGTGACCAGAGCATGCACATTTATCTGTTTGCTTGCACCAGCTGCTGCCAGGATCAGTTGTTACTTGCTACCAAGGGCATGCTATTGGTCAGCAGAACCTACCACCGATGTCCTCGGGGCCTCTACCCAATCACCATGTATTCCTTGGGCAACTGTAAAACTACCAAGTTGTTTTTACAGGAAAAGGTGTCATTTCTTTAGCACATGTCGAAGTTGTGTTAGGGTGTATTGCTACCAGAGTTTAGCAGTAGTTTCATAATTTGCTGATTGATCTGGGGCCTGATTAGAATGTCCAGTTACATGACAAGCAAAAGAGAAACATATTGTAACACTGCATTAAGGCTAACTGACGAAACATTCTGCAGACAGACATATACCAAATAAAATTGTATCAGGAACTTGTCCTTGCATCTTTACTGCCATCTTGGGAGTATAGATCTCTAACACGATGTCTGGAGAATTCAAGGAACACGTCGGTCAATATGTTAGCTTGCAAACACTGCTACACACAAACCCTTTTTGTCAGATGAACTTAGGGTGTGTTTGGTTGGTAGGATGATGTTGAATGGAATATGATGGTACAAGTAGTATGTTTGGCTGGTTGTATATGATAGCATACGAATGTGTTTGGTTGGTTGTATGAGATGATCTAGGATGGTACAAGATGGTGTTTTGTTGAGGAGATGAGGTTGGTTCGGTAACCTCCTCCCTACATGGTTAACATTACCTCATAGTATTTATTTTTTATTTTTTTATTTTTTCCTTTTCCTTTTCCCCTTTTCTTCCTTCCTTTTCTTTTCTTCCTTACTTTCTCGCTGCTTCACTTCCCAGGTTCTTTTCCTCTTTCTTCCACCGACAGATGTGGTCGCCTCCTCGTCTATCACTGTCGCCTTCGCAACGCCGCCTCGCCTGTCCATCTCACTCCTCTCACGCTATGTCGGACTCGGGATTAACACCCTAAATATTCTGTGTATTTCTGAACTAGTTCCATGATCAGTAGATAGTTCACACAGTAAACAGATATGATAACATCCATAAATCGCACAATATTATTAATAATCAACAGAATTTATTACAAAAGAGCCTTACAAGTCAACAATAAAGAACACAGTGGAAGGCGAAGAAATAGTGGAGTCCAGCTGATCTGCCACAGGCAATCGACTGGAGTAGCGGCCTAGTCATCGAGATCCACACCGGTAGCAAAGTTCTTCTCTGAAATTTATTTGCATGAAGCAAGGATGAGCACAACTTCTGTGCTCGCAAGTTACACCCAATTAACAGATTATAATGCATGCAAGGGTATAACAAAGGAAGGCTTATTGGTTAATTTTGCATAAAGCAATGTTTTTCTTTAAATACTTGTACTAAGTTCCAAAGTAGTTATTCTATAACTAAAATTCATTTTTATAAATTCTCAGTTTTATAGTTAGATAACATTCACATAAGAATGGTAAAAGATAACCTCCTATCACATGGCTTCTTGCCCAATTCCCATTTGAATAAACCAGTTGACAAAGTCTTTTCAAAACAAAAATCAAAGTATAACTTTGAGTGGCTTTGTTAGCATGTCCATAACCGTGGACACGGCTATTCGAATAGTTTTTAACACTCTGCAGAGGTTGTACAGCTTTACCCACATGACACGACTTCTCTAGTTTGTCCGGCATATATCTATGCTACCGCTCACTACCTTAGGTAAGCAGTCTAGAGTACGTGACAATGTCTTTACAATGCACCATCCCACCGTAGTCCCCCCATGCTAAGGTTTCACCCCCTTTGGATAGAAATCCGCAGAGTTCCTAGCCCCCTCTTGCGCCAGGTGGGACTAACGTAGGTCATAACATGACTACCCGCCGTATCTGAAGGGAACAACCACGGTGGAACATTGCAAATTAGTCAGCCTGGTCCTACCCACACAGGACGTGTGGTAGTACGATGTGGCTTCGCAAAGGAACGCTCAGAGTCCGGTCCTTAACTGACTTAGGCGACTTTCCATAAAAACCCATGGGCCTCGATCATAGAAATGACTTTAACCCGTGCATCAACATGCACCATCAAAACAACCATTTCGCCCAAGTACAAACTATTATTTTATTTCATTTTTCCAAAGTTATTTATAAACTTCCATAACACACCAATGCCATGGATACAATTTAAACAATATTTGATTTTTGGCTGAAATTCCACAAATCAACATTTTTGGTCTAAGCATGTCTTTGCATCATATTTTCAGATGATCCTAGTTCATATGATCGTATCAACTAGGTTTTATCTAGGGTGACAATATATTCGATTCAAACATCAACATTGGTCATTCAAAGGAATTAGGCATATCTATAAATTTAAAACAGAAATTTAAATTACTGAATATAAATAAGCATGCAGTAATAATTTAAAACTGAATTTAAATAATTTTAAATAATGGGTGCAAATATGGTCAAAGATGTAACTTACATTGTTCAATTAGTTGCTCTTAAACGGCGTCGAAATCTGACTCTCCGAAGTTGTCGAAATCTATACGCGAAAATAAGCCAAATTCAAACAAAAATCAAATGAAGATTCAAATGAACTCCAAATTAAATAATTTTAGTTTAGTTAGCTAGATCTTGAATTTATATGAATTTAGAAAATTTGAATCGATGAAATCGGAGTTCGGATGCAAATGATATGTGCTCTCGAAGTTTTAAATCATATGAAATGATGAATAAAAGGATTTTTCCGAATTTCAGAATTATTTTTAATTTGGGAAAAAGAGGTGCAGCCACTGACGTGTGGGGCCCACGGTACAATGGCAAGGCCATGTGGCAGTGACACGTGTGCGAGCTGCGTCAGCGAGAGGGCGAGGTGGCGCCTACGTGGCGTGTGCGTGGCAATGACGTGGCAGTGCCACGTCACACCGGTGGGTGGTGGCACACGGGAGCCAATGTCCCGGCTGCCGGTGGCGAGGACATCCACGGGTGCGGGAGGATGTGGGAATCTTAGGGCTCACCTAGGCGGCGGTTGGGCGCGAGGGGAACGCCGGTGGCGAGGGCAACGGCGGTGGTGAGCTTGGGCTCACGGCGGCGGAGGCGATGCGGCGGGTCTTTGGCGAAGGCGAGGCGTGCACGGCGTCGGTGAGGAGGCGACGGTGTCGATGATGCCGACGACGACGACGACGGTGGAGCGACGGTGTCGATGCTGGAATCGAAGGGGAAAGGGAGCTCGGCCGGGAATCTTCAACGGCGAAATCCGACGAAAATAAGAAGGGAGAAGAGGAGAGATTGAGGGGGAAATGGTGAGGGAGAGAATGCGCACCCAGTGCTCCCTTTTATAGGGGCCGGGGAGGTGGAGGGGGGAAATCGTGCGCGGCGCGGTTTTCGGCGGCGACGTGCGATCCGGCGAGAACGGGTGCGAGAACGGGGGAGAAGGTGGGGAAGGAAGCGGAGGTGGAGCGCGGGTCGTGCGCGACCGTGCGGGGAAGTCGGGGCGGTTGTGGTTGTGGTCGTTGCGAAGCTCGGCGGGTCCAGCAATGGCGGCGGGCTCAGTGCGGCTGCGTGAAGAAGAAGTGGAACGGGGAAGAAGGAGGCGCGGGGTCCACGTGCAGCGAGAGAGAGGAGAGAGGGTGAGGCGTGCTGGTCGTCCGATTCAAATCGGATGGTTGCGAGCGACCGGGGGTAAAACGGCTGATGGGTCACGCGGGTGAAACGAGATTGGGCCGAGTGAATTCGGCCCAAGAGCTGTGGATTGATTTTTAATTGCTTTTCCAATTAAAATAAAACTGATAAATAAAAAGGGGTTTAGAAAATAGCAAATAAAATCCAAAAATTCAAGAAAAATTCATAGAAATTCCTAGAGTTATTTTTGACTTATATAAAATACTTCCAACTTAAAATTGGTAATTAATTATTGTAATTAACTTATTTTGGCTTTGAAATAATTAGGAAAAGCTTTTAAAATTCGAGAAAATTCTAGAAATTAATTAAAATTTTATTTTTCAATTTAAATCAAATAAAACTTCAATAAATTTTCTTTTTGACTTTTAAAACTTCAGAAATTCAAATAAAGAAATCAAACTCTTTCAAATTTCAGAAAAATCCAATAAATTAATAACTTTATTTATTTTTAATTTGGTAATAGAACTTTGGGATGTTACACGATAGCCCTCAAATCTCACCTCCATTCCCAGATCTAACCTTCCAGTCATGTCCTCTTTCGACCAGGAAGGCCACAAGGAGGACTCTCCCCTCTTCTCGGACTCTTTCGATTATCACTGTCCCCGTCGCCTCCTCAACGCCGCCTCGCCCACTGCCACCTTGTCCAGGGCCGCCGCCTCGCTTGTTGTAGACAACTCACCGTCGCCACCTCACGCCTCGCCTACCGCCACCTCGCCCTCCGTCACCACCCCGTGTCTTGTCCGCTGCCGCCGCCGCCTCGCCTGCTGGTGCACATCTTGAGTGGGAGGTGCCCCTATCCTTTGGATGTGGACGAAGCGGTGCGGGATGGCGTGGTTCCACCGATTTTGCCGAATGGGATGGTACACCATAAAAATAGAATATTCTCCTAGATGGAACCATCTCATTCCGGATTGTTTGTTACGATTCACCCAACCAAACGCTTGGATAACCCTATATCCTAAACGGAACCATCTACTTCAACTTGATCCCTCCATCCAGACACACCCTTATGCTCTGAATCTGTTCTGATCCATTTGGCCCCTTCTTCCTCTCCCCCTGCCATGCCTTTCCAGGGCATCTGGACCGTCCAATCGTTCTTGATCACAGCCTCTGATAATGCCGAGTTTTCGGGTCGTGTGTCTTTGTGGAGCAATGTCCAGAGAATCTTTCGTTAAGAAAATCATACATGAATTTATGAGCTTGTAGACACATAAGTAAATGACTACTCAGTTCTGAACCAACTCAACAAGCATTCTGTAGCAGCACCTCAGTAACTCTCGGTTCAGGCATCGGTTCCCTGAAGCTTGGTCTGGGCAGGAAGCCACTGAAGGCACTTGTCACAAGTTTCCTCAACAATCTCTGCTTGACTACCCCTCCATTCAGAGACCTCTTTAGTGGTAGGTGACGTATCTTGTCCTCTTCAGTTGTGGTCACTCCCTTGGCCCTCATGACTCATGAGCAATGTTAGTTCCTCTTGCAGCTTCTTGAGCTCACGACAATGTACCATCCGTCAGAAACGTTGTCGATGATCCGGAAAACGGGGTTTTCTATTGAGTTTATTCGGGAAAATAACATGAGAACACTATCAAAATAAAGACATTTTTTTTTGATATGGACACTGAATATTTGTATGAGAATACAATGAGGATATTACATAATTGATGAACTTGAATCTGAACAATGAATGATTACACGATGATAATTCACTTGTTACAGAGTATATGTGCTACACCCTTTATAGTTATTGAAGGGGTGGCGGTTAATGCTGCTAAAGACGTGTCGATATTTTAATATCAAACTTACGAAATTAATTAGGGGGGTTGTTCTTGCTCGAGACTACATAGGGATGAGACATAGGGAATTTAGATAGGTTCGGGCTTTCTCCTGAGAGTAACAACCATAATCATGTGTTCTTGTATTGATTGTGCTTACAACAAAAAAGAAGCCACCGAAGGCTAAAACTAATGACTTTTGTTTGTTCTGTTGCTTGTGTCGCTCCTGGTTGTTGTTCTATCTGTCCACCGGTGTTATCCCTTATATAACGTTTGATGGGGTAACAGTTGTCTATGCTAGAAGGCGCCTCAACGGTTGAAGCATGGCCCATGTTGATGGTAGTTATTGTCAGAGAAACAACATCCCCTATAGATGGTTCTTATTGGTCATAGGGTGGTCGTAGTTGACGTAGTCGTAGTAAGATTGATAACCATAAGGTGATCATAGTAGAACTTACGATCAGTAGGTGGTCGTAGAAGAACTTACGACCATAACGTGGTAGTAGGATGACTTACAACCATACAGGGTCGTCGTAGAATAGCTATGACCACTAGGTATTTATAATCCCTCTCATTATTGATATTGAGGGATACCCTTGAAGTATGTATGAAAATATTATCATCTATAATGAATATTATATATACATGATTTAATTAATTTAGGGTTATTAAATCATCGTTATCTAGCCCCATAACTTTAAGTGAAAACGACTTACTTGAAAAAGAGGTCGTAGGATTATGGTTGAAGATTAAGTGTCTTCACCTAGTATTTGTTTCTACCAGGAATTGACTTGGTCAAGAGATTATTTTTACTTGAGTTGTAAAAATAAATTTCCCCTTTTCCCGAACCGACATAATAAAGAATGACAACCGTCTCTTACAATTTCTGCCCGTTGGGAGCGGTTCCCAAAGAGGTTAGTAGCTGTTGGGATTCCATGATCTTTTACTCTAGACCGACGGTTATAAATTGCCCCCGGGGGGTAAATTTAGAGTTTTTACTTTCCCCAATAGTTCCAATCTCTTGAGTTCTTACTTCCTCTATTTCCGCCTGAACCGCATTTTCCCCTAAATCTTCAAATCAAAAACAAATCTCCTCAAATCCAACTCAAACCCTTGAAGAGATGGTTAGAGTCTTGTCGAAGTGGAAGAGATCGGAGATGGATGTTGTGAAGATGACGACTTTGGTTGTTGCGGAGAAGATTTCGAAGTGCGTAACGGTGAGGTGGACCAGTGCTGAAGGAGAGCATTGGCCATCAGAGGAGGAGGGAAGGATCCCCGTCTTCTAAGCATACCGCGAATGCGGTTTTTGACTGCCCGGCCACCCATTCCTAACGAGTGTGCTTGAGTACTTCGAGATGGAGTTGGTGAGCATCGGTCGATTGTCGGTAGTTACGGTTTCCAACTCTACGACGGGATGTTGAGGGAGTACATCCTCATGTTGACCCGGTCGTCGTGGCTGGGATGGAGGAAAAAGTGGTTCTACTGGATCGTGACCTAGGACGACAGTCTATACTTCAAGGGCAAGCCCGCAGAGAAGAAGAAGACTTGGGACTTGGGTTTGGAGAACCTCGACCGCTTAGCCCCCTTCATTCAAGCTATCAAGGAGTTGAGAGAAGGAGGGCTAACCGGATGGCATGTGGTGAAGGATTTCATCACACGCCACATTAGCCCCCTGAAGAATCGAGCATATCCCATGTGGGAGTACTCGAGGATTAGTGATTCGACCAGGGACTACGAGGAAGGTAATATTATAAACGACATGCTCTTTTCAATTTGCAATTAGAGCACATTTATTTATCATATTCTTCTGCTCGTAGACTTGCCAAAGAGAGAGAGAGAGAGATTGACACTCGGGTCAAGCTCATCTGCGAGAAGGCCCCTACGACCATGGAGGGAGCTCCTCAGATTTTGGTGGTCATATCCGAAGAGGAGAGGACAAGACGTCTAAAGGTGACCAATATTTGTATTGGTTTCATCTTTAGAGATTAGTAGTCGTAATTTCGACTACTTGTTGATTTTAGTTCTGTGACCTTTTTGAGCAAGTCGGCACACCAGACCCTCAGGATGTCCCCAAGATCGACTTGGGGTCTACTGAGGATGACTCTGAGGAGGACAAAGTTTCTTTGAGCAAGAGGTGTCATCTTGTGATGGTGGTCGACAAGAAGAAGAAGGATGTCAGGAGTTCAAGCTCCACTTCCCGACCGACCATCGCCATAGGCCATTTCTTAGCAGATCTAACTACCAAGGATACGCAGGAGGTGGTAGTAGACCTCAAGCACAAGGTGCCTAAGGCCAAGGTACCATTTTATAATGATGATAATACATTCTTAGTTTCTCCTTCTCCTACTCTTGTCAAGCAAATCAAAAAGAAAAATAGGAAGAGTTACATTTCTTTTGTGAATGCCACTGCCGATTCAACAGAGCATGTGGTTGAAAGAAATGACAACCTCCAGGTGATCAAAGTCAGCTCCGGCCACCCATAAGAGGAGGTTGTACAAGAAGCTCCAACCACCCCTCTCGATGTATGACCAGTTGAGGTCGTACAGGACGTGGTTGCTCAGACCAACGATGCGGGAAGCCTTCCAGAGGCTGAGACCATAGAGCCGACAAGAGTGGCCGAAGAGGAGGAAAAGAAGAAGGAGGACAAGAAGATCAAGTCTTCTCTCCTTAAGATCTCTTCGGGCTTCAAGATCATGTCTAGGAAGCCTAGGTATGTAAAATTTAAATAATAAATAATCATATTTACTCTTTTATTTCACCTCTCGATGTGTTAACATATGTCTTGTTTCAGTCCCGCCTCTCCAGCCACTGGGGATGTCCCTGTGGAAAAAGATGTCATTGTCATGGTTACGACCGTGGGAGTGCTATTCTCTCCTTTGGTTGTAGCAACAGAAGCAGAGATGGTCGAGCCTTCGACCACCATCCCTGAGGCAGCTGGAGAAGGGGTGCTCGCTATCGAGCTGGCCATGCCTACTAAGGTGGTTGAACCACCAATGGTTGTGGAGGCAGAGACAAAGGCGAGCGAGGATGAAGCTACGAAGATGATTGAGTTGACTATCGAGGACATCAATGTTCGGACAGGAAACTTGTCATCACAATCACCAAGGGCAGCTGATCCGATGGTCGTGGAGAGCACCGACCACCGTGCTAAACAAGAGGTCATCGAAGTCATCCCTTTGAGGTCTCAAGGGGGAGTTTCTTCTTCTCACAACGACCACAAAGAAGAAAAAGAAGAAGATCTCCCCTTCTTTCCAGAATTCTTTGGAGCCTCAACCGTTGGGACCTCGTCGTTTAGGTCCCGAGACCAAGTCCCCCACCCCAAAGATATCCCTAATAGGGGTTTGTCTTTGATTATGAGCGTCTCCAGGAGAACTGGTGGGAGAAGGCCAAGGAACTCAATCAACCTGAGGACCCAAAGGCCGTGTACAGAAACTGCACTCGATCAACAATCGATGTAAGTTTTTGATACCAAACATTTGCATATTTGGGGTTTTCTCTTTTCTATTTGTCCTCATGGCATACTTTTCTTTTTAGAAAGCTCATAAACAAATTGTCACAGTAGATGGATATCACAAGCAACTTGTTTTGCTGAGGAAGTAGAAGGCTGAACTCTATGAACAGGCAGAGAGATGGTAAGTCACTGTTAACGAGTATTTTTCGACCACTTGTTTAGTGCTCATATCACTTTTCCCTTGTAGGTTTAAAAGTGATGAAAGGACTTTAGCTGATTCGCTCGACTACGAAAAAATCGTGTTGCAAAGGCTAAAGGCCGAAAAGGAAGACCCACTGAAGGACTTGCAGGAGGCTAACTCTACAGCTTGCGAGCTGCAGAATGTAATTAAAAGTAAGTAGCTTACTCTTATTTGCCATTTTTACAACTTTCTTTCTTTCTCTAACTTCTTTTCTTTTTCAAATAAAGAAGTAGATACGGGCAAGCTTTGGTCTGAAGTCGAATCGAAAAGCATAGTGATCAACGAGCTTGCCCGTATCACTAAACAAAAAGATAAGGCAATAAAACAATGGAAGGAGCGGCGCTCGAAAGATGTTGCCTCTCATGATGAAGAAGTCAAGAAGGTTGACAATCGCTTGGCATGTAAGAATTCTTTACCTACGACCAGTATAAAATACTAGTCTTAACTCAAAGTTTTATTAGCTGGTTGTTACTCTATTTTCATAGCAAGCAACAGAAATAAAATGGCTTAAGGAGATTCTGACTCGCAACCAGGAGGAGACGAAGGCCTCAAAGATCAACCTTTAAGACCTTTAAGATAACGTCTCTCTCCTGAACAATGTGCTCGGAGGCCTAGGTGCTGAGGAGGTAACTTCTATTGAAGACATCGTAGTCGGACATATGAGCACGATTGGACATCAAGTTGGGACACTGTAGGAGTTGGTAACCACTCTGAAGACCAACAAAGCTGAATCCACCAAGCAGGCGGTCGTAAATGGAGTGAGTTTTGCCTTAGCAAAACTCAAATCCCACAACCGTACTCTTAATCTTTTTCCAGCTGAGACTGATTTCGACTGCCCTGAAGCAGAAGCCCAACAGTTGGTCTAAGAAGCTCAATCGATTGGAAAGAAGGTTGCGGAGGAGTTGCAGCTAGGATCTCCTTTTTCTTCTGAGTAGTTTGTAATAGGATGATAATTGTAAAAACAATGTTTTCCTTTTTATGTATATAAAGCTTTATTTGCTGCAATGATCTTTTCGAGTAGTTAGTAAATAATAAGACAAAAAAAAAGAGAATTGAAATATAAGGCTAAGAATTAAGTCATGATTATAACTTTATCCTAGCCCCCGGCTGTTTGCTTAGTTGGAGTTTTTGAATTAAGGAAATAGTGGAAGAAGAGCTTGTTTAATACCTTAGTTTCGACCACATCCTTTGAACTTAATTCTTTGTATTGGCAGCGAGAATAAGGGTCTGGTCGACACTAGCAAGCTCCTTCTAGTGGACAAGACCATGTGTAGAGAGGAAAGACTTCGACTAGGTGACATTCCTGTTTTTCAACCAGTGTAAGGAGAATCAAGTGTTTGAAGAAATATTCGAAATTAAGATCTTAAGCTTGGCTTACTAAACAATTATTTTGAATAACAATGATGTAAAAAATAATCATGAAGAAATAAAAAGTAGAGAAAAGAACTTTGCTGAAGAATTCTTTGACCATATTTCTTTGACCATATTTTGTTAGATTTAGTCTTCTTGTGTTGGTAGCAAAAGTTATGAACATATCGACACTAGGAAGTTCCTTCTAGCGGGCAGGACTACGTGTAGAGAGGAAAAGACTTCGACTAGGTGATGTTACCCTTCTTCGACTAGTGTAAGAAAAATTAATCATTAAAAAGTGATCGAAAGAACATAAAAACTTTGCTCTTTTATTTAACTTTTTGATACAATAAAGATTGAAGAAATCATAAACTTTATTGAGAGTATAGGAATTTACACGTAGAATTTTCGTAACTAGTCGATATTTTGTGAATTGGAGAGAATTCTACCATCTTCCATCGCCAGTCGTATCGAACCTGGCCACGTCACTTTGACTACCCTGTAAGGACCTTCCCACTTGGGGAGAGAGTTTGTTCTGATTAGACTGAGTTTGAATTTTCTTCAAAACCAAGTCACCTATAGCAAGGCTGCGAGGTTGGACCTTATGATCGTAGTATTTGTGTAAGGCTTGTTGGTAGACTGTCGAACGGATTAAGACTTGATTTTTCTTTTCATCGAGTAGATTGATATCATCAGCACAAAGTTGTTCCTGATCAAGGTCAGTATAGTTCTCGACCCGTGTAGACCAAATTTTTAGTTCTGGTGGAAGCTTGGCTTCGGCACCAAAGACTAAAAAGAAGGGTGTTTCTTCTGTCGCCCGACTAGCGGTCGTGCGAATTGCCTATAACACTGAGGGTAACTCTTTTACCCAGGCCCTGGAGCACTTTATAAGCTGGTCGAAAACTTGAGTTTTGATTCCCTGGATGATTTGATCATTTGCCCTTTCGACTGCCTCATTACTTTGTGGATGGGAAACATAAGCGTAACATAATTAAGTTCCTAATTCTTCGCAAATTTTTTAAAATTTTACGCTCAAAAATTGAGTACCATTATCAGTGATGATACGATTGGGAACACCAAATCGAGTAATCATGTTTTTCATCATAAATTTCTTGTCTACTTCCGTTGTAATTCTAGTAACAGGTTCAGCTTCAATCCATTTTGTGAACGTATCAATAGCCACAAAAAGGAATTCGAAGCCCCCTGAGTGCTTTGGGGAACGGTCCTAGGATATCTAAACCCTAGGTTGCAAACGACCAAGAAAGATGTATTGTTTGTAACACTTGAGTTGGTTGGTGTATTTTCTTCTTTTTGCGATACACATCACATGAGTACTCCTTGAGTACCTCGTTTATAGAGGACTCCTTCGACTAAAGTATAAATTTTGGCCTTACAGGATAAACGAACAGCCTCAAGATCATTGTTGGGTATAGTACCCTTTAGAAGATACTTGTAGATGGGATTCATCCATATATCTTCATATTCTAGAGAGGCTATCTCACTTGGAGTAGTTTATAGTGTTTCGACCAGAGACAGCTTATGGAGTTGCTTCAAGAAGACTCCTTGTGGAATAGGGAATCGGGAAAAAGCTATTTGAGCTAATTGGTCTGCGAGGAAATTATCCTTTCAATGGATATACCTGTAGACCGAAAAAATGTTTTTCAGGCTTTCTAACTTCCGACAAATAATCTCCTATGGTCACATTAGAACATTGATACTCCTTTTCGACCTGATTCATGACTAGTTGAGAATCTCATTTCACAAGTAGCCGTTGAATCTCGAGCGCTTTCGCTGCTCGAATGCCGGCCAATAAACCTTTATATTCTGCCACATTATTAGTAGCAAGAAAGTTTAACTGAATGACATATTTTAATGTTTCTCCGGTAGGAGATACCAAGACCACCCCAGCCCCCAAGCCACTTAATGTAAGTGACCCATTAAGGTACATTGTCCACTAGTCGTGGGATTCATACTAGGGTCCCTGAACAGGTTCAGGATTTGTCCATTCGGCAATAAATTCTGTCAAGATGTGATATTTAATGGCCGTTTAGGACATGAAATGGAGGTCGAACTCCCCAAGTTCGACTGACCATTTTGTTATACGCCCTGCTGCTTCCCTATTTTGTAGGACTTCTCCTAAGGGAAACTCAGATGACACGATTAACTTGTGCGTCTGGAAATAATGCTTTAGTTTCCTCGAAGACATGAGGATGGCATATAGAAGTTTTCGGATCTGGGGCTAACGCTCCTTAGGCTCATGTAAAACTTCACTAACGTAGTAAACTGGTCGTTGAATGTTTTCACGTTCAGCGACTAGTACTGCGCTCATTGCTAGTGGCGTAGCAGCTAGATACAACATGAGTGTCCCATTTGGTTTAGGAAAAACCAAGACGGGAGCACTCGTAAGGTATCTCTTGACATCCTCAAAGGCTTTGTTTGCCTCTTCTGACCACTCAAAGCCCTCATGTTTCCTAAGAAGTTTAAAGAAAGGAAGTCCTTTTTTCTCCCAGACGTGCGATGAAATGACTCAAAACCGTCATGCATCCTGTGAGTTTCTGGACTTCTTTCTTTGTGGTCGGAGGACGCCTTTGTTCAATGACCTTTATCTTTTCAGGGTTTGCTTCGATTCCTTGAGCAAAGTCAAGGAATCCAAATAATTTTCCTTAGGAGACTCCGAATACACACTTCTCAGGATTGAGTTTCAATTGGTGTTTCCTGAGGTTGTCGAATATTTATTGCTAGTCGGAAACATGATTAAGATGCTGGATGCTCTTTATGACCAGGTCATCAACATAGACCTCCAAGTTTCGGTTTAGTTGAGGAAGGAAGGTCTTTTGCATCAAACGTTAGAAGGAAGCACCAACATTTTTAGACCAAATAACATTTTGACATAGCAAAATATTCCAAATGGTGTAATATATGTGATCTTTTCTTCATCATCTAAACACGTACTTATCTGATGATAAACAGAATATGCTTATATGAAACTTAAAATTTCACAACCAGAAGTAGCATCAACCAACTGATCATTACGAGGAAGTGGAAAGTCATCTTTTGGACAAGCTTTATTCAAGTCAGTGAAATCTACACACATTCTCCACTTACCGTTACAGGGCTTGCCAACCACTCTAGGTGGTCGACTTCTCTTATAATGCATGCCTTTAGTAACTTGTCCCATTCTAACTGGATGGCTTCTCATCAATCAGGTGCAAATCACCGTAATTTTTGTTTTACAGGCTTTTTGTCAGACTGTAGAGCTAACCTGTGCTCGATCACTTCCCTAGGGACTCCGAACATATCGGATGCTTGCCACACAAAGATATATGTGTTTACTCGGAGGAAAGTGACGAGGGCGTCTTTCTATGCGGAGTCGAGGGAGACTCTAATGCGAATAGTCTTGGAGGGTTTTGCTGGATTTAGTGGAACCTCTTTGACTTGGTCGTTCGGCTTTGGTGTAACTTTTGGCTTCGAGTGCTTTGCCTGATGTTGTACATTGTTTGCTTCTCGAGTTGGTATCTGGCCAACCATCTCGAGGGATTTGCGGTCGCACGTTAGTGTCATCTTCTTATCATAGTGTACTGTGATGATTCCTTTGGGACCTGACATCTTTAGACATTGGTAATCATAATGAGCGGCTATTAGGAACCATGCCAAAGTTGGTCGACCAAGAATGGCATTGTATGCCATATCAAAATTGACCACGTCAAAATAAAATTTCTCCTTCCTGAAATTGTTTGGTGAGTCAATCGTGACAAGAAGGGAGACTTGGCCAATAGGCTTGGCCAAAGACCCCAGTACGATCCCATGAAAAGTGTACCGTACATGCCTAATTTTCATCTTGGGAACTTGCATCTCATCCAGGGCACTCGTAAAGAGTATATTCAATGAACTTCCACCATTAACTAACACTCAATTAACTCAGCAGTTGTTGATGGTGGACTTGACCATGATCAGAAAATGACCAGGTCGAGTAGAAGGGATCAGACAATCACCCTTCTCGAAAGAGATAGTGACATCTAACCACTTTGGTAACTTATTAACAAGAGGAGGGTCAATAGAGTTTACCACATGCTCGACCTCTTTGAGTTGTCGTTTTGACTCATACGCTGATGACCCCCCATAGATGTGATCGATGGTATGTTCAGGGTCCTGGTACGATATCTCCTTGTCATCTTCTTATTGCTTTCGACCACTTGTCTTCCCCACTTCCTTGAGGGTAGGAAGTGGCCCTTTGCCAGAGTAATAGTCCTCGAGTTTTCGTTGGAAAACTCGGCAGTTGTGGAGGTCGTGACCTTCATTTTTATGGAAAGGACACCACCTTGGCTTATCAGTTTTTCGCTCAGGGCATTTTCATTTGCCTCGATCAGAATACTATTTGGAGCTTCGGGGCTCCTTGTTACTGATGGCTAAGACCTCTTTTGAGCTCGTGTCTTGTGACCTTTTGTTTTTGGAATTGCTCTTAGATTTGTTGGACGACTTGTCCTTCTCCTTGGTACCTTCACTTGCTCCTTGAGTACTTTTGTCGTCATGATCGATCGTGCGATTCCAGTCGACTGCTTCAGAAGCAGTCGCGTAGTGGTCTGCCATCTCGAAGAGCTCAGCAACGGTATCGAGAGGGTTGAGAGCAATGTCTTTTATGATCCTTTAGTTCTGGACACCTATTTGATTGCTCTAATACAGAAGAATTAGAGACTTTAGGAATTGAATTTCGAACATGACTAAAATGTCTTATAAATTGACGCAAAGTCTCATGAGAATGTTGTCGCATTCGATGCATGTCATCCTTTTTTCCATGACGCTTGTAAGTGCCTTGAAAGTTTGACAGCAATAGATCACACAAATGCTGCCATGGTTGGTCCAGTAACCATGATTGACCAAATCCTTCGAGTACAGTTGACAAGTAATTTGCCATAACGTGCTCGTCTCCTCCAGTGGCACAGGCTGCAGTTGTGTAGATTTGGAGAAATTCAATGGGATTTTGAGGCATATCATATTTCTTCATGTTGGTTGGTCGAAATCTAGCTAACCAGCAAACTGCTAGGAGATCAGGCGAAAATGCCCAACATCTGATAATGGTATCGAACACCTCCTTTGTGCGAAAGAAGGGTTAGCATTACCAGGTGATCGTACTCGATGATACCCAGTGGTAAATAGACCCGATCTATCATAAATCTCGGTCCTGCGAGGGTAATACTCCTCACTCTCCATTTGTTGGCGTAGATTCCTTTGAGGAAATGGTGAATGACCACCTCCTCTGGGAGTCTGTTGATCACTAGCTGTTGGAAGGTATCTTCTTCGACCAGCATCGTGTTCAGGAGATCGACCAGGCCTGCGGTCTTGTTGCCCTCCTCGTGAAGAGTAGTTCGAACGATTGGCGTTCGAGGGTGTGGTCCCGGTGTGAATTTCGGGGCGGCATTGTTGTTTGCGCTCGATCCTGGTCATGGTGACTCGAAGCCTCTGTGTGATCTATTGAGCTATGAGATCGTAACCTGGTGCTTGGACAAGCTCCAGAGCTGGGTTTTCGGTAAGATCGTTGATCTATTGAAGCTCTCGAGCGGTTTCCGACTGGTAGTTGATGTGCCTAGGTAATGTATTCTGGGCTACAACCCTCTTTCGTCGAATAGTGTCAGGATCGTCAAGATCTGAGTTGGTAGGAGCGTGCCTCAGTGGAGTGCGATCACTTCGAGGATGTCCACCACATTCATGAAGGTTGAGATCTTGGTCGTTGTGAGAGGCGTCCTCGCCATTGCGATGAGAGCCCGAAGCAAGTGATCGATGGGAAGCAGCCCCAATCCTGTTTCTTGGAGAACGATAGGGATCTGAGGGGAGGACAAAAATCTCCTTGGTGCTAGTGTCCTCACTTGCGGTCGAGCCCTCCAGGCTGGACGAGTACTCAAAGGACAGTGCCTCACGACTTTGAGCAATCCCCTCTAGGAAGAGGAATTCCGGGTTATAACCATCTCCGGTTGAATGTGAATCATCTGGGAATATGGTCGAATCTGCAATTGTAGCAGGTTCGACCATACTCCTGGTGAGGATAACCGAAGGGTGACAGTTAGTAGGTGAAGGTCGAGCCTGGGAACCATTAATTCCAAGACTTGACGTGTCAGATCGGATGGCCTCAGACGAACTCGAATGTTTGGAGGAGGAATCCTCGCTACGTTCGGCTCTTGACTCGGGGTTGTTCCGAACATGGTCACTTGGACCCTTGCTCTGTGAGGATTCTGGCTCCTCATCTGGGCGTACTGTTGTGGGGGAGAAGGTTCCCTTGTCAACCTTGTCTGGTATGCGGCTTCCGGGATCTAGTGAAAGATCCCAGGAACCGGCATTGTCATCAGACGAAACTATGCTTGACTCGTAGTGGTAGCAGGCATCCATGTCGAGTCCTGCATAGTCTGCAAGATCGAACTAATTCTCCTCATTCCACTCCCCTGTCATGGTAGCATCAGAGTGGAAACAAAGAAAATTTGTTGAAAGAACAAAGGAGAGAATGTATATCCCCACGGATGGCGCCAACTGTCGATATTTTAATATTGAACTTATGAAATGAATGCTAAAAGGGGGGCTCCTTGCTCGAGACTACCCAGGGATGAGACAGGTTCGGGCCTTCTCCTGAGAAAATAATAATCATAATCCTGTGTTCTTGTATTGATTGTGCTTTCAACCAAAAAGAAGTCACCGAAGTTTGTTGCTTGTGTCGCTCTTTGTTGTTCTTTCTATCCACCGGCGTTATCCCTTATATAGCCTCTGAGGGGGTGACAGTTGTCTATGCCAGAAGGCGCCTCAACGGTTGAAGAATGGTGCATGTTGATGGCAGTTATTGTCAGAGAAACAACATCCCACGTTCTGTTTGCGGTTATACCATAGACATAGATTAATACGTGTAGTTATACCAAAGGATAATGACACATATTTACTATTGTGTATAATTAGACACAGCGCATGAAGTCCCTAGTCAATTGGGTCCACTTGTAGGTGGTCCTTATCGACCATAGGGTGGTTGTAGTAAAACTTACGACCATAAGGTGATCGTAGTAGAACTTACGATCAGTAGTGGTCGTAGAAGAACTTACGACCATGAAGTGGTAGTAAGATGACCTATGACCATACATGGTGGTGGTAGAATAGCTTATGATCACTAGGTATTTATAATCTCCCTTATTATTGATACTGAGGGGTACCCTTGAAGGCTATATGAAAACATTATCATCTATAATGAATATTACAGATAAATAATTTAATTAATTGAGGATTATTAGATCCTCGTCAGGACGCCTCTAATATTCACACACATTTTCCAGTAGAGCCTTGAACCGTCATGCCTTTTAGCCAACTGTCGTAAGTTGTTATATGCGTCAATAACCGCTTTTCCGTTAGTCATGTGGGAAACTGTTATGTTTCCCAACTAGTTTGCTGGTCAGAGATTGCCTAAAACCGTATAGCTAGTCGGACAGTGGCCATAGTTGGTCATCTCATGACTCAAACTATCCGTTGACCAGTTAAGCCGTGGAAAAGGGTATTAAACTTCATTTAAATACAGGTTGTGGGTTCATAACCGTTATAGAGGTAGTCTTTGATATGTGGGGCTACTTTGACAGAGACTCTGACTTTAATTGAAAAGGTTGACCTAGTCAAGAATCCTCGTCAACCATCACTGCTATTTAGTTTGTGACCCTCCCTTATCTCGAACGTCCCAATCGACAACACCACCGCAGGCCAGTTGTTGTGGAGCTCGGTGTTCTGAGGAAGTCCACTGGAAGCATCAGCAACTGCAAGAGGTTTAGTGTGGATTTCAGTTATACTAAACCTGAAAGAATGGCGTTTCAGTTCATGACAAATTCTGAAACTGTGAGATTGTAATTTTCAGTTTGTGATTGTCATCAGCAGCCACTTACAGATTTTTTGGCTAAAATAGCGCCATTGATGTGCGCAATAGCAAAACTAGCCCCTGCGCGTATCAAAGAAAAAATAGCACATTGTCCGTGCCCTAGAGGACCGAATTTACCAAGGACGAGACACATGGCGAATCCAGCCCCAGGGGCGCGAAAATGCCTCGTCTGGCCCCCAGGGGCATGAAAATACCCCTTCCGGCCCCTAGGGGCGGAAATACCATCGTCCGGCACCTAGGGGCATGGAAATGCTTCGTTTGGCCCCTAGGGACACAGAAATACCCCTTCTGACCCCTTGGGGGCGGAAATACCCTCGTCCGGCACCTAGGGGCGCAGAAATAGGTATTTCTAGCCCCAGGGCCGCAGATTCTCTCTCTTCCAGAAAAAGTACTGTTTGTAAGAATTTCTAAATATTGCAAACCAGATCCACAAATTATGAAATTTTTTGTGAAGGCTCCTAACACAGTGTACTTCCTTGTATAATGTTTCCAGAATTTTATATGTTTTGCATTGTTCTCGAAAATTCTTTTAAGGCTACTATTTGTAGGAATTTCTAAATATAGCAAATGACCTCAAAAAATTATGAAATTTTTTGTGTTGTGTCCAAACATAATGTCCTTACTTGTGTAATATTTCCGGAATTGTATATGTTATATATTTGTCTCTAAAATTCCTTTAAGGCTATTGTTTGTATGCAAATGAAATAATCGATTTGAGGACAATTTCAAAAACTTTCTTAAAATATTTTTCACATTTATTCTTAGTATAATTATCCCAAGTTTATAATTTTAAAAATTTTCTAACCCCTAAGGGCTAGATTTGCCTCGTCCTAACCCTTGGGGCCCCAGGGGTGCGGTAGCCCCCCACCCTTTGTTTCTTTTTTTAAAAAACTAAAATCTCACTTTCGGCGTCCCTGGATTCTCGCTAAAATCTAAAAAATATTGTTTGATATGATTTTGTCACATGTGGTAATACCCCCTCCTTGGCAACGAAAGTTTGATCTGATCAATAGGGGCGGGCCAGGTGTTCGACTACGTAAAAAAATTGTGGATTAAAGATTTTGGTACATGTGATAATATTTACTTCTTCTTTTTTTACCTTCACCTTTACACTATTCTTATTGCAGTCTCTGTAAAGAAGATAAAAATCGTATTGGAATGTTGCCGTAAAGTCGGAGTGTGATTTCCTCTAATCCCGGTCAACTTCGGTACCATTACTATTTTCCTTCGTGCTTCGGGTAGTACTAATCGTACTACTACTTTTACTATCTACGATTTTTGGTTTTGTCTGATTTGATCACTCGATTTGTAACATAAAAAAAATACAAATATAGCATAATTATACTGAGAATAAATGCGGAAAGTATTTTGAGCATGTTTTTGAAATTTTCTTCAAATCGATTATTTCATTTGTATACAAAACAGTAGCCTTAAAGGATTTTTGAGGAAAAATACAGAACATATAAAATTATGGAAAAATTACACAAGCAAGTGCACCGTGTCAGGAGCATTCACAAAAAAATTTATAATTTTTGGAGCTCATTTTCTATATTTAGAAATTTCTACAAACAATATTTTTCTAGAAGAGAGACAATCTACGCCCCTGGGGGTCAGGAATAACTATTTCCGCGTCCCTGGGGGCTAGATGGGGTATTTCTGCGCCCTTGGGGGCGGATTCGTCATGTGTTACGTCCTCGGCAAATCCGGCCTCTAGGGCATAAACAATGTGTCATTTTTGCCTTTGATACGGGCGGAATGCTAGTTTTGCTATTGCGCATGCCAACAACACTATTTTAGCCAAAAACTTGCCACTTACGTCGAGCCGAGACTGCACTGGACTCTGATTTCCTCTTGCTGCAATGCGCTCCATGAAGCCTACTATGCACCCAGTTCAGAACCTACAACAGCAACAAGAATAAACATCTATCATTCACTACAAGAGCCAAGAAGTTCAGATGAAACAAGGAATGCATGTGTGCCCTAAGTGCTTGTTTCCCTCTTGTATAAGCAGTTCAAAAAAAAATGCAGAGAAATGGACTCACTAGCAAGTGGATGGATGATACAAGTGTATATGCAGGTTGAGAAATGAACTTCTTGGTGGCCCGAGTTCCAAGGTTCTCACTGTTGATGATAAGTTTTTTTGTTAGGACCTGTCAAGAACTCCTCACGAGGCTATCTTTAGTGTATTAAACCGATATCGATTCAAAGTCATGCCACGTAAGTATTCTAGGAACTGAGCTTGTTTTTCTCCAATGTATTGAACCGATTCCTACTAATAACTGGGACCCACGTTACGTTAAAAAACCACAAAATAATAATATCCTCTCTCAAGCTCACTCTCTCCTATGTAGTTTTTTAATGCTTTGAATCGACTCCTAAGACCATCTCCAATGTTGTGTTTTAGCCGGTTCAAATGAGAAGAGAGAAAACGTTGAATCGATTCAATATATTGGAGGGGTCGATTCCAACAAAAAAAATGCATGGAACCAGACTCTACTTAAGAGTCGATTCAAAGCATTAAACAACTCATATGAGCATTAAACAACTACATAGGAGAGAGCGCGGTTGAGAGAGGGTATTATTATTTTGTGGTTTTTTAATGTAACATTGGTCAAGTTATTAGTATGAATCAGTTCAATACATTGGAGAAAAACAAGCTCAGTTCCTAAAATGCTTACATGGCATAACTTCGAATCGCCATCGATCAATACACTAAAGATGCTCTAAGTAGAGTCCGGTTCCATGTATTTTTTGTTGGAATCGACTCCTCCAATGTATTGAATCGATTCAATGCCTTCTCTCTCCTCATTTGAACCGGCTAAAACGCAACATTGGAGATGGTCTAGGCTTAAATCGACGTTGTTTTAATCCATTGTACTACTTCAATATGATGGGGTCGTATCACGTGCACATGACTATATGTGTGGACATATGCACAAACGAGATCCGGGCGCTCCATCGTGGATTGGACGGCGAGCGCGCGCACGCGGGTCGATCGACCGCGAAATTCGCGTTCCCCCCCCTCACTCGCCCGAACGAACGAGCGCCAAGTATGTCGTTTCTTCCACGAAGAGGATTTCGCCTCGAGCTGCGTAGGGTTCCTCTCCATCCACCGCGCATGCCGCTGATGTCCTTCCAAGTTGCCCTGAGTCCGAGCCCCTAAGCCGGCTCGCTTGTGCCACCGCCTCGCGTTCGCCTGTTGTCTTGCCAAGGCCGACTTCGTCCCATTCGCATCTGCTCCCGAGTCGCCCCTCCACTGAGTCTGAGCCGCCGAGCCGGCTTGCCCATGCCCGCCCTCGGCGTCGCACCCTACAATCCGAAGTTGCGAGTTGGCCTCGTCTTTGCCAGCCATGCCGCGCCTCGCCCTCTTGCCAGCCACCGCCGCCCCATTGGCATCTGCTCACGAGTCGCCCTATCCACTGGCCTCATTAAGTATGCTATTGTCTCATTGTGTTTTATAATAGTTCACAACTGATATGAGGGGGGATGTCTGATGGTGGATTGCTTTGTTTTGATGTGCAGTCGCATAAACGAAATGGAAGATGCAAGCAGCTCCATGCGGCCACTAGCTTTGCCTAGTCCAGAACCCCTCGAAATGGCCGATGCACACTCTCTCATTGCGATATCGGATTGTAAAACCCCTCGGAAGGTGGCTAGCATCCCATTCTGTGTGAGTGTGCGCTCAATTTTTAATTTGCACGATTAATATCATTCTAGGGCTAAATCGTCGTTATCACTGTAGGGATCATCATCCACACCGGTAGTTACTGACTCTTTGACACCTGTGAAGGGGATGATTTTTGAAGATGAGAACACATCCCTAGAGTTTTACAAAGCATGCGCACATGTTGCGGGCTTCTCCGTTCGTATCGGACAGCGGATGACTACGCATAGGGTGTTGCAATGGAGGCGGTAGTATTGTGCCAGACGTGGGTGGAAGGAAGAAAGAGGTAAGGACAAGGTGGATGTCAAAGTGAAGAGGACGTATGAGTCTAAATTGAGTAGGTGCGGTTGTAAGACCATGTTTGGTATCAAACGGACTAAGGTTTTGTCTCACCTAGTAAGCAGCACTTGATACGGTCTAATAGACAAGTAACTGAGAAGGCTAAGACTACACTGTTCGCATGCCATCGGGCAAGCATTGACACTTCCGGGGCATTTAGATATCTTCATGTCAGTGAGGGTGGATTTCAGAATGTAGGATGCACAAGGAGGGACTTGCAAAATTATCATCGTACTTTGAGAGAGAGTATAAAGTCATCAGATGCTCGGATGTTTCTTGATAATCTAGCTAGAAAGAATGAGAATAATGCTGTATTTTATTTTGACTATGTTATTGACGAGAACGGTAAATTGGTGCATGTGTTTTGGGCGGATGCAACCTTTAGGAAGAATTACGTTCATTTTGATGAGTTGCTTTCATTCGATACGACATATAATACAAACCAATACGAGATGATATTTGCACCATTCATGGGAGTGAATAACCATGGGGGATGTGTTCTATTTGGGGCTGCATTGTTGTTTAATCAGACAATTGAAACATTCAAATGGTTTTTCCGTACTTTCTTAAGATGTATGGGAGGTGTTGCCCCTAGACTTATAATAACCGACAAAGATGCGGCCATGAATAAGGTAATTGAGTATGTCTTCCCAACTAGCACGCATAGGTTATGTATATGGCACATATTGAACAAACTTCCAACTAAGATAATGCCAGATTTGAGGGATAACCAAATGTTTTACAGTCGTGTCAATTCATGTGTATATCCCCCAGAAACTCCAGAAGAATTTGAGCCACAGTGGGCAGATATTATTTTTGAGTTCAGTTTGGAAGATAATGAGTGGCTCGCTGGTTGGTATAGGATTCGGGCCTCTTGGGTACCAGCCTACTTTATGGACGTACCCTTGGCATGAATTCTTAGAACAACTTCAAGGTCTGAAAGCGCCAATTCTTTTTTCAACCTCTTTATTGGTTACAAACATGCTTTGGTTGAGTTCTGGATCCGGTTCGACACTACAGTGGACGAACAAATGCAAAAGGAGCTAAGAGAAGACCATACCACCTTTCACACTAAGTCTCAGTTGAAGACACCATGGGCATTAGAGCAGCATGGCAGTGAAGTATTCACCCATATGGTTTTGTCTAAATTTCGGAAAGAGGTTATTGCGGCAAGGGACAAGTGTGTTGTTGAGAGCACGGCGCAAGTATGTGACCTTAAAGTAACATTGGTCAATGAGGATGGCAAGAAGGTAAGAAAAGTCACTTGTGACACTAACACCATGATTGCCCAGTGCTCCTGTATGTTGTTTGGCACTCATGGGATTCCTTGCCGTCACATTATCCTCGTATTACAAGGTGCATTGCTGAATGAGCTTCTAAGTTATTATGTTTTGAAAAGGTGGACTGCAAATTGCAAGAGATAGGTTGTGTTCGATGACAATGGCAATGTTCTTGAGAAACCAAAAGATGCCACGGAAGAAGAAATTAAAAAGTTGGCTTCGGAGATGCGCAAGGACTTAGAAGAATTGATACATTGAGCTACCCGGTGGTATGGACATACTCTGCATGTCACATTATTGTTGTCCTGTTTCATTTTCATCAGCTATTGTTGAAGCCTTGGAGGAATCAACACCTTTCAGCTATGTGCATGCTTCCATGTGTTTCTTCCTAGCAAATAGCAATTCACTGATAACAGTGCACTGTAGATTTCATAGTTGATAAATTACTTGCTGTTATTGTCCAGGGCTAAAGTTAAACTGGTGTCAAGATTTATCATTCTGTCAAGAGGATCTCAAAGTAAAGTTTATTACAGTACTCTTCTAGTAGTGGATACCATTTGCATTTTGCAGTCTATGCATGATTACAGATAAACAGTTTGCCACCAGAGCTATTTTGCTTGTCTGGCTCCCTTGTAATACATCTGATTGTACATCCAGAATGTTCAGTATCTGAGTGTTGCAAAGACTTGTAATAACTGATTGTGTTCAACCAGAATCGAGACAATACATCTGATTGTACAGTATCAGTATGTTCAGTGTCTGAATGTTCATATTTCAAACATAGAATGTGTACATCCAGAATCAAGACAATACATTTGATTGTATAGTACCAGGATGTTCAGTATCTAAATGTTGCAGAGACTTGTAATATTTGCTCAATATCTGAATGTTTCTGGACATTCTGGATATACATTTATAGTATCATGCTTTTCTATCCATTTCTGGACATACATTTAGATTTCTATCCATTTCTTGTCCAATTCAAACATACATTCAGATTGTTTCAAATGAGCTAACAAACATACATTCCAGATCCATACAACATTTCAGAATGTAGAGAGTATCTCAGATTTCATATTACAGATGTTATAATTGAATCCATTCATCACAATTGAGAAACCATACATCCATTTCTGAATCCATTCATCCAGACAACAATATTTCAGATTACATGACAAAAGACTGGGAAGATAACAAAATCAAAATCTCAATTGACAATCTTCTCAATGCAAATTCCTAACAGCAAAAATAAAAATGCAACTACAACCATTTTTAACTTTTCATCTCCATCAGTGGATTTCCTCACTGAGTTGCTGATCTGGTCCAGAGAGGTCTTCATCTGGTCCAATGAGGCCTTCATCGCATCTAAATGATCCAATACACGGTGGTCGACTGTGAAAACCACTTTATTTCCATTGCTCAGCTTGACAGACGAATGATCTCTTCTCTGCTGTTCCACCAGACGCAACCGACTCAAATGACTCATGTATTGGTCTTTCCACATGAATGTGTCGCACCCCCCGAATACATCTAGACCAACCAAAATGCATAAACCGCCCGACAATACCAAAAACCAAAGTTGAACATCAAATTCAACAGCAAAGGGAGTTTCTTGCCTTGTCATTTCTAGGGCATTTGAAGTACTCTTTTCCTCGATTCTTCGAGCTCCCGGACACGGCCCAGATCATCTGCGCGTGGCACTTTGGGCACGACACGAGAGGGAGCCCACCGCTAGGCGCTATCGCCGTCGATGACGACTCGGAGTGCGCCTTCACGCGATCCTTCATCTTCTCCATGGTGCGGCAACGCACAGGGGAGGGGAGCCCTGGTGGGAGTGAGGCGGAGGCGCACGGACCTAACCCTAGACTCGATTTGGGGGAGGGGAGCTCTGGTGGGAGCGCTGGCGGAGGCGCACAGACCACAAGGGCAAGCGGCGAGTTGCTCAAGGGCTGGAGAAGCGGTGTTGCCACGCTCGCCTCTTGCGATTCGATTTGGGATGATGGCGAGAGAGGGTTTGGTGTCGAGGGCGAGAGCATCTGGGGAACGAGAGTCGGGCCGAGCTGAGGGATTTGGGGATCGGGCGGAGGTGGAAAAAGCAAAGTTCATTCAAAGGGGGGGGGGACGAAAAATGCTCATGAGCAGCATTCGCACGCCGCTGCGTCGATCACATGATGAAGCGCTAGGATTGCATTTGTCCATATGTGCACATAATAGTGCTTGTCCACCAGATATGCTGCCCAATATGATAGGAACACCTTGTTAAGTACATCCTCCATTAGCAACGATAGAGACAAACTGAACCTTAGTGGTCTCACAAGACGAGAGATGAACAGCCCGGTCACATAGGTGGTAGTTAGGTTAGAGAGTTCGGGTTAAATATTTCGTCTCATGGTAAACTCATGGCCAATTCTATGTTTAGCAAACATTGATGCAATTTTGTATATACATATGTTCAGCCAGTGACTGATGCACCATGGGGACGTGAGGGGATTAATGCATCGACTCCGTTTGTCATACTCTTAGTATCCTCTTAGTACATTTGTCATTATTTGCACAATAAATTTAGTTAATTTTGTTCTTAAGATTGCTACTTGTGCATATTTATGAGTGTTCGAAACACACTGTCCATTATTAAGGTACTACATTTAATGTATTTACAATTTTAACTTTGTTCTTCATAATTTATGTATCAATTTGGATTACATATAACATTTAAATGTGTATTTGTTAGCTCACTTTATGATAGCTTTATCCCATTAGCACCTCTTCTATTTTCGTCATGCGTACGTCACTGTGTTCAGCTGCACATTTCTACTTCCACTTAGTTGGAAGCAAACACTACTATCGGGGAAGATTTCTTTTACCGTGTAAGGAAGCTTCCTGGATGAATTTGAAATAGAAACGAAAACAGAGTGGAAATTAAGATGCACCGAGAGTCGAGAATTTTTTTTAGATTGCTTGCATTTCGAGGTTTCCGAGAAGCATTGGCGTGTGGAAAACTTAGCCACAGATTTTTAAGTATTGTGCTTTTGTCAATGGAGCTGAAGTGTATTATCCCAGTTCCTAAGCAAGTGAGCTGCTAGATTCATAGAGAATTGTTTGAATCACACTGTCTTATGATCTTACCATTCTATCATTTCTTTCTTTTGAGACGTTGTCATTCTATTCAATTGATTGTACTTGTTGGAGTATGAAAACTCCACATTTCCCTCGCTTGGACGTGAATCTGTCACGTTGGTAGGGAGATTATCCAGGCGTGTTAGCTTTTTTTTTTCCTTTGCGGAGACAATTGGTTAGTGTAGTCATCTTAAGCCTAACAATCACGTCGTACGTGCTCAAATTCTGGACACAAATAAACCATCTAACTCGTGTTCGCTGGAAATCAAATTTTGGTCATTAACTACAAAGATAAGGGTCACACCACTAAACTATGTTATTGTTGGTTATCAAGAATCAATGGTCCGGTCCATACTAAACACATTAGAAAGATAAGGGAGTTTTTTTTTTTCGCTGATGCGTTAATCTGAAATTCTATTCTGGATCACTGGTTTCGTTATCGGACGGTGAGGATACGTGCAAATCGAATTTTTTTTATTAATTAATCTTTTTTATTAATTTTATTTTAAAATTAACCTTCGGCCATTTTATTTCCAATTCTGACCTCTTTGATCATATCACGGATGGTGGCATGACAAAACAACACTGTCACGCCAGCCCGTATCTGGAGCACGCTTTTGTCACGCCACCACTCGTGGCGTGACCGTGTTGTTTGGTCACACCAAGATCAGTAGCGTGACCAAAAGTGCTATTTTGGGACTTATCTCGTGGTGTGACAGTATTGTTTTGTCACGCTACGGGTGGTAGCGTGATTAAAGGGGTTAGAATTGAAAATAAAGTGTGTGGGAGGTTAACTTTAAAATAAAAAAAAAGTTCGTGCAAATCAGATCCGTATTCTGCTATGGCCACTGTCAGACACTCAGACTCGAGTCCGGCTCGACCAGAATGAGGACCCCGAGGCCGAACCGAACCCGAAGCGCCTTTTCTTCTTGCGGCAGAAGCCAATGGCGCCGTATAGTCGTGTGTTAGCCAAGGTCGCAAGCGCAGTTGCACACAACCTCGCCTTATTCGCCCAGAGCAAACAACACACCCAAGCCCTCGACTTCGGCGGCGAGATCTCCGGCGAAGATGAGCCGCGGCACCGGCGCGGGGTATGACCGCCACATCACCATATTCTCCCCCGAGGGCCGCCTCTACCAAGTCGGTGCGTGCAAACCCCCCAAAACCCTAGCCTTCGATCGCTTAGATCTGGTTCCAGGGCGTCTGATCTGTGCGTGTGGTGTTGCGCAGAGTACGCGTTCAAGGCGGTCAAGTCGGCGGGGGTGACTTCGATCGGCGTCCGCGGCAAGGACTCCGTCTGCGTCGTCACACAGAAGAAAGTGCCGGTGAGTTCTTCGCGCACGCCGGCCTCGATCGATCCCAGCCGGTGTTTTTTCTTCTTGCTGCGGCGTCCTGGCCCAGAAAGATTGCGACTTTCTGCGGTTTTTTTGGGGGTTCGATTCGTTGTTTATGTGGTCGTTGGAACTGAAAGACTGACCCCCCCCCCCCCCCCCCGGGATGTGGTTCTGATTGTAGGATAAGTTGCTGGATCAGACGAGCGTCACGCACTTGTTCCCGATCACCAAGTACACCGGTCTTCTCGCCACTGGCCTCACAGGTTTGGTTTACTGTGCTTTGTTTTACTGTGTGGTTAGTGGTATTGATATATTATATTATTATGGTACAGGGAATTCGTTTTAGATGAAAGCGATGATGATAAATTTTTTTTTTTGTATGTGAGAGGAAAGTTTTCTTGTGTTAGGTTTTGTGATTTAGTGATTCCAGATATCAATTTTGAGATAGATGCAGTGGAAGTAGACCATGCACAATGATGGCTGGTAGTATTGCTGGTTAACTAGGTTATGGTCGCAGAAGATGAGATTTTCTAGTTTAGTTTTGTTCAATTCCGTTTCTTATCTAAGATCCTTTGTTTCATTGTATTAAGGTGCAGTTGTGGGAACTGATGGTCACATATGGGATTCTTTTAGGTGTATTATAATCATGGTTAGATTGGCAGGATTTCAGCATGTTCTACTCTTAAGAAATGATTTCAAGTCTTCTTGATTTCTTATGTATATAAAGAATGAGATTCTAGGTTAGGTTTTGAGGTCATGTGCTTGACTCTCTTTCTCAAGAGCTAATAATTGGGGGGGGGGGGAAGATGGAGGGCATGGCTTTGCTGGTTGTTTTGATTTTACTCGAGGTACTGGATGGTATATTTGTGTGTCAGCTCTGTTTATTCTACCCTTAGGAAGACAATAGAAAACACTGCTCTTTTTCTTTTTGGGAACAGGAAACACTGCAATCAGGGAACCATAAGGAATTACATGATTTTAATTAAATTGTTGCGCAATTCCCATTAGTAAGTCGCTTACTTCCTAGTTGTTTGTAGCATTTGTTATTACCCATTAACCTTTTTCTTGTTAGTGTGATAAAAGTTGGGGTTACGGCCTTCAGATTTCCCTATTTGCATTTACTCGAGCATTTTGTTCTTGATCGATCATGAATATGATTTTTTGTTTCCCAGCTGATGCAAGGTCCTTGGTCTACCAAGCAAGGAATGAAGCTGCTGAGTTTCGTTTCAAATGGGGGTACGAGATGCCTGTAGATGTGTTAGCAAAATGGTATTTTGCCTTATCCATATTCAAGTCCCAATTTGTGAAATGTGGTTGATTATATGATTTTTTTAATTTGTTTATATAACAATGTGGTAGGCTGGTAGCTATAACATTACCTGTCTGATTTATGTTTCAGGATAGCAGACAAAGCACAAATATACACGCAGCATGCCTACATGAGACCCCTTGGAGTAGGTTAGTATAATCATATTACACCTATTATTCTATTGAGCTTGTACTATTCTACTATGATGTTCTAGTGTTAAATCAATCAGTTTAAAGCTTATTATTGCCCACCATATTCATTATCTTTGGCTGTATTCCTCAGTTGCCATGGTCTTGGGCTATGACGAAGAGAAAAATGCCCAACTCTTCAAGTGTGACCCCGCAGGTCACTTTTTTGGACATAAGGTATACAATATTTTTCTATGCTACCTTATATTATTACCCCCTTTTTCTTAATTCCGTATCAGTTGAATGTTTAGTTTATTCTGTGTCTTCTTGGACCTTTGGAACTCTGTTTTAACAAACTACTGACATTTTCTTTTCAGGCAACTAGTGCCGGACTTAAGGAGCAGGAAGCAATAAATTTTCTAGAGAAGAAAATGAAGGATGACCCACAGTTCACCTATGAAGAAACTGTTCAGGTAAACATTGCATGTCTTATTATTTAGGAAAACAAGAGCCTTTGAACTAGGGTGTGCTTATGTTACTAAAGTGGATCATTTTTGGCTCAAAGCTGTTTGTGTTCTTTCATTTTTGTTCATACTGACCTGTAGAAGTTGAGTCTGTGATTCTTCGCTAACTTTTATCTTATGGTTTAAGATTGCGATTTCTGCATTGCAATCAGTTCTGCAGGAAGATTTCAAGGCCACCGAGATGGAGGTATTACTGTTGTTTCCAGATACACAAGTCCTCCTTTCCCAAGTTTTTTTAGTTTTGTTATGTAATGTGTGCTTATGCTAATAACTTGCGTTTGGCAGGTTGGTGTTGTGAGGAAAGAAGATCGCGTTTTCAGAGCACTCACGACAGAGGAAATCGATCAGCACCTAACAGCCATAAGTGAGCGCGACTGAGCTACCATGAAATTCTACCTGTCAGTGCATCACACTCTGCGCTGTAGTGCTTCAGGGCTGTCATTTTATTTTAGAGCAAGCCAAGAAACTTTCAGTGAATCATTTAATGTCTCACCGAAAACAAGCATCCACTTGCCATGTACCTGATGGGATCATCTTGCTGTGGTTGAATTTGCTACGATTGACTTATATGTTGCTGACAGTTGCATGTTTTAGCCATTTGCCTCTGGCGGCCTTAGCAATTCTTTGTTACGCTGTTTATATTGTGTGGCATGTTAGTATACAGCTAAGAAGATTTTTGCGCTTTGACAACCGGTATCTAGTTCAACCAGTGTGCTACCATCAACCATTATCTTGAGGTTAAAGACCACGACTCCATTCAGGATTTTATCATGTGACTTCTTAAGGATGATTTTGATTACTAGCTGCACTATTTCTCTTTTGGATTATTTTATTAAAGTGATGTATCCGTTAGGCTATAATAGCATTTTTTAGGATGGATGGTTAGTTATCTCTGACCTCATATCATTGGATCGAATCCCGAAGACCCCAGTCGCATCTCGAAATATGGGGCCTGTTTCGGAGCACGGAATTTTACAATAGATAATTCAAATTCCGTATGAATCGGAAAATTTTCCTGCATTCCAAACAGGCCCATAGTTGGTGGTTTTTTCTACCACATTGTTCAAGCTAGATCGCACCATAGTTGGTGATTTTTTTTAATCACATTGTTCAAGCTAGATCGCACCAGCTATAGGTTGCCGTAACTGTTAAATCGTATACGAGCTTCGTTCTTAAATCGTGGGTATGGCCGTATGAGCACGGCACCCAAACAGTTAGTCTGTACATTCTCTATTAACCAGGTGATCGCCGAGCGAACGAGTACGTTTACCTTTTCCAGAACCTTTCAAGTATCGCATGCAGACGCATAGCCTTTGGCTGAATTGGTATAGTTTTATTTGTAGTAGCAAAAAGTGGCCTTTCGCTCATACGAAATTGCAAAAATAACAACACAGCAGGTTAGGATGGCCACGTACGCCACTCCCAGTCGGCAGAAGCTAGGTATCACTCTCCTAGTCCGCGAAATGGTGGATATCGAGTCAGATACTCGTCTTACCGAGTTTTTTATGAAATTAACACAGTTTAATTTAATATTATTTTATTTATAATTTGAAAGTATTTTTAGAACCGAGCTAACAAGCCAGGCAGAGCGAAATCTAATTTCATTCAAAATTGGCTCATTTCAATATTGAACTAATTAACAAGGGTAATTAAAGTAATTTTGAACCGAACCAACGAGCCTCACTAACGAGTTTTTCCCCACCCCTACATGAAACCCACGTACCGCTAGGGGTGAGAGTGGTTCACGCCGACCCATTGGATCACCGACCCGCTCCACAAATTCTAGTAAAATGAGCTGGAGGTTCAGCCCAAAAGCAATTAGGGGCAAAAGGTTCATGGACCTGTTGGTCCATAGGTCCAAAGGGTTTGACTCTAATCACTGCGCCGATCCCCCATCTCCAATATAGGGGAACTCCGGCGAAGACTACGCCATCTTATTGGAATTTCACACTGCATAGGTACTGCACAGACAGAGTCGTAGCTGCTGCTACATGTCCTAGTGCATGCTGCTTCTACCTCTGCTCGACTAGATCTCCAAGTGTAGTACTGCATCTGCATGTAGTGGTGACTTGTTGATCCATACCAACAACATACTATATGCTTTATTTTTCCTTTTAAATTCCGTATTTAATCAGGAACTGGTCAGTGTCCAATTCTGAAGATCTGTACTATAATCTGGATTATAAGATAAGGTTTGGTAATACCAAACAACAGGCAGGTAGGCAGATGTCTTGCTGGTTCAATATCTAGCTCTACGTATGCATGTAAACAAATTACCATAACTAAGGCTTAAGATGGATTAACTATTGCTCTTGTCCAAGATCGAGTTGCTAGGTAGAATAAATTAAGAAACTCTTTTTTTAGATAAAAGGCATCACTGCCCAACTTAATTTGAAAGCTAGAAAGTACGGGTGTTGTGCTGCAACTGCAAGGGAACTCCAGCTTACAAAGTAGACACAGAGACTGGTAATTCTAAAACAGTCGAGTTAGCACTCTGTTTTTCAGTATCAGAGTCGGTTTCAGTTTCGAGTCGTTTTCAGTTTCAGAGTCAGTTTGTTCTGAAGTTTGTTGGCACTGTAGCGTGTCAAAGACGTTGTCTGAGAAAGTTCAGAAGACAGTCTCGGACTCTGCTTGAAGAAACCGAACTGGTTTTTGCTTGTAAATCCTTAGATGTGTATAAATAGCAGTAATAAACAGAAAAGTCGTATCACTGAGATACGGCGCAAAACAATCTTTGTGTTATTTTCGTTTGTGTCCAATATTTCATTTCTGATCAAACAGAAGATAGTATGGGAAGTTCTTTGTCTGAAACTTCTGAAGTAGTCTGAAATACTGAAGCTGTCTGAAACTTCTGAAGCTATTAGTTTTGACAGAATTCAGTTTAGACAGAAGTATCGATTCTGGTTCTTGTACCACCACCGCCACCGCTATTGCCGCCGATGCTGCTGCGATGACCACCAGTTGCTTTCTTGGACGTGACGTGTAACTTGTTCGTATTGCACTGCCCCCCCTCCCCGCAAGCAACAGAATGGATCAGGGGAGGGATGCCAAAGGGTCGAACCATTAACTAGAACCAAAACTCTAGACACAAAAGTCAATTCTAGGGTCGAACCGATCCGCCTCATTCCCACCCCTACGTACCGTGGACTAGAATCACAGAAGAAACACGTTACCCACGAAAAACGGCTTCGATCAATAGTGCTGATATTTTAACTAGTTCATTTCACTATTCAGATATTGTTGCCACAGGTTACAACACCATCCGAATATGATGCGTACTGCAACTGCAGTATGTCTCCCTGCCATGCTCCCACCTCGACTGCCGCAGTCCAAGAGCGCTCTAAGTAACTTACCTAACTGGTCGTGGTACTATTTTACAATTGCGTGTGAGCAAAGACTACCTTTTCTATTACGAATAAAAAACTTTGCCAAATCAACCAAAAACTCGGCAGACGCATCTCCCCTCAATGCATGCCATACATGCCAACATTTCCACAAGCAGCAAGATTGGGGAGCCTTACCACTGTGAAAGAACATATCGCCTAATTCCGCAAATTTTACAACGTATTTGCTGGAAAAAAAAAAGCCTGCTATACGAATATAACAGCTATTGTAACATTTCTATCCTGCTACTCATCTCTGCCATATACAGAAGTACATGTCATTCTTTTTTTTCACCTTTTCTTTCATCTGGTCGTGTACATAAACATCTAGAGCCCGCCATCCTGCTACCTCACTGTACCAGGACGCGGAAGAGGCCTGGCTGTGCCTGCGTATACTGAAGGCCGTGCTCCAGGAGGTACTGCTCGACGGCGACGGTCAGCCTCGCCGGAGTACGGGTGCTTGATATTATGATGACCTGGAGCCTGCGGCCAGTGGATCGTGCAATCTTCCTCCGGTTGTTGAGTTCATAGTTCAGGACGTGTATCGCCTCGCTTACATGAAGACCGCAAAGGTCGATTGGGGGATTTTGCTCCTGGATGAGGCCTTGCAACTCGGGCATTTGGAACCTGGTGAGATCAGGAAATGGATTAGCTTCTGTGCAGTACTAAACAAAAATTACTTTTAGTATCTAGAACAGATAGATCATTGTTGCAGGAAGTGTAACGCCATATTCAGTCCTATCGTCAGCACTAGCAAACAAAATCAGCGTGGTAGATCCATTTGTGAAGTACTGAAGTATGATATAGATTGACTTGAACTTATCAAGTAACTTGACCAGCGTGTTAAGCAGCAGCATCGGTTTAAAAGGAAGTATAGTACACTCCTCAGTAGTACACAAAGGTCTGCCTGGTTACTGTTGAGTTTCAAAATCTTCTTAGTTAACTTAAATTGATGCTACCTGTACAACAGGAGATGCTACAATGTACTATTACGACAGTCTCGGTACTGTCCTTATCCTAATGTTATTCAAGTAAGAATAATATAGATGTTCTCAAATGAAAAGGAAAAAGAATATTATGTTAAAAAAAGATGTTGTAATGTAAACAGCTCAGACACTGCATGATCACCAACAAGCAAGCCTGATGCAGTGTTTTGAATCCACTCATACAAACGGTGTTATCAAAATAGACGGACACAATAGTTTGTATGTGTAGATGTGTTCATAATACACACAACACCAGGGATAAAATTCCCGGCTGGTAACCGCCGGTTACCGGTTACCGGCCGGGGTCCGGGATACAAAATCCCGGCCGGTATCCCGGGTTTTGCAAATTCAAATTCTAAATTTAAAATTTCGAATGGTTTTTAATCAAATTTGAGCGAATTTCATCCAGGTTTTTACCGGGAAAACCGGTAACCGGCCGGTTACCGTTCCCAGTGGCTGGCCGGGAAACGCTGTGTATCCGGTTATGTGATCCCTGCGCGACACCATTATAGGAATGTACGTACATGATAAATCTATTAATAAATGATGATGTCAAGGAGAAATTAAAATCTGACCTCTGGCGATATATTGTTTCTCTAGCCTTCTCCTGAGCTAATTTGCTTTGGATATTGTAAAGCTCCTTAATATTTAGTTGCTTTGCTAAAGGATTGCCACCAGTTAGAAAAGCCTGCCTATCCTGCTAAAATTTTCAGTGGATAGCAGTAGACTGTGAGCTAAACATAATCACATTGAAAAAATAATACTCTCAATTCAGCTATTTTCCAGAGGCATACTATTTGAGCGGTGTAAAAACTAAAAACCAACGCCAGAAACTGCGATATTTAATGTATAGTAAAAATATATGTACCAAATCAGTTCATATAACAAGGCCACATATCATAACTCCAGATCACGTTACCAAGAACTCTCATATTGTCAAATGTTCGATCAAAAGCAATTATGTGGCACATCGACAAGACGTGAAGTAGTTTTACTGGTAGTGGTTTTATTTTACCAACCACGGAATAATTTTCAGCTCTAGTTTTCCTGTAATTCTTACTACATGTACGAAATGAACATCACTTTATAGTTTATACTGCAGTAGAATGGTAAATACTCTTTTGAAATTTTTGTGATCATAATTGAACTGCGAAATAGTGATGAATGCTGAACAGTGTGCATGATGATGACTAATATTGTTTTCAATACTTTACAATGCCTGCTCCCACTAACATAAAATGATCATATGTATTCTCTAACAGTTAAAATAATTTATGCTATTAAAAACAGCATGCACAATAATTATGGCTCAAAGACAATGTTCCTATAATCTAGTATATCGGAGTAGCATATCTACCTGATCAAGAAGTGCATGTCGTAGACTTGCAAAATCATGAACGTCATCCTTTGATTCCAAAAACATGTTTGCTGCCATCACAAACAAGTTCAAACCATAAGGCAAATAGGCATGTATGTTGCCACATGTCCATGAAAAAACATGTATTCTAATTCAACAACACTACCCATAGCATCAGTTTCAAGCCAAGTTGGTCCTGTCTGAACTCCAGCAATGTTTTGCAGTGTGTCGTTTGAGATCATATCATGATTATCGTTGTATGAGCCAGCCAACAACTGAGAGCCTCTGCTTGAACCAAGACCAGAAACAGGCAAATTAGTGGGCTTGTACCTCCCTCTCGGAGTATCCAGGGATACATGTTCCCGACCAGCTGAAGATGAAACTATATCATCTGTGAGTATAGCTGAATGAGATCGATATGTACTGTTTGGCAGACCAAAAGCTTCTTTGTTATAGTTCGCGAGACCATTTTGAGCATATGATGCTGGTGATGGAGGACTTGAATGTCCAAATGACAGTGACCTGAGATTCTGATTGAGGCGTCCATCAACCTTATTCTGCTATTGAACATATGATGATATTAAACAAATGTTCGAAGCAGACTTCATGCACGTAAACATATATCGTAGCCATTTGCATAAATCATGTCCAAAAGTAAGTAAAATAAAATCATCAGCAAATATGGCATATGCAGTTTTGTTAGCCCATAGGCAGATCAGAGAAAGAGGCATTTGATTATAGACATGGCCATGATAGGCCACAAATGGTGTTTGTAAGCAAAGATTTCTTAAAACTACAGTGAATAAATTAGTGGAGTTTTTTTCAAGAGATTAATCTGATCGGAAATCAATGAAAATATGTTCAGTACTTTCTAGGCTATACACTAATTCGATTGATTTGAACTAATAGTGAATGATACCTAAAGCAAACAGAGAATAAACATGACGATATATCATATATGAGTTATCACTTATCAATCAGTTTCTACAATGGAGCGGCTCCACAAATAACCAGAGTGACTTGTCATAGTCACTATAGAAGCCCCCTCCTAGTTTTGTAGTCTTCATAGAAAGTGGAATGAAAATGCAAGTGATATTTTCAGATCCAACACAACATTGATTACTGAGCCTGAGACTAATACATCAGTCGCACAGTAGAAGCATATTTAGCATTGATGATAATTACGCTGTCTAACAACACAATATTTTTTTTTAATCGGTGCCTTTGAGTGGCTTGTATCTTAAGAGAAAGTGCATATTAATGGGTTGTAGATTAGGAGAATCAGACTTACTCAAATAACCATCTACAAATTTTATAATTATCTTTAACATCAGACTTACTCAAATAACTATCTACAAAGTTTAGACTTATCTTTAACATCAGAATTACTCAAATAACTGTATTGAGTTCGGGTGAACTGGTTGGTGCCTAAAAGTCTAAAACTCAATACTTCAACTCTGTCAGTGTCCACAAAGTTTATACTGATCTTTAACATCAGACTTGCTCAAATAACTCGTACCGTAGAAAGCCTTCTACTTTATAATCGTTTCAGTAGACAGTTTAGTACAGGTACCACAGTAGGCTAGTTTCTGTGGTAAGTCTGTGAAAGACAAGTGAAGTCCCCATTGCTTGTCACTAGTTTCAAAATCAAACTGAATATATGTTCCTGATTAGGGAGCAAAAGTCCCAACTATATAAATCAAAGGACAAAGACAAAACAAAGAATGCCTCTACATGCAAAACTTGACGGATTAATTGAGAGGAAAAGCATATGCGTGTGTCATGAAATGGGTGGCTTATTATTTAGGAATCTGTCGCACACTAGCACTCAGTCTTAACACCCTGACAATTACAGTGTGATGATGTTGTATGAATTGGATGACAGCCAGCAAGGTCCGCTTAATATGATAGCATTCATTCAAACAACTACTCTTACCAAATGTTCCAAGTTTTATTTTAACACAAGGCTTAGCTGATGTTAAAACTTATGCAGAGTTGATGTAAAAACATACACCGTAAGTCGTTAATGGCTATTTTAAAAACGTGCTAAGCCTTTAGCTTTATGAAATTTTCTGCAATATATGAGAAGCATATTAGTTAGCCTTACAAGCACCAAAATATGCACCTGGTTAGTGCCAGAGCAACTTTTTCCTTATGATTCTTGTGTAGCCCAAGCCCCAGGGACAGTGAGAGGAATACAACTTTCAAAAAGAATAACTTGAGATGGATATCATGGGGGATAAATGAAGACAGACCTCTGGCTGACTCATGATGTCCATAGTCGAGCTAAAGCTACGCTGGCTTCCGTAATAAGGATCAGAAAGGTTTTGCAATGAAGCTCCTGAAAATTTAAGGGGGAAAGTAAGGTCCAGAGAACCAACTTCAGTAAAGATTACACACATCAAATCAACACTATACCAATGCTAGAATCTCCATTGTAGTGATTGGCACCCCTTCTGTTTGTGCTGTATTGCCCACCATTCCTTACAGTCTTTACCCATGGAGCAGCAGTTGGACTCATAATAGTAGCTTGCGAGTGTTCTTCTGCATAAGTTGGGCCAGGAAATTCAATCTTCGCACGTGTACTCAGTGTGTCCCTGATAAAAGGAGAAGCACGGTGCTGCATACTCGATGTCTGGTTTGGAGAAAATATTGAAGCACCAATGCCATCATTTATTGACAAGCCCGTGAGTGAAAGACTGTCAGGTCCAGGAGTCTCATCCTGTCCCAGAACTTTGAAATCAGGGGTAATATCATCTGGAAGCTGTTGTTGCCAATACCGATGTGCTTCTTCATCAGGGTTACTTGGAGTAACAGGCTCTGGTTGGTCTGCGCTAGTGTCTTTGGAGGACCCTGAGACGGCAATCCTGGTTGTGTCTGATCGATTTGAAGCATCATTGACAGATCTAAGGGATGAAGGAACAAATTCCTCTGCATTTGGATTTAATGCAGTGGTCTTGTTTAGCAAACATAATTTTCTCTCTTCAACCGACATACTGCTGATGAGTGATGGGCAGGTGCAGCTCTTCTCCAGAAATCTAAAATTGACACAAACAGCACTGAACACCTAGGGGCAACACTTTTTCTGGAGAGGTTCTTCCAAGTCTTTACCAGATAGAATTGTGCAAGGTAGAGTTAAATTTCTGAAAATGCAAAATTAACAAAATCACAAATTGTTTTGCAATAAAGAGAGAAATGACCTTAACTACTACATTTATGTGGAACTCACAACTTATTCACCACATGACGATGAAGAAAACTCAGGACCACAACTTCTGTAAATGTGATTTTGCACAAAGAATGCATGCATTGCACAACACAAACTCTGGGGTTTCTCTTATTAGATACTTAATTCAACCATATAAATGGTGAATAGATTAGACAAACTGACATTCTTACACAATATGGAAGAATCAACATGGAAATCCCTATAGTGTTTTCCAAAAAATAGTTGGTACATTCTAGCATGAGTGCATGACTGATAAAATGTTACGGAACATTTATATGACATATCAATCTGGGCCATGGAGATTGCACATGATTAGCAAGATCAAACAATCAGAAGTTAAAGAAAATAGCTATACAATAGTCTGTAAATCCAACATAGCAAGATGAATGCATGGAAGAGAATTGGGACATTTCAAAAGTTCCATGACACAGAAATTGGCTTCTTCTCATTTTTCTGTTAGCTAAAAATGGAGGTGCTAACCTCCAAAAAAAACTTAGAAGTTCACGTCAGTGCACAACAAAGTGGACACACCAGGATTCCATTCGAGTAGAAGCAAAACCAGACCCATTGCCAAAAGAGAGAAAGTACGCTAATGAGCTAAAAGTCCATAATCACTCAAGATGGATTTCACAACAAGCATGGATGCAGTGTGCACATTTGATACTTTTGGATACAAAAGTACCAGAGTAAGAAGCATTGTCTCATGGGGGGTCCAACTATGAGTGAAAGCTTCTACTTGTAGCACTGTTGCATGGGGCATCCAATAAATGGAAAAGGCTGGCAATTTTAAGCATAAAATAGCTAAATGTGTAATCTTTTAACCATTGAACAACCCGAGAGAAGGAAATGCGTGCCCATTAAACTCCTCATCGTTCTAAAGTACCAGAAGGATCATACTACAATCATCACAGTGCAGCAGACTATGATTTAAGTAAAATAGCTCTTCTAATCAACGGAAGAAAATTTTTTAGACGGAAAATGTTTACCAGAAGGATAATACTACCATCATCACCGTGCAGCAGACCATGATTTAAGAAAAATAGCTCTTCTAATCGACGGAAAATGTTTTGCACCACCAACTACGTCAGAACCATCCGGAATGATGCATTGTAATAGGAAAACAACGAAACATCTAGAACCAGCCACCATAATCACTCTATACACCAGCACAAATCCAACCCAACAAACTCCCCTCCAGTCCACCAACGCATCCAAAAGCATCTAGAACTAAGCTAGAAAATGCTAAAGGCGTCAGTTTTAACCCGCAGCCGAACGATCGAACGATCTCGATCGAACTAATACGGTGCTTCCATGAGGAAGTCGAACCAGGCAAGTAGAATTTAGGAACTCGAACGTAACAGTAAGCACCAGAATTACTGAATTCAGGAGGCTTAATCCACAAGTCCACACGTGAAGACAAGGCACGCACACCAACTGAATCCAATCATTGTAATACCCAGTTTGATGCAACGGAAAACACCTAGAGAGACGCGTGAGCAGCATTTGACGACTTGAAATTAACGAAATCGAGCACCAAAATAGATGAATTTAGCAGCTTTATTAATAAATCCACAGAACCCCATGCGCAAACCGAGCACACGAAGCCCAATTCAATGCATCGATAAGCATCTAGAAGGATCTAGAAGCATCGCGACCCTCACCTTTCACGAGATCGACGAGCTGGTGGCGCACGGAGGAGGCCCAGCCCATACGACGGCGGCCCTTCTCGAAGCTTCCACTCCGTGCAAGCTCCGCCGCTACCTACCACTCCGCCGACGCAGAGCGCATCTGCAAAAGGTAAAATTCTAGAAGGATTCGACGACTCCAGAAGCTTCTAGAAGGATTGGAGATCTCACCTTCGCCTTCCCTCCTCGCCTCTTCCCTTCTCCTCCTCCTCTCTTCTCACAGGGTTTTTTTTTTCCCGTGATTTTTTTTAGCTCTCTCCCCCTATCACTCTTGTTCGCTGTGTTGACTCGTAGCCTTATATTATTCGTGGACGCGATAGGATCCCACGGGCTCCTCCCATCCCTCCGATTAGGAACCCAGCGCGCATCCGACCGTTCGTTGCCGTAGGGTATAGATTAAGCGTACCTTTGGAGCCACCGAATTGTGGCCGAATGACATGTGGGGCCGCGCGAGAAATGGCGTCTCCTGTGGCTTGTTTGTTTAATTGTTTGTCCCGTGAGGAAAACCGTGGGTCCGTGGGCCCGCCGGTCGATGTGATGGCCCTGGAGACCACGGGCGGGGCGGGTGACATGTGTGTTACCGACTCGTGGGGCCGCTGTCGCTAGGACCCGCGTGTCATGGGGTGTGGAATGCGTGGGGCCTGGTGATCTCTTGTGTTTGGAGTAGCGTCGCGCTCTCTTCGAGGTGCGAGGGGGCGAATAATTTAGGCTCCCTAGCATTGTACTTTTGTACCGAATGATTCTTGGTTGCATGAGATTTTGTGGTCCTCGGTGCGTCTCTACGAGTGAGGACAAGCAGACAAAACTATTGCTTCGATGCGATTAGAGATTCAGACTTCGGAGTGCTACAATTACAAAGCAACCTACCGTTTGCGAGGATACTTCTGCATTTGGTGTAGGGCCGCAGACATATAATATATGGTAAGTTGCTGAAAAATTATGTAATTCTGCGGAAGCAAATTGTTAGTTGTTATTACACATGGCGCTTGGAGTTCCTAGAGTCCCAAAAAAGAGACCCAACTTTGTTAAACAGAAAGTTGCCTCCGGCTCAAAAGGGCTTCAAAATCAGCGCAAGTTGGCAATCAGTTAGCTAGGCTATCTACATAGAACACTTCACTGTAGCACTTCCTCTGTCCTGTGACATAAGTTTTAAAGTACACCAAACGTGCTGATCAATCAAGCAATAAATCTAACTAGAAGGGAACCGCACCAATTGGTGCGACGCATGGACTAGAAATAAGTTAATAAAGTAACACGATCGGTTGCTCCTCTACTATTACATATATTAAACGATAATAAACGCTACTGCTCTAATCTATAAAATAGATAATAAGTTAGTTTTATGGGTGTGCGTAAATTACGAAAACTAAAAGCCTATAAAAGATTCAACGGTATTTACTCATGAAAAATTTCAGGTTTCTTTACGTATAGTGAGATCGAAGTTTGTTTATGCATCTTGTCAGCATATATCAACTTAAATCTTGTTTGTTGCAAAGGACAAAGCAAAAGCAAAAAAAAAAAAAAAAAACCAAGCAAAGAGCAAAGTGGCCATGACAACCACGTATAGCTCGAGCTAACTGCTAACGTAAACTAAAAACCAGTTTTTTTTGTTCGGAAGCACATGTACCTGACTACCCATATAATTATATTACAATTATCAAAATGTAATGCTCTGCTTCATGTGTTTCATAAGGTGCATTAAAGAATGAAACAACTTAATTGACATATGAACACATTTTGAAGGTAGCACGACATGAGGCCAACTAGATACATGGTTTAAAAAATGGCTAATACAACGAGAAACTAAAGATGTAGACATTTATTTATAGGAACATAACGGTTTGCAAGGTGGAGAAGGCAAAGAGTAAATTAGATTAAAACAGTAAACGACAGACCTGCCTTGAAGGACCTCTGCAGCATTAAACATGTGGCCTGCCTTGAAGGACCTCTTCAGCATTCACAGATAACGAAGTAAGGAGAAATAGCACGTGAGTTTGCAATGACATTAGTAAAATCTTATCAGGCATGTTATGGGTACAAATGCTAACATCTTTGCGCACCTATCATAGTAAAATAAAACAAATGCAAAATTTCACCGTAAACAACATAGTCAACATGAAAAATCTGTGAATCGGTCATTTTTTTAGTAAAAATCAACGTTCCATGGGTTCCGAGGTTCTATAGAAGGGATTTAAATATGTAATTATGGAGGCATAACACTATAAATAGGGCCGATAATCCATTCGATCCTCTTGAACAACAGAAAGCACAGAGTACGTCATAATAGAAAGTGCACGTGTGAATTAGAAAGCGTGGCATCGCAAGAATTTCGATAACTCACCAATAACCATAGCAGAGGATATCTATAAAATCTATAGACGCTAAATGCAACCTTGCTCATCGGCAATCTTCAACTATACAACTAAAATAAACAACGAAAGTAAATTTTTATATAGTTGAACACATATAAAGATGGAACACTAAATGCTGCAATAATTGGATGAACTAAAGTACTATAGACAGGAAGGCAAATGGTAGCAGTCTACATCTGTTGCAAACGACCAGCTATCTTATAGAATAAGGTAACATATAAATAAATTTAGCAGATGAAATTAAATTTGGACAGCTATATGGTAGACGTAACTATAACAGGGAGTTCACAGGTTACTAAAATAGCTGAACACGGACAAAGATGGAACATAAGTGCTGTAATAACTGGTTGAATCAAAGTAATGCAACCAGGAAACAAAATGGTAGCAGCCTATCTCTATAACAATTCTCCAGCTATTTTATAGGATAAGGTAACGTGTAGCCCAATTTAGTAGGTGAAACAAAATTTAAAAAGCTATACGGTAAACGTAATTCTAACAGGTAGTTCGCAGATTACCTAACTTCGGAAGAACAACATCGGAGCTCTTTGAATTGAAACATCAATAAGCATTACCAACACCCAACACAGCTATGTCCTTACGTCTAACAATTACACAAGACAGAACATGGTAAGGACATGGTAATTGAATTAGTCCAATAGATTGCAATAACTTCGATAAAAACATGCAGACATGACCATAAACATCAAGATGTAATTCCAAAAGCTATATGGTAAACGTAATTCTAACAGGGAGTTAACAGTTTATTGAACTTCGGACGAACAACATAAGAACTTTTCGAATCGAATCGTCAATAAGCATTACCAATATCGAACACAGATATGCCCTTATATCTAACAATTAGACATGAAAGGATACGATAAGGGCACTATGCCCTTACATCTAACAATTACACACTATCACACGTCGGGTGGTAGGTACCTCTTCTGCTATCCTGAAGCAACATTATTATAGCATCTTTGTAAAAAAAAAAAACTAACCATGATAGGAACTTCAGTAAATGACAAAAAAAAATGTAAAAAAGGGCATATGCATATGAAAAAGAATTAGTTAGGTATCAATAATAATTTTGAGTGAATCCTATGTGCATAGACTATACGTAATAATATATGGCTGCTGTACAACATCAGAAGGTTGTTATCGTAGGAGATTTCAGCGCAGAATAGTAAATGCATCTAAAAAAGGGCACTAAATTCCAATTCGCAACAAATAAATGGAAAACTCTATAGGAGGATCCGTAGAGATAGCAGCTAAATGGATTGGAAAAGATTAGTGAGGGAGTATCTATTCGAGATTTTATCATGAAGGTGGCAGGATCAACCAAGCAACATTATGTCTATGTTTTCACACTAACACGAAATACTGTACTGACAACGTCTACACATTTTTTTTAGCTGGGGTATCTTCTTCGTTGACTTCTTCGAATAGCATGCAGTCAACCTACGAAGAACAACGAATATAATATTAGCAAATATTTTCCACATTAGATACATCAAGGAAACGTATGACTACAAATAATGTATCTAGCTTTGAATCTAAATAACCCCTAACTCCATTACAGCAAATGTGATATTTAGTTCCATACTTTAACTGGAATTGGAATCACTCACCATCAGGTGACACATCATACTATCACATTCCTTATATCAACTATAGTATCTCAAGTTAGGAACCATATCGCAATACACAATAATGGAATTAAAATAGCAGATTCATCACACAGGGAGGGGATTATATATGGACGAAGTAACATAAAATATCTAACATCATTGATGAAACTCTATATTTAGTGCTGATTGTTTTGAATTCTTCAACCGTAGAAGTGTAGCAATCAATGTGCCTGAGCTGTCCACAATGTAGAAGTAAACATGGCCCCAAGATAGAAAAAATTCTAAAAAGTGTAATTATAATTCAATCACAATAAGACTCAATAGATAAATGTGGTTATTTACTTGATAGTTCTGTGATCAACAGCAGCCTTGGTAAGACTCACCACAAACAGGTAGCTTCAAACATTCTCTCTGCCAACTGTTTCAATGGAGGGCTCTTGCAAATATAAAAATGTCTCTAATAAGAAAAAAAAAATGTAAATATAGAATGAAGATGACAAAACCTAAATACACTTGTAGCCAAATCTAACTGATAAGCGCAAATTTGAACAACATATAGTGTCATTGCAGACATGAGGATCTGGTACCTCAAGGAAAAAATGCAAACAAAATAGCAAATCAGAACTTGAAAAAAGCTAAACGATTAGCACAGATTTGAATACCATATAGTGCCAACGCAGATTTGAGGGGATGGTATTTCCAGGGGAAAAAACAAACAAAATAGACAAAAAAAAATGCACAAAAAATACATATCACGCAGTAGAATGATGGCAATGCCTCAAAAATGATTTGCGCTTGGGTTGCTCTGATGACAATGGTCATATACTGACTAAAGCTCAATAAAAAATACATATAATGCATTATACGAAAACGAAACAATGTATTCTAGACTATACATACTGCTTATAAACACAAAGCAATTACAAAACCATATCTCAGTTCAACTATTGCCTGGGATTGAGTAACTTCTATTAGCAACCAAAAAATCATGCTAGATGTTACTAACCACAATCTCACATTAACAAATTAGGTAGTTTGTGCACCAGGTAGAATCAGGCTGGAGGAACAAAATCCAAGTACCTGAGTAATGTCCGGAGGAAAACAATGTTAGAGATCCTGGACCACCCTAAGTCTATTTGAATCCATCCCGAGGCCTTACATCATCAATGGTGCCATCCATGGAATGATGGCCTCTCTCAGAGGATGAAACAATTTCCAGGATCTGCAAGACCTGATTATCCTCACCATCTCATCTGACATAAAACATATCAAACAAACCTCACTATTAGATACTGTACATACTGCTTATAAACACAAAGCAATTAAAAAACTATATCTCAGTTCAACTATTGCCTGTGACTGAGTAACTTCTATTAGCAACTAAAAAATCACACTAGATGTTACTAACTACAGTCTCACATTAACAAATCAGGTAATTTCTGCACTAGGTAGAATCAGGCTTGAGGAAAAAAATCCAACTACCTGAGCAATGTCCAGAGGAAAACAATGTTAGAGGGCCTGGACCACCCTGAGTCTATTTGAATCCATCATGAGGCCTTGCATCATCGATTGTGCCATCCATGGAATGATGGCCTCTCTCAGAAGCTAAAACAATTTCCAGGATCTGCAAGACCTGATCACCCTCACCACTTCATTTGACCTGAAACATATCAAACAAACCTCACTATTAGATATTTGCAACAAACTAAGTCAAGAAACAGTATGAAATGTTATGGCTTTTGCACATGTCTCTTAGGACAAATCCTGGAAAACATCTTCTTGTCTCGCATGAATACGACGACGATCGAGTCCCAGAGGCCCTGGTCGCAGTTGCTGAGGACTAGACCAAGCAGGCCATTCGTCGAAAGCGAGGCCATGTTCATGGGCATCCCAGCCAAGGGACAAAGAATGGCACCCAATTGACCTCCATGGTGGAGTTTGGACCGGCGGCGGAGGTAGGGACGGCAGGCGAAGGGGAAAAGGAGACCGGGAGCAGATATGGGGAGAAGGAGCCGAAGCGGGGCTCGAGCTGCGGTGGGGGAAGGAGAGGCAGGGGGCAGTGGGTGGAGAGGGTGGAAGGTGGAGAAGGGAGAGAAAGGGGAACAGGAGGCGAAGAAGGAGAGGGGCGTGGATGCGTGGTGCTTGGAGGGATGACCAGCGACGGAGGCATGGAGGGGAGGCGAAGGGGAAAAGGAGGCCGACGGGTCGAGAGGAAGGAAGAGGGAGGTCGTGGCAACAGTGGGGGAGGAAGACCGGAGAGGGGGTAGGGGAGGAAGAGAGAAGGGCCGACGGCGCTGGCGGAGAGGATCGACGGTGGAGGGAGAGGGAAGGGATAGGAAGCACAGGGCAAAGCAGCGAGGGGAGGAGAGGCGGCGTGGGATCGTGCGAGAAAGAAGATGGGAGGAGTAAGATGGAACGGGTCTAGGGCTGGCGATGTGGCTCGCGCTCGACTGCCCCTTCAGATGAAGCGCACCGGCTGGCCCTCGTGAGGAAGCGCAAGCGTCGGGCGAAATCGGATGAGCAGGAGCACTTGTGGGCGCGATCGAGCGAGCAGGCTTTTTTGGGCGACGTGTCCCGCGCGGTTGCTGGCCCTTTCTTGCATCCTTTAATGTTAGTAATAAGAAGTTAATTTTATTGGATCATACATACTCATATTAAAGGGCATACTACAATTACTAAATCACTTTTTCTGCATTAAGGCAGTGATATTGAATGGAAATATTACAATAACTACACTTTGATTCTCTCCATAGACTTAGGGCATGTACAATGGTATAGACAACTATTGTCTATAGTATCCCTTCATATCATCTATAGACAGCACTAAACACAGCTTCTACAATGGATTGTCTCTTTACATGTATCTATAGACAGCTCCTCTATGTACAATATGTCTCGTATATTATGCAACGTGGCTTCCTAAGGACATATACAATGGTATAGACAGTGGTTGCCCGTAGTACCTTCCATGTCATCTATAGACAAAACTAAACATGACTCATACAATGAGTTGTCTCTAAGTTGTCTATATATGACCCCTACAAAATGAGACCAAAAACATGTGGGTTACATACGATATGGATACAAGAAAAAAATTATGTCTATAAGGGTCTTATAGACCGTTTGTTACATGTCAGACAATTTCTACCTATCTCCTTCTCTTTCATCCATATAAAAAAAAACTTATGTGACAAGAATTATAGACGGCTAATGTCACTCTACTGTATATGCCCTACGAGGGTGGATTTATTTTGCGGGATGGAGGGAGTAGTTAAATTGACGATGCAGCAGGTGCATTGAACACTTCACACACACAGTGGGCAACAACACAGTTCATATTACCTGGCAAATTTTGATCGGCTGTGCCCTAATCTGCCATTAGCGCAATAGGCATCCCCAAAAAAACAGGATAACATTATGTGGACATGAGAGCAAGCTAGTCGTGTCGTGCCATGAAGAGGCGGGCCTGAAGCTGTCAAGATTAGTAGTGGAGTACCAGCGTATGTAGCTACGGCAGTGCTGCGAAGCATATAGGGCGTGCTTGGTTTGAACCCTAATGGCAAATTTCCTGACCGGGAGAGGCCTAGAAGCTGTCGGGTGTTTATTTGGTTGCCTTCCTGCATCGTTGCCAGGCCCAGGTGAGCAAAAGCTAGCGCTTGGGAGCTAGGCTACTCCATCCATTGTTCATAGCTTCGATCTATCGTTCTATTTTTTGTTCATATTTTAGGCATATACTTCCAACCAAACAGCTCATCTTCAGGTTTGCTTGACCAGACAAAAACTATCTCATTTTCATCAATTTTTACTAAGCAAATTCTCCAGACCTCCAACCAAGCAAGCCCATACTGTGTTACTGTGTGACTTTGTCTGAGTGTCTAGCATCTAATAATGCCAGCTTATCCCCTGACGTGGCATGACCAGCTAGTGTTCCCACCTTAGGTCTAGTGGTCTACCGCTAGTTACCCTTCCGCGATGTGCTAAATGTACACATAAAATTCATCAGATAAACACCATGCGACATGGCACATAATAAGGCAGCAATTTGATTTTTATATGATTCCTCCAACAATAATACAATGCTCCCGAACACATTAAGGACATGTTTGGATGTTACAGTTTTTCTAAACCATGGTATTTGAAAACCATAGTTTTCATAGTACTAGTCATGAAATACTACAGTTATGAATACCACAATTTTTTAAAAAGTTTTGATGAAAACCATGTTGTGTTTGGCAAATGCAGTATGCAACACATTATTTTCTTTATTTGTTAGCCTAGCTAGTCACTATTTGCGAAAATTTAAAAATATGTATACAATATGCATGCATGGGAGCAATTTTTGAGCGTGCATTTTTATCATAGCTATGTCCGCGTTTGCATGTTCCGATTTTATTTGAATTGAATCAAATCAGGGTTAATTACGTTAAAGTTAAATATATAATACCTTACATACTTTGAGGGTTCTGTAAGTATTAAAAACTGTTATATCTCTAAAGTACCAATATTAAAGATAGCAATGTAAGCTCTAGCTCTATATCCATATGCCGCAAGTGAGAGGTCCTGTAGAGAGATTATTCATAAATATATCATGCTATATACAAGAGTATGTACAGATCGACCAACAATCCAATATAATACGGAAACAAATAGAACATATGCTTCGATCGGTGTTTGTTTATTTAAAAACTCTGTACATGATAGTAGTTGGATCAATCATACAATAGAGCATAGGGAATAGATAGATGTGATGGAGGCGCACCTTTGGATGCGTAAGCTCGGTTTAGAAAAAAAAGTTGTCTCGAGTGGATTTTTAAAAACTAAAAAAAGCATGGTGTTGTGAATACTGTGATTTCTAAAACTACATTATTTGTTGTATCCAAACACCTCACAATTTTCAATACTAGAGTATTTTTTAGAAACCATAGATCTTTTATAGTAACTTGTAGTTTGTAATTGAAGCAGAACATTGAATTATTGAATAATGGTTGTAAGCTCTAGGAGAGCAAAGCATTAAATTCTTATGATGAGTCCTGCAAGGCTTATTTTCCCGTATTTATAATAGCAAGTTATGTTCTAATATCTGAAGTATTTTATTTATGTGTTGCTTGCTTTCTGCTGCATATTAATAAAGTACATTATATTAGAACGTGTGTGGCGCCCTATGGAGGGAGTGTGCTTAGCAAGTAGCGGCACAAGGAATACCATCTTGAGAGAGACGAAACTTTTTCAGTTGATCGGCAAGAATGCTGGTAGTCTTACGACAATCACAGGCAACGATACTTATATAGTAGGCTCAGGAAGAGCCACAATTATACTTCCGATGGGCACAACTTTGGTCATTAAAGAAGCCTTGTTGTACCCAGAATCGACTAGAACTCTCAAGAATATTCGCGCTAACAGTTTCCACGTAGAGACTGAAGAAGAGTATGGTAAAAAATACTTGCTCATTACAAAGCGTGAAGAAAGTAGAAAAATGGTACTAGAATGACTTCCTTCATATGAATCTGGGCTATACTACACTAATATTAAGGCACCTGCAGCCTATACTGCCCTGAAAACCGTATTTAGAAGCTCTGAACCTTTTCTATCTCTAGCATGATAGATTATGCCGCCTAGGTCTTAGGATAATGAGAAATATAATTAACAATTCATAGGAACATAATGCCAATGTAAATAATTTCCTCGAAATGGTCGAATGTATGTTTATTATCTACGAGAAACTACGCTTTTGCAAAGCTAAATATCGCAGATAATTAAAATTAGAAATAATTTCCCTGATCATCTTGTGAAGTCCACCAGAATGGACAACGTCGGAGAATTTACTTCAAAGGTATTTAATGATTATTGTATGGCAATAGGAATTAAAGTTGAGTATTTCGTATCGCATGTCCACACCCAAAATAGACTATCAGAGACATTAATTACAAGGATTAAATTTATTACCCGACCACCTTTGAAGAATTGTAATTTACCAACTACATATTGGGGACACGCAGTCCTGCTCGCAACAACTCTCTTCAATTTTAGACCATCGGCATATAACATCCCTTCACCTATGCAACTAGCGCAAGGGTCAGCACATAAAATTTCTCATCTTTGAAGATTTGGTTACAAGGTTTATATACATATACCACCACCACAGCGAACTGTAATGGGCCTTCTCCGAAAGTCTGGGATATAGTGATATACGCTAGTTATGAGACAACATCCATAACCAGGTATTTGGATCCTATGACGAGATATTTGCACACTACCCGATCCGCTGATAATATATTAGATGAGGCTAGTTTTCCATCATTAGGGGGAGGAAATCAACCCTTTGATGAAAATGTCGGGAAATAGAGAAGTCTAGAAGATAATTGAAGTCTAGAAGACAATTGCAGTCCAGAAGATAATTGAAATCCATGCACATGACCCGTGCACTAGTAAAGCAAATAGAGAAGTCCGGAAGATATTTGAAGTCTAGAAGATAATTGAAGTCTAGAAAACAATTGCAGTCCAGAAGATAATTGATTTGCAAGCATTAGCAAATCATCTGCCTGACTACTTTGGTGATTTGAAGAGCGTGACTAAGTCGCATATGCCTGTACGTAATGCACCAGAGAGGGTTGAAATACCGATGAAGGTATCCCTAATCCCGTCCTAAGGCCTCTGAAAGGACGATAACTCCGGTCCCTCGAATCCGAAGTAACTAGGGATGTCTGGTGAAAAAGGATAAGAAAGACTTGACACAGCCGATCACCAAAGTTCCCCAGAACCAGAAGGGGAGCCAGTTGAGACCTGACACTAGTATGGAACATTCAGAAAAGGCATACCGGATTTGAACATCCCCATGAGGGGAGACATCAGTATGGATGTGTGCGCACACGTCGGAACTGAAAAACTAAAGGGACTTGCCCCCGTAATTGAAAGCAGCGGTGAGCAAGTAGAAGGATTAGAAGAATCGCTCCTTGAAGAAATAGCTATAAACTTTGTGACCTCGGGAGAATCTATGAATAAGACAACAACCAATGTCGACATTGATTTTGTAAAGAAAATTACCACAATCATCGATCTTGATCTAGAGCCTGTATCGCTCGTTGAATGAAAGAAAAGATCATATTGAGAAGATTGGAAGAAGGCAATAGAAGCAGAATTATTATCTCTGAATAAAAGAAATGTGTTTGTGCATGTAAGCTATTTGCCTCCCCATGTGTACCCCGTAGGGCATAAGTGGATATTTGTTCAAAAGATAAATGAAAATAATGAAGTAAAGCAAGACTTGTTGCACAAGATTTCACTCAACATCCAAAAGTTGTTTACGAAGAAACCTATTCCTCGGTCATGGGCGGAACCACCCTTTAGATATTTAATCTCAACAGCATTAAACTCGAAGTTAAAAGTGAAATTGATGGATGTGGTAACAACATACCTTTATGGAAATTTGGATTCGGACATTTATATGAAGATACTTGAATGTATCCCTGTCTCAAACCAAGACAGCGCAAATAGACTCAGAAAGTCACTGTACGGACTTAAGCAATCAGGCAGGATGTGGTATAATCGCTTGAAGCGACTTTCTATGCATGAAAGGCTACACGAACAATGAGAATAACCCCTGTGTATTTATACGATGATTCTAGGATAGATTTTGTATAATCTCAGCGTATGAAGATGATCTGAATATCATTGGAACCCTGAAAGATATTAAGAAAGCAAGCTCTTACTTAGAGTCAGAGTTCGAAATGAAAGGTTTGGATAAAACCAAATATTGCCTAGGCTTGCAGCTTGAGCATGCCCCTGAAGAAATTTTAGTACATCAGTCAACCTACACTCAGAAAGTGTTAGAAAAATTCGGATTTGAAAGGCATACCCTTCGAAAGTGCCAATGGTCGAGAGATCTTTGCAGCAAGACAAAGACCCGTACATACCTAGAGAAGAGGGGGAGGAAGTCCTGGGACCGAAATTCCCATACTTAAGTGCAATAGAAGCACTCATGTATTTAGCAAATTGTACTAGATTGGTCATTGCATTTGTCGTTAACCTACTAGCAAGGTATAGTACAGAACCTACCAAAGACATTAGCAGGGAATGAAGGACATCTTCCAATACCTCCAAGGAAGCAAAGAACTTAGTCTGTTCTACAAAAAGAACCAAGACCCAACTATGAATGGTTGTGCAGATGTCGGGAACCTGTCGGACCTGCATACAACCAAATCACAAACAAGCTATGAACTCCTATGTGGTGGAACTGCAATTCCATAGAAATCGTCTAAGCAGAGTCTTGTATCGACTTCAGTGAACCACTTGAAAATCATAGCATTGTACAAGGCCTCACGAGAATGTGCTTGGCTTTAGTGGATGATTCACCACATCCAGCAGTCATGTGGATTGAATACCGTGCAAACCCCCACTATAATATATGAAGATAATGCAGCTTGTGTTGCACAAGTGCGGATGGGTTATGTGAAGAGTCCTCTCACAAAGCATATCAACCCCAAGTTCTTCTATACTCATGAATTGCAAAAAGATGGACGCAGTTAAAGTATTGCATATTAAGTCATGTGAAAATCTTACAGATTTATTCACTAAATCACTTCCAACATCTAGTTTTGAAAAATGCATATGTGGAATTGGAATTATGAGACTTAGAGAAGTGCAGAATTCAGGGGGAGAACCTTCACGAACTCATTATTAAAGCTTGATCATAAAGATTGAGTACCCAAAGAATAAATCCTGGAGATTAAATGAAATTGGGTGGATTGTACTCTTTTTCCCTTGACGAGTTTTCCTGAAGATTCTCAGCTAAGGTTTTTAACAAGGCAATTCGTGCAACGCAGTGGAATGCATGTCATGTACTCTTTATCCAAATTTTTCCCACTGGGTTTTTATATAGTTTTGACGAGACTTGAACATGTCGGATGAGTGTCCAAGGGGGAGTGTTAAGAAACCAGGCCCAGGCCAGAGAGTCCTGACCCAGGTGGACTCCTCGTCCATCCACTAGCCTATAAATAGGGGGTGCTATTCATTATAATGATTGATCGATTGATAAAGGAGTAATGAGAAGCAAGAAGCCCTCTATATCTCTGTGTTCAATCTACTATTCTGCTCTTGTGTTCTTGTATTGTTCTTATGATTCTGTACTTGTCTACGAGGTAATCGCTCGGACTGGACTTGCCAGCGACGGTTCCTCAACAGTAGTAACGCAACAGGAAGGACATCGATGTCACTTGCATCATGCCAGCTCAACGAGCCACAGTTTCTAACTTACCTCATCAAACCCCCGAAGCAAATCCCAGCACAATAATTTGCCTGCGGGCCCCACTTCAACCACATCCTCGTCCCCTCCTCCCGCCATTTTAACCCATGCTACACGCCTTATACTCCCATATTAGCCGCCTTTTTTTTCCGAAATAGCGAGTTTTCGTTTGGTATTTGCAGAAATGGCAGTCGTCGAATGGTATTTGTAAAAATGGCCGTCTGCCGCATTAGGCTATATTCCCTTCTCTAAGGTCTGCTTTGTAGGTGAGCCTTAGGATTAAGTTTGAAATCTAGCCCGGCTACTACCTACGTAGTGTGATTCAAGTAGCGCTGCCCGCGGATTATAATCATGTGATTACTTAGTGTAACTTCTTTCTTCGGTGGGGTTTAGAAACAGACAAACGGCAGGATGATTAAGACAACAGATGCAAATGATGCACAGACAAGGTTTCAAACACACTACTATAAACTGGGGGTGTTCCACCTGGCTTGGGAGACCCGGGGCAGCCGCCTCGGCTTGCCCGGGGGTGGTTCCACCAGTGGAAGTAGTAACAGATAATGCAGGATTGTCGAAATCCAAAGCTATGAGGAGTAATTGCTCACAGCGCACGTGTCGAACCTTGGCCAAATCATACTCATAGAGATAGTTGCATATAATAGTTTTGTTTCCCTGTACAATAACATCATAGTGCAACTTGCAGGAGTGAGCCACTAGAGTAGAAAGCAAGAACTGATATATAAATCGTTGTATTTTAAGGGCTATTTGATAATTTCTCATTTTGAGAAAAAATATAGAAAAGAAAAAGGAAATTAGGAAGTGGGGCCCACCCGTCAGTTTGGGAGAGGATGAGACAAGGTTGGAGACTTAGTCTCCAACCCTATCATGATTGTGCGTGCGCCTCGGAGCTCCCTTGCGAGCGGCGGCGCTGGAGGCACGAACCGGCAGAGGTGCTCCGGCCGTCGGCCGTTCACAGCCACCGTGCGGCACATCCTCCTCCTCTCCTCTTCTTAAGGTGGTCGACTTCTCCTTTCTTCACCCGAAAAAGTGTGGGCTTTTCTTCAGAGATGAACTATGACAAAAGTGGTTAAAAGAGTTTGCAGAATGATAGAGCAGATCAAAGGATTCCCTCAGATATAGGCAGTGTCAAATCAAGTTCTTCCGTTTTGACAAGCACCAATGTGAGCTGTCATGATGATTGTTAGCACAAGTTGTGCGATAATTTAAGTTCATTCAGGAGCTAATCTTTAGGTCCTCGGAGTCAGCTTGTTTGAGTTTTGAGTAAGAGTTTCAGTTTTCCCCAGGATCATCTGTGAACAAGATAGTGTCAGTGGAAGATCAGCGAGACAGTCGTTTCAAGATAGTAAAGACCCTCATTATTGTAAAAGGACCCGTTTGCCTAGATCGCCAAAAGTGAACTGAGTCAGTGAGAAATTCAGAAAAGATTGATCACAACTCCAGTGTTCGTACTACCAGATGTCAGAAAGAACCTTGATAGCTTTTATCACAGAACATCCAAGAATTAGCGTGTTAAGAAGTTTCTCCAGCACTTCCTAGCAACTAAAGTCGCAAGCAGTGAATTATCCTAGTTGTAATTCAAAGTTTGCGATCGGGAAGAAACAAAGATGGTTATTGGATTGAGAACCATGAAGTGGAAATCCGTTCCCTCAGGATAGACTAATATTGTGGCAGATGCTTTGAATCAAAAGAGCTTCCACAAGAATCTGTTGTTCAGTCAGCTAAAGTTACTTGTGAAAGTCAGAAGTTGAGTCTTGGGTCAGTTTCAAGAGGATATTTGTTGAACCCCAAAGTTCAACCGATGCTAGAAAATCAGGTGTGACCAGAAAGTTTTGTCAAAAAAATCTGTCATTTCATTCCTATTAATATCATCGAGTTTGGAGACTGTATAACAGAGTGGTGTACGACAGAGGTTGTATACGACAGAGATGGTATTCACTGAAATGGGTATAGTGTCAGATCGACAGAGATGATCAGTTTGCACGATGTGCTAGAAAAGTTAGCATTAGACCGAGGATCCCAGTTCACCGCGTGTTAGCGACAGAGTGTGTATGAAGCCGTGGATGCTCGTTTTAGTTCAGTACTGTGTATCGCCCCGCACCAGTAGGCAGATTGAGTAAGATTAATGAGTTGTGCCTCAACTCACGGTACCAGGTCGAGCAAGTAAGTGTTGTGTGCAGAGTTTCCCGACAACGCCAGTTATCAGCTAGTTCGCAGTTGTTACCATCTGAAGTTCGCAGTGGTTGATCGTAAGTCATTGCTCAACTAAGGGTAGATCATATCGCGAAGTATGTGGATTTTTGCATTAATCATGAAGCAGAAGGCCAACTGTCTTTGATCCTTAAGGGATTGTAAGTAGCTTAGTTCAAGCAGAAAAGCTATGAGGATTATACAGATTATCACCCTCACAGTCATGTCTATCGTCAGGGTACTCGTTGAAGATCTGTGTTAAGGATTGTATGACAGAGGTGACTGAGATGTGTCAATCTGTTCAGATTCCGAAGCTCAGAAGAGGAATTTGTTAACCTAAGTTGCCAGTCAGTAGTAGAATCTCCTCAACTCCAGAAGTATCTTCGAGCACCGATCAAGCAGTCCTGTTAGAAGCAATCGAGTTTCAAGATATCTTCCTTGCCAAGAGCCAGTTTGTCAAGTTTCCGTTGAAGCAAGAAGTTCAGCAAGAAGCAAGGCGTTTGTCTTGTAAGTGTTCAGAAGAACAATTTTGTCAAAGTCAAATCAGTTTGAAAGCTAGAAGAGAACTCGAGGGCTGAGTTCTTTAACCTATTCTATAGCTAGCCTGAATCTCGGGGATGAGATTCCTTTAAGGGGGGGGGGAGGTTTGTAACGTCCCAAAATTTGGCTTTTCAAAAATCTTTTGAGTAGTTTAGGTCCCTGGAAAATTTCACCAATTTTATTTGAATTAATAAAGCTTAATTGGGACTTTCATAAAACAAAAACAATTTAATATGATTAATCTCAACATCAACTATTATCAAAACTATTTTATTTGGATTCTCTGTGCTTGGATATATTTTCTAGATTTTTCTAGAATTATTCCCAGTGCATTTGCTATTTTCTAATTGCCCTTTTGTGTTCTCTGCTATTTTCTAAAAAGAAAAACTAATATTAAAATCTTAGGTTTAAACTGTTGGGCCGAATCCTTTTGTTCCGGCCCATCCTTCCTCTTCCCTATCCGGCAGCCCACCAATCATTCCCGCCCTTCCCGCCTCGCTCCAGCCCGTTTCCCCACCGGCCCGATCGCTTCCCTTCGGCCCAGCTCGCCACGCAACCCCAAACCGCCTGGCCCAGCTTGCCGCTTAACCCAACCAGCCTCCCCGCCGCCAACCCTAAATGCCATGTTGCCTTCCGTGTTGGCCGATCCGCTTCGGCCGCCCATAACGTCTTGGCGTGTCGCGGCACACCCGCCGCCGGGCATCCGTGTGATTGCCCGCCTCCTTAGTCCGTATAAAGGTGCCGCCTTGGTGCGCCCTCACTCTGCCCTCGCCCGTCGCCTCCGAAGCCCTAGGCACCACCGCCATGCCGCGCGAGCCCACCGGATCGGAGCTGAGTTGCGCCGCCAAGCCCGCTGTCCGTGGTCTTCATCTCCAAAGTCGGTGCGCGCCTCTCCACACCATTCGCCACCGTCCGGTGCCCCTCCACCTTCACCAACGCCGCATCCGAAGCCCCCGCATCACCCTTACCCTCGATCCGCGCTCGCCATCTTCGATACACCACCGGAGCGTCGTCCCTCTTCAACCCGCGCCACCGCCGCCATTGAAGTCACCCAAGCTCACCCTCGCTTGCGCCGTTGCCGGTGAGACCCCCCGTTTCCTCTTTCTTCCCTACCTTGCTGGTTCTCGCTGCCTGAGACCTCTTCGGAGCCATGCCGCCGTCCTCGTTCTCCATGGAGCTGCCGCCGCTGCGTTGTTTTGCTTCGCCGCCCTCTCGCCCTTACCGAGCTGTGTTCGCCCTGGGCCTGACCTCACTGGTGCCGCCGCATCTTGAGCCGCCGTCGGCTATTGATCTCGCCGGAGCTCCACCACCAGTCGGCCATCCCCGAAGAGGCTACGCCGACAAGCTGCCGTGAGCCATGCGCCCGATTCCCGTGCAATCTGCTTCCTCGGTGCCGTGTCACACCCTTGTGGTAGCCACGTGATCTGCATTGTCACTGCCACCTCTCTCCGTTCCCTCCCTTCCATGTGGGCCCTGTCCCTCTCTCTCTACACCCTATGACAGCATGGCCCCATCATCAGCCTGCCATCTCGTGCCGTGTTGGCTGCCACGTAGGCCTCCTCGTTCGCTGCGTTGGCGCCACCCGTGCACCGGTCCATTGTCGAATCCACATCACTGCCACATCACCACCTTGTCCTCCGTGGCAGCCACCTAAGCCGCCTACATGTTCATCTAGCCTAAACCAAAAATCAAACCATGTAGACTTGGTTCACCGTGAACCTATTCTACGTCAAGCCGGCCCCGCGTGCCAGTACACTGTTCCATGGACCCAATCTACCATGCACCTTAAACCCTAGATCGTGGACTTGGTCTATGGACCATTGGCCCACATGTCACCCTCTCTATCCTTTTTCGGAAATTCATTTAATTTCTAAAATTCAATTATGCAGTTGGTCCCACATGTCATTCACTACCTTTGTTCTCTCTCACTTACCAGTGGGCCCAGCTTGTAAGTCTCCAATTCTTTTTATTAATCCGAAGGAATATTCTTTGAATATTCTTGTTCATCATTTCATGTGATTCTTTCAAGAGTCATATCTTTTGAATCCGAACTCCGTTTGAGTTCATTCAAATTCCTAAATTCATCTAAATTCAAGATCTAATTATCTGAGATTATTATTTAATTTTTGGAGTTTGTTTACTCTCTGTTGTTTATTTATTTAGTTTATTTGCTTGTTTGCGAGTAGATGTTGATACTGCGAGAAGTGCTGATCCAGAAGGAGCTGAAGATCAAGGAAGTAAAGATTAAAGATTTAATAAGATTGTCATTGCTATAGCAAGGCAAGTTGTACCTTTGATCATATTGAATCCCAGTTTTCTAAAAGTACCTTGATTGAAATTATTGCATTTACTTTAAGTATTTATTTAAATGCTTTTGGGTTTAGTTAATAATCCAATTTGTTATATCCTCCTTGTCTATATTGATATGTCATAATCTTTTGTCACCCTAGCTTGATTATTTATTTAGTTGGTAATATCATAGCACCAACGTGGGTTGGTTAGACACGAGTAGATTGCTTAGCCATGCCACGAGTCATCATCTCATGTGAGTTGCAAATATAAACTTGACTAAGTGATTATGGAACTATGTGATAAAACTGTGTGCTATTACTTGTTGATGGCATATGTTGCACTTAACCAACAGGGTGGGAAAATATTTGGACTGAGGCAAGTGGTGGATACTATGTACTACTTCTGGTGGCTGTGTGTATAGGAATATTAATCTGTGTGTCTTATTAATCTGTGTGCCATATTAATCTGTGTGTCATAATAATCTGTGTGTCTTAGTTAGAATTTGGAAGTCTTGCCTTGGTTAATTAAGGATTTAACTTTGTGCGCCATTGAACTGAGCCTTACTGTATGACCACATGCCTGGTATGGGACGAGCCTAACTTAGTAAGTTATGGAGTCTTGACATTGATTACTCAGGTAGTAGGTTAAGCTGTGTGTAAGGGTGGAGGTGTGTGCTATCAAGTAGTCACACCGCGGGACGGTTCGCTGCTTCCCTGTCCAATGGTGTGTGTCGGATTGCTTCCTGTGTGGGGTAGTCTGGCGCAAAGCACACTAGGAGTGTCAATGTTGAGACAAAGTTTCTGAAAGGTTTTGTTGTGATCAGTTCTGATCCAGTTGATTGCATCTTGTGGGTAAAGTGTACAAACTCTACAGAGTGTAAATCAATCTGTTCGAATAGCCGCGTCCGCGGTCATGGACATGCTCGGGGATTTCACATGAGGGGTAGATTTTCATAAAACTCTTGGGAAGGGAGCTGTGTGATTTAAGTCATATGGCTATGTGAATAACTTGATTAGGCTGTGTGTCTTTGTGAAAACAAATGATAAAACTTATTATTGTTTATTTGTTTTACTTATGCTTTCAATCTATTATTCGTATTCAAGTGCAAATGTTGCATTTCTGTAAAATAATCACAGAAGCCATTCCTTTGGAATAAGCCGTCATGTATAATTGCATTTCTGTGGTATGACTTGCGAGTACGGTTGTGTACTCATGCTTGCTTTATTAAATCAAGCAGAAGTGAAGGGATCGTCAATCAACAAGGTCTACTTCAAGGATCGTGGAGAACTAGGTTGCGCACCCCAACCGATTGCCTGTGGGCATATGGATGGGCTTCACTGAAGTTATTCCGTTACGTTCCACTGCAGCTTTATTGAGCTATTCGCCTTCTGAGGCACTAATTGTAAGCTTTGACCTTAAGGTCTTTACTCTGATATTTATTGTTATTTGTCTATTTATTAGTCATCTTTGTATATGGAAATGATATTTCACTGATGTTGCCACTGTGTGCACTAGCGTGATCCTGGACTAGTGCATTATACACAGAGGGTCCAGAATTGCATTTTTGGGTCCCGACACGTGTACAGTTGTGAGAACAACTCCCGAAGGAACGACCATTTTTTGGTCTTCAATGATTTATTTAGGAACAGATTCTGATAAAATCTTATTTGCTATTTTCTTAAGAAGAAGAAGCATCAGCCGTGTACAGTTGTGAGAACAATTGCCAAATGAACGACTATTTTTTGGTCTTCAATGAATTATTTAGGAATAGATTCTGATAAAATCTTATCTATTTGACTTCCGTCCTTATCTTACTGCACATTGTTGGTCTATAAGTAATCGTCTAGAAGGGCAGAACTTAGGAAAAATTCCTTCACAAACTCTCTGCCTCTGCTTTATCTTAGAACACTTATCTTCAAGCTCCTTTAGTTTGAGTAGATGATGTATCATAATAGCAGAGATAATAAAAAAGACAGACTTTATAGAATAAATTTAACTTTTTGACCACCTTGATGTTATGATCTCTGGATTTTATGCTTCCAACATGGTCAAGAAGTCAATTCATTATGTGAAATCTTCAAGAAATTGGTAGAGGGAAATCCCGATGATCAGGTGAATACTTCTCAGAGCACATGTTGAAGCAGTTTCTGTTTTAAAGGTGTTATACTTTTTTTTACTTGTAATGATTATAGTACAAAGATATCCTTGGAAAAAGAGAAAAACTTTTAAACTGCTTTTTCTTGCACGTCTCTTATGCATGGAAAAACTTCCTTGACCGAGTATGAGCTGTCGTGTCACCACTGGTTGAGGTGCAGCCATCTCGTCATGGAGTTAATGGGTTTTAAATGCACCAAAGGTATAGATCTGGATGTTTACCTTTCCTTAGGCATGATTTACCCCAGCCGTTTTTACTTTCCTCATTCGCCGAGAGCCCTTGGTCTTTCTCAATCCTTCGAAGAGAAGAACTCCTCAATCCACCACTGAACCGAGGCAATGGTGTGATGGAAGTCGTCAATGCTGTCTGCGGAGGAGCTCAAAGGGCTGGAGCAAGACAGGTATCTACCGGAGAAGGCTCTTATCAAGTGGCATGAGCTAGGGAAGGAGATTGAGCCATGCCCTTCGGCCGGTTTGATGGTACTATTCGTGCCTTATGTCCGGGCAGGCTTTCGTTTACCCGAGAGTAATTTTTTGATTGAAGTTCTTAATCATTATGAAATAGAATTATTTCATCTTGTACCGAATTTAATTATGGTACTTAGTATTTTTGCCCACATATTTGTGGCGTTTTTAGGAATAGCCTCTAGTCTACGTTTGTTTAGGTTTTACTACCAAATTATTCACAGCAAGAGAGGTGCTGGTGCTTTGGGCTCTTTTTATTTTAAGTTTCAAGATGCCAACAAGAGGGTGTTTCCCTTCTTGGCTGCCAAAGATGCCAGCCAAACATGGAGCAAGGAATGTTTTTACTCTACTGTTTTGAAGGAGAGTAGGATTACTTACAATAATAATGCACCACCGGAGTAGTCCTCAAAAAGTCGAGTCGCTAATAAAGAGATCAGACTCTCTAATGATGAGAAGAGAGTGGTTCTAGTGATAAATGACTTGTTGAGGAGAGGTCTAACTGGACGGAAAATTATTCATGACTTCCTCAAGAACAAGATCTTTCCCCTTCAAAAGAGAGAAGTATTATCCTGCAATTGTGACATCCTTGAAAATGGTAACAATCCATTTACCTTTTACTCTAACTGAATTTCATAGTTGAAGTAAAGTAATCTATCATTATATGGCAGCTCTTTTGGATGATGAGGTCCTTTCCAGGGCCTCGGTCCTGTTGAAGGATCAGATCCTAGAAAAGGAACCGATCGATTTGGAAGAACATCCCCCAAGCTTGATTGGGGCTATCTTATCATTTAGGTGAGATCGCACAGTGGTAAGCATTCATAGGAATAACTAGACATAAGAAGTAAATTTACTCATGTATAATTCGTATGTTTCTGAATAGACGACACCAAAAAAATGTCCTATCTTAGATGTCAGTGCGAGCTCTTCCCCTCCTTTGGCAAAAAGCGCAAGGATTACCTCCAGACCTCTTGTTGCGCCAAAGAAGATGAAGCCTGTACCAACTTCAGTTTTGGTTCCATCAAAACCTCTTGCTTCGACTATGACTCCAACTCCGTTTCTAACTCCGTTTCCAACTCCTCCGAGACCTTCTACCCGCGAGGTATTGAAAACAAAAGTTAAGACTTCAGTTCTCAATATATCTCTAACCCCCAGCCAATGTCTTCTATATCAACTTTCTTGGCTGGGGTGGTCCAGGGTGAAAAGATCATCACAGGAGTTCGAAGAGGAGGTTCTTCTTCAGAGGGTTCCAAGGTCAAGGACCTCCATGGCCTTGGTTCCTTCTTCGTCAGAGCAAATAAGAGGACCTACTTTTACTGTGAATGAGAACTTCATGCCGCTCTTCAACGAGAGCGGATTTGAGATCGAGTAAGTTCTTCGATGATAACGTTGTGATTTTGGTTGATAACGAGTAATCCTCTCTTTTATTTTAGCCTTTCTTTATCGTCAGATCCGAAAAGGGAACAATTGACAGCACAAGAACAAACTTTGCCACCAATTGTGCCAGCAACAGAGGAATTCCCAACAGAAGAGGTTCTGCAAATGGAAATACCTCCTAGGACTACCAAGGAGGTGGTCCAGAATATTCTGGCAACAATTACTGAGAACAATTACTAAGACATCTAAGGAGATGTCACAAGGCACGGAGGTCCAAACAGAAAGGACATCCCAAGAGGATCAAATGGAAGGGGTGGTCTGTGGGTCCACTTCAACAGGAGTGGACCATAAGACCACACGGTCAGAGGAGGTGGCCCATGAGACCATCGAAACTCAAGACGAAGACGAACCCATCTTGGTAACTCTTATTTCGGTAATTTCATTTTTGAATATACCAGTATAGTCCTGACTCATAGAATATCTTAGGAGTCGCAAGATACCAGTACTGATCCAACCACAGGAGTTTTTCATCTGGTTCAATTGGATCAATTCGAGGATGAGATTCCTCTGGAAAGTTCTCCTCCCAGAGCTGAAAAGAAGGACCCCAGGACCTTATGATATCTGTCAAAAGGTGCTGGAAAGTCAATATTGACATGATAGGGGAGATTAAAACATTTGTAGAGGAGAAAGAGGAGTAAGTACAGAAAGTTATTATTCAATCGTAAGATTTTAACTAAATAGTTAACTTATGCCTTTGTTTACTTCATAGGGAGTGCTTACTGGTGAAATCTGGACAAGAAAATGCTAAATTTGCATTTCATACTCTCAGATTAAAACTGTCTGAGGTGGAGAAAAGATCTGAGAGGAGTGCGGTGGTCATGGCAGAGAAAATCGAAGAGATCCGCCTCTTGACTTAGAAGGATGGAAAGTTACAAGAGATCCCGGGTAAACAATCCAAAGAAAGCCATAACCTCTTTGAACAGAACAAGATTCTAACAAAGATCTTCATATTCAAGACTTGAAGAAAGTGGAAACACAGAGTCGCACTGCCGTGCAAGAACTTGAAAAGAAAGTGGAGAACTTAATGAAGGCTGGCAAGGAAATCACTATGGTTACAGGAAATAGTTTTTCTCGAATTTCAGCTTCTCTACGAGACATCGCAGAGAATATAAAAGTTCCGGTAACTCCTCTTGCAACCAAAATGACCTTAGACAACCTTAGAAATGATATCTATACTCAAATTACATGCATTCAAAAACACATACCTGCTATGAAGAATAGAATACTATATATCAATCTTTAATGAGAGTAATGTGTCAAGCTTTGAACCGAGTCTTGTTGAAGATTGATCTCCTTTATAGGGACTCTGTTGATCTTCAGAAGCTCATCCCTGAACTTAATTTCAAGACAAAAGAAGCAGGTATTGCGGCTCAGGCCAAGATCACACCAGTGGTGGCGAATATCATAAAAATATTGAAGCTAGTGCTCCTAGCTCAAGCGTTTAACAATGATAATGTAATGATACATTTTTTTATTGTATGGGATAACAAAAAGATTTGATGTATGATAATTATAATTACTTGTTGGAAATTGACTTGCTTTTACAAACTAAATTATTGTCGCAAGTTGAATTCCTTATTTATTTTGCCATGTGTAGCCCCTCACCTGGAACGCTTTGTCCGGCAATGGGAGAAGTGTTTCGAGCGAACAAATGCTTTTAAGACCATGATATCTTTCACAAAATCAATGATCCGGACCAGTGTGTATTCAGGAAGATGAAGTCAATCTGTTGGGTTCTTATGCAATGAGGATTGGCTTATAAAAGAGGTCCCAGATAGTTGTCATTTTCCAAATGTATACCGATGGTCATTTGATAAGTAAAGACACTATGACCCATTAGCAAAATTTATCAACCACATGGACTTAAGTAAATAATTAAAAGATGGTGTTCATGTATGTGAAACGATACGAAAAAACTTATGCGAATTAATATGATACTAGCAGTATGGAAGACAATTAAATTATATTTTTATATGATATGGGAAAAAGATACTTATACATAGAATTTGTGAAGATGTTCAATGTTCCATGTATTAGATAGAACACGGCCATCCTCCATGGCTAATCTAACTGATCCTGGCCTAGTGATAGAAACTACAGTATATGGACCATTCCATCTGGAGGATAACTTGTTCAAGTTGGCTTGGTTCTGGATTCGTATCAGGACCAGGTCACTCACACAAAGTGTTCTTGGATGAACTCTTCGATTGTAGTAGCGTCTCAGCCCTTGCAGATAAGTAGCCGATTTTAATAGTGATCGATCACATCTTTCTTCCAGTAGATTGACATCATCTTCACGCAATTCTCCCTAATTTATTTGATCTTGGAGGTCTATACGCATTGAACCTAGCCGAATCTCACTAGGTAACACTGCTTCTGCACCGTAGACTAGTGCGAATGGTGTTTCACCAGTTACTCTACTGGTGGTAGTGCGCAATGCCGATAAGATAGAGAAAAGCTCATCCATCCAAGTCTTTGAGCATGCTTTAAGGCGATTGAAAACACTCTTTTTATACTTTGCATAATCTGACCATTAGTACTTTCTACTGCTCCATTACTCTGTGGATGTGCCACGGAAGCAAAGCAGATCTTGGTGCCAATTTCATCACAATAATCTTGAAACACGTCACTAATAAATTAGCTCCCGTTGTCTGTGATAAGATGACTGGGTACTCCAAACCTTATAACAATATTCCATATGAAGAATTTCTTTGCTACCACAGCTGTTATACGAACGATTGGCTCAACTTCTATCCACTTAGTGAATGTATCAATGGCCACAAACAAGAATTTATACCTATTGAGCCCTTGCGGTAGTGGTTCGACTATGTCAATACTCCAAGTCGAAAAAGGCCATGATAAGGGAATGGTCTGTAATTGATAAGATAGCTGGTGTACTTGCCTGGCATGGAATTGACACTGCTCACAAGTCTTAACAAGATGCATGGCATCTTGTAGAGTGGTAGGCCAGTAATATCCTTGCCGAAAAGCTTTTCCAACCAAGGTTTTATAGGACGCATGTGCTCCACACAAGCCCCCCATGGATCTCTTTTAGTAATTTTGTCTCGGAGTCTTGGGATATGCAACGCACAAGAACACCATGTGCTCCTTTCCTATACAGTGATCCTTCGACTAGTTTGTACATGCGTGCTCTTCGAATTAACATATCATTCTGTTGAGAGTCATCGGGCAATGTCCTTGATACGAAATAAGTGGTCAATGGTTTTACCCACTCTGCATCTTACTCAATGACTCCGACCTCTGAGGTGGTCAAGTCTATTTCTATTGAAGGTTTTGTAAGGTATTCGAGAAAGACACCTGTTGGAACAGGTGTTCGTGAGGAACCCAGTTTCGATAACTGGTCTGCTATGATGTTGTCCTTGCGCGATACCTGTTGGATTTCAAAGTTACCGAAGTGTTTTTTTTCCAACTTCCTCACTTCACCTAGATATTGAGCCATTGTCTTACCAGAACATTGATATTCCTTTGATACCTGGTTTACGACTAATTGTGAATCTCCCTTCGCTAAAAGCCGACGGACTTCGAGGGATTTGGCTGCTCGAAGCCCGGCTAGAAGTCCTTCATACTCTACCATATTGTTGGTGGTAGGGAATAGAAACGGTATGACATCCTGAAGTTGATCACCTTGTGGTGTTATCAACAAAATCCTAGACCCCGAGCCTTTAAGCTCACGGGAACTATCAAAATACAATGTCCAATGACCGTCTAGCACTGGACTAATTTGAGTTTGATCCTCAGTGTTCGTCCATTCAGCCACAAAATCAGCTAGGACTTGGCTTGATATGGCTGTTCAGGTAGTGAAATGAAGATCAAATTCTCCAAGTTGTACTGCCCATTTGGCTATGCGACCTGTTATTTCTTGGTTATGAAATACATTTCCAAGAGGAAAAGATGAGGGCACTGTGATCTTATGAGATTGAAAATAATATCTTAATTTTCTGAAAGTCATTAGTAGAGCGTAAATTAGCTTTTAAACCTTGGGGTATCTCTCCTTTGGTCCATGTAAGACCTCGCTTACATAGTAAATGGGTCGTTGAGACTCTTCCCCTTTTGCAACGAGTACTGCACTGACCACATTTAGTGTTGTTGCCAAGTAGACCAACAAAGGTTCACCTTCTAAGGGTGAGACCAATATTGGAGGATTCGAAAGATAAACTTTAAAGCATTTAAAGGCTTTGTCAGCTTCTTCGGACTATTGGAATTTTTTGTTGTTCTTGCGGATCACCTTGAAGAAAGGCAAACCACGTTCCCTTGATCAGAAAATAAAATGACTAAGAGCCCCTATTCGACTAGTTAGGGCTTGGACCTGCTTCATAGTGGAAGGTAGCCGTAATTGGTCAATGGCACGAATCTTTTTTGGATTAACTTCGATTCCACAAGAACAAACAAGGAAACCAAGCAATTTGCCAGAATTAACCCCGAAAGTACACTTTTCAGGATTAAGCTTTATTCTATGTTTGTTTATATTTTCGAAGGTCTTTGCAAGATCCTTCAGATGGTCACATTTAGTACTACTTTTTACAATGAGATCATCTACATAAGCCTCTAAATTACGCCCCAGCTGACTGCTGATGGTTTTCTGCATCAAACGCTAGTACGTGGCTCAACATTTTTTAACCCATGTGGATATCATGGGGATATGCCCATGATCTTAGGATGATGAAACAATTAGCAATGTGGCTTTTGGTTTGAAGTTTCACGCGTTTTCGACAAAGTTTGGATCTGTCGGTCGTCGGCGGTCGGCCCAAGCTTTTGTCTTGAATGTTGATATATGTGGTGAATTGATTTTGGGATAGGTCATATCCATATTTGTTAATGCATATGTGTTGCATGTTGCATGTTTTCATTTAGCGTGGGTCAAGTTGTGAAGAACTTGTTCCGGTTGTGTTTGCTTGTCTAATCTTTGTGCGGTGGCTTGCGAGTCAATGACGGTCAGCGGCGAGGAGGATCGAGACTAAGCTTGGAGAGCCGAGGTCGTAACGATCAAGGATGCGGGTGAGGTTAGGTGACACAAGCATGGCGCAGAATGGGCGAGGATGACCGAATGGGCGGTTGGGTGCAATCGGTTGGATCAAGCGGCATGAGTCATTACAAGTGCTCGATGGTGCGGTGGGATCGAGCGGGAGAGACTTGGCGACATGGAGCCGTTGATCAACCTACGTGGCGAAACAGCGATTGCTTCAACAGATGGACTCGGTCTTGAAAAATATCGAGAAGGGTATTTTGGTAATTTTACCAAATACCATCTTGGTGACCTTTGACTAAGCATGCGGCTGGTCGGCGCATGGTGAAGCGGTTTAGATCAATCGACGATGAAGACGGCGCTTTGAGATGCGTGCGTGTGTGTTAGTTGATGTTGGGCCTATGAAGCCCATTAAGATTTTTAGGGTTTGGGGTGCCCTATAAAAGGAATAGGTGATAGGATTTTTGGTTCTTTGCTTGAGAGAAAAGACCAAGTCTTCTTGAGAAAAAATAGCTAGGGGCGTTTTTGAGGTCATGGTGGCGGCGCCCCCTCCAGGAAACTAAGAAAAACTGGAGCAGCTTGTCCTTCCTGTGAAATAGGTTGGCGGCGGCGGCTTGCAGTCTCTCTATAGACAGAAAATTTCTTGGATTTGTGTATCGCCGTCTTAGCCTTTTGCCTCTTGCGTGCTGCAACTGAGTCCTTGTTTTAAAAAGCTTTGAGTTTCTTTATTGCTCAGCAACTTGTGAGTTTTTGTATTGCTTGTCTACTCTGTGAGATCTGTGGCGGCTGACTGTCTTAGTAAACCGGAGAAATAAACTGCGTCTGTGGCAATGAAAAATTTCCTTTTTTCTCTTGCGGTTGAGTGCAACTGTTTTTCTTTTCTGTGGTCTTGGTTGCGACGGCTTGTAGCGCCCGTGGAGCTGCCGGCTTCTTCCGGAGAAAAATCTGTGTGCTTGGTTGATCCGGATTTCTTTTGGGCGGCGGCCAGATCTTGTAGTCGAGTCCTACAGATTTCTTTATTTGGCTGTCTTAATTGATGCGCTTGAGTTTTTGGTCCGGAGAAAATTGTTTCTTGGGCGGCGGCTGTTCAAGCTCTGCTCTGAGTATTGATTTGATTATTGCCATTTCGTCCTGTCTTTGCGAGTGAATCGTGGTCATTACCTTTTGCTTTGATTGCACTTCTTAGTGGTCTCGCTGAAGAAACCAAAGTTTCTGGCGGTGACCGAGTCCTTCCCGCAAAATCAGGAGTCTGGGCGCCGGCTGAAAATTGGATTTTCTTTTCTGTGTTTGTACTCCGCAAGAGCCAGTAAAAACCAAAAATCAGGAGCTGCAACGGCCTGCTCTTCTGATAGAAATTAGCACTAGTAGAATTTAAGCGCCTCGGCGGCGGATGTACACACTCTGTTCGGTAGACACAAAAATGAGAGCAGCGAGTTGTTGTGGGTATTTGCTTATCTTGGCTCCATCAATGATGCATCTAATTTTCTGAATTTTAGGTGCTGTGCGTTTTGCCTCTCTGCCCGGTGAAAAAAAAAGGGCAGTGAGTGGCAGCAGCCTGTTGCCTAAGACTCAGAGCTCTGTGCGGCATTTTTTGTTACGGCTTGTAGATTGGTAGACAGAAAAATCTTGATGCCGACTGCTCAGATATTGTTTGCTGTTTCAGTTTTTGCTTGTTGCAGATTTTGTCCGCTCGGCTGCATGGTCTTGTTTTGGATTTGCTAGCGATTTTCTTAGAGCTCCTGTGGCGGCGTTTTGTTGTGTTGAGTAAGAAGAAATTTTAATTGCTTGTCCTGCTGCAGGTGTGTGTTTGTGCTGCGTCCCTTCCTGTGTGTGTCCTGAGAAAAATCTGGACCTTGCATGGTCGTTCTTGTCAGATCTGAGTGGTTTGATTCAGAGCAAGCAGTAGCATTGGTTGTAGTTTTTAATAGCCAGCAGTTTGCTTCGGTTCTTTGTGCGTGCTTGTTCGGCTGGCTCTGTAGTTTTGATTTCAGTTCCTTGTGCCTCATGCATGCTGCGACCAAGTCGGCTGCGATCTGTTTCTCTGCATGCCTGTCGGCTTAGCTTCTTATGGTTTGTGGAATCATCAAGCTTTTGCTTTGAGATGTTTTTGGTCTTTTGTTTAGGGTTTGATCGGATTTAACACGCTCATCCATTTGTGCTGTTCTGAGATCTTCATAGCTTTTATAGCTATTGGAGTGAAAGTAGTGTTGAGTTCGATCGAGGTGAAAAATAGAGAAAACGTCTATTCACCCCCCCTCTAGTCGCCTTTCCGGTCCTACAATTGGTATCAGAGCCAAGTTTGCTCTTTTGTGTTCTTAACCGATCTTTGAGCATGGCGACAGATATGAGGACTTGTGAGTGTTTCCTTGCATCTTGTCGTGGTTCTTTTACCAATGGTGTTGGACGTAACAAGATATTTGAATGTATGATAAGTCTAATGGCGATGGAGGAGGATTTCTCTGTGATATTTGTGGCGAATCCTTTTGTTTTGCTTGTTCTAGTTTCGTGGATGAGTCACTTTTGGAGCAGGAGAAGAAGCCCAGTGACATATGCACAGCAGCTTTTGAGGATGAACATGATGGAGAGGATTCTGATGATGAGCTTTTTGATGATAGTGATGACTTTTATGAGGACGATCCCCTACTTGAGCTAAGCAAGGTGAGCAAAGAAAAACTCATTAATGTCTTATCTTCATATGATCTTAAACTGCTTGCTCTTAGGAAGAAAATCAAATTGTTAGAAAAAAAGAAAGGTGATTTGTCTCATGAGCTTGCCGAGTTGAAAACCTCTATGAATGCTTATGATTCATTGCTTGTAGACATGGAGAACTTGAATAATTCTTTGACATGCCTAAAATCTGAAAATGAATTATTGAGATCAAATGCTTCTATGCCATGTGATTCTTGTGTTGCCTTACATCATGAACTTGACAATGCTAAGTTAGAAATAGGCAATCTTAGATCTATGGCTAGAAATGATTGTGATTCTTGTGTAGGCATGCTTGCTGAAATTGAGAAGCTTAAATTGACTAATTCCATGCATCTTGAGCAATTAGAAAATGCTAGGGCTGAGATTATTGAAATTGAAGCTAGGCTTTGTAGCATGTGCTTAGAACATGAAAAATTGCTTAAGGATGGTTTAGTCTCTTGCAAGAATTGTGCTTGTTTAGAAACTGAAATTGATGCTTTGAACTGCATGCTTAATTCGAAAGCATCATTAATTTCTTGCACATCTTGCATTTCTTTGAAGAGCGAGATTGAGTCTTTGCGCGATGATATGAGCGCCAAATCATGTGACTCTTGTATTTGCCTTCACTCCGAAATTGATGTTCTTAAGATTTCTCTTGTTTCTTTGCATTCGGAGTTGAAGTCTTCTTGTGCTAAACGTGAGTCACTTGATGTTGGTTTTTGTGGCATCGCTTTGGATAGCTCTTCTTTTGTGAGTTCGACTCTTTCGGACTCTTCTTGTGTTGTCCAACGGATTTCAAAAGACAAATGTGCTTCTTTCTCAAATGGTACTAAATCTTCAAAAGAGAAGTATCATTGCACATTTTGTAAGAAGAATGGACACACTCTTGGGTTTTGCTTTCGCCGTTCGAAACATGAGCGTCGAGTGCGTCGTCGTACCTCTAGGAACACACATAGCCTTTCTCATGGCATGTGTGGATCTAGTGTCGATACGAGGACGAGTCATGATGCTAGTTCTTCCAGGACTTCTTCTTTGAGCCATAATGGTGCTTCGTCCTCTCGGATCGTGTCTACTAGTAGACCTTTACACCATTGCTCATTTTGTGGGAAGAATGGACATCATGTGGATTTTTGCTTTCGGCGTGCAAAACATTTGCGTCGAGCTCATGCTTCTAAGTCTCCTAGTGGGCATAGTCTTTCTCATGATATGCACACTAAAGAGCCAAGCACGAAGACTCGATTTGTTTATGGTTTCTTTGACACCTTTTCTAGTGGTGTCGGACAGCACCGTGGACATGGTTTGCATAGTTTTAGTTTTGGTCCACGAGCTGCCCCGAGGCAGGATTTCCGCCGTTTTCCAAGAGGTGGACCTCGTTTTGCTCATCGAGGTATACACCCACGGCGAGGTTGTGTGAGTTTCTTTGATGCTTCTGTTGGTTCTCTTCATGGTGCTTTTAAGCAAGGACATCGCCGCTTTCCTAGAGATGGACCTCATTTTTCTCATCGAGTTGTCCACTCGCGGTGTGCCTCCAAGGATGAGATTGGATCTTCTTGCATGGACCATCATTTGCATCATGCTAACTCACATAATGTTTCGACTGTCTCTGGTGGTGGTGTGTTCAAGGTTTGGGTTCCCAAGCATTTGCTCTCTAACCCTTCGGGACCCAAGACTCGGACACCTTGCCTTTCTTATGTGTAGGTACCGAGAACGCGGGTTGGAGAACATGGACTTAAAGGATTCTGATCTTTTGCTTCATTACATGATCGAGTCACTTGATGGTTCTCCACCTCAACGATGGTCTCCAAGAGGCATGTGCTTTCATGATTGGTGCTTTCACATGTTTGGTGAGCTATTTTATACCTTCATGCATTTACTTTCGTAATTATTCATACTTGGCATGTTGTGCTTGTCTTTGTGCTCACTTGTACCATATTGGCATGTGTTATTCCCTTGATATTTTTCACCATGCCTTTACCTTGCTTGTATATCCATGTATCATATTGTTGTTCTTAATTTCCATGGATGTATAAGCTTGGCTTTGTCTTCAAGAGCTTGTACTGATTTTATACATTTATCATATTGCTCTTGTTGATTTTTGTCTTATGTATCCACTTGTTCACTTGATATCCATGTTAGTATTCATTATTCATGATTTGTTCTAAAATGCTTTATGCTTACATGGTTATTGTGCTTTACTGTTAATTGTGGATGCATGAGTCTTGCCATAGCTTTCACTAGCTTGCTTTTGACTGTGTATATGATGTGTGATATGCTATGTACTTGTTGCTTGCTCCTATGCCTTTTTGTGGATTAAGGACTTTTAGAGCTTTATCATATCTTGGATAGCATGTACTGAAATTGTCTTGTCTATCTCTATGCTCATGTCTTAAATTATTGATTATATGCTTTTATGAGTTTTGGATCATTTGCTGCTATCCTTGCTAGTCATGTGTCTTGGTACTGTTTCTCTAGATATTGTTTCACTAACCCAGTACCAAGGCATAGACTTTTCTGTCTCTTTGGTGTAGTCTTTTCAGTTGAGAAGAAGAACATGTGATTCATGATTTCAAGCTGTTGTTTCTTCTTCATTTGTGCCTTCAATGATGACTATCACTTCTCGGAGACGAAGGATTTTGAGATGAGGATGATGGGTGAGTGCAACTACCTTCTGAAGCTTTAAGGATTGGATCTTCATCTATCATGACTACATCTCACTGCCAAGCAGTGGGACTCAGGTTCGAGCTTCTATACCCTACATTTGTGTATGGTATCCCTAGTCTACCTTGCATTGCATCAGGTTCGTGTCAGGTGTTGGGTTTGTTGGGTTCAGGGTAGATAGGAGGCTCTGCTCTAGCACGTGTCTTTTCTAGGCACTCTTCTTATCCCATGTTTTCTAGGATGCACTTCTCTCACAACCTAGGTCGAGCTTGTCTCCCAATCACTAGTCTTAGCAGGTTTTTGAGTTGCCTGTAAGCTTTTTAGTGTTTGTGTTTCGCTCCCTAGCTTTTCGAGTTGCTGTCCCTAGAGATCTTGTGGTGTTTGAAGTTTTTGTGCTAGTTTTTGTGGAATTCAAGGCAAATTGACAGATCTCCCCTCAAAGCTTTTTAGACCCAACAAGGTTTGCCACCTTGAGAAGCAAGTTAGGGATAATTTATCCCTCTGGGTTGGTTTGAGGGGGAGTTGGTTCTTTTCGAAACTTTCTTAGTTCTTTTTTGAACCTTTCTTGTTCATGTGAACTTTCCTTGTTCATGTGAACTTTTGTGGATCTTTTCTGATACCTTCTTCAAGTGGTATCTTCTTGATCTTTTTAGGCTTTTAAGTCTTTTGTGCATCTCATTGTATCATATTGCATACATATGAAAAATCCAAAAAGATGCATTATAATATAAGCTTTACCGCTTCTTTCTTTTAATTGTTGAAGCTTTGCTTATTACCCTATTGAGCTTTAGTATTTCAATTCTTGCTCAAGATTGTGTCTAGTTCTTTGACTTGCTAGAATTATCATGCTTTCACATGTGCAGCAATGTCTTTGCTATGGGCTAGAACTGTTAATTAACTTGAACTGAAAATTGCAATTTGTGGATCTTTTAGCTAGTTGCACAATTAGTGATCCTTTTGTGACATTGGTCCTGTCAAAATTGTTTTGTTAGCTCTGGAATCTAGAATTGAACATCTTTGAGCTTTCAGTTCATTAAAGAATTTAAAATAGCCCTTGTGCAAAATGAAAAATGATCTCTTTTGTGCGAAAAAACTGATCTCACCAATTCTTTCTCATGAGACGGCTTGCCATTGTACTAGGCATGAACTCAGGGGGAGTTTTGGTTGACCTAGACCACTCTTTTAAGCTTTTGTTGCTTGGGATGGTCGTAGTGAGGCTTGAGATCTAGCACATGGCTAAAAATGCAAATTGTCAAAATTGGTTGAAGCTTAGGAAGAGGTTGTGGATGGCACCTAGTCCAGGACCTTCTTTACTAAGATAGACCTTTAATCAAGTTGAATATTCATTGCAAATGAAGAACAGTTGAAATTTGGGCTTTTTGACAAAAATTGAGCTAAATGATTCATTTCATGAATTTTGTCTCTAAGATGGTCTTTGCTAGCTTCTGGATCTCACAATGACATTCTGATATGGCCATTATCACTTTAGGATAACTGTTGTTGAACTTGCTAATTTTGACGCATTGCTTAATTTTATCCAACAACTTGTGATATATTGAGCTCATTAGCCTAGCTTTGCTATATATGTCTTAACATGATCTTGCTAGCTTTGTCAGGCTTGTTGTATCTTGAGTAATGGTTGAAATGCTAGCATGTTCAATTGAGTAATCTCCAAAGCTTCTTTTACCTAAAAATTAAAAAATCAAAACAAAAATGAAGCCACCCCATTGCATTTCATGCATGCTCTTTCTTTTGCTTCTTCCTTGCTTGTGCATTTGTCATCTCTGGATGAGAGGAAGGGATGATTCCTTGATGAATCCATTGTCAAAGGGGGAGAAGATATAGCGAAAATGTGATGTTAATAAAGAGCTTTTTGGTTATGGGGGAGAAGTTTTGTAAGGGGGAGAAATGGGGAAATTGAAATTTCATATTCTCTCTTTTAAAATGATGATCATAGTGAGGGGGAGCATTCATATTGCATTCTTTTGGTCTTATTGTCTTTTCTAAATTTGAATTGCAATTCTTGAAGACTCACAATGATCTAAGGTCAAATAGAACAATTGTTCTTTCATATGGATCTTAAGTGAGATTTTTGTCGATTCTCTGGAATTGGAAGCTTTTGTGCTTTCTTTTGCTGTATCTCACTTGTTTATGCTATTCTAAAGCCAGCTTGGTCTTTTCCATTGCTTTTTCTTGCATTTGGACCAAGTTGTGCCTTTGTGCGAAAACTACGAGTATTTTACTTTTCAAACCACAAACTGACATTTTCTGAGAGATTGCCAACGTGTTCATCAAGGGGGAGATTGTGGATATCATGGGGATATGCCCATGATCTTAGGATGATGAAACAATTGGCAATGTGGCTTTTGGTTTGAAGTTTCACGCGTTTTCGACAAAGTTTCAGATCTGTCAGGTCAGCGGCGGTCTAACCGGCTTTTGTGCTGAATGTTGATATATGTGGTGAATTGATTTTGGGATAGGTCATATCCATATTTGTTAATGCATATGTGTTGCATGTTGCATGTTTTCACTAACGTGGGTCAAGTTGTGAAGAACTTGTTCCTGGATTCGTGTTTGCTTGTCTAATGCTGTGCAGGTGGCTTGCAGGTCAATGACGGTCAACGGCGAGGAGGATCGGGACAAAGCTTGGAGAGTTGAGGTCCAGAACGATCAAGAATGCCGGGTGAGGTCAGGTGACACAAGCATGGCGCAGAAAGGACGAGGATGACCGAACGGGCGGTTTGGTGCAACTGGTTGGATCAAGCGGCGCGGGAGTCATTGTAAGTGCTCAGTGGTGCCGGTGGGATCTGGACGGGAGAGACTTGACGACATGGAGCCGTTGATCAACCTACACGTGGCGAAGCAAGTGATTGCTTCAACAGATGGACTCGGTCTTCGGAAAATATCGAGAAGGGGTATTTTGGTAATTTTACCAAATACCATCTTGGTGACCTTTTGACTAAGCCGCGGCGCGGGTCGGCGCATGGTGAAGCGGTTTAGATCAATCGACGATGAAGACGGCGCTTTGAGATGCGTGCGTGTGTGTTCCGTTGATGTTGGACCTTAACGGAAGCCCATTAAGATTTTTAGGGTTTAGGGTGCCCTATAAAAGGAATAGGTGATAGGATTTTTTGGTTGCTGCTTGTGAGGAAAAAGCAGCCAAGTGCTGTTGAGAAAAAATAGCTGGGGGCGTTTTTGAGGTCATGGTGGCGGCGCCCCCTCCAGGAAACTAAGAAAAACTGGAGCAGCTTGTCCTTCCTGTGAAATAGGTTGGCGGTGGCGGCTTGCAGTCTCTCTATAGACAGAAAATTTCTTGGATTTGTGTATCGCCGTCTTAGGCTTTTGCCTCTTGCGTGCTGCAACTGAGTCCTTGTTTTAAAAAGCTTTGAGTTTTTTATTGCTCAGCAACTTGTGAGTTTTTGTATTGCTTGTCTGCTCTGTGAGATCTGTGGCAGCAGCCTGTGCCGTAAAAACCGGAGAAATCGGCTTGCGTGCAGCGGCAGCAAATTTCCTTTTTTTTCTCTTGCGGTTGAGTGCAACTGTTTTTCTTTTCTGTGGTCTTGGTTGCGACGGCTTGTAGCGCCCGTGGAGCTGCCGGCTTCTTCCGGAGAAAAATCTGTGTGCTTGGTTGATCCGGATTTCTTTTGGGCGGCGGCCAGATCTTGTAGTCGAGTCATGCAGATTTCTTTATTTGGCTGTCTTAATTGATGCGCTTGAGTTTTTGGTCCGGAGAAAATTGTTTCTTGGGCGGCGGCCGTTCAAGCTCTGCTCTGAGTATTGATTTGATTATTGCCATTTCCTCCCTGTGCTGCGAGTGAATCCGTGGCTGTTACCTTTTTGCTTTGACTGCACTTCTTAGCTGGTCCTGCCCTGAAGAAACCAAAGTTTCTGGCGGTGGCCGAGTCCTTCCCGCAAAATCAGGAGTCTGGGCGCCGGCTGAAAATTGGATTTTCTTTCCTGTGTTTGTACTCATAAGAGCCAAGAAAACCGAAAATCGAGTCAGCAGCTGCCCGCTTCTCTTGATAGAAATTAGCACTAGTAGAATTTAAGTGCCTCGGCAGCGGATGTACACACTCTGTTCGGTAGACACAAAAATGAGAGCAGCGAGTTGTTGTGGGTATTTGCTTATCTTGGCTCCATCAATGATGCATCTAATTTTCTGAATTTTAGGTGCTGTGCGTTTAGCCTCTCTGCCCGGTGAAAAAAAAAGGGCAGTGAGTGGCAACGCCCTGTTGCCTGAGACTCAGAGCTCTGTGCGGCATTTTTTTGTTACGGCTTGTAGATTGGTAGACAGAAAAATCTTGATGCCGATCGCTTTCGATATTGTTTGTCGTTTTTGATTTTTGCTTGTTGCGATTTTGTCCGCTTCTACCGCATGGTGCAGTTTTGGATTTGCTAGCGATTTTCTTAGAGCTCCTGTGGCGTCGTTTTGTTGTGTTGAGTAAGCAGAAATTTTAATTGCTTGTCTTGCTGCAGGTGTGTGTTTGTGCTGCGTCCCTTCCTGTGTGTGTCCTGAGAAAAATCTGGACCTTGCATGGTCGTTCTTGTCAGATCTGAGTGGTTTGATTCAGAGCAAGCAGTAGCATTGGTTGCAGTTTTTAATAGCCAGCAGTTTGCTTCGGTTCTTTGTGCGTGCTTGTTCGGCTGGCTCTGTAGTTTTGATTTCAGTTCCTTGTGCCTCATGCATGCTGCGACCAAGTCGGCTGCGATCTGTTTCTCTGCATGCCTGTCGGCTTAGCTTCTTATGGTTTGTGGAATCATCAAGCTTTTGCTTTGAGATGTTTTTGGTCTTTTGTTTAGGGGTTTGATCGGATTGAACACAGTTCATCCGCTGTGCCTGTTTACAGATCTTCATAGCTTTTATAACTATTGGAGTGAAAGTAGTGTTGAGTTCGATCGAGGTGAAAAATAGAGAAAGCGTCTATTCACCCCCCTCTAGTCGCCTTTCCGGTCCTACAACCCAAACGACATCTTGACATACTAGTAGACACCGAAGGGTGTGATGAAGGCAGTCTTTTCTTCATTTTTTTCGCATGCTGATCTATGGTATCCAGAATAGGCATCAAGAAAACTCATCAGTTCGCAACCCGCAGTAGAATCAACTAACTGATCGATGTATGGCAAATGGAAGTCATCCTTTGGGCAAGCAGTATTTAAACAGGTGAAATCAATGCACATGCGCCACTTACCGTTAAATTTCTTGACCAGGACCGGATTCGCAAGCCACTCGGGGTGATCTACCTCCCGAATGAAACCAGCGTCAAGGAGATTGGCCTCTTGACGATCCAGGGCGAAGCGTCTCAGTCTTTACTTGATTGGTTTTTTCTCAGGCTGAATGGCTAGCTTGTGCTCAATCACCTCCCTTGGGACTCCGGGCATGTCAGATGGCTTCCACGCGAAGACATCCGAGCTTGTCCGGAGGAAGGTGAGGAGCTCATCTTCCTATTTCTCACTTAATCCTGCACCAATCCAGACTGTCTTGGATTGGTCATCGGGGCTAAGTAGTACTACCTTTACCTCCTCACTAGGCTGAGGAGTAGCCTTGATCTTTGCGGCTTTTCTTGTTTTATCCTCTAAAGTAAGATCTTTTAGAGGTAATTGATCGACAAGTTCTAGCATCTCACGATTACATGAAAGCGTGACAACTTGGTCACCTTGCACCACAATCACACCTTTTGGCCCAGGGATCTTGATCTTCTGGTAAGCATGATGTGTAGCTGTCATGAACTTTGTTAGAGATGGTCTACCTAAAATTGCATTATAAGCAGACTCAAAATCACCATTTTGAAAGTGATTAATTCAGTTCGGAAATTTGTAGCCGCACCAAATGTTACTAGTAATACTACCTGCCCTCTAGGTGTAACAGACATACTTGGCACTATCCCAAAAAAGGGACTTGTCATGGGTTTAATCTTAGAACAAGGAATGTGTATCTCATCTAAAGTATTAATAAACAATAAATCTAAAGAACTACCGCTATCTATTAATACTCTTCCTGCTCTACAATTACTTATGGTAGAGGAAACTACTAAAGGTAATTTATGAGAAGTAGACATACCTTTAGCAACGTCCTCCTTGGTGAAGGTCAGGGAGGTTTCTGACCACTTGGGGTACTCTGGATGGCCAGGTGGGATCTCAACATTGTTGACGTCCCTCCACGCCGCTTTGTACTACCGCTTGGAGGTGTAAGTGGTTGAACTCCCGTAGATGACATTGACGTGGTGATCCGTCCTTTGAAACAACATCTCTGTGTCTTTGTCATTGTTTTGGACCACTGGTGGTCCGCTGTCTTCTGGTGGGACAGGCATTGGGGCCTTTCCCATCGTAGTATTCCTCCATCTGCTTCTGCCAAGTACGACAATTGCGGAGGTCATGACCAGGAACTTTATGAAATGGGCACCAACGCTCATTGCCCATAGACGTATTCGCAGATTGTGGGGCAACACAGTCGTTTAAATGACCTCCTTGTCTCCTTTTGGTCCAAGGACCCTTGTTTTTGTCATAGGGTGGTCATTGGTCAACGGCTGCGACCTCCCTGGTGGATTGCTTGGACCTCCCCTTTTCCTCTTCTTGGGTTTCCCCTTGCTGCTCGTAGAGCCTTCGGACCTCTTGGACTTCTTTTCTTTGATGTCCTCGAGGCCCGGCTGAGGAGGGGTGGTCCCCTTGTCCACTATACGGTTCCATTCCACTGCCTCGTTGACATCGGAGTACCGATCGACCATGTCGAAAAGTTCTGACACGGTCCTAGGCGAGTTAATGTTGAGGTCTTCTGTAAACCTCCGATATCTCACTTCCTGTTTAAAAGCTCGAATCACAGAGTCATTAGAAACATTTGGGATAGTATTACGAACCTCTATGAAACGCTTTCAAACTGACGTAAATTTTCATCGAGGGTTTGGCGGAGCGGATGCAAATCATCCTCCTTCCCCAGTTTTGCATAGCAACTTTTGAAGTTATTTTGCAACGCATTACAAAGCGCCTCCTAGTTATATATGGATCCCTCAAGCTAGTTAAACAACCAGGTCTTGGTGAAATCCTTTAGAACCGTGGGCAAATAATTAGTCATTACCTTGTCATCGTCTCCAGCAGCCTGAATGGCGGTAGTGTAGACTTGGAGAAATTCTAATGGGTTTTGTGTTCCGTCAAAAATTTTCATACTTCCTGGCTTGAACCTCTCTAGCCAAGTAACATCTCTTAGCCCTGGAGAGAAAGCTTTACAACCTGTATAGGGTCCAACACATTGTCGTATATTGCGATGATTATTATGACCAGCAGGAGATCTTGGACGTCTATCATGTTCTGAAAAACGGGTGTCGTGCTCACCTTGGCCTTGAACGTGACGACCAGGAACACCATCACTTCGACCTTGCCTTCATCGTCCAAGTGAGGACCCTTCGAAACGAGAGTCCATTTGGGAAAGCATAGTATGCGATTGAGAGGAGATATTCTCCGTGGCATCCTATAGCTCTCGTGCGATAGAACACATTACTTGCACTCCTTGCTTCGGAGTTAATCCTTCCAGAGGGCGTGTGATGGCATTCGCTAAGTAGTGAACGTGTTCTGCAGGGGAATCCTCCTGCATGGGGGTTGGCAAGGCATTTGGGTCCCTTACCATCGTTGCCTGCGGCGGTGGCGTATGCATCGCCTGTTGTGGCGCCCTCGCTGCGAAACCAGGGGTGTCCCAGTAGTAGTGGTTGTGAACCAGCGAGATGTGCACCTGTATGGCGGAACGTATCTTAGCTTGTCGGGCCTACTCCTCTTGTTGTAGGCGTTCCTGTTCTTCCCGTTTCTGGTGTTGTCCTCATGTCTCGTGTTAAATCATGGCGTTGGATTGATTGTCACCAAGGCGGCGACTGTGATTCCGAACAGGCGAAGGGTGAACATGCCGTCGTCCTCTGAAGAGGAGGATGAGGTGTATTATAAGGCGAAGAGAAGATTCTTCCCAGATGTTATCTCCAGGCCCTCAACATGGAGGCCGCCAATGAGATCATCATGACATGTCAGGCTCCGGGCACTTTCCGAATCACCATAGGGGCACCTGTGGATGAAGGCATGGCCGGCGTAGAGCCATCAGGTGTGGACTCGGTGGACGATGGTGCTTTGGAAATGGCTTCGAAGGAACCGTTGGCGTTGCTGGAGATGAGAGTGAAACCTTCTTCGATGTGCTCATCATAGTCGAAGACATCGAGAATGTTTTCTTATCTCCACGTCGGTAGACTTCGATTCATGTGCAAGGCACTAGATGCCTCACTAGAATTGAGTTGGCGAAAATTGCGACAACGATCCCCACAGACAGCGCCAGCTATCGACGTCTGGGACTCTCGCCACAAAACGAACAAACAAAATATAAAGAAAAAAATGGAGATTTATTGTCTATTCATCAAAGGACTCAAATGGTGATGTATATTGCAAAGGGTATGCTCTGATTACAGGGAGAATGACTATGAATAAATATGGATTAGGGTCTAGATCGGATCTTCATTACAAAGGCACATAGGGCAGGCTTTTATAATCTACAAAACATTGGCAGTTTGTTGTAGTGGTGCCTCTTCATGCCAATGGTCGCGTTTCTTCATAATGAACGTTGTATCTCTCCAGATGTAACAGCCTATACCCTTTGTCCACGTGGGTTGTCGTTAACCACACGTGAGTAACTATCTTCGAGGACCTCCTCTGTGAGGGAGAGGTCCTAGAGTGATCTAAGAGGACCTTTAGGGGAGGTCCAATAGGATGTCCAAAAAGAGAGCCGAGGGTAGTTTAAGAAAAACTCTCGGGCCCACTTTGTGACTGCTTAATTGATTTTGGACCCATTGAACTAACCTAGGCCCAGTAGAAGATCTGGGTTATCTATAAATAAAGGTATATCTGAATAATTGACTATCTAATAATCCTTATCAGTGCCTTTCGGTGTGCCTTGTCCAGTTTACTGGTCGGTGGCTTTGAGTGCCATCCGCATCATGGGTATTGCTGTTTCCTATTTTTGCATCACTTAGCATATGTATTGCACTAGTTGAAATATGAAATTGTGATTAATTGGATTGATACCAGTACTAGGAGATATTGCTTAGTGATTTTGTGGGTTCAGATTAAATGCTCGATGAGTATAATCGTCATATACTGAAATTGGATTGATAGCTAGATTAGACTTGATCTAATTGTGTTGCTTACTCTTGTCATTTCATCTCTAGCAATTCAGTCAGTTACTTTCAGATTTTCGGGTGTGCTTAGCTGAACTTGATCATCTTGTATTGTGATCCTGCTTGCTCTTCTGTTAGCCTAAAGGCTTTAGTGTTGATCTTCTGATCTACTTTGTATTGTGAGTTTATCATTGTTCTATTGGCTGATAGACTGAAGTATTGATTCTGTGATCCTTTTGCCTTGTTGGCCGAAAGTATAAGTTGTTGTCTATTGTTTATGAGATCAATTTTTGACATATTAGTAAGGTATTCTTTAGAGCTCAAAGTCTTATTTTTTTGTTGTCATATCTAATTTGTGAAGAGTATAGACAATAGTGGCGAGGAGGCTAAGATCTTATCTTGTGCAGCCCGACATCCGAGAGCATTACCAAACATTTAAATATGAGCATTATGCTGATTTTACATGTAATCAAGCCCAAACTTTTGCGCATATTATCATGTTTAGTTGACATAAAATTATTACATGCTTTTAAGTCATTATTGTCAATTATATAATGTTGGAATTATGCTTTAATTATCTTAATTTATGCTGGAATTAATTCTTAATATTTGCTAAAACCGCTAATTTTACAACAATTCAGAAAACCAATTTGTTAAGAAATGGCTTCCTCGTTTGATGTTGTTAAGCTGGAAGTATTTAACGGTGCCAACTTTAAACGTTGGTAGGCTAAAACAAAACTATACCTGTCTAACCTCAAATTTTTCCAGGTCATTTAAAATCAATGTTTCCATTGGAAATCGATGCTATGACACAGTGGGAGGATGCGGACATTTCAATCTTAGCTTGTTTGTTAGCCATCCTATTCAATCGGTTCTTCGACGTGTACGTTAACTTCAAAAATGCTAAGCAACTCTAGGACGAACTTGATGAAAAATATTCTGAAGAGGATAATGGGAATGAGTCATTCATAACTACTATCTACTTGAACTTTAAGATGGTTGAGGGTCGGTCGGTGATAGAGCAGCTTCATGAGGTACAACTCCATGTACGTGACTTAAGTTAGTATGATAGCATCTACTAGAGAAGTTTCAAGTGAAAGGTGAACCCTTCCATATCTAGAGCTTTGTCTCCTGACATCTGCGCAAGGGTGTCGACGATCTCCTATTTCGAGAAAGGCCCATTGATGCCTTGGAGGTTTAGCATGGTGAGGTCCAGAGCCTCCCAGTTGAGGTCAATGGTTCTGGCGGTTGGCGAGGACATCATGTTGCAGAAATGCTGTTGAAGGATGTCTTGTTTGTCGTTGTGTGAGAAGGCCCGGCCTTGTTCCTTTTGTAGTATTTGAATGTGGTTCTTGCGCTTCCTGGAATTAACTTTGAGGTGAAAAAACTTAGTGTTAGCGTCGCCCTCTCTCAGATTTGTGATGCGGGAGTTTTGTCTTTTTCGTGATCGTTCACAAACTGCAAGGTCCATGACTCTTTTCTTTAGACTGAACCTGAGATATCGTCCTACGGCGATAGTTCCCTCGGCTCCTGGGCTATGTCTAGCCTCGAGATAACTTCCAAAGCCATGTGTAACTGAACTTTGGCCTGTGAGAATAAGGTTTCACTCCAAGTCCTAAGGGTTGTTGCTATGGTGGCGAGCCTGTGGTAGAGACAATGAATTGGTTCAGAGTGCGTGTTGTTCGTTTGCCAGGCTTTTAGGACCACCTCATTGAACCCCGACATCTTTAGCCAGAAGTTTTCAAAACGAAAGGTTCTGGGTATTCTTGCTCCACTGCTATTTGAGAGAAGAAGTGGACAATGGTTTGAAAGCGATGTGGATAGCGCGTGTAGGACGTGGTTCTCGAATTGGATGTCCCATGCCTCATTGTAGAAGAATCTATCCAACCTGACCAGCCTTGGGTTTTGTTGCTCGTTGCTCCACGTGAACTTCCTATTTTGGAGATGGATTTCCTTGAGTTTGCAGTCGTTGAGGGTGCTGTAGAATTGGGCCATCCGTCGACGGTTGATATTATAGTTGTTCTTATCACAAGCCCTATAGATAAGGTTGAAGTCACCAAGGACTAGCCAGCTGCAGTTTGGGAGCGACTTAAGAGACTTAATTTCTTCAAGGAAGGTTGCTTTGTCTCCGTCTCGAGATGGGCCGTAAACTATCGTGATGCGGTATACTGTGCCACAGTCTTTGAGTGTGATTGTCGTCGACAAGCTATTTTATCTCAAGTTGGATGGCCTGGATGGCAATGAAGTCGTCATTCCACAAGAGCAGGATTCTGCCCCCGCGTGCCTACGACTGTTTTTTGCGCGTAGCTGTGAAGTTTGTGGAGGTCAATGTTTCATGAACCGCTCTTCTAGCCGGTGTGTTGAGCCCCCTCATATTCCAACAAAATGACGTAAAAGTTTGGTCCATGATCTGGATTGTGGGTCTGCCGAACCCCTGTTAACGGGGTTTGGGGTCATTATGGCACTTGGCGTCTCTTATGGCATCTCCAATAGTGTATTTATCGTCGTCTCTTAGCTATGCTATGTCAGCAAAATCCTACGTGAAGGAGAAAGAATGCATATGTCGTCTCTTCTTGAAGAGACTGTCGTGCACACGATACAAGACATGATACATTAATCTACTCTAGTTGACATATAGGCATGTTTCAAAGAAAAATTATAAAATATAAATGTTGGAGAGTGTGCTAGAAACTATCTATTAGAGATATTATTTCTAAAGATGATGTAGCATATATTAAAGATAATATTATCCCTAACTATTGAAAATGACCTTAGTAAGTGTTGTCGTTGACGTTGGGCTTGTGGCCAGCCAAGATGTCGCCCTAGGATCGGCCGCGTTGGGCGTGGTGGGTTTGTGGGCGATGCTCTCTGGGTTTGGCTGCCTAGGCCTTGGTGGGAAGCTAAATCCGAAACGGTTAGGCTCAAGAGCAGCCCATTTTTAGATCAAAACAACCCAGCCCACTTAAACTACCGTTACTTCGGGCGGCGTCCAACCCGGCACGGCCAGGCAAACCCGTCGTCTCCTTCCTCTCGTCGTCAACCCCCAATTTCCAAACCACGCCCACCTCCGCGCAAACCCTAACCCCGAGCCCAACACCCCGAAACACCACTCCATCCGCCAAATTCCCCAAATCTCACCGCAAATTCGGCATGCCCGCCCCCGGAAACCTCATGCTTTGACCTCGCCGACGATGATCGCGTCGCGGCCGCCGCATCCTCGCCGAATTCGGCCCCTAGCCGCTGTCTCCCTGGTACTGTTCCTCCTCCTCCTGTATAGCCGCTCGGTTGGGAACTTTCCACGATCTCCGAGGCTCTTGGGCTCCAATTCTCACCCGCTCCAGCGTAGATTCCTCTCCGATGCCGATCCCATCAACCCCGCATCCAAAGGTGGGGGGAATTTTTCGGAGGCCACCAAGCAGAATGGCGAGCAACGGGAGAACCCCTCCACGGCGTGCGCCGGCATCGCGCGGCACGAGGGGTTCGGATCACAGTGCGAGTTCCTCCGGGCTCACCCGCAGTGCAGCTCCGGCGGGTTCGTGGACTACCTAGGCTTCTTCTACTGTAGGTGCGATAGGTTTAGGGTGCTCGGCTATGCTGTGCTTGGCGTGTGTCTGGCGGCGCTGTTCTATGTGATCGGTAACACGGCTGCGGACTACTTCTGCTGCAGCCTCGAGAAGATGTCGGTGCTGCTGAGGCTCCCGCCGACTGTGGCCGGCGTGACGTTACTCCCTTTTGGTAATGGCGCTCCTGATGTGTTTGCGAGTATTGCAGCGTTTATGGGGACTGGTGCTGGTGAGGTTGGGTTGAACAGTGTGTTGGGTGGAGCCGTGTTTGTGACTTGTGTCGTGGTTGGTGCAGTGTCATTGTGTGTTGCGGAGAAGAATGTGCAGATTGATAGGAGGTGCTTTGTGAGGGATGTTGGGTTCTTTCTGATGACTCTGGTTGTGCTGTCCATTGTTTTGATCGTTGGGAAGGTGACTGTTTGGGGAGCTATGATGTTTGTGTTGATTTATGTGGTTTATGCATTTGTGGTAGCTGCAAATGAGGTCTTGAGGAAGCATGCACGGAGGCTGAAGTTTGATGTGGTCACGCCATTGCTGCCTGTGAGGGGAAGTATCTTTGCACAAGGAACAGAGGAAGATGAGTCTGTGTATAGTTCACTTCTTGAGGAGGATACAGATGGTGAGGTGGCCCGGATAAACACATCCTTGCCTCAGTGGATGTGGGCTTCTCATGTGGCCATCTACTCAAATCATGGTATTAGAGGCAGTTCGTCTGGCAGTTCCAGGCCATTGTGGGGTTGGAGTGAAGAAGGAGAAGCGGATACCTCTGCAGTTAACTTTTCCAAGCTTTTTCTGTTTATGGAACTGCCCTTGACGATACCAAGAAGGTTGACGATTCCAATAGTTGAGGAAGACCGCTGGTCGAAAGAATATGCTGTTGCGAGTGCTGGCCTGGCGCCTGTTCTTCTGGCATTTCTGTGGAGCAGTCAGGATGGAATATACACCAAGGCTAGTGTAGCAGCATATGTCATAACTGGTGCTTTGGGGATTGCACTTGCTGCTCTCGCTTTCATATTCACCAGTCCTGAACGCCCTCCACGGAAATTTTTATTCCCATGGGTGTTGGGAGGGTTTGTGATGAGCATCATTTGGTTCTACATTGTTGCAAATGAACTGGTTGCACTTTTGGTTGCTTTTGGTGTGATATTGGGTATTAATCCTTCAATTCTTGGGCTAACAGTGTTAGCATGGGGGAATTCGATGGGTGACTTGATGTCTAATGTTGCCTTGGCAATGAATGGAGGAGACGGTGTGCAGATCGCTATGTCTGGATGTTATGCAGGACCAATGTTCAATACACTTGCTGGTTTGGGAATATCGATGCTGCTTGGAGCTTGGTCAACGGCACCCAATTCTTATGTTCTTCCACAAGACCACTCTCTTATTTACACGATGAGCTTCCTCGTTGCTGGATTAATCTGGGTTCTTGTTATGTTGCCGCGAGGTGACATGCGTCCTAACAAGATACTTGGAATTGGCCTCATTGCTCTTTACTCAATTTTTCTTTTTATTAGGGTAAGCAATGCTATGGGGATATTGTCACTTCCTGGCTTGAGTTAGCTGCTTACCTCCATTGTAAAAATGAGGTGCAGATCCACATCGAACTGCTTGTCCATCTCTGCCATTTATACAAATGAAATGGAATTATACGCCATTCTTCTGTTGTGTCATTGTATGTACAGTTGGGAATATGTTTACAGGTTTGGGACAATCAAATAGATCACGCCTGCAACTGGTGTGTTTATATTTGCGAACTTGTCACCTTGCATAGTAATAACATTACGCTTTTCAGTGTCACTTTTCAAGCGTACGAAAAATCTTGGTTGTTTTCTGTGCAGTACTATTACCTTTTAGTTTTCATGCTGTAGTCTGTTGAGCTGGTGCTTTTGTGTGAGGACATGATCTGTTATAATGTTTGGTGGACTATGTGACACAAAATTAGCAACTTGGTATTCTCACGTTGTTTACTGAGTACTGACTTCTAGACATGTTAGCTTGTTTTCTATGTTTTTCAACTATTTTGGCATGAAAGGCCTCCACAATTCCACATGATTTTCACCGTGAGGCTGAAATGCAGTAAACTCTCTGATGATCAGTCCGATGATCATCAACTCTCCGCTGGCAGAGTTTATCAACCTGGCCTGGCACCTTTGATGAGTGTTCTATTTCTTGTTAGCCGTGTAACTTGGTTGCTTACATGTTGCTTCTTACTCACGAATCTCTGGAGTCCCCGTTTGGAACGTGGGGATCTTATATGAATTTTGTCGTAAAGGAATCACTCACCCTCATTTAATGTGAGGTTTGCTAAGATATTTTTACGGAAATCCTGCCTTGCAAACGCGGCCAAAGTGGGAGCAGCAGAGTATGAGAATGGGCGAACCGTTTGAAGTGCTGCGATAGCGCAACGAATCAAGTTCGTGAATGAAGGGCATCTCCCATGTTTGCACTACATTTCTGCTTACAACAGAACCCGAGATAGACAGATTGGACCAAAAAAACCTCTGAGGGAGTTGCACCTAATTGATGGTTCGAAATGCTGGCATCAGTAGAAGAGCCTCGGATAAACCATGTGTATGCTTCTGCAACGGCCACCGGCAATCGGAGATCGGTCACTTCTCCCCCAGATCGCCGGGGGGCGCCTCCCACCCCGGCGGGAACGCCTTCCAGGACCGGCCTCTAAAGGTGACGTAAGGGTGCGTAAAGAGGAAGTAAACTCGGCTGGCCTCCACGTCCACGCCGCAGCCTCCCGCCTCCGCGCACGCCACGGCGCTCCTCCCGTCGCAGTCCACGAACAAGCTTACTCCCCGATGCTGTCCACCTCCTCCCACCTCATCGCCGCCATGCCGAGAGCGTGTACGCTCACCCTCCGCTCCCTCGCCGACAGCACCATCGCGCCGCCCCCATCCGCGTTCGTATTGAGCAGCAGCAGGAGCAGCCGCTCTCCAGGGGCGACCAGGCGGGGCCCGAAGTGCCGACGCTCGAACGCGGCGTTGTCGGGGAGGCCCGTGGTGGGTAGCATTCGGACCGCCTGGTCCGGAGTGTCGGCGTCGAGGTGGAACTCCAGAAGCTGCGCGCGGTCAGTGATGCCAAGGACGCGGCCCTGGAACTCGACGACGGCCATTACGGAGGAGGCCTCACGGGGCGAGGCGGTGGTTCGTCCACTCCGGGGTGGGGTTTGGGGGTGGGAAGGGGAGGAAGACGATGGCGTACTTGGAGCCGAAGAGGAGGAGGTGGGTGGGGGTGAGGGTGAGGGTGAGGGCGGCGTATCGGTAACGGTAAGGGAAGTGGGCTGAAGGGAGTGGGAGGGCGAGGCATTCGACGCCGGCCGGCGTCGACGAGCAGGAGTAGGCCGTCGAGGCGGACGAGGAGGATGGAGGGGAAGGCGGCGAGTGGGCAGGCGATGGGCTTGGTGATCACGAGAGGAGAGAAGGCGATGATGTGGGAGGAATTGGAGTCTGGTTCGGGCTGGAGGAGAAGAAGCGGGATGCGCGGGAGGAGGGTGGAGACGGAGGCGAGGAGGAAGCGCCGCCACGGGCGGCAGGTGGCGGCGAAGGCGGAGAGCGAGGGGAGGCAGGGGACGAGGCGGAGGAGGACGTCGCTGAGCGCCAAGTCCGGGAGGTGACTCCAGTCGCGGAACTCCGACGAGAGCGCACTGCGGCGACCTCGAACCTCAAAGCACTGCGGCGATGGGATTTCACGGCGAAGGAAACGTTGGATGGATTGGACTATTGGAGACCACGAAACACCGGAAGATTAGTGGGACAAGGGCATTTTATGGGGTGTTTGGGGGTGAACGACTGGACCGGACGGTGCTCCAAAACTAACTTATACTAGATTACGACACAATTCTCTCTCACCTTACGCGATGCGCGCCATCGGCGGTCCACACGTTCATACAGATGGGGTAGCTGGGAAGGTACGGCCACTCCGCCTCGCCTCCGCTCGCCGCTCTATCCCCGCTCTCCGAAACCCTAGCTCCGCGGTTTCCACTCCCACCCCTCGCCTCCTCATCGGAGTCCCCGCCTCCTCTCCCGAGCTGGACGAACTCACTTGGACCACCGGGGGAGCCAGTACTTCACGAGCCGCCGCCTCCTCGCCCGTCTCCTCGACCGGCGGCGGAGGCGGAGGAGCCCGACTCCGACGGCATAGGGTGGGTGGGTGGCCGATTGGGATTGGAGAATGGATTGCGGATTGAGAGAGGGAAAGGGCACAGCAAGAGAGAGAAGAGGAAGAGAGGTTGGAAGCGGTGCGTCGCGTCCGAAAATGTTAGCGCGTAGCCGCGAAAATTTTTGGGGATGGGGTTGGACGTCGTGGGCTCTTCTTATGGGCCGTGGAAAGAAAACCAGCCCATGGAACAAGGGATTGGCGCTCGCGCGGCGGCAGTGCGGGTGCGGCATGGCGTGAATGTTTAGTACCACATCGCTGCGTGGAGCCGGTTGGGAGGGTCAGGAGGCTACATAAGCGGCGCCCCTGCCCTCCTTGCAACATACTTACCTGGACGGGGTCGACGGGCGATCATGAAGGCCCGTGGCCTAGATCAATGGTCCACATTGCACTTGGTGGACGCGTTGGTTTACCATCTCCCCAAGTGGGAGAGTGGACGTCGTAATTTGTGGTAGAGGGGGTACGCGTTCGCGCGGCCCCTGCCAATATTGCGAAATTAAAATTTGGTCCCTGATTTAGGCTATTGTTATTTGTGTTTCTTATAGGCCTGAGGCCCAAGCAATTTCTTCAGCGTACAGCTTGAGCCCTAGCAAAAACGAAATGGTCTTATTAGAAGCCCAAAAATAGGCCCTTTTGGTTGGACGTCCGCGCACCGCTGGAGCCCTAGCAAAAACGAAATGGTCTGTGCGAAGGCTTCGCCAGCGAAGCTGGTGTCCATGGAGCGCGACAACCCCCGCGTGGCCATCGCCGACGTCAGGTACGAGCGAGCGCTTGCACCGCCCGTGCACTCCGCTATGCCAACAAATTTGATTGGAAATCTGATCGCCCACATAAACACTGCACAATCGCCTCACCCACCGCACGTAGTTGATTTACTGATTTTACAGGCAAGTTGGCATGAGCTCCATGTGAGATTATGCAATTGCCTATGTCTTATGGGAAAACCGAGACCTTAACATATTATCATTTTATATTCTTCTGTGCTAATGTTACTTCTACATAATCAGACTTGTTAAAGCTTGAATACATGACTATAGCCTGGCGTGCGCATAAGCGCGTATGTAGCAGGTGTGGTGTTCCCCCTTTATAGTTATAGAAGTTAGGTCTAGGATTCAAATGTTCTGTGCATATATTTGTCTACATCAGCGATATTAAGATATGTAGAGGTCGACCGTACGAAGGTTTGTTTAGATACAGTAATAGATGATATAAAAAATTGGGCAGGTTTCATCTGCAAATCTACGCAAGACAAAAGGGCAGATTGTTGAACTCGAAAGTGATACAACAAACGTACGCAAGAAGCATAGCGAGTGTAGTTGCTGCGTAGCGTCTTAACATATATATAAAATCTTTAATATTAGAGGACAAGTACTGCATACTATATTAGTATATAGAGGAATTCTATTATATTAGAGCATAAGCATACAACATAGCAGACACTTAGACGGATAGATTACATAAAAGAAAGTAGCGGGTGATGAAGCAGAGTACAAAAAACGGATTTCAAGGTTAGAAGCAAAACGTAAGGCATGCTGTTGCAACATCATTTGTCGGACTCACTGTGCAACAATAGAAAAGTTTTGAGTAAGTATATATTTTTGTTTACGACATAAAGGAATTCAACAGGGATGTTTAGATTATACTTATAGCTAGTTGTTGCCTCCCGCATCTTCCGGTTTTTTTGTGTGGCAGCTCAGAAGTAGTAGTGTTCTTGGATGATTGTTACTAAGATAAGAAAAAGTAATGTAGATACGAAGACACAATATTTATGTAGATACATAGCATAAAAGCTATCAAGACTGTTCAAAACTTCAAATGTCATAAGATGACAGGATAGATGACGAAATGTTTAGTACAAAATATTGACCTGGCATGTTAGTGTGCAGTGCAATAGTAGGATGCATCTGATTGTAGTATACAAAAGGAATGCTTTTTCTAGCTGATTAATCTGTAAAACTTTTTTTTTTTGTATAGGAACGATCTCTGGCTGCTATGACTATATATACGTATCACCATGCATCACATGTTCTGCCTAAGACCTTACCATGGAGATAAATTAGGTATAGAAAAGGAAACTCTACATGATGCATGAAATGAGAAGGACATTGCATGTTCTGCCTAAGACCTTACCTTGGAGATAAATTAGGTATAGAAAAGGGAACTCTACATGATGCATGAAATGAGAAGGACATTGTATTACGATTAGGTAATTATTTAAGTTTTTTGAGCAGTTCAGCCTAGAGCAGCAAGCATTTAGGTTGCACACGCACTGTAAAAATGGAAGGTGGTATAAACTATATCTCACAGAAAAACTAAATGCAGGTTGAGCATTTAAGTATCAAAAACTTAGCAGCGCTTGTCCATCTGCAGTGCAAGAAATATATAAATAACTCTACATGATTTTTGCATCACTATTGCTTTTTGCTGGTTGGTAGCAACTACTATCCAATCCTTAAAATGGAACAGTGGAATTGGGGCCCATAGGCACATAAACTAAAGGAGGTTTTTTTTTACATAAACCAAAAGAGCTATTTACACAAATTAAAAGGTTCAAAAAAGGAGTTTCAATTTAGCAGAGTAACATATAAATCGATAGCATGTACATCGAGTCAAATATTACTAACAAAAAAAAGTGCAACGAAATCATAAATGCATATCTGTATGTTTTAGTGGTTCAAAGGGGAAGGGGACAGGGTGGTATTGACATTTGTACACAAGCCTAATAAAGATGCAACAATTTTCTCATCCCATCTCAATTACAATTTAGAGGGAATCTCAGTGTGTAAGTAGGGACGGAGTGTGATGGAAAACACCATTGCTAAAGATGATGCTCTAATTGAATTAAGGGTTCCAAAAGGAAAATGCAATAAGATCTTCAAGAATTCAAGATTTTAAGGCATACCCCAAGTCCCAACTTCAGGATCTATAATGTCCAAATCGTTACATAATGTCTTTGCAAATTCCTCAGGATCAATTTCAAGGTTGCCTATATCCTGGTAGCTGAAAGCTGATTTAAAGCCACAAAAAATTACATAGTAGTTAAATAACACATTTGAACAACTCGATAAGCAAAGAAATACTCTACATAAACAAGAGAATCGATGGAATCTACAAATGTACACTTACCCAAAAGAACTGATATCTAACTATAATAGTGCTCACTTAGAGGTCAATCTGCACATTCACCATAGCTATCACCTCACTACACTTCATTCATGTGATTGAAACTAAAGGTAATGAAACAGTATGCAAATCTGCAACAAGTAGCCAGCGAAGCAAACATTGAAGGGCACAATCTTCTCCCTGATCTGCATCTCTGCCCACTCGGAAGCAATCTGATGAAAAAGATTGTATAATAGTTCAAAAGCTTACATTGATCATCAGGTGACGAACAACCACTCACTGCAGGATTAGGATCAGCCCAGGCATACGACTTTATGTGCATCGATTCGAGTATTAGTTTGCTGAACACTGTCATTCCAGGTTGATTGTGGAGAGGAATGGTCGTATTTGGTGGCAAAAAGAAGATAACCATCGGCCAAGGAAATAACATCAGCAAAAAACACATTTTGGTATCAGCAAGCCATATATTGCAACTCAGCTTGCACATAGTATTTCAACGAATTTTGATCAGTTGTAACTTAATTTGTACTGGAGTACATTGTAACTTACCGAAAAGTTCTCACATTTGTATATCGTCGTATGTGTAATTGTTGGGGTCCCTTCGGCAGCATATCTAGTCCTGAAGACTTTGAGATCTGAGCTCAGGCCAACATTTTCTGGTCTCATTCTGTTTGCAGATATCACCATCAGCAGTGCAAAATCAGTTAATTTAGTACATAAAAAAGGAACAGACTACGCCCATTATGTGACTATGCATATGCTATGGTGGGCATCGGCTATATGTTTCCCTAGGACAAGACTACCAGCCTAAGGTGCTAATTAACATACGGACGGTGAATCGAAATTTAGAGCCTGCATGTTTGGCATGTTGTCACCATTCCCATCTCCCAATCTAGTAATATGCTACACTTCATATAAACATGTTGTGCAGAACATATTCAGCAGAAAGCAATAGTTACACATCATCCAGTAAAATTCAACAGCGCATGTTAAATAATACAGAGATCCAAAATTTTCCATCATACAAATTTGCACAGCAAACTTTTGGTAATGGATGACCATTGCATGGATGAAATCCACAAAATTTGCAACGATGCATGGTAACCATGCCCTTCACACGTGCTGCAGGAACTACTACTCCGCCGCGCCGAATGCCCTTCAGATCACCTCCATGAAAAAAACAAACATGATAAATTGTTTGTGAAGGAACATCGAAATAATTGAGAAGTCTGGAGAGAGGGGGGGGGGACATAGCTAAGTACTAGATGGATAACACACACTTTGTTGTTGAACATACCGAAATACGGAAAGATATTCCTTTAACAGTGCTATGCCGCTTTGTAGAGTTGTCTTCTACAGAACAAGAAGAAGCATCAGCACACAATATTGCAGCCTGAGTCTGGCCATCTGATATGTAACCTAAACAAACATTTCATACAACTCTTAGCAAGAGATCGGTGTGCAGATGATGTAATCTCAGAAAAAGAATAGTTGATAAATTAGTAAAGAATCTTACATCAATAGAAAATGATAAAGAATCAGTTTTACACAATAGATTAGAAGCACCGAAAAAGATCTCGGCTGACTTCAACACCTGGAATGCACCATATTCGCGTCGAAGACCCTGAATTTCATTATGTAAAAATATATATTTAAGCACAGAAGCTAGAGAAAGCGCTAAACAGTAGGCATAACAATAATTCACACATAAATGTAGGTCAGTTCTTAAAAGAAATGAGAAGAAAAGAGACAGATAAATCTGTAAATCAGGTCGGCCAACAGTTTTAACTCAACCTTATTACAAAGTAAACAAGGACGAAGAAGTGCTAGAAACGACGATGTCGTACGACAAAGACAATCTAAACATCTAAAGCATGCTAACAAAATACTATTCCGATACAGGAACCCTAGCATCATAGACTAACATAGAGAAAAAGAGACATAGTTGTCTCACGGAAGAAGTACCTCATTGAAGAACGGCACCTTACCTTATGATGGAAATGGTTTAAAGCAAACATAGAGGAAATTTGAGTTAGAGGCTTTTGTGTTAGTGGAAAAACAGTTGCACAATTTATGTAACTAAACGACAAGATGCAAGGTCAAGGAACAAAAGGAGATGTGATGCCAACCTGAAGCATAAAGGAATGTTGAACACTTTCCTGGTGTTATGGATTTAACAACCATTTTTCTTGGAGCAATGAATGATCCTGCAAGGCCCCATCTAGCTGTTTGACCTTGCACGAATTTAGTAGTTTTCACAACCAATGCCCCAGCTTTACAAACTTTTGGGACAAATAATTTTAGATTTGCTTTTCTGGCAACTATCGATTTAAACCACCTAGATAAAAAAAATCAAAAACATCGTGAATAACAACATTAATTCTTCATTTTTACGTTGCATTACATTCATGAAGTCAGGCTTACTGCATTTAATTGTGTAAGATCTCATTAGGACAACATCCTGCAATAACACAGGAAAAAATATCACGATCGTCTAATTCGCATCGTGTGAAGAGAAATTAGCTTTACAGTCACATGATATGGGAAACATATCCTTAACGTAAAAGAGGACGATATGGGGATTAGATAGCGGCAAGAAATGGATGGTAAACAGCCAAATAATAGTCCATTGCCTCCAGAAGATTCCTTTCCATTTTAAGAATACCCTTAATTTCGAATCGATACTTGTCAAGACCTGCAATTTGGAAAAAATCAAATGTTTAGTGCAGAACAAAGGCAATAGAACTGTAACATCCCAATTTTCTCAGCCTTTTTTTGAAAATTTTCAAAATAAAAAGAACCATTTGGTTTTGTTGAAGTTCTAAAGCTTAACTTGAGATTTTGGAATTAAAAGTGTTTTAAATGACTAAATCAAACTTCAACTAATCCAGGAGTTTGGTATGTTTTGAGTTTGTTGGAGTTCTCTGGAGTTCTCTAGTGTTGGAAATCCCTTTTTCTCTGTTTGTTCTGTTTTCTCCTTGGCCCAGCTCTCCTTTCCTTTTGGTTTAGACACCCCTCTCGGTTTAGACCTCCCCTTTTGGTTTAGACCTCTCTTGTGGTTTAGACCTCCCTCTTGGTTTAGAACTCCCTTGTGGTTTAGACCTCCCCTTTCGTTTGGACCTCCCTTCAGTCCAGACCTTTTCTTTTCGTTTGGACCTCCTCTCGGTCCAGACCTTTCCCTTTCGTTTGGACCTCCTCTCGGTCCAGACCTTCCCTTTCATTTGGACCTCTCCCTCTGTCCAGTCCTCCCTCTCAATCCAAGACCACCGGGTGGTCCTGGCAACCTCCGGGTTGTCCTGGCGATCTCCCCCTTTGACCGCGACCTCCCTCTGTGGACGCGACCTCCCCCTTTGACCGTGACCTCCCTCTGTGGCCACGACCTCCCTCTGTGGCTGCGTCCTCCCCCTCCCGCTATGGCCGCGACCTCCCTCTTTGACCGCGACCTCCCTCTGTGGCAGCGACCTCCCCCTTTGACCGCGACCTCCCTCTGTGGCCACGACCTCCCCTTTTGACCACGACCTCCACTTGGGTCACGACCTCCTCTTTGATCACAACCCCCCTTTTGACTAGCCCCACTTGTCAGCCCTGCTCACCTTCTTCTTCCTCTCATCGCGTCACTGCTGACGCAAAAAGCCTTCACGCATTAAATGCTGTCGCTTCTGTAGTACCCGTTTCCCCCTCTTGTCTCCTCCCCACTTGCCCCCATCTCCTCCTTCACCTACCCTTGAAGTCGTGCAGGCCATAAAAGCTTGAGCAGTCCTCTTTCATCTCCTTTAGCCTCACCCAACTCCCTTGCTCTCGCCTAGTTTCTCCGTGCCCTGTTCGCCTCCTCAGTTGGACCTTTTCCTCAGGACCTCCCTCGACTACTCTCTCAGTTGGACCTCCTCCCGCGAGCCCGTTCTTAATTCATCTATTTCAGTGCCTTTTCTTTTGGTTCTTAGTTTGGTAGTTTTTGGTTTTTGTTTGGATTTGTGGTATTTATTTGGCTCTTTTCGCACGTGTAGATTCCGGCTTCGCGGAAGAGTTCTTGGACCCGGCGAGCTCTACTGAAAAATCTCAGCTCTTCATCGAAGGCAAGTCGTAGACCTTTGGTCATGTCGTACCCAGTTTGCAAACATTATTTTGTTTTATACCAACACACATGGCTAATTGTATAAAAATGGTTTTGGGAAATAGCTAAATACCTACTTGGCAATATGACTCCTTGAATACTTGCATTTGACATGTTGACATGTACCCTTGGACCACCTTAGGTTGGGTAATCTTAGTTGGACCTCTTTTTGATACCAACATGGGTGCGTATATTGCTTAGTCCTGCTTTAGTTATGCGATGTCTCTTGATCACATGATTCAATGATAATAAATTTAACTTAATGATATATAGAATTGTGGCGCGAACATTGTTGATAAAAGATGTTGTGCCATGACCAGGGTGGTCATTTGGCTGGGTGGAACAAAAATGATTTGTACTCGGGCGAGTGGGTGGTGGTGAAGGTGGGTGCGGCAGCACATTGGGATGAGGTAGTCTCGCCTGAGCAACAACTAAGGGCTTAACCTTGTAAGCCATTGATCCGGGCCATACCGTGCAACCACATGTCTAGGGTGGGGTGGACCTGGCCAACTAATTACTAGATGTTTTGGTTTGGTTCTGTCATGGAAGCGTGATCTCCGAGTTACCGAATGGAATCACACGGCGCAAGAGGGGGCCTAGGATGGCGAAACCTTAGCGGGCAGAACCAGGTCAAAACAGAGCTTTGTAAAGGCATTTTCACGTGCTCTAGACTGCTTACCTAAGGAAGTGAGTAGGGGCATCGACGGGTGCCTAACCAACTAGAGAAGTCGTGTCTTGTGGGTAAAACTGTACAACCTCTGCAGAGTGTAAATCTATTCGAATAGCCGCGTCCTCGATTATGGACATGCCTGGTGATTTCACGCAAGGGGTAGATTTTCTCAAAAAGAGTGGTCGTGGTTGGTTTCGAGTGGTCTGGGGCGTGAACAGGGTGTTCACGAGTGGTTTGGGAAGTGAACTGGGTGTTCACGAGTTGTTTCAAAGAAAACCTGTTTACTTATGTAATAATCTTTCAACTTGTGCTTTGCAATCTACTTATTGTATTTCCAGTCAATATTGCTTTATGCAAAGTAACTATAAAGCTATCCTTGTCAAGCCTTGCATGAATACTATTTGCATACACTTCTCTGCGACTTGCTGAGTACATTCAAAGTACTCATGGCTTGTGCCCTCTGGTTAATCAGTAGCCGAAGAGAATCCAGGAACCTCCGGCCTCTTTGAAGAGGAGGTCTTCGAAGACCAGGCGCGCTAGGGGACGTCCTCCACTCGATTGCCTGTGGGCATGTCGGGCAGTCTCCACGTGTGTTTTGTTTCCGCTGCGAGCTCTCTTGTGTTGTAGCCCGGTGTGGCAGCTCTGTAACAACCTTGATCATAAGGTCTTTTGCTCCTATTAATATTAATTTGTCTACTCCTTCTTTAGTTTGTTGTATGGATTTGATAACATCGTTGTTGAAACTGTGTAGACTAGATATTGATCATGGGACTAGTCCAGAATGCACAGGAGGTCTCGGGGGTTGTCCACTCGGGGTCGTGACAAGATGGTATCAGAGCCATATCAACTGTAGGACGTAACCTTAGTTAGCATGGTCGTTTAGTCAAGAGTTTCAAAATTTATTTTATAAATCAAACCAACAAAGTAACATGAGTAGTTATTTTTCTCTCATCTTATTCTATCATTCTCTCATCTTATGCCAATCTTTTCTCGTCTCAATCTATTCTTTTCTCGTTTCATTCTTAGATTCTTACATCTTATCCCCTGAAACTTTGTTTTCAAATTTAAATTGATCCCTCTCATCTCAGTAATCTCAATAGGATCGAGCCATGCTTTTCATTGACCACCCAGATAAGTTAGATTAGAAGTGCTTTAGCCAAGCTGCCCTTCTTAGTTCCAGTGTCGTTTAGTCCGGAAAATAGGATCTTTTGTTGGAGTTTGTTTGCCTCTTAATAGCTCTCCGGCTATTTGCTCGTTGGGTTAAACCTATTTTCCCCAGTTAGGTTGTTCCATCTTTCTCCCTTGTTCTCGCTCACCTCTGTGCTTTTCCCTCTTACCTAGTGTGCTTTCTTCCCCTCATCTATTAAGCTTGGGAAGGTTTGTGTAGATGGTCCCGACCCACAACTCAGCAAGTCAAGATGAACTAGAGGATCTCTTTGTGTGGCCGGTGGTGATGCCGGCGAGCGCGCCCTTGCGTGGTCGGTGGCACGGAAGACCTCGTGCTAGTGGGAGGAGAGCTCGGAGGCGGTCACGCTGGCGGCGGCGAGGATGGCGTGGGTGCGGGAGCGGATCGGGAGCACAGTAGAACCGGACGAGGAGAGGAAGGGGAATGGGAGGAGTAGCCGGCGTGGGGCGTGAGGAGAGGAAGGGACACAGAAGCTGCGTGCTGGGGAAGCCAGATCGACACGAAGCGACTTGACGTGGTGAGCGGACCGAGCGTGCGCCGAGCGAAGGGAAGAAAGCGATCGGACAAGCGTGAAGATCTGACGGCCACAAAAAAAAAAATCGACATGGCCTGCCCCTCCATCGCCCCTACCAGCCTCCTTTTATCTCTTGAGATGTTTGGTTCGGGGAATGGAATGGGTTTATTTATCACCATCTTATCTCTTATAAGTACAATCTTAGTACTATTCTTGTTTAAGAATATGTGATGTTTTAGACATCGACATGATCTCCAATATACAAATTTGATCATTACCTTTTACACTAATATATTCGTAAAATAATGTAAATTTATTATATTTTGAAAAAAATTCATAACTAATCTAATGATATTATTTTCGCACGACCATAAAAATAGTTTTTTATATATTAGTAATCAAAGTTAAGGAAGTTAGACCGCACGTTTTCTAAACGTCATATATTACAAAATGACTAAACGAGGAATGATGTCATTTTACCAAATTTATGAAATGATGCTATGATGGACCATTCCATCCTAGGATGATGTGATCCCTTAAACGGAACACCCTATTAATGTATTGAATCAAGATAGTATCAATACTATGACACATAAGAACAGATACAACCAGTGGCGAAGCCAGGACAAAAATAGAGGGGATGCTAAGGTTAACGCTAACATAAGATAAACATACATCAAATTGTCTTGTTCAATCTAAACTCATACATAACTAGAAAAGAAATTCAAATTACAGCGAAGAACAACCCAAATTCGCTTGTCTTCAACATCTAGCTCATGGACCATCATCTTCCATGAAGAACAGCGGTGTTCTTTCTCCTATCCCCCAAATTTCGGCAAAGGTAGTAGTGAGAAGTACCTTTGGTGCGGCAGAAGGAGCCGGTACTCCAGCACCCCAAGCACCGGATACAACTTAGCAATTTTTTTCTCCTTAATATGGAACCGCCTTCTCCGAAGTATACCAACTCCTCTCCCGCTACCCGATCGCACTCGCTAACCGCCTTTGGCAATGCCACCACCGCCGAAGCTGTCTTCTTCGACCACATCACACCCAAAACCTAATTTGACCCCTCAGTGAATCCGAATTTTAACAACCATCACCATGACAGCGTGGCAATTGGCATGGAACTAATTTTGCCTGAACTCAAAGGCGGACGATGCTTTTCCCACCGGGAGCAAAAGAGGACGCGGCGCATCGCCCCTTGAGGATATTGTCATTGCCTGGCTTGAGTTAATTGTTCACTTTGTATTGCTTGTGGAAATGATACGCAGATCGACATGAAACTACTTGGCCCATTTCTGTGATTTATACTACAAATGAAATGGGATTACGCTCTCTTCTATTGTCATTGTGTGCCAAGTTGGGAGTACATTTTTGGGTTTGGGACTTGGAAATGGAATACGGCTGCAATTGTTTCGATCCAGCCACTAGTGGGGGAAGAGACGCTAGTAAGGGCAGTAGCAGAGTGAGCAGGCACATCGCACGTGTAGACAATCCATCGACCCATATTCATGATCTTCCTATTAGACTTATCCAGCGTTTACCTTTCGATAACAAAGCCTTGTTCGAGTTTTCATGCTTAGACCTGGTGCTTTTGTATGGGGACGCATCTGTTGTTATGTTGGAACGAACTCGGACATAAGTCCCATCATCAGTTTTGTACCATCGCCTATCGTCTAATGACTTATAGCTTGTTTTCATTTTCCAAGTTTGTCATGTGACTGAGGCCTCCCTTGATTTCGATGAGACTGAAATGTGCTACATGGTCCAGTTCTGACATTCATGACACCTGTTTGTGAGTTCGTACCTTTTTTCTGAATGCTTTGTGTCTAATTAGTCATGTAGTTTACTTCTCCGTTGCTATTTGTTGCTTCTTACTCATATGAATCTTTTGCCAGATCCTTCTCCAAATTATGGAGACACCCTCCTAACAATCTCGAAACCTGAAAAGCGAAACTGGTAGCAGCAGGACAGTAAATCGGGAAACTACTTTAAAATGCAGTGATAACTGATAACGCAACGAGTCCAAGTTCAGCGAATAAAAATGCAACATCCCTACGACAGTATGACACTGCCTTGCACCTCAATTGGAACATTGAGTACTGAGTCTGAAACGTCGAGTCTTGCACTTATTTGATTGTTCAAAATGCAGGCATCAGAAGAAAGAGTCTCGGATAAACCAATGTCTCAGAGTTCTGCGACGGCCACCGGCGCTCGGAGATGAACAACTTCTCCTCATCGCCCGGGGACCCTCCCACCCCGGCGGGTATGCCTTCCAGTAAAGAGTTTTCAACCCCGACGCAGTCATGCGCCATCGCGGCTGAACCCACTCGGTTGGCCTCCACGCCGCAGCCTGCCGCGGCCGCGCACGCCACGGCGCTCCTCCCGGCGCAGTCCACGAACAAGCTGTGCTCCCCGATGCTGTCCACCTCCTCCCACCTCATCGCCGCCATGTCGAGCGCGTGCACGCTCACCCTCCGTACCCTCGCCTGCATCGTCATCACGCCGCCCCCATCCGGGTCCGTCATGAGCAGTAGCAGGAGCAGCCGCTCCCCGACGGCGACCTGGCGGGGTCCGAAGTGCCAACGGTCGAATGCAGCGTTGTCGGGGAGCCCGGTGGTGGGTAGCATTTGGACCGCCTGGTCTGGAATGTCGGCGTCGAGGCGGAACTCCAGCAGCTGCGCGCGATCGGTGACGCCGAGGATGCGGCCGCGGAAGTCGATCACGACGGTGACGAAGGAGGCCGCGCGGGGGAGGCGGTGGTGCGTCCACTTGGGGGTGGGGTTTGGGGTCGGGAAGGGGAGGGAGACAAACGCATGCTTGGAGACGAAGAGGAGGTGGGTGGGGGTGAGGGCGGCGTATTGGTAAGGGAAGTGGGGTGAAGGGAGCGGGAGGGCGAGGCGCTCGGCGCCGTTGAGGGCGTCGATGAGCAGGAGGAAGCCGCGGGGGCGCACGAGGAGGATGAGGTGGCCGCGGGAGGAGGAGAGGAGGGTGGAGGGGAAGGCGGTGATGAGCTTGGGGATCATGAGCCGAGAGAAGGTGTGGAGGCGTGAGGATTTGGAGTCGGGCATGGGCTGGAGGAGGAGAGGCGGGATGCGCAGGAGGAGGATGGAGGCGGAGGCGAGGAAGAAGCACCGCCACGGGTGGCAGGTGGCGGTGAAGGCGGAGAGCGACGAGAGGCAGGGGATGAGGCGGCCGAGGACGTCGCTGAGAGCTAAGTCCGAGAGGTGGTTCCAGTCGCGGAACTACGACGAGGGCGACGACATCGCGGCGAAGGAAGACATGGGGTCCTCGAAGCGCGGCGACGCTTTCATGCTGAATTGGCGATGGCGGCCTTGGAAAGGACTTCAGAGACCACGGTTAATAGTGTTGAGGAACCGTCGTTGGTCAGTCTAGTTCGAGCGATTATCTCGTAGATAAATTCAGAATTGTAAGAACAATGTAAGAACACAAGAACATAATAATAGATTGAATACAGAGATGTGAGGGGACTTCTGACTTCTTTTTATTGCTCTTCTGTAAAACTGTAGTACAATGGTTGAAGGGATACGGGTAGACTACGCTAGCAGACAATTCAAAAAATCTACAACGTAAACCAGAATGCCATGCAAAAAGGAGATCATAGATCGTTACCACTAGACGCGCAGTGCAGCGGAAGAAGAGTTGGAGCAGCTTGGTCCAACGAAGAGCGCGTCGATGAAGTGGTCGTCTCCTCAAGCAACCTCTGCAGTTCCTTGTGAAGATTGCGGATCGTCCTCAAGCGCAACAGCAATCGCAGTAGCGCCTCTATGGTATCCACATGTCCAGGGAAGGAACACCGTACGTCGGTGTGCTAGCACCAACTCACACGGAAGGCTCTCTCAAGAAGATGGCGGCTAGGGTTTTGGTTGGACAACTCACGTGTATCCTCTATCTTTCTAACAGTCTCAAGCATCTCCTTATATAGTGCCCGTGACGGATTCTATCCGAACACGTTTGACGAATCTTATTCGTACTGGTTTGTTCTAACATGTTAAGTGTGTGACCCGTTAGGTTCATGCGTAATCGGTTGTGACTCAGAAACTCCTTTCCGATCACGAGTCGTCAGCGGCTCCTAGCAGAACATAACAATTCCCGAATACACACGAATTATATCGGACGAACCTTAATGCAATATGATCTACGACCAGATCCATATCACGAACGACCAACTCGTATCTCTATATGACCAGTTCATATTTAGTCTCGACCAGTTAGTAACTCCTTACGACTAGGTTTCGACCACTTAGTGATTATGTTCGACCAGCCTACAACTAGCTCATATCTCTATACGACTAGTTTGTATCTGATCAATTTAAAAGACCTTCTCGTGTATATCTGATCAATTTAAAAGACCTTCTCGTGTATTCCCCCTTTGCCTCCCGATATCTGGTTGAACTCCAGGTAAGATGTTGTGTCATCCATAGACTGTTCAATACTTTCTCGATCGAGTGTCGGATAACTTCACGTAGTCGAACACTTCAACCACTAGTGGCATGGCCATGCACTTTCTTTATCCGATCACATCGAGGGGCCCATAGATATCTCTCCTGTTATGTTAGGAGGGGAAAATGTCATATCCGACCAGTCACATTCCTTCACATGTTTCACAGTATACCTGAAAGCTACCTTTATAACTACCCAGTTACAGAGTAGCGTTTGGTAACTCCAAAGTGTACTCTTACTCACGTAGGAAACCATGCTGATATCAGGTCTAAGGATTATACATCATCATTGCTTGAGACCAACTGACGACACATAAAATCATAATAATCTTAACATTGTCTCAAGGTGGGTCAATCCAACCCCATGTTCTCTAACATGTGTTCACATTATTGATTCGATATCCCTATATCCATGACCGGTTAAACATAGTCATCAATCAATACATGTGCTGGTCGATAGAGTTACTATTGTTCCGATCAATGACATTCGACCAGAGATTCATTTAGAACAACATCATATAAGTTAAAAGAGTCTCACCAACAAGTCACATACTCGTTTATCTTCATAACCAATGATTCATTCAAGGAACAGAATAACATTTATTCAATAACATATAAACATAGACGTGATATCATCATCTCCATGATTTCCTCTAGGGCATATCATCAACAATGGTTAGGCCCCCCTCCTTTATATAGGCTATTGGATGGATGAGAAGCCCATCGTGGGCCAGGATTGCCGGCCTGAGCCCGATTTCTTAACACTCCCCCTTTGGGAACTCATCCGATATGTTCATGTCTCATCAAAACTCTATAAAAACCCAGTAGAAAAAATTTAGGGAAAGAGTGCATAAAACACGTTCTGCTGTGCTGCACGAATTGCCTCGTTAAAAACGTTAGCCGAGAAACTTCAGGAAAACTCGTCAAGGGAAAAAGAGTACAATCCACCCAATTTCATTTAATTTCCAGGATTTATTCTTTGGGTACTCGATCTGCGTGATCAAATTTCACTAATGAGTTCATGAAGATTCTTCCCTGAATTCTGCACTTCTCTAAGTCTCATCATTCCAATTCCATGTATGCACTTTTCAAAGCTAGATACTGGAAGTGACTTAGTCAATAAATCTGCAAGATTTTCACATGACTTAGTATGCAATACTTTAATTTCGTCCATCTTTTGCAATTCATGAGCATAGAAGAACTTAGGGTTGATATGCTTTGTGAGTTGACTCTTCACATAACCTATCTGTACTTGTAAAACACAAGCTGCATTATCTTCACAGATAATAGTGGCGGTTTGCGCGGTATTCAATCCACACGACTGCTAGATGTGGTGAATCATCCGCCGAAGCCAAGCACATTCTCGTGAGGCCTCGTACAATGCTATTATTTTCGAGTGGTTCGTCGAAGTCGATACAAGACTCTGCTTAGACGATTTCCATGAAATTGCAGTTCCACCATATAGGAATACATAGCCTGCTTGCGACTTAGCTATATGCGGGTCTGACAGGTACCCGACATCTGCATAGCCAATCATAGTTAGGACTTGGTTCTTTCTGTAGAACATATCAAGATCTTTTCTTTATTAGAGGTATCGGAAGATGTCCTTCATTCCCTACTAATGTCTTTGGTAGGTTCTGCACTATACCTTGCTAATAGGTTCATAGCAAATGCAATGTTCGATCTAGTACAGTTTGCTAAATATATGAGTGCTCCTATTGCACTTAAGTGTGGGAATTCCTGTCGCAGAACTTCCTCCCCCTCTTCTTTAGGTCTGTACAGGTCTTTGTCCTGCTGCAAAGATCTCCCGACCATTGGCACTTTCGAAGGGTATGTCTTTTCAAAACTGAACCTTTCTAACACATTCCAAGTGTAGGTTGATTGATGCAGTAATATCCCTTCAGGGGCATGCTCAAGCTGCAAGCCTAGGCAATATTTGGTTCTACTCTAATCTTTCATTTCGAACTCCGACTCCAGGTAAGAGCTTGCTTTCTTAATATCTTCTAGGATTCTAATGATGTTCAGATCATCTTCATACACTGAGATTATACAAAATCCATCCTGGGATCGTCGTATAAATACACAGGGACTATTCTCATTGTTCGTGTAGCCTTTCTTGCATAGAAAGTCGCTTCAAGCGATTATACCACATCTTGCCTGATTGCTTAAGTCTGTACAGTGACTTTCTGAGTTTCGCACTGTACAAATTTCTATTTGCTCTGTCTTGGTTTGAGATAGGGATACATTCAGGTATCTTCATATAAATATCTGAATCCAAATTTCCATAAAGGTATAAAGTTACCATATCCATCAATTTCATTACCATTGAGATTATATCTAAAGGGTGGTTCCACCCATAACCGAGGAATATGTTTCTTTATAATCACCTCCTGGACGTTGAGTGAAACCTTGTGCAACCAGCCTTGCTATACTTCATTGTTTTCATTTCTCTTTCAAACAAATACCCATTCTTTCCAATCTGATCTTTTCTTACATTGAACGAGCGATGCAGGCTCTGGATCAAGATTGATGATCGTGGCAGTTTTCTTTGCAAAATAAATATCGACATTGGTTGTTGTCTTATTCATAGATTCTCCTATGGTCACATGGTTTATAACTATTTCTTCATGGGGGTGATTCTTCTAATGCTTCTACTTGCTCACCGCTGCTTCCAATTACGAGGGCAAGTCCATTTAGTTTTTTAGCTCCGATGTGTGTGCACACATCCATGCTAATGTCTCCCTTCATGGGGATGTTCAATTCGGGTATGCCTTTTTCTGATGGTTCCATACTGGTGCCAGGTTTCAACTGGCTCTCCTTCTAGTTCTGGGGAACTTCGGTGATCGGCTATGTCAAGTCCTTCTTATCCTTTTTCACCAGACGTCCCTGGTTACTTCGGATTCAAGGGGCCGGAGTTCTCGTCCTTTCTGAGGCCTTAGGACGGGATTAGGGATACCTTCATCGGTATTTCAACCCTCTTCAGTGCATTGCGTGCAGGCACATGCGACTTGGTCATGCTCTTTAAATCACTAAAGTGGTTTGGCAGTTGATTCGCTAATGTTTGCAAATCAATTGTCTTCTAGACTTCAATTATCTTCTAGACTTATCTTGTCTTCTAGACTTCAATTATCTTCTGGATTTCTCTATTTACTTCACTAGTGCGCGGGTCATGTGCATGGATTTCAATTATCTTCTAGACTTCTCTATTTTCCGATATTTTTCATCAAGAGGTTGATTTTCTCCCCCTAATGACGGGAAACTATCCTCATCAATGATACTATCAACGAAGCGGGTTGCATGAAAATCTCCAGTCATGGGGTCCAAAAATTTGATTATGGATGCTATCTCATAACCAACGTATATCCCAGACTTTCGGAGAGGGTCCGTTGCAATTCGCTGTGGTGGTGGTATAGGTACATAAACCTTGCAACTAAATCTTCAAAGATGAGAAATTTTTTTGTGTTGGCCCTTGCACTAATTGCATAGGTGAATGGATGTTATATGCCGACAGTCTAAAATTGATGAGAGTTGCTGCGAGTAGGACTGCGTGTCCCCAATATGTAGTTGGTAAATTATAATTCTTCAAAGTGGTCAGGCAAATTTAATCCTTTTAATTAATGTTGTTGATAGTCCATTCTGGATGTGAACATGCGGTACAAAATGCTCAACTTTAATTCCCATTGCCGTATAATAATCATCAAATGCCTTTACAGTAAATTCTCCGGCGTTGTCCATTCTGGTGGACTTCACATGATGATCAGGAAAATTTTTCTTAATTTTAATTATCTGCGAGATTAGCTTTACAAAAGTGTAGTTTCTCGTAGACAATAAACATACATGAGACCATTTCGAGGAAGCATCGATGAGCATCATAAAATACCTAAATAGCCCTGGCATGGGCTATATAGGACCGCAAATGTCTCCCTGGATACGGTCCAGGAATGTAGGGACTTCATCCATCGCTTTCAAAGCAGAAGGTCTAGTAATTAATTTTTTTGTGGCACATGTGGGGCACACAAAATCTTCCTGATTCGGGAAATTCTTTACATCGATATTATGTCCCTGTGAATTATTAATTATATTTCTCATCATCCTAAGACCTAGGCGGCATAATATATCATGCCAGAGATAGAAAAGTTCAGAGTTTCTAAATACAGTTTTCAGGGCAGTATATGCTGCGGGTGCCTTAATATTAGTATAGTATAGCCTAGTTTCATATGAAGAAAATCATTCTAAGACCCTTTCGCACTTTCTTCATGCTATGCAATGAGCAGGTATTCCTTACCATACTCTTCTTCGGTCACTACGTGGAAACCGTTAGCGCGAATATTCTTGATAGTTCTAGTCGATTTTGGGTACAACAAGGCTTCTTTAATGACCAAAGTTGTGCCCATCGAGAGTATACTTGCGGCCCTTCCTGAGCTTATTATATAAGTATCGCTACTCGTGATTGTTGTAAGACTACTAGTGTTCTTGCTGATCGACTGAAAGACTTTCATCTCTCTCAAGATGGAATTCGTTATGCTGCTATCCGCTAAGCACACTTCCTCCATAGGGCGCCACATGCGTTCTAATACTTCAAATATTAGAACATAACTTGTTATTATAAATACGGAAAATAAGCCTTGCAAGACTCATCATGAGAATTTAATGGTTTGCTCCCCTAGAGCTTACAACCATTATTCAAAGAATAAATTAATTCAATGTTCTATCACAGTCACAAACTGCGAGTGACTGTAAAAAGATATAAGTGCAATGCGTGTACTAGATCGAATCTGTGAAGTATGTAGAAACTTCTATCTGAATCTGCCCCATGGCAATCTTCTCCTTTTGGGCAACTACGGCTGCGGCCATTGCGATGTCCAAAGGAGGAGCGATGGGGGCTACCACTGGGCTGTCCACATCCATGAGTTCAATTAATGGATGTGGATCCTTTGTGCTTGCAATGGTGAGGTGTGCCTCATATTATCCTTTGCCCTTCTTCTTTAGACTGAAAAGCATCAATAACGTGTGACCTACGACCTTACCCTTCTTGCCCCTCTCCTTTGTGAGAGGCTTTCTCCCCTTGTAGCTGCTAGCATTGGCTTCATGGCCAATATTGCTACTAGGCGGTTGTGAGATGTAGTTCTTCCTTAGAATATCATCTTGAGTTTCTGCAACTTGCATAATGTCAATCAATATGGCGTACTTTTTGTAGCCGTCTTGACGATAGTTGTGTGCGGATTGCACCACATTTGGGTGAAAGGTAGGGAGAGTATTCTCAATCTTCTGCTCATCCGTGGTTGCCTTACCACAGAATTGAAGACTGGTACAAACTTCGTACAAATTCTGGCCATGCTGGGTCAGTGCTTTGAACTCCTGATTCATGATACCAGTCATTTTCGTATTCATGCAAAGAGTTCATAAGATTACTACTGGTAATTTACATAAAATGGTTGCAAAATTTTCGTAAAGCTCTTCGAACTCCTGGTTCGTGATCCCATATTTTCCATGCATTTTTTCATGATTTACTGCTATTTTATGTGATTAAAAGCAATATAAACAATCACAGATTATCAAAAGATAGTAAATACAATACATAAATTGCATAGAAGTAATAATAACAGAGTTAAACATGCTTCAAAAGTTCAAAATTATTCAAAATTGAATTCTCGAGGCCCTATTTTGCTGGAATATGAATTTTTAGCGAATTCTGTAATTTTCAAGGGCTAAAACCGCTAAATTTCAATTCTGAAAAAAAATTCGCGTAATTTTTCAATTTCTGAGGGGTTATTCTGCAAGAATTTATTTTCCAAAATATTCCCTCGTGATTTTCACAACTTCGAGGGTTTATTTGCAAACATCTAGGATTTTCCAATTCCCTCCCCTGTTTTTTTTCTTTTCTAGTAGACAAATGGGCCGACCCAATATTCTCTTGGTCCATGCCAGCCCATGCCGACGCTACAAAAATGGGGGCGCTAAGTTTCCATAGCACCTTTCTCGGGCGGCGACGCGCCGGAGGAGCGATCGGCCTTGATCTTGAGGGCGGCGCTGTTCGCCGCGGCGCAAGACAAATTAGCGCACGGGTTGCAGTCGGCTCGCGTGGCTATCACGGAGGTGCATCGCGGTGGTCGCGCTGGTGCGCAGCGGCGACGACGCCTTGCCGCTGCCGAGCCGCGGCCGTCGTGTGTGCAGCTGCGCGCGCGCGGGGACGCGTGTTCGAGCGGGCGTGATGGTTCGTCGGTGTGCGGGCGGCAACGTCTAGGAGCCGTGACGCGAATGAGCGGCGACCATTTTGGGTCGACGCAAGGATGGTCGGTGCGGGGCAGCGCGCCTGTGCGGCTTTTGGCCATGCGGGGCCCGTGCGGTGGCATCCTCACGGGAGGGCCAAGCGGTGGCGCCTCTGCGGCGGGCCGCGAAGGCCGCCGCCGGCGTTCTTGGCGCGCGACGCGGGCGGCGGGCGATCTTGGCGCATGCGGTGCACGGAGGCGCGCCCGTGTGTGGAGGTGGTCGAGAGCGGCGGTGGCGCATGCGAAGCCGCGCGCTAAAGTGCAGCGAGGGGCGCGGCCGATCGCTAGCGACACGAGGTGGCACGAGGCTTCATGCGACATGGCGGCACGGGCGCTATAGGTGCATGGCGAAACGGCCTCGCGTCGGCGGCGTGTCTGCGGGACGAAGCGGTGGCGCACGGCTTCGAGCGCGTGCGGCACGGAGGACCCGATTCTTTGGCCGACGGCGTTCGAGTCGCGGACGCGGTGGCCATCTGAGGCTATCTGATGGTGTCTTGGCGCGCAGCTTCAAGCTGGTGACCGCGCGGTGTGGAGGCCGGAGGGTGGCGTGGCTCTAGGCTGATGTGCGGGTGGCTGGCGACGGTGTGACTCCTTGGCCGGCATGCTGCGATGCAGCTTCTTGGCCATCGCGCGTAGCTCCAGGCCGACACTACGCGATGAGGCTTCGGGACGACTGCCATTCGTAATTTTTTCATATACTGTTCACCCAAAACACTGTTCATGCAGCTACTGTTCATGCAATCCACTGATAGGCTTGGCCGACGACTTCAAGTCGGCTCATGGCAGATTAGAACGGATTTGCAATCTACAGTGCAATCATCATCAACTCTTTTATGCAATTTACCAATCGACATTGTGCCGGCGACTTCAAGTCAGCTGGCGATAGATTAAAGCAGATTTGCACCGTAGGATAAAAAAACTCTAGAAAGCCAAATTTGGATAATTGAAAGCAATTTAGAAAAACGATTCGATCTACGAGCGTCGTTCTTTGACTGTTACCTTTCGATCTGAGGAGAGTCGATCGTGCTTATAACATGTTGAGGAACCGTCGCTAGCGAGTCCAGTCTGAGCGATTACCTCGTAGACAAACTCAGAATCGTAAGAACAATGCAAGAACACAAGAACAAAATAGTAGATTGAACACAGAGATATGAGGGAACTTCTGGCTTCTCTTTATTGCTCTTCTGTAAAACTGTAGTATAATAGTTGGGGTTCCCCCTCCTTTATATAGGCTACTGGATGGATGAGGAGCCCATTGTGGGCCAGGACTGCAGGCCTGGACCTGGTTTCTTAACAACTAGTGTTATGAAACCCTCGTAATAGGGTTTCATGGGCAATTACCATAATACCTTTTGAACGGTTCCATTCCTTTAATTTATAAGGAAAAATTGGCTGCAGGGTACTCAAATTTTGTGTCCTTAGCCGGTGGACACCCAAAAAAAATGTGGTTTTGCGAGAAGACACTAAAATTTGATGGATATTGGCTCTCGGACACTAAGGCAAGTATTATATTATTTTTGGGCCAAAGAGAGAGATAAATTTCTGGAAAAGACTATGGTGACCCTAGCCAGCTTAGTGCGATTGAACCCTAAAACCTCACACGCGTCGGGCCTAAGCCAAAAACCTCTCTAGTCCTTCTCCCCCAAATCCATCGTTGTTGCCCAACACCGCCACCGATTGAAATCACCTGGAGGCCAGTTATGTCCTCAATCCTCAGCGTGCATGGGATGTTGAGAGCTAACAGAGATGAAGTCGCCGGAGTCGAAGGTGCGGCTCCTCAGGAGCACGGACTTCCCGTCACAGCCTGTGGAGCTTTCATGGGTCCCTAACAGGTAAGCTTCTTTCTCATGCCTCCATTTTTGCGATTTTTGCTCGTTGAGTACTGGTGTGGATCGAACCTCTTGATGAAATTAAATCCGTAGGTTGCCCGATCTTTCACGGTGGTAATTTCTAATCAGATATATAGAGTATGAATTACAGGATGCAACTCGCACTTGGATAAATAAATCTCACACCCGTGCACACCACAGTACACGGACGAGAAATAAGGATCGAAGATCTAACGAGTAACTCCTAGCACCACAGCTAGAAACAACACAACAAAAGCAAAACCCTAGATAGGAATTTGCAATAACACACTCATGCGCAATAGACTCTCATAGCTCTCGGTCAGACAATACTCAAAATAAATTCATCATCTAAACTCTCAGGAATACACGACGCACACCTTGGCTTATATAGCTAGCAAACACCTCGGTATAAGGCCCACACGCACGCATCTTTGAAATAAACACCGACTCAACCTACTCGGGACGTTTATATTTCATGGGAAACATTACAACCGGACTCTTCCTCAAATGAACCGAACCAATTTTCTAACTTAATATGGAAACTGACACAAGCCATCTCATGTAGTCGATCACCAGGTGGGCCCCATCCTAATGCATGCAAAGAAAGGATATCATGTGGATTTGGCATGGAACGTGTTGGTCCAAATTCCTGTTTTGTTGTTTGGAGATTTCCCTGGCCGAACTGATTCGCTGCGCAATTGTTCTCCTAGATAGGCACCAAAGAAAAACATCTCTTCATATGCTAATTTATTTAGTACGTGATCTGCCCAAAATAAGCAAGGTGATTTCTTTCCTTCTCCAAGCACCAGCAGGTCACACGTACTCATTATTTCACGGGCTACATCAACCGACTGGTTTCCATTCATGCAGTACTCCTTTCCTGAATGCATACGTGCATGTGCACATGTGTTGCTATGCACGCACACAACCCTTTGCACCAGGCCTGCATACTGATTTCCACACTCCGTCGTTTCGTCCTGTGTAGCCCTGGTCGGACCCTTCCTCATGCGCACCAGCATGCTCGCACGCACGTACCATAGGCCCGACACCACCTTGTTTCTCCAAGCCGTGCGTGTGCATGCTTTTGATATCCAGTTGCACACAAGAATTAATTTCATAAACAGAAATAGTAGGGTTGGCCGCATCAAGTACTAGGTTGATTTGGTGTTGATGTTGTGTTGATTTGGTGTGTATAGTTCACATCTGGGTTTTATGGTCAGATTTTGGGTCTTGTACTCTGATATTGCTGATTTCGTTCCATTCTCATGTCCATAGGATGGATGCGGGATTGGCATGCAGGGTAGTTATTCGTGTTGATTCTTATGCTAAGTTCACTAACGGCAGTAGGTAAGAGTACCATGTTAGCCGTGACATTAACTAGGTTGTAGACAGGGATACTAGTTGTTTGCTTGACTTACTGAAAGATCTTGACGATGAGGTGTAACATGGAAGCAACCAAGCACTTACTGTCACCATTTGGAACAAAAACTGCAGTAGGTATACTAAGGTTGCTTTTGACTCAGCTTTGCTTGATGCGTTTGACATGTACTGGGCCATGAGGAGGATCCCACTGCTTGTTAGTGTATCTGGTTGCAATGCATCTAGGCAGCCAAGCACTAGCAACGTGTCTAGTGTCCAGCATGCCACCTCTGAGCAGAAGACATTGTCATCTGCCCTCGATGTCCCAACACAAGAAAGCACGGCTTGTCATGATAATGAGCCAGGATCTTGCAAACCTACTGCTAATGTGGACAAATGGGGCGAGGATGACCAGGTAGAGTATGTGGGTGTGGATGATGAGAGGCTTCAGTACAAAGACTTGATGTCAGGTGATGATGCCTCAGACTCTGAGTATGTGCCAGGTCTAATGATGATGATGAAAGTGATGATGAGTCTTTAGTTGATGATGAGGCTGGTTGTGAGTCTAATGTACATGTAACTGACATAGAGAACCCTGAGATAGATGTTGGAGTTACTTTTGAGGATGGTCAATGCTTTAATAGGTGTATAAGGCAATATGCAGTGCTTAATGACGTCGAAATTGCAGCTACCTACAGTGAGGCATCCAGGTACAGAGCACACTTCAAGGCCAAGAAGTGCAAGTGGAGGATACATGTGTCATGACTGGAGGACGGCAAGACTTGGATGGTAAGCTTTCTTATTTTCATAAGCTATCATGTTTTCATATTATTCATCTTTTGTCATATTTTCATAAGCTACCATGTCTTCATGTTTTCCTTTGCAGATTAAGAAGATGACATACAAGCATACATGTCCAAGCACAAGCCAAGGAGAGAGGAACTGTATGGCTACCTATGCATGGGTTAGAGATAGGGTTATTGCAAAGTTGAGACATGATCCTACAATTGGTATTATAGTTCTAAAGAAGTTCTTAGAGGATAAATACAAAATCAACATATCTTGTTATGTTGTTTGGGAGGGAAGGCAAATGGCACTTGACGAGATATTAGGAAAATGTGATGACACTTTTGAACATGTTTTCAGCTTCAAGTCTGAATTAGAGAGGAGATGTCCTGGCAGTATAGTACAAATAGAACATGAATAAGTTGGTAACAAGATGAGGTTCAACAAGATGTTTGTTGTCCTCAAGGCTTGTGTTGATGGATTCCTCAATGACTACAGACCATACTTAGGCATTGACTCAACTGTGCTCACTGGTAGGTGGAGGGGTTAGTTGGCATCTGCCATAGGGATTGATGGACACAATTGGATGTTTCCAATGGCTTATGGAGTTTTCGAATTAGAAAGTTCAGAGAATTGGCAGTGGTTCATGGGCAATTTGCACAAGGCCATTGGTTCGCCCCTGGTTTTGTGATATCTACAGATGCTGGGAAAGACATTGACTCTGTTGTTACTAGGATCTTCACCAATGGGGTTGAACATAGGGAGTGTATGAGGCACCTAGTCAAAAAAACTCCTAAAGAGGTTCCATGGGGATATTTTTCAAAGGAATCTGTGGTCAGGCATGAGAAATCACTCCATGTTATGGAGTTAATGGATAGGATAAGACAAATGATTATGAAAAAGATGTGCACCAGGAGAAACCTTGCTGAAAAGTTGCAGGGATTGATACTTCCCCGTGTCATCAAAGACCTCAACGCAAAGAGCAGAAAGTTGCCTTACATAATATTCCATAGTCATAATTTCACAAGTGAGGTTGGTGGCACCTATAAGGACTTGACTACTTGGAGGCATACATTTGATCTGAATGCTAAGGAATGCAACTGCAGGGAGTGGCAGCTCACTGGAGTACCATGCACACATGTTATTTGTCTCATCTTGTTTAAGAGAAATGAAGAACTTGAGACATATGTGCATGACTACTACAGTGTGGAAAAATTCAAGACAACATATGCAGGATTGGTGATGCAAATGACAGACAAGAATCAGTGGCTTAGGGTTGACTTAGGATTCAGGCTGTGGCCACCTATGCTCAAGAGGGCAACAGGAAAGCCAAGGAACAGGAGGTACAAAGGTTGTGAGGAATGAGGTTCTGGAAAAAAGACCACTAGGTACAAGAGGTGTGGACAGTTTGGGCACATGAAGAAGACATGCAATGATTCTATTCATGATCCAGATGCTACTTGACCTTCACCCCCAAAGTTGAAGAGAAAGAGGAGCAAACATGCTAAGCAAACAGTCACCTCTACCCCTCCACGAAAGGATCCACTCCTCTGTCTAGAGTTCAACAAAAGTCCTGGTCCATTAATAAGGAGGTAAATCTTGTAAAGTTCTTATTAAGTTATATATGTCTATACTGCATTGTAACACTTAACCTTTTGTTCACCAACAACCAGAGCAGTCCTGGAAGGGTAGGGAAGTGAAGGAGAAGAAGCAAGGCATGGGAAGGCTGGGCATGGAAAGGAGAAGAATTAATGCTTTTGTTTAGTGCGTGGTTCTGGACATGTAATCCACTGAGTTCCAGTGGCTTTTGTAATCCTGAAGTTGAACTAAGTCATGTGTCATGCCATCTAGTCATTATGCAGAACCTATAATCTAGTGAGTTGAACCTGTAGTCTGCTTCTGTAATCTAGGGAGTTGAACTTTTGTGTCCTTCTCCATCTTGTAATCTTGTAATCCAGTACTTCTTGAGTTGAACCTGTAATCCTGAAGTTGAAATAAGTTGAACCGGTAATCCTGTTTAGTTCATAGTTCTGGACATGTAATTCTAGAGTTCTGGTTCTGGTATGGTACGGAATATGCCCATGTTCTGGTATGGAATAGGCATATGTTAATGTTCTGGTATGGTATATGTCAAAGTTCTGGTTCTGGCATTCATACGCATTTTGTTCACTACATCTATCTCAATGTTATGGTTCTGGCATTCACACATATATGTAGAGAGCATTCACTGGTTGACAGAATTATCCAAGGAAATGATATTGCTCCTGAGAAATTAACCATTTCAAGCCAACAGAATGGCAACAAAATACATATATACTACCATTAACATCTACATTATGCTATTCCTAACATGAACATCTACATCAATCTACTTCTTAAGAAACACTACCAGGATAGCCATAAGGAGGAAGGCAATCAACCAGGCAACCATCATTAGCCTCTCACCCATGCGACGGTTCTTGTTCACCATAGCCACATTGCCAGCCATCCCAAACCTCAATCCCTTCATCTCACCGTACATTCCATTCATGGTATTTCTCATCGCAGTCAAAATGAGAGAAATCACAACAATGGCACCTTGCATGTCGGTCATGAAGTTCTTCATTTCTTCCATTGTCTCCTAGACCTCATTCACGGCTAACTTCAACTCATTTAGTGTGGCTTCCATGGAGGACACCACCGCCGGTAGTCAGGTGATAGCATTATCAAGACTCACAATATCAAAATGGACCAATCCATTACCAACCAAATAGGCCTCGTACTTATCTTCCCACATGAAAATTTTGCAATAGTTCGGGAGCTGAAAATCAACCAAGTCCAAGACCAAAAGGACATGAAAATGAACCCATCATATTCCAAGAAAAACTCATAGCCAAATATCAACAAAACACCAAGTACTACTCACATTTTAATTCTTAGGGCACTTGAAGAACTTCTTGATGAGATTGGAGCTCATCCAGGAGGTGCGCTCCACCATTAATGTCTAGCAAAGGGGCACTACGCCAGGGAGAGTCAATCGCTCCGTGTGTGCATGTCGATCCTCATGCGCACCGAGGAAGACGACCAGGATAATGAACCACCCACCATGCCTGCCGCTGAGCAACAACCCCGTCGTCGTCGCGACCGCTAGGGTTTCAAAGCGAGAGCGTTGTGAGAGAGAGAGAGAGAGAGAGAGAGAGCGTGTGTGAGATGGGTGTGGTCGGGTCGGGAGCGTCCTAAATGGTTTGTCTTAGCCAGGTCCGACCGAAGGGTAAAATAGACAATTCACATGATTTCTCTCTCCTCCTATTGACGATCGAGTCATCGATATTACGAAATAAAAAGAGAAAAATGGCAAAGAGTTCTCGGGAGAGAATGAGATTGCTCTTTATTGCTATGAACTGGATCCTTTACAAGGAGTGCCCTTGACAAGGCAGTGGACTAATCCTAATTACACTTGGTGTACTGATTGCTATGCTAATACTTCAGATGAAAACCCAATTGTCTAATGATTTTCCAAATTGGATTGACTTCTGCCACTTGTGTTCTCCTTTAAATAGTCGACGAAGTGGTGACAGTTACTTCTTGAAGAGACACCTGTTGGAAGTGTCGCGACTGGTCTGAGCGAGGCAGCAGTTGGTAAAGTATCAACCGTTCGGTGGTTATGTGTCTGTGAGACACTCAACTGTATGGTGGTCGTTGTCAGTGTCTTAGGACCATGAAACGTCACGTGGTATGAAGCAAATATGACATGTGTTACATTCATCACACGGTAAGGAACATACTTAGAGTTAGATCCAGATGCCAGTTCATTGCTTCTACAAGCAGTAATCTGGTCTGGGACTGGATATAGGACCTCATCCGACCAGGGTACCCATTAGTAACCTCTGGAATCCTTACGACCTTAGAGGTCGTTAGCATAGGGGTTACGACCACGAAGACATATGATCATTTATTATGTATTAAAGTAATACATAGTGATTTTAATCATCGTCAGCTAGTCCTTGAACTTTAAATGAATTGGTCGTGTGAACACTTTCTCTCGACAAATTTGTATCGGGTAGACCCTCATTTAATCTTGTGATATACGAGATGGTCCGTATTTACTTTAAAGTTGAGAAACTGCCTTGAGAACTGAAGAGTTTTTCTGTCCGTTGGAGAAAAGATTGTGTCCGTTGGACTTTTGGGTTACTCTCGATTGCAGTTAAGTAACTGCGGCTATAAAATCTCGCCAACACAGGGCTTTAGGGTTTTACGCTTTTAGATTTTCCTCCAATCCTTTTCATCTTATTGCGAAGAATCTTCTCCGACCTCCCCTCACTTTTCCGTCAAAAGCTTCCTCCGACCACCGCTCATCAACTCAAAGATCTCGTCATGTGACTCGATCACTAAGTGGTTGGCTTCAGATCTAAGTGGGAAGAAACTCAAGATGCTGGAGGAGGTCGGGATGCTCCCTGACAAGGATCTGATCAAGTGGAGGTTCGCGGCCAGAGAACACTTTTTGAGCCGCGAAGAAGGGGATATATATGTGTTTTCTTGCCTACGTTGAGTGTGGATTCAGATTACCAGTGCATCCGTTTCTTCCAAGAGTCTTGGAGTATTATGGAGTTGAGCTGGTGAATTTGGCCCCCAATTCTATTGCCAACCTCAGTATTTTTATCTATCTCTGTGAGGCATACCTAGGGATCAAGACAAATCTGAAGATCTTTAGGTATTTTTACAAGATGGCGAGGTTAGGGAAGTCATTGGCCGGGCCAGGGGAGTGCTCGTTGTGACTCCACGACGGGAAGGCCGACGAGTACATTCGGATGTACCCGAAGTTCTCGTGGTCGTCATGGAAGAAGAGCTGGTTCTACATGACGGTCACGAAAGAGGGCGGCCTCTACTTCTCCGGGAAGGTGGCGAGCGAGAATCTCAACTGGCAGTCCACCGAGAAGAAAGAAGGAAGGGTCGGAATGGTGGTCAACGCCATCCAAGATCTTAGTGTTAGGGGATTGACCGCTTGGCATGTGGTGAGGGACATTTCCATGCGACGGATAAGTCCCTTGAGGCTTCGATCACGTCCTCTACTCTAGTATATTGGTCATTATGAGGCGACCAAGGATACCAGGGAAGGCAAGTCGTGAAATTTTTTTCGACCAGTATGGTTTATTTAGTTGTTTTAGTTCCTAACCTTGGGACCTATTTGTTCTTTTGAATCCCTTTCTTCTAATGAGATCAGGGAACAGGTCAAAATGATCTGCGTTGGGAGCCTGATGCCAAGACTGTTTTTCTCAGCATTTTGGTGGTCGTCTCTGAAGAAGAGAGACTGAGGAGACTCAAGGTAGATAACAACTTTTTATTCATCTTTTACATATTCTCTGATCTGTATACGATTATGCTCTGAGATGCAGGCGGTCGGGTTGAGGATGAAAGAGTCCGTGGAGGGCTCTGACCCAACCGTTGTTTCGATCGACTCCTGCTCTGCGGCCACACAAGATGATGGCCTTTCAAAGGTAAGAAGATTATTTGTGATGGAGCATATATATTAGATGCAAGTTTCATCTCCTAATCAAATTATATTTATATCTTAGGTGGGAGAAAAAGAGAACCTGCGGTGAGAAGCTGTGGAGGTCGTGGACCCTAGAGTGGTCGTTCACGACCTATCAGTTACTACCGGGGCAACTGTTCTAGAGGTCGACGAGACCACACCCTCCGACCTGATGGTCAGGGATCTTATTCTTGACCAGTTGGTCGAGAATATTTCTTTCGACCTCCAATCGGTGGATGTGAGGGATCTAACTAGCACTACTAGTTCGAGACTGGTGAAGTCAGTTGAGAAAAAAAGGGAAGGCGTGCGTGACGGACTTTGCTCCAGCGCGCTTCAAGCTCAAAACCAAGAAGACGACGAAGTACATATACTTGAAAGGAAAACTTATGTAAGTACTTACCTCTGGTGTTCTGAGGTCTTAAACTTCTTTTCTTCTTTGTTTATAGGTCCTCCGGTGTACCGATCGCTTTCGACCAGAGCACCCCTCAGGAAAAGGCTCCTGAGGAAAAAGAGGTCAAGCCAACCCCTAAGCAGGTGGCGGCCCCAGTGCCTACTCAGGAACCCATGGCGGCTCCAACCCCACCTATGGAGGTGGAGGTTCCTGAGGAATCTCAGCAGGTTCCGACTCCTGCAGGGAATTCTCCTCTCCGAGTCGCCTTTCCTCATCGCCCCCGGATCTTCAATGATGAAGATCTTGATGAGGCTTGGGGGAGAATTTTGGACCGTCAAGCAGAGACGAGTCCCGACTCTATTTTTACTGAATATAACAATGTGGCAATCCAGGTAAACTTCCACGATCACTTTTAATAGCATTTCCCTTAAACTTTATTTAAAATAAAAAGTAGCTGCTATTTTGTAGCATTTGGTGGAAAATTTCGCTGTGGTCAGAGGATTGACCCAGCGAATAAAACACTTGGAGAAAAAGAATTTTGAATTAGAAAGTAAGTACCCTCTTAGTGTCTTCCTCTCTCCTTCTTTACCATTTGGCTCTTTTTTCTGTTAACCAATTTTTCCCTTTATCGTATTTGATAGATTCAGAGAAATTTAAAGAAGAAGTTATAGCTAAGGAAGCCATAAGATCCAAGCTCAAAGAAGAATACCAAAACAAGTACCGATCGATCGAATACCTGACGACCAGTGTAACATCCCAAGTTCTGTTACCAAAATTAAAATCAATAAAGTTATTATTTTGTTGGATTTTCTGAATTTGAAAGAGTTGTATTGCTTTTCCTGAATTTCCTAAATTTTAAAAGGAAAAAAATAAAATTTATTGAGTTTCCCAAGGTTTTATTGGATTTAAAGTTTAAAAGGAAAATTTAATTAATTTCTTGAATTTTCTGGATTTTAAAAAGGCTTTTCCTATTTTCCAGAAATTAAAAATAATTTATGTGCAAAAATAAAATTCAACTTTAAGTTGGAATTAATTTTGTTAAGTTCAAATTAACTCAAGGAATTTCTATGAATTTTTCTAGAATTTTTGGACTTTATTTGCTATTTTCTACAAGGCAAAGTGATTTAACTCAATTTTTGAAATTATTAAATCAATCTAAATTTCCTAATTTATCCTGGGCCGAAACCCATCCTTCCCGGCCTTTTTCTTTTTCTCCCTCCAGCCCGTTCGGTCCACAACAGCCTGCCTTCCCTTTTTCCCCTCTGTCTCACTACCATCGGGTCCCACCCGCCAACCTCACCCCCACCCTTCTCATTTCTCCCATCTTCTTCTCCAACCGCCAGCGCCATTGCTGCCCAACCGGAGCTCCCACCGCCGCCATTTCTGTTCCTTTTTTCCCGCGCACACGTGCGTGTCGTCATCTCCTTATCTCGCCGCCTCATTCCCTGGCCATATCCCCTTATCTTCGCAGCCGATTGCGCCGCAACACAGCCAAACCCACAACCGCCGCCGTGTCCCTCGCGAGCTCGATCTCATCCCCGGCCACCCCTCTGGCACTATAAAATGGAGCCTCATGTGCCTCTCCCTCTCCTCATCCTGTTCCCTCAACTTACCGCCCCTCTCTTCGCTTCTCGCCGCCGAAATCCGCAAGTAAAGCTCGCCGGCCGCAAGGTTCTTTTTCGACGATTACCTCACCGTTGACGACACCCTTCCACCTCCAACCACGTCGTTGGTATCACCACTGTGCATTCCACACGAGGCTCTCCTCGGCGCTGCTGGAACCCTACCGGCGCTCTACCTCCGCCGTGAGTCGCACCTCGCCGCCGCCAGGCACCTCGCCGCCGACGATCCCCTCACGCCCTAGTGCCACCAATGTGAGCCTTGGACTCCCCATCTCTCCCTCTATCTTTTGATGCCCTCGCCGCCGCCGCCGAAGCTGCTGCTCATCGGAGCTCTTGGCTCCGTCTTGTGCAAATCGTTAGCAAGCCACGTACACACCACGTCATGGCCACGTGTGCGCCAACTCAGCCAACCCACCCACGTGTCATCCACGTGTTTGCACACATCGCTTTTCTGTTTTTCTTTAAGAAATTAATTCGGCCGGAAAATCAAAATCAGTTGTTGACGCAGTAAACTCTTTTCCTTTAGAAAAACAATTCCCTAAATCCTAAAAATCCATTTTCATCATTTCATGTGATTTTCAATCTTCAGAGAGCCCGTTCTCCTTCGTTCGAGCTTCGATTCAAGTGATTCAAATTCATAAATTCATATAAAATCAAGATCTAGCTGTCAAACTAAAATTATTTAATTTGAAGTTTATTTGAATTTGGCATATTTTCGCGTATAGATTTCGACGACTTCGAAGAGCCAATTTTCGACACCGCTTCAGAACAACGATTAATCAAGCAAGGCAAGTTACATCTTTGATCATATTCGAATCCCATTATTTAAAATAATTAAAATTCTGTTTTAAATTATTGCATGCTTATTTATACTGAAGTTGATTTAAATCCCTGTTTTAAATTTATAGTTATTCCTAATTCCTTTGTACATCCAAATTTTGACATTGAATGAGACATACCTTGACACCTTAGATGAAAATCTAGTTTATGCAATATTATGAACTAGAATATTTTGAGAAAAATTATGCTTAGCTATGCTTAGACCTGAAATGTTTAATTTGGGGATTTTTAGCCAAAAATCAAATGTGGTTTAAATTGTATCCATAGCATTGGTGTGCTATGGAAGTTTGCAAATGATTTTTTAAAATAAAATAAAATCAAAAACTGGTTTGTACTTGGGCAAAACAGATAGTTGGTGGGTGCAGGTTTATGCATGAGCTCAATGCAGTGAATGGTTGAAGCCCAGGGATTGTTTTGGAAGTTGCCCAGTCAATTAAGAACTGGTCTGTGAGCTGCGGATTGTAAAGACATTCCGTACTACCACATGTCTAGTATGGAATTGACCTAGCTAACTAATTTGCAATGTTTAAATGTGGTTGTGCCATCCGGTTGTGTGGGTGTCGTGAAGACCTATTGTTAATACTCACATGGCGCCAGAGGGGGTTATCATTTGGTGCGAAGCCTACGGTAGCAAAACCTTAGCGGACATAACTACTTTGGGATGGCGTATTGTAAAGGCCTTGTGATAATCACTTAGTCGCACACCTTCGGAAGTGTGTCAGACGGACATTAAAAGTTGATTATCTTTTGTAGGTAAAGTTGTACAACCTCTGCAGAGTGTCAATCTATTCGAATAGCTGTGTCCACGGTCATGGACATGCTGAGAAAAACCTTTCGTGGATTAGACTATGATTTTGTTTTAAGAATGATTTGACAAAAATGATTTTACGGATGTTTATTCCATGTGGAAAATTTGGGTAGAAAGCCTGGTGTAAGGGGTTAGGCTTTCACCATTTGTGTATGGAGGTTTATCCTACAATCAAGAATTGATGAATAAAAAAATAAATTTGATTTTAGATATAGTATAACTGCTTTTGAACTTACTATTGTATTTAAAATGTCAAAAATTGCTTTTGCACAAATAACCATATAAGCCTTCCTTTGATATATCCTTGCATGCATTATAGTTTGTTATTGAGTGTAACTTGCGAGCACGGAAGTTGTGGTCACCCTTACTTAATACAAATAAATTTTAGAGGAGAAGGACTTCGCTACTGGTGTGGATTGTGACGACTAGGCCACTACCCCAGTCGATTGCATGTGGCAGATCAGCTGGACTCTACTACATCTTCATCGTCTTCCGCTGTGTTTGTTTATTGTTGGCTTGTAAACCTTTCTTCTAATAAACTCTGATTATTATTCAATAAATGCATGATATGAATCAGCTATCATTTTTATTTGATTGTGTACACTAGCTGTTCCTGGACTAGTGTGTGAAACACAGAGAATCTGGGATCTTTCGTTCCCGGGTTCGACAACCAGGCACAAGGAAGTCCTTGAAACTATCGAAAAGAAGAGCGAAGGTAACCGGTCGTAGACTCGACTAGTGTACTATCTTTTTCTAGTCGTATGTACTCATTCTTTGGTCTACTCGTGTAGAGAAAACTCAAGCATTGAAGAGAACAGAAAAAGCTCTTGAGTTTGAGCGCGGTAAGAAGGCAACCTTTGGACATAATCTTGAAGAGAAGGTCAAGGCTTTTAACAAGATGCTTTTCGATACGGGATCGAAAATGCAACTGCCCAAGTTAGGAGATCCCATGGAGAAGATCAACTTCCTTGGCCAACAACTCGAAGACCTCAGGAGCTTGCTAAAGACTACTCGAGAGAACCATGCACATACTTTGTTTATAGCTGTCAAAAATGGAGTCAGTTTTGCTTTGATAAAGCTGAAGGCCTCCGACCCCACCATAAATCTCCAAGTTGTTGAGGAAGACGTCAACTGCTCGGGAGATGAAGCAACCAAACTTTTCGAGGAAATGACACCTCTCGAAAACAAGGTCGTGGAAGAAATGGAGGTCAGATCTTCGACACACAGTGATCAGTTTGGTGATCCTAAGGAATAGTCTATTGTAATATAAGAAGTATGAATGTAAGGAGCTTGCCTTTAATCATCAGTAAAGTCTATGTTTTGTCTTCTCAAATTCGTTGAGTACTCATATATTTCCTAGCCCCCGATTATAGTACAATAGACCAAGAACAAGAGCAAAAGCTATGACTATAGTACAAAATATGTGTTGATTATGTTATAAAAATGATCTATCAGCAAACTTACACATAATTTCAGTGTGTTTTGGCAAAGACACGTTTTTTGGATGTCCATCAGCAAAGGGCGACAAAGTTGACTGCCTTATAGCCAATTGTGCGAATCTATAAATAGGATTCTGTTATATAAAGAGGACGATTGATGATGAATGAAAGAGCTCTACCCTTATACCCCGTGTCTCCCTTTGGTGTTCATTGGTGTGATCGGATTGATTGTCTCCCGATTACGACACCGATTATTCAACACGTTATCAGCATGAATTATTCTTCCATCCAATCAGTATGTTGTTCGAGATCCCTCTATTCCAATCTCCGAGATCTATAATTTAATCTGGTATATTAAATTTTAGAAGCCTAGATTATACTATTATAGCTAATTTTTTTCCTAATCCCATGATTTCTATGCATCGGCCCAGTGGCGGAACCACCCCCGGGGCAAGCCAGGGCGGCTGCCCCGGGTCTCCCGGGCGAACACAAACCCCTCGGCCAGCCCACCGGCAAGCCGCCATCACCCGTCGCCACGACTCCAACCTCTAGGCATGAGTGAGCTGCTCCTGCGCGCAGGTGCGCCACGTGCCCATGTGGACCGTGGCCGTGGGCCGAGTCCGAGGCTCCGAGGTAGGCAGCCCAAGGCCCAAGCAGAGCGGCCAAGCCATGAAGCCAACTGCCAACACAACCCTAAATCCCCATTTTGGCATTTCCCCATTTTGATTCCTCCTCTTCGGTTCTTCATTCTTCCTCCCGTTGGGGCGTTGGGCTACGACGCGTGGGGGATACGACCATACGGGGGTCGGGCTACTCCACGGGCTGGCGGTTGAGGGGCAAAGGACGCTGGGTCAGGCTTGACGCGTGGCCTTAGCAAAGGCTCCTTGAGGCTTGAGTAGTGTCCGAGAAGCTAGCCACCGTCCACCGAGCCATCGAGGTCTGACCGTTCAAGCCTCCGAGGCTGAGGCAGGCAGGCCGTCCGCCGTCGAGCCGTCGCAAAGTCGCAGCGCAGGTGAGGCACTGAGCGTCTGAGGCTCTAAGCTTGAGCATTGTTTTGATTTTTAATTTCCTGGAGTTACAGAGTACAATTTTAGTATTGATTACTGAAATATTGCAATGCTTCTGATTTCTGAAGCCACTGTGAGCAATCCTAGAGTACAATTTTAATAAATTTTGATTTCTTGTAGGTATTTGACAATTCTAACGTATTTAACATCATTAGTTATATTAACTATTGAATCATATTGTGCCTCGGTATTTTTTACACTAAAAGTTCGCCCCGGGTCTTTCGAATTCCAGGTTCCGCCATTGCATCGGCCTGACGTCGCCGCCAATGCTGGCCCGATTCCGACCGCCACCTCCATCAGTCCACTACCGACCAATGACTCGCTGGACCGAAGCCGTGCCGCCGCTTTGTTGACCTCCCGCATTGACTTTGCCACCTATAGCCGGATCCGCGACGCCCCATAGCCGCCACACCACGTTGCCAAGGGACGGCCGGCTCCACGTGCTACGCCCGAGGCCGAGCCGTCGAGTCGAGTCCTTCTAGGACGACCGAGTCTCCGTGCTGCGCCGCCGGTGTGTTTCCCCCGAGGTCGCAGCCGTGATGCGCCGTGGTTCTCCGCGACAGCGTGAGTCGGCCATACTGCCGTGAGTTGGCCGACCCGCACCGTGCAAGGCGCCTGAGGCCACCTTTGCACCATGTGACCACGAGCGCTTGAAGCCACCGCCGCTTGTGCCCGAGGCAGCCGCCGGGTGTGCCCAAGGCCATCCCGTCTTCATGAAGCGCCGACGATCGCCAGAATCGCATGCGCTGACGCCCGTCGCCTGATGCAACGCCACTCGCCACCAAATGTACCGCATTCGTTCGGCCTCCGCTTCTTCGATGATGACACGCGAGCCTACCACCGGAGTCGCCGCATGCCCTGCCGCCCGCTGCTAGGGTTGGGAACCCTAGCATGCGGTATACCCAGGCCAAGCAGGCCACATGGGCCGTGCGAGGAGATGGGTCGAATTCTTTGGCTCAAATCGCGAGGAGAATTTTGTTAAAAGGTCACTGGAAAAATTAGGAAATTACATCCATTTTCGGATTTAAGGATTTCTTGCAGCAACACCCCTGGATATGTATGCTCTACGATATTTTTATAACCTAGACCCTCAGTTTTAGGTTAATTACTTTAACAATATATTTATTTTATGCAATAACCCTAAAATAATCTTAGAAATTGCTTGTTTAGGTATATGACCTTCCATAATTTTGTGAAACCTTAGACCTAGTACACCTTGGAAGCATCATATTTTTATGGTTTATTTTTTCTGGTATTTTGTGTTTTGGGAAATTAATTAATGGGTTTAGTAATTCTAAAAATTACTTTCAAACCTTAAAAAATTATCAGAAAATGCCAAAAAATATTAGGAAATTTATAAAATTGTCTACTTAATAGATAAAATTAATCTATTATTTGGTGCTCATCTCATGCATTTAAAATTATTTACCAGCTGTGAACATAGAGAAATTGCATGAATTTTGTAGGATATGTTAGACATCACTAAGTGGATATTTGCTTGTCCTGGATAGTAGCAATAATAAGTCCATGCTATGATCTATGGAGACTTGCAGCAATCTCCTAGTTATCTGTTAGCTTTGTAAATATGTCACTTTGCTGCATGAGTCACAATAGTAGTATAGATGCAGCTCCTACCGAGCCTAGTCCTGCTCATGATGAGCATCTCTTATCTTTTGCCTTAGGCTAAAAACTAATTATGTATTAGTTTGTTATTTCCCAGATGTCATAAATAAAATAATGGTCTAAGTTGTTCTTTTAAAGACTTATCGCCTGCTGAATAGTTGATTAAATATGCTTAATAGAACATTTATTTTGCCAGTAGCATATCTTACCAAGAGTAAAATAATTAATCTGGCATGGATAAAATTTGTAAATTATATGCCTGAAAATTGAAAATACTTTGCCGTGCCTTGCTAACAATATATTAGACATGTACTCTTGATATCTACTAAGTCTTAATTCACTAGCTTATAATGCGCGAATACCCAGATGACAAAAGAGAAACAATTTTTCCTAGTAGCACCAGAACAAAACTAGTCATATGTTGATATCTGATGGAGTAATTTGGCTAGAAAACACCATAATCCTTAAATAACTTACACCCTAAGACTTAGAGTCTATATAACACTATCCTGCACTACACTAATTTCTTAATTGAAGAACTTTGTAAGCAGAATGTTACATAGTATGTATATTGTTTTCATGCCAATAAAATTGTACTCATGTTGAAGTATGATTGCAAATCTTTGCTAAAAAATAGAGTTGATTCCAAGCAAATGCCTGATGCACACGCTATCACTCTGTATTTTTATAGTTGGTGTAAAAAGGGGAGGAAATTGGGCATGTGTGGGATATTGGAACCTACGAGGCATAGGAAAAAATGTTCAAAACAAGAATCATGGTAGGCACAATGGCATATCCTAGGTCAAAACCAAAAGCAAATTACCCTGAAGCGATAAACTAATCAAGTTTATTTTGGAAGATAATAAAAGTAAATTGCATTATTATTATTATCCTTATCTAGTTGACATGGATAATGACATTTATGGCATTACTGATATCCATACGGCTGGAAACCACAATCATTTCAAACCACGAAGGGAAATTGATTAGTGCCTTTAATAATATGTTAACCGCCAGCATGCGGGAATGCACACGGCAAACCGATGACTACTTAACACAGTCGCATGTATACCATGTTGGCTACACATCGAAGTGTGTCATACTCATCTTAAATGACACATGCATATCGGTAAATGCAATTTGCAACTGCATTACCACCAGAAGCCATATCACTTGCTTGAAACAAATATAACTCCCGAAGTAAAATATAATGACCTATTGGATTTTGTTGATCCTGAATGATCTAAATTTGGCCATGTTGATTATGGCATTACAAACTAAAATCAGACATGCAATTTATCACCCTGAATTAAAAAATGGTGTTCCCGTTGAATAATAAATATTCCCGTCAAATAATTATTCTATTTCAGTGATTCAACTAGATTCCAGAAGAAAATCTAGTTTTTCCGTGCAGATTAAGTCTGGCCAAATGTTTTATGTTCTAACATTATATTTATGTTCTTGAAGAGCATCCTGTAGATTTATAGAACATACTACTTACGACCACAAGAAAATATGTTGTGTAATTATAAACTTGAAGTTTAATGATCCAAATTATTTAAAATATGGTATGAGTAATTGGATCAAAACTTGGGCAAATAATAAAGAAGCTAGACTATAGAATATATCTACCAACTCTCGAACCCCCTGTATGGGACCTTCGTCGCAGATTAATAACTAACCAGAAGTTGAAATAACCTACAGAATGTTAGGATTATGCAGTTTTGTTGCACTGCACTGATAAAAGGCTAGCTCACTACATATAGTTATCAAACCCCTTGTTAAAATTAGTGTGTGTTGGAAGAACCAAACATTTCCCACATAATATCACCATTGTAGCATACACTTTTGGGCCACCAGTTGTTGGAGATAATATTGGATCTGAAATTCTATCAATCATGTACCCATGATAGGAGAATTTTATAGTATGCTATTAATAAAGATCGAATCTTGACATTAGGGGGAGAGAAATGCCCACAAGTTCGAATATCGTGATATTTTCAGACGGAAAAGATCTTTAGCACTAAGATACAAGCACTAGTCAAGCTAAACTTAAGGTTTAGTTTATGCTCATGTGCACTAGAAGAGAGGAGTCTGCCAGATACTTTCCAATTATGGAGGAGTTATCATAGTATTTACTTGTAGTAAATACGTCGCTAAAAGTGGAATACCCTGGGTTGATTAGTATATCCACCTATGGGAAATCGACTTATTGGTCCTTGATCTAAAAGTTGTCGACAACCTCTTTATCTCTACAATTGCTAAAGTTTCTCTAATGAGAACACGAATCTGGAACCAAAGTATATGACCAAGCGCTTGAAGCGTTCATATCGGGTCAAATAAATGAAGCATCTGAGGCTGAACCATAATTGATAAATAAAAGTCTTCAAACCAGCTAGTTTAGACTTGATGGGTCATTATGAATATAATGAGGTGGTGAAAGCTATGGTTCAAAGGTCCTCATAGGGACCGTTACTCTCCTATTATGAATAAAATAATGTTCTGTTACATAATAATTCTGGCAAATGGCTTGAACGAATAAATAAAATATGCAGTAAATGGGGTCTGAAAATCCTTGACGAGATCCGGGAATGACTAAAAAAATCCTAGTAAGAAAGGAAATAAAATCGCAATATAGATATAAACTCATACCCCAATAGTCTCTTATCTGTAGAAAGAGCATCTCCTTGAAGGAAAATTATCTTACTAGTCGACCTCTTAATCACACCAATGAACATATGATCCATAGAAGTGAACAAGGACCCATCAAAACCCGAAAGTATGTAACAAGGAACCTAAAGACCAAAAGCGTGTTGCATAAGCACTTATAAAATGCATCTTCCACCAGAAGTTTCCACCCGGAGATACTTGCAAAATATTAAGACCCTGAAAAGTTACTAGAATGGTGGTTTCCTATAGTACCATGAAGGTACGATATACATTGGTAATATTGACAATTAATTCCCTAAATGCCAAAACTAAGACTGGTTATATTTTTACTCTATACTTGGCCAACCATCATTTATAGATCTGCAGAACACACCATTGGTTGTAACTTTAACCACCCGGAGATACTTGCAAAATATTAAGACCCTGAAAGGTTTCGATAAATCGTATCCGAAAGGCAAACGACTTTGCAACTAATATTACCCCCATATCCTCTGCAAGGACAATCTACTTGTGCTTCACAGTCAAATAGTGATATTCGATAAGTTAAGCATGTTACTATCCAATAGTTTTATCCTAAAATCTCCTGATGAGTAATATGATATTTATATGTAAGACTCTGTATTGTGATAATCTAGTTGATTTGATCACAATATCATTGCCTATATTCATTTTCGAAAAATGTAGGAAAGGCATTAGAGCAACAAGATTTAAACTGAAGTTGTCTTCGGGGGGAGCATATGCTAAACACTCATCATCATACTTGATATTTTGAAAATCTTAATTTTAGTCAAGCCTAAAAGGTGTTGATACGAAGATTACTGCTTAAATTTACCTTAAAGGTTTCACCACTTAACAATTTAAGATCTAGTTGGTCGATAATATTTACCTTAAAGGTTTTACCACTTAACAATTTAAGATCTAGTTGGTCGATAATACAAAGATCATGCATAGATCCTGATGATTATTACTAAATCTTGAAGATATACTAGCTATATGTCAAATCCCTATAGTGCAAAATCTCATAATGGATTTATATTTCTTTGTGGTGGTGCAGTCATCTCTTGGTAGTCATCTAAGAAGACATTGGTGGCTACTTCTACCAACCATTCAGAGATTGTAGCACTATATGAAACCTCACTTGAATGTGTTTAGCTTAGACGTGTGATTAACCACATTTGAAAGTCTTCTTGCATTGATATCGTCAATACCACCTTAATTATCTATGAAGATAATGCTGCTTGTATTACACAAATGCAAACGGGTTATGTCAAGAGCAACATCTCGAAGCACATTGCTCCTAAATTGTTCTATCCTCATGAACTCCAGAAACATGGTGAGGTAAAGATCCTGCAAACAATTTTTTGTGAAAATCTAGCTGATTTATTGGCCAAGTCTTTGTTTGTATCCATTTTCCAAAGATGCACTCGTAGTATTGGAATGAGACAATTGAAAGAGTTGCAGAGTTCAGGGGGAGTAAATCCTTAGATCATAACCCTTATCAAATCCTGAGGATTTATCCAAAATCTTGAAGATTTAATCCCAAATATTAAATGGTGTACTCTTTTCCTTGGTGAGTTTTCTTGAAGTTTTCTGACATAAAGATTTTTAATAATGCAACAAGTGTAATGCAACTTAAGGTTTTTGGAAGGAGTTTTTGACGAGGCATATGCGCGGCGTGGTATTTGCCCAATGAGAGTGTTGTGAAACCTAGGGTTTTATGGGCATACCAAAATACCCCTTGAAGGGTTCTACTCCTTTAATCTGTAAATAAGGCTTCATTATGTAAATAGGATGATTGATGATGAATGAAAGAGCTCCACCCCTTACTCTGTGGGTGTGTTTGGTTCGGTGAATCAGAGCATACATGTACGGGATGGTCCTTAATATGCCCCCGTCCTTGTGTTTGGTTGAGTGAACCGAACCAACTCATCCTAGATGGGGTCATACATATTATGATAATATTCTCCAAATATGTTGTACAGAACGATTCCACAAAAACGGGCGAACCACACGGTACATGGACGATCGTGTCACCTCTGTTACCCCCTCTGCATCTGTGTATACATCACTGACGAGTGGGCCATGCCAATTAGTGGACAGTTAAAATAATTAATTTAGTTAAATACTTCTTTTGTAATTAAGGTAAATTTAATAATCGTGCTAATATTTTAATAATTAATCATGCTAATATTCCTCTGTGTATACAACTCATTCAACTTCATACCTCGAACCAAACGCCATCTTGAACCATCCCATTCAAGCAACAACAAAAAATCTTGAATTATCTCATCCCACTAACCAAACACACAAGTTGTATCATATCATCCAAATCATCACATCCATCATGTACCATCACATCCCATTCACCCTGGTTCACCTAACCAAACACACTCTATCTCTTTTTTGTGTGTTCATTGGTGTGATTAGATTGATTGTCTCCCGACTACGACATCAATTATTCAACAAATAGATATTAAAATGCCTAATTTTTTTTTGCTATTTTGGCACATTTTTGCCCCGTATTTACAAGAATGACCGTCTTCGATTTTTTTTTGCAAAATTGGCCCCCTGCTGCACGGCCACCATGTGGTAGGCCCTCCCCACCCGCCATGTCCCTGGCTCCCGCACGGCCACCATGCGGTGGCCCACTCTTCTCTCTCCTCCCGAAATTAGGGTTTCAGCGCGAGGAAATTAGGGTTTCATCGTGATTTCAACGTTGTTTGTAAAAATTTTAAAAATATACAATATGAGTTCAAAAAATTATGAAATTTTATATGGAGCCTCCCAACACAGCGTACTTGTTTGTGTAAATTTTCTATAATTTTATTTATTCCAAATTTTTCTTGCAATTTCATATAAGTGTACTGTTTGTACGAATTTGTAAATGTAGAAAATGAGCTCCAAAAATTATGGATTTTGTTTTGAAGGCTCTTCACACAGTGGACTTGATTGTGTAATGTTTCAACAATTTTATATGTGTTCTGGAATTGTCTCCGAAATTTAGGATTTAGGTCATGAAAATATGGATTTTAGGTTCCAGAAATCAGGGTTTCATGATTTCATGTGACTTGGAATGTATGGGGAAAAAAGTGCATTGCAACTCCATTAGTGCAGGAGTACACACATAACAACCAAAATATGCGTACAAATATAGCAAAACAAAATATAAATACAGATATACCAAAATATAATCACATAACACGGGATATAATATGGCTCGCTCGTCTGAGCCACTACCCTCTACTCGTTGCGGGTGCCTCCACGTACGCCTAGATATTTTGCGTCGGGCATGTCCCGTGGGATACGTGAGCCGGTCCAGAGAGTGCGTGTCGGATCAAAGGCAGTACGGAGACCGTTGAGTGGGCTGGGGTGCACCAGTAGGCTAACTCTAGCCCAACAGAGTCTGATAAGCGTACATGTCATCCTGATGAGGCATGCCGACCTGGGGGCCACCTCCGACGACGAACTCTATAAATTCATTCCCAGTTTGTCCGCCCCCAATGTACGATGCCTGCAAATCTGGTCGTGCGGATGAGCTCTGGCCTTGGACGTACAATGTGCCAGCCAACCTGGATGAGCTCTAGCCTTTGACGTACGGTGGGACAACGAACCTGGAGGAGCTCTGCCCTGTGTACGCTCCAAACTCCTGCCATGGTCTAAACCCTAACGACGTGTACTGCTCCCTGGTGGAGCTAGGAGGCCCATATCATCATCATCAGTCGACATGAACTGGCCTTGACCCCCACAGTCAACTGAAGGCTGCAAGATGGTACGATGTTAGTACAGATAAACACTCTGGACATCAACTGAGAATCTCGTACCTCCTGGATGTGCAGTGCAGATGACCAAGGCGGAGTGCTAGTCTGTGTACCGAACACGGACATTAAAAGTGATTCATCCTGATGGACTTGCGGTGGGAGAACGACGTGAATACACGATGTTAGCGGTACGTAAGGCATAACCAAAAAACATAACATAGATTTGTACAAAACTTACCTCCCCGCTGATCTGGCGTGCAGATGACCGACGGGGAATGCTACGACACCGGCCGAAGTCGCTAGGTCATGGTGACCTAGCGGGTGAGCACGCCCCCCCCCCCCACTTGGTGCCCGATGCGCAGGACGTCGACCGTCGAACGACCATAGCTCCAGTTCTTTATTATCTTATTCAACTCCGCGAATGCGTACTTCAAAGTTTCTAGCATCCCCGTCGGTGTTGTGTCGGGGCTGTGGATGGCGGGCTCCGATGCGTTGCACCTGCTCCAACTGTACTGACATACATAACAGGTTCATTAACGAAGAGTACAAATATCATCAAAGAAACGACCAGAGGTTGTAAGTGTCTTACGGTGTCGTCACGCTGCAAAGCGCTGTGACGATCGAATGAGCAGCGGAGGCTCTGCTGGTGTGTGACCTACTTTGGGCGCTCTGGTGGAGGAAGGGTGAGTCTTGCGCGCGACCGCGGCACGTACCACTCCACGTACTTACCGTACGTCCAAACGTCGTACGGATGCTGCTCATGCAAGACATCCAAGTGTGCCCTCTTCATCTATGTCGTAGTCCACTCGTGCTGGACTAGTCGCCAGTCCTGAATATGCCAACCCACCCTAGATTGCCTGCATTTCTGAAAGGATTGATGTTAGAAAAGAAGACGTAAGAAGTGTAAATATTACTCGGATGAAGTTTGACTCATAGGTGTACGGCTCGCGACAGGAGCGTGCCGTCCGAGGGGCACGAGCTGGTGCACACCAAACTGCCACATGACGTGCAGCGGTGTGTAAGGCTCCACCGTATGTGCGAACACCAGGTGGCAGGTCGTCGTCCACATCCCTGCGTCCTGGATGCATTGCACGGACAGTCCGTGCAGCGCTACCATGTGCATGAACTCTGGATACCATGGAGTCCATATGATGTCGCTATCGTGCAACGACTCGAACTCATTATGGAACAACGAGTAGCACCTCACCGGTCTGTCCTTGGCCCAGCGTAGACGGGCAGCAGTCCACTGTAAGCCCATCGTGGGCCCATCTATCTGGTCATCCGGAACAACCTACGGGTGCACCGCTCTCTCGATGGACGACCGCCTAATAGAGAAGTGCTCTCAATTCACAGCTGCAGGAGCACGTAGCAGACGGCCAGGTTGGGGGTACCACTAGTGCTGCGCCATGAAGCGTCACACAACCCCCGGTATGTGGCACAAAGGACGGCTGATCCCCAACTATACTGAGGTATCGGTCCAACCTCCGCGTCAACCAAAGACTTGACGCCACGAACGAAGCTGAGGTAGCACCAATCGCCTTGTGTGGTTGGAAACAGGACCCAACAAAAGAGGTGAAGAAGGTAAGCAACGAGGTGCGTCCTAACAACCTCGTCAGATGCATCCTTCGAGCATTGACCGAAGTGCCTCAGCCAATTCTGGGGGGACGCTGCATGCACGCTCCGAGACAAGTTCGCAGAACCGATGCTCCAGCCTGGCCTTCTAGTCCGCCGGCGAAGGGCCCAGAGCAAGTGGCTCACCCTGGATCAGGAGACCGATCAAGAACGAGGCGTCCTGCGGAGTGACTATCATGTCACCCCACCGAAAGTGGAAGGTGTGCATCTCGGGCCTCCACCTGTCGACAAGTGTCGACAGCAGGCTGGCGTCTAGGGTGAACTAGCATCCAACGGAGACCATCTTCGCAATGGACAACAAGCTCATGTCCAGAAGGATTGGGACGTGGCGATCGTCCAGGTCCCAGTAGTCCCTCTCGACCGAAGCAACGGGGGCAGAGGGCCATCCGCGTCATCGACGATTCACAGCTTGCACCGGTGGTCCTCATCTTAGAAGTGTTCCAGAAGTGCCGGTAAAGACATAGCTTGCAATAGATGAAATAGAGGGAATATTAGTGAGAATATTGGTAATGACCATAAAATACGGCAAATTAAAAATTAGGACCAGATGTACACTAATTTACTAGTACAAAATTGATAATGACAATAAAATACTGCAAGTAAAAAATAACGACCAAATGAACACTACAAATTAATGTACACTAATTTACTAGTACAAAATTAAATACGACTATTTAAACATGACTTAATTAGTTAAGACTAAATTGATTAGGGCTAAAACTAATTTTTGCAGCAAAATAATATATGTTACATAACGACAATAAAAAAGTATGCACATATTGTTCCAATAATTTCTTGAATGTATAGCTTAGCATTACAACTTGTGAAACAACAACATAATTCTTTCAGATGTCTAGATAATTTAGGTATTGTTGATGATGCACTTGATGAAACATTAGCTAAGCATAAAACATTTGATGAATCAAACAGCATAGTTAGGCCATGGACAAAGTGAGTGTGATTGAACTTGTTTTGGCAAGCCGTGGTCACTGACCAAACATGCGCTATGCCTCTAACTAATTTACATTGCTAAACAACATGTCCTACACGGCTTATCCAGTTGATGATGAAGATATGGTGGGAAGAAATGTTTGCACCTAAAGTTGGGCTAATTAAGATTCTGTAATACTTAAACCCTACAATCTTATATTCTAGTCCGAGTTGTTACTTCTACATTGCACCAACTACATGATAGCTAGAATGACCATACAAACAATCCAAGCGACAGGTAGTTCAACTCCTTAAATCAAGATTTGTTTTATTTTCTAAATGACCCTAACTACAATTTTAAGATTAAACAAATCATTAAATATTAACCAGGGCTCTAGCAATTAACAAACATCCTGCATACATCTGCAACAAAATTCACGTGATGTAACCACTAATCAATTCTATAAACTAAATAAAAAAGGCTCATCCACGGGTTCGTACTAATCAAAGTACGAAATGCGTGCCACCATTAATATACTAGACTACGCAATAATTAGAATGATTTTTAGAACGCTATGTGAGAGCCCCTGGGTATTTAGCTTGTAACACTTAACCATCCACTTGGTCCTAGCATTACAAACCAAATATCCCGACTCTCGATGTAACATGTACCTCCCAGGAGCGGTACACATACACCATCACAAAATTTGAAGCATCAATTCCATACATAAGTCATTACCATACCGAGTCTTCATAATTTACAACACAAAAGAAATACAAGTTCAAATTACATAGAGAGGCTAACCGGCCAAATATAACAATCCAAAGTACTAAAAGTTGCAGTAGAACATAGCCATAAGATGGCACCAAAAGAAAGCAGACTGGTTTGCTTTTACCCACAAGGTAACCGACCGGGCCGCCAAGCTAGTCATCCTGCACGAAATTAGTCTCACAATAGTCAATCCCTTGGGGATCAACCTCCTCTGCAGTAAATAGACAATGCAGTTGAGTACAAAAACGTACTCGCAAGACTTACGAATAACAAACCTATACATAGCTACATGCAGGCTGAATCAAAGGAGAAGGTCGGAGGGTTCATTTTAAGCACAAAGCAATATTTTATTTGCAATAGTGTAATAGATTGAAGGCAGTTTAACAAAACTGTTTTTATTCGTTTAAATAATAGCAAGACAACAATTATAATCATAATTAACTTCCTGGAGGTGACTTCCCAACAACCACCACAACATAGCACGAATTACCCATTCGTACCACCCAATTTCAAGTTTTATCGAAAAATGTTGTAGTCTAATTCTTGCACGACCTAACCAAGCGTGTCCATAACCTAGGACGAGGCTATTCGAATAGATTATACCCTGCAGGGGTGTACAACTTTACCCACATGTCAGACCGCCTTTTTGCCAAGCTATAGAGCGCACTTCCTTAGATATGTCGGCAAGGCTAAGTCCTACGAGACGTTTTCCAATATTATGTATTAACTACGAGTCACCCGTATGGATAGGAACCCATACGTTGTGTCGAAATCATCGGTAAAGCTTCGGTCAACTACCCCTTGGGGTAAAGCCTCGGACAACTACCAATGCCCCTCCGTGTGGAGAACCTAGACAGGAACCCACCCCCGCACACCCAACAACAACAGAATATTTCTTTTTAACACAACACACAACCACCTCCCGCGACTCGGAGCTAACACACGCCAAAGTACTAAGTCAAGAGGGTTCCCATATTCCCTCATGTGGTTGCAAGCAAAAGTGCTTGGATCAGTGACACAAGTAATTCGGTCCTTATTGACTCAGGCACCAAGCATACACCCAACAGCACACCATCCAACCAATTTACCCAAGTCTAAAATATTTTGTTTTCAGTTTGAGTTTTCCAAATACATTATATACATGAGTACCCTGATCCAAGTATTTATAGTGATGATAGAATGACCATTGTCGAAGCGATGATCCCCATACTACCGTTCTAGGCATGGCTAAGCGACAACAACTCACATACTAAATATAAAGTGACTAGAGCCTATCCATTGAGCTCTAAATCACAGCGGACATAAACCTAGGCTCAGTGGTAAAGGATGTATATTTACCTACAGTTCAAGTAACTATTCAGGTAAACTATCACGAACTGAGAAAATACTTGTCAACATAGCATGCGTATATACAGTTGAAATTGAAATATTAGCATGCGAACATAATAGGATTAACGTGCATCAAAGGAAGAACTGCTTGCCTTGCTGAAGATAACTCGCTTGCTGCAGAGGATCACTCTTGTACTCAATGAATTCGCCGGAACCTAACAAAAGAATCAAGAAGAAATTATAAGAACGAATAACGCCGAATGAACTCCAAAACTCAAAATCATCCAAAAATCATGAAATTTACACACAAGGTAGAGCATGATTTTAAACGAATTTAGCAATAAAAAATCAATCGATTTGGATATTGCATGCAAAAGATATAGCCAAAACAATTCTATTGGAACATAAAATCAGGAAAAATAGGGCTCGGGTATTGTTCACCCGAAACCTAACTTTTTGCGAAAATTTCTAGAAGGGTGGTGACTTTGAAAATTTTATTGTAAACAGAGCACCACATGATATGAATAATGAAATTTGATTCACCTTATTTGGAGTTAAAATGAATTTCTTATGATTTTTCAAAGTCATGAAAGTAGTGCACAAATCAATTGTAAAATAAGATTTTTAGAGATAGTAACATGCTTAAAACTAATTCTACATTAAATTACAGTAACAGAGAAAACCAACAAAATTGATTTCACTCCATTTGGAGTTACAGAGAAATACTTTTGCATTTTTCAAGTTAAAACAATTTACAATGCACAAATAAACCAATTCAGAGTTTATAAAGGCATTAATACTTTTTATACTGAAGACTTCCTAGCTACAGACACTAACCTGGGGGCCCTAAGCAACAGTGTCCTAATTCTCTTAAAATTTGGAATTAAAATGCTACTGACAAACGGGACCCGCTTGTCATCCACACATCAGAGAATAAAACCGACACTAACTATGCGTAGCATTAATGATGTCCTAAAGACTAGGATTCAGCTCTAATGATTAGCTACAGTAATGGTTGAAGTGTCCGACAATAGGGCTCGCTTGACCACGAGCTTGACCGGAGCCCTGCCAACGATTCCGGCCATGGCGGCGCGAACCAAGGGCAAGGATGGGTTCCTAATAGTATTGCGCACCTAATGGGGTGGTTACTGCGACTGAGGTGGCTCGCACCAGCAGCTAGCTGAAGAGGAGTGGCACAAGCACTACGATGAACATGCATGAAATAAACGAACTCTGCATTGTCCACTTAAGCGGGTGCCAAAGCATCTAAGAGCTATAAGGAGGCTACCTAAAGCTATGAGAGGTTTGGAGACAAGCTCGGAGCTGGTCAGAGTTGTGTCGGCGACGAAGAAGTCCACGGCGGCGACACGGTTCAATGAGGAGAAGGCTTCCTAGGCAACCATAAGGACGAGGAATGGTTAGGATAGCTTAAAGATCATTAGAGGATGCTCTAGTAGCAAGGAATTGAAAAATTCTTTATCGATCGGAGCTGGGGACGATGAATAGGGTTTTTGGCCGGCAATAGAGAAACTTCCAAAACCGAGAGCTCTTGCGGTGCATTGTCCAAATTAGATGAGTGGAACTCTTACTCATGCTCAAAGGCACGATGTGACGTGCAAGAACGAGGGTAATACTCACCGAGCACGAAGTTAGCACTGTGATGCCCTCGGGTGCGCGCCCTGGAGCTGAGAAATGGCACAAAGATGACCCGAAACCTACAAGCAACCACAGAGGCTCCAATAAGCTAAAACGACAATGGCATGCAAGAAGGAAGCTAAGGGACTTTGTAACACCCTGGCCCAAAATTCGCTCAATGCCTAGCCCACCGTGGGGCGGACCCGCGCACACATAGCACCCCACTTACACTTTCGTCCTCGCTTCGTGTAAAAGGGTTAACCGGGAGGTGCTATGTTTGGACCCAACAGGCATTATATACTAGTACAACTCACTTTAGACAAGCAATGTGGGACTAATCCTACCACACAACTACTCATGGGCCACATGGGCCGCATACGAGTAGGCCGAGGTATTACATTCACCCCCTTAAGGGCCGACGCTCTCGGCAAGACATCATCTGCTGACAAATGCCTGTAACCACCCCTCGGTACACGTCCGTGCGTCCCAAAGGTTGCACATATGCCATGCCGTGTGTTCACTCCGGGACCACACGCGCCATGCGCCATATGCCCGCTACTCCCTGGCACGCGTGCAGCAAATAAGGTTGATGCTCGATACCATTTGTAACACCACGCCCAAAATTCGCTCAATGCCCGACCACACATGGGCGGATCACACACACATAGCACCCCACTTACACTTTCATCCTCGCTTCGTGTAAAAGGGTTAACCCGGAGGTGCTATGTTTGGACCCAACAGGCATTATATACTAGTACAACTCACTTTAGACAAGCAATGTGGGACTAATCCCACCACACAACTCCTCATGGGCCACATGGGCCGCATACGAGTAGGCCGAGGTATTACAGACTTGGTGGTGAGGAGTTTACTGAAGAACTGAGCTCAAGGGACTCGGTGGTGAGGAGCTTACTGAAGAACTGAGCTCAAACGAGCTTCCTTCTCCTCGGCCGAAAAGCGGAGAAGTGAGGAATTGCTAGGGTTTAGAGGTGACTTATGCTCGGGGAGATAATGGAGTGGAGGCGGCGTGAAACGGAGGAGCTCCAGGAGTGGTTGTTTTGGGCGGTGGCTCACGGCGTTGACGGGCGGCGCAGCATGCGGCGGCGACGTGGCGTACGCACTCTATGCGAGCCAACGAAAGGAAAGAGACGAAACTAACAAGTGTGCCCAGCGTGGCAGCGACACACACGCGCGCGAGAGCGACGTTCGGACCGGTGTGGTTAGATGGTTGGGCTGGATCAATTGGCTCGGTCGAAATGTTCGGACCGACCGGGGCTGATCGGACTACAAAATTTGGACAGTCCGATTGAGATTGAACGGTCCAGATCGCGCGTTCGTTCGAACGGTCCGAACAGCACAAATCAAATCGGACGGTTGGTATCAAATCAGACGGTCCAAATCGCTTTGTGTTAGTTCGGACCAGGTCCGAACGTGTAGATGGTTGGGTTCAACCAAGTGACTCGGGTCTGACCTAAACCCAAATCGTGTTTAGTTGATTTTTGGAAGTTAGGCTGAAATGGCTTGCAAATTTTTAGAGAGAGTTTCGAAGCTCCAAAAATTCTGAAATTTTTATGGGAGATTACTGACTTTATGATTAACCTTGTATAAAATTTCGAGAGGTTTTTATGCATTGCATTTTTCTCTAGAAATTTCTTAAGGTTCTGTCCTAGGATTTGACTAAGGATTTAATTGGTTTGACTAGCCCCTTAAAAATAGCAAATAAAATCTAAAAATTATGAAATTTTTCAGAGGAGTAACTAGGATGATTTAGAACCTAGAAAAATAATTTCAGAGTATGATAACAAGATTTGTTTTAAAATTCTTCAAGGATTATGCTTCTAGTCAATTGAAGCATTAAGTTTTTAAAATCAACAAATCCTTTTGAAAGAATTTCCAGAAAATTCAATTAACAACATGATGCAACAAAAGTTTTAAATTCTCCTCATTTTTATATATTGAAATACAAAGCCAAGATTGGGATTTTACACACTAATTACATGGGACATCTAAAGTCAAAAAGATTTTCTTACGAAAATCTCATACCGCTAATTACATGGGACTAACAATGTCAAACTAAGTAAATACCTGCAAAATTGCAACTACCAAAGTACGCAACGTCAAAAAGAATTTACGAAAAAACGATGGAGATACAAATTACCTGCGAATGACAGCGGTTAATAATGCTAAAATGTCCCCGAAAATATAATAGACAGTGCAAGAGAGCGAGTGAGCGACTGCGAAATAAAATCGCACTCGCTTGTTCTCTAATTTATAACCGCTGCGGGAGAGAATCCTTCTCCCGCTCGCTAATTAAATTTCGCATGCATGCATTAGACAACGATGTGAAGTGACAACGATGGGAAATAAAGCGACGACAACGATGGATGTGACAGGGAGGTTTGGCTGTGTCGGGAGGAGCCTGGCTTCAAAGTCTCGTGCAAACGACATCCGTAACCATCTAAAAATCGACAGTTTTTTTTGTTTCTCTAGAGAACCAGACTAGTTTTCTTGGGCACGTGGCGAGAGGGAGGGCCGAACAGGAGGGAGGGGAGGACACGTGGCTAGGCCACCGCACGGTGGTCATGCAATAGGCGCAACGTGGCAGACGAGGAGGCCCTGCTGCTCGGTGGTTGTACGGCAGGAGATCAATTTTGCAAAAAAACAAAAAACAAAAAAAAAACGAGAGCCGTTCTTCTAAATACGGAATGAAAATGTGCCCAAACAGCCAAAAATTCCAAAATGCCAATAGAGAAACCGACACGCTGGCCCTAAATAATACTCCCTCCGGATTAGTTTATTTGACGTCCTATGCACATGAAGAGCTAGCTAGCTACGCACGAACTGATCGGAAACGTCATTTATAAAAACCCGGACGGAGTATATTATATTCACTCACTCTAATAAAACACACACAAAGGTGGGGTGGGGGGACAATATGAACAGCGTCTCTCCTTGTGCAATGTGTATCATATGGAGATGCTATTGGGCACGCCGCGGCAGGTGACCCCCGGCGGCGAACTGGGAGCCAGCAGCTCGTACGGCAGCACCCCCGCGCCGCACCGGTTCTTCCTGCTGTGGTCGGCGTTGCGCCTCTCGATGGTCTCCTCGGCGCGGTGAACGTCGGCCGCGAACATGCAGTGCACCGCGACGGCCTCCTCGTCGCCCGTCCACGGCGCGCCCCCCTCGTCGCGCCCCTCGCCGAGGTACTCCTCGTCGGGCGAGTGCGTCGACAGCGTGTCCACCACCGCCATGAACTTGGTGGCCTCCAGCACCCCGGGCAACGCGTTGAGGAAGAACCGGTGCGGGTCGGCCAGGAACACCGCGTACTCTGCCGCGTCGCGCTCCAGGTCCGGCAGCAGCCGCCGCATCAGCGGCGGGCGGTTCGGGACGTAGCCGCCCAGCGGGTACTGCCCGAAGTTGAGCGCCGCGTGCTGCGCCGACGCGAGCCAGATGAGCGTGGTCAGGATGGCGGCGAGGTCACCCGGCGTGGAGAGCGTCGGCCACCAGGGGGCGTCCCGGAGGTCGGCGTGGCCGACATGGATCGACTCGTGGTACCACCCTTGGAGCTCTAGATCATACTGGACTGTGCCCACGTCCGGGTAGTAGAGCTGTACGTAGGAGTGCACCCAGCTGCGAATGGCCGACCACAGCAGAAGCCCGTCGTTTGCGTAAGGGTAGTCCTCGATGAGAAGCCTGATGCCATGGGCTTGTGTCGCGTCCTCCACAGCCACTCCCCTGTGAAGAGTGACGAGACAGGAAGATGTAACCATGATTACAAAGCTTTGTCATTTGCAGAATCAAGCAGTGGTAATGGGGGTAGCATGCCTGCGGATGAGGTCGGCAGGGAGGCCCTCGAGGTCGAAGCGCCAGTGGTTCCGGTAGTAGGCGGCGCTGATCTCGCCGGATACAGGGCCTGGGGTAAAGCAGGACTCGATCACGCCGTCGGCGTTGATCAGGCTCTGCCGTGCAAGCGCATTGATCTCCAGCGTGTACCGCATGTGCGGGTGCAGGAGCTTGAAGATCGGGTGCATTGCGCTCATATGCCGGTGGGCCGCCAGGATGAATGGCTCCATTATAGCATGTGTCCTCAACCTGGAAGAGTTTGTCAGAGAGTAAATGGTAAGTATTTCTTAAGTCATACTGTTCAGCAATTATTTGAAGTAGCAGTGGCACGTATTGAAGTGTATGTTGACGAAGAATTCATACCAGTGATTGACGAGCTGATGAACACCAGCGTCATTGGAGCTGACATGAGCCTTGGCAAGCATCCAGAGCCAATTGGATGTAGCATCACAGGGAGGAGTCAGGACCTTGCTTGGCCGAGGCTCACCTGGCTGGGTTGGAGGAAGACAAAGCTCAATAGCAATCGGTTTCAGTGTGCCAGCTTGGGTCAGGAAGAAGATCGTCCGGGTTGCATAAGCTTTCCGGCCCTCTATCGCATTGATCCGGTCCAAGAATGGTAGGTACACATCATGGTAGTCCACTATGAACAGCTTTGCCTCATCCATTGCCTTCATTCATGCGTGTAATCGGAATCAACAGAAGAATACCATTGGGACACAACTGAAATAAATTGAGACTACATCATATGATGGTACCTGTTGTACTGTGAGTCTGTTGAGCTGACCAGCTATGTGTCCTTCGGTGATTGATGATTCTGGCGGGCCATAGATTGCAGGATCCAGCTTGCTCACCGGTGGGAAAGCCTATTTCCAAGTAACTGTCTCAGTTAAGTGCTTATGAAAAGAAGGCTATGGATTACTGTTGTTGATCAACATTAGCAATAGATTGATGTTGTTGATAGCAGCAAGGATCATGGTTATAGTTTGTTACCTCGAGTCTCTCGATGTTAACTGGGTTTATTCCTGCAACAGCCTGCCGAGCAAACTCATCGTCACGGAGCCATGCAAACTTGTCCTCTGTAGAATGGGAGTCACAGCATTAAAGCAGTAGTTCCCAGGGCTCATGAATCTGAACAAACATTTCATGATGCCATACCAGCTTAAGGTAAACTGTAATGAACTTTACTTACTGGAAAGGATGCTAGGCGTGTCATAGCGAAGCATCCCCTCACTCGACTCCTGAATCTTCTGAACAAGGGGTATCTTCTGGAACAGGTGCTCCTGGAGGCCCAACTTCAGCCTGAGGCCCTCCTTGTACAGGTTGTCAATGTGGTGGAAGCCTTGGAAGTTGTGGGTCTCAGCTGAGATGGATGCAATCAGCGATGGGATCAGGGTGTGAAGTACTGCCCGGAGCCTCCCTGATGAGAAGGCACCCTGCTTCAGCTCCTCAAATGCCTCATCCCGGGGTACGTATATCCGATGTGGTTTCTCTACTCTGCTCTCTGCTAGCATGTCTACACCACAGGTAAGCGCATAATGTTAGTTCTACACTACCGTTTCTGTATGATGTGAAATACCAAAATGGCAAAATGTTTTATATGAAAAGTTCACGACCACTTTGTAGTAAACTGTCTGATTGCTGGTGTTAAAAGTCATAATTTACCATGTCGCATCAGTCCAAAAGAATTCAGAAACACACTGTAGCAACAAATCCTACAGAAAGTCTAATAATTGCTAGGGATAATACCAAAAAAGACCACCTCCCTTAGTTTAATTTTCTCTAGCACGTGCATGGCTTACATGAAAGTTCCTAAGAGTCTTAAGGCATAAGTGTGGACTCAATTACAAATTGAAAAGTCAATTTCATGAAGGAAAATGGGAAATCAGATGGTTGAGCTTTTGGTGGGAACTACTGATGGTGGTCATGCACTCAAAGAGGGAAAAAACAACGAAGACTCCTCGCCTTCATAAAAGAAAAAACCACGAACACTCCTCCATGCTTCCTTGTAGAATTTGTAGTCAATACCACGGTCAGAATCCAAGAGCCGTGGCATACCTAAACAATATAACAAAAAATGTGGTAGATACAGTGTATCCATGTTCCTGGTTGCTACTTAACATATGGTCATGTACTTCCAACCTAACTAATGGTAATGTTCAGTACTTATCAAGATTCATGACTCAGAAGAAATTGTCCTGATCCTGATCTGAACCTGTTGAACTGCTCTTTTCTGATTCAATTTGGCAACTCTCGATTTTTTTCCATGGAGCGTGTGGAATAGATTTTGCAAGCTTATGACCGGATCTACCTTTCAGGTCTTGCGTCAAGTCAGGTGTCATTCAGAATTTAAAAGACACATGTTTTATTGTCAAATTCGGACACCAGCATGCATCAAACCACGTGGTGAAGGATTATTGCCTGATGGATCAAGCTATCAAAGTCTGAAATGACCTGGCCTTTGATCAAAGTAGAATTGGACATGCACATATTTCGTGTTGGCCATAGTTGGAAAATAACATGCACTTTTCTGCCTTTGGCCAAATTCTGTTTTCCATAATCTGCTAAGGATTTTGCAAAGCTAACAGAACTTACTAGTATCAGTTGGTGGGCGACCAGTTCGGCATCGCCGTGGGTAAGGGATCTTCTCGCCTCCAAGGATCGGCCTGATGAGCTCTTTCCCCCGGTCTGGATTACCCAAATCATTGTACGTGGCATAATCATATATCCTGTCAGATAACTTTCGAACCCCTGTGCCATCTCCTCTTAGGTCCTTCAGCTCCTTCTCCCTTAGTTCTCTAAGCCCCGGGGGTGTTTCAGATGGTAAATACGGCTGCATGAGATCATCTATATATTATCAGAAATCTGATACTGCAACTCCCAATGAATGAGCCAAACTTTAGGAAATTACTGTACTCATCAAAGAAATCAAGTATAAACCATTTTAGCCTTAAAGGCAGCATATGTAAATTACAACCTAAATCAGACTACATAATGCCTTTATATAGAATTATGAATTTTCAACGGTTCTTGACTTCTTCTCAGGTAACTTGTAAGAAATTGACAGGCCTGAAAGATTTTTACAGTGCTGGAAAACTATGCACATTAATTGAACTGTACATGAACATGTATAAGACATTGATGCCCCACTAGGTTCATTTAAGTAGTGGCTTAGTGCTAAGAGATTGTTCTCAAACAGGCCACAGATATGTTCTACTGAGGCCTACTCAAAAGCTGGGCATTTAAACAGCTCATAGACAATGACATATCTCAATAGAAATCATGCCTTTAGATTGGCCTACTCGTTTTTATAGTTAATGACCTCCCCCATCAACATCACAGACAAGGATGCACAACCAGCTTAGCAACAAAAAGTGCGCGATTAATTGGCAATGATGATAATCCAGTGCTACTAAAAAGTCCAGGTCTAGTTAGTCGCAGGCTCACAGCACGTTTTTTCTTGAGCTAAGAAAAAAAATGCTTGCTACAATACCTTGTTGCTGAAGAACACCCTCTTGGCCGGCAGCTCCCTGGTGGACTGCACCCAGGAGTTGCAGGCGAAGTGCACCGGCCCGCACGGCAGCCCGCCCTCGACGACGATGCTCTCCAGGAAGAACTCCCGGTGGTGCCGGTTGGCCACGGTGATCGCGCCCGGCTCGCCGAAGTCCGAGTCCACCGTGAACTCCGCGGTGTACACGACATGCTCGCCCTTGACGCCTCTCTTCTGGCACCAGTCCTTGATCGATGCCTGGCCGCTCTGCACCGGCTTATTGGTCCCTGGACAATGGATCGTCATTCAGAATTTCAGATCACGTTGCACGAGCTGGAAAGTTAGAACGATCTTGGGAAGAAAAGTCAAATACGGAGAGATGGAAAGGGACTGCGAACGCTTGGCCGACCACATGGTGAAAAATGATAATGGAGGACGGGGAAAACATGTTTCTTGCAGAATTGCACAGTGATTCATTTGAAATTGAAATATTCTGCAGTGATTTGGACTATAACTAAAGGGAGGCTCTGCAGTGCTCTGAAGATTCTGGTGGATGCTTTGGATTGGAAGGTAGAAAGCTCTTTAAATATTATGTTCCATTTCTTCCTTTTCCTTTTTGCAATTCTTTGGAATTTCTAGTTTTGTGAAAGATGTCAGCAGCTGAAAAGTTGGGAGTAGCTCCAATTGTTTAGTTCCTCTTTTCTGATAGGAAAAATTGGTTCTTATAAAATGTAGTACGAGTATCCTAGTGCAAAGAAACAGGCGCGCACACATACACATGCTCTTATAATAACTCCATCATTGGAGATCTGATGATCATGTGCATCTAGTTAGTATCTCCTGACTGCCACCTACCAATTAGGACCCGTCAAGAGCAAACGAAACCGCAGTCCAAAAAGGCAAGAACTTTGCATATCCAGCTCCCAATAACTCGAATAACGATCTAAACAAATCGAATCTTTTGCGAGAATTTAACAGCAAGAAAGGCGAGAGGAAGTCAACTCGGAGAAGTACTAGTCCCAAGAAAAAAAAGGGGGAAGGCTCGGAGAAGAGACAAGGCTGCTCTGCTTGCTTACTTGGGTGGATTTTGGTGCTTATGAGCTCGAGCACGACATTCCGGCCGACCATGTCCCAGAGCGCGTCGAGGTGGCCGGCCACCGCCTCCTTGAGGTCCTCCTTCTGCTTCCGCCGCACCGTCAGCGCCGCCCGCACCGCCACCTTCTCCGGCCGCTTCCCCGCCGCGGAGCCATTCCCGGCCGACGCCAGCCTCGGCAGCTCCTCGCTGATGGCCGCCACCACCTCCACGCCCCTGCCCCGCCTCTTCCTCCTCCCATGCCCCCCCTGTTCTTGCTGCGACGGGTGGTGGAAGCGCGACGGTGCGAAGCAGAGCTCGTTCGAGCTCCGGCGGGGTGCCGGCCTGGTGGCCGTCGGCCGCGGGAGGCCGGTGAAGTCCCTGCACGAGGCGGCCATGCTGTTCTTGGCTCGGCGCCTGCGCTTCGGATCTTTGGTTTTGGCTCGTTTGGGTGGGAGCTAGTGTGGTGAGGTTGTTGGCCTTGTGTTGGAGTAGAAGTACGACTCAGGGAGAGGAGTCGTGTCGTCTGTCTCGCGTGCCTGTTTTATATTTGCAGTCAGGGCGATACGGAATGGACACTACAACGAAGTTGCATGTTTCTTGATGACCGGATGGCTCGCAATTTGGGAAAGGATCTTCGTTGAAGTATTCAGTGCAGTACGAATCTACGGGTGCTTTAGTATCCATTCAGCAAAAATCGTGCTACAGTATTTTGCTACAGAGCACTGTTCACCTTAATGAGTCGCCTATGCAGAAACGTAGATCCGGATTTGGGCTCAATAGTCATTTTCATAGCAGAATTGTCATTTGCACTCAAATCAAACAGTTTAGAGTTTATCTATGGAAGGATGATTGCTTTGCAACGATATGTAGCAGATCACACATGCTATTACTCCATTATGGAGTATAGTTTGTTTCGAAACTGCTGGTGCTTACCTAGTTTTGCATTGAAAGTTGACATTGCATTATCTTATATGGTACGTACAGGAACACACTTGTTATTTAACTTTTCATGAAGGTTAGCTTTGGCAGAAGTGCAGTGCTCGCTGTCACTGGTCAGTGTATAGGACAACCACTCTTAATTTACTTCTTTATGATGTTAGTAGTACGACTACGACGTAAGAGGAATTGATGCGATCCCTGCGAGTCATCTTGTACATACCAATCCTAGGTCGCGATTAACATAATACATATTTACATCTTGCTCACGAGGTAAAAGTGCATTAGGATTCTTCATTTTTATTCATAGTCTATCACCTTTCGGAGCCCCATACAAAAATTCGCAATAGACGTTGCTATTATGCTCGTTTCTTCCAAGGTTAACTATCTCTGCAGTGATTAAACTCATCCTGCTGTTCGTGACCAGATAGATATCAACATGCATGATATAGCATGTAAGCTGGTACTATATACAACATGTGCGCCGATGTGTCGGTGTCCTCAAATTATTTTCAGCCAGCAGATCGAGGTCAAATTATTTTCAGCCAGCAGATCGAGGAGCGATTCCTCGAGTGCTCCTCGGGCAGATGGGCTCGCACGACGTACGTACGTGGGCATATTGAACGCCTCAATTATCAATCATGATGCTGATGAAAGAAAGGAGGGAGACATGTCTGTTCATCTTTAGGTTGGGTGTGTGTCAGTCGGTGCCATCCTAGAGGGCATCAAATCCAATCCATTTCCTCCTTTCGTCATTGGGCACCGCAGAAGCACTGCTAGCTAGTGTGCCTGCGTTAAACGTGACTGTTACATCAGTGCGTTTCCATTCCCAGCATTTGGAAGCCTTGATATTTAACTACTAGCCTTTTGACTTTTTTTCCTGTCTCCCACTGAGGCTGTTCCTGTGCTCCGCACTTGTAAGGGTGTGTTTGCATCGAACCGGGAGCGAAGGATCTCGCGGTCTCTGTATTTTATACACTAATTTAGAAACAGCTAATATACACAGTTCAATAAAAGATGATAACATAATTATAGCACGCAATTCATTCAAAAATACTTCAAGTTTGACACAAAAAGGGCATAAAGTCAACAAAATACAGTGGAAGCAAAAGCAGTAAAGTAGACCACACGATTCGCCACAGAAAATCGTCTGAAGGCGTAGCCTAGTCGTCCGAGTTCTTGATCTCCTCGTAGCACTCCTCTCCTGCTCAACAATTGTATTAAGCAAGAGTGAGCATACACAACCGTGCTCGCAAGTTACTCTCAATAACAGATTATAATGCATGCAAGGATTCAACAAAGTGGGGTTTATATGGCTCAATTTGCATAAAGCGATATTTTTCATTTAAATATTCATACTAAGTTCTAAAGCAGTTTACTTTATAACTAAAATTCATTTTCTAAATCTCAAGTTTTATAGCCGGATAACATTCATCAATGAGTGGTGAATGATACCCTCCTCTCACATGGCTACCCGCCCAAATTCCCATTTGGATAAACCGTTTGATAAAGTCTTTTGAAAAAAAAAATCAAAATCTAACTTTGAGTGGCTTTGCTTAGCATGTCCATGACCGTGGACACGGCTATTCGAATAGTTCTTAACACTCTACAGAGGTTGTACAACTTTACCTGCAAGAGATAATCACTCGTAATATCCACTCACACACTTTCGAACGTGTGCAACTAAGAGATTATCACAAGGCCTTTACAATGCACCATCCCACTGTAGTCCCGTCTCGCTAAGGTTTCGTTTCCTTTGGATAGAAATCCGTCAGATTTAAGCCCCCTCTTGTGCTATGTGAGAATACATAAAAATAGGTTATAAAGACACATACGCAGCCGGATAGCGCAACCACGGTGGAATATTGCAAATTAGTTAGCCAAGTCTCGCCCATTCAGGACATGTGGTAGTACGATAGGGCTTAGCAAAATCATGCTCGAAAGACCAGTCCTTAACTGACTTCGGCGACTTTCCAAAAGACCCCCCTGGGCCTCGATCATAGAAATGACTCGATCTCGTGCACCACCCAAACATCTATTTCACCCAAGTCCAAACCAATTTTTATTTTACTTGCCAAGTTAAATCATTTTATAAACTTCTATGGTAAAGACAATACCAAAGTATCATTTTAAATCATAGTTGAACTTTTGGCTAAATTCCCCAAATTAAACATTTTCGATCTAAGCTTTGTCTAAGCAAACTATTTTTCAACATGTTCTAGCTCATACTAATGTATCAACTAGATTTTAACTAAGGTATCAAGGAATGACTAATTTAATAGTAAGGTTTGGTTATACAAAGGAATTGGGAATAACTATAAAGCTTAAAACATGAATTTCAATAAGCATGCAATAATAATTTAAAATAGAAGATAAATAATTTAAAAATATTGGGATTCAATATGATGAAAGATGTAACTTGCCTTGCTCGTATGCTTGAGGATCTAACTCTTCAAAAATATCAGTTTCCCCGGAGTCGTTGAAATCTACACGTGAAAACGAGCCAAATTCAAATAAATTAAAAAAAACTCCAAATTAAATAATTTTAGTTTGGAAAGCTAGGTCTTAATTTTAAATGATTTTAGGAATTTGAATCATCTAAAGCGGAGCTCAAACGAAGGAGAACGGGCTCTTGAAATTTTGAAAACACATGGTCGAAAGGAGTTCGACTCGTCAGAAGGTGGTTGACTACCTGGTCAAAAGAGGTTCGACTGGTCGGAAGAAGTTCGACTAGCTGGTCGAAAGAGGTTCGACTGGTCGGAAGGAGAATGAGGAGGCCGAAGGAGGTTGGTGGACGGCAAACGGCGGTGGGGAAGCTCACGGTCAAAGGCGAAGGAGGACGGCGATGAAGGGGTCGGTACGGACTGAAGGAGGAGAGGAAATACGACGGCTCTTGCAAAACCAAACTGGAATTGAGTCAGGGGATTGCTCCAAGGAGCTTTGGGACATGAATTGACGTGGGTAGAAGAGGATGGCTATACTGGTACGGCGAGGACCGAGAGGAGGCGCGTGGCGGCTTGAACTCGGAGCTTGGGGCTTCGGGCAAATCACAGCAACAAAAGCGAGCGGGGGGAGAGCTAGGTGGGGTAAAGCAAAAGGGGGATGAGGGGGGTCCTGGGGTGCTATTTAACAAGAAAGGAGGAGTAACAGAGAAGCTTCGCGGCATGGGCAGAGCTCCGGATGGCACGGGCTTGGAGCAGGTGAGGGAGGGGATGGGGGCAGGTGGGGAAGGAGACAAGTGGGGAAACAGGCACAGCGAAAGTGACAGCATTTAATGCGCACGTCGCTGAGGGAAAAAAAGGGGCTGGATTCGCGTCGAGGCAACGACTTTTCAACGACCGTGACGCAGCGTGGGCGTGGCTCGGCATGGATACGGCGAAGAAGACGGTGACTAGGTGAGGAGGCTGACAGGCAGGTCTGGTCAAAACCGAGAGGGTGGTCGAATTTTTTTCCAAAAAGCCCTAAAAACTGGGATGTTACAGTTCCGTTGCTTGTATCAAGGGATAGCTCGCACCAACGCATGCAATTTTTCACATGCTTTGTTGGCTGCACCAAGCTCGAGCCAGGCTGAGCTCGAGCAAGATTCCCTCCCGAGCCTGGCCCGAGAGAAACGCCGATTTCGAGCTTCGCTCGGGGGCCAGGCCTGCTTGATGCAGGCGCGGGCGACTCCGCTGCATCCGCTCGTGCATGTGGGTGCACAGGGGCGATGCGAGGGGTTGTAACGTGAGTTAGGGTCACCTCTTTCCCCGCGGTGCTGCCACCACACCCGCCCCACTACAACCCCTGCGTCGCACCTCCTGCTCTGCGTCGCCCCTCCTCCGACTTTGCGCCGCCACCTTCTCCGGCCTCGCCCCGCCTTCCCTGCCGTATTCCCCTCCCTGAAGCTTGATTTGAGCCCATGACCGCGCCGCCCGCCAGGCGGACCTTGCTGTTCGTGTCAATCCGACGAGCTCCACTCATTCCCTTGCGTGTCATGTCGTGTTCCCAACTGTCACGATCAAAACCCCCCAACCAATTTCGGTTTTCGTCCACGGGAGCTCGTGCCACGGTCTTCTTCTCCAACTTCGGCCCGAAACTACCTCCACCGCCGCCATCCTCTCCTCGGTGAGCCATTCCTCAATTACTCTCTACTGGAGCATCGCCTCACCTCCCTCTTCCTACCCCCACCACCCGCTTCGGCTCCCCCTCCCTATAGCGCCACCGCCACGACTAACCCACCGCGCCGCGTCGGTCTCACGCCGCCGGCCTTCCTCGGTTGCTCCCTGCTTCCACCAACCAGTCTGGTGAGCTTCCCTTGTCTCCCTGGTGCTCGTTCTCACCTTCTTCTTCCTCCTCTCCCCCTCCAGCGCCGCTGCCACTTCTTCCTCCCCCGGTTCCGGCCGCCACGCACTGCCGCCCGACCGACACCGTCCACCTCTGGCCACGACACCACCTCTAATGGGGCTGCCTCCCCCTAGACATTCCATTTTAGCCCTCAATGGCCACTGTCGTCACCTCCGTCGTCGGCGCCAAGCCTGTCACCGCGCCTCGGTTGCCCTCCCCTATTCTGTGTTCCCTCTCTCTCTCTCCGTGTTTAGATGTGAGGACTGACAATAGGGCCCACTTGTAAGTGGCCCAATGACAGTGCCCACGCTGTAATGTCTGATTAGTAGGATTGTTAGCATGCAACTGATAGTGGGCCCATTCAAAATTGTAGAAATGAGACTGTTAGTGTTTAGATAAGAGCATTTCTACAATTTTTTGATACATTATTTGGATCAAATCTGCAATGAGGTGATAATTAATTAATGAATTTCTTATCAAATTGAAGCCTTATGCCAATTAGTAATTAATTGTAATACATCATTTGAATCAAATTAGTTAGTAGGATAATTAGTTAAATGGGTATTCTACCCAGGGATATTCTCATCGCCACTAGAAGAGGTGAGCACACTCTGTCACATACAGGCAACCAAACAACCCAACTTGCATCCAAGCATGCATCCACTCTCCTAATGCAACGAATCAAATAATATTGCAGCACAGCCTGGCCCAATAGAAACATGCAACTAAACAATTCACTATTGCGTCTACTCAGCCTGACTAGGTTCAGCCTGGATAACACATATGGGCCAGGCTAGGGGCATGCAGACTCACTATTGCATTCCACATGCGGGTTCCAGACAACACTGCAATTTTTTTTGCACTGGATTGTTGCAACCAGCATGGACTTACCTATGGGCTAACGGAGGTTGTGTGTGTGTGTGTGTGGGTGGGTGGGGGGGGGGGTAGCAAACCTTGGAGCTCTTTTACGGTGCACCACTTACCACTATGAGGGTTAACCAGAAGCTAATTAAGGTACCCACCTAAGAAAGTATTAATTAATGGGTTTACACCCTTCCATGGGTGGGGGAGTGAACCTTTGAGCTCTTTTAGGGTGCATCACTTACCACTACGAGGGTAAACTAGAAGCTAATTAAGGTACCCACCTACCAAACCATGACAATTTGTTCAAATAGTTTTAGCCGTATGGACACTTAGATCTTTCAAAATCAGTTCAAGTAGTTTGAAAATAAAATATATGTAAGCCATGCTTCTTATTAAATTTGATATATGTATTCCAGACTAATTCGAAAATTAAAATGGTTCATATTTTTACAAATTACAATTAAGTTAAAATTTTATAACTGGTTGAAGTAAAGTTTCGGATTTGAATTGCGAATAACGAGATATTATAAAAAAACATAGAATTAACTATGAAATTTCAAAAAAAAATGACAAATTTCCAGCGTAAGACATCTACATTAAATATTAATTTGAAATAGATTTCCTTCCATACAAAGCAATTTGAGATCTATTATTTTGTTGCAATGTGGATCTCCCATTATGAATGAATGCCTATGTATAATTTAGTCTAGTATTGTTAATGTATTTTTTTGGAAGAACCATATTAACTCTAATTACTCTCTTTCCTTTCATACGATGATTCTTTCCATTTGACACTATCCTATTAATGTAAAGCAATCATGTACAAAGACAACATTAACCTTTGGAAGGTGAAAGTGATCTCTTACCTCCTACATGATAATGATAATAGATCATTATAGCCATTAGATCAGAGGAAGCCCTATTTCCGTTATGTTGTTTCCGTTTAAGCTACGGCGCAAGGAGACCTTCAGTCCGCACGAATCGTCTGGTTGAATGGGGCAGGACTTCGACTAGCACGTGCCATGAGCGAACCTTCTCTTCCCTTTCCACGGCTCGCCGGTCGCCAGGCGCACCTTTTGCCGATGCCGACACCTCGAGCAAGACCACAACGTACGCTGCCTTCATGTGCGCGGCACCGCCAGGCCAGCAGCACAGCGCAGGCCACCAGATCCAGCCTCGCTTCTCTGACTCACCCCGTCAGGCCACCACCTCGTCGACCCCTACGTACCCGCCCATCAGCGGGCCACATATTCCCGGGCATCCCTGATTTTGCCCACCAGAACGCCGGGCGGTGCGTCAAGAGGCCATCAAATGCATTCTTCCAAACGGACTCTGGCCGAGTGTCACGGCATGGCTCTGCTGTCCTAGCCCACAGCTTCCAGTCCTCCACCGCCCTTGCCCGCCGCGCCACACGGCCCACACCGAGCCGCACCATACCGCACAGTCCACAAATCAAGCTTTCCAGGCCGGCCCAGTCAGCCGCTCGCAGATCTCGCACAGTATGGTACGCGCGCGCTGGCCACATTTTTTTCTCCGTGTATACGGCCTGTTCTCATACTGTATTTACAAATTTGATCACGCAGAGGATGTATTTGTAGAAATGACAGCGCTGGCACACAACCACCATGTGCCAGCACTACCGACGCGCCACGTCAGCCGCCGGCGCCCCTTTGGCGCATGGCACCATGCGCCGGCCATTAGGGGGGTGATTAGGGGTTTTAATTAGTTAGGGTTATGTTAATAGGTTAGTTAGGCTAGTTAGTTTTAGGTCAAAATTTGGAGGAATTTAAAAATATAGTAAATGAGTCTAAAAAATTACGAAATTTTTTGTGGAGTCTCTCAACACTGTGTACTTGCTTGTGTAAATTTTTCATAATTTTATTCGTTCAGAATTTTATCGCTAATTCGTATAAGTGTCATGTTCGTATGAATCAATAAACGTGATTTAGGTTGTGGAAATTTCGATTTTAAGGTTTCATGATTTTATGTGACTTGGAATTCGCAACACCCTTCCGATTCGTGCCCCCTCTGGCCCTCCCGCCCGCATGACGCACCCGCCACGCACCCGTCATGCACCTGGACTATCCTACGGAGAATTAAAAAACCTCATGATGGTCATCAACGCTCGATTAGGGTTTTGTTCGGGTTAGCGTTTTTGCGAATATGATTTTTTTTTCAGCCATTTCAATTAGGGTTTCAACTGGCACTGATATTTATAAAAAAACATTCATTAAGAAGTTTGTAAATTAGGGTTTCCTTTTCTCCGAAATCCGGGTTTCGTCGCGTTTTCAGTGTTGTTTGTAGTAATTTCAAAATATAGCAAATGAGTTTAGAAAATTACGAAACTTTTTGTGGAGCCTCTCATCACAGTGTTGTTGCTTTTGTAATTTTTCTATTATTTTATTCATTCAGAGAAAGGATGACTGATAAGCATATCAGACGAGGTATAACCTTGAGGATGTCGTCCAAGCAAACTTTGTGTGCTGAAACACTTGTTGTCTTTTAGAAGTGGGATAAAAAGGCACCAGTACTATTGGAGTCTCTCCTCGATGAAGTTGTCTGAACGTATACGCATATATAGCCAGGCAATCGATGAAGTACTTTATGAAGCTTATACAGAATATGGTTAAAGGGGCTGAGAACGCTCGTTGCGATGATGAAGATGCCCCAAAACATGGAGTCTCTCCTCGATGAAGTCATTTGAACGTATACACGTATATAGGCAGGCAGTCAATGAAGTACTTTATGAAGCTTATACATAATATGATTGAAGGGGCTGAGAACGCTCGTTGTGATTATGAAGATGCCCTAAAACATAGAAGATTCAATGTCAGTGCGAATGGTTCTTTCTGGGATTCCACTAGAAGAGGCATACTTGCAATATAGGCTTGCTTTGATGGTTTAGCGGGTGCACGGAACCAAAACTACATTAGAGTCCGAAGACATAAGCACTTTACACACTACTACAGTGACCTCATCACGCATTTGGTTCGAATCGAGTCATCACGCATTTTTGAACCGTATGTATTTGTATGTCTGTGATAAGAGGGGTTATCACATACGGTTAAAAAACCGTCTATGATACGAATAACACAGACGGTTTTTGTTAAAACCGTCTGTTAGTATCACAGACGGTTCGTAAATAGAACCGTCTGTGATATTTCTCGTATCACAGACGGTTTTTAATGAAAACCGTTTGTGATACGTACCTTTACAGACGGTTTTAACAAAAAAACTGTATGTGATAGTTCATTACCCTAACCACTTTTTTTTTGCCAGCCTCAGGACTTGCTAGCCATGCCATCTAAAAATAAGCATGCAGAAAACAAATACATCACAGATAATCAATTTTTGATAACTCAAAGTGATCATTACTCAAAATAAATTACAAAAGAATTTATTCAAGTATTCTCGCTATCGTTACAATTGGATTACAATTGAATCATTTGTTTGCACGTGGTTGAGAGGTGCCGACGGGGTGAAACTCTACGTCGGCGATGGAGTGAAAGTCTCCGTTGGGGTTAATGATATCTGTCTTGATGAAGTCGTAGAGCTTCCGTCGAACGTCCACGATCTCGCTCGCAACGAGTGCATCTGATTCTATCGTCAAGCCCTGTCGTTAGCAAGAGTAAAGTGGTAAGCATACATACATACATACATACATACATACATACATACATACATATATATATATATAATTCAGAAATAATTATTTCGAGATTGACAAACCTGGGCATCCTTCGTCTTAGCATTAATGATTTGCTGCATATGATGGCAAACATAGAATGCACATAGCTCATCAGTTTTTTGCTGGCGGCACTGCAAAATAGAATTACATATATATATAGTCAGTTCGAGACGTATTATTACGAAGTATGATATAGCATTATTGTGTTGTAGCGCGTACCAGAAATCGCGTCCTGTGTATCAGTGTGTCGTTCGATCCCCCCTTGTATAGTCCTCTGTCGCGAACATAGGCTTTGAACGACCTACATGATTCCAAAAAGTTATCCTTGGCCATTTCAAACGAAGGAAGACTACAATAGAGTTACGTATGGAGGAAATGAGCATACCTATTGAGTATTCCTGTCAGAATGTTGAAGTCGTGCTCGTTGCTGATTAGGGAATCAATGTATATTACATTGTTCCTCTTTGGTATAATGACTAAAAGGATCCAGTGGTTTCTACTCATGTATGTCGCTATAGTCATTAAACCTAAGTTCGTGCTGCGTATAAAGTACAAATGAAATTTATATAGCAAGTAGTGAAGCACTTACCCTTGGTTGTAGGGCACCACTATATAGTCCTTGTTGTCCTGATGAAGCAATCCCGCCGTTATGTAGTTCTCGACGAAGGATGCATCTGCTTCGATGGTTTGCATAAAGACCACGTGTGGGTTGAGGAAACCCACCAGTTCAGAACATTCCTAGGCTTTTTTCATCATGTATCTATACATAAGCAATGAGTTATGATTTTTGTCGGTATTACGTGAATGCAGAACTTGATTGTACACACACTTACAGTGTCCAACATCGTATAAGCAAGGCGTCGAGGGCAACGAGGTTGAATAGGTCGTACAAGTCGTTGAAGCCCACGACGAAGTGGCCCGACCCGTTGAAGAAATGCTCATTCATGTACCTGACGGTGATTCCAGTATCGCACCCCTTCTCTTTGGTCTTCCGCATGTACCAGGCATGCAAAGCCCGACAAGCTAGTCCATCATGAGTAATTTCGTTGGAGCACAACGGTTTTCGATGGAGTACTTCCGGAGTTGGCGAGCACCTTAATGTTCATCGATTTCGATTTGGCCTTAACGATTGGCAGCGTCTTCCTGCGAGATGACTCGGGAACCGATACGGTGGCACACTTTTCTTGTTCCTTCGGCGTCTTCTCTACGGGAACCGATACGGCGGTACGCTTTTTTTGTTCCTTCGGTGTCTTCTCTACGGGAACCGATGAGGTGGCCTTTTGGGGCGAAGGATGATGAGGTAGAGTCATCGAGGGTCCCGTTGGAGAGGAATGGTCGTGTCGAGATCACGGCATTGCTGGGTCCAGGGCGATGTCCTTCTTGAGCCATTGGATAAAAGTGTGCATGGCATCCCCTAGTGTTCTGATGTCTTCGTTCGAGCGAATCACTAGTGGGACGGCCATGAAATTGTCATGTACCATGTCCACCTAGACCCTGGCGTAATCCTGCGCCAACTGGGCACCGTGCTACACTGTCCCTTCCTGGCATGGATACGCTAGCCCCCGCCCAGCCTCAATAGAAATAGACACAACCATCCTCACTTGGAGCTTGCAGGGCGTCGGCTCCTACAAAACGATACACAATTAGCTAAGGCGTCCTATAGGTCTATCTTTGGAGTATTCCAGAGATGTACATTACCTTGATGTCGTTAATAGGTAATTGGACGTCATCATGTTCAGAATTATGCGTGGAAGCGACGCTATTGGCTCCCAAAATAACGGGGGCGGCTTGCGACTGGTTCAGGAGTTGATTCAGTTGATCCTGCAATTGTGTTATCTGTCCTTCAAATTTTGTAGTAAGCATCTGTACCAACCGGTCCTCGTGCTCGGCCTTGGATCTCTTCCTACTCCTATATGTGTCGTAGTCGCCTCGGAATCCATAATTCCAAGGTACGGTAACCCCAAGGCCTCGTGTGCGACCCGGATGCTCCTTGTTTCCCAGGGCCGTAGATAGCATATCCTTCTCCCTATCTGCTTGGAAGGAGCCTTGGGAAGTTTGGGCAGTCAATTCATGCTGCAAGAGGTCATCATATTATTATAGACACTATGAAGTTATGGACTTATTAACAACTACCACATGTTGGGACACTTCCTGGTCTGCCGGGTTTGTAAAAGAGATGCTGCCCAAAGACGAGACTTTTGCCCTTGCTTTTAACCAGCTTAGGGAACGCAGGTCTGTGATCCTAGGAAATGGCCCGGTTGCGTTCTCCTCCGCTGCCGCCCATTGCATGGATTTAGCCGCGTACCCAGCGGTGCCGAGTCTGTGGGGGTGAGTGTTTCGTGTCTGGAGAGCTTTGTGTGCCGCACTTTGCTCCTTAAATTCGGTCGTCGTCTTCATAGCCACAAAGGCATCCCATGTTTCGCGCGTCAAGAATCCATACTTCGTGAAGGGCGTCTCACCCGTGTTCACGTACTTCGTGACAAGAATGCTCTTGAAGGTCCTCCACGTGTTATCCATCGAGAGCAACGCCTACCATTCCACACGTGCCATGTCTGCTTCTGGGATAGTGAACTTGCTTGAAAGTTCTGTCCACAGCGCGCCTCTCTGTTCTTTCGTCAGAGACTTCCAGCTTGGTGTGGTGATGGGGACCTATTCCCTTGCAAGTATCCCACAGATGGTCTGGAATCTCGCCGCTAATCTCTAGGGACTCAGAGGGATCCCAACGTCATTGACCTCCGTGATGATCAATCGGCTCACAGGCAATTTCGATTTTCCTCTGCCATCTCGCTTACGTATCGTTATCGTCGATGGAAATCCATACGCATTAGATGACGTTGGTGGCGGCGGCGAAGACGGCCGCCGCCTCTGCCATCTCAACCAGTCTATACTCTTTGCTAATTGACTTTGACAAAACAATATAAGCATTTAAATGACCAAATCAACATAGGATTGTTGCAAGCATTTAAATGACCAAATCAACATATACATATGAAGTATCTCCATGTCATACAAAAAGCTCAGAGTATTGATGTTAAAGAGTGCTCTCAGTATGCTGGATGCAAAGGATTTAACCTTTGCAATCTCAATACATCAGTCAATATATCTTCACTAATCAAATTTAACAATTATCAAAGCAGATCTTGAGTCAACCTAAAACTTTCTGTTGAATGTCAAATGAACATAATTAATTCCAAAGAATCACTATTAGCCATAAAGCATAATAACAACATGAAGTAAATGACCATAATAACATGTGCCCATGAAATTCTTTCAAGTCATTTAAACACAATATTATGCTTAGCATTAATAGCAACAAACCACCAATTAGCGAGATAAGACATCAAGATTGATGTTATTATGTGCTCTCGGAGGAGAGTAGCTAAAGAACAAGTCTTTGCCATCTCAATCCTATTGTCTATACTCTTCATTAAATGAATATGATAATATAAATTCAAACTATGAGCTCTAAACAATACTTTGCTAAAGCGTCAAATGATCTCAAGCTAATTAAAACAGATTAAACTTCCATCAAACAAACTATTAGAAGAATCACAAACCGGTCGTTAGATTACCAACAAAAGCTGAATACTCTCAATAGAACTGAACATGAAGTCACATGTTCAAAGGATAAAGCCGATTGGTGACATAAGAGTATCCACTTCAAATGCTAGAGATCAAAAGAACCGTAAGAATCGAATAACTAGCTTTCAACCGAAAGTAACAATTAACAAAGATATCAAATTGACAAGAGTAAGTAATACAATAGAGCTCAAGAATGAACTAACTATCACATTCAATCTCAAGATAAGAGAGTTCATCACAGAGCATGTCAACAAAGCCCACCGATCAATTTGCAATATCTTCAAGATTAGATTCGTAAATCGTAACTAATACAGATCAAGGTACCAACTAGCACTGCAAATTGATTTCAGATTTGACATTCATCACAGAGCTGATCAACCGAGCCCACATAACCACTTTGCTATCTCTCAGTGCACAATCTAATATAGAATTTGAAGCCAATTCAGCACATAAGTATATAGCCCAAGTGATGCACAAACGTAATATAGGAATACTCACAGAGAGGATACCGCACAAGAACTCACGGTGCAAGGAGGAGGCCGGTGCAAGGGAGGAGGCCGACGCGGGGAGGAGGGAAGCGCGGGGGAGGAGGCCGGTGCAGGGGAGGGGGCGTGGGGAGGAGGCCGGTGCAGGGGAGGAGGCTGACACAGGGAGGAGGACGGCGCGGGGAGGACGCCGGTGCAGAGGGAGGACGCCGACACGTGGAGGAGGCCGGTGCAGAGGGAGGACACCGACACGGGGAGGAGGCAGCGTGGCCGAGGCGGCGCAGCTGCCGCTGCCGATCTCGGCGGCGGCGTCGAGGTCGGAGGTGGCGGTGTCGGTGAATGGGCGAGCCCTAGAGGAGGCGAAACGAGCGCGCGAGAGCTTAAGGGCTAAGTGCACTGGGGAGAAGAACGGGCAAGCCCTAGTGGTTTTTATAAAGGCATATCACAAACGGTTCTGTTACGGAACCGTCTGTGATTACTTATCACAGATGGTTCTAGTAATAAACCGTCTGTGATAGTCTAGCATATCACACACGGTTCGTAATAAGAACCGTGTGTGATTTATCCTGAGCGGTTCCATGATAAACCGCTGCATGATAGGTACGTATCACAAACGGTTTCTTTAGAACCGTCTGTAATAATAATAACACAGACGGTTCCAAATGAACCGTCTGTGATGAGGCGTCTTCTATACCCTGTTTTGTAGTAGTGACACGTGGTCACATGGCATGATGGTTCCGCTAATTGTGAATTTTATTTTGAAGGGTCCTCACGCAGTGGACTTGATTGTGTAATGTTTCGATAATTTTATATGTGTTTTGGTATTGTCTCAAAAATTTATGATTTAGGTCGTGAAAATTTCGATTTTAGGTTTCATGATTTCATATGACTTGGAATGTATAAAAAAACTACATTGCAACTCCATTGGAGATGTCGATATACAATATGGCGCTGGAGTACACACGTAACAACCAAAATACGTGTACAAATATAGAAAAACAAAATATGAATACAAATATACTCGATCAAATCGCATAACACGGATATACCAAAGTCTAGATAAGCATGTGCATGAACCGGGATGAAGGAGGAGGGGGTATTATCACATGTAACTCGATCAAATAAGATACTCTTTGTTTATTTATTGGTTTAGTGTGAATGATATTCTTTAATACTGTATTGTACGACAGGCTAGATAAGGTTGTGCATAAACCAACCGATGGAAATACGTGGCATGCAGACCATATAATGATGTATCGTAACCTCCGACTCGTGTGCTTTTCGAAGGCTACGGTACATCGTTATATGATCTGCACGCCACGCATTTCCCTCGGTTGGTTCATGGACAACCTTATCTAGCCTGTCGTACAATACAGATCATGCACGACAAACTGATAATTTGACAAAGAGTGTTCTATTTAACGATATGTGCTACTAGTCTCCGCGGTGCCATAGCGAGTGCCCCTTGTCTCAGGGCTGCCCACGGTGGCGGTGAGTGTGGAAGTTGTTCATGTCCTGTGATTTCATGATGTAAGTGGATCGTACAGTAAGAAATGTAACAATGATGCAAATTGTATATAACTCACATCTTCGATACAGAGTGCAGTCAGTCGGCCTGATATGCTTTGACGTCGGCCGGTCTCAGTCGAAGTAGCCTTCCCCTTCCCCTTGTCGCCAGACTCTCCACGTCGGGCTGGTGTGTCGAGTCGTTCATGTTCTGCGATTCCATGATGTAAGTGCATCGTATAGTGAAAATCGTAAGAAGGGTGTAAATTCTTCATAACTCACGTCGTCGATACGGATTACGCCCGGTCGACCGAATACGCTATGGCGGCCGGGCTCAGCCGCATGAGACTTTCCCTTGCCCTTGTCGCGGGACTGTCCACGTCGAGCTGGTATGTCGAAGTCGTCCATGTCCTGCGTTTCTATGATGTAAGTATACCGTACAATAAAAAACGTAATAAGGATGTAAATTCTTCATAACTCACGTCGTCAATATGGATTACGCCGGACGAGTACTGGGCTCCTTCGGTGCCTCCTCAACAGGGTCCGGTACGTAAGGTTTCCACCGCACAAAGTTCTCGGCCCGCACCGAGTAGTTCATCATGTACTTTTGTTGGATGAATGCTCTGTCGTACATCTTCGGGCCGTCGATCCACTGGAAGAAGTGGCAGTCATCTCGGGCTGCCATTACGTGGGGATGAAGTTAAAAATTTAAGGAATTCAACGTAGGGAGAGGAAAACCGATGCGCGCGAAAGAAACGCTTACGAGATGGTGCCCGCACATGTTGTACGCCCGGGCGGCAGTGTCTGGGTGTGTGGACTGAATGATCTCTGCCGGTTCGCCACACACACACTGCGGGATCGAAAAACGTGGTGGTACTTGAGCGTCTTTCATTGCAAAATCTGGGTATTGTAGATGTTTCCTGTTTTGCGCAAGCCACTCGCGCTTCTGCAACATCCTCACGTAGAAGTTTGCCGAAGAGTCCATAACCGGGTATCGTAGAATTTTGCGCTGTACATAACAAACAAGACGGAAAAATATTATATTACGACACTGAATGACGACCGGACGAGCTGGGTCTATTGGGACAATCCTTCATTGAGTGCCCAGGGGTCTTGCATTACTAGTTAACTAACTAATTACGACTAATTAATTACTCCTAAACTATGTAATTACGACTAGCTGACTAAAACTGACTAATTACAACTACGGTAATAACAGCAAAAGTATAACGCAAATTACCTGCCCTACGGAGGAAGTAATCAATCAGCCCTTCAGGGGAAGTAATCAATCAGCCCTTTGGGGGAAGTAATCAAGGCCGAGCGACGAGCGACGATAAGCAAGAAAATAGTTAACCTCCTAATAAAATTAATTATGTTACGTTCTCTGAGTTCTTAGCGACGAGCGCAAGAACGAGAATCGAAACGCAATTGGGATGAGCGAAGAGCGAGTGCCAGAGTTCGGTATTTATAGCCGGACGGAGAAGGAGTCGCGGTGTTGGCGTCGGGAATTCCGTAAGCATTGGCGCCGGAATTTCTGGATGAGGCGACAGATGTGCGGAGGAAGGAGGAGGAACGGTGCAAAAGATGGCCACCGTAAGGTTTTTTAATTCTCCGCAGAACAGTCTGAGTGCGTGGTGGGAGAAGGAGGGCCAAAGGGAGGGCTAGAGGAGGGGCGCAGGTTGGGAGGTGTTTTCGCTAACCTAACCTAACTAACTAATTAACCCTACTATTTTGGCTAGCGCATGATGGCCATGCGCTAGTGGGCACTAAACTAAATAAACAAACAATATGCGATTTGATCAAGTATATTTGTATTCATATTTTGTTTTGCTATACTCTGAACGAATAAAATTATGAAAAATTTACACAAGCATGTACACAGTGTTGAGAGGCTTCACAAAAATTTTCCTATTTTTTTGAACTCATTTGCTATAATTTAAAATTCCTCTTAATTTCAACCTAAAAATAAAAAAAACCTAACTACCCTAACCCTAACCCCCAATTACCCGCCCCCCTAATTACCCCTAACTCCGGCGGCAACAGGCGCAGAGGGGCGCAAGACACCACCATGCGCCAAATTTTTTAGCACACAGGCGCTTCAGCCATACGACGGCGATGTGTCACGTGGTGGCATTGCGGTGGCAGCATAAGACAATGGCCGTGCGCCAGCGTGGCCATTTTTGCAAATACGACGGAGCAATGGTCAAAAGTGCAAATATGAAGTGCAAACTGGTTGTATGTGCCAAAAATTCCCCACTGCTTGCCACGGGCGTATTTCTCGTCGCGCGGTCCGCCACACCACACCACACCGCGCCGCGCTCGCCAACACCGCAACGGTCGCAATGCACTGCGCACGCTTAGCCGCTGTTAAACGGCCAGTGATTCCTCCCTTTCCACGCAACCTTCTCGCGTGCCCCCTAGCCTGTCTCGCGCCCTGCACAGGCCATGTACGCTCGTGTGCGCCCCTACCACGAAGACAGGCTGGAGCCATAAATTTTACTAGGAAGTTTCCCGTGCCACTTGGGGCGGCCGTGAGTGGCCGAAAGGCGTGGAACGGACGCCAGCGCTCGTGAGCCACGTGGCCACGCTAGCGTGCGTGGCGTTGGCGCGATCGACAACCTAGAGGCGCGCGTGGGGCGATCAGACAGGCGTCCTTTTCTTGGGGACGTGTCCAGGCCGGTTGGTGGCCAAAGCTAGTAGCCTTTTAAGTATAGTAATACGAGGATCAATTGAACAAAAAAAAAGTTATATTTCATTTGGTTTCGAGCGACAGTTCTAAACACCAAATATAACAATATATTGCATGACATTCATCTACCTAATGATCTACCCAAAAGAGCTTCATATTATTTTAATGTTAAATAGTTGCACGAGAGTAAGATACACAAAATGCAGGTAAAAAGGATAAGGGAAACTAATACGTTTAGTCTTTACTTATTCATTGCACTAAATTATCACAAGTTCGCAACCCACTCTTCAATAATTCAATCCATATTTGGTTTGGAGAGTTTCTAGGTAGAAGAAATACAAAAAAGGAGAAGAGGTACTAAGAGGGAGTTGTATGCTTGTACAGTTTACTGCATCATGAGTATTTGAGACTGTGATAGATAAACAAAAGTAAAAAAGGATATAGCTACTCTTCTTGGGAATACAAGAAGAATGATTGATCTTTTGTGCATAAGTACATGTTAATATTGATTAGATAACTAACACATGACCTTTAAGATCTTAACATTTAAGTAATTAGAGAGACCGTATATACATATGTTTCTAGAATTTTGTTTCACACGAGATCAAGAGAATTTAATTTTTTTGAAGCATAAGGATGGCTCCCACATGGGATGCACCGACACACTTGGAAGCCAGCGAGTCCGTGTTGGACACGGACACGGCTCGGACACGTATTCCAGGCGTGTCCGAAATCTGCACTGCGAAAACAAATAAAAATAAAATTGGACACGTATATGACACATATCGGACACTTGAGCTCATTCAATCCGGCCCCAAACGGTAGCCCAGCCCAGTACTGTTCCCTCAAATCATGTAACCCTAGCTCTCCCCATCCCCATTTCACTCTATCACTCACTCTTGCGATCACCTCTTGACGCCGTCTGGCTCCCTACTGCTCCCTGACACTGACGTCGCCTGGCTCCCTGCTGCTCCCCGACCCTGATGCCGCCCTGCTGCTGCTCCCCGACGCCGACGCCACCTTGCTGCTGCTGCTCCCCAACCCCGACGCCGCACTGCTGCTGCTGCTTGCTCCCAGCCGACACCACCCATTGCTCTTTGCTTTCCTAGCCCTCCTTCTTTCTTTGCTCCTCGACCCTAACACCCTCTGCTGCTCCTGACCCCACGCCTGCTTTGCTCCTAACCCCGACGCCGCCTGCTTTGCTTGTCTTTGGTAAGTCGCTATCCTCTCTCGCTTCGCTCTTCTTATGGCTTCATATACAGATATACAACACATTTACTTTGTAGAAATGGAACTGGGCTCACTCCTTTGGATGTCTAAAACAGAGAACTTAGATACTTAAATATGTGTTGTAACTGAAATTGCACACATAACATAGTCCAACATACTATGCACATGGAGTTGTACATACAGATATGTCATATTGTCATGCATCAGTATTTTGCCACTCATGCTGTCATGGTAACTAGTTTTGCACTTTTGCTTGAATATGATTAGGACTTAGGAGATGGAACCTGCTAGTTCAAGTGCTGAGAAGCGGAATGTGAATACTCCATTGTGGAATCGTGTTGAGTGCCTAGAAAGGACTGGTGGAGGAGGTGGAGGAAACATAAGATTCAAATGCAAGTATTGTAAACTTGTGTACACCGGGAGCTACTCTAGAGTGAAAGCACATTTGCTCAAAATATATAATGGTGGAATCAAAATGTACCCAAAGGTAACCATACCTAGCCTTACTCAATTTAGAAGTGAAGTTGCAAAGGCTCAAGAAGAGTTAGCAAAAACAAAGCCAAGACATGTTCCCTTGCCAACGACCGCCACTAGTACTGCCGATAGTGTTAGTGTTGCTTCATCTAGCATGGGTTCTAAGCAGAGGGGAACTTTAGGCTCAGCTTTGGAGAAATCTTTCAACAATGAAACTTGCCTACAACTTGATGCTATGATTGCGAGGATGTTTTGTTCTTCAGGTTTGTAATCAACTTGAATCAAAAGCATTGCTTGAATTTATCCAATTGACACAATTCCTTAGAAGCTTTCAACTAATTTAGGGTTATGTTTTTGTTTACACTTTACATGATTGTCTTTCAATGTAGCAAAAAATCCACATTATCAAAGTTCATATACCTACGCGGCAAACCACAACATTTCTGGTTATGTTCCTCCTGGATACAATAAGTTGAGGACCACTCTTCTTCAACAAGAAAGGGCTCAAATTGAGTCATTATTAGAGCGGACAAAGAGCATATGGTCTGAAAAGAGAGTGACCATTTGTTTAGATGGGTGGTCAGATGCACAGAGGCGACCACTCATAAACTTTATCGTTGTTTCGAAGAGTGCATCGGTGTTCTTGCGAGCTATCAATGCCGAAGGCGAGGTGAAGACAAAGGAGTACATTGCAGAGAAGTTGATTGCTGTTATTGAAGAAGTGGGTACAAGAAATGTGGTCCAAGTAATCACTGACAATGCTGCAAAATTGCAAAGGTGCGGGTTTGATTATTCAGCAGAAGTACAATCACATTTTCTGGACACCATGTGTTATTCATACTCTTAATCTTGCTCTGAAAAGTATTTGTGCTGCTAATATGCTAAGAACTGATGATGAAGTCCTCATCTTTGATGAGTGCCATTGGATAACTGAAATTGCTCAGGATGCTAATGTGATCAAGAATTTCATAATGAACCATGGCATGAGGCTTTCAATGTTCAATGAGTTTAGCAATCTGAAAATGCTTGCCATTGCTGAAACAAGATTTGCCTCGGTTGTGGTCATGTTGAAGCATTTTTGCATGGTCAAGAGGGCACTTCAAAGAATGGTAATTAGCGAAGCATGGGAGGCTTACAAAGATGACAATGTAGGGATGGCACAATTTGTTAGAGACAAAGTTCTCAATGAAGTGTGGTGGGGCAAGATGAACTACATGATTGAATTCACTAAGCCTATATATGAAATGCTACGTGTAGCGGACACTAACACACCATATTTTCATCTGATTTATGAGATGTGGGACTCAATGATAGGGAATGTAAAGAAAGTGATATATAACTGGGAAGAAAAGCAAGATAATGAGGAGTCCACCTTTTACTCGGTTGTTCATAGCATATTGGTTGATCGGTGGGCAAAAAGCAACACTCCACTCCATTGTTTGGCGCCCTCACTTAATCCAAGATGATATATAAATCTGATTGTAATTGCTATTTGCTAATATTTAGTTATTGCAAAAGTTTTAATCCATTTATTTTCTTTCTATAGATATTATAGTGAGAAGTAGATCAATGAAGATGTTGCCGTGTACATCCCCCCCAAGGATCTTGAGATTTCACAAATGAGAACGAAGTGTTTTAAGAAGTTTTTCCCTATGCTTGACCACCTCAGGCAAGTTAAAGAGGAATATGCTAGATTTTCCACTTGTTCTGCAGAATTTAATGACTTTAATTTTATTTACGATAGAGGACCCATCATTGCTGCAATACCATCGTTGAATGCCTCTCGTCGAGAAGGAGCACGCGTGCGTTCGCTATCTTCGATTGGCGACCTTGGACCAGGCTCAAGGATGCTCGTAATTGATAAGTCTACTTCTCAACATACCATCTTGCAGGCAATACCGCAATATTGAATGCTACAAGGATCGATGTTTACCTAAGCAGACATACATTCGATCACAGGGCTCAATCCAGAATGTATTTTCTCAGAATTATAGCAAATTTTGCTCAAGTTACTAACTCTAGCATTAGTGTATATGTACTATACTGCCTAATGTATAGATGAAACATACTCCCGAATCACACAGTAATGTACCAGAATTAGCTAGAAGAAATAGCAAAATCTTCAACGTGCCATGTTACTCCAACACATGAAGGCGGCATGCCACACATGGCCCAGCCCACTTGTGTGTGCCTCTCCTGGTCTCCTCGCGAGGCCCGAGGCAAGCTCGGCCCATATCTTCTCCCGGCCTTCACTGCCTCCCAATTGTCACAACATTGCAGTTGGAGTGGCCGAGTGGGTGTCGAACTACGGTTCCAGCTTTTCAATTCCATGTGACAAACCATACGTTACGATTACAAATTAGAAAAAAATTTCATTTGACAGTCTTAAATTCTTTCAAAAGTTCAGAAATCAACCATGAACTGATAAATCAGACACCCGACCTCTCTCAACTATCAATATCATTCACTTTACTCCCTTGGCCCAAACCGAGGTGGTTTTTCCCCACGTGTCGTCCACATGGATCCTAGTTGTCAAAAGTATTCCACGTGGATGCCACGTGTCTGCCACATCACTCACCATAGCATCTAACAAATCAGCAAATTAAAAAGGGTGAGCGAGGACCCACATGTCAGTCCTCCCAATCGTCTGGTTCCTCTCTCCCTCACCATCTCCTTCCCCTCTCCCTTCTCCAGCTGCTCGAGTGCGAGGAGATTAAGCTCCTCGGTGCCCGCGTGCCCCCGCATTCCCCCCAACACTCCCCTCTGACGCGGTCGCCTCTACTTCCTCGTTGCGCTCCTACGCCACCCCGATGTTAGGCCCCCGCACCGCGCCTAGTTTGGAAACCTCCGTGTTGGCGCCCGCAAGCGCCTCGAGTCTCTCATGCTCGCCCGCCGCTCTGCCTCCACCCCACCTCCCTGCTCCCCAACGACTTCGATGCGGCGGGGGGAGCCACACCCGTGCGGCTCAAGATGCGGCTCTCGAGGGTGCATGTGGAGAAGCTGATGGAAAGAGCTAGGACTTGGTCGAGGCGGCCGCCAAGATCATGGAGCTCTACACGGTGGTGGGCAATGGGGGAGCCAGAGTGACGCTGGAGAGGCCACACGGGATCTTACAGAGCCCTCGGTTCGCCCGCAACGCCGTAGTGGGGCGCTGGATTCATGGTGCCGGCACCGGCGCCCGGAGCAGTGAAGATGCCGCAGAGGTGGCCCATGCTGCCTCGCACCAAGGCCGCTGCACACATAGATGCCATGTCAGCAAAATTAGAACATCTAGATGTCACCTCAGTCAAAACTAGGTGGTTTAGGGTAGAAGGGGTAAAGTGAACGGGTTTGACAGTTCGAGGGTGCCGTATGTATGGTTTTGTAGTTAATGCTTGATTTCCAGACTTTTGGAAGAGTTGGGGGGGCTGTCAAATGAACTTTTTTTCCTACAAATTATGTCCCGTTTCTACCAATTGCAATGCAGATTTGAAAACTTGAATTGGAGGTACATATACAGAAACACTAGTATATCTAATCCTTCGGGTTACAAATTCATGCCATTTTGGACATTGACACGCGGTCCCCAAAGCGCAATTTTGACTACCAATTTCTATTGTAAAATAGTTACAGCACCCAATAAAATTATAATATTATGAAAATAATTTTCGAGACAAATCTACACATGTAAATCAATTTGACTTACATGCATTCAATCTAAAATATTTAAAAAGATATTAATAGCCAAAGTTTGAATGTTTGACAACACGCATCTCAAAACGACATGTATTTGTGGTTGGATGGAGTATTTTATTTATTTTTTAGCGATTTTCAAAGGCAACCTATTTCCTCAGTCTCTGAAGAAAGTAAAATACTACCAAACTGAAGTGCATGCTCATGTAAGTATGAGATGCTCCTATTTACACGCCCCAATTCTTCAAGCCTCTTCTCTTCTCATGTCGAAGGCAACCCTCCTACCACAAATATTTCACCGGCTAGGCAACTTACCACATCGAATTTACCCGGCATTGATTGTTTGACCAGTAGCCCAGTCAGTACAGAGTACAGACAGCAGCAAGTTCAGAAAACGGGCATATAAACCATCACTCTCGCTGCACAACGGCTGCTGACTCTGCCGCGCCTTCGGACCTCCTCCGACCTGCTCGCCTCCTGGAGCCTTCCCTGCTGCTGCTGCTGTCGCTGCCGCCGTTTTCGGGCGGCGCGACGTACACGAAGGGCCCGACGATGCCGTCGTCGAGGGCGAGGAGCGGCTCCAGGCCGTCGACGACGGCGGACATGTGCGGGCGGGACTTGGGGTTGAGGCTGACGCACTGGTACGCCAGTGCCGCGGCCTGCTGCGCGGCCCTGCCCGGGTACTGCCCGGCCAGGTTCGGGTCCATGACGCGGTCCAGCCGCCGGGAGTCGTTCAGGTACGGCCGAGCCCACTCCACCAGGTTCTGCTCCCGCGGCGGCCGGTTCTTGTCCACCGACTTCCGCCCCGTCAGGAGCTCCAGCAGCACCACGCCGAAGCCGTACACGTCGCTCTTCGCCGTCAAGTGGCCTAGAAAGATGGAAAGAAACCAAAATATATGCAGGTCAATGAGGCAATCTAAGTGCATCTGAACATCTGATCTAGGTGCTGGTGGTTTGTATTGTGCGTACCGGTCATGATGTACTCTGGTGCAGCGTAGCCATGCGTGCCCATGACTCGGGTCGAGACGTGCGTCTCGTCTTCTTCTGGTCCGTCCTTGGCTAGCCCGAAATCTGATAATTTTGCTCTGTAATCCTACGAACAATTCAAAAAGGAAGAAAGGTATTTCAGTCGACAGATTTCTAGCAATTCCCAAACATTTATACAGAACTGTGCAGGATAGATTTTCTGTTGCGGTTCCTGGATTCAGTTGACAGAGAAAGATCGAGTTTCATGCTAGGACTAAGTGGAAGAGACTGAACCAAACCAAACCAAACCAAACCAAATGCACTCAACTTCAACTGCACTCCAACAACAGCAAATGCGTGTTTTATTAGTTAGTGATGCTTTTATTCTCCACAAGGAATTAAAGATTCTTGTCCCTTTTTTTGTGGCACGTTACACACGTACGAGGACGACAAGTCCATACGGAAGCGCTGCAATATATAGTTGAAACCGGAGCCTGACTCAGTCTAGATCACAGGGGTGAGCTAGAGGTCAAGATTTGTTGTTCAGTGGTTGGCATTTGGCAACCTGACAATTTCAACGGTTTACTTACTTCCAATAAGCAGCCAACCGTGCATATTTAATTTTCGACGAATCACTTGATCAAACCAAATCAGTGAAATCACAGCTGGAGTAGGTCTTTATCTTTGGGAGAGGTAGGTGAATATCGTGATGATCACGTATACGTACGTACCGAGTCTAGCAAGATGTTGGAGGTCTTGAAGTCCCGGTAGATGACCGGATTCTCGGCTTCGTGGAGAAAGGCCAACCCTTTGGCAGCACCAATGGCGATCTTCAACCGTGTTGACCATGGCAACGACGCAGCGTATTCTGCATGTATATTGTGTAAGATCTAATAATCAGATGAGCTAACCAAAAGAAGGGTGTCCATGCGTGGTAAAAACTGATAATTTCTTCTCGATGAAAAATGTTTGGAATATGCCTATTTCCATTTCCCAAGATTTATCTTCTTTTTCTAGAATGAATTAATGAGTGAACTGCGCGCACCTAACTAGTCTAAAGAAGACTGGTCGAGAGTGAACTGCACCAAACTTATATCATGCATGGTAGAAGTGCTACTAGTACTAGTTTGGAAATAGTAGTAGTAGTTAGAGCATGTACAATGGGTTTATGTTGGCCGTCTATAACTATTGCCACGTAGAATTTTTGCTGACGTGGATGAAAGAGAATGAAGAGAGAGAAAGATCATCTGTCTACAATCTCAGAATGACTATAGACAAGAAACAAAAAAGCATTAAAAGATTGTGTGTTCTATAAAGACAACTAAAAAGACAGCAACCGTCTATACTATTGTATGAGCTGTCTTTAAGTGATATGTATAATTGTTATAGACATCAGCTGTCTATACCATTGTACATACTCTTAGTATACTTTACTCCCCACTTGTTTTCTCAATTTTTAGGGCTACCCTGTTGCTCTCATTTAATAAAGCATGAAGCACCACTACAACAAACCTCTAACGTACGTAGATGCACTTTCCTATAGACATTGTTTTAAATTTGTCACTACAAATTGACTTATTATATTATAAAGACACTTTTTTGCGGCAGTTTAGAAGATGCCTTAAACGTAGAGACACTATTTAATACGTTTTGGGTACAAAACAAGGAATGTGGACTCTAGAGGCATTTTGTAAATTGTCAAAACAAAAATCATGTAGAGACATTTTTTGAGACACTTCTTAATTCGACTTTATCTTGTAGAGATGCTATTTCATGCACTTTTAATTCTCTAGAGACACTTTTTAGATGTTTGAGACATGCATGTTGTATACTACTCATAACAATTACAATACGAGTATATATATACAAGTTGTGATGTGATCGAGGTTGAGTTGGTCAGCGGGGTTACCTGTTTTCCACGATGTCTTGAGTTTGAGGATTGGTTCTAGCATATTTTTAGAATATTTTTTCCTTCTACCGGATGGTGCTAGAGGGATATACATAGTATAGTGCCTTTACAAGATGTCTTATAGAACATAAAGACATTTTTGAAAGTGTCTATTTGGCCGTAGCGACAGTGAACATAGAGGCATCAATTTAGCATTTTATAAGATGTCTTTAAAATCATATAGAGACTAAAAAGTACGTCTCTACTATACAATAAAAATGTAGAATGGCTCTGCACGATGTTTTTCTTGTAGTGCATGCATCTTGTTTTTACGTCCTTTTACCTATAATGATCGAGATTATTCGTGCATACTGAAAAACACATTTCACAACTTTTTTGACTTATGAGAGCAAGTAGGGATTGATCCAAATCACACATAGGAGGGCCATTTTAGTATTTTGCATAAAGATTAAAGTGAAACAACTCGAGAGACAGCAAGTGGTGCAGGTGTCCTACTCCCTACCACTTTATGAGTTCCATTGGAGAAAGAGAGAGAGAAGGAAAAAAACAAAACAAGATGGTGTGAATTATATATATCAAAGTGGTTAAGAGAAAATGACTCGATCCATATATGTATATGTACCAAGGGATCGAGAGTGAGAGATGATGTAACACTAAAATGGACGTCGCAACGAGAAGTCCAAAAGGCAGTTTGAACCGTCAGGAAAACGGGGGAAATTAATTGAATGGTGTGGAACAAGGAAAGGTACGCCATCAATCGATCTAGCTTCTAGCTACCGACCGATTTCGCCGAAAATTTTATGCGAGCAAGTTGGTAAAATCGCGCCGTCCAGTCCGGCTAATTGATGTACAGCTTAGAGATTCGAATCTTTTTAGCTTAATGATGCAGCGAGGAAAAGGAGACCGAAAACAATGTTTTAGGAATATCTCTTTCTTGTGGCCTGCAAGATTGACACTCTACACAGTACTTAGACTGTTCTAAACTAGGTAATTAAAGATTATAAAAAAAAGATAAGTAATTAAAGAAGTTTAATACTTTTGCCGTGCTTACTTTTGAAGAGTTGTTTCTCCAGGCTGCCCCTCGTCATGAACTCGTAAACGAGAAGCCTGTGCTCATCTTCGTAGCAATAGCCGATCAATTTGACGAGGTGAGGATGCCTCAATTGCCCGAGAAAAATTACTTCAGTCTGCAGGTTAGTCGTCAGATTTTATCATGTGAACATTTTTCATTAGTTTGCTTTAACTGAGACAATTAAATTAAGGAAGCCTTTGAGCTAAGCAAGCAACACTGTTCCATCGAATTGGCCCATGTTGTCAAGCATACTGAAACTTTCTCGATCGAGAGAAGTTCAGTATGTGGAACACGTCAACCAAGGAAACTTCTACTTCTAAGAAAAGACTAGCGGTTTGGAATAGTAAGAAACAATGATAGACAAAACAAATGGCACAAGTATGAACAAAACATTACAGTATAATACTACTAATTAACTATATATACTAAACAAGGGCAAGAAACAAAAGTATATCCTATATATACACTGCAATTTTATCAGGAAACATATTCTATTTTAAACTTTGATTTTCTGAATTACATTTCGGTCTAAAATATACACGTACTTGCTAAGCACTATAGCAAGGCCAAATTAATAATGTTACGGTGGATATGTACCTTCCTGAATTGATGATAGCATATATATATACATATATATATAGCTTTCAACTTTAATTTCAAGGACTATAATCCTACACTTATCATGATAAAAATTCCTAGCTAACTCAAATCTTATCATCAGAACAGCTCAACTAACTCTGAACAAGCAAGTCTCATATAGACTAAAGTACTATTAAACACAACATTCGTTACACTGATTCGTTAAATTTCTCACGTAGTGTAAGTAATGTACTAATTAGCTGGAGTAGTTAGTTTTTAGTAAGTACTCGATTACCAGCCACTCGTTGTGGCCCTGCGTGCCCTCGAGGTCGAGCAGCTTGACGGCGACGGGCTGCGCGCGCAGGCCGGGCTTGACCTTCTCGTCGACGTAGCCCTTGTAGACGGGGCCGAAGCCGCCCTCGCCGATGAAGTTGGTCATGGAGAAGTCCCGGGTGACGGCGCGCAGCTCGGCGATGGTGAAGACGTGCAGGTTCGACCCGGCCAGCGACAGCGACAGGTCCTCCGGCGACACCATCCCGCCCAGCGCCGATCCGCTCAGGTCCGAGAACGATAGCCTGCTCTGCAGCGACCGCTGCTGCCTCGGCTTATTGCTCCCCGCCGCCGCCACCTTCTTCTTCTTGCCGCCGCCTTTCTTGCTCTTCCTGCCGGCGGCCGAGGCGCCGTGCGAGCTGAAGCACCCGAACAGCGAGCTCCACGCCGGCCTCGCCATGCGCGCGCGCGTCCGCGTCCTCGTGTGCGTGTGCGTGTGCGTGTGCGTGTGCGTGTGGGTTACCAGATGCTTTGGCCGGATCGAAGTATATATATATACGGGTGGTGCCGGTGTTGCGATGCTTCTCGCTTCTGGGTTGGGTTAATTACTTAATCTGTGATGAAGGGAGTAGTTGCGGTTAACTAAGTAGTGTTAATTAACGGCGGGGTTTGGTTTGGTGGGGTGGAGATACAAGAGATGGATGGATGGATGGCGTGTGGAGAGGCTTTTGACTTGGCGGATCATTGACACGGGGAAATGCAGGGGGATAACAGGGTTTTGGTGGGCTCGGCCGGCCGCGCCGTCAGTTGGAATGGGAGACCGGCGCCGAGCATGCCGTTCTATAATCTGGCGTTCTCACAAGTCCCCCTCGTGGGTCCGATTAGGACTGAACGGTTCAGATGGAAGCAGGCTAGAGTTTTGGATGCTAAAAACTTCTTTTATAGGATGTTTAGTGGAGTCCATATACTTTTGCTTTCGCTTCAAATTGGACCGACATGAGGTGCACATGGATTGAATTTCAAAATGTACAGTGTGGAGGGGTACAATTTTCTCTTTATCTGGGTGCTTGCTTCGTTGGTAATGGTGCTTTGGACAGTTAATTTGCTTTTCTTTAGAGAGTAAACATGCTTAATTTGCTTCCGAGATTGTTCCATGTACGATTAATGTCCGTTTGGAACACATGAATTTTCTCATATTCCTGTATGAATTGAATTTGTTTTATGTGAAATTCCTACTAAATTCATGTGAGATTCATGTGTGGGCCCTAAGTTGGACTATTCACGCATCTTTTGTATTGAATTTTTGGAGCTTTTTTACTACCAGTAGGGTACCCATGTATTGTAATGGAACCCCAAAAGAGAGTAACACATAAAAATAGAACCATGAACTCTGTCTATTGCATCACCTGCTACTACTACTCAGAAATTAAAATTTTAAGCTCATAGTTTGTTTACCTTTGGAAGTTGATGTTGATGCTGACTTCCCTCCTCAACGCGTTGCCCATTTCCAGTCATTGTCGGTCGACAAGGAATAGGGGTATGCGTCGACGATCACCTTCTTCCATCATGAACCCAAGCCGCGACTCGATTCTCACGATCATTCACTACTACAAAATAGGCTATACTGGACATCTCATCTCAGACGGCTCCCCAGAATCCGTCAGTGATGTAATTATCATAGACGGTTTTACAAGCGTGATCGTCTGTGTTACTAGCGATAGCTAGAATTGTCTGTGATACATAATTATTACAGATGGTTCTTGTTAATAACCGTCTGTGAATCATCACAGACGGTTTTAAATACAAACGGCCTGTGATGTCTACAAATATCACAAACGGTTTTTAATAAGAACTGTCTGTGATGATTCATAGATGGTTATTAACAAGAACCCTCTGTGATATGCGTCATTAAATACCCGACTGTCTCGATGGATCTGTTAGTAGTGAAATCTGTCTGTGATATATATGCGACTGCTTTGAAGGAGGCAACAGGCTTTAAGGCGTTTGGTGAAAGAATACCGCAGATTTGCAAGTGTGCTTATAGATCTATTTGTTCTTGGTGATCTAATGTTAGTATTTGCTTCTAATTATATGTATTATAATCTAGAGAAATGATAGCTAGGTTTAGACCTAGCTTGGTAGTTTGTGGAATTTAAGAATGGGTCTCACTACTCCTTGTCTACTTCAATATATTCTTGCTTTATATATATATATATATATATATATATATATATATATATATATATATATATATATGAGCATTAATATAATTTAACACTAATTTGTTACGTGCGTAGCGTAGATGGACCAAAGCTAGATGTACGTTGAGAACTGTGTGAGTGGAGAGTACATTGATGGCGTGTCTGCTTTTAGAAGAGCTACCGAGCAGAATATGTTGAAGAAGAGGATAAAATTTATATACTGTTCATGCATTGATTGCGATAATATGAAGATGTTTATCAACCTAGCGCAGATCGAAACACACTTGATTCGAAGGGGTTTCAAAGAGGAGTATACATGTTGGACTAGTCACGGTGAAGAGCAGATTATACCGAAAGGTAGTAACATCGTCGAGGGAGACAGCAATATGTCAGATGTGGACTGTGCTTTCGATGAGGATAGATTGCACGATGACAATCTGAATCAGATACTACGCGATGCAGAAGGTAACTATAGTGAGAGAGAGTTTGGTAAATTCAAGAGCTTAATAGAGTACTCAGGGAAACCTTTTTTCCCGAGCTGTAAGCTGGAATACACAAGGTTGTCATCCGTGCTTGAACTGCTGAAATTGAAGGCAAGCAATAGTTGGTCCGACAAGAGTTTCACGGTGTTGTTAGGTCTCATAGCAGACATCCTTCTGGAGAAAAACGTGTTGCCCAAAATCACCTACCAAGCTAAGAAGGTTCTTTGTCTATTGGGAATAGAAGTAGAAAGAATACATGCATGTCCGAATAATTGTATCCTCTACCGTAAAGAGTATGCATACATTCATGTATGTCCGGTGTGCAAAGCATCCCGATGCAAGCGTAAGAATCACTCAGATGACGGCGAGGGCATCGAGATGAAGCAAGGATCTCCTGCTACAGTGTTATGGTATCTGCCTGTAATTCCCCGTTTGAAGCGTTTATTTGCGAACCGAAAGGAGGCAAGATTGCTGCGTTGGCACTCTGAGGAGCGTAAGAAAGATAGAAAACTAAGACACCCTGTTGATTCTGTCCAGTGGAGAAACTTCGATAGAAGCTTCGAAGACTTCGGTGCAGAACCAAGGAATATAAGGTTTGGGTTGAGTACAGATGGAATGAATCCTTTCGGTAACATAAGCAGCCGACATAGCATCTGGCCCGTGAATCTATGCATGTACAATCTTCCTCCTTGGCTGTGTATGAAGCGGAAGTACATTTTGATGTCACTACTTATCCAAGGGCCGAAGTAACCTGGGAATGATATTGATGTGTACATAGTGCCATTACTGGAAGATCTTGTGACATTGTGGAACGAAGAGGTACAGGTATGGGATGCGTACAAACGAGATAACTCCGCTTTATGCGCCATGTTGTTCTGCACCATCAATGGTTTTTCCGCCCTTGGTAACCTGTCGGGGTTTAGTACAAAAGGAGCCAAAGCATGTCTGCGCTACTTAAATGAGTCACGAGGGGAGAAGGCTATTCCAGGTAGCCACTCCCTCACCACGTCGGGAAGAACCACCGCTTGGACCTGACGATCTCCGACATCGTCTAAATCAAGCAGGCGGTCGAATGCATGATATCAATGTCTACGACCGGATCGGCACACCGGAGCTCCAGTTTTCCAACCTTAGGAACCGGTCTCTGACCGATTACAATCCGACACCTTTTCAAAGAAGGTGCCATGAATCGATCACGGGTTGTCGAGCATTCTCTGCAGGGCTCCAAGCTGTGTGTTGGCCTAACCGGTTCCGACCGGCCAACTTGGACAAGTTCAATGGGACCCAAAACCCATTGGAGTTTCTCCAAATATACACCACCGCTATCAGAGCTACTGGTGGCGATGAGAATGTGATGGCTAACTATTTACCCACCGTGCTTGAAGGGTCTGCCCGGTCATGGTTATTAAACCTACCGGTCAGATCAATCTATACTTGGGAGCAACTCTGCGACCTTTTAATTGCCAACTTCAGTATGCGTCGATCGCCTCGAAAGGAGGACGATCTCCACCGAATCCGGCAGGGCTCTGATGAGACGCTACGTCAATACATCAAGAGGTTTAGTTAGGTTCGTAATTCCATACCGAAGGTCACAGAGTCATTTGTTATCCAGGCTTTCAAACAGGTCTGAGGAATCGACGGTTTACAGAGGACACAGCCATGAACCCTCCACGAACAACTGTCGAACTTTTTGACATGACCGACAAGTACGCCACCGCTAGCGAAGCAATCGAGTGGTGTGAAGCCATTGATCAGAAAGACAAGGTTCCCCAGCCCGGCCTAGACAAACCAGAGAAAAAGAATAAGAAGTCTCTCAAGAGGAAAAAGAACCGCAGACCCGACGATAAGGAAGTCCTAACGATTCCTGAAAAGTTCACAAAGGGTAAAAAGGACTATACTGGTCGAAGCAAAGCAAAAGCTCCGACCGAAGCATTCAGAAAAACAAGAAGTGGTGTCCACTTCACCAGAAAGCAGGGCATGATCTACGCACCTGTCGAGTTTGGCAAAAGAAACTAAAGGATTATTATGCAGGTAAAGGACCATTTCCCGCAATACAGGAACCCGGAGAAACGAGTTCCAAAAAGGACAAGGATGGCAATGAAGAGATGGAGTACCAGGATCCTCAACACACGGTCAACATGATCTTTGGCGGGTCTTCTTCCTATGAATCAAAACGTCATCTGAAGGCCATAAAGCGGGAAGTCAACCTCGTCGAATCTCCGACCATCATCAAACCATCAAAGTGGTCGGACACGGCAATCTCCTTCAGCAAAGAAGACTGCCCCATCCCTTCGACTCGACCAGGTAGGTTCCCTATTGTTGTTGAACCAACTGTTAATAATTGTAGGGTTAATCAAGTCTTGATAGATGGAGGTAGCTCTTTGAATATATTATTTGCGGGAGCTTTAGAACAAATGCAGGTTCCCAGGTCGAAAGTGAAACCAGTGAAATATGCCTTCCATTGCATAATTTCTGGCTCTACCACTAAACCGATAGGACAAGTTTCCCTACTGGTTACGTTTGGAAAGCCTGATAACTTCCGAACGGAAAAGATTCTGTTCGATGTGGTAAACTTTGACTCCGCATACAACGGAATCCTTGGTCGACCGGCATTAGCAAAGTTCTTGATAGCCACGCATTACAGTTATCAAAGTTTGAAAATGATACGACCAAAGGGAGTCATCACAATTCGAGGAGATCAGAAAATGGCTTATGTGTGTGATCGGAAATCCTTTGAACTGGTCGATGAACTTCCGACCAGAGAGGCTAATCCATCTACCATGCAGGTCAAGCACTCGAGGCCGAAGATGACACCCAAGCCTTCCGACTAGACAAAGGTAGTACCACTCGACAAAGGCGCTTCTCTGGACAGCGCCAAGTCGCCACCTGGATCAGAAAATACTGACTCATCTACCTGCAAGATTCTGGTCGGGGCAAGACTCAACCCCAAATAGGAAGAGTCGCTCGTCTCCTTCCTCCGAGCAAATCAGGACGTGTTCGCCTGGCAAGCGTCCAATATGCCTAGAGTCCCCCGAGAGGTGATCGAGCATGGGCTAGCTCTCCAGCCTCACAAAAAATCGATCGAGCGTAAGCGTGGCGTTTGCACCGACGGAAGGAAGCAATCCACCGAGATTGACAAACTCCTCGAGGTCGGGTTTATTCGTGAAGTCAACCACCCTCAATGGCTCGCCAATCTGTGATGGTTAGAAAGAATAATGGGAAATGGCGAATGTGTATCGACTTTTACGATCTTAATAAAGCATGTCCGAAGAATGATTTTCCCTTCCACGCATTGACCAACTTGTAGATTCCACTTCTGGGTGTGAGTTACTAAGTTTTTTAGATGCGTATTCAGGGTACCATCAGATTAATATGTGTAAAGAAGATGAAGAGAAAACTTCCTTCATCACCCCATATGGCACTTACTGCTATATTAAGATGCCATTTGGTCTCAAAAACGCTGGTGCAACTTTTCAAAGGTTGATGCAAAAAACCTTTAGTCCACAAATAGGTCGGAATTTAGAAGCCTACGTTGATGATCTGGTCGTAAAGAGCACCAACGCTAGCGATCACGTTCCTGATTTACAAGAAACTTTCAACAACTTGAGAAGGCATAACCTTTAACCTCGAGTTGAATCCGGAAAAATATGTGTTCAGAGTTTCTGCTGGAAAACTGCTCGGTTTTCTAGTCTCGGCTAGAGGTATTTAAGCAAATCCAGTAAAAATAACGACCATCGACCAGATGCGCCCCCCGACCACGAAGAAGGAGGTCCAAAAACTAACCGGCTGTATGGCAGCGCTAAGTCGTTTCATTGCTAGGTTAGGGCAAAAAGGATTACTTTTCTTTAAGATTCTTCGGAAACATGGAAGTTTCGAGTGGACTAAAGAGGCAAATGATGCCTTTGAAGAACTTAAAAAGTACCTTACGAAAACCCCAGTTTTAGTCTCTCCGAGATCAGGGGAAAACATTGCTAATTTACGTGGCAGCAACACCACAAACAGTTAGCGGTGTACGGGTCGTAGAAAGGAATAACATTCAACGACCTATTTATTACGTAAGCGAAGTCTTACATGGACCAAAGGAAAGATACCCATAGGTGCAAAAGTTGCTCTATGGTCTCCTTATGTCTTCAAGGAAGCTAAGGCACTACTTTCAGGCCCACAAAGTGGTCGTACCAATCGGGTATCCCCTTGGTCACGTCCTTGGAAACAGAGAATTATCAGGACGAATAGCAAAATGGGCGGTTGAGCTAGGGGCGTTCGACCTCCATTTCATCTCATGAACAGCAATCAAGTCCCAGGCAATAGCAGAATTCATTGCCGAATGGACAAACCCTGAACCCACCCAAGGGCCCGAGTACGAACACCACGATGAGTGGACAATGTACTTTGACGGCTCCTTGATGCTAAAAGGCTCGGGGGCTGGAGTTGTCTTAATATCCCCTATTAGCGAACACATCAAGTACACCATCCAGTTAAATTTTCCTGCCACAAACAACATGGCAGAATATGAAGGTTTATCGCGGGACTCGAGCAAAGACGCTCGCCGGATTCGCAGACATTAGAGAAAGGCGATTCTCAACTAGTAGTGAATCAAGTAGGGAAAGAGTATCAATGCTCGAGTACCAAGATGTCATCTTATCTAGCGGAAGTACGGAAACTCGAAAAGCACTTCTTCGGTTTTCAGATCCAGCATATTCCCAGAAAGGAAAACTTTCTAGCAGACCAGTTGGCACGGATGGCCTCTACGAGGACAACCGTCCCGCCGGAGTTTTTCTCGAGCAACTCAATTCGCCCTCGGTGGTCGAGCCTTCCGAGATCATGCATGATTCCTTACAGGTCGTACATACCGATCGTGAGAACATGGATGCTCCACAAGTCGTCGACGGTTGGCGCTGTCACGATCAAGGTAGAGACTGGATGACATCGATCTACAATTATCTTCAGCATGACATAATTCCAGAAGATGATGTAGAGGCTGATCATATAGCACGAAAAGCCAAATCATACACTCTTATTGAACGTACCTTGTATAAACGAGGATCTCACGGAGTGTTAATGAGATACATATCTCAACCGGATGGCATTAAGTTGTTAACCGAAATCCATGAAGGAGTCTGTGGAGCACATCATTCCTACAGAACACTGGTTGGTAAAGCCTTCAGGCAAGGATACTACTGGCCAACTACCCTTCATGATACAAAAGAGCTCGTGACGAAGTGCGTACAATGTCAGTTTCATAGCCGACAAGTACATCAACCGGCGCAAGCTCTACAAACAATTCCTCTTTCTTGACCTTTTGCAACCTAAGGACTGGACATTCTGGGACCTTTCCCAAGAGCACCCGGGGGCTTCGAATTCCTTTTCGTCATGATTGACACATTTACAAAATGGGTGGAAACTGAGCCTGTTGTTAAAACTACAACTGAGGCCGCTAAGAGATTTCGACAAAAATATGATCACACGATTTGGTGTACCCAACAGATAATCACAGACAACGGTGCCCGCTCTCAAGCAATCAATTCCAAGAATTCTCGCGATTTAACTTGGTATCAAGGTTCATTTTGCTTCTGCTTGTTCATCCACGAGCAATGGAGCAGTTGAGCGAGCCAATGGTATCATCATGCAGGGGATCAAACGCCGAGTATTCAACCAGTTAATCAAATGGTCAAGAGCTTGGGTCCAAGAACTTTCGTCTGTATTATGGGCCGTTCGAACCACGACTAGTCGTGCGACCGGTGAAACACCATTTTTCTTGGTTTATGGTGCTGAAGCCATGCTTCCTTCAGAACTAAAACTTGGCTCTGCTCGAATTGATTGTTTCAACGAAAGCGATCAGAATGAACGACGACTCGACGATATCAATCTCCTTGAAGAACGACGAAACCAAGCCCTGGTACGATCAGCAGTATATCAACAAGCCATGCAAAGGTACCATAGTCGTAAGGTGCAACCTCGCAATTTCATCAGAGGTGATCCGTTCTCGAAAAATTTAGAATCAGGCAAATCGCAACAAACTTTCTCCCAAGTGGAAAGGTCCTTACACTGTTGTCGAAGTTACCCGACCAGGTTCTGTACAACTAGCCATGTCGGACGGGCAAGTTTTATCAAATTCTTGGAACATTGATCAATTGCGTAAGTTCTATGTCTAATTCTTTTTTACATTATTTCAATTCTTTTCATTTCATTAGTGCATTCATTCATTTCTTTTCGACGAGTGATATGGTTTATATATCTATACCTATTATTGTTGTTTAAGATGGTCGGAGAAGGCAATTTTTTTCTCTCCGATATCCTTTACCAGGATCTCTGTTACTCTTTGGCAACGACATCTATGTCATACGCTGTATAGGTCCTAGTCGTGATCATTCCATGAATGATTCCACGCGCAACCATACGAGTAAAAAGAGCATAATACAAAAAAAAACTTCATGTAGTGCTTTATACTATTAAGATTATGAAGACTATATTTCTTCATTTCAAAAATCTGTTCTACTCTCGTTTGGCTACTGATCGGGACACGAAAAACCTCTTAGTCGAAGTCTCTCCTTTTTCGCACGTGGTCCTGCCCACTGGAAGGAGCTTCCTAGCGACGGTTCTTTTCTTACAATCCTCACTGTTAGTTGGACTTGAGCATGAGCACGTTTTGTGAAAAAGTTTTTCTATATCTTCTATTCTTAGCAGTATTTTCCGACCAATTTTGGGTCGTATATATAAATACGACCACTTATCGTTTTTGCATGCATTCTTGCATTTCTACTTTTGTCAATACAACAAATCTTTTTTCTGACCATAAACAATTTTGTTTGGTATTTCGATTATGACAAACAAAAGATTTATAACTAGTTGAAATCATACACTGGTTCCGACCAAAATGATTTACTAGTATTGTTACGATCAGTTTTGTCTTGTGATCAGTATAAACACTCAAAACAATGGTTTCGACTTTTTATTTCTCCTTCTTGGCTAACTGCTTGTTTAGTAAAGCTCTTCTACTACAAAGCAGTCGGGGGCTAAGGAGTATACGAGAATTTCAAAAAAAAAGTCAACGGGATAAAAAGATGATTGTTGATGACACAAAGGTAAGTTTTATTTACAATTCTTATATTACAATGCCCTACTCTTGAATATCTCTAGACTAATTACTGCTTCATGGAGATCTAACATCCATCTCCTCCACAATTTTGTCTCCAAGTGGCCTAAGTTCTTCCATAAGCTTGGTCGCCTCATCAGGCAGGCAGTTGAAATCATCCTCAACGGCTTGGAGATTAATAGAGAGGTCGGAAGCCTTCAGTTTTGTCAGCGCAAAACTAACTCCAGTAGCAACGCCTTCTTTCATAGTCTGGGCATAATTCTCTCGAGTAGTTTTGAGCAGACCACTGAGATCTCCTAGAAGTTGGCCTATGTAGTTCATTTTCTCTATTGGATCTCTGAAATTAGGCATGCTTGATCCCGATCCTATATCAAAGATCATCTTTTTCAAAGCATGAATCTTTTTATCAAGATTCTTCACAAGAGCTGCCTCCTTTCCCTGCTCAAATTCCAGAGCCTTGTCAATTCTGTTCAGCGCTTGCGTTTTCTCTACACGAGTAAAACAAGTAGTAAGGCACAATATGATCAGAGGGAGATAATAAGTCAAGTTTACGACCTATTGCCTTCAATTTTCTTGTTAAGTGTCTCATTCCTAGTCGATGCCTCTGCAATCGACCGGTCCTTAGCCTGATTCTCTTCTTCAAGTAGAGTTATTCTGGCTTTATCGGCCATGATTTCTTCTTTTATTTTCCCCAAATCTATCGAATACGATGAGGGAGAATAATTAGAGAAGGACAAAGTATTGAAGAAAGAAAAAGGTTAAGTGGAAAGTTCTTACTTTCCAATTCAGAGTGTTTTTGCTCTAAATCTTTAATCCGCTGGGTTAGTCCTCCGACCACAGCAAAGTTCTCGACCAGATGCTACACAAATAGCATTTCCTCTTTAAGTTCCATGTAAAACTTTTAAGAGAGACTATGAAACTGGTCGTAGATACTTACCCGGATTGCTAAATCATTATAACCGCCAAATATTGAATCAGGATGCATTTTGATTTGATGATCCGATATTTTTCCCCATGCCTCGTCAACATCCTTATCCTCGATAAATCGGGGGTGAAAAGGGAACTTGTCAGGTTGAGAAGGATTACCAACATTGGTCGGAACCTGTTGAGGGCCTTTAGGGGCATCTACCTCCGCAGAAGGAGTTAGAACCACCAATGGATCCAACTCGGCCGTTGGCTTTGACACCTGCTCGGGGCTTCTTCGATCAATGTTTCCTCAGGAACTTTGTCCTGGGAAGTGCTTTGGTCAATAACTTCCACAGGTGCTGGGTCCTCAGGAAGATTCTGGTCGGAATCAACCGGAACACCAGAAGACCTATACAAAACAAAGAAGGGGAGTTCAAAACACCAAATCATCAAGAAACTATTAAAGGTATGCACACATACGACCTCTTTCATTTATACATACCTAGTTAATTTCCTGGATTTGACTTTGAAACGCGGTAGAGTAAATTCTATATCGCCAGCTTTCATTTTCTTCTCAACCAAATTCGTCGGTTCTGAATCGGCAGGGTCGGTTAAACCCCTCACATCCTCTAAAAGGATATCAGAGGCAATATCCTCGACAAACTGGTCGAAGATAGTATCCATAACCATCGGGTCGGAGGGAGTGGTTTCATCAACCTCCAGATCAGTTGTTTCAATAACAACTATATGGTCGTAAACGACCAAACTGGAGTCTATAGTTTCCGTAGCTACGCTCTGCAGACCTTCATTTTTTTCACCTAAATCGAAAAATGAATTTGGTTAGGTGATGAAGTTTTTTATCTAAAATATATATGTTCTTCTTTCATGCTCTATTACCTTGGGAGATTCATCTTCTTCCAGTGCATCAGAGCACGAATCGGTCGGAGCTACGATGGGATGTTGATCCTCACCTGATTGTACAATTCGCAATCCGACCGACTACAAAAATAGAGCAAGATCAATCAACTGGTCGGAGAATATATATATATATATATACATGATAAAAAGAGGTTTAATTATCTACCTTAAGTCTTGCCAATCTCTCTTCAACAGATACTATTGCCAAGATGTTAGGGAATGCATCCTTTTCACAAGGCTCCCCAGCGTAGATCATCCTGATCCGCTCTCTGATTCCTCAGTAGAAAGTCCTTTAAAAAAACGAAGGAAGAAAGGAGACAAGAGCAAATTTTAAGGTATTACGATAATCAAATAATGAATCATACTGCTCGGAGCTTTTCTCAAAGACTTACCACCTCCTGAGATAGCTTCATCACGACTAATGGACCAGAGCAGGGAATGAGTCCGGAGCCTCAAAGGACTAATCTGGCATTTGGTGAAGTCCCTCACCATATGCCAGGAAGTCAAGCCCTTGACCCTCAGGTCACAGATGGCATTTGATGAGGATTAAAACCTCTATGTATTAATTTAAATACATAAAAAGACCATACGTCTTCATGGTCGTAACCCCTAAGGCTAACGACCTCACTGGTCGTAAGGATTCCAGAGGTTACACGATGGGTACCCTGGTCGGACTAGGTTCCGACTAGGTGGCTGCTCGGAAATGCTATGAACAGGTACCATTAACCGTATGATGAATGGGACACGTGCTAAACGTTCTATAACTTGCGATGACATACAAGACTCTGACGATAAACCACCTTGCGGTTAAATGTCTCCCAAATACTTAACCGCAAGGCAGTTAGCACATTGTTAACTACCTTAAACCTCAGACCAGTTGTAACGCTTCATCAAGGACGTCTTTCCCAGGAGTAACTGCCGTCCCTTCGGGAGTTATTTAATGGTGAAGCACAGAAGACGACGGGGAGGAGACACACAACAAATAAAAATGTATAAGGCAAACACGAAGCGAAGCGAGTATTCAATACATTCAGTGTAATTAGAGATAGTCCCTAGTCAAGTCTTGTAAACCCAGTTCATATAAATAAAGAGCAGCCCCCATTCTCTTCCAGGATACTCTACATCATTTTTCCTCCTTTTATTTTCATAAGATCGGCGATTCGATCGTCGACAGCATTCACCCATCTTTCGACTACTCCTGCCTTCTCCACGGTCTTCCTCCACTTGGGATTCTCGTTCGCCTTAATTCCGGCGAAGTAAAGGCCATCATCCCTCGTAACCGTCATGTAGAACCAGCTCTTTTTCCATGACAACCACAAGGATTTCGAGTACATTTGGATGTACTCATTGGCCTTCCCGTCATGAACGTGCAGCGTGCATTCTCCAGGAGTCCCCGTGGATTTCCCCGACATCGCCATCCGATAAAAATACGTGAAGAGCCTCAAATTTGGGCGCACTCCCAGGTATGCCTTACATAGGTAGATAAAAATAGTAATATTGGCGATGGAATTAGGGGCAAAATTCACCAATTCCACCTCATAATACTCTAAAACATGAGGAAGGAATTTGTGCACCGGTACCCTTAGCCCGCACTCGATGTGAGCGAGGAAGACTGGAATTTCCCCATCTTCACGGCTCGGAAAGTGCTCCCCGGTCGTTGATCTCCATCCAATCAGATTCTTCTTTGGGAGCATTCCCATCTTCTCCAGCACTCTAAGCTTCTTCTCATTCAAATCTGAAGCCATCCACTTTGTGATTTGATCTGATATAGTGAAATTTCTCAAAGGGATGAGTAGTGGTCGGAGGAGGTTTTGAGGTCAGAAAGGCAATAAGAAATCGGAAAGATTTTCTTAGCAAGGAACTGAAGAGGATTTGAAGAAGATCTAGAAGCATAAAAACTCTAGAGCCCAGCAATGGAGGTTTTTATAGCCTCGGGTCTTTAACTGCAATGGGGATTGATAAAAAAAAAGGTCCATTGGACGAAAAACTCTTAGGTTCCCAAGGCAGGTTCTCAACTTTAAAGTGAACACAGACCACTTCGTATATCAGGACATTAAATAAGGTCTACCCGACACGACTTTGTCGAAGGAAAAGTGTTCACACAACCTGTTCATTTAAAGTTCAGGGGCTAGCTGACGAGGATTAAAACCTCTCTGTATTATTTTAATACACAATAAAAGACCATACGTCTTCATGGTCGTAACCCCTAAGGCTAACGACCTCACTGATCGTAAGGATTCCAGAGGTTACATAAGGGTACCCTGGTCGGACAAGGTCCTGTACCTAGTCTTCGATCAGGTAACTGCTCGGAAATGCTATGAACTGATGTTTATAACTAATCCCAGATATATTCTTACCGTGCGATAAATATAGCATGTGTTGTATACTTCATATCACACGGTTAGATAATCCTAAAGACACTGACAACAACTACCAGATGGTTTGATGTCTCTCGGGCACTAAACCGTTGAGCAGTTAAACACATTTTAATCGGCACCAAGCTCACCAATCATAACGCTTCACCAGGACGCCTCCTCCGAGTAATCGCCACCTCTTCTAAGTTACTTAAGCACGAAGCTACGTAAGACCAAAGGGCAAGAAGCGTAGTTTAAACATCAACACAAGTTCTTCAGATCAAGAGGCAAACTGAGACAAGTAAGATAGCAATCTTCACATCCAGTGTAATTAGGATTAGTCCCTAGTCGGGTCAAGAGCACCCCCCTTTGTAAATCCATTTCATATCAATAAAGAGCGGTCCTATTTTCTCCCAGGAATTATCGCATCATTTTCCTCTTTCATTTTGATAAGATCGGCGATTCGATTGCGACACAGTCCCTCTCAACGTCGGAGTAGCTGCGCGTCCATGCCACTTTCTGAACATAGCGATGCCCAATTACATATCGACGACATCCAGGTAATTTACATCTCTGGAATGCTAATTGTGTATCATTTTGTAGGAGCCCACGCCTTGCAAGCTCCAAGTGAGGCTGATTGGGTCTATTTCTATTGAGACTGAGCGGGGGATGATGTTTCTATGCCAGGAGGGGACAGTGTTGCATGGTGCCCAGCTGGCGCAGGGTTGCATCAAGGTCCAAGTGGACATGGTACATGACACTTTCATGGGCGTCCCGCTGGAGAAGCCCCCGAATGAAGACATCATAACCTGGGGGATGTCGTGCACACTTTTGTCAAGTGGCCCAAGAGGGACATCGCCCTGGACCCTGCAGTGTCTTGATCTCTACACGACCATGCCTCTCTAACAGAACACTCGATGACTCTACCTCAACCTTCACTTCAGAAGGCCGTCGTATCGGCTCCCGTGGAGACGACACCGAAGAAACAAGAAAAGCGTGTCGAATCGTCTCTCGGGAAGACGTATAGCAGGCGAGGTGCTAAGGCCAAATCGAAGAACATTAAGGCGCCTCGCAAGCCCTGGACGTTCTCCCTCGGAAGGGCGTTGGTCCCCGACACACTATTACTCCGCCTTGGAATGGGTTATGGGAGTTTGTATGCCTGGTACCTGCGGAGGACCAACAAGCAGAGGACAAACTGGCCTACTGGATTCACCGTTAGATACATGGAGAGGCATTTCCTCCACGAGCCAAGCTTCTTTGTCGTGGGCTTTGAAGACTTATTCGAACAATTCAACCTCGACGCCCTCGACGCCTCACTTCTACAATGCTAGACACTGTAAGTGTGTACAACCAAGTTCTACATCCACGTAATACCAATAAATGTTATAACTCATAGATTATGTATAGATACATGATGCAAGAAGCCTAGCGATCGTGAGAACCGGTGGGTTTCCTCGACCCACAGTTGATCTTTGAGTAATGCATCACTCAAGACGTATCCTACGTCGAGAATTACATAACGACAGGATTGCTTGCTCAGGACAACAAGGACTACATACTGGTGCCCTACAACTAGAGGTAAGTGCTTCACTACTTGCTATACAAATTTCATTTGTACTTTATACGCAACACGAACTTAGATTTAATGACTATAGCGACATACATGAGTAGGTGACATTGGATCCTCATAGTCATTGTACCACAGTGGAACAAGGTAATATACCTTGATTCCCTACTCAACAACAGCCATGACTTCACCCTTGTGCAAGAAATACTCGACAAGTATGCTCATTTCCTCTATACATAACTCTATTGTAATCTTCCTTCGTTTGAAATGGCCGATGATAACGTTTTGGAATTACGTAGGCCGTTTAGCGCCTATGTTGCCAGGAGAGGGAGACACAGGAATTGAGTGCCACACTGCAATACAGGATGCAATTTTTGGTACCCGTTACAACACAATAATCCTATATCACACTTCGTAATAATGCCTCTCAAACTGACTATACCTATATATGTATTTCTATTTTTGCAATACCGCCAACAACTACAAGGCAACCTATATGTATTCTACGTTTGCCGTCATATGCAGGAAATCATGAGCGCTAAAGCGAATGCAGAGGTTTGACAATCTTGCAATAATTGTTTCCTAATTATCAATTTAAATATATATGCTTACTACTTTACTCTTCCCAGCGACAGGGCATGATAATCAAATCAAGTACATTCGATATGAACGAACTCTCGGACGTTCGAGGATGGCTCTCCACCTTCATCATGATGGAGATCATTGACTCGAAAGGAGAGTTTCACTCCGGCGACACCGCTGAATACATGTTCAAACAATTGATTCAATTATAATTAACTTTGAGTTGTAATTCAATTGTAACTCTAGCGACAATACATGAACATTCTTTTGTAATTGATTTTGAGTTGTAAATCACTTTGAGTTGTAATTCACTTATCTGTGATTTATCTGTTTTCTGCTTGCTTGTTTTCAGATGGCATGGCTAGCATTTCCAGAGGCTAGCCAAAAAACAGAAAAAAAATATTTAGGTATAGAACAAACTATCACAGACGGTTTTGTGGTATAAACCATCTGTGAAGGCCTACTATCACAGACGATATGTCAAATATCATAGACGTTCTTTTTACTAGCCGTCTATGATATGTCTCTAGCCGTCTATGATGGCCGACGTATCACAGACGGTTTTTGGTAGAAACCGTCTGTGATAGTAGGCCTTTATAGACGGCTTCTATCAAAAATCATCTGTGTTGTGACTTATCATAGACGGCTCACATACCATCTGTGATAACTACCTGTTATCACAGACATATAAATTCAGACGGTTCAGAAACCGTCTGTGATGAGAATTTAGAACCGTCTGTGATGACCCATTGTGTAGTATCATTAAGCTCTGCAGCCATCGCCAGGCACATCGCTGCAAGGAGATGTGAGGCCAGGGGAGGAGACGGTGGTGGTGTCGCGGTGGTAAGTGAGGAGGAGGTAGCGACGCTTGCTTGGCCGACGTGGAGCAGGAGGCGGCCGTGGCGCAGGGGAGGATTAGGATGAATAGAATACGGTGCAGTGAACTCGAGACTGCAACGCGGCGAGGGAAGGGCGCCTTCATCTCTACCTCTTCCTCGTGTATTTTCGCTGTCTCCCCTCCCTTCCCCAGCACCGCCGCTTCTCCTCCAAGGTAACGCTGCCTCCTCTCCTCCCATCCCTCCCGATGCCTTCTCCCGTCCCAGACTCCGCCTTACCGCGCCGCCACCCATAAGGATTGCCAAGAGCATTGTATTTACCAATTGCTCACTTCACAACTGTTGCACCAGAACGGACACACACCACCGCACTACCATAGGTCTACCGCCTTGCCGATTGCTCCCTTGCCACAACCACACCATGCAGCGGATCCAGCTGAAAGCATCTAGGCCCCTAAAAATGGTTTTGGTAATTAATGATAATATGTGAATATGGGATTAACGTGTTTATTAAGTATGTGCAAGGTTTAATCCCATTGATGAACATGTTGAAGTAAAGATGCATGCTAAAGGATAATATGGAGATCTACAAGGCTTAAAGACAAGGTACAAATAGTCTAGGATCTTTTTTGTATTTTACCGGTCTTAGGCGAATTGGTTGGTAGACCGGATTATAGGTTAAATGCCGTACTATTAAGAGGGATCACGACTAGTAGCTTGATAGCTTGCTCTTGTGCCATATGGATCAATTTAGGATCATGCATGCATTCAAAATTAGACTTGCATTTTAATTCGAAAGACTACTGTGCTTTTACTCTGAAATCGGTAGTTCCACAGGTATTTCAGATGTTGCAATCAAGCAAGATCTTTGTTATCTGCGCGCCGCACTGCAGTATTACCAAGACACCGGTCGTTCTGAAATTTATATAGCGGTAGTATAAAAACAGAACGTGTGTTTTTTCACTCAGCAAACCTCTCTTGAGAATCGGTCGTTCCGGTTTCTGAATCGGATGAACCGCACATCGGTCGTTCCGATTGTAATGTGGCGGTAGTAAAATTCCAGAGTGCGTGCATTTTCAGCTGTGCAAAAACCCTGATATCGGATGAACCAGAGCTTTGCCGGCGGTCGTACCGCTCCTCAATTCAACGGCTATGTCAATGCATTTAATGCGTTTAAAAGAGCCGTTACTGCTGCTTTATTCGAAGAGCGGTTGTACCGCAAGTTGTACTGCGGTTGTACCGGATTTCGCTGAAAAGTTGGAAACTTCTCCCCAATGGTTAGATTTGTTGGTGGAAGCTATAAATACCTCCCCAACTACTCAAGGTGGTTGTTACACAGCTCATTTATCATCCATAGACCCTTGTGAGCATTGAGCATTCATTCTACTCCCCAATTCACTCTTGCATTCATTGAGAGGGAGTTCAAGTGCATTCATTCTAGTTGATCCATTTTGCACTTGAGTAACGTCAAGCGAAGATTGGTGATTTATTACTCTTGGAGTATTGCCGCACTTCTAGACGGCTTGGTGGTCAAGCACGGAGATCTCTTCAAGAAGATTGTGAAGAGGCCCAGTGCAAGCTTGTGAGTGGTTCGGTGTTCACCATCTCTGGAGCGGAGGAAGAACAACCATAATGATCGAGGGAAGGCTTAATTCGTGGAGCCGGCTTGAGTGGTCAAGCTTCCTCAACGTGGACTAGTGAAGACCGGCAAGTCTTCGATACCACGGGAAAACATCGTTGTCTCATTGTGATTATCTCTAGTTTTTACTCTTCCGCACTTATATTTCTAGCTTGTTTATTGTAATTGATTTGCTTAGCTAGAAGTGTAACTTGTTTAGACTAAGTTGTTAATTGGCCTAAATTGTTAAATTGCTAAAAAGTTTAAAAACCTCCTATTCACCCCCCTCTAGTCGGTTATCCTTGATCCTACAAGTTGTATCAGAGCTTGGTCTCTCCATTGTTAGACTTAACTGTCTAGGAGAGCAAGGATGGCAAGTGAGGGAATGGCTTTAGGAAGGGCTCCACTTTTTGATGGCTCAAATTATGCTTATTGGAAAATTAGAATGTCAATTTATTTAAAGGCCATGAGTCCAAGTATTTGGAAAATCGTAAATGATGGTTACACTATGCCTCTTAATCCACTAGAACCCACGGATCAAGATACGTGTAACTCTCATTTAGATGCCCAAGCTATGAATGCTCTCTTTGGCGCTTTGAATGCGGATGAGTTCAATAGAGTGAGTAACTTGGAAAATGCTCATACTATTTGGACAACTCTCTCGAAAATCCATGAGGGTACATCCACGGTCAAAGAAGCCAAATTGCATAGGCTTCGGATTAAATATGAGACATTCATAATGTTGCCTCATGAAAACATCAATGAGATGTATTAAAGACTCAACAACATTGTGAATGAGCTCAAAGGCCTTGGGACTAACTTTCTTGATGTTGACACATTGTGCGCAAGATACTTAGGGCTCTTCCGGACAAGTATGAGACCTTGGTGACACTCTTCCTCAACTCTCCCGAGTTGCCAAGGATGACACCAACGGGGCTTTTGGGTAACCTCATCACAAATGAGTTGTTCAAGAAAGACAAACAAGAGCTCTTGAAGACATCCTCTTCAAAGAAGAAAATTACCGCTTTCAAAGCCAAAGCGGAATCAAGTGAAGATGAGGATGAAGAAGAAGACTCCGACGAGGAGTATGCACTCCTTGTAAGAAGAATGAAGAGGGTCATGAAGAGACGCCCCAATAGAAGCTACAACTTTGATAAGTACAAAAAGGGGCAATACTCAAGTGACAAGAAGCGTTATAGCAACATACGGTGCTATAATTGTGAAGAAAAAGGGCACATCGCCTCCCGTTGCCCCGAGAAGAAGGATGACAAGGATAAGTCATTCAAGAAGAAGGAATATAATGACAAGAAGAAACTTTTCAAGAAGCTTCACAAAGATGGCAAGAATGAAGCTCACATTGGAGAATAGGACTCAAATGATGAGCTAAGTGACTCCGACTCTGATGAGGATGAGTCCCCCAAGAAGAAGGGACTAATTGGCATTGCAATTAAGAAAGCTCCTTCACTATTCTTCACTCCTATGTGCCTCATGGCAAAAGGAGACAAGGTAAAATCTATTGATAGTAATGAACCAACTTATGATGAATTAATAGAGATGCTTGATGAATTAAGTGAATATCTTGGAAAAGAGAATCAAAATTCAAAGTCTTAAAGAAAGAGTATATCTCTCTAAAAGACTCTTTTGAGGAGTTAAGGGTAGCTCATGATTCTCTTCTCCTAAAAGATAATGAAAAATCTCACTCACATGTTGGCATTACTTGCAATTTAATGGATGAGATGCCTCAAGTAGAAATTACTTCAAATGCTATATCCATGTCTAATGCTTCTACATCATGTGAATATTTATTATCCATGCCATGTTGCTCAAGTGATGATTCAATTGCTAATTTAGCCAATACTTGTGATCCTTTGCTCATTGTTGAAAATCATGAATTAAAAGAATAAGTCACTAAACTAAGCAAGAGCTTAGAAAGATATTTTAAGGGTAAGGCCACCTTAGACAAGCTTTTAAGTGAGCAAAGGTGCTCATTCAATAAGGAAGGTCTTGGGTATGTACCTAAGAAAGGTAAGAAGCCGGCAAACAAACCCACAAAGTATGTGAGAGAAAATGGTAAGTATTGCTACAAGTGCCGGGAAATAGGACATGTGCAAAAAAATTGTCCTAAAGGAAAAACTCCATCTTTTGGTATATATGATTCATGCTATATGCTTAGAAAATCTAATGATGGTAAAGTAATTGCTCATTTTGTTGGCACTTCAATTATGGGCGTTAAAAAGAATGTCATTTGGGTGCCTAAATCCTTGGTCACTAACCTCCAATGACCCAAACAAATTTGGGTACCTAAAAGAACTTGATTCTTGTTTTGTAGGTGAACTATAAAACCGATGGAAAATATTGGGTGCTTGATAGTGGATGCACTCAACATATGACCGGTGATAGGAAAATGTTCACCACATTCGAGAATGGAAAAGGAATGGACAAGATCACATTTGGTGATAATAGCAAAGGAAAGGTAATTGGATTGGGTAAAATTGCTATCTCAAATGATCTTTCTATTTCAAATGTATCATTAGTTGAATCACTAAACTTTAACTTATTATCCGTAGCTCAAATGTGTGATCTAGGACTAATTTGTTCATTCTCTAAAGAAAGTGTTACAATTTCAAATGAAAAAGATAACTCTCTAATCTTTAAAGGCTTTAGATTTGGAAATCTTTATTTAGTAGATTTCACTTCAAATGATGCATGCTTAAAAACTTGTTTGATTGCAAAAACCTCTTTGGGTTGGCTTTGGCATAGAAGGCTAGCTCATGTAGGGATGATTCAACTCAAAAAGGTTTTCAAACATTATTTAGTTGTTGGCTTGAAAGATGTGAAGTTTGAGAAAAATAGACTTTATAGTGCTTGTCAAGCCGGTAAACAAGTCGCAAGTTCTCATCCTTCCAAAAGTATCATGTCAACTTTTAGACCATTGGAACTCTTACATATGGATTTGTTTGGGCCAACAACCTATAAGAGTATCGGAGGTAATAGCTATTGTTTAGTCATTGTGGATGATTACTCTAGATATACATGGGTATTCTTTCTAAATGACAAAAGTGAAACCTCCAGGATTTTCAAAAGTTTTGCAAAAAGGGCCCAAAATGAATTTGATTTCAAAATAAAGAAAATCCGTAGTGATAATGGTTCCGAGTTCAAGAATACTAAAGTTGAAGACTTTTGTGATGAACTTGGAATAAAGCATGAACTTTCCACAACCTACACTCCGGAGCAAAATGGAGTAGTAGAAAGGAAAAATCGTACATTAATTGAAATGGCTAGGACAATGCTTGATGAATATAATACTTTCGATGTCTTTTGGGCGGAAGCTATTAATACCGCTTGTCATGCCATAAATCGTCTTTATTTGCACCGTCTTTTGAAAAAGACTTCCTATGAGCTTCTTGTAGGAAGAAAACTGAACATCTCTTATTTCCGAGTTTTTGGTTGCAAGTGTTATATTTTAAAGAAAGGTGTTCGTCTTTCAAAATTTGATAGTCGTTGTGATGTTGGTTTCTTGCTTGGTTATTCTTCAAATAACAAGGCTTATCGTGTCTTCAACAAAAACTCCGGTTTAGTTGAAGAAAAACATGATGTTCAATTTGATGAAACTAACGGCTCTCAAGAAGAGCATGAGAATTTGGATGATGTAGGTCATGAAGCATTGAGAAGGGCAATGGAGCATATGCAATTAGGTGACATCAAGCTCGAAGATAATCCATCATCCTCCACACAAGTTGAGCCTCCAACCTCCTCCACAAATCAAGTTCAAATTGATAAAAAGGACCATGAGGAAGATGATCAACCATCCAATCTACCACCAAGAATTCACAATGCAATTGCTAAAGATCATCCAATAGACCAAATATTGGGTGATGTAAGTAAGGGTGTTCAAACTCGATCTCGTGTTGCTTCTTTTTGTGAACATTATTCCTTTATCTCTTCTATTGAGCCAAAACATATAGAAGAAGCACTTGAAGATCCGGATTGGATAAATGCTATGCATGAACTCAATAACTTCACCCGAAATGAAGTGTGGACATTGGTGGATCGACCCAAGGAACACAACATTATTGGTACAAAATGGGTCTTTAGAAACAAGCAAGATGAGAATGGTTTGGTTGTTCGAAACAAAGCAAGATTGGTCGCTCAAGGGTATTCACAAGTTGAAGGTTTGGATTTTGGTGAAACCTTTGCTCCCGTAGCTAGACTTGAGTCAATTCGAATATTACTTGCCTTTGCATCATGCTTTGATATTAAATTATTTCAAATGGATATTAAAAGTGCATTCTTAAATGGTAAAATATCCAAACTTGTCTTTGTTGAACAACCTCCCGGTTTTGAATATCCTAAAAATCCAAATCATGTCTATAAACTCTCTAAGGCGCTCTATGGTCTTAAACAAGCTCCTAGAGTATGGAATGAACGCCTTAGAGATTTTTCTAGTCTCAAAAGGATTGAAAATTGGGAAAATTGATTCAACTTTATTTACTAAAGTTCTAGATGATGATTTCTTTGTATGCCAAATTTATATTGATGATATCATTTTTTGGTCTACTAATCAAGATTTTTGCAAAGAGTTTGGTGATGTGATGTCTAGGGAATTTGAAATGTCCATGATTGGAGAACTAAGCTACTTCCTTGGATTTGAAATCAAGCAACTCAAAGATGGAACCTTCGTGAGCCAAACCAAGTACGCAAAAGAATTGATCAAGAAGTTTGGCATGGAGGATGCAAAACCCATCAAGACTCCCATGGCAACAAATGGTCATCTTGACTTAAATGAGGGAGGTAAATCGGTAGATTTAAAGCTTTATAGATCTATGATTGGTAGCTTGCTTTATCTTACCGCATCTAGGCCCGATATCATGTTTAGTGTTTGCATGTGTGCACGCTTTCAAGCAAATCCAAAAGAGTGTCATTTAATGGCCGTTAAAAGAATACTAAGATATTTAAAACATTCCTCTAGCATTGGCCTTTGGTTCCCAAAAGGTGCTAAATTTGATTTAATTGGATATTCGGATTCCGATTATGCGAGTTGCAAAGTGGATAGAAAAGGCACCTCGAGTAGTTGTCAATTCTTAGGAAGATCCTTAGTTTTATGGTCATCCAAGAAACAAAATTCCGTAGCCCTATCCACCACTGAAGCCGAATATGTTTCCGCGGGAAGTTGTTGTGCTCAATTGCTATGGATGAGGCAAACATTGATGGATTATGGAATTAAAATTGATAAAATGCCTCTTTTGTGTGACAATGATAGTGCGGTGAAAATTGCTAATAACCCTGTTCAACACTCAAGAACCAAGCATATAGATATTCGCCACCACTTCTTGAGAGATCATGTGAGCAAGGGTGATATTGAAATTAGCCACATAAGAACCGAAGACCAATTAGCAGATATTTTCACCAAGCCATTAGATGAAGGCCGCTTTTGCAAATTGAGGAATGAATTAAATATCATAGATTATTCAAATATTGTTTGAACCTTTGTTTCATGCATTGTATCTCATTTGATGTTATTTGAGTATTTTATGAAAGTATTTTTATTATCTTTGATTAAAAATAACTATGATCATAAAAACTATGTTCATATATAGACATTAGTCTATTCTATGCATAATGATCCTTAATGATATTTAATTGAGTGCAAATCTAAGGATCATTTGCAAATAAATCAAATCTCAAAGAAAATCTAGAGCTGTTCTTGAAGCTCCAGGTTAATCGGATGAACCGACGTTATACGCGTGGTACGACCGCAGAGCAGAACAACCGGCGTTATAACAGAGGTACGACCGCATCCATTGTAACCTTATCCTCTCAGCGGCTCATCCGTTCGCTTTATGCGTTTCAGCTCTCTCTCTCTCTCTCCAGCCCGAAGCGAAAAACAAAACCCCCACTCAAATCCTAAAAATCCTTTGGTGATTCTTCGTTCTCTTGCTGTTTTCTGCATCTCTAGGGCTCAACTCCTTCAATCCTTCAGGTAATTCCTCAGTTGGTCTGTGATTTTGCCTCCCATGGAACCCTAGCAGTCGGTTTAGGGTTTAATGAAAATGTATTTGATTTCTGGTATTCTAGTTGGGCAAAAGTAGCTTATTGATATCTTGTGATGGTTGCGCATCTAGTCTATGCACTCACACCATGAAATTTCATCAAAAATTCCAAAGCTCAATCTGCCCTAGAACTCGTAAGGACAATCGGATCATCCGATTCTTGAGCGCGGAACAACCGCACTACGGTCGTTCCGGGCATTGAACGGCGGTTCATCCGATTATCCTGACAGAAACCAGAAAGTCCAATTTCTTTTTGATAAATTCTATTCCTCTGAACTCCTTGTGATTTCTCTTGTCTCTGTTTAGATGCCTAGGATGCGAGGAAAAATCAGGAAAACTCATGGCTCATCAAGACAAGGAACATCAGCCTCTCAACCTCCTGAAGCTTCACCTCGAGCATCGCAAATAGAAAGGACTCGCCCCGCCGCTCTGATCGTCGCCGACTCGCTCCGCTCGACAAAAGGTTGTGCATGGCAAAGGAAAGGGCCACTCAAACCGAATCAAAGTAGCTCAGAAGAAAGATCAAGTGAGGAGTCTAAGTCAGAAGAAGAAGTTCCTGCTAGGACAGAAGATGACTTGATAGACCGTCCAGGGACTCCAATTGATTTGCACCTCCTTTCAGTTGATGATTATGCCATCAAGAGGCATGTCAATCAATACCTTTTGAAGAATGACTCGCTCAATCCAAGATTTCACACTGTTTTTTAAGAACAAGTCTATGAGCAGCTTTATGGACGTCACAGAAAATTTGCAGATCACAAATGGATTAAGTGGACTCATATCAATACTTTGGACAAATACAGTGGGGTTTATCAGCTCTTCTACAATGTAGGTCTTCATGACCTTGTGGGAATAAAACAGAATTATGATGACAAGCTCATTAGGCAGTTTTATGCCACATTGTATATCTCTCGCACACAAGACTTTTAGATGGATATCAGGCACCAGAAATCTAGAGAGCACTAAAGAAGAATTTGAGAGAGTCTTGAAGGTCCAATCTAGCTCTTGGGAGAAGATCTTTGAGAGTCCTGCTTTACTAGCCCCTGTTTGGAGTAAGCACTATGACTCTTCTGCCAAATGCAAGCTGGGCACTTTCACTGGACTTAAGCCAGAAGTGAGTATGATTAACAGGATTATTAGTCATACATTTTACCCTAAAAGTGGTAATTTTGATGCAGTCAGGGGGCATGTTTGGAACATGATTGATCATATTATGGAGGGGATAAAGTTTGATGTTGTAGATGTAATTCTTCAAGGCATAGCCTCCTCCAAGAATGATAGAGTTAAAAGGATTTACTATGCACCATACATCATGGCATTAATTATAAGGAAAATGGAGTATCGTGGTGGTTTGGGATCAGCTCATAAGCCTTATAAACCACAAGATGGTATTCCTCCTCGCCAAGACATTGAGGATGATCCTGTTGATGTTGAGGCTCCTCCTGTGGCTCCTGCTACTGCTCCTGCTGAAGGTATTCTTGCTCAAGTGCTTCAAAATCAGCAGCTCATTCTTAGCACTCTGCAAGAAATGAAGGAAGAACAAACTGAGATTCGCAACAGGCTAATTCACATGGAGTCAGTTCAGAATGACTACTTTTATGAGTCTCATAACCGGTTATCAGCCTTGACGGAGGCCTTTATTGACTTAGAGAATTTTTTGAGGACTCCTCAGCGGTTTGCTCGTCGTCCTCCTTAGTCTCCTAGGGCCCCTACTTCTTTAGCTGCTCCTCTCTTGGCCCTAGGTTCAGTGCAGAGTCCTGTGCTCCACTGCTTCAGCTCCTCCAAGACTACCATGAGTCGGCGACTCAGATCCCAAGACTCTTCGCTTCAAAGATCTGCTCCAGCTCCCGCTCAGGATCCGATTCCTCCTCCTCAGGACCCAGCCGTCTGATGCTCTTTTTTGGTACTTTGATGCCAAAGGGGGAGAAGAAGAAGATGTGAGAAGACATAATTTTAGGGGGAGCTAGTCTTTTCACATATATGGGCTTATATGTGTGTTTTGAAAACTGGTTTTTTGGTTGATCCTTTCGTGTTTGTAATAATTTATAACTATTGTAGAACTTGTTGAATGATGCTTATGCATATTATCTTAAAATGCAATCTCAATTATTGTCATATCTCAATATTGCATTGCTTCCTCAACTTCATAAATGCAAAAGAGACTCCGCCAAAATTTTCACAAAATCTCTACATATGCTTGAAGAGTATCTATCATTTACATGCGCATGTTTAGGGGGAGTCTTCCTTAAATTGGATTTAACAAGAAAAATAACTCTCAAATATTTATCTGTGCTCATTGCAAGAAGTATTTTACTTGTTAAAGACATTAAAAGAATATACACTCATAGTATATTCAAAACAAACCTTCTCACATATTAATTGTGTTGTCATCAATTACCAAAAAGGGGGAGATTGAAAGCATCTAGGCCCCTAAAAATGGTTTTGGTAATTAATGATAATATGTGAATATGGGATTAACGTGTTTATTAAGTATGTGCAAGGTTTAATCCCATTGATGAACATGTTGAAGTAAACATGCATGCTAAAGGATAATATGGAGATCTACAAGGCTTAAAGACAAGGTACAAATAGTCTAGGATCCTTTTTGTATTTTACCGGTCTTAGGCGAATTGGTTGGTAGACCGGATTATAGGTTAAATGTCGTACTATTAAGAGGGATCACGACTAGTAGCTTGATAGCTTGCTCTTGTGCCATATGGATCAATTTAGGATCATGCATGCATTCAAAATTGGACTTGCATTTAAATTTGAAAGACTACTGTGCTTTTACTCTGAAATCGGTAGTTCCGCAGGTATTTCAGAGGTTGTACCGCAGTGCGGTTGTACCGGTGCCGTGCGCGGTACTACCGCACACCGATCGTTCCGAAATTTATATGGCGGTAGTATAAAAACAGAACGTGTGTTTTTTCACTCAGCAAACCTCTCTTGAGAATCGGTCGTTCCGGTTTCTGAATCGGTTGAACCGCACATCGGTCGTTCCGATTGTAATATGGTGGTTGTAAAATTCCAAAGTGCGTGCATTTTCAGCTGTGCGAAAACCCTGATATCGGATGAACCGGAGCTTTGCCGGCGGTCGTACCGCTCCTCAATTCAACGGCTATGTCAGTGCATTTAATGCGTTTAAAAGAGCCGTTACTGCTGCTTTATTCGAAGAGCGGTTGTTGTAAGTTGTATCGCTGGTTGTACCGATTTCACTAAAAGTTGGAAACTTCTCCCCAACGGTTAGATTTGTTGGTGGAAGCTATAAATACCTCCCCAACTGCTCAAGGTGGTTGTTACACAGCTCATTTATCATCCATAGACCCTTGTGAGCATTGAGCATTCATTCTACTCCCTAATTCACTCTTGCATTCATTGAGAGGGAGTTCAAGTGCATTCATTCTAGTTGATCCATTTTGCACTTGAGTAACGTCAAACGAAGATTGGTGATTTATTACTCTTGGAGTGTTGCCGCACTTCTAGACGGCTTGGCGGTCAAGCACGGAGATCTCTTCAAGAAGATTGTGAAGAGGCCCGGTGCAAGTTTGTGAGTGGTTCGGTATTCACCATCTCCGGAGCGGAGGAAGAACAACCATAGTGATCGAGGGAAGGCTTAATTCGTAGAGCCGGCTTGAGTGGTCAAGCTTCCTCAACGTGGACTAGTGAAGACCAGCAAGTCTTCGATACCACGGGAAAACATCGTTGTCTCATTGTGATTATCTCTAGTCTTTACTCTTCCGCACTTATATTTCTAGCTTGTTTATTGTAATTGATTTGCTTAGCTAGAAGTGTAACTTGTTTAGACTAAGTTGTTAATTGGCCTAAATTGTTAAATTGCTAAAAAGTTTAAAAACCTACTATTCACCCCCCTCTAGTCGGTTATCTTTGATCCTACACCAGCTCCTCACCGAATGTGTGTGAAGACATAGGGGGGGTGTATTTGGTGGTGGTCTGATGGAGACTGGAGAGGGAGCAGATGGAGGCGAGCCGCCGCCGGATCCGACCGCCAGGAGCTTGGTAGATACGCATCGCCGCCGATTCCGACATCAGGAGCTCGGTGGAGGCGCACAGCCGTTGATTCTGGACGCCGCTATCGGCTTCCGTCACGAGAGAGAGAACCCGCGAGATAGAGAACCGGCGTGGTGATGGGGAGGGCGGCGTGGTGAGTCGGCGAGGACAGGTGGGAGACCGGGGAAGAGGACGGGTGGGCGACCGGGGAAGAGGACGGGCGACTGGGCAGGGTGGAAAGAGGAGATCATGGGAGCTGGCCTTTTCGGCTTTCACAGAGATCGTGGGAGAGGAGCTGTGGGCCGAGGGAGGCACCGACAATTTCAGAGAGAAGCCAACGCACCCGGTCATAGGTCCACCTCCGGGTGGGTGGAAGAGGACAAGAGACGAGTGTTTTTTTTCATAACGTGGGGGGGGGGGATGAGATGATTCGTCCTGCTGCGTAGAAGTAACCTCTTTTTTTTATTAGTTAAGAAATGTACAACTAGTACTAACGTCAAAACTCTCTTTCGAGACCTTGTACTACATGAAACTTGCAAGGACGCTGCTCTTGCTTGGGCTGGCTATGCTTCTTGCTGGGAAATTAAAACGAAAATTTATGCACATATCTAGGTAAAACACTGGATGCTAGCCTGAGATTGAGCTTGTGATTGTACTACATATATCTGCAATGCAAGCTACCAGCAAGGCATGATACGGACCATCAAAAGTTGTACGATCTAGTTCCGATGTCTGGTGCTCATATATATTGCCTGTTTGGTATCAAACGAGGTGTTGATGAGTACACGAAAGACTCTGAATTCTTATTCAGACTGATCAAGGATCACATACCTCAATGAACTGACCATTTGGTGGGTCCCATTTCAATTTATTTTAACTCGAGAGTACGTATACATCATAGTTTATAAATGATTGAACAGTCCCATTCAACCTCCTCCCTTAAAAAAACAGTACGCCCGAACCAGAGAAAGGTGCTCTTTTGTTTTACCGCAGCTTCTATCAATTGGAAGCATTAGCATTTTGTTTCCTAAGTGTTACTTTAATTTGGATGAGCATAAGTAGATACATACCTTTTTTTTTCTTACTGCCTCTCCTTCTCTTTTATTTATCGTTTTGGATATCGATACGGTCTTCAGTACACACTTTTGACCATTATTTTTTCTAATTATATGTTAGTAAAAATTATTGAAAGTATAACGGTATGAAAATATTTTTTATGGTAAAACTAATGATATTATTTTCACGTGACAAATCTAAATACTCTTATGCATATTAATAGTCAATGTTGTTTTAAAATATTGACTACTTATTCTAACACGACATCTAAAAGGAAACCAGCGAAGTATTATAGTATGGATCAACCCTCTACCAACACCATAAATATCGAGTGTCGTGACATTTGGAGTACCAATGGATTGACTGGATATATATTTGAACCTACGAACCGGTGACACTGCTACTAAAAAGATATCAGACAACTCGATCTAACATAGATAGGACCAAGTTTTTTAGGGTTATCCATAGGGCCAATTAACATAAGGGGATAGTGTAGCAAATTCCCACTTTCTCAAATTTATCTTTTCCACTTAATTTTCACCGGCTCGGCGTCTATGCTTTTTCAACCTTGTGCATCAAGATAGACATGTGCTTTTCAACTATTCCTCCACATAACATTATCTAGAAGAAAGAAGCCTTATGATCTAGGTAGCCATTAAAAAATTGCCATGTGATCGTGTCGAACTCAAGGACAGGACAAAGCACCCAATTTTATAACCTTCCTCTCTATGTCATGAAACACAGATCAGATGAGCCTTGCTAGGAAAGGAACTCCTCAGATAGGCAGAAAGATTGATTTTTAAGGGCCGGGGGTTTGGTGCTATTATATTAAAACGAGTACAAGATCTACTACCTCACTTTTTACTTTGCGAGGAGAGATATACTACTTAATGATCGGACTAAATAATATTTATTATAGATCATGATATTCTAAATAGCCCTTATATATACCCATGGTCGCTGATACATGCAACGACAGTGGAAGATTACGATAAATTCAGGTTACGACCACCCTATGGTCGTATGATCTGTTACAACTATGTCGAATCACGACCACCCTATAGTTGATAAATCTTACAAACATGTAAACCTTATCGACTAGAGATCTTATATACTACGCTCGACTACATGTGGTAGTTAACACATGTGCGTGTATATCTCTTCGGAATAACCGTATTACTTCTCTCTGTCTCTAGCAATAATCGTTTGGCGAACGTGCACAAGGATGTCTCGCTGACAATAACCGTCATCAACGTACGTATTCAAGCAACCGTCTAGACGCCTCATGACACACGACAACTGCCACCCTTTCAAACACTTTATAAGAGACGGAGCCGACAGACAGGAGAGGAGAGACCGAGAGAGGATGAACAAAAACCATCGGACTTAATTTTGGTGGCTTGTTGTGTTTTGTAACCACAACTACTACAAAACATGCTATAGTAGACACCCCATCACAGACGGTTCCTATGGAACCATCTGTGTTGGATTTATCGGGACCGGCCATAGCCAATCACAGACGGTTTTTATTATGAACCGTCTGTGATACGCACTTATCACAGACGGTTTGTAACTAGAACCGTCTGTGAATGATCACAGATGGTTCTATTAAAAAACCGCTTGTGATAGTTACGATCACGCATTTGTTCTAACAAGAACCGTGATCGATTGTTGGGCGAAACGAAAATTTGGAAATAATGGGCGGTCATGAAACTCGCTTTATATAACCTTGCGCCTCTACCGCCTCTTCCCCACACCTCATACCTCCATCTCCCCTCTGCGTTTCTCCTCCTCACACCTTGCGCCTGCCTCCCCGAGCTTGTCGCCTGCCTCCTCCAACTCGCCTTGCCTCATCGCCACCACCTCCTCCGAACTGTCGCCTCGCCTCCTCCACCTCGCCTGCCTCGTGCTGCCATCGGCCTCCCACGACCTCGTTGCCTCGGTCTCATCTACTTGTCGCCCGCCTCCCACGACCTCACTCTCTACTCCCCTTGCTCTATGATGTGGATTATGAGAGCTAGTGTTAGTGCTCAGTAAATGGATTGAGTTGATGCTACTGTGATGTGGGTGATGCTGTGGTTTATTGTTGGAGGCTCTCTGCATGTGTAGTTCATGTTGAGTTATTTGGTTTGGGCAAAAATATAGATGGTAGATCGCGACCGTCCTAAGAAACCGCCATAACTTTTGCATACGAACTCGGATTGCGACGTTCTTTGGCTCGTTGAAAAGCTAACAAAAAGTTCAATCCGAAAATCCATAAGTCCATATCAGATTCATTCACGAGGCTCAGGAGACTTCAGACAAAGTGAAAACCCCCAAAAAAAGGTCGTTTATGGCCTCAAAACAAATTTCTCAAGTTTTAGCGGCCGCTTTTTTTTTTTGACATGAAATGGCTATCACAGACGGTTCTAAAGAAGAACCGCTCAGAAAACTCATCACAGATGGTTCTTGTTCGTAACCGCTCAGGAAAACTTCATCACGCATTTATTCGAATAAGAACCATCTGTGATAATAGTCTTCACAGACGGTTTTAAAAAACCGCTCAGGATAGTGCGATCACGACGGTTTTGAACCGCTCAGGATAACCGCTCGTTATCACGCATCAACAAATATAGACAGCTTCGAAACTGTTCGTGATGACGGTTCCCAACCGTCTGTGATGAGGCTTCCTGTAGTAGTGTAATACAAAAGCACTGGAATAAGATTGTTATTCTCTGAAGAAGATTTAAACCTGTCTAAAAAAACTCATATCTCTTCTTACGTAATCTTGAGAGCTGTGGCCCGGTATTTAATAATTCATCTCGGTATGGATGTGGCTTCGAGAAGCTTGACCTTGGTGCCTGTAGCTGGAAATGAAACGTACGGTCAATGTGGTGCAGGTAGGAAGGAGCTCGCACGTACGCATGATGGAACGTGAAAACCTTTCCCTTTTTTTTGGTAGAGGAAAATTGTACGTACGTACCTACGAAGATGTAGTAACTAAAGCCAATTAAATGATCAAGTTCATGCTTCGTATTCTGTTGCCTTCCGGGCTCCTTAGTGACGTCCCAATGCACATAGTTGGATATATCGAAATAATACACCTGATTTTATTTAAAAAAAATAGTTTGGTAATATTGTACTTTTCCAACTTTTTTTCGAATATATGATAAGAGAATTTAAGTAGTCAAAGGTCTTGCTGATTTTAAAAAGCAAAAAATGTCAGTATAGTTCAGCATGCAGCATGCATACATGCAATTTGTTTCCAAATTACACGACCATGCAACGCATTGCATGCATGCCCTCTTAAGTCTTGCCAAATTGATTAACTTGCCACCGTGTGCAACCACACGTACGTACGCAAATATAATTAAACCTCTTCGATCAGTTCAATCCAAAGATCAAATCGACACGGAAAATCAATATATCCCGGCCGAGGGGTGCAACGTACTCTGACGTTCCGTGTTTGACGGACCCAACCCGCCCGGCCGAGTACGAGTGCAATAAAGAGAGTTCGAGGACGGAGTTGAACCAGTGCCGATCTACTGCGTGCGTCAACGCTTTGCGGCTTGGACGCGTCACTCGTGGACTCTCTAGGTCGAACTCTTCACGCGGCCGGGCGTACCGCGTACGTACGCGGTTTTTCCCTCTTGTCCCGTTGGGGTTGGGCGCGCATGCCGCTATGGTTTGCCGCCGATCGCGCGCGACTATTTGCTGGCTGGTTCGTTTTACTCACGATTTGCCGGGTCGATCGGGCCTAGCTAACTACGAGTTGGAGGAAGAAATTTGCCAAGTTCACACGTGCCAGCCTGAGTCTTTGATTAATTTGTTCCCTTGGGAAGTTATTAAGGGAGAGGTAGAAAAACGACCGGCGTCCTCTGTTACAAGTCAATCAACCGATGTATATTAGAGATTGGACCGTGTTCTTATCCTTTGTATCCCATTGTCTCTCTACTGTCGTGAAGAGAAGAAAAAATATGTATAATTCGTTTCAAGAAAAAGAAAAGAAATGTATACTAGATAGGGATGGACGTATACTAACTTCGACTGGACTAGAGCAGTACATTATTAATTTGAAAGCAGCAGCCGGACTACGTGGCAAGAAAGGGTTAAATGGGGTTGGTGAGTTGATGTGAAAATGTTAGTTGGCCTGCAACTCAGTCGCCGTCGTTCCGTGCACATGCACATGGGCTAGACAAATTTTCCTCAATTTTTATCCCTTGTTTCACCCCAACAATAGGTTTCAAACTACGGTATTTTTCAGATATTACACATGATTGAACAGCCTAAGTTCGTAGCACTCACAAAACCAATTGGCGTGTCGAAATTCGTGCACTCTACGTACGCAGTGGCGCTTCAGCCAAATACGTGTACCAAAATATATGCCCATTAGTTCCATCCAGTAGAGCTCTTAAAATGTAACACGACAATGTTACATAAAGGATTTTTTTCATCTTAACCCACTTAATAATCAAGTCACGTCAGTCGTGTGAGTCATGTCCTATTCTTGTTTCCTTTCCCTTTTTCTTTCTTGAAACAGAGGGATAGCCCCGATTTTCATTGAGAAAATCAAACAGAGTTCTACAGTCATGTCCTGTTAATTAACCGGTGTAATAACCTAGCCCTAGCTTGCCCCCAAATTTAGTTTTACGTTTTTACCGTGTTAACCATGCCATGCATGTTCAAGCTTTACGTTTTTTATCGTGTTAACGAGTGATACTTAGAATTTCATGGTGCTGTAACAACCGTCTGATTTCTGATCAAATGCTCTGCGCTAGAGATCAAAGGCACTGCGAGTGTGATGGCGCGCGTTTGACCTGAAGGCAAAACATCGGATCCTACTGCATTTCAATAGTGATGTATGGAAAGATCAGACAAGGACGTCCTGATCAAATATTTCAACATCTCAATGATGCCAACACCAGAACTTGTATTCAGGTGTTTATCCTAATTCACTCAAAACTCAAATTAGGTGCAACCCAGATACGTGTGATCTACTCCTACCTCTTCTTGCCATGACAATAGCTGCTGCCTTCAACTTCAACGTGCTATTAATTCTTAGCAGCTTAGATTCTGCAGATAAAAACAATGAAGAGAGTCAGGAAATTGAGACTACTTCGGTACTTCCTTCAGGCTTCTAGAATCTAGAGCCACTCCAACCGTTTGATCAACTACATCCAAGAACGAGAAGAAAAGAACAAAATCCATAGAAGAAGAGACAAGAACATCTTGATCAAGATGGGCAAGGCCACCCCCCAGAAGAGTGGCTATGAGCAGTTTACCCATTCACTCAGAGTTGGTTGCAAGTTGCAACCACAGCATATACTTCAGATTTACTTTATCTTCACTATGTGACTAGCTTGATTGACATATACTGCAAATATGCCGACTAATAGTCTTTCCAGATATAAATATATCACTAGCTTCGACAGCACGCCATTTTTCCATTGCATAATTCAAAGTATTGCTGATGTTATAGAGTTAAATTCTTCTAATTTGAATGTTGTAGAATCTAATCTGATCGAAACACAACTATTTCATGCATGTATTTGTCAACGATCAACAAAGAAAAGCAGGTATATTTCCCCCAAGTTAATGATTTTAAGTTGAAATGGCCCTTTAGGCAGCCTAGCGTGTCAACGGAAGAAGCAGGCAAAACCACACAGCCTTTAGAATTGCTCGTGGAATTGTATAGTCTATGGCCTTTCCAAGCTTCTCTAGGAAAATTTTCGCTTCAGAGATAGCCACTAGTTATTTAATCACTAGTTGTTTTTTATCTCCATCAGACAACCTTATTCAGTGTATGCGATGTCCATGTCAGGGATTAGGTGCAGAATTGAACACTTCATTTCAACCAATCGCATTACGTCTGCAGAACAGTTTTGACAGATCATATCTGAACATCACAGAAAAATTAATTTCCAATTCTACATGACTTGAGATGAAGACAGAATTGGGAGTTACAGGGAGGTCATCAGGTAAGCCTTGACGAATAGGTCCTTACCTAGAACAAGCGAAAACGACAGCCCCCTTAAAGTGACATGCATCGGGCCTTAATTTGTGTGGCAGATGCTTCAAGGAGTACTTATCTTGGCCTCAGAAGTTGCATCTGTACTTGGATTTTTTTTTTTTGAAATCTGTGTTGTCATGATCATTTAACCTGAGGACGCAATTGAATTAAGCCACATGAATTGTATTTGTATGTTTCTAGTCTTATCTGCTTTTGACGCTAATTGTATAAAACATGTGCTTTCTGATTTGTACCCATTAGATTTCTGACAGTGTCTTCAGAAATCAGATCATGCAACCATTCAACACTTTCAGGTTTCTTGTTGCTTCAAAATACCATGCAGTTTAAACACTGCGCCGGCATGATCCTACCAAATTTCAGGGTTGTCTTGTATCTTATCAGATTTAACAAGGATTGGGTTCAGGCATCCTATCATGTAAGTGGCAAAGACCAAATGAGAATCTCGAGCTCTTGACCTCACACATCAGTTAGGTAAGTTAAAGGAAACATCCTTTCTAGAGTAACCATCCTTTTTAGATTTGATGGATTTCACCCGCGATGGACGAGCAGGTCGAGTTTAGACTGCCTTCATTGACGGTTCATTCATGCTGGCAGCCACATCATAAATACACGAGCTCTGCTCGATCGGCCAAAAGACCTGATGTTAGCCGCAAGCAACGTACACACAAAAAAAGAGAGAGATGACGGACTCAGCCTCAATTGCAACAATCTTCGCCTTTTTCGATGCTCCCTAAAAAGACGGAATGGAAAAGCTAGCCGGCCAGGGGTGTAGAAAGGAGAGGCTTTGCTTTCTGATCACATCAGGACACAGGAGTACGTTCAACTTCTTCAGGGACGACGAATGCCTATTCTCTCTACCAACTACCACTGATTCATGTCACAAGTAGACGTACGCAACGCAGCAATGTGCATAGTACACTGCTCAACTCGACATGACTAAATTGTAGCCACAAAAAAAGAGAGAACGAGCCTTGTCAATGGAAGAATCGCGCACACGATTTTTTTTTTTTGGAGGTAGTGCTCGGTGGAGTTTTGTCAATGGTCGTGTTAATTTACCCGGATTCTTCGCCTTTTTTATTACTTTTAGCGATGTCCCCTAAAAGGAGAGTCGAAAGGTAGCCGGAGGAGAGAGATTGATCCCTTTCTCGCTAAAGCAAAGGGATTTACTTTCTACCGCGATTAACTCATGTTGTTGTTTTTCCCTGGTGCCGGCCACTTGACGCACCTAATATCCCCCATTTTTTTTTCCAACACCATACGTACGCAAAGCAGGCGGAAACTTGCGCCTCTATGCCGTCCAGAAATATTGAAAAGTTGATGGAAAGATCAATCTCCTTGTGTACATCAGTATGACATGATTGTTGTGTCACTCTCTATTACGTATTTTACATGTATAGCTCTAGTAATGTAGAATAGATTTTTCGCTTTTTCATTAGTAGTTGTTTCTATTTCTTTCACAGTATTGGGCCGTCAACATGGAAGAAAGGACTGTAATTTGCCCGGAAATTTAATCTAGGCCCTTTTTCCGTCTCATTTTTTTATGGTGTTTTTAGGCACGGCCTTATATGCTAGATCGATGAAAGTACATGAGAGATTTTCTAAGATCCGCCGAGGTTTCTTTGGATCCTCTGCACGTCCTGCCCGTTGATCTTGAAGGACTTTTTGAGGACCTCGTCCGGCAGCCGCGGCTCCGTCCGGAACGCCGAGAACGGCACGAGCTGCGCGCCGGGGCTCTGGCTGTTGAGCCCCGACAGCACGACGGCCGGCGCCGCCGTGTCCATGTTGTGCAGGAAGTGCACCATCGCCCTCGGGAACACGAACGCCTCGCCGGCGCGCAGCAGCTGCGTGTACAGCCGGTACGACGTGTCGGCGAAACCGACCAGGACGCTCCCGCTGAGAACAAGCGCCACCTCCGACGCGCGCGGGTGGGAGTGCAGCGGCGCCATGCCGCCCGGCGCGAGGTCGATGCGCGCCATGGCGAGCCCCTGCGCGTTGGCGCCCGGCAGGGAGGTGGCCGGGCTGGTCAGCGTCACGTTGAACCCGAAGAGCGAGGCGGCCGGGTTCGTCGCCCGCGAGAGCGCCGAGGTGGCGAAGTGGTCGGCGCGGGCCATCGCCGGGTCGATGCAGGCCAAGCCGTTGAGGTGGAACGCCGCGGCCGCGGCTGTGTCGGCGACGCAGTAGTCGAGGAGGAGGTCCGGATCGGATTTGCAGAGGATGGAGAAGAAGAGGAGAGAAAGAATGGCTCGAGGGATGAGGGTGGTATGATCAGTTGCTCTCATGGCTACGCCTCAAGTTCGCTCTCGATTTGGCGGGAAAATAACTTATCTTCCTTTAGGTTCGGTGGTCAGTAGTCGTGTATATATAGTGCAGTTAGTAGCACGCGAGCATATATTAGGTTTGCAGTGATGCTTTGAAGCTACTGTGGGTATGAGTAACTGAAGGGTAACGTCTAGCTTGTCCTTGCCTTCGAGCATGAGGTACCTCTTTTACTCTATTTCAGTTCCTGTGTCTATCGCTATACATAGTCCTATTCTCTCGCAATTGCCTATCCTTTTTAAATAAGGTGGAGCACCTTTTCTTTAGCTTCCAACATGAAAGATTGACACCCTAAAGTGCCAGATATTCAAGTTTGATGAAGGACTACTTACTTAGCTTAGTTAAAGTGAACTTCTGACTAACAAAATTAAAGTGGACTTCAGGAACTGACCTAAGAATAGCTCTCTCTCTCTCTCTCTCTCTCTAATACTCTTGCAAAGAATTGGATAAGTGGAAAAAATGCCAAAACGACTTTAATTTCTCTTATAGGGTATTTCTTTGTCCTACTTATAGTATCTTTGCTCCAGCCTATCGAAACTCGTGTTTTCATTAACCTACTTTGAGGCCTTTTCTTTTGACCAAACACCCAAAACAGCATGTTCTTTCCGGTTTCAATAAATTTGGAGCTGGGACATCAGTTGATGTCTTTCATTAAAATAAACAGCCATCATTACCAGAGCGTTCGTGAAAAAAAAACGAAAAACTGTGTCAAGCATTCACCGCAAGCTATAGGGTGACGCGAAAAATACAAATGCATGACAGTTCACCATTAGGAGAAAAAAAATCCGTGACTCAGGTGGATCGGCAAACGGAAATTGTTGTCAAACCTAGACACATTAGCATTTCATAAGCGACTCAAGTGGATCAACAATCGAAACTCCACTGCGAAGCTCCTTCGCAGAAGTGGTGAAAGGGGTGGGCATGGATCGTGGGAGAGGAAGACCCCTGAGGCGGTTTGGTGATGGCCCCCGTAACTGGAGCAGGCGTAAGCGTAGTGCTCCAGAAGATTGGATGGAGGATGATGACTTACTTGCTGAGGAGGATCTTCGAGAGAAGCTTCAGAGAGAACAGGATCAAAAGAAGAGATTCCAGGAGAACCAACAAGGGGGCCTTCATAAATCAGGTCCGAATCCGTTCCTCAGGGGTGCTGATAGTTCTAGATTTGAGTCTTGGAATAGTGGGGTGCTCGATACAGATTCGGCTAGTCGCTACAAGGGGTGGTCAGAGGATTATTGGGGAGATAATCAAGTTAGAGAAGAGGATTTTCGCAGAGATGAACAATTTAAAGGGGGCACAGGGGTGGTTTTGGTGGTAGAGGAGGTCCTAACCGTGATGACAGGAACATATCCAACTCCAAGTGGGAGGATCATGCGACCACAACCAAGGGAGATGAGCTTAAGAAAATCTAGGGTGATATTGGACCAAACACACGGGTTTTGAGATATGAGGATAGAGGGACCTGCTTCAGATGTTTACAGTTTGGTCACCATTAGGCTAGATGCACCAATCTCCCTGTGTGCTATAAATGCAAGAAATCAGGTCATATGACTACAAACTGCCCAAAGGACAAGAAGTGCCAGGTCTGAAATTTTTGGTTTGGGTATTCCAAGACAAGGGTTCTACAGTCTGCAAATTCCATGCCTTATGTTATCCGAAAAACAGGCTGCAACAGGGGTGATGAGGCTGAGATGAAACATCTTATTCAGGCAAACTGGAATAGGAAAGTTAGGAAATTTTCTGAGAATGAATATGCAGTAGTTTTTCCATCTAGGGAAGTTACGGAGACTTGGTCTAAAGCTAGGGGTATTGAATTAGCACTTCACTCTATCAAAGCTAAGGGTGAAAAATCCACTCTAGATCCAGAAGCTTCCTCTGTTCTAGTTCCTACTTGGGTGAGAATCTTTGGAATTCCTTTACTTGCAAAATCTAAAGAAATTGTGAAAGGTTTAGTAAGCACCGTGGGAGAGCCCATTGAGGTGGATGAGATCAGTCTCATGAGAGCTGGCCCTGTTAGGGTGAATTTTAATTGTAGAGATCCCTCTCATATCAACTATTTTGTAGAGATCTTTATTATGTGGGTTAAGAACTGAAATTTGAAGCAATTGGCAAATAGGAAAGGGGGAACTCATAATGGCCCTGGGGATAAAAAAAACTTGACAACATGAAAGATGAAGATGAGGAAGAGTCTAATGGAAGTACTCATAAAACCGAATGGGAAAAGTTGATTGAAATGTGTGTGCCAGCCAGCCCGCTGGGTCGAGATGACGATCCAAGCACGACACACTGCATCGGGTCGTTCTGGTCTAACCCGTCTAGCCGTCGAGTCAAACATTGTTGTGCCTGGACCAGGCAAACAGTGACATGCTGGCCCGACCCGTCTAGCCAACATGTTGTGCCTAGGTTGGACAGGTACGACCCATTTGATCACTTCTACTTCTAAATTCTAATCAAAGCATGCGATGTTTTGAGTAACAGCAGCACCAATTTTCATCAAGCAGGGTATGGACTAACAAGTAAGGAACCACGCTAGCACACTCCATCTTAAGCTTGGTTCACATCACACTTCAAACAGCATTATATTGCTGTTGTACTCTCGGCGAAATTTAGCAACCTAGGATGAGAGAGAACAAAAATCAAAAAGTACATTGATCCTCCCATGGGTCGTTGATGCATAAACGTACAACAGCTTATACATGTTATGGTGTGTGAAATTTGGTGTTACAATAGCATTTCTGTAAGACCAAGAGGTTTTTTATCATGATATTTGATGATGAACACATTGACAATAAGCTAGACTTAGTCTCAGTTCTTAATGATGAATACATTGTCTCTGGAACTTGTTTGTGCTCTTCAACTGTCTTGTATTTGAGTTCTGTTAGTTTCTCGCTGAAAATCGCTTATCGGGATTATCGGTAGTACCGGCTTTGTACATGCGGAACTACCGAAGTCGGTATGACCATGGGTGTGCAATGTAGTACCGCAGTCTTGTTAGATCCTCGATCCGGAGTGTCCACGTGGCAAAAGGGCTTTGTTCAAGTTTTGAGCTTTTTCGTGTTTGCGTAATATCGTATTTGTTTTCACGGAACTACCACTTTACGGTAGTACCGCGAGTAGTTTACGGTAGTACCGCAAGTCATTTTCTCTAGTGTGTTTTGCTCGGTTCGTTAGATCTTGATCTAACGGCTGATTTTGAGATGAACGTTCGGATCGTCTGAACTCCTCAAGGAATGTGAGCCTTTGATCCGAAATCTAACGGCTGTTATTGATGTAACGTTCGGACCATCCGAGATGAAAGCATTGTGAGCCGTTGATTTGAGATCCGATTTAATGAAATTATCTCGGACTTGCTACAAGATTTTAAGATCCGACGGTCAGGAAGCACGGTCCGACGCCCATGAATCTGAGCGCCCACGTGTCAAAGGACGTTGTTCGAGGTCTTTGCGGATGTTTGTGGAGCGGTAGTACCGTGGGTTTGCCAATGTAGTACCGCGACTTGGTTTTTCGTAAAGAGAACTTCGACAGTGCATCGTTAAGTCAAATTCGGTTGTTCCGAGTCGAGGAACGGAACGATCAGTAGGACGGTAATACCGCAGGTTGGTTGGCGGTAGTACCAAGAAGATTCGCAATACCGCAAGGGCGCGGTATGGATTTTCCAGAAGCGATATTTTTTTGAAGTTTTGGAAGATCTTGAGATTTCCCGATGAGCGGTAGTTCCGCAGTGTTTTGAGCGGTACGACCACGTGTGCGGTAGTACCGGATGCATAATGACGGTAGTACCGATTGTACTCTGGAAAGTTGTCGCTTTGGAAAATTGACTACGGATTTGTTGATTTTATAAGCTTTATTTTGTTGCATGATGCATGATAGTGTTTATGGGTGTGAGTGAGCTAATGGATGGTCAAGTTGGAGAACTTGTGCCAAGAATTGGTTTCCTTGATCTGTGCATGTGCAGGTTAGGTGTTGAGGATTTAATCACGGTCGATGACTCGGATTGACTCGGACTAGGATAGGGAATCGAGGTCTTGGAAGTCGTGGATGTCAAGAAGTGGTTTGGATCGCACTGGAGCACGTGGAGATCAAGGGGTGCATGCTGGAAGCTACGGGATGGAGTCCTGTAGGCTTATGGCATGGAGTTTTTTGGAAAGACAGTTTTGGAAGGAGTTCCAAAACTGGTTGTTTTGAGATAGAGTCCGTATTGGTGTCATGTTGGACGTGAATAGGACTCTAGCCTATAAGAAGAGGCAGAGGGTGCACTTTGTGCGTATGCAGATTTTAGGGTTTTTGACGATAGTTTGTTCTGCTGTTTTGCTATGGTTTAGAGGTCCTTTGTTTTGGGGCTTTGAGGGGTGATTACTGAAAGCCTTGTAGACACAAATCAAGAGTGATATATAAAGTTCAGATTCGTTCAACTTTGGTTCTCGATTTGTTGATCTTGCTGTGCGCCTGAGGTGATACTTGCTGTGAAGTTTTTTCAAGTCATCCAAAGAGGTTGCTGGAGTTCTTGATAACAAAAAGAAGTTAGAATTAGGTGATCTATTCGCTGCAATCATTCAAACCCCCCCTCCCCCCTTCTGATTGCCATTACGATCCTACAATTTCAGACGATGATTACAGTGGCGATACATTTGTCAGCTCGTTAAGATAGAGGCAGCCAAACACCGTGTTGAAAAACTCACTACCTCTGATGGCGCCCTGGCTTCCTACGAGAGTTTGCATGTCATATTTGCACGCCCTCGTGCAGTCTGGACAATATGTCACCTGCATTTCATTGCACGACAGCTATTTCGTTGGAACATGTGAAGAACAGCTACTAGGCAGCAAGTTGAAATATATTCGCATAATAACATAATGTCATAACAAAAGCTAATCGGAATGCAAACAAAAGTTGAGCCTCCCTGTGTGCTGCAAATTTCAATAGGAGGCTTCCTGTTATTCATGGATGACAACAGCTGGAAATTACAGCCTTCTCATGATCGAGTGTTCTATATTGGTTCAGACTCACTTGTACACTCCTACCGGTTTCCATACTACTACCTAACATGCCCAATAGAAGTAAAAACTACAGCAAGGATATATGGAATTCTGGATTGACGTATTGCAATATACTCTTCATACCGAGCAGTGCATAAAATGAGAATATCTAAGGGCTTTTCTAGAACCAGTGGAGCAAGCATTACGTTATAATCATGCATTCCATCACTATAATTACTAACATCGTATCACATACACAAGCTCAAGCAGGTTATACTAACAATATGGGGACAAATCAAAGCTACGGCTACAAGTAGTCAAGGCATACCTCTAAAATCTTTGGCTTGAATCTATTGTCATTTGTCAAGCATAACGCCGACACTCGACACCATAGATGGCCCTTGAGAATGGGTTCTGCATCTCAGGATGAACAGCTGAGGCTGACTCAAAGATGCACCGTATCATATTCCATATACGTTCATGGATCTCTAGCCATTTAACTATAATTTTAACTGTAAGTCAGCAACCTAAGACATCATTATACAAAACAGATAGAATGCAAGCTGTAAAACCTTGGTGCTCCTTCTCAAACTCCTTGACGAACTCTGGTGTGTTCATATGGTTCATCCTTCCAATATAGTTCTGGACGGGGGGAAGAATTTAGGCAGCTATGTCACATTTTTCAGACATTTAACATGGAAAGTTGCCAACTGATCACAATAGCATAGAGCTAGAATATATAATCAGATTTAGAAGAACAGAATTGTGTAATTGAAAATATTGGATATTAGTAAAAATGTAAAATACATAATATTAGCATGCTACTGCAATTCAAAGGTCAATACCTTATAGTAGAAGCTAGTTTCCCTTCTGGCATGAACAAGAAAGGAGCTGTTCTAAAGTTTGCATCATCACTATGGCGCATGGCTGAGCCCAACTCATCCATGACATACTTGCATGAATAAACAACCACAAAATGATATAATAGTGTAAAACAAACAAAATTGCTTCTCGTCTATTCTGTTTATCATTGTCCAAAAGTGAAAGCAAGCAGAATTTTTAGATGATGATTTAACGGGGTAGATCTATTACTCTAACACTATGTGTTGGTCGAGGTCATAATGTCAACATAATTGTTTTTGCCCAAACTTTTGCAGAATTCCACCTCTGAATTAATAACATTACACCAACAACTCTTTCAGAAAGGGATGAAAAAAGATTGCAAGAATGGCATACCAAACAGGTGTTACGTCGATCTTTTCTTCATCAGCAAGCTGGTATGGCATAAGATACAGCCACATTGCACCAATAACTCTTTCAGCAAGGGATTCTTCCGGTGACCATTCTGGAAGACGCGGTTGAAGTGCAGAATCAACTATATGCTTACCGCTCTCTATTATACTTGACGCATTGACACCATTTAGCAAAGATAGATTAGGAAGAGACTCAATAATGGAAATTGCACTGTTTCCAAGAGGGCCAGGAAAGTCAACCTGTGAAAAGATAAATACTTTGGCATGTAAAACTTGAGTATAGTGATCCTAGTCTAGAAAGAAGAAATTAATTTAAGATAGGAAAATATTCCGACAAAGATATGTAGTTTGGCCCATAATACCTCCAACTCTTGTAACTGAGTAAACCCACTAAATAACTTCAAGAGATCATCACTAGACATTTCATCCAAAGGATTACCACGAATGTTCAAGTTTGACAAGGATGGCAGTTTACTAGGAGAGAACAACTGGGGAATGATATCGGAAGTCTTTTGTGAGCTAGTGAATAATGTTATTAAATTATAGAAGACTGGTTGTAGACAATAAGCACCTCTGGTAGTTTGTGAATGCACCTATCAGAAAGGTCAAGAGTCACAATACTCTCCAGTGATATGCTTTCCACAGAGGAACAGGGATTATCTGCTCCAACGATATCTCCACACAAACCTAAAGCCCACTCTCTAGCTTTCCTTGTAAAATGTGAATTGTAGATTTCCGATTCAGGGAGACCATCAAGAACAGCTTTGTCGATGCTATCAACATCAAGAAGACATCAGAATGTCAGATGACGATAGAACAGAATTGTACAAGACAGTATTAGGTGAAACAGACATCAGAATTAAGTTCTAAATATTTCAATTAGCCAGGAAGTGTTTCTAACTTGCTTTTTGCTAAAGCCCAGAAATTGCATCTCTCTATCATGTTGTGTTTACCACATACAGGTAGCATAACCAAATAAGAAGCAATAGTTTCTATGTTTGTTGAGATAAATTTGATTACCACACCCCCAAATTATCACATGCCCACATTTCTCAACCCTTGTCCAAACAGAACATCCAAACCAAGTGTTCTGTTGTATGAACTGAGGACTGCATAAGTGCAAAAATGTAATAGCTGGAAATGAATGAACACAGAGCCGGTAGGTGGGTTTACTTCTTTAATTCGAAAAGCCACTTCTTAGCTATGTTCCATCCATATTTAAATTCATCACGCAAAACCTGTCATTTGATGAGCTACAAAAGTAGAATCTTCCAGGCCTAGAATTTGCAGGAGTGCTAAGATTGACACTCACTGGTCACTAGTGTATGGTTTGAAGGCTAATTACTCCTAACTTCCATCAGGGCCCCCATGTTACTTTCCTAGTTGGACATATAACCATTAAAAACTAGAAAATATGAACAACAGAATATACAAAATAGGCAACTGAAGAAAAGATAAAAAGCTCAATTCTGACCCTTCGTTAAGAATATAGTTCTCATTCAACCAAAGTGCATTTAACCTTCCACATTTTCCGATTTCTTGCATAAATTTTTCTGGATCCTGCAGCTTGTTTCCCCATAGGTTGAGTGCTACCAGATTCCAGTGACATACAAAGATAGAGCAAAGTTTCAGAAAAAACTTTATCAAGCATAAAGCATTCAAAAACGGTTCTAACAACTAACATGAAATTATGGTACAATACTTTATTGAAGTCACAACTCGTAACATTGGAGCATTTGACAAGCACTAAGTTTACAAAGAAAACTTTTTGGGAATGAGCTTTAGCATAAAATAAACTCTTTATATCTTCTTTTTGTCGAGACCGGATTTCTGAATCCGAACACTCTGTGTATTTTTACACTAGTCCCAGATCAGTAGCTAGTACACACAGTAGAAACATTGTTTCGAATCACGAAATAACATTAATAAACAACTAAGTACCGACCTTATGGCCACTTAATACAAAAGATGTCAAAAGACCTTGAGTCTTACAGCAGCGGAAACAGTAAATGATAAACTTCGAGTGGTGACCCATCAAATTGCCCACCAGTATTCGACTGGAGAGCGTAGCCTAGTACTCTGGGTGTCCTTCATCAAAGCCACAGGCGAAAAAGTCATAGTCGTCCTCGGCATCATTGAAGACTTCTGAGATTTGTTTTGAGTGTAGCATGTGAATACATAAAGTACTCCGCAAGTCTTGGAAAAAATGCATATGCATAGCTTTAACAATTGGGCTTATAGTGTTCTTTTGCACAAAACAAGATTTAATGTTTAAACATTTTTCATAAAACACATTTGGCAAACGTAGTTTCAAATAATAAATTAATTGTATCACTAGTAGAGGTTCTAGCTATCAACCAGTGGTATCAAGACTCTAACCGCCAAGGTTTTCATGAGTAGGGCTCTAGCCACCCAACTGGGTGAAGCTACCAGAACAACAATCCAAGAGTTCCAACTATTTCCAGATTCCCAAAATATTTCTTTAAAAATAAAACTAAAATCTACTATGTGAAAACGCACCTTGCTCACCCTTGACCGTGAGCATAGCTATTCAAATAGTTTTACACTATGCAGAGATTGTACAGCTTGACCCACACGAGATAATCGACTTATAATGTCGGCCATAACATACTTCCTTAGGCGTGCGACTAAGCGATTATCACAGAGCTTTTACAATATTTATCCTAACATTAGCACTCCCGATGAGCTTAACCCCAAATCATGGACATCATTTACCATCGACCCAGAGCTCACTATTGTAGGGGATAACCTGCCTAGACATGAACGTCAATTACCATCGTCCGGCGTAAGCCCCAACAGACATGGACGTTCATTTACCATCATCTGCACTATCCAGGATATGGAAGTACATTTACCATAACCTACACATCCCAAGATATGGAGGTATATTTACCATAATCAAAAGAACACCTATCAACAACAGCCCGCGGGCGTAATACTTGGACTCAGTAGATTATTCTGCCAGGTCCTTCCCATTTAGGACATGTGGTTGTACGGTAGTGCTTAGTTTGGATAGTCATAAGCGTCGATCCTTAATATGACTTGGGCGGAACTTACCATAATACAATTTCTCGTGCTCTAGCTGCACCCGCCTGATCTTAGCATCCGCCCAAGTCTAAACAGATTTTCATCATTTTATTTTATTTTCCAAATACTCACATTACCTAATGTCATACTCCAAATAAAGCATAAAGGGTAACAATGGTTTTTCCCCCACAGGTTGATCAAGACCGAAAAGCATGTCTAAGCAATTCTACCGCGTTTAATTATTCCACAATGTTGTAATCAATAATGCAAAATTACTATGCTAGGGTTACAAAGGTATAAGATAACAATTATCAAAGGAAGACATTAACAAATTTAGGTTTAACTAAACAACTACACTTTGAACATATCATTTTATGTGAATTAGCAATGCATAATACTTTTAAACTGGAAACTTATTTTGGAAAACATAAGTACAAAATGTTCTAAGAAGACTTGCCTTCTTTGAAGGTTGAGGTCACTGCGTCCGGTTGATCCAAAGTGGCTTCGGCGGCAGCGGACTCTACAAGCGCGGACCGAAACAAACAAATAACAGAAAATCAAATAAAATCAAAAAATTATAAAATTAGTACCAATAGATAGATTAAGAATTTAGAAACGAGAATCGACGAAATCAAAGTTCGTATGAAGGAGAGCGAACACTCGGAAGATTTGTCAGAAATTAAATCGGGAAATTGAGAGGGAGGGAATATTCCCTGGAATATGCCATCTGATTTTTCTTAAACAGCCCTAGCATATGACATATGGGCCCCATATGCTAGTGAGTGAGAGAGATGGAAGAGCAAAGGAGTATGACATACGGGCCCCTCATGTCAATGACTCAAGGAGAAAACACAAAGCTCAAACAGAAATAGCGGAGGCAACAGGCGGCAGGGAAACAGCAACGGCGTCGGCGAGGGGCAAGGTGGCGGCGGCCGGAAACCCCCAAAATGGAACCCCACGGGGTCGGGGAGGCCACAGGCGGCAGCGGCACAAGAAACGGCCGGCGGCACAAGTTGGCGAGGGCGACGAGGCTCCGGCGAGGAACACGGAGAAATAAGGTGAGCATGGGCGTGGTCTCAGCCCAAAGAATGCGTAGGTGCGATCGGCTTGGCCGGAGGATGCCCGGAACGGGCTAGCAACGACGACGTGCATCAGAAACATGGGGTGCTCCAATGGTGGACTTCCTCGGCGATGCATTGGACAAGAGGAGGTGTGGAATACATAGAGTAGATGATGGTGATCGTGCAGTAGCAAAGAATCGGGTTTTGGCTCACCGGAGGCAACAAATCGACGACGGAAGACGATGTAGATCGGTTTCGAGAAAAACTCGATTCCCGTCAAACGGTTACACGAAAATCAAATTAACTTCACATGAGGGTGCAAGATACTCAGGAACACGATGTGACACGCTTGGGGACTCAAGGACTTCACTAGAGCGGCGGGAACGGCGAGAAGGGGTGGCGGCCGGTGATGGGGAAGACGCGATTCCGGCGGTTGGCTCCAGAGGACAATGGAACATGGAGAAGGCAAAGGGGTGGAGGAGGTGCTCGGGGCTTCCTTTTATAGACGGAGACTTGGGCGCGGATGGATGGCGCGCGAAGGGATTCACGATGGCGCCAGAAGCGCGACGGGCAAGTTGTTAGAAACACTGCCTTGTGTGCGAGCGTCAGTCTTAGGGCAGCCAGGTCAAGCGCCAGGCAGGCGTGGCAACACAGGAGGCGGGTACAGACCGGGTTTCAGCGACACTGGCTACTGCACTGGAGGAAGGGAAGAAAAGGGAAGAAAAGAGAGAAGAAAAAGAAAGAAAAGTAAAGGAAGAAAAAGGGAAAAGGGAAAAAGAATTTTTGCGGCAAAATTCAAATTCCAAAATTTGAATTTGGAATTTGGCATAGAATTTTGAGCTGAGCTGGCGGAATTAGAATTTGAACTTCAGATCAGAAATTTGGATAAAGGCAAAACTCCAATTAAAATCCAAAATTTTGAAATAATTAATTTGAATTAAATTTTTGGAAAAGACCAAAATTTGGGATGTTACACTTTTCATGAGTATTATTCAAACCATAAGCATGGGGTCATCATTTGTGAAGATATACACCTCAAGACACACTTCTATGAGATCAAGCATATACATGCTTTTTATTACTTACTGTACATTACAGATATAAAGGAATCAGACCGGAAATTTTGCAGATAGATCCAAGGCTACTAGCATGTCATCATCAATTCCAAGCTCCTCAAGTTCCAGCCATGCTGCAAAATCACTTCCTCTCTCTTGGATTCTAGTCCTTTCTTTCTCCACCACCTGCAACACATGTTCCAAACTCCCACTCTTCCCACGGTCCTGCTCGTCTGATTCTTCAACCTCAGTTCTCCTGTCCCGATCCACACACATCAGCGCCGCCATCCTTTCGGTCAATCCTGGTATTTCCCGCAACTACAAATCACCAACATACAAACATGAGATCACTCAAAATTCTGTAACTGAACACACTCAAAGATTCTTATTTGCTGCCCAGTGGGCATTGCTAGTGTTAACAATGGAAGAAAATGGTACATAAGGTTCCGAGTGTCTATTGTTAAAGCAGTAACAACATTAATCGCTGACAGAAATTCTCATGAATAGAGGAGACCAACAACCAAATATTAGAACATTTTAAACTAGCTGAAATTCTAACCGCCACTCGCTTCACTATTTGAGTAACTAATTTACAGTATAACACCATCAACTATCAACACGTTCAGCATATATCATTACTAACCCAAAGTAGAACGAAACGACACAATAGTACGGCACAAACCCCACTTGAAAACAAAAGCAGAGACAAATTAAATCACAAAATCCACTTGAAGCAAATAATTAACCTAAATGGCGTCAACAGCTACACAAAATCCAAACTATTTGCTTCTGAATAAACTAACACAACTAATTCCCAGCAGCACGCACCGCGGACCTGCTTGAGCGCGTCGGAGAGGCGGAAGGACCACGCGTGGTCGACGAGGAAGACGTCCGACTCCCTCCCTAGAGGCCTCTCGGCGGCGAGCACGAGGCGGCGCTGCCTCCCTCCCTCGCAGGGCTCGACGGAGAAGGCCTCCCTGCCGTCGAACACCTCGTCGGCGAGCTTGCGGTGCAGCCGTTGGTGCAGCGACGGCGGGACGCCGGACGCGGCCAGTAGGTGCGCGTGCACCCGCGCGAAGTCCTACGGCTCCATGGCGGTCGGCGGCGGTGGCGGCGGCAACGGGTGGGGGGTTTGGCCGTTTGGGGGAGAAGGGTTTAGATGTTTCTAGGAGCCCAAGTGGAGAAGCGGGTGAGCAGTAGAATACGCTGGACTCCGGAGATGACGTGGCTTGAGATTCGTGGTTCGTGCTGGAGAGGAAACCATTCGCGCTGGACGGTTCCTCGTATTTTCAGAATGCGGACTACTACAGATGTAACAGGTCCACTTTCATCTGTAAATGGGTATGCAAAACTTTACAAATAAAATGTAAAATCGTCTGAAAACGTAATAATCCAAAAATACATGAACACAAAAGATATAAGAATTGAGATGTCATGTCTAATTTAATCCATGCATGTGAATTTGTAAAAGTTGTTTCAATTGTTGTTTAGATGCTTTATAGATAAAACTGCTCGTAACCAGGGATATGATACCTGCTGACCGCCTGTACGTTTTACTAAGTACGACCTATAAAAACAACTAGGTAGAATTTACGCGCTACGTTGCGCCCTTGAAATCCAACATGAAATATAAATTGTCGATGCGAAGTGATTTGTTACGTGTGTTTATGAGGGTACTGGCCAAGCCCATTAGCTAAAGGTTTTTTGTTTGATAGCCCAGCTGTCCCACGCAAGCTCGCTTTGCCCTGGCTTCGAAATTTCCTCGGCCGGAGGTGGGATAGGCAGCAAAAGAGTTCCTGCTCTGGCGGCGGATCACAGCAGGTGTTTCAACCAGGCGACGGTGGTCAAGGGTTCTTCGGGGGAAGATCTGGGCAGGAGATCGGCATGGCTGGGAGAGGAAGGGCTCGGGGAGGTGGTCGGTTCACAGCAAGGGTTGGCGATAGCAGTCGGGATGTTGGAAGGGAAGCTGCTGCTGGGTCTGAAGGGCAGCAACATGGGGGAGTTGGTGACGCTGGTGTGGGCAGACAGATGGTGAGCGGCTTGGCTGCTGGGCATGGCGGTGGTGCGTACGTGGTAGGACAACTGCAGAATAATGTGATGCATGGGTTGAGAGGTGGGCATCAGTTGCAGATCAGTGGGTTGCCTGGGACGAGAGGCGGTCATGTTGGAGGGCATGTACAGAGCGGTGTGTCGGTTGGTGGTGGCGGTGGGAAGGTACAGGGCTCAGGTCAGATGTCAGTGGACGGAGGTGCTAGTGGTCAGGCGGCAGGGACTGGAGGTTCCTCTGGAGGGCGCGATGATATCCCAGTCATTGGTTCTGGAGTCAATGCGTCTATCGTTGATCAACGTCAGCAGCTGCATATAAGAGGACGGGGTTGGTCAGATGGTAGAAGCTGGGGACGTGGCCGGAGTGGTAATGTGCAGGTGGTCACTAGGTATGCTGGTGATGCTTCTCACATGTTGTGCTTTCGGTGCAAAAGGAAGGGGCATGGAATTGCAAATTACAAAATCAGTTTATTATGTGATGTTTGTGAGGGCACTGATCATTTGGCCAATAAGTGTTCTTTGACTTTGATACCACGGCCGATTGCCAGTTTGTGTGGATTCGGAGCAGATGGGTTGGGGTTTTATCAAATCCCAGTTTCTGGGATGAAGAAACTGAAGAAGGAAAGCAACAAGACTGGTTTGGTTCGGGTAATTGGAGAACAGATGTCCGAAGGCATGTTGATTGCTGAGCTGAGGAGGCTAATTCCTTTGAATTGGCAACCACAGGTGGAGATTCAGGGGGAAAAGGAGTTTCTGGTTCATTTCCCCAATAGACTGGAAATGCTCCGCATGGTGGCCATTGGTGACATCAATGTGAAGGATCATAAGGTGGTGCTACAATTTGTTGAATGGAACTCCAGACCGGCTCCTAAATACCAATTACAGAAGGTTTGGGTTCGAGTCCTTGGTGTGCTATTGGAAATTCGTGATTTTCTAAGCCTGTGTGCAGTAGGTTCGATCATTGGCATTGCTTTGAGGGTGGACATGGAAAAAGTGCGTAAGAATGATTTGGTCCGTATGCTAGTAGGGGTGTTGGATGTAGAAGCGATACCTTCTAGTGTGGAGATTGTGGTGGGTGAATCTGTTTACGACATTTTTTTCGAGATTGAAGAGGAGGTGGTGAGTACGGTTGACGAAGTAGTCGATCGTGATGATGATCGTGAAGAGGGTGACAACTCGGACAGGGGTAAAGATGTTGAAATGGAAGACAGGGAGGCTAAGAGACCGAAGAATAATTCGGATATTCGAGCCCATAAGCCTGAAAGCAGTAAGGGGCAGTCGTCTTATGGCGCTAAGGGGAATTCTTTGGGTCTTGTGGCATCGGATGCAATCTGGGTTACACCGAGGGCATCTAGAAAAGAGGCTGAGATAGGTGCGCATGGTGAGGCGTCTGTCTTAAAAGTCCAAGGGAGGAGTTCGGTCACAGGGGAATCTGAGCAAGTGGATGCTGCTGTTACTTTGTTTGACGGTCATTGTGTTACTGAGTTAAAGAAGGGGCGCAGTACAGCCCAACAATGGTCCAGATGGGTGGTACTCAGGAGATGGAGCAGTTAGAGCCAGGGAGGACTCATGTGGGCTTGTTGCCAGGGAGTGGAGCTGGTGAAACAGTCGTGGCAAGGGGAGATAGTCGGTTTTTTGAAGGCTCTGCTGCAGACTTGACCGATGGGGGCTCCAGGGTTGATCCGAGCGAAATAGTGGAGCAAGTGACTGATTCACCGGTCAAGCAACTGATGACAAATGCCACTATCTTTGATCAGAAGAGTAGTGGGATCAGGAAGCTGGAATTGCTGGAGTTTGATTCACCGGGAAATGCTAGTGAGGATCAGAACTGTGGCGTGGAGGTGAAGCTGAGTATTCCTCGGACTGGAGTTAGGGGCGGTACCGAGGGGATCTGGGCTGGCCAGAGGGAGGCAGAAGGTCAACAAGTTGGGAAGATTGCTCAGAATACAGATTTAAATGGTGGCTGGAAGCAAGAGGTTAATTTGGGGGAGATTCGGCAAAGTGAACGCTTAAAGAAGCAGAATTCCGGAGATGAAGACATGGTGCAAAAGGCCAAGCGGCGTGCGCAAGTTCGTAATCTCGAACTTGACCCAAGTAAGTCTAATAATCTGTCTTTTTTGTCCTTTTCTGATGAGCAAATTATTGACAAAGCTGCGAGCATTGGAATTTCTTTAGGGAATGACGGTGTAGAGATTGCTAGTTCTATTAACAATATTAAAAATATTGAGGTTGGCAGAATGGAAAAGAATGGTAGTGTAGATTTTGAGGAGGTGGAGGCTGAGAATGAGGATTACAACGATTTCTCAGTACTTAAGCGTTTAAATAGTGATGTAGACGTTGTCACTTTGGAGGATGACATGTCTAATTTTATTCTTGTCACTAACAAAAAGCGTTCATCTGGAAAGAAGAAAGGAAAAAGTCCTCTGCTTAGGTCAGTAAAGGTAAAATCTAAATGAAAGGTCTTTTCTGGAATAGCAGAGGTCTAGGTGACTTGGCTAAACATCGTTTTATTAGTGAAGTGGTTAAAGAACATCATCTATATTTTGTGGCCATTCTTGAAACTGTTAAAAAAGAATTCTCGGTGGCTAACCTTAATCATCTTTGTGGTGGGCGGATTTTTTGTGGCACTTTTCTCCTCCACAAGGTCGTTCGGGGGGTATCCTTCTGGGAGTGGATTTGCGGGTTTTTGACGTTGGGTCGATTGATGCTGGTGATTTTTATGTGAAATTTCATTTAAAGAATAGAGAGGATGATTTCCAGTGGGTGCTAGTGGCGGTTTACGGTGCTGCTCAACCCCAGTTCAAGGAGAAGTTCCTTAATGAACTGGTTAATGCTTGTCGGAAAGAGACACTTCCCATCTTAATTGGGGGTGACTTTAATATCATAAGGAATTCGAGTGAAAAAAATAAGGATAATGTTGAATATAGATGACCTTTTCTTTTTAATGCTGTGATTAATAATTTGGATTTAAGAGAAGTAGTTTTGTCTGGTAGACAATTTACTTGGGCCAATTCGCTAGATAATCCAACTTTTGAGAAGTTGGATAGAGTTTTAATGAGTACAGCTTGGGAGCAGAAGTTCCCTTTGGTCACAGTGTTGGCTCTTGAAAGGTCCTTATCTGATCATACGCCGTTATTATTAAATACAAAAGAGGATAATTTTAGAGGTAATCAGCCTTTATTTAAATTCGAATTAGGCTGGTTATGTAGGGAGGGGTTTAGAGAAATGGTAGCGGAGGTGTGGAAAAATGTTAATTGTTGTCAGTCGGTCTTACATAGCTGGCAGAGTAAGGTTAGAATTCTTAGAAGTTATCTTAGGGGTTGGGCGAGAAGTACCAGCGGGACAAACAAAAAGGAAAAGGGAGAACTTAACATGTTGATTGATAAGCTTGATAAAAAGGCTGAGTTTATGTGTTTGTCCAATAACGAGTTAAATAGTAAAAAAAGCCGCTAATGAGAGGCTGGCTCATTTGTTAAGAGAAGAAGAAATGAAATGGTATCAAAGGGCTAAAGCGAAATTTCTCTTGGAAGGTGACAGGAATACTCGCTTTTATCATTTGATTGCAAATGGGAAGCATAGAAAACAGAGATTTTTTCAGCTTGAACAAGAGGATGGACTTATTCGGGGTGATGTACAATTAAAAAATTATATCACAAATTATTATAAAGGTTTGTTTGGACCAGCCGAGGTCAATCATTTATCTATGATAGAGGGTATTACAATTGATATGTCTCAAATTTCGGATGAGGAAAATATTTATTTAACTGAGCCCTTTACAGAAAAGGAGGTGAAAGAAGCTATTTTTCAGATGGATCACAACAAAACTGCTGGGCCAGATGGTTTTCCAGCAGAGTTTTATCAGGTGTTTTGGGAAGTAATTAAAAATGACTTGATGGCCATGTTTGATGCTTTTCATAGTTGCACTTTGTCTATTTTTAGCTTGAATTTCAGGATTATTACATTAATTCCCAAAAAGACTGATGCTAAGCAAATACAGCAATATAGGCCTATTTGTATGCTTAATGTATGTTTTAAAATTTTTACTAAAGTAGTAACTAATAGGCTTATGAGCGTAGTTCAAAAGGTTGTTCTGCCATCCCAGTTAGCCTTCATGCAGGGGAGATATATTCTGGATGGTGTAGTTATCCTGCATGAAACCATCCATGAGCTTCATAAGAAGAATTTGGATGGGATTGTTTTTAAGGTGGATTTTGAGAAAGCTTATAATAAAGTAAAATGGCCGTTTTTAATGCAAACACTGAGGATGAAAGGCTTTTCGCCTAAGTGGTGTTCTTGGATAGAAAGTTTGATCAAGGGAGGGAGTGTTGGTATTAAGGTCAATGATGATCTTAGCGCTTTTTTCCAAACTCATAAGGGGCTTCGACAGGGTGATCCTTTGTCCCCTGTTCTTTTTAATCTTGTGGCGTATATGCTTTCCATCTTTATATCTAGAGCCAAAGTCATGGGCCTCTTAACAGAGTCGTTCCTCATTTGGTTGATGATGGGTTGTCAATCTTACAATACGCGGATGACACAATCCTTTTCTTGAATAATGATTTGGAACAAGCCAAAAATCTTAAGCTTATTTTATGTATCTTTGAACATTTATCTGGGTTAAAGATTAATTTCCATAAGAGTGAGATTTTCTGTTTTGGAGCTGCCAAAGATGCAGAACCGCAGTATACGCAGTTATTTGGTTGTGAAGTAGGGGTGTTTCCTTTTAGATACTTGGGGTTCCCATTCACTTCAGAAAGTTAAGGAATAGTGATTGGAAAGGAGTTGAAGAGCGAGTTGAGAAAAAGCTTAGCAGTTGGAAAGGAAAAAAATTGTCTGTTGGGGGTCGCTTAGTGCTTATTAACTCAGTGCTAAGCAGTTTACCTATGTTTATGTTTTCTTTTTTTTAGGTTCCTAGAGAGGTTCTCAAAAGGCTTGATTTTTATTGTTCTAGATTTTTCTGGCAGAGTGACAGCCATAAGCGTAAATATAGACTTGCTAAATGGCGCGTGGTGTGTTCTCCTAAAGAGTTTGGGGGTCTAGGGGTTCAAGACTTAGACGCCAAAAATAAAAGCTTGTTAGGCAAGTGGCTGTTTAAGTTACTTAATGCAGAAGGGGTATGGCAAACTTTGTTAACAAGGAAATATTTGGGTGAGAAAAGTCTTTCACAGGTGGTTTATAAACCGGGGACGTCCCACTTTTGGTCGGGAATTATGAAAATTAAAGATCAGTTCTTACGCTTTGGTTCGTTCCAGGTTAAGAATGGAAGACAAACTAGGTTTTGGGAAGATATTTGGGTGGGAAATTCTACATTACAGAGGCAATTTCCAATGCTTTATAATGTGGTTAGGAGGAAGGACGATTTAGTAGCTAATTGTTTGAGTACAAGTTCCTTAAATATTTCTTTTCGAAGACCTATTGTTGGGAATAAGCTGCTAGCTTGGAATGAATTGTTGTTGAAGATTTCTAATTTTCAATTAGGTGTACATAAGGATACATTTCGATGGCATTTGAATAAGTCAGGACTTTATTCGGCCTGTCTTTTATCTCGGCGCTTGTAGGCAATGTTCAAGCCCCTATCAGGAGTTGGTTTTGGAGCATTAAGATTCCTTTAAAAGTAAAGATTTTCATGTGGTATCTCAAAAGAGAAATTATATTAACTAAAGACAACTTGTTTAAAAGAAATTGGAGAGGAAGTACAAAATGTTGTTTCTGTATTAAAGAGGAGACAATTCAGCATCTTTTTTTTGATTGCCCCTTTGCGCGGATGGCATGGTGGATTGTAAAATGTGCATTTAATTTAGATCCTCCTGCGAACATGGCTAACATGTTTGGGAATTGGTTAGATGGAATTCCTAAATTGATAAAGTCACAAATCCTGGTGGGGGTTAGTGCCTTATGTTGGTCTATTTGGCTATGTAGAAATGATGTTGTTTTTTACAACAAAATTTTAACTAATCCGATGCAGGTTATCTTATTGAGTGGATCCTGGCTGAATGCATGGGCTCTACTGCAGAAAACAAACCAGAAGGAGACTATGTTGGAGGGAAGTCAAAGATTGGAGTTTGTGGTCAAGCAAATCCTCAAGTTTCATGGGTGGAGGCTTAGTAATAGGATTTGCAATGGTTGAGGTTGTCGTAGGTTTTGCAATGTTTGAGGATGATTTATCAAGTGTCTTTCAGTTGTAAGATTGCAAGCCGTTTTTTCTCGGTTTGTTTGACACTTAACTTGGTTAAATAAATTGGGCTGTGTGCATCGTTGATGCAGAGGCCGGGAGAGAATTTTCTCTTCCATTATCTAAAAAAAAAGTTAAATACTTTGCCTGAACAGCCTAATGACAGCAGCAGGCTCTAATACAAGGTGGAAGTTACAAAAAAAAATTGGTTAAGTGCTCATAGGAACAACACAACATGTGTTCCAAGAGGCTGTGTGAGTTATTCACATGCAAAAGAAATAAAAATGGGAAAACTATTTGGACTGTAACAGGGAAAAAAAGACATAAGCTACATGCAAGATCAGGAGTCAGTGTTGAAGCTCATTACTCTTTCTGCGTTTGGAGTACACGAATCAATCCCATTTAGCTTGTAGGATGCACAAACCTGCATCATACGCAAAGACCTGCATCATACGCAAAGAAGCCAACATAACTATTAGGTAATCCCCGAAAAACATTCTCTATCGTAATTATATAATAAATAGAGAATACGATGCATTCTTTAAAGAGATATTCATCAGACTGGATGATACATGAGGAGAAGTTAATAAATCTTCTTGTTATCATGTTTGGGACAAAGACTTACGGGTGACATACCAACCGATTGAGTTGTTAGAAAGTAGAATATAAAGAGCTGCAGCCTACTAACAGAAGTTAAAAGAAAATAAATTAGTGGTAAGAAATTAACTATCTCTATGTTGTTTTAACCGAAGAAATGCTATCCACGATAATTGGGAGAACAAATCCGAATTAGTTGTTTGCATGTTACACACATTCCAACATTAGTAAAGAAATGAGATACATTAAATCTGTTACTTCGTAATGCAATACGTCAAACCAACTATAATTGTTTTGAAGGGAAAATGAGAAAGCTTTTGTATGGTAAATGAGAAAGCAGTAGCTGTTATTGTATAACCTATTTTAAATAGTATGGTGCTACTAAACGCGAAACGTAGCTACAAATACTCTTTGAAGGTGACATATTTGTCCATATTTTTTTGCTGGCAAGCAATCTTTCAAAGATTCTCTTGACTGTCAAACGGAATGGGTAAATGAGTGAATCGAAGGTTAGGGTAAATAAGAAAGCAGCAGCAGTTATTGTATAACCTATTTTTAATAGTATGGTACTACTAAACGTGAAACGTAGCTACAAATACTCTCTGAAGGTGACATCTTGGTCCATGTTTTTTTGCTGACAGGCAATCTTTCAAATACCCTCCTGTCAGTCAAACGAAATGGGTAAATGAGTGAATCGAAAGTTCATAGCTGAAAGAACTCTCATTCTTGTGGAATCACCTTCAAAACATTCTCAAGTCTAACCCGTTTTTTTTTTTTTTTGCTATTAATATGTGACTATGCAAAACATGCTATAACAAACCAAGTAGAGAGAAAGCATGTATTAAGCTAATATTGTATAGGACAACATTTTATGGCAAAACATCAGTAAGATAATATGTAGCAGCATGGTATAGGACGCATACAAGTATCGACGTATGTCTGTGGGTAGTACGTAGTTTGTATAATCTAATAGAACAATCTAGCAGTAGCTTTTGGCTATCAGTCATGGAGAAACGTAGAGAAAATGAATCAGAAGCATCTAAAGAGGAGTTCAATAGGGGCACACAATGCGTATTTTTGGCTAATGAAAATATGCTGCTCACTCATAAGCAAAGAAATGTTATGACATTTAGGCAGATGTATAGACTAATAATATTGTATAAGAAAATAAACAAGAACAAAAGATGCAGCCTATCATATGCTATACATAACAGGTATATAAACTGTGCATACACATTAAAGGATTTCAGATTGTAAGAAAAAAGGTACAAAAAAATAGGTAGAGTGAAATCATGGAAGTAAATATCTATTTACTGGAATTAAATAGCCGGCTATTGGTCAACTACTGTAACTAAATACTGTAACTATAACTATAACCAAAAGATGATCTTCATAAGAGAAAAAAAAGGGAGAATTAAAGAAAATCCCAAACGAAATCACGGAAGTAAATATCTATTTACTGAAACTAAATACCCGGCTATTAGTTAACTACTGTAGGTGACCCAGATGAGACCAAACAAATGAAACGTGAGCTTGATTCCACACTAAATCGATGATGGCGCATATGGTGCATACGGCAAGACCTAGACACCATCTGACATTGTCAAGCGACAAATGGACAACAACCGGCAAACTAATTCATGATTAATCGTAGAAAGTTGGTTTGTTATAGAAATAGTGTTGTATACATAATCTGGCAACTCAACTGACTCTAGAATAAAAATAAGTCGCACAAGAAACGAGAGAACAATTATCAGAAGATATGATAATCATTTGGTAAGCTATTGAAATCTAGCACATCTGTAACAACAATACTTACCTAAGAATCTTATGAAAGAGAAGTGACGCGTTGACAATACTGTATTTTTAAAGCATTTCACCGTACAAGTTATTCCCAAAAGAAGTGGTCTTCAATAAATATGTGCATGACATGACTGCTTGTTGTTTTTGTGCATTGGATTCAAAGCATTCTTCTCTAAACAGTAATTACCTTCGTAATGTAGTCTGGCTGCATGTTCCTTTCTGTACCTTCCACAGACAAAGCCTATTAAAAAAAGGTAGCTAAATTGTAAAGGGCGCAAATAAAATGGATTGGGCTGTACACACATGATATGATTTATTTTCTCTCTTTTTTAAAGAATCAATAGGAGCGAAGAAGTATGTGAGTAGAACGGGTGGTGTTTTCAGTCTTGTTTCGATATGATCAGAGAAAAAAATGCTATAATCAAAATACTGGGGAAAGCGCAACAAATATCAAGAAGGTTAGTGTTTACCTTCATATAGGTATCTATATTGGCGTCAGGGGTGATCCCAGCCTCCTCCTCCCTTGTAATGACTTCATGATTTATGATTCACGCGGCAAAATGATCGCACGTGGTTAGGTAGAGGTCCTTGTTACTTTGGACATTTGGTTCAGTAACGTAGTTAATTACCTGCTTTGGTGCGAACGCTGTGAAACACTGTAGAGAAGTCGACGTCTCCCTGAAAGTCATCTCGGGGACATGAAGGCCATAATGACTAATGTAAGCTGATGTCGTTTCTGAAACAAACCCAATCAGCTTCAAACAATTGAATTCAATATCTCCTATTACCTATAGGAGGCACGTGCATACATACATATTTACATGTGAGGAAAGGATATACTGATTTCTTTTGTGCACTATGTTCTGTTGATTATTGCCTTTGTTTTGTTTGCAGATTGCAAACCTACATAGAACTGAGAAAAGGGAATTAATTGCAAATCATTCTGTGGTAGTGGCAGAAAAATTGTTGAGCAATTTACGTACTGATCATGTGAGTGACTGGATAAATAACCACGTTGAGGAAAAGAAAAGGAATATAAAAGCTTAAGTGATTCATCACCTGAGCATCACCACACCACTTTTTTTTTTGAAATATGATGTTCTCTGGTGCTCCACCCTCTCCACCATCATCTCGTTCTCCCCTGCAAATGATAGTCCCCATATGAAGAGAGGAAAAAGGTATCATAACCAGTCTGCATAATAAGGCTATCTAGTTAGCAGCATGCAACGTTGTTACGTGCATGAATACAACTCTAGAGAAAAAAAAACATAAGCAATCCTAATTGTATGGCTGCAAAGTTCAATATAATCTAGAGATAAAGTATGATTTGATATGACATCCTTACGATATCAAAGAATATAAGGGAGCAGCAGACAGCATCACCGATCTTTGCAATCTACCACTTTGTTAACTGCATGGTACAGTGTGCTACTGCTAATCAGTTTGTTTCAGGTTGGCCATATGTGAGGGCCATATACTGTGGCCAAACTGTCCATCACTGAAGCATTTAATAAATACACAATCAAATTCTCAAGACTGAACATCCAAAGAAGCTATCTTTTATTAAAAAAAATGTTTTAGTTATGTATACATACATAAAGATATAATTGAAGATCTTTTGGTTTATCTGAAAATTAACCTCAAGACGATTTGTTAGCAAGTAGCATCGGCACACTTCAGGAGGGATATTTGTGCTTTTTGCATCATTCCCAAATACTCCAATGTCTTTATTTTTGGAGAACCTTTTTATGTATACACAAAAACTTCACATAAAAAGCTATCCACATGGGCTCATAGGAAAATAAATTGCAAACTTTCAGGCATCGAAACTAAAGAAGAAATGGTGATACATGATCCGTAGTTAAGATATTCAGTAACACTAATTGTCATCAAAGTCCAGTTTTGCCCTGTTCGGAGTAGTGTAGAAGGGAAAATGCCCTGAAGTTTTGTTATATAGGGAAATTAAGATTTCCTTGAAAAGATAAGGCATGATGTAGTCGCCATGCACACGCACATGTAGATATATTCGAAGCTTGTTAAGCATGCGGACGTACTGAAATACTGTGAGCTCTAAGTTGGCAAAAGAATCCTATATACCATGCGGAACAGGACAGTGTCTTTCCACACGAATCAACCTATGTAAGTGAATCAGTGAATGTATAATTCCATTGCGTATGTGTTCTCTAAGCATAATTAGCACATTAAGTTTGATGCATGCCTTTTTTTTCTTGTTTAGTTTGACCGTAACATTGGATCATAAGCGAATCGATTTCGATACCAAGCGATGAAAGCGAAGCATAAGTGAACTTGTGTCAACGTGTTAACTGAATTTCCTTTTCACTCAATAAAAATGCAAGCGAGGCTCCTCGAGATGGGTAATCCTAGCGACAAGTATGAGCACATCTTGCACATAGTTTCTTCAGAGCAAACTATGCAACAGATTTTAGTATGTCTTAAGAAACTGTTTATTCTCTGTAAACTATTAGTTAATTTTACCCTTTGCTACAACTAAATGATGGTAAAATTTCATATCATTTCTTCCACAAAAGAACAACAGTATACCTCATATGACATGTTATCTGGGTCGACATTGTCTTCCCTTGACACGTGCATCTACATTTTATCATCATTCTAGGACCCCTTCTTTTTTCAGTTCATATATGCGGAGTCCCTTTCCATGGAAGGCGTAGATGATCCCAATGAGCCAACGAAGGAAACAAAACAGTATAAAAGCAAGAAACCTGAACTGTATTATCGGCTGTTCAAAGGATATGTTACCTAAAAAAACAACGCATGATGCACACGGTAAGCACAAGTGTTAGTTGAGTACAACTAATGAATTCACCTCAAACAAAGCAAAAGTTATTGGGAGAGTGGGAGTAGCACTATCCCATAAAATTTTCTTGTAGCGGTAGCTTCACTCGAATTCTCTTGCAATTGCGTTGTGAAAGCTTCATCAGATGCCAAGTAGGGCACAATCTTGTGTGTTTCTGAGGAGACATGACATGGACTGACTAGGTAGTGGGAGTTGGCACTAATGAACTCTTACACTTCCCTGCAATCAAAGCATGTTCAAGCAACCACCTCTAGTAAAGGAACAATGAATTTGGATAGGCAAAAGAAAAGAAACGAACTCAAGACAGGCAAAACAGAAACGAACCCAAGATTAAGCAGCGAAAAAACTGAACAAATTACCTCTGAGACGAAGAGCTGGTGCTCCTAGGCCTTGCTCGCGTGAACATCGTTGGGGAGGCGAGGACAACGTGGGGCTCCCCCATGGCCTTTTCCCCGCAGGAACCGGCATCAACGATCGTCACATACTCTTCCCCTCCATCGACCGCCGCATCCCCTGCCGAGGGGACCGATCAGTCTTCGGAGGACGAGTGAAGCCAAACAGGCCGAGGGGAGGGACAAGAGAGGAGGCGCCGGGGCGGCAGCTGGGAAGGGAGGTTGACGAGGATATAATAATCCTCATTTTACCTTTTATCTATAATTTTTATTATAGGTAAATATGACGTCATGTGAACCCTGAGTGTACCCCTTAATGTTATGAAGGAAGAACCAAATGGATGGTCGTAAGTTCTTCTACGACCACCCCCATAGTCGTAAGTTATGCTACGACTATCCCATAGTCGTAAGTCTTGCTACGACTACCTCATAATCGTAGATTCATCTCGACTAGGTCAGCCACGACCACCTTATAATCAAATGAACACCAGACAAGTGGGTCTTATTGATTAAGGGATTCAAACGATCATCATCTGTTGTTATTCTACTGAATAATGTACGTAATACCCATTATCTACGGTATATAGTCATTTGAGCGATGTGGAGGAATTAATACACGGTAATTACTACCAACATGCGCCTGAATTCTGAGAGGTGATGGTAGCTTTACAGAGAGTAATTGCCGCTCCTTCACGTACTATAAAAGGCGGCAACTAGAAAAAGGAGGGATGAGAGGAGCCATCGAGAATACAAGCACTATCTGTAATAGTCTTAGTTTTTCCCCGATTGTTCAATATACACTCAATACCATACACACACAGAGTAGGGTTGTTATTCTCTCCGGAGAAGGCAGAACACAGATAAAAATTCCGTGTCGATCTCTGCATGATTCTATTCTAGGAGACCCCGAATCAAACAATCTTTACGTAAGTTCGGTTCTAAAACACCGGCGGTTAGGCGCCGACCGTGGGGATCTTCGGTAATTTCTTGTCAACATTCTCTCTGTTTTCCAAATCTCATGCACTCATGGCGGAGAATGGAGCGAGGAGAACTGGTTCGACTTGGCGATCTGTGAGCGTCGACATGGATGCCGGATTCGGTCACGAACCAAGTGATGACTCATCCTATGGCATTCTTGCCTCGGGGATCTTCCCACGATCCGAGAGACAATGTCGTCGGTGGAGTTGAGGAGGATCCTTATCCCCACAACAAGACGCCAAGAGAGGAATCTACCCTCTCAAGGGGCAAGGGTCAATCGACCAGACCACACCCAGGTGGACTCACGACCGACGAGAGTTTTTCATCGAAGTGTCCAAGTTCCCTAAAGGCGGTCCGACACGGTGAGGCAAGCTCTAGAAGCCTGATGCAGGACTTCACCGGCATCTGGTGATTCTCTCTCCTGGATGGCCTTGAGAGAGCGGGATCAAGCATGCTCATGCGATGCATTCATGAGCGAAGGATTAACACTCCTTCACGACATACATGGTGGCATTTGTGGAAATCATGCTTCCTCTGAGCGTTGGTCGGCAAGGCTTTTCGACAAGGTTTTCTTGCCATGACCCTATCGATGCTAAAGAGTTGGTTAAAAGTGTGTCGATGCGGTTTCATAGCGAGCAAATACACCAACCATTTCGGGCATTACAAACAATACCTCTATCTTGGCCTTTTGCAACTTGGGGTCTTGATATCTGGGACCGTTTCCTAAAGCTCCGGAGGTTTGAGTTCCTTTGTGGCTATTGATCGTTCACAAAATGGATTGAAGCTGAACACGTCCGGATCGATAACCACGGGCGACAAAGCGGTTTATGATGAGATGCGTAATTACTCGATTTGGAGTACCAAGTCGAATAATTACAGATAATGGTAAGCAATTTTCGGCGCAAAATTTTAGAAATTTTATGACGAGTTCAGGTACCAAGTTATGTTATGCTACATGGCCCATCCCCGAGTAATGGGGCGTCGAGCGTGCAAGCGGCCAAATAATGAGAGGAATTAAAACTCGAGTCTTGACCACTCATCAAGCGCTTCGGGGCTTGGGTACAAGAATTACCCTCAGTATTATGGGCGATTCGTACAACTACCGGTCAGACTCTGAGAAACACCTTTCTTTTTAGTCTTGGTCTTTGAAGCTATGCTTCCTCCTAACTAAAGATACGGTCAACATGAGTTGAGACATTCACGGACTCCAACCAGGAACAAATTCGAGCGAGATGATATTAATCTACTTGAAGAAAGGAGAAACCAGTGCCCTAATTAGTTCGGCAATCTACCAACAAGCCTGCGAAGATACTACGATCGTGAGGTTCAACCTCATGACCTTCTTGTAGGTGACTTGGTATTGAGGCTTTGCCAATCCAAGTCTAATCGGAACAAACTTTCTCCCAAGTGGGAAGGTCCTTACACAAAGGTCGAAGTTACTCGTCTAGGGCTCAATGCGATTGGCAATGGAAGGCGGCGAGTTCTCTCAATTCTTGGAACATCGACCCGATTCATAAGTTCTATGTGTAACGACTATTCGGACAATAAAGAATCGTGTTTTTCTATCTCTATTGTCTTACTTTTGAGTAGTGCTTTCATTATTTTTCGACTATGTTTTAAACACCCGTTTTCTTTACACCGGTCAAAAGCGATAACATCACCTAGTGAAGCCTCTCCTCTCGCATGTGGTCCTCGCCCACTAGAAGGAGTTTCTAGTGTCGACTCGTTACTCGCTTTTATGGCCAACACAAAGAACTCGGGTTTTGTTTAGTCGAAATATTTTTGAAGGCCAACTCTTTTCACCTTAGTTTATTTCTTCAGTTAACTTGAAAAATACTCTAAGAAGAGCGCACTTTCTCAGATTTACTTAACCGTCTTGGGTGTACTCGTTTCATCTCAACTGGTCGGAGGAAGAGACACATCTAGTCGAAGCCTCTCCTCTCTGCACGTGGTCCTGCCCACTAGAAGGAGCTTCCTAGCTTTGTTCAGTTTCCTACTCTTGCTACCAGATGACTTATCGAGTCCACCGAGAAGGACGAGTAAATATTTTAAAGTCCTCTAGACGCGTTTGCTTAACTCAAGTTGTCGTTCTCGATTTGATTAAACTAGTCGGAGATGTTAACATTACCTAGTCGAAGCCTCTCCTCTCTGCACGTGGTCACGCCCACTAGAAGGAGCTTCCTAGTGTCAACTCGTTACCACCCTTTACCAACCGATGCATGACAAGCTGAGACCAAAAACTACAAGTTAAACAAACCTCTCTTGTTTTGAAACCCTTTACAGACTATTTACTTAGTTTGTCTAAACAAACTCAAAGAAATAGTCGGGGGCTAGGATAATTTGATTTCAATTCTTAGTCTTTATTTAGTTAATTATCTTTTGAGTTACTAACTACTCGACAAGATGATTTGCGAGAGACAAACTACTTACTTAGTTTTCACAAACTAAGCAAATAGTCGGGGGCTAGGATAAAGTCATTACATTTGACTTCATTTCTTAGTCTTTAAATTCGTTAATTATCTTTTGAGTTGCTAACTACTCGACAAGATGATTTGCAGGAGACAAAACTACTTACTTAGTTTTCACAAACTAAGCAAATAGTCGGGGCTAGGATAAAGTCATTACATTTGACTTCATTTCTTAGTCTTTAAATTAGTTAATTATCTTTTGAGTTGCTAACTACTCGACAAGATGATTTGCAGGAACAAGATGGATTACATCAACAAAAGACCTGCTTTTCACAAGTTCATTACAGACTACTCAAGAGGAGAGCCCAACCGCATCTCCTCTGAAACTTTCCTACTAACCGATTGCATCTCCTCCATCAGACGTCTTCCTTCTGCTTCAGAGCAGTTGAAGTCGGCTTCGAGTGGTTGCACATTAAGGTTGGGGTCATGAGCTTTAAGTTTTGCTAATGCATAACTTACTGCAGTTTCGACCGCCTCCTTTATCGATTCACTTCATTGGCCTTGAGTGGTCACCAGATCTTGCAAAATCCCGACTTGATCCCCAATGGTACTTGTGTGAGCAGCTATTGTATCATCTTGAGGAGTCTTTCCCTCACTATGTAGCTCACCAAGCACATTGTTCAGGAGCGTGATGTTTCCTTGAAGTTTAATCTTCATTGCTTCCATCTCTGTTGGGTACAAGTCGAAGCCTCATGAGCTTTTTGTTTTCGACCACTTGCTCAAGAAATAAGATTGGTCAAACAAAATAAACTCCTAGAGGAAAAAGAAAACAAAAATAATCACGGGTAAAAGAATTTCTTACCCACTAGTTGAGAATCCAACTTCTTGACCTCTTCATTATGGGAAGCAACGGTCTCAAAGATACTTTTTCTCCCATGATACAATATCCTCTACATTCTTCTTTGCAATAAGGATTTGTGCAGTTATAAATCACGGCTTTATCCGCGATTTCTCGATTCTCTCAATTTAACGTCCATTGCTAGAAAGGAAGTGAAAGTGAGAAAAGGAAATAACTCGTAAGGAATTGCGGGTAAAGAATTACTTACTTGATATTCGAAGTTCCCAACATCTCAAGGTTTTGATCTTTATTTTTGGACATACGAGTAAGCTCGTGAATAATCAAGTTTTCTCCTAACTTCATTCTCGAGCTTTTTCGCCTCTCGTCTTCTTTTTCTCAAAAGAAGCAAGAGTTAGGTAAAGATCAAAGATATAAGCAGCCTTAAGTTCAAGACTTCTCGTTTAATTTTTCCTGCGACTTCATGGTTGCGAGTTAGCTTCTTTAAGCTTTTTCCTGAGGTCTAATACCTCTTCCTAAACTTTTTCGACTCCTCTTTTTCATAATCGAGCGAGTCGGCTAAGATCTTAAGCGCCACCGCTTAACCCGCAAGGATAACGGTGGACATGAGCATGGGTCAATCGATTGTAAGTTCTTCTACAACCATTGACCTAGTCGTAAGTTCTTCTCGACAAAGCCATCGGGTCATAAGTCTTTACGACCATTACCTAGTCATGAGTTTTTCCATGACAAATCCGTAAGCACTATATAAGTAGTCAAATCCAAGGTGACTATGAATAGTAGTGACTTACCACCTCTCTACTGCTTGCGAGTTCCTCTTTTCCTGTCATAGACTCTAGAAGTTGTCGATGATATTCACCGAACAACGACAATTTGCTCTATGGCTTTCTCGCAAAATGAAAAGACAAGGAGAAACAAGAGAAGATTATACTGTATATATATAAGTACGATTAAGTACTTACATTCATGGTTGATCGAGCAAACATCGAGTAAGCGACTCAGGGATCTTCACTTGTCTACCCTCGTGACTTGGTCCCACCAAACCTTCTCAAGACGCTCATTATCAAAGGTATCCCTCTATTGGGAATATCGTTGGGATGGGGACTTCGATCGCGAGATCTGAAAGCGAAGACCCTCACGATGGAAGCAGGCCCAAAGAAGTCGGCGAAGAAGTTGAAATACTCTTCTTCTTCCGATTACGAAACCGCTTCTTTGGGTACCGGAGGAACGCTCTGCAACGATCTTCTTTCCCATGGTGGTAATCGCCACCATCTTGACCAGAGGCTTCTGCAGCTGCCTCTGTTCTACCCACGACCATCTCAGTGGTCGTAGCGACCGCCTCAGTAGTCGCAGCTGCTGCTGGAGTCTCCACGACCATCTCTGTGGTCACCGCTGCTACTTCAGAGGTTGTAGCCGCTACTCATCGGGTACAACAGTACCTTATTGGTTGTCGTAACCACTTCAGCGCCACGACTTCCTCTACCACTGGCCGAGGATGATCCTTGACCACTTCCTTGTTGTCTCTCCAAGAATGGAGAGGTAGCAATAGGCTTCTCAACGAAGCATTCTCGGGTCAAGGAGTCGGGCTAAAACAAACAAAAGGAAAGCAATTCAGGTTGTGAAAAGGAAAAAAATTAAATTTCGTTTACACTTTAGTATATTTCACATACCTCTGCACCTTGGACCTAAACAGGAATTTGGGAGTCACTTTCCCAACGGAAGATTTCTTCTTCTCTACGACCACTTCTGGTCGAAGTTCGAGTTGAAGAATGGGCTTAGCCATGACCACGTCTGGTCGTGGATCTTGAACAGGGACCATCTCTCTGGTCTCCTCGACTTTCTGGATGGCCGAGATCGGTCTCGACCACTCCAAGAGCAACATTGCCATCACCATAGGCTCTCTTCGAGCGGTATTATCCTTCACAAAAGACATAAAATCCTTCCAGCCTCCTTTTCCAAGTGCTTAACAAAACCGAGGAGTGGCGTAAACTGCGAAAGATTTTTGTCATAATAGAAGGGTACCTTGGCCTTGCGAAGCTTTACGCTTTAGAGGTTCACCACTTGACCTCCTCCACTTCACTATTTTAGCCTCGGCTTGATTCTTGCTATGTTTGCCACAAGCTTTGCAGAGGATCCGTCAAGGACTAGAACTCGAGCTCGTCCCTACTTTGTCGTCACCCCTTAAAAGTCGACGCCTCTTGGGCGAAGGAGCCGAGCCTTTGTCCTTTGTCAACCCCGCACCGATGGTTATCAAGATCTGACTTCTTCATCATCCCGACGATTTTCCATGCCTACTTTACGAAAGCAAAAGCGAAGAGAAGAATTACTAAGCGGGCGTAAGATTTTCTCGACCAAAGATCAAGTCGTAAGTTTTTCTCGACCTTTCCTCGTACCGTAAGATTTCCTACGACCACGACTAAGTTGTAAGTTTTTTCTACATCATTTCTCTAGTCGTAAGTTCTTTCTACGACTATAAAGTCTTAAAGATAAAATCAACTCTTGACACCTTTAGGCGAACCATCCTTTCCTCTGCGGATACGATCAAGAAGGATTTTAGGAACCGCCACACTAAGTGGCGGAGACTTCTCACAAACGAAGTTTGACTCTAACGTCAATCTCCGGTGGTGAAAGATCTGCTCAAACAGATAAAGGCATCTTTTAAACAACTTTGCGAAAGACCAAACCGAGAGCTAAGTCGAAAATTCACTTACCCTCGTTGTAGTCCCCGGTTGTCTCATAGCCCCCAGTATCTCCACATAGGGATGCTCGTTTCTTCAAAGGACTAATTCGGCGTGTGATGAAATCTTTCACCACATGCCATCCGGCTAGCCCTTCCTTCTTCAAGTCCTTGATAGCTTGAACATAAGGGCAATCCAAATGATATCTTCGAGTCGAATCCCATGAAGATTGCTTTTCAAAGACCTTTCCCACGAAAGAGAGGTCAGTTTTCCGAGGTGACTTTCCAAAAACCACCTCTTTCTCCATCCCTACCACGAAGACCGGGTGAAACTCTGAATATACTCCCTCGACTTCCGTCGTGGAGTTTTAGACCACAACTTCCAAAGAATCCCACTTGCCGAGACATTCCATAGAAATATTGGAAAAGCTCAAGGTCATGGGAATTCCAGTGCGCCTCGCACAAATATATTTAAAACGCCAAGATGGTGATAGAGTTAGGACCAAGGTTCACTAACTCCACCCCAAAATGCTCGAGCACAACGGTGAGAAAGGGGTGAGCAGGCAGTCGAAGGCCACACTCACAATAAGCCTGGAAGACGGGAATTTGCCCATTCTCCTCGACGGCCAATCTTGCCCAAATGCCTAAGCCATTTCACAAGAGTCTTCTCTGGAATCTTCCGTGACAACTAGGGCTTGAATCTTCGCCGCTTCCATCTCCGACTCTTCCCACTCAGAAACTTTCCTGGCCATTTCTCTCGGAAACAGGAAATTTTGGGTCGAAAAAGAGGGCACAATTGGAGTGGCAGCGGAGAAGGCAAGAACGACTTGGCGGCGGAGAAGGCAAGAGGTTGAAAGAACAAACGAGGAGCAATTTGGGGAAAAGTAAGATCTTAGGTTTTACCCTCCAAAGAGTATATATAATCACGTACCTTGAGCCGAGGCGTGACATTCCAAGGGTCGCCACTGCCTCGAACCGCTTCAACAGAAAGCTAGCAAGCGTCGTTTGAGATTCCCCAGCAGTGTCCGCTCGAGAGATTCAGTGTTTGCTTTACATCTCAAGCGAAATTACTTCCTTGGTTAGATTTTTTCAACCAAAGGAAATGATAATCGGAAAGTTCCTTCTTCCGATCACTATACTACGACCACCTTGTGATCGTAGAAATGCTTTTACGACCACTTGATAGTCGTAAGCAATTTTCTTGACCAAGCACATTTACGGTCAAAGTAGTGTACAATCGAAGAGTTTTTCCTTCGATTATTTTCTCTGATCCTCTCATGATCGTAAGACCATCTAGAACCCTTTACCAAGTAAGTTGCTTTCACTTGAAGTCGGGGGCTAGATGACGAGGATATAATAATCCTCATTTTACCTTTTATCTATAATTTTATTATAGGTAAATATGACGTCATGTGAACCCCGAGTGTACCCTTAATGTTATGAAGGAAGAACCAAATGGATGGTCGTAAGTTCTTCTACGACCACCCCCATAGTCGTAAGTTATGCTACGACTATCCCATAGTCGTAAGTCTTGCTACGACTACCTCATAGTCGTGATTCATCTACGACTAGGTCACCACCACCACCTTATAATCAAAGGAACCTGCAGACAAGTGGATCTTATTGATTAAGGGATTCAAACAAATCATCATCTGTTGTTATTCTACGAAATAATGGCACGTAATACCCCATTATCTACGGTATATAGTCATGGAGCGATGTGGAGGAATTAATACACCGGTAATTACTACCAACATGCGCTGCTACTGTAAGGTGATGAGGTGCCTTTACAGAGTAACTATGCTCCTTCACGTACTATAAAAGGCGGCAACTAGAGAAAAGGAGGGATGAGAGGAGCCATCAGAATTGTCGGACCGGGAACGAAAGATCCGAACCCTCGTGTTCATACACCACCGAGATTTCCGGTGTACGATTACAAAAATAATAACATAACCAAATCTCGCATTTCATTAATAGTAAATCGAGTTCGATACAATTGGGCATGAAGCCAAATAAAGAAGTAAATAACACAAATGAAATAAAAAGATAGTAGTAGGCAGAACGATCCGCCACAGTAATCGTGCAGGGCGAGTTAAGCGTCGGTGTCCTCACCGCCCCGATAGTAGTCTTCTCACGAAATTTTGTTGCATAAAGCAAGCATGAGCACAACTACTGTGCTCGCAAGTTACACCCAATATGGAATTGTAATGCATGCATAAGGTAAACAAAGGACATTGGTAGGGTCATTTTATGAAGCGGCAGCTTTTAATTTAAATAATCATAATAGATTGCAAGGCCATTTTCATACATTAATTAAAATCATATTGTAAATGACAATTGAATAATGTGGATAACCTCCAAGAAGGTGATGGATATCCTCCAATCACAATGGCTAACCGCCCAATTTTTCCCACAGGACTAACCATCCTGAAAACATTTGTTGGAACCATTTTAAAACCAAAAACAAGTCTAACTCAAAGTGGCTTTGCTAGCATGTCCATGATCATGACGCGCTATTCAATAGTTTTCTACTCTGCAGAGTTTGTACAACTTTACCCACACGATATATTATACCCTTTGTGTCGGCCAATCCACGCTTCCTAAGGCGTGTGATGAGCAAATATCACAAGGTCATTATAACGATCTACCTCACAATACTCATGCCCGCTAAGGTTTCGCTTCCATTGGACTAACCATCCTCAGGAAGCCCCTCTTGCGCCATGTGGGACTCTTGTCTAACCAACACCCACTCATACAACATGGCACTAATATCTATGAGGTATCCCAAATTATTAAGCCAGTCCTTCCCATACAGGACATGTGGTGGTACGTTTTGGCATAGCAAAGGAACACTCAAAGGCCGGTCCTTAATTGACTTGGGCGTCTTTCCAATTAAACCCTGGGCTTTAATCCTAACCAGATTAAACCCGTGCATAAACCTGCACCCACCTTTCATCCGTTACGCCCAAGTCCAAACCATCTTTATTTTATTTAGTAAAACCACCTTTACAATAACGCTATGGTAAAACAATACCATAGGTTCAAGTTTAAACAAATTTGTAATGATTTGGCTTGGCTAAATCCTCCCAAAATCAAAATCATGGTTTGAGTATTTGCTAAGCATTTCCAAACCATTTATCTATGGTGACAAGGATGATATTTCAATATTCAAGGTTGGCCATACAACAACAAATGGAATAACTAAGCATTTAAACCGGTATTAAAATAATTGACTAAAATATGCATGCAATAATAATTTTAAAAACTGAATTAAATAACTTTAACATAGTAGGTGCAACATGGTCAAAGTGTAACTTGCCTTCGCTGAAGTCTTGAAATTCTAATTCTTCGGAAGAATCAAATTCCCCGGAATCGTCGTAATCTAAACGTGAAAATACGACAAATCAATTGAAGTTCAAATAAAATCAAGACGACAGTTTAGACTAACTCTAAATAAAATAATTATATTTTATTTGACTAGATAATAATTTTATAAAACTTTATAAGTTTGAAACACTCAATTTGGAATTAGGAAATAAAAGATATGAATTTTACAAGTTTAAATTCTAAGTTTGCAATTTAAATAGTTTTAACTTAAAAGAGACAATTTAAACTAATTCCAAATAAACAAATTTTAATTTATTAAGCTAGATAATCTTTTTGCAAAATTTTAGAAATTTAATTCAATAAATTTGGAGCTGGTAATAAGATGATATGAATTTTACAAATTTAAATCTAAATTTGGATTTTAAATGAATTTCTAAATTCTAAAACAGAACTAAAATGATCTCCAAATTGAATAATTATATTTTATTTAGTTAGATCATAATTTTCTAAGAATTTAGCAATTTGAATCATCTAATTTGGAGCTAAGATGAATAAGTTATGAATTTTACAATTTAAATCCTAAATCTACCATTTTAATCAATTTCCCGAATTATTTTTCTAAAGGAAATTCTAATTATTAAGCATGGTGACGTCAGCCCGAGGTTTTCGGTAATTAAATAAATAAAATTAAAAGCGACAAAGGGACCTCGTGTCGAGACACGGTCCATGTGGACCAAGTCCACGGGGCTTGCTGACGGGAAGGTGGCGGCGTGTGCGACGTGGTCGCCACGGCGGCGCCACGGATTGGCGCTGGCGTGGCGACGCAGCGTGGCAAGGCCACTTGGCGGCGGCGCGCCGGTCACGAGGACCTAGGGTCGCCGGCGCTTCTGATCTGCATGCGGCGGTGAGATCTTGCGAAGAGAGAGAGATCACGGGTTCTAGCGCTTCGCCCAATTGACGAGGCAGGATTTGAGATGGCCGCCGGCGAAGCGAAGAGCGGCGGCGGCTACGGTGAAGGCGACACTGGCCTTCTGAGGTTCTTCGGCGAGTATGAGAGGCGCAGAAGCTTCGCGCGCCGAGACGATCACGAATGGTGGTGGCGGCGAGGACGCCGCGTCGTCCACAATGCGGAATGGAGCTCCAATCTTCGGACCGACGGCGACAATTTCTTCGATTCCGGCGAGTACACGCGAAGGGAGTGAGAGTGAGTGGGGGCGTTGGGTTTGGGGGGTGATGGCGCTCCCGAGGCGGCCTTTTATAGGCGCCGGGGAGGTCCGAGGCGGCGTGCGCGAGGTGGTGATCGTGGCGGCGGTTGCGCGGCGACGTGGGGGAATCCGGCGCGAGGAGAGGGGGAGAAGGCGGGGCGAGGCGGTTGGAGGCGCCGAGTCGTGCTGCGCGCGTGTCGCGAGGACGCGGAGGTTGGAGTGGCTGGGCCACGGCTCGCCTGCGGAGCGAAAATGGCGAGGCGGCTTGACCGCTGAGAAGAACGCGGGAGAAGATGACGCGGGTTCTGTTCTCATCCGACGGTCGAGAGAGAGGGGCGTGGAGCGATCTGCCGCTTCGGATGGGCATCCGATGGTGAGAGAGGGAGGCGGGAAGAAGGAGATGGGCGCGGTGGGGGCTCAGGCCATGTGGCGTGAAGAGAGGGAGAGGGCCGAGCTAGGGTTTCGCCCAAGCAACTCATTAAGAGTTTTTTTTAGTTTTCTATTTTAAATAATCTGGTTAATTCCTTTTAGATTTAGAAAATAGCAAAAAGAGTCCAAAAATTCTACAAAATTCTCATAAATCCTTAGAGACATTTTAGACTTAATAAAATTATTCCCAACTTAAACTTGATAATAAATTTTGTAATTAAATTATTTTAGGTTTAAAACATTTAGGACAAAGCTTTTAAAATTTCAGAAATTCACAAACTCAAATAAGTTTTAAACTTTAACCAAAATTGAAATTTTGGCCTATTACAGGAATACAAGCACTATCTGTAATAGTCTTAGTTTTTTCCCTGATTGTTCAGTATACACTCAATACCATACACACACAGGAGTAGGGTTGTTATTCTCTCCTAGAAGGCAGAACACAGATAAAATTCCCGTGTCGATCTCTCTGCATGATTCTATTCTAGGAGACCCCCCGAATCAAACAATCTTTACGTAAGTTCGGTTCTAAAACACCGACAGAGGTCGAGGGGGCGACGGAGGAGGTAAAGGGAGGGAGCGGCGGAGCTAGCGGAGAGAGGCAACGAAGAAGGGAGAGGAAGGAAACTGGTCGCGGAGGGGGAAAGAAGCGAGCGGCGGTCCTGATCTGGCGAAGGGTGGCGGCGGATCTGACCCTCCAACGCTGCCGAGAGGCAACGGAGAAGGGAGAGGAAGGAAACTGGTCGCGGAGGGGGAAAGAACCGAGCGGCGTTTCCGATCTGACGAAGGGCGGCGGCGAGTTTGACCCTCCAACGAGGCCGGCGGGGGTGGCGAAGGGTGGAAGGGAAGGATAGGGCGGCGTGGCCGACACGGGCGAAGGGGGCAGGCGAAGAGGAGGGGAGCTGCGAGGGCGGATGGAGAGGAATGGACAGGAGGAAAGGAATCGCGAGTCTTCCACCGGGCACGGCGAGCGAGCAAAAGAGCAGACGGAGGGGAAGGGACGAGAAGATTCACGAGGCTCGTTCCGCTGGCTGCAATTGCTACGCTGGAAACAATCGGACGACGAAGCAGCGCAAGGCCAAGCAACGAAACGACACGCGGCAAAACAGGATTGGGAGAAATACTCGTGAAATGCGGGCAGGCCTCGAAGTCTACCGTCCATAATGAGAGTAGGTGAAACGCGAGTAGGCCTCGAAGTCTACCGTCCATAATAAGAGTAGATATTACTCATATTAACTCATGAATTACCGGTGGCCATTGACTCCAATCATCGGTTCGCTGTCATCCCCGACACACGCCAAAATAGAGTTTTTTTTTCTTCTTTTAGCCGCTTTTCGAAACGAAATAATAAAACTAGCCTCACGAATGAAAGGACAAAAATAACCTCTTACCATATGATTTTGTCATAGAAAGCCACATGTTGCGCTCCTGATATACCAGTGTGGCAAATGATCTACACACATACCTATCATTGGCTGGGACCACGGTAGACCACACGTCACATTCTGAGAACGCTGCCGTGGTAACTATCGTTTTTGTCTTTAAGATCTGTGGTGGCCTAGTTTGCTATTCGTTTTTAAAACATGGTATTTTTGCCCATGACTCAACTTCCATACACACTCACGGCACGCATCGCCCATTCCCACGAGACGGGGTCCGGATCCCCTGGAGTTACAAACTTAACTCCACCCGGTGGAGAAGCCAATCTCAACCGTTCACTCCCTCCTACGACTCAGATAACTCCACACAACTTCCTCCCACTAATTGTGCCACCGACTGGATTTTGGAGGGAAATTACCCCGTCTTTTGGAGCGTTCCCTCCAAAACTCCCGTGAAACACTTAACAGATCCGAGACTGACAATACAAGTTTTTATTCCCTAAATCTTTGTGCCTTTCACTCCTAGCATATCAGTTCCAATCAGCACACAAACTCCACAAAACTGCAACCAGAGATGAAACGCCGATCCTAATGGGGATCCAAACGCCAACATTGATCATGCTGCTGGCATTGCACCAAAAGCAGCACATGTCTTCTCCGGTAGTTGGCGGAGCAACGAATCTTGGGTACACGCTTCAGGATAGCAAAAATTATTTGCCGAGTAAGCGCCAAATTAGCCTGCAACGCAACGAATCTTGGGTACACGCTTCAGGATCGCAAAAATTATTTGCGGAGTAAGCGCCAAATTAGCCTGCAACACCGTTTCGGTCCCCACCCTCTCGCCTTACTACAGTACGCATGGACCATAGGATACGAGGGTGTCTCAGAAAATTTATTTCCAGTGAAGCAGGAGCTTTGTTAAGTTATTTTCAGCAGCAAGTCATTGATAATCGATCTTTTCAGTATACCATCAATTAGATAGTGAAGAAAAATAACTAATATATTCTTGGCTGATGCAAAGATGCCGATAGACTATGCTTTATTTGGTGATGCAATTACCTTTTGACACTACATATTCCACGAACAAAGAGTATGGACCTTTTGGAGTTTTCGTTGGATTTAACCATTTGCGAGAAGCTGTGATTTTTGGTGCTGCTCTCTTGTATGACGAAACAGTGGACTCTTTCAAGTGGGTGCTCGAAACTTTTCTATCAACACATAATCAAAAGCATCCGAGAACCATTTTTACTGATCAGGACATAGCAATGGGAAAGGCTATTGGTGAGGTGTTTGTGGATGCAACACATGGTTTGTGCACTTGGCATATGAGTCAAAACGCAATAAATCACTTAAGCTCGTATAGGAACGATGGACCAAGTATTCTGAAGGACCTTAAGCCTCCATCCGTGTGGTAGAAGAGGTGCCTGGTGAAGGCAGCGGCTTGACTGCAATGACGGATGACTATCGCAATTGATCGTATATAATAACGATTAATGACAGTAAACCCCAATCAATACAATATACCACAATTAACGTAATTAGTGACAATTATCGCAATAATCAATTATTACATAAATAATTATTACAACGAATTATTATTAAAAACAATTATTACAATACATAATTATTAAAAACAATTATTACAATAAATAATTAGTAAAATAAACAATTATTACAAAACAATATATTTACAATAGAAAAAGGGAAAATAGGATATGATATGTTGCTTGTTTATTACAAACTTTGAATAATTCATGCCTCCTCCGCTTTTTTTCGGGCTTGGGACCGACATCGGCAGTGTTAGACACCCCCACTCTGACATGTACCCCAAAAATAAAGAAGTAACAAAGAGAAAAGAAGGAAAAATAATGCTAAAGTTTCTAATAGAACAAAAGAAATGAGAATCAGTGCCAAAGAATTAGGAAGCACTGTGATCCCAACCCGAAATTACGACCTTTTGAGCCTGCAATCACCATGGACTAAAATTGCAACTGTAATATAATAGAACAAAATTATATCATGTAAATGACCGTGTCCGCTAAATCTTGAATTACAAAGTTCAGAAAAGATGATAACTGAGTCACTGTACTGCACAGCCTAGGAGAACCACAAATGAAATGAAAATATCTCAAGTCAACTATACCTAGTTCATAAAACTTGCAGGTGATACATTCATTAATCTACAATGAGTTAATGGCCATTGAAAAATTTGTACTAGCAATTGAATGCATGAATTGTTCGAGTGTGCAATTGGAAGGTAGATAGTTACCATCTCGATCATCAAAATGGACAACACACAAACAAGCTTGCAAATGGAAAGCTTGCTTGAAAAAAAATGTAAATACACTGGTTAATGATGCAAATAGAGATTGTACAACCATCACAATGGGCATGATACATACCCTGTGCTTTCAATCACACAGACATAGCGAAGAACATTTCCTCCCAAAGATGCTACCTTCACTCTTTCCGCAATGAATATGGATAGCAACTACACAAATGAAACAATCCACATGGGCATGAAAATAAGTATTCTGATCTATCAATTAACCAAAAGATTTTATCTACATGTAACCTAAATGAAAGCATCCAACAATCTTGAAAATGAGTGAACCACTACTAGTAATCTTGAACTATGTGATGGACTCATGGTACTACCACTACTAGTAATCTTGAAAAAAAATGTTTAGATCACATGAAGCTTGCAAGAATGAGTGAACCACATTTTTGCACAACAAATTGATGCAGAGAAGGGTCGGTGGCGAGTAGGGAGGAGGAGGGGCGGCGACGCCGGTGTGGGAGGAGGTGGGCGCTGGCGCCAGAGGAGGGGGAGTGGCGACGCAGGAGGAGGTGGAGGTCGGCGCAGGAGGAGGAGGCCAAGCGGCGTGGGGGAGAAGGAGGCCCAGCGCGGGGGAGGGGGAGGTGAAGAATCTAGATCCGCTATTATATGTTAATGGAGTATTTTGGTTATTAATGATAAATCTATTTATGAGACTAACACTTCTATTATTATACCTATTGTTTAGCCTCAATTGGATAAAAAGGTGAAAATAACAGAGGTATGCATTTGACATTATATTCCTATATCTTGTTGCATTCCTCGGATCCAAAATATAGGTTGAACTCCACTAAAAGTCTAACTTGAATATGTGCATATTTTCTTATTACACATTTGGGTATGCACACATTTAGAGGAGTTCACTCTATGTTTTGTGGTTTCATTAGTATTGATCCATATTCATTTTATCCACATATATTAAGGATCTTTACTTTGAAACATATCAAATTAGTATACAACTTATGTAGTTCATATATACTCATATAACCCTTCATTCAATTATTTGCTAATGTGATGGTTGTCATCAATTACCAAAGAGGGAAAAGATTGGAGTATCTTGTCCCGCAGTTATGAGTTAATGGTATGCTGTGGTAATTAATGACTATCATGTTGTGGGACTAATATTTTTTATGAGTTGGATGAACAGGTTATGTCCCATGATGATAGAGACTTTGGATGACATCATGAGGTGATCGTCATCAAGTCAAGGTTTAAGAAGAAGATGCATCATAAGTTGATGCATATCAAGATCTTGAAGAAAAGGAAATCATCGTGCGTCGATGATGTTCAAGAAGAGGAGATGATCATGAATTGATCATCATGTCAAAAGAAGACCCATCATGTGTTGATGGAGGTCAAGTGAAAGAGTGCATCATGGGTTGATGCATATTCAAGTCAAGGACTTGAAGTAAAGGAAATCATCATGTGTTGATGATTATCAAGTCAATAATCTGGTTCTTGAAGTGAAGATGTGCATCATCAAGCTTCAAGTATTTGTGCAAGGCAAATGTATGACTAGCTAAGGCTAAGAATGTGTTTCTAGTCTTTTACCGGTCTTGGTGTTTGGTTGGAAGATCGGGTTGGTAGTATAGGTTGCTGTACTATTAAGAGCGGTCTTGACTAGTGGCTTGAGTTAGTCATGTGTTGATAGCTCATTGTGCTTTCCCTAGCTCTCGTTAGCATGTTGCCAATATTTGCGAATGTGTTTTGCAAATAGTTGTGGCTCATGCATAATCCTTGTAGCATGTGACTTTAGTTTGCGAATGTGTTTTGCAAATGGTTTAAGTCCATGTACATTTTTCCTTGTGGCGTTGATTCTAAAAGTCGACAAATGTGTTTTGCAGCTTATTAAGAATCTTGCCTTTAACTCTTGTTTGCATCGCGCATCAATTGGCAAATGTATTTTGCAAATTGAATTGAAGCGAAGTGCAAAATCTCTCTTTGAGTTCTGGCGGTCTGACCGCAGGTCATTGGGCGGTCTCGACGGAACGCTCGGTCCAGTAATTGGTCTCGTGGAATCGGTCGGCTCGACCGCCAAGATACGGCCGACCGGTGGGAAGTTCGGTCTGACCGCCATGTGTTGGCTGGTCTGACCGGCCCCTGGTCAGCGGTATGACCGCACTTTATTTTGCGATATGTTTTTTCTAGAGATGCGCTTTTTCTGGATCTGGCCTGCTCCTTTGTGGAGCGGTCTGACCGCCTCTCTGGTGGTTTGACCGGTGTGGTCTGGTCTGATCGGCCATTGGTTGGTGGTCAGACCGGATGTGTGTCTAACGGCTAGTTTTATAGCCGTTGGAGCTCTGACGATCTGACCGGCCATTAGTTGGCGGTCAGACTGGTTTAACCCTGTTTCTTTGTAACTTTACCTCCAACGGCTAGTTTTTGTGTGTGGGCTATAAATACCCACCTTAGCTAGTGTGGAGGTTGTTGTTGCTGGTGCTATTCATTCAATGAGCAAAGAGCAAGCTCTCTTATCTCTTTTTTGTGCATGTGTTGCACTTAGTGGGCTTAGAGAGCAAACCCTAATTGTATGTGTTGCATTAGGTGGTGGATTGTGTATCCATTAAGCTTAGACACTTGATTTGTTCAAGTGTGAGTCTTCGACTTGTTACTCTTGGTGTTTGCCGACACCTAGACGGTGTGGAGGCGTCGTGGTCCGGTGATCTTCTCAAGAAACTTGTGAGAAGGCCCGGCGTTTGTGAGTGGCTTGGTGCTTGCCATCTCCGGAGTGGAGGAAGAGCAACCCCTAGTGGATCGAGGTGTTAGTTCGTGTTGGAACTGGTCCAAGTGGTTGGACTTACCTTGGAGGTGTTGGCTTAATTCGTGGAGCCGGTCCAATTTGTTTGGTCTTACCTCAACGTGGATTAGGGGAGACCGGCAAGTCTCTGATCACCATGGTAAAACATCATTGAGTCATTATGATTTGTTTTACCTTGCGCTTTACTATATTGCAATTTACATTCATATAATTAAATTGCTTACTTATCTTTGTATGATTGCTATCTTTATCAATAGTCTTCTTGTTGGTGCACTTAGCAAAGATTAGTTGATTTAGGTTTTAATTGTGCAAAACCGAATTAATTTATAATTCTGCATAAAACTCGGTTTTAGCCAAAGAAGATTTTAAAACCGCCTATTCACCCTCTTCTAGTCGGCCTTCTCGATCTTACAAGAGGGCGAGCGGTGCAGATCTGGAGGCGTCGGGGGATGGTCGGGGATGGAGCCGGAGGAGGAGGTTACGGGGGAGGGAGCCCGAGGAGAAGGCGTTGCCGCATTGGGGGAGGTCGGAGTCGGGGAGAGAGGTGCCGCATCGGGGGAGGAGGGGGTCAGGGGAGGAGGCGCCGCGGAAGAAGGTGCGCTGGGGAGCAAGGGCGCTGGGGAGGAGGTCGACGGGGAGGAGGGTGCGAGGGGAGTAGGATGCGGGCAGGCGAGCATGGGAGGAGGGAGCTGAGCGGGCCGGGCAGGACCGGGGGGAGGGGTAGCTGACGAGGCTTTTATGGAGTGGCAATTATGTAATTACCCCGAACTGGGGTAATTTAGAATCGAGTTCTTGAAGCCGCAAGCTCCGCTGGCCGCTTCGGCTTCCGCGTGTTGTAACCGAAGTGGTCAAAAAAGCCAATTGTTTGGGACTGACTTCGACTTTTCCTGCGAAAGGCCGGAGTCAAGCCCCAAACAAACAGGGCCTAAAAGCTCTGGCTATTGCAACAATGCTTCAAGTACATGGAGCTTTTTTATTATTATTTAATCTATTTTTATAAAATATTTTAAAGATAACATCTCCCGAACTTTATTTTCAATTCTGAACCCATTTGATCACGTCACAACGTGCAACGTGACAAAAACACTCTTTCACGCCATGTATCACGGTGTGGCCAAAGCTACCATGATAGCCCTTCGAGCTAATATACGTTCGTTTTTGGGTTAAGTCATATCACGCCAAGAGGGGCGGCGTGACATCACTCGTTTGCCACGCCGAGGTCTGTAACGTGATAACGTGTTTTTGCTATATCACGCGCTGTGGCGTGATCAAATAAGTCAAATTTGAAAATAAAGTTTGGAAGAGGCTTTCTTTAAAATATTTTTAAAAAAATTGATTAAATAATAAAAAAGTTCAAGTACATGGCATGCTTATCCAAACGTGCTCAGGAATGTGTGGTCATAGGGATTAGGGAGTAGTAGGTGTGTAAAGTTATCTAAGCCGTAGGAGGGAATGAACGGTTGAGATTAACAACTTCACCGGGTGGAGTTAAGTTTGTAACTCCAGGGGATCCGGACCCCCACGTGATGCCGATGGTTAACGAACAAGCGGCACATGGAATTTTGCGATTTTGGTTGGCTGCTGGCGAGATCGGATCATGCGTCGCCATAAATTGCAAGCAAGGCTGTTCCTGATATTTTTAAGGCTTTAGAACGAGATAAAATAGGAGATCCTTCGTTCTAACACAAATAAATAATAATACTTTTATATCAACTGTAAAACTATTCAATACATAAAAAAGATACAAACTACTTATAGAAAGCAATTTCTTCTAACATTTCTAGATGCAAAGTCATTAATAATAGTATACATGTCAATGTGATCTAACATATCCTTTTCAATGCATAAAGTGGTCAGATCATTCAACCTTTCTTGTGATATTGATAACCTTAAATAGTTTTTCAATAACTTTAACTTTGAAAAGCTTCTTTCAGTTGATGCTACAGTCACATATATAGTAAATAAGATTCGATAAGCAATTGAAACATTTTGATAAGAATATACATCTCTAACAAACTAAAAATTTTTAATAGCAGACATTGTCACATGACAAAATCATTTGCAATACTCATAATTCAGAGAAAAGAGATGTATCAAGATATCCATCTCTACACTCTTAACCACAATCTAGTTAGTAGTTATACAACCCTGCAGAGCAATAGAGCATATATAGGATATACAATTATGCATATACGTATATGTAGTATAATGTATCAGGATCGAAGACTCTTCTAATAAACCCTGGACAGTCACGTCTGCCGGCCCTCCATCAGGAACGACCCTGATTGCAAGGCCCACACATCATGGAGCCTTGCTCATTGCGTGCGATTGTGCGTCTCGCGTCTGTACGCGCGTAGGTCTATATGGCCCCCCGACTCTGGAGCCCGTATGGCACTATGCGCAAGAACAAACCAGTATTATCAGTACGGCATAGTATAACTCGAAGCATGGCAATGAGCCAACGAGCAAATAATGAAATAATTAATAAAGCATCAATCCAGAGAGCTCGTGTCTATTGATAGATCGATCTTATACGAACTTGCAACACGTTTGAGCCGCTTCATCTGAAATCGTGGGCACCACAAAAATACAAAGTCTTTGTATGGCTACTACTCCGATACACCGACTACCAACAGTAGGCAACCTCGAGACCAGACACATGCCTAATTGTGGTAGCTAAAAGACTAGACAGTGGGTACGAAGAGTACCCCATACCCTTTATCTTGGGAGAATGACCGAATAGGAGAAGCCAAAAACAAGCATGTATGTATGTATTGCTTTATGTGTGAATGAGGATCTCCCCCATACATATGCCCTTGAGGCCTTATTTATAGGAGGGCAAGAAGGGATAATTACCTTCTTGCCCTCATAGGAGAGAGAGATAGGGTAATTTAGGTACATTTGTCTAAATACACTATACAGACTAGGTTTACATATGTACGGCATCCCTGACAGCATACCGGTATTCCCGGCGATCCTAGGGTACGGGGCACCCCTAGGTGCCCTGCCACGACATCTCTCTCGTCTGTGTGGTCCGAGGTCGCGAGGACAGGTCCCACGGTCCCGAGGGGCGAGCGGATGCAATCCTGCCGCCCCGGCCCCTCGGGAGTCGGGATACCCGGGAGACACAGGTGAACCGGCGAGGGGTCCCAGAGCTGGCCGAAGGCAGAGCGTCGAGGGTGCTCCGGAGGCGACCGGTGGCGGGGCACCGAGGGTGTGCCAGAGGAAGATCCATGTCGGGGCCGCCCCGCCGAGGTGATAGCCTCGAGGCAGGTGGCGAGCAGCAGCGGAGCCCGTGGGGGCGAAGTCGACGCAGAGCCGCCACGCCGAGGCATGGCCCTCGAGGCGGGCGGCACGTCGGGGCCGCCCCGCCGAGGCAATAGCCTTGAGGCGGGTGGTGAGCGGCGGCGGAGCCCGTAGGGCAAAGCCGACATAGAGCCGCCACACCGAGGCATGGCCCTCGAGGCGATAGTCGCGTCGGGGCCGCCCCGCCGAGGTGATAGTCTCAAGGCGGGTGGCGAGCGGCGGCGGAGCCTATGGGGGCGGAGTCGACGCGGAGCCGCTACGCCGAGGCATGGCCCTCGAGGCGAGCGGTGAGCCATGGCAGTCATCGCTATCCTCGTATCTGATTGCTTCTTTGTTGTGACTATTTGTGATGCCCCTGTTGGGGACCTGGTACCATCCCCCTTTTGGTCGCTCCTGGTCAGGCGTGCTCGTGACTTGGAGGGGCGCGAAGGGTTTCGTCCATCTGCGTGAGAATTTATTGTTAGGCTCGTTTGAGGACCCTGAAACTGGCGAGGGGGAGGCGAAGCCGATCGCTGTCCTTCAACTTCCTTTGACTGGGCTTGTTTGAGAGCCATGGCTAGCGAGGGGGAGGCGAAGCTGAACGCGGTCCCCCATGATGGGAGAGGGAAGCATGGGTGCGTACACGTCGAGCTTTGATCCATCGAACTGTCTGAACCTGTCCGTATTCCCTACTACTAGCAGCAATCGTTCCTAGCTAGGCTAGGTTCTAAGTGCCGCCTGACCTTTGCTGACCTTGCCGCCATTCGTGATGGGATTGGATTGACCGGTGGGGCGAGGCGGAGGGATTGAGTTTTAGGATAGGGCTCTGGGGAGCCCTAATGCTTTGTTGCGAGGGGGAGGCGAAGCCTCGCGTCATCCCCCATACTTTTTAGGATAGGGTTCCGGGGAGCCCTAATACTTTGTTGCGAGGGGGAGGCGAAGTGATGAGGACATCGACCCTAAGGATGCAACCACTGCTTCGACCTGCTGCATTGTATCCTCTGCTTCAACAACATCCTCTCCAATACGACTTTCGGCTACTGCAACACCATATTACCAAATTGGATCGCGCTACGTCTACATGCCATGGTGCTACGTCTACGTCCACATGCCATGGTACTATGTTTACATGCCATGGTGCTACTGCATGTGCCAATCAGGAGTTCAAGCTGGATACATTTTGGGCAGATCAATTCGGAATCAGCCTGACAGCACTGACTTCAAACGCCCATAACTTTCACATACGACGTCCGTTGGAGGTCCACGAGTACTTGATGGAAAGATGATTTCGTCCTCTTTCCAACGGATCCAGTCTCACCTCTAAACTCCTTATGGACTGATCGTAAGCATCAAAAGAAGGTGTCATATCACTTGTTTAGGCTAACCCGGCTTTGTAATCATACTGAAACTTGGCCCATCTACCGGTGGCCCACCCCGGGCCGCGGTTACTGTTCATGTGAACAGTAACCCACGACCTTTAGTACCACCTCGCTAGTTCGTTAGTTTTGTGGCTCCTCGTTTCCTATTTAAGGAGGCCGCATCCCTTTAGTTTTCGTTGGATTTTGTTTATGTTTAGTTTGCCTTCGTCGTAACTTGTATCTTTTGCGTGTGTCGACGAGACCACCCAATTAAGATCCTTATTCAGAATCCCAATTCAATTAAATCTTTCAATCCTATTTGCAATTTCAGATTCCTTATTCAGATTGCTTATTCACTTGGTAAAATTAAATTCACTATACCTTCTTTTGCTGGTAAATATGATCCTGATGTTTATCTCACATGGGAGTTAGTTGTGGACCAAAAATTTGCATGCCATGAATTTTGACGAAGATTAAAACCTCTATGTATTATTTTAATACATAATAAAAGACCATACGTTTTCATGGTCGTAATTCCTAAGACTAACGACCTCCTCGGTCGTTAGTATTCTAAAGGTTACTTATCGGTACCACGGCCTGATGAGGCTTTGTGCCTAATCCTCGACCGTATAACCGCCGTAAAATTATCGATCGGTATTTTTATCGTATGATAAATGGAACACGTGCTATAATGCTCCAAACCATGCGATGGTACAACCCCGAGACATCGACTATTAACCACCCTACTAAAGCTTTTCACAGTAACCGCAAGGAAGTTAGCACGTTGTTAATCGCTTCCACCGCTCCGACCACCGTAACGCTTTCACCAGGACGCCTTCTTCAGAGTAATCGCCACCTCTTCGGAAGTTATTTAAAGGTGAAGCGCAGAAGACGAAGGATAGACACAACAAGGCCAACAGACACAACAAGACCAAGACCAACAAAGACAAGAACAACGACAGCTTCAACAGAATACACGAAGCCTAAGCGATGGAATTAGAAGTTAGATAATCGACTTAGACTCATATTCTAAGTCCGACACCCGATTAGACATTCCCCATTCAATGTAATTCAGGTAGTACTTAGCCACATCTTGTAAAACCCGCCATATCAATAAAGAGCGACCCCCATTCCATTCCGTGATATTCCACGCCATTTTCCTCGCTCATTTTCGTAAGATCGGCGACTTGATCGCCGACAACCGGGCGCCGTCTGTGGGGAAGAAGGCGAAGTTTCAAGAAAATTCTTCGCCAAGAAAATCCTCGCCAAAATCTCTACAATCGCTCATGCGACTATGCCCGAGTTTGGGATGAGGAAAATCGTTCGACGGCGACTACGCCGACCTCGACATGGAAGGATGTATCCGCGCCATGGAAGAAAATGGCAGTCATCCTCCTTCTTCCTCCTCCGCCGGCTCGCCACGTCGACGTTAGCGAGGTCGACCGGATGGATGAAGATGCGCCGCCACTCATCGGTGGCGCAATCAGAGAACCGCCGCCCGACCCGATTCGAATGCCGAGATCTTCAAGCCCGGTCTTCTCGACCGCAAAACAAGTGAAGAAATTTCAGCCCCATCACCCGAAAACTCTATACCATTGATGAAATCATGGTGAAAGATACTCTCCTTCGCTTCGCAATTCCAGAGTCAACCGTCACCGGTAATCGGTGTCGATGAAACCTCCACCGTCGAGGCCATGCGGGATGATCACACTCAAGATACGATCGGCGGTTCGTCGGATCAGCCGAGAAGACCTCAGAAGTGCTCATCTCCGACCGATCTCCATCGTGGAAGATTCTCGCGAAGCAATCGACAAGCTTCCATTAGTTATGATGGAAGCTCATCGAAGATCAATGCTAGAAGCACGGTCAACGCGATCGGAGATGAAGATCAAGATGCCTGCGACGGTCCTACACTCTCTACCACGCCATCACGTGTTGTTAGAGATGATCCGCCGCCAAGAACCAACTTCCGGAGGCAACGGAACTAATCGACGCCAATCGCTTAACTCGCTCGCATCGCTTCCACCCAGAGTGACCGATGGGACCAAACAAATCCAAGGTCGGGAAGGTTCAGACAGCATACACCTACGACCAAGATGAACCCCCGAGACCTTCTCAGAATCGACAAAACTTGCGACGATTCAAAACATGTTAATAATTCCGATCCCGCTCTAGCAGAACGCCTAGTTTTGTACAACTCGAGGTCGTATCCAAATTCTCCAATGCACTATGCAATGAACGGAAGCGACGGGAACAGAGGGTTTCAGGAAGTCAGACTATGACTTCATCCCAATGCTCCTCCCTCAGCAGGGGACAACACGGTCATACCAGAGAGCAGTCGATACCGAGACCTCCTCGACGATTCCGACCAAGGAGTCACGAGGGGAGAAGGTTATTCCAAGAAGCTACTCCCCCACTGTGTCGAGAGGAACCACCACTAGGACCTAACGATCTCCGACATCGTTTGAACCAAGTGGGCGGTCAGAGGCATCATATCAGTGTCCATGACCGGATCGGTACACCGGAGGTCCAGCGTCCCATTCCTAGGGATCGGTCTCCGATCGATTACAATCCGGCATCTTCCCAGAGAAGACGCCATCACAGGTTGTCGAGCCTTCTCTGCAGGGCTCCAAGCTGTGCGTTGGCCTAACCGGTTCCGACCGGCCAACTTGGACAAATTCAATGGAACTCAAAACCCATTGGAATTTCTCCAATATATACCACCGCCATCGTGGTCTGCCGGTGGCGATGAGAATGTAATGGCCAACTATTTACCCACCGTGCTCGAAGGGTCCGCCTTGGCCGTGGTTGTTAAACTTACCGGCCGGATCAATATATACTTGGGAACAACTCAGGATCTTCTCGATTGCCAACTTCGAGTGCGTACGCATTTATACGCCTCGAAGGAGGACGATCTCCACGTAATCCGCAGGATCTCGATGAGACTTTACGCCAATATATCAAGAGGTTCACCAGTTCGTAACTCTATACCCGAAGTCGCAAAATCCTCGTTATTCGTGCTTTTAAAAGCAGATCGAGGAATCGGCGGTTTACGGAGGACATAGCAATGAACCCTCCAAGAACAACCGCTGAGCTTTTTGATATGGCGACAAGTATGCCACCGCTAGCGAAGCAATCAAGTGGTGTGAAGCCATTGATCGGAAAGACAAGATTCCCCACCTACGCCTCGACAAACAGGAGAAAAAAACAAGAAGTCTCTCAAGAAGAAAAAGAACCGCAGACCGACGACAAAGAAGTCCTCGCCGCGAGAAAAGTTCAGAAGGGCAAAAGGACTATGCTTGGTCAAGCAAGGCAAAAGCTCCGACCAAGGATTCTGCATTTAACAAGAAGTGGTGTCCACTTCACCAGCAGCAGTGGCATGATCTCAAGACTGCCGTGGTCCGCAAAAGAAATTGGAGGATTATTATGCAGTAAAGGACCATTTCCGCAATACAGAACATGGAGAAACGAGCTCCAAAAAGGACAAGGATGGCGACGAAGAGATGGAGTACCAGATCCCCAACACACACCAACATGATTTTTGGAGGATCTTCTTCATACGAGTCCGACGCCATCTCAAGGCCATGGAGCGAGAGGTCAACCTAGTCGAATCTCCGATCAGTAATCAAGCACTCAAGTGGCTCTGACACCGCATTTCTTCAAAGAAAGACGATCGCCCCATCCCATCGACTCGACCGGTAGGTTCCCTATCGCTGTTGAACCAACCATTAATAATTGTCAAGTTAATCGGGTCTTAGTAGATGGGGTAGTTCTTTGAATATATTATTTGTGGGAGCTTTAGAAGAAATGCAGTCCCCATGTCAAAAGTGAAACCTCGTGAAATATGCTTTTCATGGCATAGTTCCGGTTCTACCGCTAAACCGATAGGACAAGTTTCTTACGAGCCACGCTCGAAAGCCCGACAACTTCCAACAGAGAGGATTCCGCTTGATGTAGTAAACTTCAATCCGATACAACGGAATTCTCGCCGACCAAAGATTAGCAAAATTCTTGATAGCCACGCATTACGGTTATCAAAGTTTGAAAATATCGGGGCGGAGTCATCACTATTCGAGGAGATCGAAAATGGCTTATGTATGCGATCGGAAATCCTTTGCATCGTTGATGAACTTCCGACCGAGAGGTTAACCCGACTCCCATGCGTGTCAAGCACTCGAGGCCAAAGATGACACCCAAACCATCCGACTGCATAAAGGAGGTACCACTCGACAAAAGCGCTTCTCCGGACAAATACAAGTCGTCACATGGGTCAGACATCCGCACCCAACCGCATAAGATTCGGGTGGGGCAAGACTCGACCCTAAATAGGAAGAGTCGCCATCTCCTTCCTCCGAGCGAATCAGACGGTTTGCTCGGCAAGCGTCCGATATGCCCGAGTCCCCGAGGTGATCGAGCATGTGCTTGCTCTCCACCGACAAAAACCGATCAAGCGTAAACTACGACGCTTCGACCGATCGGAAGGAAGCAATCCAATGGAGATTGACAAGCTTCTCAAAGTCGGATTTATTCGTGAAGTCGACCACCCACAAAGGGCTTGCCAATCTGTAATGGTTAGAAAAACAATGGGAAATGGCGAATGTGTATCGACTTTACAGATCTTAATAAGGCTTGTCCGAAGGATGACTTTCCTTCCTCGCATTGATCAACCGGTAGACTCTACTTACGGTGCGAAGTTACTAAGTTTTTAGATGCGTATTCGTGGTACCACCAGATTAGTATGTGTAAAGAAGATGAGGAGAAAACTTCCTTCATCACCCCATATGGCACTTATCGTTATATTAAGATGCCATTTGGTCTCAAAACGCCGGTGCAACTTTTTCAAAGGTTGATGCAAAAACCTTTAGTCCACAAATCGGTCGGAATCTAGAAGCTTATGTTGACGATCCGTCAGAAGACCACCAACGCCGCACTACATTCCCGACTTACAAGAAACTTTTAATAACTTGAGAAGACATAACCTCAAGTTAAATCCTAAAAGTGTGTGTTCGAGTTCTCACTGAAAACTCGCTGGGTTTTAGTTTCGCTAGAGGTATTGAAGCAAATCCAAAGAAAATTACGCCATCGACTGATCGCGCCCGACCACCTAAGAAGGAAGTCCAAAACTAACCGTCAGATGGCGGCGTAAGTCGTTTCATAGCAAGGTTAGGGAAAAAGGATTACCTTTCTTTAAACTTCTTCGAAACATGGGAGTTTTGAGGGACTAAAGAGGCAAACGATGCCTTTGAGGAACTTAAAAGTACCTTACAAGTACTCGTTTTAGTTTCTCCGAGATCGGAGAAACATTGCTAATTTACGTGGCAAAGAACACCACGCATGCTTAGCGTGTCTTCGTTGTAGAAAGGATAATATCCAACGCCCGCCTATTACGTAGCGAAGTCTTACATGGACCAAAGGAAAGATACCCACAGTACAAAAGTTGCTCTATGGCCTCCTTATGTCTTCAAGAAAGCTAAGGCACTACTTTCGAGCCCACAAAGTGGTCGACTCTACGGATATCCTCTTGGTCAAGTCCTTGGAAACAGGAATCATCGTGACTAATAGCCAAATGGGCGGTCGAGCTAGGGCGCTCGATTCCATTTTATTTCACTTAACAAAGAATAAAGTCCTGTGCAATAGCGTAATTCATTGCCGAATGGACAAACCTCGAACCCACCCAAGGACCCGAGTACTAACACCACGACGAGTGGACATTGTATTTCGACTCTTCCTTGATGTTACAAGGATCGGGGCGGAGTGGTCTTGATATCCCCATCGGGCGAACACATCAAGTACGCCATCCAAGAATTTTCCCGCCACCAATAATGTGGCGTAATATGAAGGTTTATCGGCAGACTCGAGCGGCTCGCTCGCCGGATTCGCAGACATTAGTGAAAGGCGATTCTCAACTAGTAGCTTAATCAAGTGGGGAAAGAGTATCAATGCTTGAGTACCAAGATGTCATCTTATCTGGCGGAAGTACGAAAACTCGAAAAGCACTTCTTCGGTTTTCAGATCCAACATATTCCTAGAAAGGAAAACTTTCGCGCACCAGCTTGGCACGGATGGCCTCCACGAGGTCGACCGTCCCGCCCGAGTTTTTCTCGAGCAACTCAATTCACCCTCGGTAGTTGAGCCTTCCGAGAACATACATGATTCTTTGCAAGTTGAACAAACTAATCAAGGAACATGGATGCTCCACGTGTCGTTGACGGTTGGCGCCACACGATCAAGGTAGAGATCGGATGACATCGATCTACAATTATCTTCAAAGATGACACAATTCCAGAAGATGATGTAGAGGCCGATCAGATAGCACGAAAAAGCCAAATCATACACTCTAATCGAACGTATCTTGTATAAACGAGGATCTCATGGAGTGTTGATGAGATGCATATCTCAAACGGATGGCATTAGATTGCTAATCAAATCCATGAAGGCGTCAGGAGCACACCATTCCTACGTAACCACGGTTTCAAAGCCTTCCTAAGAAGGCTATTATCGCCAATCGCCTTCATGATGCAAAAGAGCTTGTGATGAAGTGTGTACAATGTCGGTTTATAGCCGATAAGTACACCACCAAAGACAAGCCTTACAAACAATTCCTCTTTCTTGGCCTTTTGCAACCTGGGATCGGACATTCGGGACCTTTCCTAAGAGCACCGGGGCTTCAATTCCTTTTCGCCATGATTGACACGCTTACAAAATGGATTGAAGCCGAGCCGACCGTTAAAATAACAACCGAGGCCGCTAAGAGATTTCTCCCAAAAATGTGATCACGCTGATTTGGTGTACCCAGTCGATCATCACGCATAATGGTTCCCGCTCCAAAGAATAATTCCAGAATTTCGCGATGAACTTGGTGTCAAAGTTCATTTTGCTTCGTTGCTCATCCACGAGCAACGGAGCGCTTGAGCGGCTAATGGTATCCTTATGCAGGGATCAAACGCCGAGTATTCACCGCTTAATCAAACGGTCGAGCTTGGGTTAAAGAACTTCCTCTGTGTTATGGGTCGTTAGAACCACGCACTACCGTATGCGACCGTGAAACTCCATTCTTTTGGTTTATGGTGCTTTGAAGCCATGCTTCCTCCGTAACTCAAAATTGGCTCTCGCCGAACCGATCATTTTGACGAAAATGATCGATTGAACGACGACTGACGACGCCGATTTCTTTGAAGAACGCGAAACCAAGCCCTTGTACGATCGCTAGCCTACCAACAAGCCATGCGAAGGTACCATAGTCGAAGGTGCAAACCGCAGCCTTGTCAGAGGTGATCCGTTCTCGAAAAATTCAGAGCCAAACAAATCGCAATAAACTTTCTCCTAAATGGGAAGGTCCTTACACTGTGGTCAAGTCACCCGACTGTGTTCCGTGACGACTAGCTATGTCTCGATGGGCAAATTTTGTCAAATTCTTGGAACATCGATCAATTGCGTAAGTTCTATGTTTAATTTTCATTCTTTCATTTCTTTCAATTTCAATTTCACTAAATTTATTGATTAATTAAGAAGTGCAACCTTGCTTATATATATACACCTACATTCTCGTCGCTTATTATTGTTAGTCCGGTCTGAGAAGACATTTTTCTCTCCGATATCCTTTTTAAGGATCTCGATACTCTATGGTCCTCGTCCGTGAGCATTTTTCTCAAATGATTCCCACACGCGACTATGCTCTTTTCTTAAAGAAAATGAGTAATCGAGCGCCACACAACTAACTATCTCATGAATGATATGCTTACGATTCAAGATTATGCTTCATTATTTCAAGATTCGGTCTATTCTTGTCCTGCCATCGGTCGACACGAAAGCCTCCTAGTCGAAGTCTTCCTTTTTCAAGACGTGGTCCCGCCTAATCGAAGGAGCTTCCTAGCGACGGTTCTTTTCTTACGATCCTCGCTACTAAATGGATATAGAATTTGAACACGCTTAAAAAATATATGTCGATGCCTTCGTGTCTTAGCATTAGTTCCACCGCACTATGGGACAATAGATATAAACAAAGTTCACTTATAATGCTGCATACATATTTGCATTTCTTCTTATGTCAAGTTTGACAAAGTCTTTTTCCCGACCATATATAGTGTTTTTGATTGGTATTTCCATTATGACAAACAAAGATCTATAACTAGTCGAAATCGTCACCGGTCCTCGACCACATTTGATTTCCTAGTACCGCAATGATCAGCTTTTGTCTTACATATCCAAACATACCTTCAAAACTCACATACATGGTTATGACCTCTTTTTATTCTCTTTTTGGCTCACCGCTTGTACAAGAACGCTTCTTCTACTATAAAGCGAATGGGGCTAGGAAATATACGAGAATTTTAAAAAGTCAAACAGATAAACAAAAGCTTTGTCAATGACATAAAAGGTAAGTTTTCATAGATATTCAAATATTTTTACACTTGCAGAACCTACTCTAAGAAATATTCCCACTTAACTCATCGCTTGTCGGAGATTCGACCTCCATCTCCTCTACAACTATATCTCCGAGTGGCCCGAGTTCTTCCATGAACTTGGTCGCCTCCTCAAGTGGGCGCTTGAAGTCTTCTTTAACAGCTTGGAGATCTATGGAGGGTCAAGCTTTCAGTTTGCCAAAGCAAAACTAACTCCACTTGCAACGCCTGCTTTTAGGGCCAGCATAATTCGTCCGAGTAGTTTTGAGCGTAACTTTAAGGTCCTCTAGAAGTTGACCCAAATAGTTCATTTTCTATTGGATCTCCTAAGGAAGGCGTGCTTGATCCTCGATCCCATATCAAAGATCATCTTGTTCAAAGCACTAATCTTTTCATCAATATTTTGAGCAAGAGCCGCCTCCTTATCCTCGCTTCAAATTTCGAGTTTTTTTACTCGCTCAAGATTTGCGCTTGCTCGCAAAAACAAATCGCTTAATGAACACAAGCATAATTGAAGGAAAAATCAAGTTTATGATATATTACCTTCATTTGTTTTGCTAAGTGTTTCATATTTGGTCGTTGTTTCAATGATCAACCTGTCTTTAGTCAACTTGCTTTAGCAAATGATCGGTCTTTAGCTTTTATTTCTTCTTCAAGAAGAGCTATCTTGGCTTTCACCACAACCTCCTCTTTTATTTTCTCCAGATCTATCGAATACGATAAGGAGAATAATTGTAGAGGAGCAAAGTATTGAAGAAGAAACAAAAGTTTAAAAGGAAAAGTTCTTTACTTTCCAACTCGAGTGCTTTTGCTCCAAGTCCTTAACTCACGGGTCACCCTCCGATCACAAAGAAAGTTCTCGACCAAATGCTACACAAATAGCATTCTCTTTCTTAAGTTTCTTATAAACTTTTTAAAGAAGAACCGGTCAGAGAATACTTACCCAATTGCTTGGTCATTATAACCAAAGAAAAATCGAATCGTGGTGCATCTTGAGTTGAGTATCCGATACTTTCGCCACGCCTCATCAAGCTCCTTATCCTCGATAAATCGGGACTAAAAGGAACTTGTTAGGTTGGGAAGGGTTATCAACAAAGGATCGAACCTGTTGAGACCTCTCGAGGCATCTACCTCCACGTAAGGGTTTTAATCACCAAAGGATCCTCGACGAGGATTAAAACATCTATGTATTATTTTAATATATAATAAAAGACCATACGTTTTCATGGTCGTAACTCTAAGACCGACGACCTACCCAGTGTCGTTAGTATTCCGTAGGTTACTTATCGGTACCTGCCTGATGAGGCTTTGTGCCTAATCCCACCCGTATAACCGCCGTAAAATTATCGAATCGGGTATTTCTTATCGTATGATGAATGGAACACGGTTATAATGCTCCAAACCATGCGATGGTACAACCCCGAGACACCGACTATTAACCACCCTACGGTTAAGCTTTTCACAAGTAATCGCAAGGAAGTTAGCACATTGCTAACTTCTCTACCGCTCCGACCGGTCGTAACGCTCACCAGTGGACGCTCTTCTCCAGAGTAATCGCCACCTCTTCGGAAGTTATTTAAAGGTGAAGCACAAGAGACAAGAAGGAGACGATAGGCGACACACAAAACAAGGCCAAGGCAAAGATATGCACAGAAGCCTAAGGTGGAATTAGAAGTTAGATAATCACTTTAGACTCATATTCTAAGTCCGATTGTCTTGCTACATTCCTCCATTCAAGGTAATTCAGGTAGTACTTAGCCACATCTTGTAAATCCAGTTCATATCAATAAAGAGCGAATTCCATTCCATTCCGTGATATTCCATGTCATTTTCCTCGCTTATTTTCAAGAAGATCGGCGATTCGATCGTCGATGATCCAACTCAACCGTTGCCTTGTCACCGCCGGGGCTTCTTCGACCACTACTTCCTCAGAACTTTGTCCCGAGAAGTGCTCTGCCTGAACTTCCACAGTGCGTCCTCAGAAGAACCTGGCCGAAACGACCTAACACCGTAAGACCTATGCAAACCAAAGATGGGAAGTTCAAAGTATCAAATCATTAAGGAATTATTAAAGGTACATACTTATACGACCACTTTCATTTGTACATACCTTGTTAATCTCCTGGATTTGACTCAAACGCGCAAGAGAGAAATCGTGCCGCTAGCCTTCCTTTTCTTCTCTCCAATTTTGTCGGTTCTCGACCAAAGAAGGTTTGTTGAACCTCACATCCTCCAACAAGATGTCGGAAGTTATGTCCTCGACCAGCCCATCAAGGTCCGCATTCCCGACTATCCGGCCTGAGGAGTGGTTTCATCAACCTCTAGATCGCTTGTTTCAAGAATAACCGTAAGGTCGTGCACCACCACTGAGTCTCTGACCTCCGCAGCTACATTCTCATGGGCCTTCAGCTTATCCACCTAAATCAAAGAACAAATTTGATTGGGTGAAGAAATCCTTTATCTAAAAAATTGTACATATATGATTCCAAATGTTCTATTACCTCGAGGATTCATCTCCTTCAAGTGCCTCAAGACACGACTTTGGTCGGAACCAAGGTGGGATGTTGATCCTCACCAGATTGTATGATTCGCAAACCGACCGATCGCAAATGTAGAGCACGATTGGAAATCTGGTCGATATATGTATATACGTGGTAAAAGGAATTTTTGATTAAATTACCTTAAGCCTTGCCGCCTCCCTTCAATAGGAGTTATGCTAAGATCTTGGGGCATTCAAATTTTCTCCGTGCTCCCCTTGCAGATTAGCCTGACTCGTTCTCTAATTTCCCCATAGGAAAGAACTTTAATGTAGGAAGAATAGACAAATTTTAAGGTAACACATTAATCAAATCAAAATACCGATCGAATGTATCTCAAAGACTTACCACCTTCCTCGAGCAACTTCATCACGATCAAGGCACCAGAGCAGGAATGAGTTCGAGCTTCAATGGACTAATCTGCGAGAGGTAAAATCCTCACCACATGCCAAGAAGTCGGGCCTCGACTAAGAAGTCATAGATGGCATCCGCCCATCTTTTGACTATCCCCGCCTTCTTTACTTCTCCTTCCACTTGGGGTTTTCACTTGCTCTAGTTCCGTGAAGTAGAGGCCATCGCCTTCAGAACCGCCATGTAAAACCAAGATTTTTTCCATGACGACCACGAAGATTTCAAGTACATGAGGATGTACTCATCGCCTTCCCGCCATGAAGACGCAATGTGCATTCCCCAGGAGCTGCTTCAGATTTTGCCGCAGATTTTTCCATCACCATGCGGTAGAAATAACTAAAGAGCTTCAAGTTCGGTTGTATTCCCAGATATGCCTCGCATAAATATGTGAAAATACTGATATTTGCGATCGAATTTGGGGCCAAATTTACTAATTCCACCCCGTAATGTTCAAGAACTCGGAGAAGGAATTTGTGTAATGTGAATCTCAAATTTCACATTCGATGTAGGCAAGAAAACAGGATTTCTCATCTTCACGGCTCGGAAAATGCTCTCCATGGCCTCCAATTAATCGATTCCTATCTCGGAGCATTCCCATCTTCGCCAAAGCCTCAAGCTTTTTCTTGCCCAATTCAAGGCAACCACTTTGTAATCTGCTCCAACATGGCGAAAATCCTCAAGGATGAGTAGTGAAAGTTGAGACTTCGTGGTCAAGAACAGAAAAAACTCGAGGATTTCTACGAGAAGCTAAAGGAATCGAAGGGGATTTTGGAAGCATAAAATTCTAAGATCCCAAATGAGAGGAGATTTTATAAACTTCCGATACTTTCAAGGATTCCCACAAGAGTCCAAACCGACAAAAGCCTCTTTTTGCTCAAACGAACAGAGGAACTCTTCGCTTCCCAAGGCATGTTCTCAACTTTAAAGTGAACACAGACCACTTCAGATACCACTTACATTAAATGGGTTCCGCCTAATACGATTTCATCGGAAAAGGTATATACACCCACGGTTCATTTAAAGTTCGGGGCTAGCCGACGAGGATTAAAACCTCTATGTATTATTTTAATACATAATAAAAGACCATACGTCTTCATGGTCGTAATTCCTAAGACTAACGACCTCCCGGTCGTTAGTATTCTAAAGGTTACTTATGGGTACCACGCCTGATGAGGCTTTGTGCCTAATCCCACCGTGATAACCGCCGTAAAATTATCGGATCGGTATTTTTTATCGTATGATAAATGGAACACGTGCTATAATGCTCCAAACCATGCGATCGTACAACCCCGAGACATCGACTATTAACCACCCTACGGTTAAGCTTTTCACAGTAACCGCAAGGAAGTTAGCACGTTGTTAATCGCTTCCACCGCTCCGACTACCGTAACGCTTTCACTAGGACGCTTTCTCAGAGTAATCGCCACCTCTTCGGAAGTTATTTAAAGGTGAAGCGCAGAAGACGAAGGGATAGACACTACAAGGCCAACAGACACAACAAGGCCAAGACCAACAAAGACAAGAACAACGACAGTTCAACAGAATACACAGAAGCCTAAGCGGTGGAATTAGAAACTAGATAATCAGACTTAGACTCATATTCTAAGTCTGATTATTCGATTAGACATTCCCCCATTCAGTGTAATTCAGGGTAGTACTTAGCCACATCTTGTAAAACCCAGTTCATATAAATAAAGAGCGACCCCCATTCCATTCCAGGATATTCCACGTCATTTTCCTCGTTCATTTTCGTAAGATCGGCGACTTGATCGTCGACAAATTTCCTGACAATAAAAAGGTTAGGGCTGCTACTAGTGAGTTCACAGATTTTGCATCTATTTGGTGGAGTGAATATGGTCGTACTCATCAGGACATACCTAGAACATGGAATGCTTTGAAGAGAGCAATGAGACGTAGGTTTGTACCTTCATATTATTCACGTGATTTGCTTAATAAATTGCAACGCTTACGACAAGGTAGTAGTTCTGTAGAAGACTATTATCAAGAATTGCAAACTGGTTTGTTGCGTTGTGGTTTAGAAGAAACTGAAGATGCTAAGATGGCTAGATTTTTGGGAGGGTTAAACCGTGAAATTCGTGACATTTTAGATTATAAAGAATATGATTCTATCAACCGCTTATTCCATCTTGCTTGCAAAGTCGAGAGAGAAGTCAGGTCGATAATCTCGCTCTAGGGGCAATATTGGAGGAACTTTTGCGAGTCGGCCAAGGCAAAGAACATCACATAGCATCCTCCTCCACTTCCGACTGCACCCCCCGCCGTTGCTTCAACTCCTATACATATCCCCGATGCAAGCAAACCAACAAAAGTACAAGCCCCCACAAAAGTGCTTCTTCATTTGTTTCTACTGTATGCATCCAGAGATGTACAATGTCACCAAGCAAAGGATTTGGGCACTTGATGCTCGATTGCCCAAGTCACGAGCTTTGCTTATCAAGGACAATGGTGAGTACACTTCAACTAGCGATATTGAGGAAGAACATGTGTTGGTTGTAACTAACAATGTAGGTGATGAAACCAAGAAGAACATATAAACCATGAGGCATCCGACATGTACCAAAGCCTAGTTGTTCAACGGTGCTAAGTGCACAAATGGAACTTATGAACAAAATCAACGCCACATTTTGTTTCAATCCAAGTTCTTCATCAAGGAACGCTCATGTAAGGTCATCATTGATGGTGGAGTTGCAACAACCTTGCTAGCATAGACATGGTCGAGAAGCTTGGCTTGACCACAACACAACACCCTCATCCTTACTACATCCAATGGTTCAATTCTTGTGGTAAGTTGAAGGTGACTAAACTTGTCTTGCGTGCACTTTTCTATTGGATCATATCATGATTATGTTGATTGCGATGTCGCATCTATGCAAGCATGTTCATTATTATTAGGTAGACCTTGGCAATATGATAGATATAATGAACATCATGGTAGATCTAATCATTATACTTTCACATATAAAGAAAAGAAAATTACTTTGGTTCCAATGTCTCATGCTGCCATATCAAAGGATGAATTAGAAAGAACTAAGAGAACAAGTAAGGAGAAGACACAAGTTGATCAAAAGATTATAGCTCCAAGTGAAATTAAATTGAAAGCTCCTGCTCATTAGCTACAAAAATTGATTGTATTGATATGGAAAACATGAATCGCATGTCATACTATGATTTGTGAAGAAACTCAGTATCCATTAGAAGAAGTGCATGTTTCTTTGCCTCCTATTACTACTAACCTTTTGTAGGAGAGTGGTGACTTGGAGAAAATAAATGAGTCAGGGACGAATCAAATTCAAGAAAGGGAGGATGATGAGGACATCGACCCTAAGGATGCAACCATTGCTCGACTGTTTGCATTGCATCCTCTCGCTTCAACAACATCCTCTCCAATACGACTTTCGCCATCGCAACACCATATTACCCAATTGGATCGCCATTTACTACATGCCATGGTGCTACGCTTCTCGCCCACATGCCATGGTACTATGTTTACATGCCATGGTGCTACTGCATGTGCCAATCAGAGTTCAAGCTGGATACATTTTGGGCAGATCAATTCGGAATCAGCTTGACAGCACTGACTTCAAACGCCCATAACTTTCACATACGACGTCCGTTGGAGGTCCACGAGTACTTGATGGAAAGATAATTTTGTCCTCTTTTCAACGGATCTAGCCTCACCTCTAAACTCCTTCTGGACTGATCGTAATCATCAAAAGAAGGTGTCATATCACTTGTTTGGGCCAACCGGGCTTTGTAATCATACTAAAACTTGGCCCATCTGCCGGCGGCCCACCCCGGGGCGTGGTTACTGTTCATGTAAACAGTAACCCATGACCTTTAGTATCACCTCGCTAGTTCGTTAGTTTTGTGGCTCCTTGTTTCCTATTTAAGGAGGCCGCACCCCTTTAGTTTTCGTTGGATTTTGTTTATGTTTAGTTTGCCTTCGTCGCAACTTGTATCTTTTACGTGTATCGACGAGACCACCCAATTAAGATCCTTATTCAGAATCCCAATTCAATTAAACCTTTCAATCCTATTTGCAATTTCAGATTGCTTATTATCTTGTTCTTGCGTGCTTCTTCTGTATGCGTGAATCGACCTTCGTGGTCGTCAACCGTATTCGCACGGTTGATAACGACTAGTCGATCAGTTCAGCGACTGCGTGGTTGCGAGCCTTGCGTGTTCGTAGCCAGGATCGTGAGGGTTGAGCGACGCCTATCGGACTTATCATTCTCATCGAAAGATCGGGCCAACAAATAGAACCTTAGGGTTCATCACGAAGCCTCGCGCCGTTCCCCATACTTTTAGGATAGGGCTCCAAGGAGCTCTAATGCTTTGTTGTGAAGGGATGGGGGCCGAAGCCGATCGCCGTTCCCCAACTTCCTTCGCTTGGGCTTGTTTGAGAGCTCAGACACTAGCGAGGGGGAGGCGAAGCCGATCACCGTCCCCCAACTTCCTTCGCTTGGGCTTGTTTGAGAGCCCAAACGCTAGCGAGGGGGAGGCGAAGCCGATCGCCGTCCCCCCACTATCTTTGCTTGGGCTCGTTTGAGAGCCCAGACGCTAGCGAGGGGGAGGCGAAGCCGGTCGCCATCCCCAACTTCCTTCGCTTGGGCTCATTTGAGAGCCTAGAAGCTAGCGAGGGGGAGACGAAGCCGATCGCCGTCCCCAACTTTCTTTGCTTGGGCTCGTTTGAGAGCCCAGACGCTAGCGAGGGGGAGGCGAAGCCGATCGCCGTCCCCCACTATCTTTGCTTGGGCTCGTTTGAGAACCCAAACACTAGCGAGGGGGAGGCGAAGCTAATTGCCGTGCCCTAACTTCCTTTGCTTGGGCTTGTTTGAGAGCCCAGAAGCTAGCGAGGGGGAGGCGAAGCCGCTCGCCGTCCCCCAACTTCCTTTGCTTGAGCTCGTTTTATAGCCCAGAAGCTAGCGATGGGGAGGCGAAGCCGATCGCCGTCCCCCATATATTCTAGATAGGGCTCCGGAGAGCCCTAATGCTTTGTTGCGTCGGCGAGGATGACGCCGTCCCCCTTGATACGTTTTGGTCTTGGGACCTTGCTGAGCCAGGGTTAGTTTTGCGCGTCGTCTTTGTCGAGGCCATCTTGTCTATGGATGGTATTGGCTTGCACTGAGGCCAAATGCCATGCGCGGTGGCTTTGTTTTCTAGGGCTTTGCGCGAATGGGCGCGATATACGAGGTCTCTCCGTCGAGGTAAGACACTCGAGGCGGGAGGCTCCCTAGTCGTTGAGGCGCGGCCGTCGGAGCGACTAGGGCGATGCGCGTTTGAGCGCGATGAGATGTCTCTCCGCCGAGGTGAGGCCCTTGCGGCGGGAGACTCCCTAGTCGCCGAGGCGTGGCCTCCGGAACGACTAGGGGTGCGTATTTGAGCGCGATATGAGATGTCTCCGCCAGAGCGAGGCCCTCACGGCGGGAGACTCCCTAGTCATCGAGGCGTGGCCTCCGGAACGACTAGGGGTGCGCGTTTGAGCGTGACATGAGATGTCTTCGCCGGGGCGAGGCCCTCGCGGCAGGAGACTCCCCAGTCGCCGAGGCGTGGCCTCCGGAACGACTAGGGTGCGCATTTGAGCGTGATATGAGATGTCTCCGCCGGGGCGAGGCCCTCGCGACGGGAGACTCCCTAGTCACCGAGGCGAGGTCTCCGGGACGACTAGGGGTGCGCGTTTGAGCACTATATGAGATCTCTCCGCCGGGGTGAGGCCCTCGCGGCGAGAGACTCCCTAGTTGCCAAGGCGGGACCTTTAGAACGACTAGGGGTGCGCGTTTGAGCGCGGTTTGAAATATCTCTCCGCTGGGGCGAGGCCCTCGCGGCGGGAGTCTCCCTAGTCGCCGAGGCGGGGCCTCTGGAACGACTAGGGGTGTGTGTTTGAGCGCGGTGTTGTTGCCACGGTGGTGGGCTTATGCACTGTGGATCAAGGTCATTATGCATATTATGAGGATCCAGACGTTGAAGGCTATGGAGCTGATGAAGAGTAGTTTAGTTTGTAGTTGTTTTAGTTTTGCCCCAGTCTAGCTGACTCCGTCGGTACTCGTGAACTACCAATAATGCCCAAGTCTTTGGATAATATCGGTCGTATATTGGTTTTCCCAGTCGCTAGCTGTGGAAAGATGTGCTCTACCTCTTTTGCTTCCGCTTTTATGTAATGTAATCATTTGGCCTGGTTCGGCCCTACTGTAAAAATTGACCCGATGCGGTCTATGTAAACTCTGATATTATTTAATTAATGCATGGTTTGGTCTACGATATGTATGAAATGATTCAGTGATGTATTCTTTGAGCGCTATCTACTGATCCAGGGAGTAGTGTAGTATTGTTCACAAAGGATTCTGGATTGCGAAATCCGGGTCCGACAGAGCTGATATCAGAGCATACGACTGTAGGAGCCTTAGTTAGATTGGTCGAGCCTAAGGACTTGAGTCTTATTTTCAAAAACTAAAGAAAAGCTTCTACTCAAATATTGCGTACCTACTGCTCTTACTCAGTATTCTTAGCTCTTTACTTATCTACACTTCACTTGAGTTTGTACCTTGTTGCTAACTCACTCTCGTTTTAAAAATTGTAGATGGCCGGTGCTTCTGCCGATGCCCCATGGGACTTCCTCACCCATGGAGAGGACTTCGGAGAGTTCATGGACATTTTCCGCCAGCTCATGTAATACCTGGGCTACCGTCACCAGCTTATTTTCAGAGGTCGGAAGACTCAGATCCTGGACCGTGAGTCATGGACGATGGAGGTGTACCTCTACGTGAGAGTTGGAGAATTCATCTCCCACACCTTCTAAACCGAACTCCCCAGGAGCTGCTGTTTTGATATAGTTCAGGACGCAGCACGCTTTGCCTCCACCCGCTTGTGCCAGATGCACGAGGACCTTCTGCTGAGGTCACCCTTTTGCTTCTACCCGTCTCTCTAGGAGCGAGAACACTACCTGGAGATCTTTGATATCAGAGACGACGACCCCCGCTTGACCCACCAGGTGCAACTCACGCAGGCGATGACAGCTTCCCTCATCGATGCCGTGGACGAGATTGGACAGTTCCGGATGCTCCTCACTTCCAGCTACGACCACTCCGACACCCTCCGCAACCGGCTGATCAGGTGTAATTGTGGATATCATGGGGATATGCCCATGATCTTAGGATGATGAAACAATTGGCAATGTTGCTTTTGGTTTAAAGTTTCACGCGTTTTCGGCAAAGTTAAAAGGCTGGTCTTCGGCCATTTTGGGAATTTGGCTTTGGGATAGGTTGAGTTCATAGGCTATAGTGCATATGTGTTGCATATTGCATGTTTTGAGCTAACGTGGGTCAAGTTGTGAAGAACTTGTTCCCGGAGACGATTTCTTGGTCTATTGTCAGTGCGTGTGGCTTGCAGTCAACGATACTCAGCGGCGAGGAGGATCGACTAAGCTTGGAGAGTGAAGTCCAGAACGATCATGGATGCCGGATGAGGTCAAGTGGCTCAAGCGTGGCGCAGAATGGACAAGTATGACCGAATCAGACGATTCGGTGCGGGTGAATGATCAATAGTGTGGGAGTCGGTGTGTTGGTGGTCCGGTGGGAACCGGATGGGAGAGACTTGCTGACACGATAAGAGTTGCTGGATCAACCTACACGTGGCGAAGCAGGCGATTGCTTCAATAGGATTGGACTCGGTCTTCGGAAAAGATTGAGAAGGGGTATTTTGGTAATTTCACCAAATACCACCTTGGTGAACTAATGCCAACCCGCGGTGCAAGACGATGCGTCAAGAAGTGGATTAGGTCAAGAGAAGTGAAGACGGCACTTTAATTTGCGTTCGTGTGTGTTCCGTTGATGTTGGGCCTTAACGGAAACCCATTAGGTTTAATCTTCTAGAAGCTCCAATTCTAAAAGGGTTTTAGGGTTGGTGGCTGTCTTATAAAAGGTTTTTGGAGATGAGACATTAGGGTTCCCTGTAGAAAAAGGAGCCGGTGGCGGCGGCCAGCTCTGCCCCGAAAAAAATCAAAGCCCCTGGCGGCGCCTTGTTTGTCCCGCAAAAACCAGAGTTTTTTTTGGGCGGCGGCCGGTTCCTCGGGAGAAACTAGAGGCTGTGGCGGCGCCCGTAAAATCAGGAGCCTTGGCGGCGGCCTGTCCCCGGTAGAAAATAGTAGCCCTGGGCGGCGGCTTTTAGCCTTGTTGAAAATCAGATTTATCAAGGGCCGGCCGCTGCTTAATCAAGGGAATGCAGGTTCTATAGTTGATCGTGTTTTGCTTAATGCGTGTAAGAGATCTCGTGCACTGTATGATGTGATGTTGCATTAAGTAGATCCTGTTTGTTCAGTGTTTAGTTTGGTTTTGATTGCTACTGTGGCTGCTTGTTGATGCGACAGAAGTTTTGACTCCCAGAGGTTCCTCTGTGCTTGCTTGTCAGATTGTGTCTTGTGGATTGCTGCTGCACGAGCTGTGCGTGTGATGATGTGCTCAGCGCCCTGCAGTGCATCGGCATGCTCATGAGTTTATAGTTGTTTTTTGCTTGTCCGGTTGTCCCTTAGATTTGTAAAACAGGAGTCCTTGCCAGCGGCTGTAGTTGATCGCCACTTTTTCTTCTTGTGCGTGTTGAGTGGATTGATCTGGGCGGCATTCTTTGTTTCTCTATGTGCATGCCGAGGTAGCTCATAGCCTTTCTTTGTTTTAGATCTTTTTCATTGCTTTGGTCATAGCTTTATTTTATTGCCGATCTTGTTGGCTCTTGTGTGTAAGAAGACACGCACTATGTTTGATATGATGCTGCATTAAGTTGTTCCTGGATTGCTCGCTTGCTGTGGCTGCCTTCTATGATCTGACTAAGATTTCGGTTTTGAGAGCCAACAGTTGCGTATTTTGGTTCTCGTGTGATTCCAGTTTGCTGTGAGTGTGCATGCGGTCTTGAAAAAGCAGCGGCGTCTGTGCATGTGGGGATTCACTTGGAGATTTGCTAGCTGGGTCCTCTTGGTGAGGTTTTGGTCCAGTGAATGCTTGCGGTGAAGAATTCTTGTGTAGATTTGTTTATTCCTAGCGGCTGCACCTTTTTGCTTGTGTCGTGCTCATGAATCGAGAAGCCATCTCAGATTTTGTGCATGCGGTTGTGAGATGTTTTTGGTCTTTTGCTTAGGGGTTTGATCAGATTCAACACAGGTCATCCGTCAGGCTCAGATACGATCTTCATAGCTTTTATAGCTTTAGAGTGAAAGTAGTGTTGAGTTCGATCGAGGAGAAAAATAGAGAAAGCGTCTATTCACCTCCCCTCTAGTCGCCATGCCGGTCCTACAATTGGTATCAGAGCCCGGTTAGCTCTTCTCATAGATCTTAACTGGTCTTTGGAGCCATAGCGACTGACAAGTATTCAACTAAACCACCTGTTTTCGATGGAGTTAATTTTGCTTACTGGAAGGCACGCATGCATGCCTACATCGAGGTTCAAGGGCACACTATTTGGCTTAAGGTCAAAAATCCATATGTCGTGCCAGCCAATGACGATCTAATCACTCCAGATGTTGAGGCTAATAGCAAGGCTTGGAACTTTCTGATCCAAGGTCTTAGTCGATCTGAGTTTGAGCGCGTGGCTCATTTGAGGTCTGCTCACAAGATCTGGAGGACCCTTTGTGACTACCACGAGGGTTCGACTGCGATCAAGGAAGTGAGACAGAACCAGCTCAAGAAAGAATACTCAAAAATTGAGCAAAGACCTGGTGAGTCCTTAGATGAGCTATGGGGGAGGTTCTCCAAGATTCTTTATGATCTTCGTGCTGTTGATCTTGTTTTCACTGAGTCTATGAATGCACGCCAGCTTTTGGGTGCTCTTGATGTGAGGGTTTGGGGGATGAAGATCACATCCATCAATGACAACACTGTCATGAGTGAGCTTACCATGGATAAGCTCTACTCGAGGTTGAAGACGCATGAGATTGAGTTTATCACGCGTCTCCCCAAGACAGAGTCGATGGCTTTGGTGGTCAACCCATCTAAGGGTAGCTCGTCTGATTTCTTTGATTTTGGCTCATCTGGCTTTTCTTTGTCCGCTTTACACTCTTTGAGCGATGAGCAGCTAGAGAAGCTACCTGAGGATGATTTTGTCCTCCTATCCACTAAATTCTTGAGAGTTTACAACAAGGTGAGGAACAGAAGGAGAGGTGGTCCGATCACTTGCTTTGAGTGTGGTGAGCCAAACCACATTCGTTCCAGATGCCCCAAGTTGAAGGGTAAGGAGGAGAAGAACTTCAAGAAGCGTCCTCAAGCTCGGGATGCGAAAGCAAAGAAGCCAAACTACCGCAAGTTCGTTAGCCGAGTCCTTGCCGCTCTTGAAAATGTTGACATGAGTGATGTGGACTCGGAGACGGAGGATGACGACGACGACTCTCATGGCAAGAAGAAGGCTCAGGACTTCACCGGTATGTGCTTTATGGCGAATGACAGTCACGACGTCAACTCCTCCAACAACGATGACCCTTTCAGCGACTCAGATGAGGTATGTCCCTCACTTGCTGATATGAAGCGTGCTTTGGTCATTGTTGAACACAATTTGAAGAAGCAAGCTAAATTGATTAAGAGACAGGACAACATGATTGATGATCTGAACTTAGAGGTTGTTAGGCTTAAATCTGTTAATCCTGTTGATATTTGTGACTCTTGCTCTAGCTTGCAAAATGAATTGATCAATCTGAAATCGCTCATTCTTCTCATAGAATTAATTGAAAGATGCTCTTGATGAACTAGAATCCTCAAGTCTAGTCCTCGCTTGCATGAACGCCATTGCTTTAGATGTGACTATCGAGATGCTATCCCTTTGCCTTGTTCAAATTGTGCTTTGCTTGAACTAAAATTGATAGTGCTACAAAAGAATTGATGAAATTTGATGCTAGTCACACCTGCTCTCATTGTGAGAAAAATAAGACCAAAATGAAAGAAATGACTGATATGGTTCTTTATTCTAAAACTGCTTCATGTGAAAACTGTGTTAAACTCACAATTGAGAATGATGCTTTAAACAAGACACTAGAAGAGAAAGCTAAAATTGAACAATCCATGTCTATGACTGCTTCGAAGAAAGTTGTTGAGTCTGATTCTTGTACTCTTTGTATTGAACTTGGGCATAATGTAGATAAGATACAAGAAGCATTTAGAGTTAAGTTCAAAGAGCAGTTGGATAGGATTAGAGATAACTATTGTGTGTCTTGGAAATGGGTGCTATTCCCGGAACCAAGTTGATGACAAACGCTCGGTCCCGATCTTGTGGCATTCCAGGTAGGTTATCAGAGAAGACATCAGGAAACTCTCTGACCACTGGCACATCTTCCAAATATACAGTCTTGACTTTGCAGACTAAAGCTCCATCATGCTTCTCCGTGGAGGCTTCAAATTTTACTTTGGTTCCGACTGGACTGTCCAAGGTGATGCTTTGGCCACCACAATCCAAAATTGCATGGTGATTAGCAAGCCAATCTATACCCAAAATCACATATAAGGACTTGTTGTCGATGATTACCAGGTTGGCTAGAAATTCTACCCCTTCTATGGTTACTTTAACTCTTGGGCAACCTTGGTTCGTACTTAACTCCGAACCGGGGGATTGGATCAATAAAGTATTTTTAAGAGTAAAAACCCCTAACAGCAAAACTCCAAGAAACAAACAAATGTGAAGCACCAGAATCAAATAAGACAGTAGCAAGTGCTCAATTAACTAGGAACTTACCCAGCACGATGTCTAGGGCTGTCTGGGCTTCCTCTACTGTGACATGGTTTACACGACCTCTCTCAACAGTCTGAGGGGTCTTGGTTGGTGCAGCTGGAGTCTGTGGTGCTCCACGACCGGTTCCTGACATGGGGTTTTTGGCCGGAGTAGCTCCCAAGTTGAATCTGATAGACGTTGGACCTTGCTTCTACGACAGTTGCTAGCATAGGGCCCCAATTTGCTGATAGTTGAAACAAGTGATCCCCGCGGCGTGGTTGTTGCTTCTTGGCTACTGGTTGTTGGCATTGTTGCTGAGGCTGCGAAATCCTGGAGTAGCCAGGCGAGGTGCTGATGCCGGGGCCTTGAATGCAACAGGAGTAGCGAAACGGCTTGGGTGCTGCACATTCATCCTGGCTTTCTACAGGTGACTTTGACGAGCATTATGCTGCATCATCTTCCTCTTATGAGACTCATATAGCTGATGTTGAGCATCCTCTTGCACGAGGGGCTTGTTGACCATCTGCTGAAAACTAGGGTAGTCAACTGACACCAACTGCACTTTAAGGCTGGGGTCAAGTCCTTCCATGTAGCGCCAAATCTTTGCTTCCTCATTTGTGACATCCTCCGGTGCATACCGAGATAGTTGGGTGAATCTGTTGAGATACTCTGACACGCTGAGGTTGCCCTGTTGCAGCTTATGGAATTCCCTCTTCTTCATCTCTGTTATTCATATAGGAATATGCGCCATCCGGAAAGCAGCAGAAAACTCCTGCCAAGAAATGGACTGGACGTTCTAGTGAGCTGCGTAGTAGTTTTCCCACTATGCTCCTGCGGTTCCATTGAGTTGGTGAGTCGCATAGAGTACTTTTTCTTGGTCATTGCACTGAACCAAGATCAGTTTCTTCTCAACACTCTTAAGCCAGTCATCAGCTTCCAGGGGATCAACTGAGCCGACGAAGGTTCCTGGCCTGGTCCTCATAAATTCTCCCAGTCTGGACTGAGGTGGAAGGGCTGGAGCTAGAGCTAGCTGATTGACTTGATTATGAGCAAGAGCCTGAAGTAGTTGCAGTTGCATGGCAATCATTTGCTCTAGGTTTGATTGGGGCTGACCCGGGGCTGGTGGCGATAGGGGTTCCTCTTGACTTGCGGAGTTGCAGTCTGAACCATCTGAAACAAATCTTCCCGGGTTTAATAGACGAGGAGAAGAAAGCAAAGTAGGTGAGAGGGAAAAGCACAATAGACAAGAAAGATCAAGGGAGAAAGACGAAGCAATCTAATTGGAGAAAGTCGATTTAACTCAACAGACAAATAGCCAGAAAGCTATTAAGAGGCAACAAAACTCAAGCCAAATGTCCTATTACTCAGACTAAACAATACTAAAACTAAGAAGGCAAACTACTCAGACTAAACAATACAAAGTTAAGTCCTTAGTGGTTGCTCAGGCGAGGCTTTTCGCATCCCAATGTGCATCTTGCACCCACCTTCGCCACCGAAGCATAAATCATTTTCGGTTCAACCCAACCAAATGGCACCCCTTGCCATGGCCAACAAATTTTTAATAACAGTGGTCGCGCCACAATTCCATATATCATTAAATCAAATCTACCATCATTGATTCATGTGATCGAGAGACAGCGCATAACTAAAGCAAGACTAAGTATAATACGTACCCACGTTGGTATTACAATAATGTCCAACTAAGATTACCCAACCTATGGTGTCCAAGGGTACATGTCAACATGTCGTTCACAATTATTCAAGGAGTCATACTGCCAAGTAGGTGTTTAACTACTCCAAAAACTATTTTTATACAACTAGACATGCATGTTAATATAAAACAACATAATTTTATAAACTGGGTACGACACGATCAAAGGTCTATGACTTACCTTCATTGAAGAGTTGAGATGCTTCGGTTGAGGTCGTCGGGTCCAAGAACTCTTTAGAGAAGCTGAAATCTACACGTGCGAAAAGAGCCAAATAAATAAAACAACTCCAAATAAAATCCAAAAAGATTACCAAACTAGAACCGAAGGGAAGGTACTGAATTTAGATGAAGTTAGAAATTTGAATCTCTCAAATCGGAGTTCAAGCGAAGGAGAACGGGCTCTCGGAAGATTTGAAATCACAAGGTCGGAAGGAGGTTCAACGATCTGATCGAAAGAGGTTCGACTGGTCAGAAGGAAGTTCAACGACCTGGTCGAAAGAGGTTTGACTAGTCGGAAGGAAGTTCAACAACCTAGTTGAAAGAAGGAAAGGATTTGACTACTCGACGGGGGTCGAAAGAACACGGGGGAGAACATGGCACGGGGAACTCACCAAGACCAAGAGAGAGACTGGAGGAGGGAGCTGGAGGAGGTCGGTGAACGGCGAACGGTGGTCGAAGACGGCGCGGGCGCTCCAGCGAACTTTTCGGTGGTGAGGAGGTTGAGGACGATGCGGTCACTCCAGTGAATTCTTCGGCGGCGAAACTTGAAGCACGGCGAAATCGGGCGAGAGCAAGAGAAAGGAAAGAGTTGAGGGGGAAACAAGAGGAGACAGAGGGCTTCCTGGTGCCCCATTTATAGAGGAAGGAGGGGGGAACGGGCAACAAGATGGAGCGGCGGGATTCGCAGCGGCATGGCATGGGCGCACGGCAAGCAGGTGAAGGAGGGGATGGGGGCAGGTAGGGGAGGAGACAAGAGGGGGAACGGACGCGTCAGAGGCGACAACATTTAATGTGCGGAGACTTTTGCAACAGCATATAATGCGAAACAACCACATTTAATGCGCGAGGACTTTCGCGATGGGAGGGAGAGAAGGGGTGAACAGGGGGGCTGACTAGCGGGGCAGGTTGAAACCGAAAGGGTGATCGTGACCGAAAGGGTGGTCGTGACCAAGAGAGTGGTCGTAAGGAACAAACCGATGGGAATTCGAAACCAACAGAGAGAAGGGACTTCAAATACTAGATAACTCCAACAAACCCAAAATAAACCAAATTCGAATTAACTGAAGTTTGATTAATTCATATTAAATCGCTTTCGATTTCCAAAATCTCCAAGTTAAGCTTTATCAATTCAACAAAACCAAATGGTTATTTTTTATTTTGAAAATTTCAAAAACTCCTAAAAATTGGGATGTTACAGGAAGCACCCGAAGTTGCAGAACCACAAGAACCAACCGCAGTAGAAGAAGTTGCTGAAGAACAAGTAGAGGAAGAAATTGAATCAGCAGGGCATGCAATCCCTTGGAGCGAATTCAAGATCGCTTTTAGAATTAACTTCTAACCAGCCGATACAATGAGTATGAAGAAGAATTAATTCAGAGCCTTGAAGCAAGGCAACATGTCAGTCAACGAGTACCTCACCAAGTTCAACCAACTCGCCCGCTACACCCCAAGTGGCGTCGCTGACGAAGAAGAAAAGATTGTCCGCTTCCTAGAGGGAATGCACGGAGACATAAGGATGCAATTGATCATCCACGATTTCCCCAGCTTTCACCATTTGGTCAACAAAGCCCTCGTACTAGAAAACGAGAAATGAAATGCGGAAGCCAGCCGTAAGAGAAAGATGGCAGCCCGTAGGCCAAAAAGCAGCTATCCTCAGAGATCGGCATTCCGTGGTAACCCATCTTTCAGGCAAGCAGTAACCTCACCTCCAAGAGCTCCAGCTCCAACCCCGCGTCCAAGTGGGAATGTTTTCCACACTCCTCACCCAGTCGGATAGCCTGGAGCGATCAACCCAATAGCACATCTTCGTTGTTTCTATTGTGGAGAGAAATGACACTTTGCCAACAAGTGCTCGCAGCGCCAAATCACCCCTGTGCCTTTCAACTTGGGAGCCACACCAGCTCGAGGCCAGACTTCAACTCCAAGCAAGAGTCCGCAGACCTCGCACGCATCCAGGGCTGCCTCGACACCAAACCTCGGACGTGTGAACCATGTCACAGCCGAGGAGGCACAAGAAGCTACAGGAGTTCTAATGGGTACGTTCTCTGTTAAATTCGTTCCAGCACAAGTTTTGTTTGATTCTGGAGCTTCACACTCTTTTATTTTAAGAAAGTTTGTTGAAAGGCTGAAATTGCCGACTTTTATCTTAAAGAAACATGTGGTACTTAGTTCACCTGGGGACCCTTAACTGCTACCTTAGTAAGTCCTAGAGTAGAGATTGCTATAGAAAATTTCGGATTCCTAGCAAACCTCTTAGTGCTTCAGTCCCAAACTCTGGATATCATCCTAGGGATGGATTGGTTGGCCAGATACCAAGGAATAATAGACTGTGCCTACAGAAAAGTGGTACTCACCAAAGACCCAGGGACCACAATAAAGGTTAATGTGGACCATCCTTCTTGTTTGGATCGTGCAATCCATAACCTTGAAGAGTTGTCCCTAGAGACAACGTCTATAGTTCAAGATTACTCGGAAGTCTTTCTAGAAGAATTGCATAGTATGCCACCAGACAGAGATGTGGAGTTTGTAATCAATTTAAAACCAGGGACCACCTCGATTGCTAAGAGAGCATATAGAATGGCCGTCGATGAACTCGAAGAGCTAAAGACTCAGATTGAGGATTTGCAAAATAAAGGATTTATCAGACCTAACTCATCTCCCTGAGGTTCGCTAGTACTTTTTGTGAAAAAGAAAGATGTCACCGCCAGATTATGTGTAGACTTTAGAGCCCTCAATGATGTGACCATCAAGAATAAGTATCACTTGCCCCGCATTGATAATTTGTTCGATTAACTGTCAGGAGCCTCAGTGTTCTCTAAGATAGACCTAAGGTCGGGATACCACCAACTTAAGATCAGGACTGAGGATATCCCTAAAATGGCTTTTACCACTCGGTATGGCCTGTATGAGTTCACAGTTATGCCGTTTGGCTTGACCAATGCGCCAGCCTACTTCATGAACCTCATGAACAAAGTATTCATAGAATACTTAGACAAGTTTGTAGCCGTGTTCATAGACAACATCTTAATCTACTCCAAGACCAACGAAGAACACGCTGAACATTTGCGTTTGGTCCTAGATAAGCTTGCAGAGCACCGGCTTTATGCCAAGTACAGTAAGTGTGAGTTTTGGCTCCAAGAGATTAGTTTTCTTGGACACATTGTATCCACTGGAGGAGTCGCAGTTGATCCATCCAAAGTAGAAGTTGTATTGGATTGGAAGCAACCAACCTCAGTGACTGAAGTACGTAGTTTTCTCAGATTGGCCGGATACTACAGATGCTTCATAGAAGGATTCTCTAAGCTGTCTAGACCAATGACCCACCTGCTTAAAAAGGAAAAGAAGTATGAATGGACAGAAACCTGTGAAAAGAGTTTCCAAGAGTTAAAGAAGAAATTAACCACTGCACCTGTGTTAGTCCTGCCACACATACACAAGGACTTTGAAGTGTATTGTGATGCTTTGCGCCAAGGACTTGGCTGTGTACTTATGCAAGAAGGAAAAGTTGTAGCGTATGCGTCTAGACAACTTCGTCCTCGTGAAGACAATTATCCAACTCATGATCTGGAGTTAGTATCAGTAGTGCATGCTCTAAAGATTTGACGGCATTACTTGATTGAAAATCATTGTTATATCTATGCAGACCACAAGAGTCTCAAGTACATCTTCACCCAGATAGATCTCAAGCTTAGACAAAGAAGATGGTTAGAGCTGATTAAAGACTACAATTTGGATGTCCATTATCATCCAAGAAAGGCAAATGTAATAGCCGATGCATTAAGACGTAAGACCTATTGCAACAATGTTATGATTCAAGAACTTCAACCTGAGCTATACAAAGAATTGGAATCGCTTAACCTTGGGCTAATAGAACAAGGCACCATAGCAGCTATGGAAGTGCATCCAACTCTAGAAGAGCAAATCAAGACCACTCAAGAAGGACACCTTGGAGTCTAGAGATTCAGACATCTCATGGCAAAAGGAAAAGCCTCTAAAATGATAGAGGACCAACAAGGAATCCTATGGTACGGGAAACGTCTCTTTGTTCCCCACTAGAAGGAGCTTAAAGATTTGATACTAAAGGAAGCCCACAGCACAGCGTACACCCTGCATCCAGACAGCACAAAGATGTATCAAGACATGAAGATGTTATATTGGTGGCCGCGAATGAAAAGAGACATAGCTGAATTTGTAGATTGTTGTGATGTGTGCCAATGGATCAAAGTCGAGCACCAAAGACCTACCGGACTACTTCAACCACTACAGATCCCTCAGTGGAAGTGGAAAGAAGTTGGAATGGATTTCATAACTGATCTACCCCGAACAAAGTCTGGATATGATTCAATATGGGTCATAGTTGACAGGTTGACCAAAGTCGTCCATTTTATCCCTGTAAAGACCACCTACAAGGGAGATAGATTGGCAGAGCTGTATATGACTCGTATTGTGTGTCTACATGGAGTACCCAAGAGGATAGTCTCGGATCAAGGTTCTCAGTTCACCTCGCATTTCTGGGCTAGTCTACATGACGCCCTCGGAGCTCATCTAACTTTCAGTACCGCATATCATCCACAGACCGATGGTCAGACCGAAAGAGTAAATCAGATTCTAGAGGACATGCTTCGAGCTTGTGCTTTGGAATTTACCGTAGACTGGGAAAGATGTCTACCGTATGCAGAATTCTCCTACAATAACAGTTTTCAGACAAGCCTGAAAATGTCCCTATTTGAAACACTCTATGGTAGGAAATGCAGAACTCCTCTGCATTGGTCAGAGTCAGGAGAAGGCTATATCTTCGGACCAAATACTCTTAAGCAAGCAGAAGAGAAAGTTCAACTGATCAGAGATCGCCTACAAGCGGCTCAGTCCACACAAAAGAGCTATGTCGACAATCGTCGCAAAGAATTATCTTTTGAAATTGGAGACCATGTGTATATTAAAGTGTCACCCCTTCGAGGAACCCGGAGATTTAAAGTGAAAGGCAAGCTTGCGCCAAGATACATAAGACCGTTCCCGATCACCGCAAAGCGTGGAGAAGTTGCCTACCAACTGGAATTGCTCGAGAGTTTGTCAGACGTCCACAATGTATTCCACGTCTCCCGGCTTAAGAAATGACTTAGAGTACTTGAGGAGTAGACTCCAGTCGAAGCCATCACCCTTTAGAAAGATCTGGCGTATCTAGAGCATCTGATCAAAATCCTCGATATTGTGGAGAAGCAAACAAGACGTCAGACCTTCAGTACTTATAAAGTTCAGGGGAGCAACCGCTCATAAAAAGAAGCAACTTGGGAACGTGAAGATCAGCTGAAGTTAGACTTTCCGTTCCTATTCCCGGAGTACTTCGAATCTCGGAGTCGATATTCTGTTTAAGGAGGGTAGGTTTTGTAGCATCTCGTTTTCGTTCTTTGTAAAGTTTACAAAGTTGGAGTTGAATTCAAAGTTGCAATTCAAAAGTTCATCTTCAAAACCTCTCCTGGGCCTAGCCCATTTCTCCTTGCCCCCTGGCCTAGCCCAACCCCGATCCACCTCGCCTCATCGCCCACGCTAGCCGCCTGGCGCCACACCGCGGCCAAGACGTGCCAGGGACACGCCACTCACACTTCAGTCTTTCGCAAGACTGCTCTCGCCAGTGCTCCCTTTTGATCTTGCTCCCGCTTCCCGGTTCTTCCTCCTCCAACACCTCCTCTCCCTTGGCTATAAAAGCAGATGACCAGCCTTTGCCCTTGCTCCTCCACCCCCACTCTCCTTCTTCACCGAGCAAGCGTTGGAGCCGAGCTCCCATTTTCTGGCTGCGCCGCCCCGCCATCAAAACTGCCGCTCCGATGAGTTTTTCACCGCCCCCACCACGTCACCCCGTGCCTCCCTCGGCCCTCCAGTTCTCCCCCACCTCCCCTCTTCTTTCTCGCCGCTGTGGCCTTCTCTCCTCCGTGCCTCAGCCGCTGCCACTCCCCCACCTCCAGCCGCCCCCAATCTCCCCCAACCCCCCCTTCGGCTTAACCATCCTTGGGCGCAACTCATGCACACGCCGCCCTCCTCTTCGCGTCACCCGTTCGTCGACGTCGCGTGTGCCCGTGCTGTCGCCGCCGCGCCCCCGATACTGTCTAGCCGCTCCGGTGAAGCCCCTACTGTGCCACCTCTGTCACAGGGTGCTCCAAGCACCGAGGAAGCTCCTCCTTCATACCATTTCACTTTTGGACCACCAACACCCCTGGAATCCAGCTTCTCCCCCACCTCCGGCTGCCACCTTCCCCGTCGCCGTTCATCGCCTACAGTACCTCTCCAGCCCTCCCTCTTGTCCCAATGAGTTCGTCGTATCACGTTCTTGCTCGTGCTCCCTCTCTCCCGCTCAAAAGCTCGTCGGACCACCTTGGCCGCCGTCGCCCAGTACACCGCTGCCCCACGTACATCGCCTGCTGCGCCGCCACCTCCCCTAGGACCGTCGTCCCCTCTACGACCCATTCTCGGCCTTGCCCAGCGTCGCCGAACCTCCCTCCGCTGGCGGCAAGCCGGAGCCGCACGCCTTCGTGGAGCTCTCTCCTTGTCCAAACTCAGACAAGCACTGTAGCAGTGCATTTAATCCTCTAAATCTTGGTCTTAAGGGCTAAATCAATGCATAATTCCTGTAGCACATTTAATCATCAGTATCACTGTACTTAGGGTTTAGATGTAAATGATTGTCAGCTAATTACTATCTTAAGGGTTGTACATTAATTACCAGTTTAATTAATGTTTGATGACTCAATGACATGTGGACCCGACACTTGGTTTGTGAGAGCTAATCATTGTCTTCTCTTTGTTGGCTCTATGACAAGTGGGCCCAGAAGTTCATACACAGTGCAAGCGCCCATGAACCCATGGACCGTGAGCATGTGGACTTGGTCCATGTGTTGTGGCATAAGTCCAATCACTGCGCAGTGGGTCCCAATTGTCAGAGAGACATGTTCTCTCTCTCCTTTCTTTTTCTCAGGATTTATTTTTGAACTCAAACTACGGAAGGTTCGTTCTCCTCCGTTGTAACTCCGATTTCAGTGAAGTTTGTTTCTAAATTTGTCTAAATTCAAGATCTTGCTTTTGGTAGATGTTTTGTTTATTTTGGAGTTTATTTGTTATTTCTCTTGTATTTTTTTTGTTGTCTGTTGTTTCTTTTTCCAGTGCGACCGTCCGAGTAGAGTTCGAGAACGCGGAAGGACCTCAGTTCGATCAAGCCCAGGACGATCAAGACCCTCTTGCCTTAGACCCAGATGAGTCAATACTTTGATCATATTGAACCTACATTTTATGCAAACTGTATTATTTTAAAATATCAAATTGCATGCTTTAATTTTGATATGCAACTGTACGTCAAATGGTCTTAAGGTAGTTAAATACCAACTTGACAATTAAATAATATTATGTTATCCTTGACAATTGAAATGCCTCATCCTTGTCACCCTAGTAATTATGTGGTAACTATGCTAGCCATAGTCGTACTTAAGCGCCATGCTAGTCTTGCTTAAGTACCAGGGTATTTATTTACCCCAACTATCATCTTTAAAATCATAAACTTGTTTTGGGCAGTCATTATGGCTAAATGACTAGCGTATTTAAGATAACGTGGTTTTCCCTTCTCAAAACCCTAATAACTTGTTGTTGCCACATCTGGGCGGATGTTATGATGGTGGTGTGTGCTGATGTAGCCTAAGAAATGTTGGTATGTGAAATGGTGGTGTGTGGTATGAACCGCCCAGATAACCCTAAGGACTTAATCCTGTGATGACCTCCCAATATAAAACAGTACAACCACAAGTCTATAACGGTGTCGACCTGGCTAAATAATTTGTATCCATCAGTACGGGTTGCACAAGGTAGATGACCCGCGACGTCGTAAGCCTTTGTGGCTATGGGTTAGGGTGCACAGCTTACGCATCTGTGTGGGTGTAAGTTGTGAAGGCGCAAGAGGGGGTCTGGTTAAGGGTTGACGCAGGTGTGGGAGCGTAACCCTTCTCAGGTGAAATCTTAGCGGGTGTAACTAATACTGGAGGGAAGCATTGTCAAGGCCTTGTGGTAATCTCCCTTTGATTCACATGTCTAAGGAAACGTGTGTACATATCAAGACGATTATCTCTTGTGGGCAAAGTGTACAGTCTCTGTAGAGTATAAACTGTTCGAACAGTTGTGTCCACGGTCAAGGGCAAACATGTGAACTTACTCAAGTTAGTTCTATTTATAAACTTTGTGGGTGGGATGAAAAACTTGTCGGGCTCACCTAGCCTTGAATTTGGATTTCCCTCGTTAGTCTTACCCAGTGTTGTTAATCGGTGGATGTAGCCCCAATCAAAATAAGCATCAGGTGGAGGTAACCTCTGCTAATTATAAATATTGCACAATTAATCTCTTTAATAAAATGTGATTTGGTCAAAATGCTAAGTGATAAGAATTTCTATCTATAATAATTGAAAACGTTGCTTTAGCAAATAAAAGAACCCGATCCATCCTTGATAAAGCCTTGCATGTATAAATATTGCATTGCGTATTGGCTCGCGAGCACGGAAGTTGTGCTCATTCTCGCTCTCCCCAAAACCCTTCAGAGCCCGTGGATCAAGGTCATTATGCATATTACGAGGATCCAGACGTTGAAGGCTAGGGAGCAGATGAAGAATAGTTTAGTCTGTAGTTGTCCTAGTTTTGCCCCAATCTAGTTGATTCCGTCGGTACTCGTGTACTACCAATATTACCCAAGTCTTTAGATAATATCGGTCGTATATTGGTTTCCCTAGTCACTGGCCTGTGGAAAAATGTGCTCTACCTCTTTTGCTTTCGCTACCGCTTCCGCTTTTATAAAATGTCATCATTTGGCATGGTTTGGCCTTACTGTAAAAATTGATCCGATGCGGTATATGTAAACTCTGATATTGTTTAATTAATGCATGGTTTGGTCTACGATATGTATTATTTGATTCGATGATGTGATACAGAACGCTATCTATTGATCTGAGGGTAGTGGCGAACTCGCGGCTTTGATAGCTTGCAAGATCAACAGGAAAAGAAAGCTGCAGATTGACGCTGGCAAGACATCGTCTTGGCTCATGCGGAGCGGAGTGTATGGCTTGAGCACTTGCCCGGAAGCAGGACGCTAGCTCCGCCATCGATCTGAAGAATAAGACAAGATTATTCATAGCGGATTCTAGATCGCGAAATCCGGGTCAACATATCCATTAATTCATTTCCGTATCAGACAGACTCAACACGTACGGGAGTGATGGTTCTGCTAGAGTTTGAGCTTCTTCTTCTTCTTTTTTTTTTTTTTTAATAAACGAGTTTGAACTCTTCAACTCCAACAGATGAGCGGGAGTCACAACTCAATCCACAACAGAGTGGGAGTAGTGTATATACACACGTCGCGCCACGAGTCCATCGATCTGAAGAACATTTTTACCCGCTGCCCATCCCTCTGCAGTCTCCACCCATATTTAACCACGCGCACGCCGGGCCGCCGGCCGGCGCCACCGCGCGCGCTCACCATGAAGCAGCAGCAACCCACCACCTCGACCCTCTTCGCGCTCCTCTCCCTCTCGCTGCTGCTCCTCCGCCTGCTCCTCCGCCTCCGCCTCGCCGCCTTCCGCGACGCCGCGCTCTCCCTCCACCTCCTCGCGCGTCTCCGCCTCCGCCCCGTCCACCTCCTCCTCCCGGGACCCAACGCCACCACACTCCGCGTCTGGTGCCCCGTCTCCCCGTCCTCCAAGCCGCCGCTGCTCCTCCTCCACGGCTTCGGCGGCGACGCCAAGTGGACGTGGGCGCGCAACTTCTACCACCTCTCCCGCCACTTCCACCTCTACGCGCCCGACCTCCTCTTCTTCGGGCCCCACTCCCGCTCTTCCTCGCCGCTCCGCTCCGTCGCCTTCCAGGCCAGCTGCGCCGCGGACGCCATGCGCCTCCTCGGCGTCCACCGCTTCGACGTCGTCGGGATCAGCTACGGTGGCTTCGTGGCGTATCGGATGGCGGCCGTGGAGGCCAGGGACCGCGTCGCCAGGGTCGTCGTCATGACCAGCGGCGTCGCGGCCACGGTCGGGGAGATGAGGGCCATGGCGGCGCGGGAGGAGAGGGCGGTCGAGGACGCGCTGCTGCCGGAGAACGCCGAAGGGCTGCGCCGCCTCGTGCGCCGGTCCATGCACCGCCCGCCGCTGTGGATGCCGGACTTCGTGCTCGACGATTTCATCCAGGTTAGTGTCGTTTTGCTTGTCTGTTTGTTCACCCTGTTTCTTTTTATTTTTGCCCTTTCGTCTGTGTGTTGGTAATTGGGTACAGTACTCCGAGTCGCTCAGTCTGATGTGCCACAAGCTTCTTTTCCGAGAGGTCATGTGTCGCAGACTCACCGCGAGTTTAACTATGATGCCGCTAGCTCAGCATGCACGTGCTTGCGTTAGCGCTGAGTTTGGTTTGGCACGTGGCTTCTTTCTATATTTTCTACTCCACTACCTATTCGGTCGCACACCCAGCAGTATTTGCAAATTGCGAGCATGCATATGCATATCGAGCTTAATTTGAGGTGAAGGACGCAGTAGTAGTAGTAGTATTACATGCCTATTTGGGTTGTCGTGCCGTCAATCGCATCGGCCCATCAGCTTTACTACTCAGGTTTGGTTGGATTACGATTTGTATCCGTGTTAGTGATATATATGGTTCATGTGATTATAATTAGGCGTATCACGCGTGTGTACTAACTGGAGGTCAAGAAGTACCAGTAGCTTTTCTCATGGGCTGCTGGTTAACAGACGCGGTTCTCTACTGCTCCAGGATCATACGGCTATATTCTCTGATAGCACCCTGCAGAAGCAGCAGAAGCGTCTTTGAGAGGTAGGACAGGGGAAGCTGATCCTCTGGTTAGTGCATTAGCATGGGCTAATGCAAAGGAACACCGTAACATGTATTAGATTATTCTCTCCATTGATCTGAAACGAACACTTATATCAAACGCTACAGTATCAAAGGAAATAGTAAAGTGCTAAAATGTCTTTGATGGTGTAGATATTTTACTGTTCTACAGCCGATGCTACCGTTAAATACTGTTTATGCAGACTTATACCGCTGCTCGAGAAAGTGATCCTCTGCGGTAACCGGAAATTTTGGTCAATTTCGGCCGGAATTTTTTAAATAAAAACTGAAATTTTCGGATTTTAAATAAAAAATAAATTCGAACAAAATTCAAGTAAATTATTATTTTTTGACAAAATTTATTAAAACCGAATTTTTTTAGACTAGTTTGAATTTTATCAGTCGCTAGTAACCGCCGAAATTACGCCGACAATTTTTTCATACTCGTATGAGTAGTTTCCGGTTGGTGGGGGAAGGATGGGGAAGGACAGGCAGGGTAGATCTGGACTGACGTGCCGGGGTGCCGTTGATCTCGTCGATTCCTTTTGTCGCGGGGTCATTAGTCATTACGTGGCCCACGTGTCGTCGCCACTAGCATAAGTTTGGGTTAAAAATTTAGACGAGCCCAAATCCAAAATACTACTAGCTAGCAGACACCACTGGCACGCACTCCTTGGAGCGGCACCACTTTTGTGTGTGGCACAGTACAATTAGGTTGGTTGATCTGCGTCTCAAATTTGTACTAGAAAAGTACTGCCTAATCCTTTCGTTTGAGTAATCTACAATGGATGTTTAACATCGATTCAAACTACTAAAACCAGAAGATGAAGATGGCGAGAAAGCCAAATCTCTCTCTCTCTCTCTCAGCCGCCGTATATAATGGAGAGAATCAACGTCTAAGCTGCAAAGCAGCAAGTATACGCCAGCGCCATGCATACGGCAATACGGCATTGTACAGTACTGTCCGGCAAGTCCCAACTCCCAAGCTTCCGATGACTGGGATCCAGCAGAGCATGCAGATGACGCTGGATAGCCTCGGGCAGGCCGGGGGATTGGATTTATGCGACCCCAGGTCGAATACGCCGCATGGTGCAATAAATTCCATGTGTTCGTCAGTTCGTCGATCGGGTCTCTTCCAACTACTACAGTACTACTATACTCGATGATATCAAGGATACGGAAGTGCAGGGGCAGAGCAACAATTTTTTAAAACGTGGGCAAACCCGCGAGGAGACGTTGGTCGTCTTGTTTTATCCAGACAGGACGTGATTTTTCGATTGTAATCGCTGTAGAACTTTATCGGTGCTACCATGACGCGATGCCAGTAAACATAGGTAACTACCTAGACTGAAAGAACGCTAGATCCGTCCCTGCCAAAGTGGTCCTCTTCCAAGTTCCAACTACTACTCAACTTGTAAACACTTGTACCTGGCGTCCCGCTTACCATACCCATTTTCTCAGTCTCCTGCTTCGATGTGTTCCAAGCACGTAAGCATGCCAATGATACTGCTACTGGTTGGGATAAATGGATGATTTGAGCCAATACGCAATGTAACCGTTCATGAGGACGCAGAACGAGCTGATCATCAATACACATCATGGGTATTGATTAGGACAGTACGGCTTCAAGTCTGTTTTTTTATATAATAGATGGCGTGTAGAACACATAAGTGTAAGTTTGGAGCAAATTGCACAGCGTGTCCTTTCACTTTGTTATTATGTGTCACTTGGATCCATGGAACATTCGAGTGATGGGAGAAAAGATGACATGGCATGTCATGGTCGGAGTTGATACTGAGGTCTCACAAGTCGCGCCACATAACATTTTGTTCTTGCCGGGTCATTTGTAGTATAATGAACTTTTTTGGGAGACGAAGTCATTTTCATCCACTTGAAAATTACGTCATTTCTAAGGCGATGCATTTGTTTGCCCTCGCAGCTGATGTTCGTGGACCAAAGAAAGGAGAGGGCAGAGTTGCTGCACGAATTACTGAAGAATGGAGCTGGCATCGATCCCCTCCCGGTTCTTACTCAGGTTTGTGCTTGCATGTACCTAAATCAAAACCATTGCAACAAAAAAAAAATGCCTGAATCCGTCACTAATTAGTTGGATTAGTAATCCGAAAATTGCAAACAATATCCATCGTGTTTACTGCTCACAAATAAGGAAGTGATGGTCGTGGCCGCGGGTGATACATCGCCCCTCCCAACTCTCCCTTCCACCTCCCAAAAAAATTCTAACTAAAACAGAAAAAACAATATACTAATAAACAAATTCCACATCCCTAAAAATTCTCTAACAATAAAAATACATTGAAACTCTACTCGGCACGCGGCGGGGCCAGGGACGCGTGACACCACCTTAGACGGAGCTCGATGCGCTAAGGGTAAAATGCTTTTTTTTCTTATCCGTAGTAAGTAAAGTACTGACATTCAGCTAGTCAATGTATATATTACTAATTCGTCGTAATCGAGAGCTAAGTTCTTTTTGCCACACAAAAATTCCTCTTTCGTTTAAATTTCTATATTATCACCTTTGGATCCTTCAAGTAGAAAGTATAATTTTTGCTCCACAGAAAACATTAATTCTCTGGGGCGACAAAGACCAGGTGTTTCCCGTTGATCTTGGCCACAGGCTGCAAAGGTAAAACGAAGGACACTGCACCATATATATACTGCTTTCCTGAATTCGCTATACCAAATTAATTGCTATAGCACATTCGCACTCTGTGTTTTTCATGTCTGGCTGCAGGCATCTAGGAGATAAATCCAGGCTAGAGATCATCAATGACGCAGGGCACGCGTTGCAGCTGGAGGGCGCCGAAAAAGTGAACCGGTTCATCGAGTCCTTCCTCCTGGGCGTACCAAATGGGCCGGAAGTCGGCGTAGCCCAGACGGATTTGTATCACCCAGACGCCGGAAAATAGGTAAATATAATCTTGGGGAGGGGGAGTGCATGTAACTGTATGTAAAACCAGAAGAGCGACTATGATCTGCATGCATCCAAGTGCCCGCAATTATTCAAAGCTGGGGTGTAGAAAGAATGGTTGCTCTGTGAACTTTGTACAACAATGCCCGAAATAAATCTGCTCTGGCTGGAACAATAACACACAAATTAAAGCTCTTTCTAGCTAGTATTCTGGTCCCCTGAATCCCTGGTGCTTCACAGGCTGTTTCTGTTTTTTCTTCTGGCTGCAATTGCAAGCCGTGTGACTAAACTGTTTTTTGTATTCTTGTGAGGCTCTGTTCAGATCAAATGTATTATTGTGAGGTTCATGGATTATTTTGTTGCCGACTGCCCACTTGTACAATTCTCATAGCAGGCTCATACTGTCCTCCCTTTATTTTCGATGCTTTTCTATGAGAAATCAAGAGTGCAGGAATCTTCCCTTGAAGGCTACTCTTCTACTCTGTATTACTGTATGAGGACACTCCCAACCAGCAAATTTGTTTGATATTATAGCTCTGTGTTAGGCGTGTGTTAAAAACGCATCAACGTGTGTGTAGGGTGGGATTGGGGGTGTGGTGTATATGCGCGAGTATGTCCGTCGTGTGCTCTAAAAAAAGATCAACCCTTTTTTGGAAATAAAAAAAATAGTTTAGTCATCTCTCTCAAAACTAGTCATTCTCTATCATCTACATGCAAACTCCAGTAACAAGCTAAAGATACAAACTATTAGAGTGATCGTATCTAAAACCTCATATAACAATTCCTCCAGTAATAAGCTGTAGTATTAAGTTATTAGGAATGCCCTTATGCTAACGTGCTGCCACGTGTAGAAATCATAGAGGGCCGCACTGCGTCAGTCCCACGAACGAACGACCGTCAACATCATCACCGTCCCTATTCAAAGCTCCCTCCTAACAAACTTTTCGACGTTACAAGATTTTTCCATGCCGTCAGCCCATCACGATCCCTTACCCCGACGGTGACAGTGGCTCGACCTGCACCATCCACTACTGGGCCTCGTCGGAGGAGCCACAGCTCCTAGCGCTCCCGCTTGTTCATGGCTTCGGCCCCCGGGCCACCTAGCAGTGGCGCTGCCATGTGGGGGCCCTCTTCCGCCACTTCCACCTCATCGTCCCCGACCTCCTCGGCTTCGGCGGCACCTCGTGCGACTCCGCCTCAGCGCCATCGCCGTCAAAGGCCACACAGGCCGCGACGCTAGTGACGATGCTGGATTCGGTGCTAGGGTTGAAGGGGAGGCGCTTGGCCGTGGCGGGGATGAGCTACCGGGGGTTCGTGGCGTACTGGATGGTGTGCGCGGTGGGGCCCGGGGGTGGGCCCCGTGGTAATCGCGAGCTACGACCTGCTCAAGACGGTGACAGACAGCCTGGGGTTCCTAAAGAGGGCTGGCAACGGGTGGAGCGGCATGGAAGAGGTGCTCCTGCCCGCTGAGCCTACCACAATGCGGAAGCTGCTGGAGATGGCCACGTACCAGCCGCCGCCGGCGGTGATTGTTGAAAAATAGAGAGGCAGGAAGACACATATTTTTAAGTAGAAAATCCTTGTGACGTAAATCATGAACGCACGAGTGAAAATCATTATATGAGGAGAGATTAGAAGCACGAGACGGCAGGACATGTAAAACATGCGACTACATGAGTACATATATAGGACGAGGAAAAGAAGTTACGAATGGAGATGGAAACCGAATCAGAGTAGGTTGCGCTGAGTCGACACCACGTTCAAATCAGCATGAACACTTTGTGCGTTAAAAGTCCATAGGACTAGTGAGTGATACCCACTAAGTCTGAGCGATTTAGCGGTAGGAACTGGCTTTGTCAACATATTAGCTCGATTATCATAAGTACTTATCTTGCTAACTTTAATATCACCTTGAGCAATGACACTTCGAATACAATGATATATGACACCATGTCCTTTGTTCTCTCATAAAACATATGATCCTTCATAAGACAAATAACACTCTCACTATCATGGAAAATTATAGTGCAAGATGTACTTTCACAAATCTCAATAAACAATCCTCTTAGCTAAATGACATTATTGCAAGCATCATAAAGAGCCATATACTCGACTTCTGTAGCAGACTTGCCTTCCATCTAACGGTACATCCTCCCACAGTGAACATATAACCTGTGAGAACCTAGAAAATTTAAACTAATTTAAGACGGTACAATATAAGTCTCTTTCAAATCCAGATAGTATCCTGTCTTTAACAACAACCTAAATGTGCCTATAGCCTCAACTTTCACCTTCTTGCCATCGCCCACATAGATGAATCTTTTATATCACTTGGCTTTCGGCAGTTCAGGCAACCCTGCATGGACACACTGATGTTAGATGTTGCACCGGAGTCTAACCACCAAGTGTGTTCAGGTACAGAAGTTAAGTTAACCTCAGAGCTAACCATAGCAAGAATTGTACCTTTCTTGGCACGCCAAGTGTGATATTTGGCACAATCCTTCTTTACGTGACCATCCTTCTTACAAAAGAAACAAGCCACTTCAAGACTTTGTTTATTCTGTTTCTTCTTTATGGATGGGACACTTGCAGCTTCTTTTCTCTTCCTCTTGTTATTCTTGACTTTAGGGGTCATAGCCAAATGAGCACCTTCTGTTCTATCTTGTTTTCATCTATCCTCCTCTTGCACACAACAGGAGATGAGCTCATTAAGGGACCACTTGTCCTTTTGACAGTTATAGCTCACCTTGAACTGATTAAAGTGTGCAGGAAGGGATATCAAAATTAAATGCACGAGCAAATCCTCAGATAGCTCTAACTTGAGTGCTTTTAATTTCGAAACAAGATGAGACATTTCCATAATGTACTCCCTTATGTTTCCTTTACCTTTATACTTCATTGAGATAAGTTTTGCCAAAAGCGTACTTGTCTCAACCTTTTCGTTTTTGGCAAACCTTAGCTCAAGACTGTCAAGGAAACCCTTAGCTGTAGTGGCCTGTTCTGATGTGCTATCCCGAAAAACTTCCAGAACAGCACGCTTCATGATCATAAGACTCATGCGATTTGAACGATCCCACTTCTTAGACTCCATCTTTTCCTCAATAGAACTGTTAGCCACAAGAGCAGCGGGTTGTTCTTTACGAAGCGCGAGGTCTAGATCCATTACCCCAAGAACAATCGAAATATTCTCTTTCTATTCTTTAAAATTTGCACCAGTAAGCATAGGTATGGAATTGATGCTAGCAGAAATATTGGAAGCAGGATTTGCAGCTGAAATAAAAGAAATTAAATGCTCACATCAAGACATGAATGATAAACTTAAAGCTTGATTCAAAATTTGGTATATATACCATCATGCAAGATACCTAGCGCTACATTAATATTTAGTCTTTGGACAGAAATATTAACTAGCAAGCGGTAACCTTGTTGTAGTAATCGAATACTAACAGTAAATCATGTCAAACAATATGTCTTACTTTGGTCCGACTTATTGTTCACATGGAAACTTGATGACTGGTACGTATTTATTGCCACAGTTGCATATATAATTCGGTCAAATATTGACTTTCTTTTGGGCCAGTCAATAGATGCATGAATTATACATACAAAAAAAAGCCTAGTTGTTCTGAATGAATTAACCTACATAACAGAGGTTGCTTTGGCAACATAGAATTTCAATTAACCTATACAGAACACTAGCTGACCAAATTTGAATCAATACATCATCCTTAAAGATGACAATTTATAAAAGTCCACAATTTATACCATGATGCAATTCTCAGAAGCACAGAACAAATTGCATTTAACTGATTATCTCTGAAATAGAGAGAATTAACCATATTGCATTTGACAGATGATACCAAAATTTGCACAGATTAACCAAATAAAGCAGCAAGTTAATTCTCAGTTTAACAGAGATCGAATCATCATAACAGTTCTGTGATTAACTCAATTTCAGTATTACACCAAAGCGGCAAACAGAGAACAATTCATCCTTAGTTCAGAACTGATGACATAAAACAGTAACTACTGAAATCTTCCAACAGAGATTCATGCACGATCACTGACACAATATTCAGTATCGCAATTGATTCATTAATCCAGAACTAATATTAATACCAGATTGCAATTGACTGATTGTTACTAGAAAACAGCATAGCATTCAATTGATTGAACCAGAAACAACATATGCTAATCCTGAACTGCCAAAATCTTCTCAGATGGATACCAAAAGCAGCATATCAGAAACAAAAAAAGCAATGCAAAAGCTTGATCGCAATTTATCCTTTTGCAGAAGCTAAAAGCCATAAATTTGCCAAAAACAGGGGCTTAACATCTGGATTTCTTGCTATCCCCCCAATGCGGCGGCACAAGGAGGGCGGCAGCTGCCGGAGGGTGCTCGGCCCATGCAGAGAGCGAAAGTCGCGTGGAGGCAGCGCTGGGACACCCGATATCCCGTTGGGGAAGAACGCGTAGCGCAGGCTGAGGGCAGCGGAGGAGGTAGCGCTCGATGCGGAAGAAAGAGGGCTCGGGGGCGCTCATGCATAGAATCACGGGGCCGCAGGCGCCGCAAAGCCCAGAGGGCCGACGAGGCAACCGGAGGAGGCTCGCAGCAGCGGGGAGGTGGCGCGAACAGTGCACGGCGCAAATGAGGGCGCGCACCCATGGAGGCGGGCCGATTTAACGCGAACGAAAGCAGCGGAACCCAAAGAGCCGCGAGCGATGCAGCAAGACGGCGGCGAAACCGGAGGTCGCGCTAGGCGCCGCGAGGCTCGATGACGCTTTAGCGTCTTGCGGCGGCCAGAAACCGACGGGTCGCTTAAGACGCCTGAGGCGGCGGCTAGAGGGCACACGGCCGCACGGGGAGGGGAAAAGATGCACAGCAGCAGAACGCAAAAAACGAACAGATCCAGGAAAAAAAGATCTAATTCGATTGATGATTACTGGAACGGGTTGCAATACACACATACATAAGCTCTGATACCAATTGTTAGAACTTTAATTCTGATCTAAACCTGATGATCAAAACTAACAGGATCGTATATGCAGTAATTGCAACACCCATATAATCTGTAAACGCGGAAGCGTACCTGATGATGATGCCATTGCTGATGAAGAATTGATCTGAAGTAGTAGATGAACAATTGTTCTGTCTACTTGATCTTTCCCAGCAAGATGTAAGCCACAAACTCCAACTACAGAGGGGGATATATGGTATGGCGAGAGTTACCTTGCTGGGAGACCTGACCCTTATTTATAGCATTTGGTATGGAATCCTATCCCGTCCCATAATTAGAGATAGACTCCAAATAGGTCTCTACACAGATTTAAAATCTAAGTCCATATTTATCCTTAATAGATACTCAGACTCTTAATAAATACTTTATTTGATCACTTTATATATTTGAGCCAACCAAAGAATAATATATAGCCAATATGTATATTATCTCATGTAGGTCCACATTATGGAAATTAATCTAACAACATTTCCATGTAGGAAGTGTTAATTGTCTGGGGAGAGCATGACCAATTGTTCCCAGCAGATAAAGCTTTTGCAATTCAGAGGTATAACTTACAAAGTCTTCGACATTGTTGTATATAGATGGCCTTCATTTCATCATTTGTATTAACCACTGATTGACTTGCCCTAAATTACTTTGTTCAGGTCTTTGGATGGGAAAGCTAGAGTGGAGATCATAAAGAAAACCGGACATGCTCCACAGCTGGAGGATACTACCCTGTTCAATAAGATCTTGCCGGGATCCGGATCTTATGCTATTAAGAACATTGCGTGAACAGTGGTTTGAAACAGTACTCTACATTAACTGTAGCAACACTCTGGAAACAGCATGCATTCACGGCAGGGGGGATACTGTAGCAATTTTACTGTGTTTTAAGTACTGTAGCGCTAAATCATACTTTTTTAAAATAGTACGGTGGAGTCAGTGCTCTGATTTACAATGTTTTTCACAACAATGAATATTTTATTTCTACAACGTTGCTACAGTATTACTGTCGAGCGCTGCTATAGCAGAGCATCCGGATCCACTTCTTGCTGGCTGTTCACAAGTCCGATCCTCGATTAACCACAGCTCGCAATAAGATGGATATATGGCCACTCGATTGTTTGCAGTAAGATGGTTAGCCACCTCAGTCCATTCAAAGCTAATGCGCACACCAAAAATTATTTGAGAACATTGAGGAAGAAATATATGTGTACGTTGTTGGTTTTTTAGCTACATTGGACCTTGTAACTTAATAACTTTGTAAGTTCTAATGCGTCCATAGCTTTGTACAGAAGCCGTAGGTTAGAGTACGTCATACACGAACTCTGACAAATTTTGCTTTGGCGTCAGTGCCTCAGCGACCGCCGAACCGCTCTAGCTATATCCACCCACCGAGTTTGGCCCGTTTCAGTCGCACGCACGCTGGTTGAGAAAAACGCGACGCGGCTCACCGCTCTTGGTGCCCGTACGCCACCATGGGCTTCAGCGTCCTCCCGCTGATGGACTACCTTGCGCGGCGCGCCTTCCTCGCCGCCGGCCTCCGCCCAAACACCCTCACCCTCCCCTCCAGCTCCGACGAGGGTGGTGGGACTCGGGCCCAAACCATCCACTACTGGGCGCCGCCCGGGGAACCGCGCCTCCCGCCGCTCCTCCTCATCCACGGCTTCGGCCCCATGGCCACGTGGCAGTGGCGCCGCCAGGTGGGTCCGCTCTCCCGCCGCTTCCACGTCATCGTCCCGGACCTCCTCTGCTTCGGCGCCTCCTCCTCCTGCTCCCCGCCGCCCTCCGAGTCAGCGCAGGCCGCCGCGCTGGCCGCGCTGCTCGACGCGCTCCCGGGCTTCGCTGGGAGGACGACGGCGCGCGTCTCCGTGGCCGGCACGAGCTACGGCGGGTTCGTGGCGTACGCCCTGGCGCGCGCGGCGGCCCCCGGGAGGGTCGGGCCCGTGGTGATATCCAACTCCGACCTGCTCAAGACGGCGGAGGACGACAGGGCGTTCCTCGAGCGCGCCGGCGGCGGGTGCGCGAGCCCGGCCGACGTGCTCATGCCGCTGGACGCGCGCACCGGGCGGCGACTCATGGAGCTCTCGTTCTACCGGAAGCAGGTCATCGCCATGCTGCCGGACTTCGTGATCCGAGAGGCCGTGCAGGTAACAAGTCCATCGTACCATTCCATCCACTCAAGCTGACCAATCCAGCCGCATCGATCTCACGTGCACGGTGCACCCGCCAAAAGGATTACGCTTTTACAAAACGGCACGCAACCACGTTAGTACATGTCAGTATTACTGACTAGTCTGAGCTTAATTCACAACTCATTAGAGCATGTACAATGGTATAGACAGCTGCTATCTATAGCAATTGTCTATATCACCTGTAGACAACACTATAGATAACTCATACTGATTATGAGACAATACCGTTTGTTTTTTTAGTTGTCTTCATGTAACACACAATCTTTTAATACTTTTCTTTGCTTTCCGTGATATAATCACTACGCGATTGTAGACAACATCTTTCTCTCTCTTCATTCTCTTTCATCCACGTCAGCAAAAATCCTACATGATAACAACTATAGACGACTGGCATAAACCTATTGTACATGCTCTTAATGCACCGTTTCACTATCAGTCACTTTCATAAATGTAAGTCGTCTATTATGGATCGTTCTTTCTCTCTCTCATTTGGTGTTGCTTGACTAATTCGCCCGGTATCATTGTTCGCATTTATTTTAGTTTTCCACAACTCTCAACTAAAAATTTGACCGACGTATTGTTTCTGCGTATATTCTTCTCGTACTGAAAATGTGTTTTGTTTCCAACTTCAATCGATGCATGTTTCTCTTTTTCTTTGAGAATAAATAGTGGGGGTGCATGTTTCTTTCATAGCTTGGGTTTCACAGTTAAACTTGAAAATGTGGTAATCTTATCGTTCATCATTCACAGAAACTGTTTACGGATAAGAGGGAAGAGAAGATCGAGCTTATGAAGGCTACAACTGTAGGCACAGATGACTTCCAACTTACACCCTTGCAGCAGGTACCTTTTTTTTTACCGTTTGAATTCTTTACTAGCTGGATTAAGAACACACCCACCTTACACACCCTTGGAACAAGCCACACCTATATTTGTCATTTTGTTTCTTAACTATCTTTCTGAGCCGTGACGAAACCTCTATATATTCTGTATTTGATGTTGTTAACGACAGGATGTTTTGCTCATCTGGGGAGAGCATGACCAGATATTCCCTTTGGAAAAGGCATTCGCCATCAAGAGGTAACTCGCAACAATACATGCATTTCATAGACATCCTGATGCAAGGGGAGACAGTGACTTGAATGGTTGATCCTACTTTTGTGCAAGTCCAATTCAAACGCTCGTACCCGTGAAAGCTCCGTTTTCTGGGAACAATTGAGCTACGATTCGCGAGTGCTTATTACATGTGCTGAAAATGCTAATGCTACAATGCAAAAATTGCAAAACTGCAGCACAACCCTTTTTTTTTTCTTGCTTATGACGGTTGCAGGTGCTTAGGAGAGAATGTCAGATTGGAGATCTTCAAGAAAACGGGGCATGTGCCTCAAATGGAGGACCCGGATCGCTTCAACAAGGTCGTCTTGGATTTCTTACTTGCATCTCAAAAGTCCCCTTCAACCCAGCATGATCAATAGAACTTATCCTCGGTTGGTTGGTTCAGCTCTGTCCTGAATCGTGATCTGTGTAAGAGCCTTCGTATGTTCGGGAGCAAAAAATCCAGAGACAACTCCCGAGCTCAGTATATCGTGTCGATCATATTAAAATGCCTCCCTCTTATCCGTAAACAATTCTGGGAATGACGAGCAATACGAAAAAAAAAATTTACGGTACATTCTACTAGTACTATACGGTGGTAGAATCAAATTTGACCATTGATTTGTTATTAGTATAATATACTTTTTTGTATTTATAATTTTTCGTGAGGGTATTATGGATTTTTTCAACTAGGACCTTAAAAATATTACTCTTGTGTTATGTAATCCTCCGCATGAACAATTACAATTCTACCCTCTTGAGATCCTACTACTCATACTATTAGGTGTAGTATAATTAAATCCTAATTAATCTGAACTATTGGATCAAAAAAAATAGATGGTATGTATTAAATTGAGTGTACCGTAAAGAGCTATATGATCGTCACATACCCACATGCATTTGTTGTTTTCTGCACATAATCAGAGTATGTTTGACAGCCATCCTGAAAAAAATACTGCAAGTCGATGAAAATTTGATACGAGTGTGATCGAAGTGGACAGGAAAAGACGAAAGAAAGTGTTACCTCGTCGTCAGTAATCATACTTGGCAGTGTTACCACTTCATGTCACAAAGCATGGACATTTGATTATTTTCTTTTTTAACAAATGCCTATTTTCCTTTCCGTAATCAATTCTGGACCTCATATGGAAGTGAACCCTATATTTATAATGGAATTATTTGGAGACTGTTGTGATGTGTAAACAGTGAGCATACACGCCATCAAGAAAGTGACGAACTCATCTCAAAGACCGGAGCATGTCATTACAGTCAAGCAGGTTCCTCTACATACGTTCAGAAAACACAGGCCTGAAGGGAATTCCGCACCAAAGCAAAACATTTGAAGCAACACAACCAAAAGAATTCCGCATGCCCATGAGCGTTAGCGTTTGATGCCGAAGTGATTGCAGGGATTTCGTCTGATACAAACCGTCGTCTCCGGTTACAAGGCATTCACGGAGTGGAAGTCTAGCGAGCATCATGATCTGTTTCCTGCGATTTTCCGGAGCGGATTCTCCGCATCCACTTCCTCTGATTCGCGGTGAGGTCGGGTTGCACCACCGAGCTGGATGAAGAAGCACTGCTTGATGCCGCTGAGTTGGGGAGCTCCGCCGGAAGCGCGGCGGCGGTGCTGGTGAAGAAGTTGAGGGCCAGGAAAGCGAGGATGGGCGACAGGTCGAGCGTCCCCCCGAGTGGTGGGATGATTCCCCGGAAAATGTTCAGGTACGGGTCACATATCGTGCTGCACGCAACAACATTCGGAAGTCACCGAAAGGATCAAAGCAACTAGTACTGGTAGCTCAGCAGATTGGAACATGCATCCAAAAACACCTACTTTTCGTCAGGCTAAAACCTTTGTCAGCATTCAGCAGAAACGTGTACAGAGAAAAGATTTTCTGCTTTTGCACTCTTGCGTCTTGACCTTAAGGCTAGGGAGGGATTGTGATAGTTGAGTAGTAAGTACTAGTAACCACTTCAAAGTCGACCACGTTCTGAATCTCTTGATGCAAGAAATGACAGTACAAACTAGCAACCTAAATGCCTACGAAATGTGTATTGCTGGCTTCATTCATGTTGTTTCCTCTTGGTCTAGGAGCTGAGCTGGACAGCTGGTACATGCTAGTATGCTACTACATGACTAAACAAGTGTAGCACGCATGATAGTTCTAGGATACTACTAGTACGTTGCAGGTGTACCTGAGGGGCGCGACGATGGCGGGGGGCGTGTTGGGGAACCAGGTGAGCACGAGCCTGACGACGAGCACGGTGTTGTACAGGTTGAGGAAGTTGTTGATGCCGTTGGCCACCACCAACCCGGCCACCGAGCCCCCCAGCACCGCCGCGAAGCAGTGCTCCCCGGACAGCGGGCACGCCGCCTGGCGCATCGCCACCATCGTCCGCCTCCTTCTCTGCTCATTACATCAACAAGCGCAAGCGAGTGCGCGCGCGCACGGCTACGGCGTTAGATAGTTCGTGTATTGTGATTAATCGAGCCCGAGAAGGCCGTGGATGTTTACCTACCTGGGAGAAGGTGGAGAGGTGGGAGTGGAAAGCGAAGAGCGGCTTCAGGAGCGGGTGGGCGGCCGCCGCTGCAGCGAGCTCGTCGAGGCGGCGGGCGAGGGGAGTGAGGTCGGGGGCAGGAAGCGCGCGTGACGGCCGGTGAGCGCCGGGGAAGGGGAGGTGGCGTATGGCGAGCAGGAGGGGTGGCGCTGAGGCGTGGTGTTGGGGCGGGTCGGTGTTGGGGGAAGCCATTGGCGAGTTGGAATGGAGACGCCGGAGAGAGGTGGATGGGAGACACTCGGTTACAGATAACGTTCCAGACAGAGCCACAGAGGACATGGGGGGTTTTGGGGTTTGGCCCTTGCGGTATTCTGAAATTTGCCAAAAGAAATTAGATATTTATCAATTATCAAAGGATTTTACAAGACAAATCCATATGACCATATCTGCGTGTCCCAATGGTACGAATTTTATCGCACGGATCTTCACGAAGTTTTATCTCTTTTGATGTCCGTATAATTTTTTATATACTCTCCCCATCACGCAATATAAGTCCGTTTAGGTCTTTGGGATCCATGCAATTAAGATTTTAAAACATTGATCATTAATATATGTTTGACGAGGATTAAAATATCTATGTATTACTTTATACACAATAAAAGATTATATGTATTCATGGTTGTAACCCCTAAAGCTCACGACCTCTGTGGTCGTAAGGATTTCAAAGGTTATGTCGTGGAAAACCTGGTCGGATGAGGTTCTATACCTAGTCTCCGACTAGATGACTGCTCGTAGAAGCAATGAACTGGTATCCGGATCTAACTCTGGATATATTCCATACCGTGTGATGAATGGAATACATGCCATATTTGATCCATATCACGCGATGTTTCATAATCTAAAGACACTGACAACCACCCTACGATTGTGTGTCTCACAAACACACAACCGTCGAACGGCTGATACTTTGTCAACAGCTGCCTCCTTCCGACCAGACGCATCACTTCTCAATAGGCGTCTCTTCAAAGAGCAACTGTCACCTCTTCGATGGTTATTCAAAGATGGAGCGCAGAAGACAATGGGCATCGGATTGAAGCATTGCAATCGGCATTAGATTCATGTTTCAAGTTTGATTCTGCAATATAGCAAGCATTACGCTCAGTGTAATTAGGATTAGTCCACCGTCTTGTCGAAGGCACCCCTTGTAATAGCCAGTTCACAACAATAAAAGAGTATCTCATCCTCTCCCAAGAACTCTTTGCCATTTTCCTCTTTTTATTTCGTAAGATCGGCGACTCGATCGTCGACAATGTTAAAGTATAGAAATTGACTACATGACAATAATGTTATTGGATTTGTCTTACAAAATACTTTCATAATGTATCATTATTATTATTATTTTAAGTATATCATGATTCAAAATCATAGTCAAAGTGTTATGTTAGAGGCCGTTAAAAGTCAAGGTGGACTTATATTGTGGGACCGAGGGAGTATTAGGCAAATCTACCTATTGTCAATCGAGGTAAGGCGCATCGGTTATCACCGTTGCAACCTTAGGTATCCGTTATCACCTCTTGGGTACTCTAGCATCTGTAGACAACTATCACAGGTTAAAGAATAATCTTATGTTACTTTTGTTCTATGGGTAACGGTAAAATTCTATGTAGATATATCTTTGGGAAACTATACTGTTCGGTCGTCCGATAGAGAGAAATAAATCGGACGCATCGCTGTCCAGCACCACACCAACTCATTAACCCCTCTGGCTTGCATGACTGCTTCCCTTTCTCAAATGCGCCTCACCCACTCCCACCCCACCCGTTCTTATCCCCAGAAGCCAAAAGCTTCCACAAAAGAGATCTCCCAACTCCCATCCCACCTCGTCACCTCCTCTCTTCTCCTTCCCAGATTTCTCTTCATGCGCCATCCTCACTTCCTCTCCCTCTGCAACACCCATAGATAGGAAATTCAGGTTGGTGATGCCTTCACTCTCTTGCCACAAACTCCTCAACCTCGCTGCCACGACCGACGACGTGCCCCTGCCGCCGTCGCCCACAACCTCCTCGGGGCCTTATCCTCCTCCTCCTCATCCTGCTTCTCTGACGTGGGCGGCGGCCATTGCCGTGCAGCAGTGAGGTCGGGCGCCGTGTGGGCTACGGGTGTAGCAGCAGGTGGTGAGCTTCCTGTACCTTCCACTGGCTCCGCTTGATCCTGTTTCCCCTTTCTTTTCTTCTGATTTTTGTTGCAAACTGATGAATTGTTCTAATGTTGTGGCCCGTTGAAAAAAATGTTGCGATCCATTGAAAAAAATATTGCATACTGTTCTTTGAGATGTTACGACCCGTTGAAAAAATATTGCATCTGTAGCAAAAAAAAGTTACATCTGTAGAAAAAAAATATTGCATACTGTTCACGGTGATATTGCAAGATTTTTCAACGTGCTTTTTTCCCCAGATGCTTTGTTTTGATTCTGAGCTTAGATGATGTTCATAGTGATGTTCTTTGAGATGATGTTAACGCGTCTGTTCACGGTGATGTTCTTTGAAATGATGCATATGAATTTTTGATATGTTACGCACGTTTTGAATTTTGTTGCGTCTAGCACACAACGATGTTGCGCTCGGGAGTACGACGCTACCACTCGGATCGTACGTCTGAGCGCTAGGCGTGCCCTTTATCTTTTCCTTGTCTAAGTAATCATTTCGTGCGAAAAATATAGGACATCTGGTACGAATGTTCGTGCAAAAAATATAGGGCACCTAGTACGAATGCTTATGAATAGTTATATAACATGTGAATACCTATTTGTTGGTTAGAAACAACTAGAGCAACCCAAATTCAGTATCCACACCAACAATGCTCATGGCTCATGGGTAGCAGCTTAGCTTAATGCGATGAAATTGTCACGTTCAAAGCTCTCACAGCACGAATCCACTCCCTCCCAAAACAACATCCACCACGTTTTCCACAGCGAAAGCTTCCAAACGACTCAAAAAATTGTTGGTCAAGAAATCCAAATCGATCCGGTTGAGATTTCGGTAGTCGTCACGTTGTTGACTCGTAGATCAATCCACACAAGAACAATCACATAAACACCAAGAGACACAATGAACACAAGTGTATAGAGGAGAGCCAGTATCTTTATTCGTCTGTATGTCTGTTTTACATGGGGGTCCTCATATATACAGCTCATAGGGGGTGAAAGTCCTCTAGAGGCGGTTTAGTCGTTTGTCTATAACTAGGTTTCGTAACACTCCCCCTTGGGCAATAGACAACGATATACGAATGTCTCATAAAAATCTCCTTCCAAAAACCCATTGGAAAAAAAGAAATGGAGAAAAGAGTACATTGTATTCGTAAGTTGCATTGCACTTGTTGCCTCACTAAAAACCTTCATGTGAGAAAACTTTAGAAAAACTCACGAAGAAAAAGAGTATAACGTTTAATCTTAGAAATCTAATCTTCAAGAATTTGGATAAATCCTCAGGATTTGATAAGGGTTATAATTTAGGGATGTACTCCCCCCTGAATTCTGCAACTCTTTAAACCGTCTCATACCAATGCCATGAATGCATCTTTGGAAACTGGATGCGGGCAGAGACTTAGTGAATAAATCAACTGGATTTTCACAAGACTTTGTTTGCGGGATCTTTACCTCACTATTCTTCTGGATTTCATGAGGATAGAAAAATTTAGAAGCAATGTGCTTCGAGATGTTGCTTTTGACATAACTCGTTTGCATTTGTGTAATCAAGGAGAATTATCTTCATAGATAATTGATGGGGTATTGACGGTATTAATACCACAATACTTCTGGATGTGGTTAATCACATGTCTGGGCCAAACACATTCAAGTGAAACTTCATATAGTGCTATAATATCTGAGTGGTTGGTAGAAGTAGTTACCAAGGTCTGCTTTGATGACCGCCAAGAGATGGTTACATCACCACAAAGTAATATAAATCCATTCTAGGATTTTGCACTATAGTTATTTGACAGATTGCCAGTATATCTTCAGGATTTAATAATGATCATCAGGATCTATGCATGATCTTCGTGATCTTTGCATTGTCGACCAACTGGATCTAATATGTTAAGTGGTAAAACCTTTAATGTGAATTTAAGTAGTAATGACCGTATAACACCTTCTAGGCTTGACTAAGATTTTCAAAATCTCAAGTATGATGATCAGTGTTTAGTATATGCTCCCCCTCAGGGCAACTTCTGTTGAAGTCTTGTTGCTCTAATGCCTTTCATACATTTTTCGAAAATGAATATAAGAAAGTATTGTGATCAAATCAACTAGATTACCATGATGCAGAGTCTTACATACAAATATCTTATTACCCATCTGGAGATTTTGGGATAAACACTATTCGGGAGTAACATCCTTAACTTATCAAATACCACTATTTGATTGTGCAACACAAGCATATTATCATTGTAGAGGATATAGGTTAATACTACTTGCAAAGTCATATGCCTTTTGGATACAATTTATCAAAACCTTTCATGGTCTTAATATTTTGTAATTATCTCTGGGTGGTTAAAGTTACAACAAATAGTCTGTTCTACAGAACTATAAGTATAGTTGTACCACTCTAGAGTAAAATATAGCTGGTCTTAGTTTCGGCGTTTAGGGGATTAATTGCCAATATCACCAATGTACGTCGTACCTTCATGGTACTAGAGGAAACCACCATTCCACTAACTTCTGGTGGAAAATGCACTTTATAAGTGTTTGTGTGGTGCACTTCTGGTCTTTAAGTTCCTCATTTCATTCTTTCGGGTCTTGATGGGTCCTTGTCCACTTATAGGGATCATATAATCGTTGGTGTGGTTAAGAGATCAACTGATAAGATAATTTTCCTTCAGAGAGATGTTCTCTCTTCCGGGATGTGTACTCTCTTTTGAGAGATGCTCTTACTACAGGTAAGAGATTATTGGGTATGATTTATATATATATTGCGGTTTTGATTCCTTTCTTACTAGGAATTTAGAGTCCTTCGAGGATCTTATCAAGGATTTTCAGAACCAATTGATTGCATATATGTTCATGCCTTTTTCCAGAATTATTATGCAATGGAACATTATATCATTCAAAATAGGAGAGTAACGGTCTTTACGAGGACCTTTGAACCATACCTTTCACCACTTCATTATATTCATAATGACCCATCAAGTCTGAACTACCTGGTTCCAAGACTTTTATGTAGCAATTTTGGTCCAGCCTCATGTGCTTTCATTATGTGACCCGATATGAACGCTTCAAGTGCCCATGGACTTTGGTTCCGATCCGTGTTCTCATAATAAAAACTTTAGCAATTGTAGAGGCAAAGTGATTGTCGACAACTTTTATCTCATATCCTCCAAAATTGAGGGTATCTCGGTGTTAACCAGATCTTTGTTATTTCCCAAACAAAAGATTCTCGGTCATTCTGCATTTTCAGCATTGTAATATGTGCACACCAAATTCCTGGGGCTTTCATCTTCATGATGAACCTCTTCATGAGGTATTTCACCTTCAAGATGAGTCCTCTTCAAGAGAGTTAAAGGAGTGTTTAATATTTTTGTTGACTAGTGTCATTAGATCTTAGACCCGCAGGCGTCCCCACAGATTTTAGATCAAGAACTAATAAGTCAATTTCATAGATGTTGATATACTATTCAACCCGGGGTATTCCACTCTTAGCGACGTATTTACTGCAAGCAAACACTATGTTAACTCTTCCATAATTGGAAAGTACCTGGCAGGCCCCCCGCTTCTGGCGTATAGGAGTATAAAGTAAATCTTAAGTTTAGCTTGACTAGTACGTGTATCTTAGTATTAAAGATCTTTTTATTCTAGAAAATACAACGACATTCGAACTTTTGGGCATTTCTCTCCCCTAATCCTGAGATTCGATCTTTATTAATATCATACCACAAAATTTCCCTATCATGGGCACATGATTGATTGAATTTCAGATACAATATGATCTCCAACAACTGGTAATGGCCTAAAGGTGTATGCTACAGTGTGATAACATATGGGAAATGTTTGATTCCTCCAACACGCACTTATTTCAATAAGGGGTTTGATAACATGTGACTTTTATCAGTGCAATGGCAAAAAAAAAACTACATGATCCTAATATTCTATAGGATATTCCAACTTTGGGTTGGTTATTAATCTGCGACGAGAGTTGGCAGACTTATTCTATAGACTAGCTTCTTTATTATTTGCCCAAGTTTTGATCCAATTACTCATACCATATTTTAAATAATTTGGATCATTAGACTTCAAGTTTATAATTACGCAACATATTTTCTTATGGTCACAAGTAGTATGTTCTAACAAGATAAAACTATAGGATGCTCATCAGGAACATAAATATAATACTGGGACATAAGATATTTGACCATAATTAATTTGCACGGAAATACTGGATTTTCTTCTGGACTTCAAATTTAGTTGAATCACCCAAATAGTATAACTATTCGATGGGAATATTTGTTATTCAACAAGAACACAATATTTAGTTAATGGTGATAAATTGTATACCTAATTTTAATTTGTAATGCTAGAATTAACATGGCCCAATTTGGATCATTCAGGATCAACAAATCTAATAGGTCATTACATTTTATTCCGGTAGTTATATTTGCTTCAAGCAAGTGATATAGCTTCTGGTGGTGATGTAGTTGTAGACTGCATTTACCAATTTATGCATGTGTCATTTCCGATGAGTATGACACGTTTCGGTGCATAGCCAACATGACATATGTGCGATTGCGTCAAGCGGCCGTCAATTTGCCGTGTGCATCCCCGCATGCTGGCTATCAATGATTGTGGTTGCTAACAGCAATTGCCCTTCGTGGGCAGCAATGATTGTGGTTGCCAACAGTATGGGTATCGGCAATGGCGTAAATGTCATTTCCCATATCAACTGGATAAGGATAATAATCATGCAATTTACTTTAATTATCTTCCAAAATAAACTAGATTAATTTATTGCTTCGGGCTTTGACCTAGATTATGCCACTGTGCATACCATGACTTTTGTTTTGAATATTTTTCTATGCCTCTTAGGTTCCAATATCCCACATGCCCAATTTCCTCCTCCTTTTCACACCAACTATAAAATCCCGAGTGATAGCGTGTGCATCAGGCATTTGCTTGAAATCAGCTCAGAGTTTTAGCAAAGATTTGTGATCATACTTCAACAGGAGTACAATTTTGTTGGCGTAAAACCAATATATACTATGTAACATTCTGCTTACAAAGTTCTTCAATTAAGAAATCAGTGTGGTGGAGGATAATGTTATATAAACTCCAAGTCTTAGGGCCGAAGTTATTCTGTACTTATTTGAGGAATATGGTGTTTTCTAGCCAAAGAGATCCATCATAGATCAATATATGACTAGGCTTGTTCTGGTGTCACTGAGAAAAATAGCTTCCCTTTTGCCATCTGTGCATCTGTGCACTACAAGCTAGTGAATTGAGGCTTATTAGATGTCAAGAGTACATGTACAATATTTTGTTAGCAAGACATGGCAACTTATTTTCAATTTTCAGGCATACAGATTACAAAATTTATTCCATGCAAGATTAATTTACTATAGGTAAGGTATGCTACTGGCAAAATGTTCTATTAAGCAGATATAATCAACTATTAAGTAGGAGATAAGACTTTAATAGAACAACTTATACCATTAATTTATTTATGGCATATGAGAAATAACAATCTAATGCATAAGGTTTTAGTCTAAAGCAAAAGATAAGAGATACTCTTCATGAGCAGGACCAAGCTCGACAGGAGCTCAATCTATACTACTAATGTGACCCGTGTAGGAAAGTGGCATCTTTACAAAGTTAATGAATAGCTAGGAGATTTCTACAGGTCTCCATACCATAGGCTTATCGTTACCTTTAACGGACTTCTAGTCCAAGACTCCAAGGTACATGTGTCTGCAGGAGCACAATTGGATTTTACAGGCGTTCTTCTAGAGAAAACCATAGATCCAATGGATCACACTTAGTCACCACGTCATTATTCTTTATGGCAGAGTAGATGCGATACCTCATAAACTGCAAAGCCTTTGACTTTTCAGTGGCAGCAGGTTTAGGTGTGCTAGAGGTAGGCTCGGCAATGGTATGACATAGAGATAAACCAAGGTGATATAGTTACTACCATTCAAGGCAAGCAAATTTCCATTTAGTGATGTCTAACATATCCCACATAATTTATGTAATTTTCTATGATTACAGCTAGTAAAGCATTTTAAATGCATGAAATGAGTGTAAAATAGTAAAAATTAATTTTATCTATTCAGAAAATAATTTTATACATTTTCCAGAATTTTGATACAACCTGAAACCCTTAGATGCAGCAAAAGCTAAAAGGATTCTAATGGCTTCTAAATGAGCAACATGTGCAAAAGTTTTACCAAAATCAAGACCTTCTACCTGGGTAAAACCCTGAGCCACAAGCCTTGCCTTATTTCGAACAACAACACCATCCTCACTTTGTTTATTCTTTAAAACCCATTTAGTTCCAATAACATTATGACAAAGAGGAGGTGAGACTAAGGTCCAGACTTTATTCCGCTCAAAATTTTCTAATTATTCATGCATGGCATTAATCCAAGATTCATCAAATAAAGTGTGACTTACATCTTGGGGTTCAGAAGAGGATACAAAGGCAGCATGAGCATATGAGGCATAGGAGTTATACCTATTTCGAAGAACTCTCTTATCTAACTCACCAATTATTTGTTCAGGAGGATGACATCATTGGATATGCAGAGGAGCCTGTGTAGTCGTTAGTGACATAGGTGTAGCAGTAGTGGCCTCTACCTCATTGGAGGTAGGAGCAGAGCCACTAGGTGTAGACTCCATTGGTGTAGTGTGAATCGGGGTTATCCTTTCAGTGTCGTCAGAATCATAGAAGATGTCTTTGGATGCATCATTTACCTGGATACTTGCATTATCGGGTCTAATACCAGGACTAGCCTTATCAAAAGTGACCTCACAGATCTCATCAATTTTGTTAGTTTCTAACTTGAGTACACGATAACCTCGAGTGTGAGCTACATATCTAAGAAAAATACCATCTAAGGATCTAGATTCAAATTTATCAAGATTTCCATGTTTAAGAATAAAACATCGACACCCAAACACCCTCAAATAAGAAATCTTAGGAGAATGACCAAAACGAAGTTCATAGGAAGTCTTATGCAATTTAGCACGCAGAAATACTCTATCAGAAATATAGCAAGTGGTAGAAATAGCTTCAGCCTAATACTTCCTAGGTGTAGCATGTTCATTTAACATCGTTCTAGCCATCTTAACCAAAGTTCTATTTTTACGTTCTACAACACTGTTCTGTTGAGGCACACGAGCTGACGAGAATTGATGATCTAAACATTTTTCAGTACAAAAAGAAGCAAATAATGTGTTCTTGAATTCAGTTCCATTATCACTTCTAATTGTTCTAAGTGCCCCTGGGAGTTCAGTGGCAAGACTAAGGGCAAGCTCTCTAAAGTGACCAAAAACTTCGTCCTTAGATGCCATAAGACCTAAGAGTATCTAGAGTAATCATCAACAATAACAAGAACATACCATTTACCTCCAGCTGACTAAACTCTGGCAGGACCTACAATGTCCATGTGCAACAATTGACTAGGTACATCAGTCATAACAAGTGAGAGAGGATGTGATGCAGAAACCATCTTACCGTGACGACAGGGTAAACAAAAAAAATTCATTGATCTTTCAATTTTAAGATTAGGTATTCCTCTAACAAGATTCATATTACTGATATGAGCAAGATGATCAAAACCAATATGACCTAATCTACGATGCTAGTGAAACAAATCCTTGAAATTAGATGAAACAAGACACCTAAGATCAGATGAGGAAGAATATGCAAAATCGCCTTTAAACAACCGACCAACTCGAGTAATCTTGCATACTAGATCACCAAATGCATCTAAAATGCAGCAAGAATGCTTTTTAAAGCTTACCTCAAGATTGTCATCAATCAACTGTGAGACTGAAAGCAGATTATAGCTCAACTTACTGACATGAGCCATATATTTTAAAATGAACTTGTCGTTGACGCGCACAATACCTCTTGCAAGAACTCGTCCTTGCGCATTGTCCCCAAAAGTGATTATCTCATCACCGATGGCATGAGGGAGGAGAACCATCATGAGTCTCCAGTCATATGGCGAGAGCAACCGGAGTTAATGAACCATATGTTCTCCTTTCGCTTGCGACGAGCCTACAGAGTACGAACGATCATCGGTATCTTAGTACTGGGTTAGAGAATAACGATTTAGGTAACCAGTATTGAGATACGCGACGAACAGGAGCAACAACAGGTAGAGAGAAAACACTTTTAGTTTCTGGGCACTGCCGGTCATACCGTTGTTGAAATGCCGATCTGATCGCCGGCCGGTTTGACCGAGTGTAAAACGCCGGTCTTACCGCTCGTCGGTCTGACCGCGAAAAAAACTCTGGTCTGATCGATCCAGTCGCAAAAACTCCCAAACCAGCAGACAGTTGTTTAGAGGGAGCAAATCGATGATAAGGAGCTTGACCAAACTCCATTGCCGAATGAGAAATTTTTCTTAACCTGTCTTTCTTTTCTTTCTTTGCTTTCCGAAAACAGAATTGAACCGAATGACCTTCTCTACCATAATGAGTGCAATGATACTTGAATTTATGAGAAATTGTATCTATTGCCTTTACAACACTCACTTTGGTAAATGAGTTCGTTGCAATACCAGCAGATTTAAAAATAATTTGTTTTGGTTTAGATTCTACTTCAAAATTTTCAGATTCAGGAAGCTTAACAATCTTAGGAGGATTATTCTTGGCATGCTCAATAAAATTAAATCCTAGACCATGATGTTTAACACTTACTTTTGACTTGTCTAGGATCATATTCAAATTTTTCTTGACAAAAGAAAATCTCTCTAAAGTGTTCTTAAGATACACATTTTCTTTAGCTAGAGTAGGACAAGTTGTGCATTTGACAGATTCATTCACAATTTTCTTCGAAGCGCTAGAATGAGCCGCCCTTTCCTTTTCAGCAAAATCATCAAGTTGTCTGGTCAAAGCTTCAATTTCTATTATAAGTTTAGAACAGTTAGAGCAAGAAGCTATCTCATGATAAAGCATCTGCTGAATTGTTTCTTGAGATGAATTAAGTCTAGCTTCTAGCAATCCACAATTAGAGCAAGTTTTAGTTTGGGCATTTGAAATACTTGACTCTAAACAAATAGGTGCACTGAACTTGAGCTTTTCAATTTCAGAAGTTAAGCTTTCAATAAGATAGCTCTTCTTCGTCGACTTCGCTGTCTACGATCACGTGCTGTGTTGATCACTCGATTGTCGCCAACCACCTCGGGAGAGATCAGCGCACGACAAGTACGATTGAATTGGAAGGAAGAAATCGGTATAATCATTCACACCCCCCTCGCTACTAGATCCTACAGTATTCTACTATCCACTGTACTTCGTTGCAGCAACTCTTGTCTGATTTTATGTTTTTTAATGAGGTTATAACTCCCTATGACTTCCTTTTATCTCAATTCTCAAACTAGGTGCTAAACGAGGACTAATTAGGGTTAATTCCTTATATGCCACCAAAAGTTTACCTCATCCCTTATATGCCATTCATTGTGTCATTGACATGTGGGCCCTGACCCCACATGTCAATAACACAATCAGGGATTTGGCCAAAATTTCAGTGGCATATAAAGAATTAATCCAATTATTAAACGTGGTGATGTTTTGGAACGTTTGGCTGGGATAGATGCCATTGTTCTTGATAAGGTAGATATGACTTCATTTATCATTTTTATTTTTTGTGCTAAACTATGTTTCGTCAAAGTTATGTATTTGCATTACAAATAGTGTCTATGGTGTGATTCTTAGACAGGGACGCTTACAAAAGGAAAACCAGTAGTTACTTCTATTGCTTCTTTAGCATATGAGGAGACGGAGATTCTTCGTCTTGCTGCTGCAGTGGAGAAAACAGCACTGCATCCTATTGCAAATGCTATAATGAATGAGGCTGAAGTGCTCAAACTGGGTATTCCAACCACAAGTGGGCAGCTTACAGAGTCTGGTTTTGGCTGTTTGGCAGAAGTAGATGGGTGTTTGGTTGCAGTAGGCACTTTGGACTGGGTTCACAATCGTTTTGAAACTAAGGCGTCACCAACTGAACTGAGAGATCTTAGAAATCGTCTAGAGTTTGTGCCTTCTAGTGAGGCACTGAGGGATCAACTTCAAACCACTCAAAATCAATTGCTTATGTTGGTCGTGAAGGAGAAGGAATAATAGGTGCTATCGCTATATCAGATGTTCTGCGTGATGATGCAGAATCAACTGTGAAGAGGTATTTACTGGAGATGTCATTTGCATTTTAAATATATTTCCTCTGCATTATAAGTACATGTATATTTCTCCCAACTAACAGGACATGTTCAGAAGTCATAATGTTGCCTCATACTCGTCAAAAATTGTTGAACTTGAAAATCTGTTTAATCTTTAATGCTATGAAATGGTGCTGCTAGAATCTCAGATGTTGCAAATGTTATTTTTGTAGTGTCATGCAAGTGCTGCATCTATTTCTGTCATATCGGTATAATTCAAGTCGTGCAGCATGTATAACTGCCTTTTCTTTCTGGTTAATTAACAGGCTGCAGCAGGAAGGAATTGCGACGTTTCTACTGTCAAGAGACAGGAAAGAAGCAGTGGAAAGCATTGGCAGAGCTGTTGGAATCAGGAATGAAAACATAAAGTCATCCCTAACTCCACAGGGAAAAGCAGGCATTATATCAACTTTGCAAGGGGAGGGGCGTAGAGTCGCAATGGTAATGTATAGTGGTGTTCCATTTCTAATCTATTATGAACAACACATACAATTGGTCTACGGGCTTCCAAAATTGCTTGCGATAAACTTGTTCTGTTTTGCTGGAAAATGGGATAACTATGTGTTAAGCATAATCGAAAAATAAAAGCATGACAAAACTCATCGTTTGAAGATGACATGAAGACGTTTCAAATTGGCCATTACAACAAGGCTGTATTGTAAATTTTAACTAAACGCATCCTGTTCATCTGCATCGGTTGCTAATGACATCGACCCAATACTTGCTGTTGTATAGGTTGGTGACGGAATAAATGATGCGCCATCTTTGGCAGCTGCTGATGTTGGAATAGCTACACGAACTCACTCAAGAGAACGCTGCCTCTGATGCAGCTTCAGTTGTTCTATTAGGCAACATACTTTCCCAGGTATAATTCTGCTCAGTCTGATTCTTTTATCGTCAATTTCAAGTGGCATCCGCACTGATAGATGGGAATAATCTCTTGCGCAGGTAGTAAACACCCTACCCCTTTCAAAAGCAACTATGGCAAAAGTTCGCCAAAATTTGGCCTGGGCAGTGGCATATAACATAGTAGTTATTCCCATTGCTGCTGGAGTGTTATTGCCTCAATTTGATTTCGCCATGACACCATCTCTTTCAGGTAATGTTTATTCAATGAATGTAATTGATGTCATCTCGTCTTGCCGGTAGATCGTAATTTGATAATGACACCATTTGTTGTTGATGCTTCGTGCAGGAGGGTAATGGCCCTGAGCTCCAATGCTCCATCTTTGTTGTCAGCAATTCCTTGCTTTTGCAGCTACATGGATCGTTTCAGAACACAGAAAAACCAGGGGCTGGTTTGAACTCTAGATCAAATTAAATTTGCTTAATAGCTCGAGACACCACGATTGTACATGATCATCATAGAGCGTGCCTCTGATACTGGTTTTCCAGCTCCGGACCAAGCATTCTTGTAGCTGATGTTGTACAGTTTACATACCCAACTAGAAATCTAGAATAGCAACCATCCAAAAGCAGAAAAGGCGAGACTTTTCCACTGTCAACGTTGTGTAATTATATTGCTGTAATGATACCACACTTAATCGAAGAGGGAAATAAATTTCTTAAGACATTCATGTTGTTTTATGGTGGTGAGTGGTGACTCGAATCTTATTAACAAACCATCTGCACACGAAAGTTCAACAAAGAAAGAACAATCACCAAACAGAAGCACACATCATAAACTAAAGTAGCTAATCCGTGACCACACTATAATGGCCATCACCGAACTATTAAATGAAACCGAGGACGCTAACACACACAGGAGATTAATTATCACTGATTCCTCTCTAGTTTTTTTTCAGCACTCTTCAAACCCATCGTTGTTTGCCCAGTGCACCTTGCCGCTGCTGCTCCTCATCACCTTCTCGTCCACCGCCCTCACGTCGGCCTCCGCTGCGGCGGCCGACTCCGCCTGCACCCGCGCCATCTTCCTCCCTCGCTTCCTCGCCGCGGCCGCCTTCTCCGTCTCGGCGGCCTCGTACTCCCTCGCCCACCGCCGGCCCACCGCGCACGCGGTCACCAGCGACACAGCCTGCACCAGGAGCATGGCCAGCAGCAGCGCCTCCTCCAGGAACACCAGCGCGAGCTGCTCCCTCCGGTCCCTCGCCGACCCGAGGAGCCGGAGGCTGCGGTCGCGGTTGAGGAGGAAGGCGAGCGAGGCGAGCGCGTGGCCGCAGAGCGCGGCAAGCGCGAGGGACGCGTGCGCCGGGAGGCAGAGGTGGGTGAGCTGGGCGTAGAAGGCCACGAGCGCGGAGAGCAAGGTAGTGGCGTGGACGGAGACGAGCGCCCAGCCGAAGGGCGTCGGGCGGGGCCGGAGGAGGAAGACCGGGCCCAGCGCGGCGGCGGCGAGGACAAGCAGGGAGAGGTTGAGCAGCCAGACGAGGAGGTTGGGCAGGGAGGAGCAGCTCCTCAGGCTGGAGTTGGAGTTGCTAGCGGCAGACGCCATTGCTCTTGGCTGTTGCTACGTTGTTTTTAGCGATCGAGGCGTTCTTCTTGAGCTGAGCAGTATACGACGCATTGGGAGTGAGGTTTAAATACTGAGTGTGAGAGGTTACCGTTGAGCGAAGTGGGCTGAACTGAACCGAGAGGAGCAACGGCTAAATTGGCGCCGGGAGTGGAGCCTATGATTACTGTCGCTCTCTAGTTCCCCGTGCCGGAGGAGCCATACACCTGCCGTCACCTCGACTCTTGCGGTTTCCGTTCGCTTCTACGATTCTATCTGCACGATTTTTTTTAAATAAACATTATTTTATTCGAAAATACAGTAATGTATCTGTTTTTTATTTTATTTTATAGAAATAATACTGTGTCGCCCCACCGTTGGAAGACTTAGGTCTAGTCGCTCAACCACAGGGCGACTTAATCAGTCACCCAACGGTCCAGCGACACATGGACTCGTCGCCCTGTGGTTAAGCGAGTAGTTCACTTGTCACTCCACCAATTGGCGATTTAAAATAATAACATGAATTTTTTAATAATCCGATGGAAATAATTGCGGGAGAATAAATAGCAATTTTTGTAGGTAATAAATTTAGAAAATCTTGTTTGTAGGTTGTTAATTTTTTGGAAATAAAATGGCGGTGACAAGGTTGATTAGTCCTTTTGTGATTTTCGTAGATTCTCAAGGATACGAAATCTGTTAGACTCACAATAACATTTTGCGACCGTCGTATGATGTGATGTAGTATTGTGAATAATTTCTCAAGAATTTTTTGAGCACGATTGAGATAGCAATGAGTTGTACGTAGGAAGGTAAGTGATTTTTGCGAAGAGACATGGTGACGGCGTAACGAGAAGCGAAATAGTGGTGTGAACTGAAATACAATTTCATTACAGGCTTCCTGTGGTCACGATGTGCACGCAAAAAAGAAATATCGAAACACGAGCCAAACATAATAATAGTTGTACACGAGGTTTGCATAGTAATAATTATACTACAAAAAAGAAATATGAAAACACGAGGCTAACATAATAGTAGTTGAGTTCTCCCCGCAAAACGAAGACCCTCTACTAGCCGTCCGCTACACCACCTGCAGCACATCCTCCGTCGTCGCCATGTCCCACCCCCATCCGTGCCCGCCCGTATGGCCCCTCTTGGGCTTCCTCAGCGCGGGGTGTCGGCGCCCCGACATGGTGAAGTGGTCAGGTGCCCTGCTAACCCGTGGTCCCAAGGCCTGTGGAGTCGACTCCACCGTGGCCTGCGTGCCCACTGGGGCAACGCTGAGCTGCGACCCGGAAAGAACCTCGACAGGTGGGAGCTAAGGTGCTCCCCTGACCTCCCCCGGGTCTTCCGCGAAGAAGGCGTCCACGTCCTTGTGCGGGGAGAGCTGAACTCCCGGCTGGGGCGCGAAACCTGCAGGACAAATTATGTTTATACGTGAGCTATATGACGGCCCGAAACAAACCTGACGAGACGAAACGTACCTTCAGTGTGGTCCAAGATGGGTGCCCAATGGTCATACCCGTCGTACCCACCCGTCGGGGAGGAACGAATACTGCCCTGGCGCTGTCGGCCGCATGTAAGGCTCCAGGAACGACGGATGGGTTGGGTAGCCACGCGCCAACCCTAACACTCCAGCCTGGCCCGGCGGAGGCAGGGGTGGGTAGCCACGCGTCCAGCTCGACACTCCAGCCTAGTCAGGCACTGGCGGGGGTGGGTAGCCACGCGCCAACCCTGACACTCTGGCCTGGCCCGGCTGCGGCGGGGGTGGGTAGCCACGTGCCTAGCCCGACACTCCATCCTGGTTAAGCGCTGGCGGGCCACATGCACATGCAGGCGCTGGCGCTAGTTGGGCTGCAGGATGTGGCAGTCTCGGCGTAGGTGCCGATGTGGCCACCTCCGCAACCATCTTGCATGACGTTAGGGCCACGAGGCCCACGACACACCTCGTCCCCAAGTAAACCCAACGGGAAAACTGCAGCAGCTCGTCGCGCGTCACCTCCGCACCGCGAGCGACCCTATCTAGGATCGACCCGGAGTCCCTCACCATCCCAACGTTGATGGTATGTCTGCAAGGAGTATGTGAAAGCGTCAAACTTATAATTGAGGTAATTGTACTCAAACATTTTGAAACACGAGAGTACGTATCGCTAGGTGCATGTTCCGTGCGAAGTGTAGAGGGTACGTGTCGATCCGTGCTGGTACGTGAGCGGGGAGAGGGTTGACAACACGCACTAGCTTGGGGCGTGTCTGCGGAGCGTACCAGTGTAGGTACTCGTCGTACGCGCAGGGGTCATACGGGATACCCTTTGCACGCAGTTCTCGAGGGCCTCCGCCAGCCACGACGCCATCTTCGTCGGCCAGTCTGTCCTGCTCCCACCCCTCCTACTATGCCTGCAAAACGTACCACTGCAATTAGAAGCCATCGTAACAGAACTAAGAAAAAAATATAGGGACATGTGTTGTATGGAACTCACGTGTGGACCGAGTTGGGCACCCGACGCCCAACGTGGCTGGAACAACCTGGCGGAGGCTGAACTGGCGCATAACCTTGTGCACCGTGTAGTCCTCGATGAGCACGCCGAAGACTAGCTTCTTCCGCATCAGCCAGTATGCCTGGTCGTGCCAGCACAATGAGGACAACTCGGCGGGAGCACGGTGCTCCATCTCCTGAGCAGAGTATGGCTCCCGGCAAGCGCGTCGTCGTGGTGAGGCGATCAAAGTTGCTTTCGACGAAGTGCTTTCGTACACGTGTCACCGCACGTGTAAACCGAGCTCATGAGCCATAGACAATGGTTACAAAGGATGACCCATAATACGACTAAAGTAAAGATACATGACAGTACGCACTCGTCTACGGCACCAAAGGGACCCTATAGTCGGCCGGTCCACCTCACCCTTGTGGTACATGTCCGTGCGGTACGGACTAGTGTCGTGCAGCACGGGCCGTCCAATGGTGAAGCGCTTGAATGACCAGAGCTGCAGCAGGAGGGGGCAGCATGTGAGGATAGAGCTCGACCTTGTCCTGTAGCACGCCTCGCACATGTCACGGTACGTCGCGGCAAGTACGGAAGATCCCCAGCTGATCTGCAGCTCCTCCCCATCGACGATGGCCCTCGCAGTCTGCCGACGAGGCGGGCGTCGAGTCACCGTGGTCATTGGTAAATAGTACCCGGCCGAAATGTACCACAAAGAATTACACTTCGAGGTACCGTAACACCTGGTAATCGCTGGGCTTCGAGGCCATCTGCTCGACCTATCCACAAATGAATACTTAGTAAGCCAGTGATATGGTAAGGATAGTGCATCGCAAAAAATGGAAAATGGATCTCATACGTACCCGAAACTGCGAAAGCCACCTCAGGGGTAGGCCATGTCTCTGTTGTGTCGTGAAGTTGTAGTACGCTGGCGCGGCCTCGGCCGAAAGAACCCCATCAAACCTGCCCAGCAGTTCGTCACGCCATTCGACAAAGCGTGTCGGTTGGGGCGATATGACTCGGCGATAAGCGGTAAAGCGACACCCGCGACGTCCTCCAGAGTGGGGGCCATCTCCCCGAATGGGAGGTGGAAAGTGTGCGTCTCGGGCCATCACCGGTCCACCAGAGCTGTCAGCAATGACCGATCGAATGGGAACCATCGTGACCACTCGGGGCCGGCCTCGACCTCTCTGTCGTCCTCGACCGGAGCACCGTCCTCGTTAGTGGCCTCCACCATCAGAGCGAGAGGTATAAAGACGGCCTCGCTCAACCTGCAAATCATGAAGAAGTAAGTACATAGCACATACATATGATAATGAGAAGTACCACATTTGACAGACAAACCTGTCTATCCAGCATGAGTCTAGTCTCCATGCCCGTCGGGGTGTCCTCATACGGACCACCCCCAAGTCAGTTGCCTCGTCCCCGCCTTGAGGATGCGGGACACGACGGCTGGCGCGGTGTTGTGCGTTAACGCATCGATCCAGCAGGCCGTAAGGCCTGTCCGAACCATCTAGGTCGTGAGCCATACTTGCAAATCAATTTCAATTTAGCAATTACGACACAATTAATGGTTTAATTATTTATAGCGTAGCTCCGAAAATTTCAAAAATTTAGTTGTATTCTTCCATAAACCGTATATTCCTCAACATATAGAGCCATATCCGCATTTCAGTTTTAGGGTTTTAGGGTTTACGATTTTAGGGTTTAGGGGTTAGGGTATGGGGCTAAGATGTTACGGTTTGGGTTAGGATATATCCACAGCTGCATTACGACTATTAATAACTAAATTCGTGTTAGTTCTATGACTACACTATTTACAAGTATTAACAATATGCGACGTACCTACCGTGGTTTTAGTTGCTAACCTACGACTACACTATTTTCACTTATTAACAAAATGCCACTACACATCTAATGATTTTAGTTGCTAACCTACACTATTTACGACTACTCTCTCTGTTAACCTATTTACGACTACACTATTTGCTAACCTACACTATTTACGACTACACTATATGCTAACATATTTGCTAACCTATTTACGACTGCACTATTTGCTAACCTACACTATTTACGACTACACTATATGCTAACTGATTTGCTAATCTATTTATGACTACACTATTTGCTAGCCTACCATGGTTTTGAAAATAAATCTACAAAGAAATGCAGGAGACTCACCGTCGTAGATAAGCAGACCTCACCTCCTCTCTTTCCCTCCCTCTCCTCTCCTCCTCTCTTCTTCTCTTTTCCTCTTCCTCTCTCCTCTTTTCCTCTTCATCGCCTTTGGTTCTAGCCAACAAAGAGAAATGGTGATGGCGCTGCGCGCAAGATATATATAAGCCCCTAGTCACTCAACTATATATAAGCCCCTAGTCGCTCAATAGTTGAGCGACTAGGGGTTATAAGTTTCTCAACGCTTCAGTGACCAGTAGCCGAAGCGACAGTCGCTCCACCGTTGGGCGATAACGCCACGTGTCGCTCGACAGTTGGGCGACTTAGATCAGTCGCCCAACAGTTGAGCGACTAGACCCAAGTCACCCAACGATGCAGTGACAGAGTATTATTTCTGTAAAATAAAAAAGACAGGCATATTACTATATTTTTGAATAAAATAATGATTATTTTTTTTAAAAAAAATCCTATCTACACTCTACAGCCATGCAACCATTCAAACTTCTAAGGGGCCAATTTGCTATATGTCACTAAATAACTTTGGATCTTTATAATATGACATTGGTGTCTCACTGATATATGGGTTCTCGGTCCACATGTCTGCCTCATAATGATTGGTATATTGTGAATCATGTAGTTATTCAGTGGCATATTGTGAATTTTCTCAAATTTTAAAGAAGCACACGTAGTGAAAACGACAAAATCTCGTGCTACCGAATGCAATTTATCACTTTATCATCCCAGAACATCCAGACAACTCAGGGCATGTACAACAGTATAAGGCTTCACCCTGGATGGTAGCCTCGTAGAGCCAGGTCAGATGCTTGCTACCGTGGGGGAGAGGGGAAAAGGTGGTGCCTTGCAGGGTGGCAGAGGAGGTGATGGCTTGATGAGAGAGTGTGGTCCAGGGAAGGAAGGAATGGTCCCAAGAGGGAGGAAGCATGTGGCACTTGCACCGGGACTGGGCAAAAATGGCGGCGTCGAGGTCGAGCCACGACGGTTTGAGGAAAATGACGGTGGTGCGGGGGCGAGACGAGGACGACGACGCTGGGGTCAGAGATGAGGACGGTGTTAGGGACGCGCGCAAGGTCGGAGCATTGTTGGGTTCAATGTGGGTCATGCCCCCCTAGCCCAAAATGTTTTAGGATTAACTCTGATTCTGTAGTAGGAATTTGGTTCATATATTACCCAATTCATTAGATGGCCACCCTGCACCTCCCAAAGCCAATTGAGCTTGGCCCACTCATAAGGCCATCAGCCCATGACGACAGGATGCCAATCGTGAATCCCCAATCCCTGGTCTTGCTCTTCATCGATGTAGCCAAATGCCCAAATCCATCTAGGTTTGCTTTGGGTGTCGGCTGCCTGGTTTGCTGCTTGTTCTAATGTTCTAGACAGTAGAGAAAAGGGGACCCCGAGGATCCCACGAATGCGAAGGGGGGAAACCAGGGGATCCTCAACAAAGGGGACTAGTGTCAAGAGTGTATTAATGTGTCTTTATTGTCTTGAAAAAAGTCCTATTACATGAGGAAAGAGCCTATTTATAACCTCCCAACTAGGGTACATAAGATTACAACTCTACCCTTAGAAAGGTCCTATACCCATAGGGGCTGCAGGGTCTTCTCCTCTTCCTAGATGCAGCCTTCGGTTCACGGTGGACCTTCCTAGACCTGGTCCATCGCGATCGTGCTCCTGGTCCACTAGTGGTGGCCTTCTTCCTTCTTCCCCCCTCGCGGGGCAGGCCCGGAGTGAAGGCCCCCTGCTCCATGCAAGGTGGCACGAGGCGAGGGCCTTCGAGGATCCTTCGCTCCCAGGCATCTGCCATCCCCCTAACTGGGCTACCTTTGGTAGCCTCTCTGTGCCCTTCGCATGTGTGAAGGGGATGCATGGCACCCCATCCTAGGGCGGGGTAAGCCGTCGGCTCGATTCCCCTAGCGGTCTTCTTACACTCTTCAGCCCTTTGAAGGTGTATCAGGTACTATTCGGAGGCGTCGGAGTGTGTATGTGGACTGGTGCCCTCGAAGGCCTTCTTACGCCATTCGGCGCTCCGAAGGTGTACCTAGTACCCTTCGGAGGCGCTAGAGCATGTATGTGGACTGGCGCCCTCGTAGGCCTTCTTGGGGCCTTTGCCAAGTTGTTAGGGGCAGTGGGCCGCCCCTACGACAATGTTTATTGCGTCTGACTCGTGCACTTACCAGCTATGAAGTGCCAAGCAAAAAGATGACTATACATACCGTCACGGCGCCCTACGGGATTCCAGCAACGAACAGGCAGAACACGACGCATCTACGACTGCACGAAGCTAGATCATGGTGTGTGGTGTCCGAGCCCTTCTTTACTCTGTGTCTTTAATCTTAATTGGGGAAGTTTGTTATCATATCATGGGTTTTGCACTCAATTAATAAATTATTTTGTACAATATAAGATCTGTAGTCATAAGCTCTATGGTAAAGTTGTATTTTGGTATATTTTTCTTTTTATTTAGAGTAGTTTATACATATATCTCACTTAAAATGTATGTTGTAAGTTCTAACCTAAATATGGACAAGATCATTCTTCAAAGGCTACAAATTCTACCTTGTCTTAAGCACTTGAATAGTTATGCATTTGCATTAGTCTTTAGACTTGGCCCCCTTGAGATTTTGCTCAAGCTCCGCCACTGGACGCACGGCGGCGAGATCTAGGCGAGGAGGGAGAGGCAGCGGCCAGATCCAACCGAGGGGAGACGGCGACAAATCGAATCCGACGGTCGTGAGGACGACAGTGCTGGGTGGACAACGAAGGCGGTGCTAGGGATGCACGGCAACTGAATCTAGGCGAGGCGACACGGTGGCGACCGGATCTGACCGACCCGAGGACGACGGCACTGGGTCGGCAGTGAATTGGAACCGGTGGGAGGCGGATTCGAGTCGCTCTAGCGAGGGGAAGTAAGGGGAGAGAATGGGCGAGGACAAGGATGGGTTAATATTTGTCTGACATGTGGGGCAGGGGTGTATATGTAATAACTTTTCTATTTTTGGGGTTTCTTGTGTAATATTTCGGACTAAAGTACTAAATAGAAAGTAAGCAGGAGTTGAAATGGAAAAAAAACTAAAGGGCAGGAATGCAAAATTAATTATAGGGCCATTTAAAGCTACCATGCTGTCGTAGCATGGCACCTAGGGGTGCCTCGCACCCTAGAGTCGTCAGGAATACTGGTGTGCCATCAGGAATGCTGTAGTCAGGGATGCTGTACAAGTGTAAACGTAGTCTATATAGTGTGTTTTAGACAAATGTACCTAAAATGCCCCCTCTCTCTCTCTCGCCTATGGGGGCAAGAAGGTAAATATCCCTTCTTGCCCCCTATAAGTAAAGCCCCATGGGCATGTAACAAGGGGGGATTCCTCATTCTACACACATGAAGCAATACATACATACATGCTTGTCTTTAGCTTCTCCTCTCTAGTCCTTCTCCCAAGACAAAGGGTACGGGGTACCCTCCGTACCTACTATCTAGTCTTTTAGCTACGACAGTTGGCGCTGTCCGTGCGAACCAAACAAAATGCTACAAACATGAGGAGCTAAAGACACCTCCACACCAGCTGAAGCCCCCCTCCACACCCCCTTCGCATAAAAAACACCCTTCGGCCGAAGCCCCAAAGCACATCCTGAAGCCTGCCCCCACACCAAAAAAAAAAGAAAAAAAAACGGCCGAAGCCCCCGGTGACCCTTCGAAGCCCCCTTAAAGCACACTTCGGCCGCTCATCCAGGAGCTCCCCCACCCCTTCGCTCAAAACCCGAAGTCCCCCACCCACCACTTCACTCGGACCCGGACCATCCTCCGCGCGGGCGTCACCTTCACAGCAGTCTTCGTCCACCTAGAGGCCTCGTCGCCACCTCCACCTCCAGCCCGAAGGTCCTCCGGAGCGACACCTCAAGCTTCGCCCTCTAGAGCAACCGAGCGAGGCGCTGCCGGCCCCGCCTCTCCCGGAGAACACCCCTCCCGAAGCCGTCGCATTGGTCACCTCGCGTACGCCCCCGGCCCCGGTTCGCCCCGGCGTAAAGGCCTTGAGGAGCACCCCACCTCCGCCACCCTCGGCCCCTACGAGGCAACCTCAGAGCAACACGGAGGCTCCCCTCTGCCTCCGCCGCACACTCCGCCTCCGGCGTGAAGGCCTTTCGGAGCACCCCGCCTCCGCTGCTCCGCTGGGTCCGCTCGGGATGGACCCTCACCCTCCCCCTTCGTCGTCGACTCCGCCACCTTCAAATGCCGCAGGAAGCACCCTCGTCGCCAGCACCGGAGGCCCCCTGTGGCCCCCTCCGTCGCCGGCATCAACATCCTTAAAAGACCCCGCTCGTTGCACACAAGTGAGGCTCCGCAGCCCGGAGCCTCCTCCAGCCCCTTCGGCATCTCCGCCCGAAGCGACCTCCGCCGGAGCCCATTCGGGGAAGACCCTCGACCTTGGCGACTAGGGAGTCTCCCGCCATGAGGGCCTTGCCCCTGCGGATAGACATCTCAAATCGCGCTCCAACGCGCACCCCTAGTTGTTCCGGAGGCCCCGTCTCGGCGACTAGGCAGTCTCCCGTCGTGAGGGCCTCGCCCCGACAAAGAGACATCTCAAATCGTGCTCCAACGCGCACCCCTAGTCGTTCCAGAGGCCCCGCCTCGGCGACTAGGGAGTCTCACGCTGCGAGGGCCTCACCCTAGCGGAGAGACATCTCAAATCGCACTCCAACGCGCACCCCTAGTCATTCCGCAGGCCCCGCATCGGCGACTAGGGAGTCTCCCGCCACGAGGGCCTCGCCCCGGCGGAGAGACATCTCAAATCGTGCTCCAACGCGCACCCCTAGTCGTTCTGGAGGCCCCCGTCTTGGCGACTAGGGAGTCTCCCGCCGCGAGGGCCTCTCCCCAGAGGAGAGACATCTCAAATCGTGCTCCAACGCGCACCCCTAGTCATTCCTGAGGCCCCGCCTCGGCGACAAGGGAGTCTCCCGCCGCGAGGGCCTTGCCCCAGCGGAGAGACATCTCAAGTCGAGCTCCAACACGCAACCTTAGTCATTCTGGAGGCCCCACCTCGGCGACTAGGGAGTCTCCTGCCGCGAGGGCCTCGCCCCAGCAGAGAGACATCTCAAATCGTGCTCCAACATGCAGCCCTACATCTCAAATCGCGCTCCAACGCGCACCCCTAGTCATTCCGGAGGTCCCGCCTCGGTGACTAGGGAGTCTCCTGCCGCGAGGACCTCGCCCCGATGGAGAGATCTCATATCGCGCTCCAACGCGCACCCCTAGTCGTTCCGACGTTTCCGCCTCGGCGACTAGGGAGTCTCCCACCGTGAGGGCCTCACCCCAGCGGAGAGACATCTCAAATCGTGCTCCAACGCGCACCCCTAGTCATTCCGGAGGCCCTACCTCGGCGACTAGGGAGTATCCCGCCCCGAGGGCCTCGTCCCGGTGGAGAGACATCTCAAATTGCACTCCAACACGCACCCCTAGTCGTTCCGGAGGCCCTGCCTCGGCGACTAGGGAGTCTCCCACCGCGAGGGTCTCGCCTCGGCAAAGCGACATCTCAAATTGCGCTCCAACGCGCAACCCTAGTCGTTCTGGAGGCCCTGTGTTGGCGACTAGGGAGTCTCCGCCGTGAGGACCTCGCCCCAGCGGAGAGACATCTCAAATCACGCTCCAACGCGCACCCCTAGTCGTTCCAGAGGCCCTGCCTCAGCGACTAGGGAGTCTCCCGCCTTGAGGGCCTCGCCCCGGTGGACAGACATCTCAAATCGCGCTCCAACGCGCACCCCTAGTCGTTCCAGAGGCCCCGCCTCGGCAACTAGGGAGTCTCCCGCTGCGAGGGCCTCGCCCTGGAGGAGAGACATCTCAAATCACGCTCCAACGCGCACCCCTAGTCGTTTCGGAGGCCCCGCCTCGACGACTAAGCGATCTCCGCCATGAGGCCTCGCCCGGCGAGACACATCTCAAATCGCGCTCAACGCGCACCTAGTCGTGCAGAGGCCCGCCTCATTGACTAGGAGTCTCCCAGCGAGGGCCTCGCCGCGGCGGAGATCTCAAATCGCGCTCCAACGCGCACCCCTAGTCATTCCGGAGGCCCCACCTCGGTGACTAGGGAGTCTCCCGCCGCGAGGGCCTCTGCCGGGCGGAGAGACATCTCAAATCGCGCTCCAACACGCACCCGTAGTCATTTCGGAGGCCCCGCCTCAGCGACTAGGGAGTCTCCCGCCACGAGGGCCTCGCCCCGGCAGAGAGACATCTCAAATCGCACTCCAACGCGTAACCCTAGTCGTTCTTGAGGCCCTGCCTCGACGACTAGGGAGTCTCCCGCCCCGAGGGCCTCGCATCGGTGGAGAAACAAATCAAATCGTGCTCCAACGCGCACCCCTAGTCATTCCGGAGGCCCCGCCTCGGTGACTAGGGAGTCTCCCGCCGCGAGGGCCTCTGCCGGGTGGAGAGACATCTCAAATCGCTCTCCAACACGCACCCCTAGTTGTTCCGGAGGCCCCGCCTCAGCGACTAGGGAGTCTCCCGCCACGAGGGCCTCGCCCCAGCGGAGAGACATCTCAAATCGCACTCCAACGCGTAACCCTAGTCGTTCCGGAGGCCCCGCCTCGACGACTAGGGAGTCTCCCGCTCTGAGGGCCTCGCCTCGGTGGAGAAACATATCAAATCACGCTCCAACGCGCACTCCTAGTCGTTCCAGAGGCCCCAGCTCGGTGACTAGAGAGTCTCCCACTGCAAGGGCCTCGCCCCGGCGGAGAGATCTCATATCGCCCTCCAACGCGCACCCCTAGTCATTCCGGAGGCCCCGCCTCGGCGACTAGGGAGTCTCCCGCCGCGAGGGCCTCGTCCCGATGGAGAGATCTCATATCGCGCTCCAACGCGCACCCCTAGTCGTTTCGGAGGCCCCTCCTCGGGGACTAGGGAGTCTCTCGCCACGAGGGCCTCGCCCCGGTGGAGAGACATCTCAAATCGTGCTCCAATGCGCACCCTAGTCGTTTCGGAGGCCTCGCCTTGGCGACTAGGGAGTCTCCCACCACGAGGACCTCGCCCCGGCAGAGAGACATCTCAAATCGCGCTCCAACGTACACCCCTAGTCGTTCCGGAGGCCCTTCCTCGGCGACTAGGGAGTCCCCCGCCGCGAGGGCCTCGCCCCAGCGGAGAGACATCTGAAATCGCACTCCAACGCGCACCCCTAGTTGTTCTAGAGGTCCCGCCTCAGCTACTAGGGAGTCTCCCGCCACGAGGGCCTCGCCCCGACGGAGAGACATATCAAATCACGCTCCAGCGTGCACCCCTAGTCGTTCCGGAGGCCTCACCTCGGCGACTAGGGAGTCTCCCGCTACGAGGGCCTCGCCCCGGCGGAGAGACATCTCAAATCACGCTCCAGCACACACCCCTAGTCGTTCCGGAGGCCCCACCTTGGCGACTAGGGAGTCTCCCGCCACGAGGGCCTCGCCCCAGTGGAGAGATCTGATATCGCGCCTAGTGCGCAACCCTACTCGCGAACAACGGCTTGGTCAGCAAAGGTCAGGCGGCACTTAGAAGCTAGCCTAGCTAGGAATGATTGCTGCTAGTGGTAGGGAGGGCGAACGGGTTCAAACAATTCGTTGGATCAGAGCCCGGCGCGTACGCACCCATGCGTTCCTCTCTGGGCTCTCAAACAAGCCCAAGCAAAGAAAGATGGGGGATGGTGATCGGCTTCGCCTCCCCCTCGATAGCTTCTGGGCTCTCAAACGAGCCCAAGCAAAGGAAGTTGGGGGACGGCGATCGGCTTCGCCTCCCCTCGCTAGCTTCTGGGCTCTCAAACGAGCCCAAGCAAAGAAAGATGGGGGACGGCGATCGGCTTTGCCTCCCTATCGATAGCGTCTGGGCTCTGAAACGAGCTGAAGCAAAGAAAGTTGGGGGACAGCGATCGGCTTCGCCTCCCCCTCGCTAGCCTCTAGGCTCTCAAATGAGCCCAAGCAAAGAAATTTGGGAGATGGCGATCGGCTTTGCCTCCCCCTCGCTAGCTTCTGGGCTCTAAAACAAGCCCAAGCAAAGAAAGTTGGGGGACGGCGATCGGCTTCGCCTCCCCCTCGATAGAGTCTGGGCTCTCAAACGTGCACAAGCAAAGAAAGTTGGGGGGACAGCGATCGGCTTTGCCTCCCCCTCGCTAGCCTCTGGGTTCTCAAACGAGCCCAAGCAAAGAAAGTTGGGGGACGGAGATCGGCTTCGCCTCCCCCTCGTTAGCCTCCGGGCTCTCAAACAAGCCCAAGGAAAGAAAGTTGGGGGATGACGATTGGCTTCGCCTCCCCCTCGCCAGCTTCTGGGCTCTCAAACGAGCCCAAGCAAAGAAAGATGGGGGACGGTGATCAACTTCGCCTCCCCCTCGATAGCGTCTGGGCTCTCAAATAAGCCCAAGCAAAGAAAGCTGGGGGATGGCGATTGGCTTCGCCTCCCCCTCGCTAGCTTCTAGGCTCTCAAACGAGCCTAAGCAAAGAAAGTTGGGGGACGGCGATCGGCTTCGCCTCCCCCTCGCTAGCCTCTGGGCTCTTGAACGAGCCCAAGTAAAGAAAGTTGGGGGACGACGATCGGCTTTGCCTCCCCCTTGCTAGCTTCTGGGCTCTCAAACATGCCCAAGCAAAGAAAGTTGGGGGACGGCGATCGGCTTCGCGTCCCCCTCGCTAGCCTCTGGGCTCTCAAATGAGCCCAAGCAAAGAAATATGGGGGACAACGATCGGCTTCGCCTCCTCTTCGATAGCTTCTAGGCTCTCAAACGAGCCCAAGCAAAGGAAGTTGGGGGACGGCGACCTCGAACGAGTCCGGCGGTAACTCCTCGGGCAAGCGGGCAATAACCCTTCGCACCCCTCCAAGTCACGAGGACGCTTGACCAGGAGCGGCCAAAGGGGGGGGGGACGGTACTAGGTCCCCAACAGGAGTATTTCAAATAGTCACACCAAATAAATAATCAAAATTTGAAGGTAGCAGCGACTGCCATGACGTGCATGCTCCGCCACTATGCGCCGCCCTCCTTGAGGCCCATGCCTCAGTGGGGCGGCTCCGCTCCAGCTTCGCCCGCCACCTGCCTCGAGGCCCATGCCTCGGTAGGGCGAATCCACTCCGACTTCGCCCGTCGCTCGCCTCGAGGCCCATGCCTCGGTGGGGCGGCTCCGGTCTGGCTTCGCCGGTCGCACATCTCAAGGCTATAGCCTCATCAGGACGGCCCAGACATGGATCTCCCTCCGGCACACCCTCGGCGCCCCGCCACCGGCCGCCTCCAGAGCCCCCTCAGCGCTCCGCCTTCGGTCGATTCCGGGGCCCCTTCGCCGGTTCACCTACGTCTCCCAGAGTATCCCGACTCTCGAGGGGCCGGGGGCGACAGGATTGCGTCCGCTCGCCCCTCGAGATCACGGGATCTGTCCTCGCGACCTCAGCCGACGCAAACAAGGGAGTTGTCATAGAAGGGCACCTAGGGGTTCCCCGCACCCTAGAGTCGTCAAGAATACCGGTGTGCCGTCAGGGATGCTGTAGTCAGGGATGCTGTACAGGTGTAAACCTAGTCTGTATAGTGTGTTTTAGGCAAATGTACCTAAAATGCCCTCTCTCTCTCTCTCTCTCTCTCTCGCCTATGGGGACAAGAAGGTAAATGTCCCTTCTTGCCCACTATAAGTAAAGCCCCATGGTCATGTTACAAGGGGGGATTCCTCATTCTACACACATGAAGCAAGACATATATACATGCTTGTCTTTAGCTTCTCCTCTCCGGTTCTTCTCCCAAGACAAAGGGTACGGGGTACCCTCCGTACCCACTGTCTAGTCTTTTAGCTACGACACATGCATTAGGTGAGTGAGAGTTTAGATAAAATAAATCATATAAGACCTCATTACCTTTAGACCTTTGGTTAGACCCTTTTTAAATCATGACATGTGGACATACAAAGGGATGATTGATTTATGTTGCCATGTGTCATGAAATCTGAAGGGTCTAGTATGGGTATAGTGTCCTGAGAGACTTGTGTCTAGTCTAGGTGAAGAACGAGACCACCAGTTGAGGTGAAGAATGAGACCACCAGTTGAGGCCACTCTCATTGTACATGCCGTCAAACAAAACTGCAGGCGCGTCGGCTATACAGAGGACGCTTGCTCTGAAGTCTGAACCTTACCAAAAAGCAAGTTCTGGACCACCATGTCAAGCCTTTTACATTGCATCCATCTAGGAAGAGAGTTGCTTATATTTTTCAATTGACACACATCACAGTACTAAGAACTGAAGTGTCATAAGCTCGATCTCGAGACCGTAGATTGTAGCTGTGTTCGACCAGAGGTCGCCCAGGGCGATGGTCACGATCGGTTGGTCGATCCGTCATGACGTACAAAGAAGAAGACGTGAGAAGACAATGCCAGAAGCAGAGTTGGAGACAACAGACTTGAAGATAGAAGAATTGAGTTGGAAAATATATATCTTGTATATCCCTTGGATTACAATGTATAATTCTTATATAGCAATGCTAGCTAGTCTATTGCTACAAATAAAAAGGAAATAAAGAGATCGGATAACATCTCCGATTACAACTCTGAATGTACGTTTCTGATTACAACTATTATTTAGTTACATCTTTGGAATCTGTCGTCGTATCGTCACAGGAAACCGAAACTAGCTCCTTTCCTGCCGAGTCAACTGATTTGTTTGTGAAGCTAGCTGCGCCATGCAATCCAGTTGGATTGGTCCTCAATCAGTGATGCCTTCGTACACAGGTACACCCCCACATGACATCTTCCTCGTCCTGAGGAAGCAATTTGTCCTCAAGCTGGAACGAAGGATAGTGTTCCCTAAAACGTTGCATATCTTCCCAAGACGTATCTGCAGCAGACAAGCCTTCCCAACGCACCAGCACTTGCCACACTCCTCGAGCGTTATGAGCGCGCACTACTTCAAGAGGTGTTGGACTAACCTTTCCACGATACAAAGCTGGCAATGGTGGGGGAGCTTGCGGAGGAGTCCCGATAAAAGGCTTCAAAAGACCGACGTGAAAAACATCGTGAACCTTTGTTTTAGGCGGCAATCTGAGCCGATACGAGACTTCACCAATTTACTCAACTATCTGATATGGACCATAAAACTTTGGTGCCAATTTCCCAGAGGATTGTGCTGCCAATGATGCAATCTTGCGGTGCTGAATTCGTAACCACACCCATTGATCTATGTCCAACTACAGACCGCGATGACGAGCATCATGAAAATGCTTGTAATGCTACTATGCTTGGAGTAAGCGATCCCGAATATCATGAACAATACATCGCATTCTTTTAATAGCCTATCCACAGCTATCACTTTAGCACTGTCTGGCTCATAACGACGAAGAGATGGTGGATCTCTCCCATATACTACCTTAAAAGGAGTATCCTTAAGTGAAGTATGAAACGATGAATTGTAACAATACTCAGCCCAAGGAAGCCATTGTAACCATTGATGGGGTTGGTCCCCAGTCAAGCATCTCAAATACATGGTGATCACTTGGTTTATTACTTCGATTTGACCATCCGATTGAGGATGAAAAGCAGAACTCTGGTTTAATTGTACGCCCGACAGGCAAAATGCTTCCTCCCAAAACTTGTAAAAATTGGATCCCGATCACTTAATATGGATGAAGGGATACCATGTAAACATACAATCCCTTCAAAAAAATGCGCGAGCAACCGAGCTTGCGGTGTATGGGTGAGCCAATGCAATAAAATGTGCATATTTTGAAAACCTATCAAGAATCGACAAAACAACTGTTTTGCCGTTAACTTTGGGAAATCCTTCAATGAAGTCCATGGTTGCAAAAGACCTGTCGGATGTAAATGGCTACTCTTATTCTGTTGACAGACTGAGCAAGCTTGCACATATTGATGAACCAATCGGCGAGCATGTGGAACAAAAAAAATCAGCACGAAGCCTGTGTAATGTTTTCTGTACTCCTTCATGTCCCAATGTATGCACAGCCGCAAGGATGGTGGAGGCATTTGGCGGTGATTCAAGGACATACACACATCCTTTATACGTGATTAACCCATCCACATAGTTCCAATCAGACCCGGTCATGCCATTATTAATGTTGTCACGCAATGTGAGTAATTCTGTTGAATCCACTATCTCGGCTCGCAACTTCTGAATGAGTTCAAAACTGTTGGTCGAAATTGCACAAACCGGCCCTTCATCTGATTCACGCCTTTATAATGCATCCGCCACGATATTTTGTCAGCCTGGCCGATACTCCACACGGAATGTGTAACCCAACAATTTACTAACCCACCTATGTTGAGGTATTGTAGCCAATTGTTGGCCCAATAAAAAATTCAAACTGTAATGATCTGTTCTTACCAAGAATGTTTGAGCCCACAAGTATGGACGTCAATGCCTAATCGCCTGAACCAATCTAATGAGCTTTTGTTCATAAGCCGCCAGTTGTTCATGACGAAGAGCCATTGGCCTACTAAAGAATGCAATTGGTCCTATACCCTGATGTAACACTGCTCCAATTTCGATGCCTGAAGCATCACATTCCACAATGAAATCTTTGTGAAAATCTGGTAATTGAAGAACGGGTGCGAATGACAAAGCCTATTTTAAGAGATCAAATGCACTTGATGCCGCTGGTGACCATAGAAAATTCTCTTTCTTTAATAACTTGGTGAGCGGCGTGGCCAAAATGCCATAATCTTTGATAAACCAATGATAATACCCAGCCAATCCTAAAAATCCTCGCAAAGCTCGCACTGATCGTGGAACAGGCCATTCTTGTACCGCGAGCACCTTTTGTTTATCCATAGCAACTCCAGAACTAGTAATCACATGCCCCAAATATGCTATGGAGGAAGTGCCAAACAAACACTTGGATCTTTTAAGAAAAAATTGGGGTTCCTAGTGTACCTGGAATACTGTGCGAAGATGTCGAAGATGTTCTGACCAGGATGTATTATATATTAGAATGTCATCAAAGAACACGAGCACAAAGCATCTCAGATATGGTTGAAGGACTGCATTCATCAATGCTTGAAATGTAGCCGGCGCATTTGTGAGTCCAAATGGCATTACTAAAAATTCAAAGAGTCCTTGATGTGTTCTGAAAGTTGTTTTCTCAATATCTTGTGATGCATCCGGACCTGGTGATAATCACATCGTAAACCAATTTAGTGAAGAATTTGGCATTCTTGAGTTCGTCCAAAAGTTCTTCGACCACAGGTATCGGAAATTTATCCTTGATGGTTTTAGCATTCAATGCCATATAATCCACACAGAATCGCCACGGTCTATCTTGTTTTTTTACCAACAAAATTGGTGTTGAAAATGATGAAGAACTCGGGCGAATAATACCCTTCTGAAGCATCTCCTTACATTGGTTCTCAAGCTCTTCTTTCTGTGCATGAGTATAGCGATATGGTCTGACCACAATTGGGGAAGCGTCAGGCAGAAGATGGATGTGATGGTCCAACGACCGTGGTGGCGGCAATCCTTGCGATTCTATGAACAATATTTTGAACTCCTCTAACAATTCTTGCAATAAATCTGGTTCATCTGATTGTAAGGCCAGGAGAGTGTGCCCTGTGGATGGTATGCCATGCCAAATAATTTGCCGATCATGGTGCCAAAAAGACAGAGTTGATCGTTGGAAATCCCAAAGGATAGGACCCAATGTACTCAACCATTACACCCATAATACCATATCAAAGCCAGCTAGCGGAATTGAATAACAATCCAAAGTATAAACCTCGTGATTGATGCGCACTGGTAGATTTGGACAGAGTCCTATGCTGGACAAACTATCACCATTGGCGACTGCCACTCTCAGGCCATGTTGAGGCTGTAAGTGCAGTTCTGCACGTTGGGTAGCGTTCTCATTGATAAAATTATGAGTAGAGTCGGAGTCCAATAGTGCAATGAATTGAGTTGATCCCACCCAAATAGACAGCTTCATCGTTTGTGTAGAGCGAGGTTGAATCCCAGACAGCACGTGTAGTGATATAGCTGGTTCTGGTTCATCCAGGCAGTTGTCTTTTGGGAGAACATCAGAGTCATCGGGTCGTACTTCCAGGAGAAATAAGCGTTTGCAGCGATGACTAGGCACAAACTTCTCGTCGCAATTGAAGCAAAGACCTTGTCCTCGGCGTCCAGCCATTTGCGCTGTAGTTTGCGGGGCAAAACAACTGGAGTAAGAGTTGTTGTGTGGTCGGAGCTAGGTACTGTAGCTGGTAATGCGAAACGTGCCTGTGTGAGTTGGCGTGGACTGCTGATGCTTTGGTGTGCTCTGGGTAGACTACTTTTCGCCCGACCGGAACAGATTGGAGGCGACCTGGTGACGCTTCTCATACGCCTGAGTCAACGCCATAGCTAACTGCAAACTGTCGGGGTTCTGGAGTTTCACATCTGTGCGGACAGGCTCCATGAGGCCGGAAGTAAATAGTTGAACATGTTGTGCTGGTGTTAACGAATCCGCTCGACACACGAGGTTCACAAACCGCTCTTGATAGTCATCAACGGTACCGACTGCCTGAAGTTTAGCAAGTTCCCCCCAAAAAAATATTGCGAATTGGCGGACCAAATCTGAGATTGCAATAGTTTTTTAACACTCTCTAGGATGGCACTCCCTTGTTACGCTCTAACTGAAAAAACCACTGTCGTGCGGCGCCGAGCAAATGATATGAAGCAAGCCATACCTTGTCTTGTTCTAGCATTTGTTGACCTCTAAAGAATTGCTCACATCAGCTAAGCCATCCCAAGAGATCATCATTGCCGTCAAAGGTAGGAAAAGACAATTTGTGATTACGCACGCCAAGATTGCCACCAATTGATGAATTCGATTGATAATTGGGTGCGTGGGTCGGCAATACACCGGCTGGAGCAGGCAGCAACCCATCACCGGATTGCATCGGTCTCCTTTCCAATGTCCCGACACGATCCGTGAGGCCTGCAACTTCTGCTGTAATTTCTGTTTTGAGTTCCTCCATCTTGAACATCATGGCTGCCATGAGCTCGACGATCTGTTGCGTCAACACCGTCATCTCTGATGATCCAGTCGTAGGCTCTGATACCAAAATGTCACAAGCTCGATCTCAAGACAGTAGATTGTAGCTGTGTTCGGCCAAAGGTCGCCCAGGGCGATGGTCGCGATCGGTTGGTCAATCCATTATGACGTACAGAGATGAAGACATGAGAAGACGCCAGAAGCAGAGTTGGAGACAACAGACTTGAAAACAGACTTGAAGATAGAATAATTGAGTTGGAAGATATATTTCTTATAGATCCCTTGAATTACAATGTATAATTCTTATATAGCAATGCTAGCTAGTCTATTGCTGGAAACAAAAAGGAAATAAAGAGATCGGATAACATCTCCGACTACAACTCTGAATGTACGTTTCTTATTACAACTATTATTTAGTTACATCTTTGGAATCTGTCGCCGTATCGTCACAGGAACCGAAACCAGCTCCTTTCCTGCCGAGTCAACCGATTTGTTTGTGAAGCTAGCTACGCCATGCAATCCAGTCGGATTGGTCCTCAATCTGTGACGCCTTCGTACATAGGTACGCCCCCACATGACAGAAGATTGTAGATCAGCACCAAAATAATAACAATAATAATAACTTTAGGCTACTTGGCTGACGGCAAAACCATCTTTACAGAATGGACAGACATCCATGCAGCGCCGAATAAAAAACCCGGTAATTTTCAGCCTAAGTTCATGAGCTCAGCTTTGGCTACAGGATCCCATGCAACTATGCTAAATTCCAGTGACTTCTACCGAGACAAGTCAGTTGGAGGGTTAACACATCATATATTCACAAATTCTGGGTAGTAGCCTAGACTAGGAGGGGAAAATGAAGGGCAGGCAGGATTGAACACAGGGGCAGCTCGGAAGAAGACATGCCAGTGCTGGGGACCTATCAGCAGCAAGGAACCTGCGATAAGATCAACAAGTTAATCTCATTCCACAGTTACAGTGCTACTTTGGTTCTGGTAAATCCATTTAAAATGAATAAGTATATATGTTGCATATACGTCCTTCTAACAGTAACTGTTCTGATATCGAAGAGCTGTTAACAATTTCTGTCAGAAGAAACAAAATTCAGTTCTATGTTACAGTTTTCAGGTTGGAAACAAATCCATTTCCTTAATGATGAAAAAAGAACAGAAAAGACATAAGTAAAGATTTTCCTTCAGCGTTCCAATCGAAGTAACATGCCGTAATTTATAATCAGGAAAACAAAGTTAGTTCATGAGTCAACCCTCCGAAAGTTTGAAAAAAGTTTCCCAAGTACCTCAAGAGTCGTAAATCCTAATCATGTATTGGATGTCTTGCCGACACATAGGGCACAATGGTTCAGGTTCCCTTTCGACCCTTAATGCGCAGGTGCAACAGCAGAAAAGATGCCCACAAGGAATAAAAGCAGCATTCCTTCTCCTCCTTAAGCATATAGCACATAATTGCCCATCTCCTATTTCACCAGACTCGTCATCACTAGATCCATCTTCTCTAATATCATCATTAGCCTGACGAAACAATTCTTGAGCTTGCCTTGCCAACCTCCGCTCTTTGAGCCTCTCCCGGCACCTGCATCATTACAAACATCAAACTGTCCGCAACACACAACGCTACAAAAAGTGGAATAGCTCAGAAGGATCCATAGCGAGCTAAAACAAAGTATCTAGTTGTAAATTATACCCTGAACTAATCAAGGGTCAATCAATAAAATCTTTAGCAATGGTGATTGGTGAAAATGCCACAGTTTAGTTCAAGACAAGCAAATTTCAGCTATAAATTTCAGTCCATCGGTTTATTCCACAAGTTACAGACAGATACCTGTAAATGGCATAGCCAAGTAAGCTAACTGACATGGTTCCAAGAACAACACTAGCCCAAAAGAATGTTTTAGCACGTGAAGCCAGCTCAGCTTCCATCTCATCCTTGGTCAGCTCAGACCTGAGTAAAGGCAAACCATTATATAAATGCTATGGAACTGCACCAAAAGAATGCCTTAATATGCATGTCCCCCTTCCTTATTCACGAGGAATATCTTAGCCATATAAACTATGGATGTTCTAGAGTCCTGGTGCCTGGCACTGGTAAAAAAGAAAGAATATGGAAACATGTGGTCAAATAATACTCTTACAAGAAAAAAGGGATCTCTGGGCACGAACTGATCTCAACACTTCCTTTATTCGCTCGACACAATCCTACTGCTGTAATCTCCTTTCCAATAGGAAGTATCTTTTCCTCATCCAATAATGCAATCTACAAATAAATCAAATAGCTCAAGAAAGATATCCCTGTTTTGATTATTTCATAGAATAAATATCTGTTTCAACGTAGAAACCAAAACTTACAGGGTAGCCATTGCCAATAATAGTCTGAAACAATGTGTAAGAAGTTGGCTCAACTGGGACAAGTTTATGATAGACAGTTGTAAGAGGTAATGGTTGAGTTGCCCCATCTAACTTCACATGTACCATTCCAGTTGAGTTCCCGGACCCAGAATCCACAAGAACAAATGGAACCTTGCAAAAGGAAAAGTATGGTAAAAGTTTGGGGTACAAATGATTCTGTAATGACACAGTGTAAGAAGTATAGATAGTATACCCATCTAAATGATGTTGTAATTTGCTCTTTCAATGATTTAAAAAAGAGAGCATGCAGATCAAAGGTCCATCCAAAGATGCCTCTCCACTCGTTGAACAAGCACTACATTAAGTATGAGATCGCAAAACACCAGTTAGACATCTTTACAGGGAGAGTAACAGATACACAACTATGTTAAAAGCACAAAGGCAAAGTTTGGGGGTGTAAAAGTGCTATTCTATTTTTCATTCATAGGCATCTACTGTGATAACAAAAAAGGGGAAACTTGCAAATTTATTCCACATATATCTTTGAATCCATGAAGATTCTAAAACTATCAATAAGTAATATACCCCTTACTTGAGGTGAATAACAACCATGTACAAAGATGTGTCCAGATTCCAGAAGTAACTTTGCACCACAGTTTTAAGCCATTGGAACATTCTATAGCTTACATCTAAATCAGTAACTGGTGGAATCTAACACATTGTTCTAAGACACTGTTACTACAGAGACCCAGCAGAAATTCAGAACTGAATCCCAGTTATCGGATTCCACTGCAACAACAGATAACAACGTTATATGCTACTCTATATAAAGGCATTGTGTTCCTCAGTGTAAATATGAAGGTGTTTAAGCAAAGTTCAAAATCCTAACAAGTTGATAACCCAGGATCATCACAATTGGCTTGCCATGCTTTTGATATTTTCCCAAGTTCACTTAAGAATCTAGAACAATCTCTTATGACTACAACATCATAATGGATACCATCAAAAGTCAAAAGCGGCTGCATTGCAACATTATTGTGTGTCAATTTTCCTGAGATTTTAGTATTTTACAACAACACTCTCATAAGGGCCTAAATCCATGAAAGGGTTACAGAAGGCTGGTTCTGTAGCTTGTAGACCTTTTGCCTGTTTGGAAAAAAAAAAGCTTGTAGACCTCTTGCAACTGGAGAATTCAACAATCAGCATTAACAATCTAATTCCCAATTCGATAGAAGCCCAAAGCTATTTTACATATATTAAGAATCAATATTCTCAAAGCTTTCAGAACAATCTTCGAACCTCAGAAATTTGAACGCAAGAATAACCTGACTGGAAATCCTAAAAAATTAGCATCTACTTCTCCAAACTATCCAATTCTGCATAAGGAAATCGCAAGACTCGATACTATTTACCTTCCTACTCCTAGAAACTACACGTAAAATTTAATCATAGCTAATAGGACAGCGTTAAGCATGGAAATTCTTTCTACAACAATTTGAGACATCCATCTAATTAGCACAGCAGCGCATAAAGCTAAACAAAAAGCTCCACAACTGCTCCAATGCCCAAACCTGTTACCTGCCTTTTAGCTACTGCTTAATCGGAACCTTAACATTCGCATATTATCCCACCGCCATGAGAACCGTCATTAAGCACCCAACCCTTGAGGGCTTAAGATTAAAAATTATATCCGTGCCTAAGCAACCTTATGGCTCTAGCACAAACCCTAGCTCTGAGCGAGGGATATAAGAGATGAATCTTCAGCGTGAGACGGTGTGCGACTCACCGTCTGGGTGTGCTTGGCGACGACGCAGTGCTCGCCGGAGCCTGGGGGGACGAGGAACTTGCCTCGGGGGGCTGCCCGGACGAGGCCCCGCACCGCCGCGAGGCGCGATTCGCCGTCTTCGCCTGCGAGGAGGGATCGGAGGTCAGGGAGGTCGACCGCCGGCGAGGCGGCGATGCGCCGGAGCGCCCCAGAGGCGGAAAGGTACTTGACCCACGACGCGACGGCGAGCGCCGCCGTGCCGAGGCCGAGAACCGCCCCGTCCAGCGCCGCGGCGGCGCGCGCGAGCGCCAGAGCCGTCTCGCGGTCCCGCGCCGACATGGTTGGGTCGCCGCCGGCGATGCGGTGCCGACCTTGCCTTCGTCTGTGCGTGCGGGGGCGTTTCGGGTTCGAACCGGAGATACCTATGCGTGCTCGTCTGTGATAATCACACGGAGTGAATATAAGAGTCCACGTCATCTATTGCTAAGGGGTTATCACACCAATATTTAGGTGATATAGAAGGGAGAAGATGTGGAGAGAAGATGAGATTATTTCTAGATAAAAAAAACTAGCAAATTATTAATACTAAGACACAAGAAATAACCAAATACTCTATTGGAGACTTACTTGTTACCTAAAAACGTATTTTGTAGGTCCTATTATCTTAAAGCAAAATATACATCAGATTATTTGTGTAACTCGATTTCATTATTGATATGATAAATGAGCTAAAACATGTAGGCCACAAAGTTGTACTTCATTATTGATAATCAAGAATCATGCACACTTGTAGCAATTAAAGTCTTAGACACAAGCTCAAGAAATAATCTATTGGAAAATTTATTTCTTTTTATTAGATTGAGCACTCTCTCTTTTTTTAGTAACAAGCTAAAAAACAAACTATTGTAGATACTCTAAGGCCCTGTTTGGTAGAGCTCCAGTTTCTCATTTTCCATATTTTGCTCCTGATTCTTTGAGAATCCACTTTTCTGAGAATCTGAAGTTGTCTATTGAAAGTGTTTGGCTGATAGGTTGACTCCAAAAACTATACGAGAGAGGATTAGAGGCAAATAGACCATGTTACCCCCTGGTTGTAATACTTCAATTGTATTTGTGTCTTTTTCTTATATATTTGTACACAAATTATAGAAATTTCCCCAAAAAATTTTAGACCATATGAATGTATATACGTTGTATTTGTACATAATGCCAGGTTACATTGCATTTACACTTTATGATGAAGTACAACTGTTGGCAAATAACGAATTAACGCACAACTATTGATCGTGTATAAGCAAATTTTGTACTGTTCACGCTGCGATAGATGAAGCTGAAGATATTGCATTCATATCGTATAAGTGTTCAAATGATAATTAAATGCTATTATGTACAAGTATTGAAATGTTAAATGAGTGATAACAAAAAACCACAAAATATCACAAGTAGTGTGTCTATCATCCTGATTGAGCAATTGCACTTGCAAGGTCATCACGGAAACTATCCATGGATGAAGTACTCGTTTACGACATTGATGCATCCGATGCATCCTGAGAAATGACATATTTGGCATATCTTGATGGCATTGTGGGCACAAAATTAGGATCCCGATCGAACATACGAAAATGCATGTCCGGTGAAGCATGTTCACGTATGAAGTTGTGGATTCCCATGGTTGCTGCAACAATCATCTTTTGCTTGGACATGTGAAAGCTCGGCATCTTAAGAAGAATTCTCCATTCAACTTCCATACATCAAAGGAGCTCTCAATTACGTTGTGAACACTCGAGTGCAAATGGTTGAATTTCTCTTTCTCACCACTAGTAGCAACACCTCTCCGAAATTCTAGAACATGGTACCTTTGCCCCTTGTATGGCGCTAAGTACCCAGGCCTATTCGGATAACCGGCATCGATAAGATAATATTTCCCTACAACATAAGAAGGAAAAATCATGTATATCAACATCCAATACATGAACAAAGAAAATTACCATGTTGATGATGTGGAAAGACTTCCCTGTCTACATCCAATGCACGATAAAGAACACTAGTATCGTGCATAGCTCCTAGTTGTGCAATAGATGCGTATGCGAAGCACATGTTAAAATCACATACCACCATGACATTCTGTGTTGCACTTCCTGATCTACAAATATATCTAATTAGATCTTCTAGAGCAACAGTTGCAAGAATGTGTGTACCATCGATAGCTCCAATACAGTCTTTGAAATGTGGCCACATCCTTCGATCATTTCTAATTCTACTGTGAACCGTAGAGAAGTTTGGATCCTTTAGCCTCACGAAATCTTTAGACATTCTGACCACACACTGCAAAACCTCGTCAAACTTCCTGCTAATTGTCTTACTAGAATGCTTGAACTGATTCTGCGCTCTTCGGTTAGATTCACAGCCACCACATATGTACAGGAAAAGAGCTAGTGCTTCAGTTGAACTTGTATGCGTAGTTGATTTCAAGTCATATCTACTCACTAAAAGATCATGTAGACTGTGAAAGATCGTAGCATTCATACGAAACATGTGGTAGCTTTCTCTCGGAGTGGTCAAAGTTTCTCTCACCCAACCCATTCCACTAAGCCGTGAAGTCCTTGGCTCATTCTTCTCCAAATAGGATGAGTAATAATTCTCCACAATAATTACAGTAGCAGCGAGGTGACTTGACATGTCTTGCCATAGACGCATCATCTGCACGTCACACTCATGTTCCTCATCTGATATATTACTCCCTTCACTATCGCTTTCACAAGACAACATTTGTACATGAACATACAAAAACACAACAATATAAATGGCATTTTAAACATACATGAGTACGTATTAGGTCCAAATGACAATATATATCTAGTGAAAAAAATGTCTTATAATCCAAAAAAAGGTCTTACAGCCAAAATAGAAATAAAGAATAATAAAGGTGAATACAAGACAAACTACTTGTAGGAATATCTCCAGAATCATCCTAATGTTACAATCAAAATTCTATTTGCCATACTTGGCATTGTACTTCCTTTTGAGCTATTCAAATCATGCTTCACTATTGCGCAAGGTCATAAACATTTCCCCTTGCTCCTTCTTTAAGAAAATTTCAGATGCAATGAAGTGCTCATTACTCCCATTAATAGCACCACACTCTTCAACTGATTCCATTACATCCTTGATGCTACACACCAAGTTTTCCTCTCTTTTCTATGCAAACGCTTCAAAAGATGTATGCGACTTCTCATTCAACTCAAGAATTCTTCTCAAATGATCTTGCATGACCACAGGCCCACTCTTTGGTTTCTTCCCCTTATCATTGCTAGAGCCGCAAGGTCTCTTCCCTTTCCTACCAATTGGTGATTCATCTTCACGATCACTATTATATTTGTCATTATTGTCATCTTCAAGCTCTTCAATATCAACAACTGTCGAAGCACGCACATGACTTTTAGGCAATGTTCCCATTGCAGGAGACCAATGGTCTTCACCGGTGTTGCGAATGTCATCAAACATCTTGGACAATAACTCCTCATTTTGAAGTCCAGCCTTCTCAAAGTTGGAACATCATTTATATTCATGCCAATGCCAAATGCTACACGTTAAACCTTCACTAATAATAGAGCTAGGAATGTACATTATTCCTTTAATGAGGAATGACTTACTTTTTAAAAAATTTCTTCCACCGTTCAGGGGTGGCCTTTATTGTCTTCTTTTCATGATCCTATCCTAAGCATGTCTCCTTTGTCCTCAATTTTCTCCAAATGTTGTAATCGTTCTTTAATTTATCCCATTTGTTCTTCATTTGCATCTTTTTGTACTGCAGCCCAGTCTTCTCTGCAAAATTTTCAATTGCCAAGGTAATACCCTAGGTTATTCAAATGAGTATCCGAGCGATTGCCTGCCCCTACTTGTTCAACAAACAATTCACACACTATCCTAGTGTTCTCGTCGTTCCACTCAGCGTTATCAGCCATCTGTATTTCCCCCATTAATTAGCTAATTCATCGTCAGGCAGCACAACCATTCATGAATATTCTCAATTTGCTCGGAAAAAAAATCACCTAATGTGATGGCATAAGCATACAACTACTGTCAAAATACTTAACCATTAAGATAGATCACACCTACAACATACTTAATCATGCAAAAAACTACACATAAATTTGCAATTACATAATCATAGGTTCAGCGAATTTGAGTATCAAAAAATGAAGGGACAACCAATGAACCGATGAACAAAAACTGGAACATAGTCATTCTGGTAATGAGGAACAAGGCACTAGACAGTTGCCAAAGGCTGAAGGGCTCTTTTAGCTATAGTGATCTGAACTATTACATCAACCCCCGTGACTACCACCATTCATACACATGCAGCGAAGGGTGCATTTGGAAGTATACACATGCAGCGAAATTAATCAAGCGTGAACACCTAGTACTAAAAAAATCTTTCGTATGCACTAGTCAATGTACTCAGGTATTAGATGCCTAATATTTAGCCATGAACAAAACTATTTTTATCCCAAGAAAAAAAGCATAGAAACCACAGAACAACTCAAGCCATGGCAACAATGTACAAATGGATGTCAGAACACAGACTCACAGGATCACTTCTGAATGCAAAGTAACTTCTTAGATGAAACGCAATAACTCTGAACTTTCGAGTGTATTTCAGAGGTACAGAGGAAAACAAAACCAGAGAACTAGAAATCCAAGTTTTCCAATTTGCGCCACATCAGGGTGATATGACTTTTCTGGTTTTTCTCCTTTTTATAGGTTTTCTCAAAGTATTACAATCCGAGTTTCAAAACTGGTTCTAAACCGATTGAAACTCAACTCGACACTACACTCGATCGCTCTGATGTCGAAAACAAAACAATTGGAAGTTCAGAACAATATGACTTGCAGTTTTGAACTTTCGTGACAGAGACAATAGCTAACAAAGCTATCCTAAAAATAGAAACAAAACTAATATGAAAAACAAGTTTAAACTAATAATGGATCCATAGAACAATTACACATCTGACATCGCATCCAAGCATTAATCAAACAAAGAAGAAGAAGAAGGGCGGCGGCACGATAAGAGCGACGCGAGAAAAAAAAAAACGCGGTGTGAGTTTGAGGGCCTAAGCGGGGCAATGGTCGAGGCGGCGACGTTGATTGGGCTTGAGGGTGGTGGCTGAGAAGAAGAAGAAGCGTGGCGTGATAAAGCGGGCCACGACGGAGTTTGAGGGCTGGTGGGGCAATGGTGAGGCGGCGACCGTGATAAGGGTGACGACGGTAGCCGAGAAGAAGGTATGAGGATGGCGGCGGCCTGGGTTTTCATGTGGAGGGAGGAGATAGGGCTAAGGGCGGCGGCGGATGCTGACCTTAAGGGGATGAGAGAAGTCAGGAGAAGTCACCGACGTTGTTGTGGCTGTCGGTGTTCGTCGTGATCGTCTACCTCACGCAGTCGCCCGTGCGGGACTCCTCCGTGCGCCAAGGAAAGCACATGGGGAAGGGATTGGTGCGGCCGTGCGAGAGCAGAAGGGGATGGCAAATTGCAGGTAATAATCAACACTTTTCCAAGGGCAATTTGTTTTCGAAAGGTGTGGCTGCCCGAGAAAATCAGCGCCTAGGTCGCTCCCAGTCGCTAGTACAAAACAACTCTCGATTCTCGTTGCTCCCAGAATCCATTTTTTTGGAGCTATGGGTGTTTGGCTCAACTCCTCCTGATTCTGCTGAGAAGCTAGGAGTAGGAGTTGTACCAAACAGGCCCTAAGTTGCTTCGCACGCGTGGAACCAATCCGACCGGTGAATACTATGGTGCAACTAGTGCTCAGACGTCTCTTATCGTACGTTCCGATGCAACAAAAAATTTCAACGGTCATAACAAAAAAAATTCAACGATCGCGACATCTCAAACGCAACATTTAGGATCTACAAAAATTATCAATCAAAACAAAAAAAGGAACCATCTGACCTATTGCAACATCTCAGACACAGCATAATTTGGAAAAAGTTAATGAAACATTTAAGAAAATACATTGCAACAAAACGAAACAGTTTATGCAACAAATTTCAGAAAAGGTCGAATTGCAACAAAAAAAAACACTTTATGCAACATTTTCATAAAAATGATTGCAACACATTAAAGAGAAGCCTACAACAACCTGCTTTGGCGGTCACGGGAGTCGGCCACCATGGAGCCATCAACTTGTGGATGCTCCGGCGGCACCGCGGTGGAGGTGGGGTAGTGGAGGAGGCCGGTGAGCGGGGAGGGCAAGAGGGCCGGGCTTGCAGGGGTGGAAGAAGCGCAAGTGCGCACGCGCTCACCTGTAGGGCACGAGGCGAGCGACGAGGCAACCGTGGCCGAGCAGCGCCTCAGTGTCCTCGGCGGCGGCGGCGGACGGCAGGTTGCCGTGGGTGGTGAGCAACAGGTTGCGGTGGATCAGAGAGCCGTCTTGTGTTAATCGATGGCGGCAATGTAGCTGGCTGGCAGCGAAGATCGTCGTGCACGAGGGAGCACCACCACCCGCCCTCCTTTCACACCCCCATATATCTATATGCTAGCAGCTACCCCCATATTATCTGGGAAATGAGAGAGAGGAGGCGTGGGAGCCAAGAACGAGTGAGGTTGTGAGGCGTTCGATGGTTTCTCTTAGATCGGACGTCTTCACCGTATCAATATCCGAATATTATTCATACCTTCGAGATTGATCGACTTGCCTCAGCGGCGGAGCTAGAAAATTTGTGCTGGGGGTGCACCATTGATGACAAAGATGGGGCTATTAAGCAATTATCGGTTCAACGAATGTTAGCGTCGGGTAGACCATGCATTATGAATACTGTATTCACATGATACTTAATGTTTCTATATAATTAGTTAGGCTTTTTTCCAATCAATTGACTACTTTACACATTTAATTGTGAACAAAACTTAATTTTATGGAGTGATGATGATAACAATTACTAACATTGATAAATACATTTTAAATATGTGTGAACATATTATTACAAATAGTCATTCCATAAATTTTTATTGGTACATCACACGACCTGCATGACAATTCACGTAACTTACCACTCAAAAAACACGTACGGTTTTAGTACATCTAAGCTTAGTGCGCCGACATTGATGCGGCCTATTTATGTGTCTTCAAAATTTGTAAGCAAAATATATGTTAGTTTTGAATCATTGCACTTATTGTGATGGTCGCAACAGTGCAAACAAATAGAGAATTGGACCCTTGATTTTTTAGTTAGAAACTAAAGAAGTTCCTATAAACTAAATAAAATAAAACACTTTTGTATCATTTACGTGGGGCCATAAAGGTAGACAAAAAAGGCCAGGTCTACAAAATCTAAAAAAAGGCACATAATACAATTTGAATATAATTCTCTTAAATTATTACCAAATTGCAATCAAGTCCAATTTTAATTGAAACTATAACAAAAAAAAAGGTATATAAGATAATTTTCAAAAAAAATGAGGATGTCTGTGCATACTGGGCACCCTGGCTCCACCCATGACTTGCCTACCAAGTAATAAGGAGTATGAGTACGATACAAATTGCAGTTCATCCGGGATTAGTACTATTAGCCGTCTGATCAGCGTAGGTAAATTGGTAAAATCCTCGAGCTCTCACCCCGTCACCCGTCCGATTTTGCCTATTGCCTGCAGTTTCGCCAACGTTACCGGTGATTCATCGTAGTTCAATATAAGGTGATCTGACACCTGAGGTGCATGTAGAGAAGATAAAACACTCAATAGTATATTTCTCATGTGATGGTAAAATCTTGTTCATTACTACTATGCCAATGTGCTTCCTTCACATGGTGATACAGCAAGCTTGGTGTGTAGGAAGGATACCGAGTTGTAGATTCAAAAGTTGTCGGGACCCCGAGTATGCAAGCACAGGACCCTCTGTGTATTCTGAACTAGTCCCATGATCAGTAACTAGCTCACACAGGTGCAACATTGGTGTAACCATATCCACACAACCAAACTAAGATGAAGCAGACAAATTAATATTATTTAGCAAAAGGACCTTATGGTCAAGTCATACAACGCTTGCCATGCAGGGCTTAACAACAAAAGGAAGCTTGCAGTGGAAACCAAACAACTGGAGGAGGTCACCCAATATGCCCACAGGCAATCAAGTGGAGGACGCGACCTAATTCTCACAGTCTTCAAAGTAGTCTTCTTCGTAGAACTCGGTGCTTCCTGGTTCTTCTTCAGCGACTGATCAACCAGAGGGCATAAAGCCGTGAGTACTTTGAATGTACTCAGCAAGTCGCAGAGAAATGTATGCAAGCAATATTCATGCAAGGTTTGACAAGGATAGCTTTATGACTATTTTGCAGTAAGCAATATTTGACATTAAATACAGTAAGTAGATTGTAAAGCACAATTGAAAGGATTAATACATAAGTAATCAAGTTTCTTTGAACAACTAGTGAACACCCCGTTCACTTCCCAACCATCAACCACATCCATCTACTAGATTCGACCAACCCATTCCAACATCTTTGATAAAAGTCTACCCCTCGTGTGAAATCACCAAGCATTGTCCATAACCGGGGACACGGCTATTCGAATAGTTTTACACTCTGCAAAGGTTGTACAGCTTGACCCACAAGACACGGGTTCTCTAGTTTGTTTGGCATATATCTATGCCACCGCTCACTACCTTAGGTAAGCAGTCTAGAGCACGTGACAAGGTTTTTACAAAACTCTATTTTGACCTGGTTCTGCTCGCTAAGGTTTCGCCTCGATCTGGCCCCCTCTTGCGCCAATTCAACATCCAAAACAGAACCGACTCAAAATATTGCTAATTAATTGGCCAGGTCCACCCCATAAATGAACTTGTGGTTGCATGGTAAGGCCCAGATCAATGGCGCACAAAGTTAAGTCCTTAGTGGTTACTCAGACGAGGCAACCTCATCCCGAAATCATCCCCTTTACTGCATGATCACTCGCCCAAGTATAAATCATTTGGCTTCAACCCGGCCAAATGACCACCCTAATCATGGCACAACATCTTTTATCAAAAGTGGCTCTGTCACAGTTCCATATTTCCTTTAGTCAAATTCCATCATTCTTTGAGTATGTTATCGTGAATCTATCGTATAACTAAAGCATTGGCTAAGCATAATACGGTACCCATGTTGGTGTTCCAATAATGTCCAACTATTAATTAACCATCCTAAGGTGTCCAAGGAATTATGTTATTCAAGGATGCATGTCATTCTCAATTTATCAAGGAGGCATAATGGCAATTAGGTAATTAACTACTCCCGAAACCATTTTTATACAATTAGCCATGCATTTTTATATCAAAAAATATACTTTTATAAATTGGGTTCAACATGATCAAAGGTCTACGACTTGCTTTCGTTGAAGAGTAGAGATGCTTGATTAAATCGGGTCCACGAATTCGTCAAAACACCTAATCTATCGTCTTGAAACAAGCTAAATAAATAAAACAACTCCAAATAAAATCCAAATAAATACTAAATAAATACTAATAGGAAGATAAGGAATTTAGAAATTTGAATCACTCGAATCGGAGTACGAATGAGGAAGTTATGGCCTTCGGAAGTTTGAAATTGCATAAAATGACAAAAGAATTGGATTTTCGGAATTTCCGAATTTATTTTTAATTCCGAAAAATCCTTGAGCCGCTGACGGGTGGGACCAGACAATCTTGTCTTGCCCCGCAGCGTGCGTGGCAATGTGTAACCACGTCGTATGAGGGCTAAGGTGGCGCCAAGTGGCTTCGCGTGGCGGCGAGGTGGCGCCAGTCACAAGGCAGTGGTGCTCGGTGCGCCTTGGCATGCATGGGTTGATTCATAGCCGACGCCAAGGCCAGCGGGCGAGCCCGATCTTGAGGAGGCGACGTGGAGAGGAGAACACGGCGAAGTCTGCTGAGCAGATTCAAGGATCACGGAAGCAAGGGGCCGTGGCGAAGAGCGGCAGAGGCAATGGCTCGAAGGCGAGCGGGGTTCCGTTAGTCTCCGGGTAAGCGAAGTCTGCACCAGGTCTTGCCATGACAGGTGGTGCCCGGCAAGGCTTCGACGCAGCGGAGGAGGCTCGATAAGCGGCGGAGTCTGTGGAGCGAAACTCGACGACGGCGGTTGAATCGCAAAATTCAGCGAGCTCGGAGGGAGAGAGGGGGAGCGAGGTGAGGGGAAAGAGAGAGGAGAGGGAGAGCTTCACGGTGCTCGCCTTAAATAGGCGCGGGGGAGGCCAGAGGGCGAGATGGGCGGTGGCGTGTCTTGGCGGCCATGGCGGAGCTTCGGCATGGGCGCACAATGGGCAGAGCAGGGCATGGGAGGTGGAGTGGGTGGCGGCAGCGGGCGCGGAGGTCGTCGCCGCATTGAATGCGAGCGACGGAGTAAGTCGCGGCGGCAAGCAACGCGACAATGGCCTTGACGCCACGCAGCGCATGGCGCAATGAATGGCCGGAGACGACCCTAGGAAGGAGACGACCCGGAGGCGGCGGTGGCTGACAGGGCGGGCCCGCAGGTCAGCGAGAGAGAGAGGAGCAGAACGGGGAAGCGTGCGGGGATGCGAGCCGTCCGGTCAAAATCGGACGGTGTCTGATGGAGGGGCGCGACACTGCGCGTGGAAGCGGGCCGGCGAAGTGGACCACGCTGGCGAAAAAGGAAACAGGCCGAAGAAATTCGGCCCAAGATGAATAGGAAGGAATTTTAAAGGATTTTGATTAAATAAAATACCAGAAATAGAAAAACATTTTTAGAAAATAGCTAGAGCCATCCAAAAATTCAAGAAAAATACACAGAAATCTCTTGAATTATTTAGAACTTAATAAAAATATTTTCAGCTTAACTATTGCTTTTAATTTTTGTAATTAATTATTTTTAACTTAGGGACAAAGGGAAAACCTCTTTTAAAAACCAACAAAACCAAGAAAAGGCTTTAAAACAACACTTTTGATTTTTAAATCCAATTAAGATCCAGAAAACTCAATTAAACCAACTTGAGTTAGTTGAAGTTTTAATTAATTTAAATTAAATTGCTTGTAAAATTCTAAATTACAAATTAAGCTTTGGCGAATTAATAAAACCAAATGGTTAATTTTTTAAACTTTTCAAAATTTTCAGAAAGCCCAAAAAATAGGGATGTTACAAACCTATACCCCTTAAGGGAATCTTGGACCCGAGATTCAGGCTGACTAGAGAATAGGTGGGGAAACTCGGCCTTCAGATCTTCTTCACGCTCCCAGGTGGCTTGTTCTTCGGTGTGATTGCTCCACTGGACTTTGCAGAAACGGAGGATCTTGCTTCTTGTCACACGCTCGGACACTTCCAAGATCTTGATGGGTTGCTCCTTGTAGGTTAGATCTTCTTGCAGGTCAACTGCTTCTAATGGCATCTGCTCTTCTGGCACACGCAGACACTTCTTTAATTGAGACACATGAAAGACATCATGCACTCCTGACAGCTGAGGTTGGAGCTCTAACTTGTAAGCAACTTCTCCTCTTCTGGTTGAGACTAGAAAGGGTCTGATATATCTTGGTGCGAGCTTCCCGCTTACTCAGAAGCGGCGCATTCCTTTGAGAGGTGAGACCTTCAAGTACACATGATCCCCAGGTGCAAAGGCTAAATCCCGGCGACGGTTATCAGCATAACTTTTCTGTCGAGTCTGTGCTGTTTTCAGCTTTTCTCTGATTGACCTAACTTGATCTTCGGCCTTTCTTCAGGATATCTGGTCCAAGCACTTGCCCTTCACCTGATTCAGTCCAATATAAAGGTGTTCTGCACTTTCTTCTATAAAGGGCTTCAAACGGGGACATTTACAAACTTGATTGATGACTGTTGTTGTACGAAAACTCTGCATACAGTAGCATTGGATCCCAGCTGGTCTGGTTCTCTAGAGCACAGGCTCTCAACATATCCTCTAGGATTTGATTTACCCTTTCTATTTGACCATCTGTCTGAGGATGGTAGGCTGTACTGAAATTCAGATTAGTGCCCATGACACTGTGCAGCATCTGCCAGAACCTTGAGGTGAACTGAGATCCCCAATCTGACACGATCTTCTTTGGTATTCCATGCTGACATACTATCCTTGCCATGTACAATTCTACAAGTCGGTCTCCTGAGTAGGTAGTCTTGACTGGGATAAAGTGAGCTACTTTTGTTAGGCGATCTACAATTACCCAGATAGAATCATAACCAGCTTTAGTTCTTGGCAGTCCGGTGATAAAGTCCATGCCAATTTCTTCCCATTTCCATTCAGGTACGTTCAAAGGTTGCAAGAGTCCAGCAGGTCTCTGATGCACGACTTTAACCCGTTGGCAAGTGTCACACTGAGCTACATATTCTGCAATCTCATGTTTCATGCTAGGCCACCAATACATTTCCTTGAGATCTTGATACATTTTTGTGCTTCCGAGGTGAATGGTATACAAAGTTTTGTGCGCTTCCTTGAGTATTAACTGTTTAAGTTCCTTCTGATCCGGTACACAGATACGCTTATCGAACCATATGATGCCTTGCTTATCTTCCGAAAATCTTAGGGATTTACCCTTCTTCATGTTCCTCTTGATCTCCTTGATATCTGCATCTTCTTCTTGAGCTTTATTGATCTGATCTTGAAGAGTTGGTTGAACTTCTAGAGCAGCTAAGTAACCTTCTTCAACTAACTCGAGCTTGAGCTTTTGAAATTCTTCGTGCAATGCTGACTGACTTTTCTTGATCATTAGAGTATTGCAGTAGACCTTTCTACTTAAAGCATCTACTACAACATTTGTTTTTCCTGGGTGAGAATGAATTCCCATGTTATAATCCTTGATCAATTCCAACCATCTTCTTTGCCTTATATTAAGATCAGCTTGAGTGAAAATGTACTTCAAGCTCTTATGGTCTGTGTAAACTTCGCAGCGATTACCAATGAGGTAATGGCGCCATATCTTCAGAGCATGCACTTCGGCAGCCAATTCTAAGTCATGAGTAGGGTAATTGGCTTCATAAGGCTTCAACTGGTGTGAAGCATACGCTACTACCTTCCTTTCTTGCATTAAAACACAACTGAGACCTTGTCGAGATGCATCACAGAAAATCTCGAAATCCTTCCGAACATCAGGCAAAATCAGTACTGGGGGGTGGTCAAACGCTCCTTTAATTCTTGAAAACTCTGCTCACATTCTGGCGTCCAAGCAAATTTCTTTTCCTTCTTCAGCAATTGGGTAAGGGGTCTTGCTATTCTCGAGAAACCTTCTATGAATCGGCGGTAGTAACCTGCCATACTAAGGAAACTTCTGATCTGAGGTACTGACTTGAGTGACTCCCAATTGAGCACATCCTTGACTTTCTTTGGGGTTGTGAAGAACTCCTTCTGCAGACATGACGTGTCCCAAAAAGATAACTTCCTTCATCCAAAACTCACACTTGTTGAATTTAGCGTAGAGTTGATGATCTCTAAGCTTATTCAAGACTAAGCGAAGGTGTTCTTCATGTTCTTCTTCACTTTTAGAGTATACTAGAATATCGTTGATAAAGACAATGACAAACTTATCTAGATACTCCATGAATACTTTATTCATCAAGTTCATAAAGTAAGTCGGGGCATTGGTCAATCCAAAATACATGACCGTACACTCATAAAGTCCATATCAGGTTGAAAAAGTTGTCTTGGGAATATCTTCTTGGCAAATCTTCAACTGGTGGTATCCTGACCTTAAATCTATCTTGGAGAACACTCCGGCTCCTTTTAACTGGTCAAACAAATCGTCAATCTTAGGCAGGGGATACTTATTCTTGATGGTGACTTCATTGAGTAAATGATAGTCCACACACATTCGCTAGGTACCATCTTTCTTAGGGACAAAGATCACTAGGGCTCCTGTAGGATCAAGGATAACCGACTAGAGGGGGGTGAATAGGAGGTTTTTAAACTTTTTAACAATTTAACAATTTAAGCCAATTAATATCTTAGTCTAAACAAGTTATACTTCTAGCTAAGCTATTTAATCACAATAAACAAGCTAGAAATATAAATGCGGAAATGTAAAGACTAGAAATAACCACAAAGACACAAAGATGTTTTTCCTGTGGTATCGAAGACTTGCGGTCTTCACTAGTCCACGTTGAGGAAGCTTGACACCTCAAGCGGCTCCACAATTAAGCCTTCCTCGATCACTATGGTTGTTCTTCCTCCACTCCGGAGATGGCGAACACCAACCACTCACAAGCTTGCACCGGCCTCTTCACAATCTTCTTGAAGAGATCACCGTGCTCTCCGCCAAGCCGCCTAGGAGTGCGGCAACACTCCAAGAGTAATAGATCACCGGTCTTCACTTGACCGCACTTAAGTGCAAATGGATCAACTAGGAGTATGAATGCACTTGAGTGAATCTCAACAAACTCACAATGAATGCACAAGAGGTTTTGAGTGTTGAGTGGGTGCACTAAGCTCTCAAGGCTCTATGAATGTTCAAAGAACTCCAAAGAACCTTGTCTAGAAGCGGTTGGGGGTATTTATAGCCCACACCAACAAAAGACCGTTGAGACGAATCCCCAACTTCGGGGAAAATCGAACGATCGCGAGCAAAGGTGCGGTCGTCATCGCTCGTCAATCAGCGATGCCAACGGCTCTGGCAGATACTAAAAAAGATTTACTAGCCGTTGAACTCCCAATGAACGACCGCGAGCAAGGTCGCAGATCGTCCGATTTCCCGGTTGTCTGATTAAGCGAGCGAATCGACCGATCGTCGAGGGTTTCGCGAATCTCCAAGATTTGCAAGGGTTCGGAAATATTGAACCGCATACAAAAATCGGAATGACCGCAGTCGGTACAACCGTTCCCAAAATCGAACGTCCGATTTCGAAGAGTTTCGAGCGATTTTACACTTGTTCTGCTTTTATTGAACGGCTCATAAAAATCGAACGATCGCGAAAAGCAATGCGGCCGTTAGGCGCAGACGATGCGACCGATTTCTATGAGAGGGTTTAAGTCATATTTGCAGAGCTCTTGGTTTTATTGAACCGCCGCTGAAATTTGAACGACCGCAATCCGGTACAACCGATTTCACGGGCGGTACGACCGATTTGTGGATAAGTTCAAAAACCACTCAAATCAATTTAAATTCCAAATTCAAATGCATGCATGGTCCTAAATTGATCCATATGCCACAAGAACATGCTTTGTCAAACTACTAGCTTTGATCCTCTTAATAGTACGGCATTTATCCTATAATCCGGTCTTCCAACTAAACTCCTAAGACCGGTAAAATGGAAGAAGAGGAACCTAGACTATTTGTACTGTCTTTGAGTCTTGTGGATCTTCATATTCTCCTTTGGCATGCATCCTTGTGTTAACAAATTCACCAATGGGACTTAACCTTGTAAATACTCAATAAACTTGTTAATCCCATAATCACATATTGTCATTAATTACCAAAACAATTTTTAGGGGCCTAGATGCTTTTCAATCTCCCCTTTTGGTAATTGATGACAACACTAAACAATTGTGAAAAGATTGGTTTGAATATAACAAGATTGTATATTACATTTTGCGACTTCACAAAAACATAATTCTTATAATGAGTACAAATGAATGAGAATTATTTTCTTGTTAAGTCCATTTTAAAGATAGCTCCCCTAAATATGTGCATATAAAGATAAAGAGTTTAGCGAGCACATGAAGTGATAATATGAAATTTTGGCGAGCTTCTTTAACAACTATGAGCTTGAGGAGATGCAATAGATAAATATGACGAAATCTGAAATTGCATTTAAGATAATAACAGACATCATCCACAAGTTCAACAAGTTGAGAAACATAATAAAAACTATTACAAGCACACAAGTTCAATGAACTAATAATACATATAAGCCCAAATATAACTATAGTAGAAAAAGCTTGCGCTTGCTCCCCTAAAACTATGTCTTCTATATCTTTTCACTTCTTCTTCTCTCCTTTGGCATCAAGATACCAAAAGTAACTCGCACAACGGGATCACGAGGAGGAGGGCGTCATCTGGCGGGAATAGGAGAGAATCTGAGAAGCCGGGACCGGAGGCGGCATCTGAGAAGTAGTGACTGTTCGGAGGAGGAGTGAAGATGGATCTGAGAGGCTGGAGCGGAGGAGGATCTGGCGGCCGAGCTGGAGGAGGATCTGGCTGCCGGAGCTGGAGAATGTGAGCCGAGTCTCAAGCGAAGTATGATGGCGGCGAGTGTAAGCAAATCGATAAGGAGCTGCGATAACTTCTCAATGTCATCGATACTCTCCACCATAGCAAATGACCATCTGTTGTGAACCTCATTGTGAAAGTCATCTCTCTAACTCCATGTCGACCAACTTATTAGTGACCTCGATCTGAAATTCTATTTGAGCATGCTTCATTTCTTGCAGCTTGGTGAGAATAAGTTCTTTGGTTTTCAAGAATCGAGCAATGGAACCTTCACAATAGCCGGATCGTGATGAAACGGGCTTGACAATAGGATCATTCTCGGTAATGGTCGAGGAGGAACAACGCCTCGTGGTCTATAAGATTTGTGAACCGAACCAAGACCACCACGAAAAGTAATCTTCTGAGAAATCAAGGCCATGATATAGGGTGCATAGTATATCCTCTTTACCCTATCATTCTTAGATGACACTATGCCTTGGAGAATGACATCCACTACATCAAACTTGACACCTCTCATAATGTGGTCTATTATGTTCCAGGCGTGTCCCCTGATAGCATCAAAATTGCCACTCTTAGGATAAAAGGTGTGATTGATAATTCATTAATCATACTCACTTCTGGCTTTAGTCCGGTGATGGTTCCAAGCTTGCATTTGACATTTGAGTCATAGTATTCAGACCAAGCTGGAGCAAGCAAAGCAGGACTGTCAAAGATCTTCTCCCAAGAGCTGGACCTTACATTTAAGATTTGCTCAAATTCTTCCTTAGTGCTTTGCAAATCTCTAGCCACAGAAATCCATCTCAAAGATTGTAGATCGGTGATACATGTCTTGTGGCGTAAACCGCTAATCAGTTCATCATCATAATTTTGCCTGAAGCTCACAAGGTCATGAAGACTTACAGCACGGAACAACTGATATACTCCACTATATTTATCCAAGTCATTCAGGTATGACCACTTAATCCACTTATGATCAGCAAATTTTCTGTTCCTTCCATAGCATTGCTCATAAACTTGCTCTTGAAAAGTAGTGTGGAATCTTGGATTGATAGAGTCACCTTGCGAAGATCTTGATTGACATGCCTTTTGATAGCATAGTCATCCGTGGACAGAGTCGCAGATCCACAGGAGATGGTGGAGGAGTTCCCAAGTTATCAAAAGTGCCCTCTGTGCGTCTTTGGAGAATCATGCTCGGACCGAGTGTCCTCATCTCGAACGATAATCATCACTTGCTTGATCTCGAGTCCGGGTCGGTGCTTTGCCTTTCCTTGAACAACCTTCCGATTTAATCGACCGAAGTCGGTTGCAGAGGCGCCTTGCGGCGTCGAGGTGGTGACTTCGGAAGGAGCGGCGAAGATTGCGGCGAAGATTGTCCGCGAGGAGGTCCATGTGATTTCCTTGTCGAGCACCTCATCCTAGTCATCTTGTAACCGAGAATATGTTCTGGGATAATCAAAGGGATGATTGAAATTGGATTCAAGAAAAGAGTTGAAATTCATTTTTCGTCGGGACAATCGGTCGTCACTGTCGTTCATTGGCGATGACGATCGCCTCTGATCGTTCAGCTACTCAAGAACCGGACGTTCGATTATCTGACCGACTTCTAGGGTTGATAAAATTGTGCGTTTTGGTGATTTTTCGAGGAATGAATCCAAGGATCGATCGCAAACATCATAGTACACCAAAAACAACTTTTAATCCTTAGAACTACGAAATTTCAAAGCATTTTCATCAAACCCTAAACACGACTCCTAGGGTTTCAAAAGGAGATAAAACGTGAATCAATCAACATTTTACCTTAAGATTCGGAGGAGAAGAACCCCGGGAGGCGGGCAACACGAGGAATCAAAGGATTGAAAAGCTTCGATAGGATTTGAGGAGGAGTTTTGAGGCACACGGCGCGGAGAGAGAGGCGAGGACGAAGAACGGACGCACCGCTTGGGGGTTAAAGGGTAAGAAAAAATAACCGCAGGGAGTTATTTTCCTCTCCCAAATCGACGCGATCGTTCGACCACAAGCCGTCGGTCGTTCAAGACTTCGGACGCACCGATGTTACAACTCCGGTCAGCATCAAGATCGAGGTCGCATCATGAGTATAACGCCGGTTGTTCCGATTATCCCGGGAATTCGAATTTTCTAGAATCGAGATTATTTTGCAAATGATCCCTAGTTTTGCACTCAATAACATAACTTTAAGGATCACTGTGCAAAGAATAGACTATTGTCTATATAGGAACATAATTAATTTTTTTTTATGATCATAGCTATTTTTAATAAAGATTTTGAAAATTATTTTCATAAAATACTCAAATAACATCAAATGAAGCACAATGACAAGAGGCAAGAGTTCAAACAACATTAGAATGGTCTATGATATTTAACTCATTCCTCAATTTGCAGAAGCGGCCTTCATCTAATGGCTTGGTGAAAATATCCGCTAATTGGTCCTCGGTTCTTATGTGGCTAATTTCAATATCTCCTTGCTCACATGATCTCTCAAGAAATGGTGGCGGATATCTATATGCTTGGTTCTTGAGTGTTGAGCAGATTATTAGCAATTTTACCGCACTATCATTGTCACACAAGAGAGGCATTTTATCAAATGTAATTCCATAGTCCATCAATGTTTGCCTCATCCATAGCAATCGAAAGCACAACAACTTCCCGGAGACATATTAAACCGGCGGTGGATAATGCTACGAATTTTGTTTCTTGGATGACCATGATACTAAAGATCTCCTAAAATTGACAACCGCCCGAGGTGCTTTTTCTATCCACTTTACAACCCGCATAATCGAATCGGCATATCCAATTAAATCAAATTTAGCACCTTTAGGAACCAAAGGCCAATGCTTGAGGAATGCTTTAAATATCTTAGTATTCTTTTAACGGCCATCAAATGACACTCTTTTGGAGTTGCTTGAAAACGCACACATGCAAACACTAAACATGATATCGGGCCTAGATGCGGTAAGATAAAGCAAACTACCAATCATAGATCTATAAAGCTTTAAATCTACCGATTTACCTCCCTCATTTAGATCAAGATGACCATTTGTAGCCATGGGAGTCTTGATGGGCTTTATCTTCCATTCCAAACCTTTTAAGTAAATCCTTTACGTGCTTGGCTTGACTTATGAAAGTCCCATCTTTGAGTTGCTTGATTTGAAGTCCAAGGAAGTAGCTCAATTCTCCAATCATGGACATTTCAAATTCCTAGACATCATATCACCAAATTCTTTGCAAAAGTCTTGATTAGTAGACCCAAATATGATATCATCAACGTAAATTTGACATACAAAGAATTCACCATCAAGAACTTTAGTGAATAATGTTGAATCAATTTTCCGATTTTGAATCCTTTTGAGATTAAAAAATCTCTAAATGCGTTCATACCATGCTCTAGGAGCTTGTTTAAGACCATAGGCGCCTTGGAGAGTTTATAGACATGATTAGGATTGTTAGGGTCTTCAAAACCGGAGGTTGTTCAACAAAGACAAGTTCGGATATTTCACCATTTAAGAAAGCACTTTTAACATCCATTTGAAATAATTTAATATCAAAGCATGATGCAAAAGCAAGTAATATCCGAATTGACTCAAGTCTAGCTACGGAGCGAAAGTTTCACCAAAATCCAAACCTTCAACTTGTGAATATCCTTGAGCGACCAATCTTGCTTTGTTTGAACAACCAAACCATTTTCATCTTGTTTGTTTCTAAAGATCCATTTTGTACCAATAATGTTTTGTTCCTTGGGTCGATCCACCAAAGTCCAAACTTGGTTTGGGTGAAGTTATTGAGTTCTTCATGCATAGCATTCACCCAATCCGGATCTTCAAGTGCTTCTTCTACATGCTTTGGCTCAATAGAAGAGACAAAAGAGTAATGTTCACAAAAAGAAGCAATCTGAGATCGAGTTTGAACACCTTTACTTACATCACCCAATATTTGATCTATTGGATGATCTTTAGCAATAGCATTGTGAATTCTTGGTGGTAGGTTGGATGGTTGATCATCTTCCACATTTTCCTCTTCATCAATTTGTATTTGATTAGTGGAAGAGGTTGGAGCCTCAACTTGAGTAGAAGATGATGGATCATCTTGGGCTTGATGTCACCTATTTGCATATGCTCCATAGCTTTTCTCAAAGCTTCATTACCCACATCATCCAAGTTCTCTTGCTCTTCTTGAGAGCCGTTAGTTTCATCAAATTGCACATCGTGCCTTTCTTCAACTAAACCGAGTTTTTGTTAAAGACACGATAAGCCTTGCTATTTGAGGAGTAACCAAGCAAGAAACCAACATCACAACGACTATCGAATTTTGAAAGACGAACACCCTTCTTTAAAATATAACACTTACAACCAAAGACTGGAAATAAGAGATGTTCGGTTTTCTTCCTACAATAAGCTCATAGGAAGTCTTTTTCAAAAGGCGATGCAAATAAAGATTTATTTATGGCATGACAAGCGGTGTTAATAGCTTCCGCCCAAAACTATCGGAAGTATTAAATTCATCAAGCATTGTCCTAGCCATTTCAATTAATGTACGATTTTTTCTTTCTACAACTCCATTTTGCTCCGGAGTGTAGGTTGTGGAAAGTTCGTGCTTTATACCAAGTTCATCACAAAAGTCTTCCACTTTAGTATTTTTGAACTCGGTACCATTATCACTACGGATTTTCTTTATTTTGAAATCAAATTCATTTTGAGCCCTTTTTGCAAATCTTTTGAAAATCCCGGAAGTTTCACTTTTATCATCTAGGAAGAATACCCATGTATATCTAGAGTAATCATCCACAATGACTAAACAATAGCTATTACCCCCGATACTCTTATAGGTTGTTGGCCCAAACAAATCCATATGTAAGAGTTCCAATGGTCTAGAAGTTGACATGATACTTTTGGAGGATGAGAATTAGCGACTTGCTTACCGGCTTGACAAGCACTACAAAGTCTATTTTTCTCAAACTTCACATCTTTCAAGCCAACAACTAAATCATGTTTGAAAAGCTTTTTAAGTTGAATCATTCCAACATGAGCTAGCCTTCTATGCCAAAGCCAACCCAATGAGGTTTTTGCCATTAAACAAGTCTTTAAACAAGAATCACTTGAACTAAAATCAACCAAATAGAGATTTCCAAATCTAAAGCCTTTGAAAGCTAAAGAGCTATCCTTTGCATTAGATATGGTTACACCTTCACTTGAGAAAGAACAAATTAGTCCAAGATCACAGATTTGAGCAACGGATAGCAAGTTAAAGTTTAATGATTCTACTAGAGAAACATTAGAAATGGAGAGGTCATTTGAGATAGCGATTTTACCCAATCCTAATACCTTTCCTTTGCTATTATCGCCAAAAGTGATCTTGTCTACTCCTTTTCCATTCTCGAATGTGGTGAACATTTTTCTATCACCGGTCATGTGTTGAGTGCATCCACTATCAAGCACCCAATGTTTTCCACGGTCTTATAGTTCACCTACAAAACAAGAGTTAAGTTCTTTTAGGTACCCAAATTTGTTTGGGTCCTTGGAGGTTAGTAACCAAGGATTTAGGCACCCAAATAGCATTCTTTTTAGCGCCCATAATTGAAGTGCCAACAAAATGAGCAATTACTTTACCATTCTTAGATTTTCTAAGCATATAGCATGAATCATATATACCAAGAGATGGAACCTTACCCTTAGGACAATTTTGTTGCATATGTCCTATTTCCCAGCACTTATAGCAATACCTACCATTTTGCCTCACAAAACTTGTAGGCTTATTTATCGGCTTCTTACCTTTCTTAGGCACATACCCAAGACCTTCCTTGTTGAATGAACATCTTTGCTCGCTTAAGAGCTTGTCAAGAGTGGCCTTACCCTTAAAACATCTTTCCAAGCTCTTGCTTAGCTTGGTCACTTGTATTTTTAGTTCATGATTTTCAACAATGAGCAAAGGATCACAAGCATTTGCTAAGTTAACATTTGAATCAACACTAGAGCAACATGGCATAGCAAGTAGGTCATCACATGAAGTGGATGCACTAGTCTTAGCAATTTCTATACTAGGCATTTTATTAATAATATCGCATGTAATCCCTATACTAGAACAAGACTTATGTGAATTTTCTTGGATAAGCAAGTTGTGAGTTTCCTTAAGCTCCATATAAGAATCTTTTAGAGTAAAGTATTCTTTATTTAAGACTTTATATTTTGATTTTTCTTTTCCAAGATATTCATTTAAATCATCAAGCATATCCATTAATTCATCATAAGTTGGTTCGTCACTAATAAAGGGTCTTACCTTATCTCCTTTTGCCATGAGGCAAGTAGGAGTAGAGAATAGCGAAGGAGCTTCTTTGATAGCGATGCCGACTAGTCCCTTCTTCTTGGGGAACTCTTCCTCATCGGAATCGAGTCGCTTGACTCATCATTTGAATCCCACTCTCCAATGTGGGCTTCATGCTTGCCACCTTTGTGAAGCTTCTTGAAAAGCTTCTTCTTGCCATTGTACTCCTTCTTCTTGAATGACTTGTCCTTGTCGTCCTTCTTTTGGGGGCAACGGAAGCAATGTGCCCTTCTCTTCGCAATTATAGCATCGAATGTTGCTATAACGGTTCTTGTCACTTGAGGATTGCCCTTCTTGTACTTGTCAAAGTTGTAGCTTCGATTTGGGCGTCTCTTCATGAACCTCTTCATTTTTCTCACAAGGAGTGCATACTCCTCGTCGGATTCATCTTCTTCCTTCTCATCATCACTTGATTCCGCTTCGGCTTTGAAAGCGGTGATCTTCTTCTTTGATGAAGATGTCTCCAATAGCTCTTCCTTATCCTTTTTGAACAACTCATTTGTGATGAGGTTGCCCAAAAGCCCGTTGGTGTCATCCTTGGCAACTCGGGTGAGTTGAAAATAGCGTCACCAACGTCTCATATTTATCCGGGAGAGCCCTAAGCATCTTGCGTACAATATCAACATCAAGAAGGTTAGTCCCAAGGCCTTTGAGCTCATTCACAATGTTGTTGAGTCTTGAATACATCTCATTGATGTTTTCATTAGGCAACATCATGAATGTCTCATATTTAATCCGAAGCCTATGCAATTTGGCTTCTTTGACCGTGGATGTTCCCTCATGGATTTCCGAGAGAGTGGTCCAAATAGTATGAGCGTTCTCCAAGTTACTCACTCTATTGAACTCATCCGCTCAAAGCTCCAAATAGAGCATTCATAGCTTGGGCATCTAAATGACCATTACGCTCCTCTTGCTCCGTGGGGAGTAGTGGATTAAGAGGCATAACGTAACCCTCATTTACGATTTCCCAAATTTTCGGACTCATGGCCTTTAAATAGATTGACATTTTAATTTTCTAATAAGCATAATTTGAGCCATCAAAGAAAGGAGCCTTTCCTATAGCGATTCCCTCACTAGCCATCCTTTTCTCTCTTAGGCGGTTAAGTCTAGATTAATGAGAGACCAAGCTCGATACCACTTGTAGGATCAAGGATAACCGACTAGAGGGGGTGAATAGGAGGTTTTAAACTTTTAACAATTTAACAATTTAAGCCAATTAATATCTTAGTCTAAACAAGTTATACTTCTAGCTAAGCTATTTAATCACAATAAACAAGCTAGAAATATAAATGCGGAAATGTAAAGACTAGAAATAACCACAAAGACACAAAGATGTTTTTCCGTGGTATCGAAGACTTGCTTGGTCTTCACTAGTCCACGTTGAGGAAGCTTGACACCTCAAGCCGGCTCCACTAATTAAGCCTTCCTCGATCACTATGGTTGTTCTTCCTCCACTCCCGAGATGGCGAACACCAACCACTCACAAGCTTGCACCGGCCTCTTCACAATCTTCTTGAAGAGATCACCGTGCTCTCCGCCAAGCCGCCTAGGAGTGCGGCAACACTCCAAGAGTAATAGATCACGGTCTTCACTTGACCGCACTTAAGTGCAAATGGATCAACTAGGAGTATGAATGCACTTGAGTGAATCTCAACAAACTCACAATGAATGCACAAGAGGTTTTGAGTGTTGAGTGGGTGCACTAAGCTCTCAAGGCTCTATGAATGTTCAAAGAACTCCAAAGAACCTTGTCTAGAGCGGTTGGGGGTATTTATAGCCCACACCAACAAAAGAGACCGTTGAGACGAATCCCCAACTTTCGGGAAAATCGGAACGGCCGCGAGCAAAGGTGCGGTCGTCACTTCGGTCAACAGCGATGCCAACGGCTCTGGCAGATACTAAAAAGATTTACTAGCCGTTGAACTCCCAAATGAACGCGAGCAAGGTCGCGATGACGTCCGATTTCCCCAGTCTGATTAAACGAACGATGACGACCGATCGTAGGGTTTCGCGAATCGCTCAAGATTTGCAAGGGTTACGGAAATATTGAACCGCATACAAAAATCGAATGACCGCAGCCGGTACAACCGTTCCCAAAATCGAACATCCGATTTCGAGAAGAGTTTCGAGCGATTTTACACTTGTTCTGCTTTTTATTGAACGGCTCATAAAAATCGGAACGATCTTAAACAATACGATCATAGAACGCAGACGATACGACCGATTTCTATGAGAGGGTTTAAGTCATATTTGCAGAGCTCTCGGTTTTATTGAACCGCCGCACAAATTTCGAACGACCGCAATCCGTACAACCGATTTCACTAAGCGATGCGACCGATTTGTGGATAAGTTCAAAACCACTCAAATCAATTTAAATTCCAAATTCAAATGCATGCATGGTCCTAAATTGATCCATATGCCACAAGAACATCTTTGTCAAACTACTAGCTTTGATCCTCTTAATAGTACGGCATTTATCCTATAATCCGGTCTTCCAACTAAACTCCTAAGACCAAGAAATGGAAGAAGAGGAACCTAGACTATTTGTACCGCTTTTGAGTCTTGTGGATCTTCATATTCTCCTTTGGCATGCATCCTTGTGTTAACAAATTCACCAATGGGACTTAACCTTGTAAATACTCAATAAACTTGTTAATCCCATAATCACATATTGTCATTAATTACCAAAACAATTTTTAGGGGCCTAGATGCTTTTCAGCTCCCCAGGGTGAGGAACTTGGTCGGATAAATCCTTTATCTTGCATTTCTTCAATTTGTTTCTTCAGCTCAACTAGGTCATCAACCGGCAAACGGTAGGGCCTCTTGGAAATATGTAACATCCCAAATCTTGGGATTGCATTTCAAATGTATTAAAAATGAGGAGAATTTAAAACTTTTGAAACATGCATTGGTTTTTGTGGAACTTTGCATAGTTGTTGGATTTGAAAATTTTGAAATCAAAGAAAACATACACCTCGAATTTAAATTCCAAAAGAAAGCAAGAATAAAAACTTATGAAAATCATCTGGAAATAATTTATTCAAATAATATAACAATTATCATGAATAAATATAATTTTTCCCAAATTTTTGGGGATAGTTTTAACCCTCAGAAAATTCAAACTCAAATCAATAACCTTTTCTAAGTTTGAATTTAAATTACACAAATTAATTCTTGAATAGTAGGTTTTCAAATTTTATTTGAGTACTAGGATGTCCCAGGAACACCTCTGAAAATTTTTAGAATTTTTAGAATTTTATTTCTATTTTTAGAACCCTGGTCAAACCTTTTGCTAGTTGGTCAAATCAGAGTTAAACTTCGGGCTCAGCACTGTTCCTCTGACCTGAGCCACCTGTCTCGACCTATCCGCCTAGCTGCACCGCACCAGAACCAAACGTCATCAGCCGTCCATTCCTGATCGTGCGACCCATATCGCCTGTGTCCACTTGCTGCACCCGCTCCGTTTTTGTGCCGCTGACGCGCTGGGCCCACGCGGTCAGCGTCGTCTTCAACCTCTGCTGCGTCGCACAGAACTCGGGCGCCACGCGCCCGCGCCGCTCTGCCGCGCTCCTGTCCCCGCCAGGTCACGCCGTGAGCCACTGCCCTCGTCGACCTATCCGGGAGCATCTCCACTTAATGCCGCCTCTTCCTCCGTCCCCTTCCCCGCTCAATACCCCCTCTTCCCCCTCCAATTTGCTCACTTCTCCTCTCGGTGGCTGAGGAGAGGGAAGCTCGGGTGAGCGTTCCTCACAAGTAAAGCCCCCACCGACTTGTCCCCCAGCACCTACTTCCCTCGCCGTTTCCATTTTAGCTTACCCCAGCTCTTGCATTGCCGTGTAGCTCTCGGTTCTTCGGCGTGTCTTCATCATCTCCAGAGCGCACCCCGTGAAGACATCATCGTGCCTTTGGTCCTTTCGTTGAGGTTCTTGCTTGCTCTTGCGCGTCATCTCAAGCCTCATTGCACAACTAAGAAAAGCCCTCTATCAATTTCCTTATTGCATCTCAGGGACGCTCGAATTTGGAGGATTTTCCATTGTCGGCCGCCGCGGCCATTATCGACATCGAGTCACCTCCGAGTTCCCCCAACCTCTCCAACTCTCGGGTGAGCTTCCTAGGACCTTCTAGTAGCTTAAGAACGCTTGATTTGCACGATTTGCACATCGGGGCATCACTTCCACTTTTGCCGTATCACGGCCTCGCCATCCCATCTCGGCCACGGCGACCTAGTGCACCGTCGTCAAAACCCAAACCATTAGTCTGCGCTAGGTTATTAGGATCCCATCCCGGGTCTTAGACCCATGGTAGTGGACCGCCATACGGCAAGAAGTCAGCCGCGGCAAGCTAAGTGAGCGGAGCTCGTTGTCGGATCTCCGACCCAACCTTTAGAATGCTTTGATTAAGAGTTAATGACAATGATTAGAATTAATAACGTATCTTTGTCGGAAATCTATTGAATTGATGATTCTTTGAGTGGCTTACAGGTGGGCCCGAGGCCCTTAGTGCATAGTAAACTGCTAGGTGGTCTATAGACCGGTGCACTGTTTCGTAGACCGTTGGTCCACACACTATTTCATGAACCGTGAGTATGACTGTTGGGACCCACATGTCAGTAGTAAATTAAATCGGAAGTAAAAAATGAAAATGGCACTGTTTAGTAGACCCCACACGTCATCCTCTGTGGCTAGCTCTAGGCCGGTAAGAAAAGTCTTTAATGCATGTATAATTTCCAAAATAAATTATTTATGAACTGAAAATTTGTTAAACTTCAAAATTGCATAAGTAATTCATTTTGGCTCCAAAATAGATGATTCAAATTTTGTTAGTTTCCTTTTTAAATGTACTTTAATATAAAAATGGGTTGAATCATGTTACTATTACAGAAAACAATCTTGGTAAAATTTCTTTAAGTTTAGTATTATTGTTGTACTAAAAATTGCTTTAACTTCAAAAATGCATAAGTATTTCTCTGTAACTCCAATTTGAGTAAACTCAATTTTGTTGGAACCCTCTGTTAGTGTAGTTTATTGTAAAATAGGTTGTGAGTATGATACTATTATGGAAAATCATATTTTACATATAACTTGTGAACTACTTTCATAACTTTGAAAAATCATAGGAAATTCATCTTAGCTCCAAATGAGGTGAATCAAATTCCATTGTTCATCTCATGTGGAGCTCTGCCTACCATAAAAATTTCAAGTTCACCACACCTCTGGAAATTTTCACCAAAATAATTATTTCGGATGAACAGTAACCGATGGCAATTTAATTGGATTTTCCAGAAAACTGACTTTCAAACTGTGATAACTTTTGCATAGAACATCCAAATCAATTGATTATTGTTGCTAAATTCACATAAAATCATGATCTATCTTCTGTGAATTTTTCATGATTTTTGGATGACTTTGAATTTTTGGGTCTTTTCGGTTTTATTCGTTCTCATTGTGCTTTCGATTTTTTTCGCTAGGTTCCAATGAAATTATTGATTGCGCGAGTGACCCTCTGCAGCAAGAAAGTTATCCCCAGCAAGGCAAGCAGATTGCTCATAAATGTCCTATTACTTTCAAGTCTAATACTTTGTTTACAAATTGTATGTATGCATGCTTTTGTGTCAAAGTTTATTTTCCCGATTAGATGTAGCTATTCCTATTGCATGGTTGCCCTTAAATTGTTATCCCCTGCCACAAAACATAAGTTATTAATATCGCTGGTGAATTAGAGCCCGGTGATTTAATTATGCTCTTTTATTGTATTTACGGTGTCATGCTTAGAAATACTTAGCTACCGGTAGAATTGAGCGGCTATCGACTTAGTCGATAGCCTTGATCACACAAAAATTATTATTATCATTATGCTCAGCACCTTGTGCTTTGTTACTTTGTAAAATCAAAAACTGAAAATGAAAATGAAATGTTTTGGACTTGGGCACAATGGTTGTTGGTGTGATCCTATGGTGTGACTGGAATGGTGCCCAGGTCAACAAGGACCGAACATCTTGGACACTAAGCCAAGCGCTTATTGCGTGCTAACCACATGAGAGGGATATGGGACCTCTCTGTTCTTAGTACTTTGGCATGTGTTAGCTCCGAGTTGCATGGTGGGCTATTGGGTGAGCAGTGGTGGAGGTTATCCACTGCAAGGAGCATCGTCCTTTATAAAGGCGGTGAGCATCTTTGATGACTCCGTATCAATATATGGGGCTTTCTCCCATATGGGCGACTCGTAGTTAATACACAATATTGGAAACGTCTCGTAGGACTTAGCCGTGCTGGCATACCAAAGGAAGTGTGCTTAATCTAGTGGCAAAAAGGCAGTTTAACGTGTTGGTACATTGGTACACCCCTGCAGGGTTGGTACACCCCTGCAGGGTTCAAACTATTCGAATAGCCTCGTCCTAGGTTATGGACATGCTTGGTAAGGTCTCTACAAGAGTTAGACTACAACATTTAATTAAAACTTGATGTGGGTGGTACGAATGAGGAATTCATGCTATTGTTGTGGTGGCTATTGGGTTAGCCACTTCTAGGATGTCTTGTTATTATTTGTTACTTGGATATCGTTGCTTTTATCAAATAAAAACAGATTGTAAAATTGCTTTAAATCTATTACATTATTGCAAATGAAAACTTACTTTATGCTGAAAATGAGTCTAGAGCCTCCTCCACTTAAATAAGCTTGCATGTAGCTATTTATAGGCCTGTTATCCTACACGTAAGTCTTGCGAGTATATTTTTGTACTCATTTGCTTTGCTTAATAAATTATTGCAGAGGAGGAAGTTGAACCCCAAGGGTTCCACTTTTGCGAGATATGCGGTGGTTTCAACGACTAGGTTGGTGGCCCGGTTGGTTGCCTTGTGGGTTAAAGGCACACTAATTAGCTTTTGTTTATCGCCATCTTATGGCACCTTGCTTCCGCTGTTATTTAACTCTTTAGTTGTCATTTGGCCGGTCGGCCCCTTTTGTAATAACTCTATATTGTATGTCTTTTGAATTGCTTAGTTGTACTTTGGATTCTATGTGTTGAATGGAATTGATGCATAATTTTTGTATGGGGTATGTGTACTGCACTTCTGGGAAGTACATATACGCCGAGAGTCGAGATATTTGATTTGTAATGCTTGAATCATCTTAATGGTTAAGTATTACAAGTTAAATACCCCGGGTTCTCACAAAATAGGTGCAGTTCCTGGAACTATATTGATGACAAACTCGAGGTCCTTGTCCGGAGGCATCCCATGTAACTCATCCGAAAAGACATCTGGAAATTCTCTAACCACTGGCACACCTTCCAAGGATATAGCACTGACACTGCATACTAAGGCTCCATCATGCTTTTCTGCGGAGGCTTCAAATTTTACCTTGGTTCCAGCTGGATCGACCAAAGCGATGCTTCTATCACCACAATCTAAAAGGGGGATTGGCATATTTGCCACACCACTTTATGCCCAATTGCCAGAATGACACTCAATGTCTCAATGACATGTGGGCCTGGGACCCAGATGTCATTGAGACATCAGATGGCATTCCGGCAATTGCACATAAATTTAATGGCAAAACATCAATAATCCCAATCTAAAATTGCTTGGTGATTAGTAAGTCAATCCATACCCAAGATCACATCTAGGGACTCGGTGTCAATGATTATGAGGTTGGCTTCAAACTCCACCCCTTCTATGGTTATTTTTATTTTTTGGCAACCTTGGTTCGTACTTAACTCTGAACCAGGAGATTGAACCAATAAAACAATTTTAAGAGTCGAAACCTCCAACTGATGCTTTGTAGAAAAACTTCGAGAAACAAACGAATGCGTAGCTCCAGAATCAAACAAAACTGTAGCAGGTGCTGAATTTACTAGGAACTTACCCAGCACGATGTCTGAGGCTGTCTGGGCTTCCTTCACGGTGACATGATTCACACGGCCTCTCCCAAAAGGCTAAGGGGTCTTGACTGGTGCAGCTGGAGTCTGAGGTGTTCCACGTCCTGCTCCTGGCATGGGAGTTCTGATCGGAGTAGCTCCCGAGTTGGATTTGATAGGTGATGGACCTTACTTCAGGGGACAATTGCTAGCATAGTGTCACAATTGTTGACAGTTGAAACAGGTGATGCCTGCGGCGTAAGTGTTGTTTCTTGGTTGCTGGTTGTTGGTGTTGTTGTTGTTGCCGAGGCTGCGGAAACTTGGAGTAGCTGGGCGAGGGGCTGTTGCAGGGGCCCTGAATGTAGCAGGAGGGGCAAAGCGGGCAGGATGTTGCGCAGTCGTTCTGGCTCTTTGCGGATGACCTTGTTGTGCACCATGCTGTGTCATCTTCCTCTTATGAGATTCTGCAAGTTCGCGATGTGACTCTTCTATGAGCATAGCCTTGTTTACTAATTGCTGGAAATTTGCATAGTCGTTGCTAACGACTTGAACCTTTAAGCTAGGGTTGAGTCCTCGCTTAAAACGCTTCTGACGGGCATCGTCGGTGGCAACGTCCTCTTGAGCATAGCGTGAGAGTTGAGTGAATTTGTTGAGGTATTCACTCACTGACTGGTTCCCTTGTTTCAACTCACGAAACTCATTCTTCTTCATTTCTACCTTTCCGTCGGGAATATGAGACTCGCGAAAAGCTTCTGAAAATTCGGTCCAAGTAATGTTCTGATGGTTTGCATGGGCGGCGCAGTAGTTCTCCCACCATTCTGCTGCAGTGCCTTCCAACTGGTGTGATGCATACAGGACTTTCTCACGGTCGTTGCACCGGGTAATGGCGAGCTTCTTTTCAGTAGAGCGCAGCCAGTCGTCTGCATCCAAAGGCTCGGAGGAGCTGGAGAAGGTTGGTGGATGGGTCCTCATAAACACTGCCAGCTTTGACTGATGGAAAGCTGGTGGTGGTGGCGGCGGCATGGCAGCAGCTTGGTTATTCTGGTTCAGCATTGCTAGTAGAGTGGCAGTGGTCTGGTTCTATTGAGTCATCATCTGGTTCATATTCTGCATCATTGCGTTCATCAACTGTGTTTGGGCTACCATGAACTGACCCAAACCCTGATCTGTTGTGGCTACCAGAGGAGGTGGTGGTGGTGGCGCATTGAGATCACAGGGTCAGCTGAGCTTGCAGCGTCGCGGTGCTGGGCCATCTGCACAAATCTTCTTAAGTTTAATAAATGAGCAGAAGAAAGCACAATAGGAAAGGGGGGAAAGCACAAAGACGAGCAAGAAAAGGGAGAAAGACGGGGCAACCTAATAGGGGAAAGTCGGTTTAACCCAACGAACAATAGCCGAAAATCTACAAGAGGCAACAAAACTCAAGCCAAAGATCATATCTAACGGACTAAACGATACAGAAACGGAAAAAGGGTAACTTAGAAACAGCACTACTAATCTATCTTATATGGTCGGTCGACTTCAAGCAAAGCTCGATCCTATAGAGATTTATCAAGATAAGAGGGTCACTTTACATTCAGAAACAAAGTTCAGAAAAGATAAGAGGTCAGACTCTGAGAATGAAATTAGGAGAGATTAGCCTAAGATGAGGATAAATAGAGTAAGATGAGAGAAGAATACTATTCAAGTTAATTGTTGGTTTGATTTATAAATTTTTTTTTTGAAGTCTTGACTAAACGACCATGCTAATTATGGTTGCGTCCTACAGTCGATATGGCTCTGATACCACCGCTGTCGGGACCCCGAATATGCAACCTCAGGACCCTCTGTGTATTCTGAACTAGTCCCATGATCAGTAGCTAGCTCACACAGGTGTAACATTGGTGTAGTCATATCCACACAACCAAACTAAAGATGAAGCAGACAAATTAATATTATTTAGCAAAAGGACCTTATGGTCAAGTCTTACAACGCTTGCCACGCAGGGCTTAACGACAAAAGGAAGCTTGCAGCGGAAACCAAACAACTGGAGGAGGTCACCCAATATACCCACAGGCAATCGAGTGGACAACGCGACCTAATTCTCATAGTCTTCAAAGTAGTATTCTTCGTAGAACTCGGTGCTTCCTGGTTCTTCTTCAGCGACTGATCAACCAGAGGGCATAAAGCCGTGAGTACTTTGAATGTACTCAGCAAGTCGCAGAGAAGTGTATGCAAGTAATATTCATGCAAGGTTTGACAATGATAGCTTTATGGCTATTTTGTAGAAAGCAATATTTGACATTAAATACAGTAAGTAGATTGTAAAGCACAATTTAAAGGATTAATACATAAGTAATCAAGTTTCTTTGAACAACTAGTCAACACCCCGTTCACTTCCCAACCATCAACCACATCCATCTATTAGATTCGACCAGCCCATTCCAACTTCTTTGATAAAAGTTTACCCCTCGTGTGAAATCACCAGGCATTGTCCATAACCGGGGACACGGCTATTTGAATAGTTTTACACTCTGCAGAGGTTGTACAGCTTGACCCACAAGACACGAGTTCTCTAGTTTGTTCGGCATATATCTATTCCACCGCTCACTACCTTAGGTAAGCAGTCTAGAGCACGTGACAAGGTTTTTACAAAGCTCTATTTTGACCCGGTTCTGCTCGCTAAGGTTTTGCCTCGATCTAGCCCCCTCTTGCGCCAATTCAACATCCAAAACAGAACCGACTCAAAATATTGCTAATTAATTGGTCAGGTCCACCCCATAAATGAACTTGTGGTTGCACGGTAAGACCCAGATCAATGGTGCACAAAGTTAAGTCCTTAGTGGTTACTCAGGCGAGGCAACCTCATCCCGAAATCATCCCCTTTACTGCACGATCACTCGCCCGAGTATAAATCATTTGGGTTCAACCCGGCCAAATGACCACCCTAATCATGGCACATCTTTTATCAAAAGTGGCTCTGGCACAGTTCCATATTTCCTTTAGTCAAATTCCATTATTTTATGAGTATGTGATCGTGAATCTATCGTATAACTAAAGCATTGGCTAAGCATAATACGGTACCCATGTTGGTGTTGCAATAATGTCCAACTATTAATTAACCATCCTAAGATGTCTAAGGAATTATGTCATTCAAGGATACATGTCATTCTCAATTTATCAAGGAGGCATAATGGCAATTAGGTAATTAACTACTCTTGAAACCATTTTTATACAATTAACCATGCATGTTTATATCAAAAAATATACTTTTATAAATTGGGTTCAACATGATCAAAGGTCTACGACTTGCCTTCATTGAAGAGTAGAGATGCTTCGGTCGTCGGGTCCATGAATTCGTCCGAAACACCGAAATCTATACGTGCGAAACAAGCTAAATAAATAAAACAACTCAAAATAAATACTAAATAAATACTAATAGGAAGATAAGGAATTTAGATGAATTTAGAAATTTGAATCACTCGAATCGAAGTACGAATGAGGAAGTTATGGCCTTCGGAAGTTTGAAATTGCATAAAATGACAAAAGAATTGGATTTTCGGAATTTCCAAATTTATTTTTAATTCCGAAAAATCCTTGAGCCGCTTAATGGTGGGGCCATGACATCGTCAGTGACACCCTGTGCGTGACAACAATGTGACCATGTCAACATAGGGTGAGGTGGCGCCAAGTGGCTTCGACGTGGCGGAGGTAGCGCCAGTCATGGCAATGCGTGGCGCTGGGCTATGGCTCGCCGGCGCCAGCCAGGGCGAGCCCGACGAGAGGCAACGTGGAGAGAGAACGCGGCGGCGGGTGTCTGTGATTTCGAGGATGCAATGGCTAGGGAGGCCAACTAGCGAAGACGAAGAGCTAGGAGGCGGCGGGAGTTCCGGTGGTCTCCGGGTGGAGCGAGTCTGCGCCAGACCAAAGGCCATGACGAGGCGGTGACGACGGCGAGGTCGACGGCGGCGATGGAGTCTGGCGCGCGGCTTCGCTCGACGATGGCGGTTGAATCGCAAAATTCGGAGAGCTCGGAGGGAGAGAGGAGCGAGTGAGGAAAGAGAGAGAGAGGAGAGCTTGCAGGTTGCTTTTAAATAGGCGCGAGGGAGGCCAAAGGGCGAGATGGGCGATGGCGGCGCAAAACACGACGCTGGCGCTGACGCCGTGCGCGGCATGGGCGCAATGGTTTGGACGACCCAAGGAACGAGACGACCGGGAGAGGGCGTGGTGACAGGCGAGCCCACAGTCGTCAGAGAGAGAGAGCAGAACGGGCGGTCTTGAGGATGCGAGCCGTCCGATCAAAATCGAATCTGTCCGATGGAGGCGCGACGTCTACACAGGAAGCGGCCCACGAGGTGGACACATGCAAGGAAACCAGTCAAGAAATTCGGCCCAAGATGAATAGGAAGGAATTTTAAGGATTTTGATTAAATAAAATACCAGAAATAGAAAAGCATTTTTAGAAAATAGCTAGAGCCGTCCAAAAATTCGTGAAAAATACACAAAAATCTCTTGAATTATTTAGAACTTAATAAAAATATTTTCAGTTTAACTATTGCTTTTAATTTTCGCAATTAATTATTTTTAACTTAGGGACAAAGGGAAAACCTTTTTTAAAAACCAACAAAACCAAGAAAAGGCTTTAAAACAACACTTTTGATTTTTAAATCCAATTAAGATCCACAAAACTCAATTAAACCAACTTGAATTAGTTGAAGTTTTAATTAATTTAAATTAAATTGCTTTTAAAATTCTAAATTACAAATTAAGCTTTGGCGAATTAATAAAACCAAATAGTTAATTTTTTAAAGTTTTCAAAAATTTCAAAAAATCCATAAAATAGGGATGTTACAAAAGTGCAGCCCTTGGGCAAGCGGCCAACCTCATAAATAGGTGTGTAGGATATATTATTGCCAAAGGAAATGGATCAGATCTCAGTATAGAGGGGCTTTTTTTTATCATGGAATGTGATTACCAACAATAGTCTAAGTCATTGATGTTCTTCCTCTAAAAAGAAGACATGTTCACTAACAAGTCCATGATTGTATGAGCAACAACATTCAGTACCACGATGTATATCTTTCCTTGCAGAATCACAGAATGAACCAAGAAACCCTAGCAGGCTTGACGACCTATACAGTAAAAGAAACTTCTGAAGCATTCAGATGCCACAACATTCAAGGGCATCAGAATTGTGACCCATCTAATCAAATTCCAAAGATACAAACTTTTCACGCTTCCATCATGTACAAGATGGTAAAACATATTCATTGACACCGTCCTGCTTTTCTAAATCACGAGGAGGACCGATGGCATTTCATCTGCACAAAGGATATGGGAGGAGGTCCCTTGTTAACTAGACTAATCCTAGGAACTGAAGGAGAGTAAGCACAGATCTGATGACAGGCGAGCGCCATCCATGTCAACCTTCTACAAATAGACAGCGCAAGTGTAATTCAATTTAGACCTCTATAACTAAATGCAAATTTTCAGAATTAAAATGAAACAAGATGGTATATATACCTTGAATCCTATCTCATCATAGAGCCTCCGAGCAGGTAAGTTATCCTTATGTACATGAATATAAATATTTTCAGCACCTACAGTAGGGGTGAAGATGTCAGCGGATAAAACACAATTATCTGGGAATTTGCTATTCCAGAATAACTTATTGATTTACCATTGAGTCTTGCAGCATCAATGGCTAATAACAACATGTTGCTGGCAATCCCTTGACGCCGTGCATACTTAGCAACACATACATTTGTTAAATATCCAAATTTCGGCTGATCTGGTTGATAGATTCTACAGTAAAATGGTGACTTTCCAGGCTCCTGTGAACAAGTTTGAAATGTAACTTCCAAAGACACCAACAGAAGTAATAAAAAGACAAGGGTGCTATTTTTCCATACTGTGGGAAATTTCTCCCCATGCAGAGGATGCCTGACACATACATCCAGGGTGCCAACGACACTATTCAGCACATTTCGCTTGATGTCATCATTCTTTACCTGCAATATTACACCGTGAGAGTGAGATTTTAGCTGTGAAATATGAGGAAAATATTGGTAAAGCGGCTTTTAGAGAGTTTAACGGTGTAAACCGAATCAGCACACAAGATCTAAACAAGAACAGAAACACTGAAAATATTGGTAAAGCGGCTTTTAGCATGCGTTGATTCTCTCAGCATATTTTATGAACTAACATGCTGGATCAAAGATCTAGTAATAAACTTTATGAAAGAAGTCCAGAGAGCTTTTATCCAATACCGCAACGAAACATATATACTTCTCTCCGACCTGCTTGCTACATCGCGTCTTTAATGCATGAAATTCCTGCAATGAGATGACTGGCAATGATACACGTGAACCAGAACAGAAGCTATTGAATGATCAGGTAATGGAAAATTAATGGGAACATTGTGACACCTTGTCCATTTAAAAAGAATGATATTTGGGCAGGGGCCACGAGAAATTCGTAACATTTCACTATTTTAAATATCTTTACCACCCCAATTGCCCCAAGCACACACAAAAAATATGACTAACTGATTACACAGGTACCTGCGATGCAAACTTTCTTTTGAAGCTTTCAACATGGCTGCAGTAAAAAAATAATGGTAAATAAATATTAGTTACAAGGATAATGCTAACAATAAGTGAATAAGAGTACAAAGAACAAATACGGCTACATAAAAATATCCCTGTAAATTAAAACACTAACCGATCGCCTGATTGATCCTCATAGCGATCTTCTGCTCTCAACCATGAGGCAATCTATCAAGTGTTGGTAAGAAGGGATGTAAGGCATAGTGGTAAAGTAAATATTATAATTTCATAGCACTAACTAAAAAGTGAAGTAAATGATTTGGAACATAGATGTTGGCTAGGAATATCATGTTCTGAGCCAATATCAGTATGCAAAACAAAATACAGGTAGAAGACACTAGCATTAGCATATAATAATGGCCATCAGCTCATCACAAATCACATGTGCCGGCCATGTTAACCAAAAGTGGAGGACTTTAAAGTATTGCCCAGAATCAATGACCTTATATTTTCTAGAAGTAAAAGGAATAATACCCAGTACTCCTCATCAATTATAGCCTCCCGAGCAACGTAGCAACCAAAAAATCTTTTGTATTTGCAATCACTCTCCTCAATTGAGGGTTGAAGACGATTAAAACGGAGATCAGAAGGTTCAGCTGGATGCAGAGGTGTGGGTACCACCGTTATCTGATTGGATAAGCTTGATGAAAGCCCAGGGTGAGATGCTTTTCTGGCAACATTAAGGCTATCAGTGACCGTTTCCTCTTTTCCACCATTTGTAGAAACCACTGGTTCATCTTTCCTAAAAAGGGAAACTGATTTTGCATGAATATAACAAACAACATGCATAAAATCTAAGTAGAGAGTTACTTTTTACATATCTCTGATTGCTCAATGCTAGCTCTATGCTTTTGAAGCAAGAAAATACCACGCTCCACTGGAAACTACACTTAGATGAAATCCAATAAATCCAGTTATAGTCCTATGGTGAGTATTCCCTTCCCAATTCCACCATGCCAAGACATACACATCACAAAAACCCAAGTAAACAAACAAGATGTTATCAAAGTCTCATATGGAGTAGTTCACAGCATTTTTTTCCAGAACAACAGGGTGGCATCTTTATCTTTTCCTTTTAGATTAAACTTGTGGTATTGAAATTGGTGCAATACAACCAGTAATTGGTCAACTACCCCACAGCAATAGGATATGCTAAGAGCGTGATCCTACATTGAACTAATCGGTGACCCTTTCTTGTCATGAAATATAGCTTGCAACACGCAATCTAAGTAATCACTACTTAACAACGCCCCCAAATTTCCTTGATTTCTTTCCTCCTTGATCAAACAGGTTTGTCCGCTCTTTATGATAATCAGCGACTAAAATCATGAAATTCCTCTAACAACTACGACCCAGAGACCGAACCAAACGCAAACACAACAAGAACCGAAGAAGAGTACTCACATAGGCGTTGCGGCGAGGCGCCGGTGGAGGACGCCCCGGCCACTGAAGACGCGGCGCGCGCCGACGAGCGGCGGCGGCGGCGCAACGGCGCCGGTCGCCATGCCCGCGGTAGCCCCCGCGGGGAAGAACTGGAGACCCTAACCCTAGTCTATAGACTCTAGCCCGCGAGAGGAAGATGTGGAGGCAGTGGTCGGCGGCGAGACGGAGGGGTGGTAGGCTGGTAGCGGCAGGGAAATGCCGGGGGCGCGGCGGGGTTCGCGTTGGCGTGCGGCGTGGTCTTCAGTGCACAGTGGCCCTCGCGGCCGCCTCACCCTTTTTTTTTTTTGCGTTTTCCTCTACCGTTTCGCTTGTTCTGTGGGCCTGACCGGTCTGGTTCTTCCGGCGGCGGATGGCCACTTATTACACGTTGTCCGTCGTCTTCTATGGCTGGACCATTCGAGTCATACGACTACATGGGCTTGGTTGTGGAATTTCTGAAAATTGGTTTTTTTATTAGACTGCAGGGTTTAACAGCTACAGGGCTTAATGGCAGCTACAGGACTTAATAACAGGGCTGAAAAATTTTGATATTTGGCTATCTATCTATAACTTCCGAGATAGGAAATGATTGAAATACCTCTAGCTTGTTGGATGCCGTTTAACACAATTAACAATGTTTAACGACTACTACAATTGATGATTATTACCGATAAGTAATAAACATATATTATAATAAATAATTATTAAAAACAAATATTATTAACGACGAGTAATGGTATTTGAATCCAATTCTTCATCCAAGAAGAGTGCCAGATCATCTAAAGAGGCAAGTGGCAGAAAACCAAATCGAAAGCACTTGTATCATGAGGTGTCTAGTTTTATCATGGCACAGCAATCCAAGCCATGTTCAATGGGGCTAGTAACTCTGACTACTCACTATGGTGGATTCTCAACAACATCTCTGGCATCTGATAGGGATCGGATAACTAAGTTCAGAACCAACACAGTACAAGAGTATCATCAGGTTACTAGCGAAAATTGAGTAGCTAGCTAACAGGAAATACAGCTAGACAACAAACATGACAAAATGGCAAAACAGGAGTGCCGCACACTTTAACAGAGAATTGGTATCCATGAATCCTCCTCTGCAAATAAACCCCGCCATGTTAGTCCATCCTTGCGCTTTACTGAACACAACAGTTGCCATCCTCGCCAGCCGGTCTGCCCCCTACATCAGCAACTCCCTTCTGCTTGTCTCCGCAAAATAGCCCGCCTTGGGTCTACCCCCTCCATCTTCCACAACACCTTCATAAGTTGATTCATCATCACTTGAACCATATGAACTTGAAGAGCTCATCTGGTACAGACAATTGGGATTATTGATAATTGCGCGGGGGGGGGGGCATCATAGGGTACAAAATTCTGCCTCAAAAGCAGAAAAAAAAGGGTGAACAAGCAAATCTGAGCCTCTGAGGTGCCCTACAGTTTGAAAGCGGCTGAAAAGAATGCCAACATAGGACCAACCGGGACACCTATGGAAAAATTGCATGTCTCCGGTAGTTTCCAAACACCGACTTCAAGAAGAGCCATGACAATTTTATCATATATTGGAAGAACAGAACATACTTGTTTAATTATTTTTGCAGCCTTCAAAGAACAAAGGATACAAAAATATCAGAATTGATCATAACAGTTGGTATTCATGCACAGCTTGCAATATGATTTGAGAAACAAAATATGTTGGTGTTGGCCATGCACATTACATTAATAATCCTCCACATAAATGCTAGCATGAGTACTCTGAAGAGCACGATGCAAAACAGCAACTCAGACAACTAGATAAATTCAGATATAGATTCAATACATCAACAAGATTAACCAGATGGAGCCACTACAGAAGGATTGCCAGCCCTAGAGGCTGGAGATGATCAGAAAATTTTGTCCATGACCATTTCCAAGCTAGCAGCAGTACATTGATTATTGTAAGGCCGACATTCTAATAGGGACCAGCAGGGATTAATAAATTAGAATTAAGTATGTTGAACAAAACCTCATGAAACCTCTTAAGTCATGTGTTGCATGCTACCAGCATTACGGAGCTGATTTAAAATAGTAAACGCTGCGTTACTGTGCAAACAATGCAAGGATTTCAACACCTATCCACTTGAATCAAACATTACTGTAAAATCGTAAATAGAAGAAATGTGCACGAACCTTTTCAAAAGGTGATTGAACTTTCGGTGGGCAAGAATTTTTTTGAGAATATACAGCAGCTTGCTCAAGAGCCATTTGGACAGTTTTTTTCTCTGCCAACCCAATCCTCATGACTGTAACAAGTAACAGCGCGCCGGGGGGGGGGGGGGTGTTACGCAAAAAATAGATACAATCATACACACCAACCAATTGATTAAGTGAACATCGCATGATTTATCTGCAGAAGGCGTATAATGTATTGAGGTTCACAGTCAGTTGCAGCAACAAGAAGTCCTTTGATATGACTTCTTTTCTTATCTTGACTGTCTTTGCCAGATTCCTGAAAAAAGGTATGATTGCTCAGTGATTTCTGAAGTGAGACCCGAGCAATTGTAAGTGGTGTAGTAAGCACCCGAGCTATTGTTAGTGGTTTTGGCTTGTACATCATCTTCTGCGACTAGGGGTGGGCGTGGATCGGGCCGGTCCAATGGACCACCGATCCGTTCCACAAAATTGGGCCAAATGGGTCACCGGCTCGATCCCAAAAGAAAATCAAGGCGACAGCCCAATAACCAAACGCTCCGTTGGATCATCGGATCGACCCTAACCTTCGCTAGGCCGCTGCTCGATCCACTGCATCCGCCGCGCCTCTACCCCGCCGCTGCTCGATCCGCCGCATCCGATGCACCTCCACCCCGCCGCTACTCGATCCGCCGCATCCTCCGCGCCGCTGCCTCTACCCCGCTGTCACTCGGTCCGCCGCATCCCTCCATTGCGCAGACAAGAAGGGGAAGAAGAAGCGAACATGAGGCGGCCTAGCCAATATAGTGCGGTGGCCGAGCACGAGCAGTGAGAGAGGAAGAGGGTAACGGCCGGCGGTGGGGGTGGAGGATCAAGGCGGATCGAAGGTGGGAGCGCGGAGGAGGGCGGCGGAGGGGGTGATTTCGAAGGTGGGAGCGAGGAGGAGGGCGGTGGCGGTGGCGAGATCCAGATTCAAGAAGGGCTCTCTAGCGGATCGATGGTGATGTCTCCGGCGGCAAGGCTCTCTACCGCGATGAGGTCTCCGGCTACACCGATTGCCCTCATCAGTACCCCTAATGGTGAGTTGTTGCTACACTGATGAGGTCTTCTGGTTGTTGTTGAGTTGTCAAGAAAGGGGCCAGGAGTAGTAATCATGCCGATGTTCTTCTGTCTTGTTTTTTATGGGTTTGTGCGAGTATCAAATTCTCGATGTGCATAGAGATCTCTCTTGTCAGATGCTCTGCGTTACAAGTAGTGAAAAATCTTGCCCAAACTAGGCAACATTCTGATGTTCTTGCCCAAATTTTGATGGGTTTGTGCGAGTATCAAATTCTAACGTTCTTCTATCTTGTTGTCCGTAAGATTGGTTTTGTAGAATGCTTTATTAAGGCTCATTTGGATTCAGTAGCTAACGATAACATGATTAAAAGTTAAAACAACCTCAATTCTGCCCATTTGTGTCGTTTATATGCCTGCAGACTGCAGTGGTAGCACTACTAGACTTGTAGTAATCTCGATTCAGGATAGCTTAAGCAGAGTGGAAGTTTGGGTGAAGTGTTGCATCTTTTAATTGTTCTTTAATGTAAGTTACTAATGCATAAATCTTGGCCTATTATTATTTGAACAAAATTCGCAAGTATATGATATGCTTTACTCATTTATCGTATTATGTAGATCATGTTTAACTAGAACTATGTTTATAATGTTTGAAAGTCATTGTAGAATACAGAAATACCATGTAACAAGTAGGTTGAATTTTTGAAAACATGCAGGGTTGACTCAATGGTAATGATGAAATTATAGCAACATTATTTTTGACAGAAAATTATAGCAACATTATATTCTCCAACAACACAAATGAGTGTTTTTCATTGCATAAATGTAGGAGTAGCTCCCTTATGAAGTGCAAAACTAGTCATGGAACAACCCAGATCATCCACATAAAAGCTAGCTACCCAACTATTGCCCGAGATGATCTCAGGGAAGATCTCCCTTGTCTGGCCAATACTACACAACAAGCACAAATTTGGAGCAAGATCCCAAGGTCTGCAGGTGAAGTATGTTGCATTTGATTCTGGTAACTATTTCATTATTCCAGGTTCTCCTGCAGTAGCATTTCAAGCTGATAGATTTATTGCCAAAAGTTATGACCAAGAAGTCAAAATCAGCTTGGGTTTGGGTCCAAAAGATTTTGTAATTGCTATTGTTGGTAGTCAATTTTCATACGGTGGGTTTTTGATGGAAGAGGCACTTGTCTTGCAAGCGATGGGGCCTCTCATTCGCAATATCATTCTAAAAATAGCACATAGTCCGAATCGAAAGTGAGAATCTTGACTAAAACGAATCGAGAAGCATGGGATGGCCCTTGAGGTAATGATTTACCACTCCATGCTGTCTTTCATTATTTAAATTAGCTATTTAGAGATCATAAAGCTTTAATTAAATTGCATCTAATCGCTTGGTACTGCTATGATTATCATAGGTCGTTGCTTTAAACGTTGGCTTCCCAAGAGGTGCAATGGAGCATGTTGTCAAAGATAAGGACATCCTCCTGGTATAGTGACCTTGTTATATATGGTTCTTACCTTGATGAGCAATCCTTCCCGAAGTGCTAGTCCAAGCTATGAGTCTTAACAAGTCGGGTTATAGCTCCGCACCTTGGGATGATCAGAAAATATGTATGTTCGTGCATACATCTAATATTATATTGGGATTGCATATCGTGTCTGAAGTAGTTCCTTGCTATCATCATCAGCATTTTTTGTGTTTTGTGCTACAAGGAACTAATCTGTAGTAGTTCCTTGTGTCTGTCTATCGTGTGTTCCTTTGAGTCATCATGCACATGTTGAAATGGTTTGAACCTTAATATCCATTGGGTCATGAGGGGCATTGCAGTAAGCCAAATGGATCGAGCTAGTCCCATGCAATCAATCCTCTGGCATTATGGGTCAGGTTCAGTTTGAACCGAACCGCCTCATTCCCACCACTATCTGCGACGACCTACTTGCTTTCGCCACAAGCCCCAAATCACCCGATTCCTACAATGGCCAAGAGAAACGAATCAATCAATTAATACCTCCAAGTCAATAGCTGTTGCTTACTGAGGAACCTACATTTCCCCAATCTAACAACCTTGAGGTTCTTCTTGACATGCTCCTCTTTGCGGCCATATGCCTTCGACTTGGTCTTCACTGGCAAGGACGACCGCTTGGACTTCACTAGTGAAGGCGGCTTCTCTGCCACCTTCGGCTCGACTTTCGCGTCGTCACTTTGGCGGCCAGGTATCTGGGCTTCTTCAGGGACGATGCCCTGAGCGCCATGGTCACCTTCTTTTCCTTCTGGCGGCGCCCCGAGCGTTCCACATGAGCACATCCGCCACCGTGAGCTTGAGGGAGGGAGAGGAGGAAAGGCGGCAAGGGGGAGGGTGGAAGGTGGGGCGAGGGTGAGGGCTAGGGTTTTAGGCGCGGGGAGTGGGTGGAATTGGAGGAGGAGGAGTGAGGTGGTGGTGGTGGCTCGGAGGAGGAACATCAAATGGGGGAGGGTCCAGGGGAGGAGGGAGGAGGTGGGGCGCTGGCGCGGGAGGAGGTGAGAGGAGGAGGGCGGCGGGGGAGGAGAAGAGACATGGAGGGGAGGAAGAGGGGCGCAGCACGGGGAGAGGAAGAGGGAGCAGTGGGCGGGCGGGGGAGCGAGGGGCCGAGGGCTAGGGTTTCGGGCGCGGGCGCGTGGGGCTCGGGGAATCACCCTAACTTCTATAGAAAATACGGAATAAGTGCTGCGGGAGCCTGCGGAAGCTCTCCGCGAACGGCTTCCAGCTTTCGGCTTTCGCACGTTGTAACGTGAAATGGCTTTAGGGAAAAGCGGCTGCGAAAAGCTGGGTGTTTGAAACAGCTTCTGGCCTTTTCGATCGAAAAGCTGAAACCGAAGCCGTTCCAAACAGGGCCTATGATTGGCTATATGAGGGATGTGTTGGAAGCCAACAACAATGCATTTATTGTGTTATATCGATGATTTGTAGGTTGCAGTGTACATATGAGTCTAGGAACATATGAGTCTAAGAAAAGTTCCAATGCATGATGTATTTCAATTGATGGATAACTCATTGATTCTACATTGGTTGATGAGGCATCTCCTAATTCTATTTTTAGCTCCAACATTAATTTGTTGAGTTTATTATACCCACAAAGTGATGATGATGATGATTCTATTAAAATGAGTGATGATGAGGATGATATATAATATGAAGTTCAGCAAAATTAGAGGGGAAGATGGTCTAAAGGACGCATTAGAGCCATTTTATAAGCTCAACAGGTTATCGAGCAAAAACTCAGTACAATTTCTGAAAATTGCTAAGTTTAAGAGGGCTATGGTTCTTTGGCCATCATTTCACCACTTGTTATTTTATGATCAATCCTTTTGTTGTAGATGTATAGTGCACAAATGTATATTTTTGTTGTAGCTTTCACATTGGAAAAATCCTCTAACCCCAACGCCCCTTCGACCTTGTTTGGATCATACGTTTTGTGAAAACCGATTTTCCCAAAATCGTTTTTAGCATCATTTTAGGAAAACTCTGTTTGGATTGGGTAACTAACTCTAGAGATAAGTAAAACTGGTTTCTCATAAATCCAGATATTGTGTTTTCCCAAAAAACTAGGTCCCGTCATTTTTAAGAAAACCAATTTTAGATACACACGTTTTGTTGACCAACAAATTCGCTAATCTGGCGTAGTGGCATCTGCGCGTGAAAATTTTTTCAGCCTCGCTATTCTACTGCGTGCGCACATATTCGTCTCCCACTCTCACTTTACACATTAACACATGTTTATAAGAAGGAACAGAAGGCCACCGCTATTCTGGTGTATTGTATTGCCGAACTAATCCATTCAGATCAGAGAGAATTTAGATCGAGGAGAAGGCCGCCGCCACTGTCGGCCGTGCCGCCGCTACCGCCAGCCGTGATCCTAGACGTGTCTGTCGTGCCCTTCAATCTACCTACAGGAAAGATATCTTCTTGTACATCTAGTTCAATGCCAAAGTATTTACATGCATTGAACATAGGACATGCATGCACCAATGGCCTCATCTTGAATAGATATCACATCTTATCTAGTCACCTACAAGGCATTTAGATAATGTAGACAGAGGTTAGGTTTTTCAGCGATCAAAATGCTACCAAACCAGATTTATTACATGGATGACAGCATGCACATGTAACTACAAAGTTACCAAACCAGATTTCAGTAATATTAGTTGTGTTCTTTGCTCTTGTTGCAAGTTGTAAGATCGAGGAGGCCGACTAGAGGGGGGGGTGAATAGGAGGTTTTAAAATTCTTTTGGCTAAAATCGATTTCTAATGCGGAAGCTAATACAAATACAGTTTTGCACAATTAAAGCCTAAAACAACTAGGTTCAACTAAGTGTGCCAACAGTACAAGTCTATTGATGAATATAGCAATTAAACATATGACTTGTAAGCTATTCAATTCTAGCAAGGTGAATAGCACAAAGCAATGAATAACTATTGCAATCACACACAATGGATAAGCAATTTAATACAAGGTATATAAATTGCACAATGTAAAGCAAGCATTCATACACAATGAATGTTAATGCAAAAGTAAGGCACAAGAATGCAAACCACAATTGACACGGCGATGTTTTACTGTGGTGATCGAAGACTTGCTTGGTCTCCCTAATCCACGTTGAGGTAAGCCCAAACCAATTGGACCAGCTCCACGAATTAAGCCAAACACTTCAATTCCACTAGTGGTAGCTCTTTCCCGCTCCGGGTAGGTGAGCTCCAACCTTCACAACACGCCGGGCCTTCTCACAAGCTTCTTGAGAAGATCACCGGTCCACGACGCCCACACCGCCTAGGTGTCGGCAAACACCAAGAGTAACAAGCCAAGCCCCTTGCTTGACTCTCACCACGCAACGAATGCACAAGCTCAAGTGGATACAAAATCCACCTCTAGATGCAACACATGCAACTAGAGACCTCTCTCCTTGCTCACAAGGTGCAACACATGCACAATTGAGAGGAGAGGCTCACACTAGCTCAAGAGAGTGAAATGGGATGCCAAAGGTTGCCTCTCAACCGCCAAGGGGTATTTATAGCCCCTACACCAAAAACTAGCCGTTGGGAGGAGACGAAACACCAAAAACTAGCCGTTCTGACCTCGGGCGGTCGTATCAAGACTCACAAGGGCGGTACAACTGTTCTGGGCGGTCGTCAAGACTTTACACAGCAGTCGTACCGCAGCTCAAAATCAGCATGCGACACTTACACTAAAAGGTCATAACTTTTGACTCCGATGTCGGAATTGAGTGATCTTGGACTCTATGGAAAGCTTATTCAGAGGGCTACACAACCCTCATATTTGATTTGATCTCAAACACATTTTATCAAATCAAAAGCACAACTCAAGAGCCACTACCATGGTCTAAGTTCAAAGAATTAGCAACAAGCAATCTTAGACCATGCCAAGGAAAATACATGAATCCCAACAATTTGCAAAACACATTTGCAAACTTAGATCATGCCACAAGGAGTAGGTACATGGACTTCAACCATTTGCAAAACACATTTGCAAAGTATAGTCACATGCTACAAAGATTAAATGCATGAGCATCGACTATTTGCAAAACACATTTGCAAATAATAGCATCATGCCATGGTGAGCTAGAGCAAGTGAGATTGAGCTATCAACACATGGTGAGACTCAAGCTACTAGACAAGACCCCTCTTAATAGTACGGCAACCTATACTAGCAATCCGGTCTTCCAACCAAACACCAAGACCGGTAAAAGACTAGGAACACATCCTTAGCCCTAGCTAGTCATACCTTTGCCTTGAGCATCTTCTTGAAGGTTGATGATGCACATCTTCACTTCAAGTCCGGATCATCGTCTTGACATGCATCAACCCATGATGCAACCTTTACTTGACCTCAATCAACACATGATGAGTCTTCTCTTGACTTGATGATCAACTCATGATCATCTCTTCTTCGAGATCTTGATATGCATCAACACATGATACATCCTCTTCTTGAACCTTGACTTGATGACGATCAACTCATGATGCCATCCGAAGTCTCCATTACCCTGGAACATAACCTATTCATCCAACTCATGGAAAATGTTAGTCCCATAATGATTAACATCAATTACTAAGAAATACTTGCAATAAATGCTTCTAAACAAGCCGTTGAAAATCCTGGACCGGTACTACCGCCAACCAAGTTAAGGTACTATCAGCTATCCTATTGCATGCATGTGAAGGCGGTACTACTACCGAATCTGAGGTTTCCAATTTGTTTGAAGATTACAAGCGTTCGGAATTTTTGTACCGCCATATAAAAACGGAATGACCAAGAAGTTTGCATGCGACCGCTCCCAAAAGCGAACGTCCAATTCGAGATAAGTTTAAAGCGATTTACACTTGTTCTGCTTTTTATTGAACCGCCTCACAAATTTCGAACGATCGCACAAAGGTACGGCCTGTTGCCCACGAGCGGCACGACCGATTTCCATGAGAGATTCGAGGCGATTTGTAACGCTTCGTTTTATTGAACCGCCAACTAAAGTGCGGAATGACCGCAATGCGGTACAACCGCTCAAGCGGCCGTTCGCATATGCGCTCGATTGGTTGTTCCTTCAAAATCTGGTACTACCGCCAAGTAAAGTCGGTCATCTTGCATCAAGCGATGCGACCTTAATTATAATCAAGGTACTACCGATTTTGGACAGAAGCACTTAAAGCTTTCAAATTCAATTTCAAGTTCAAATTCAAATGCATGCATGATCCTAAATTGATCCAAAGGGCACAAGAACATGCTATCAAGCTACTAATCATGATCCCTTTATTATCATGCATTTCCATTACCATGTCGCCATCCATAAACTGGGACTAAGCCTTTAAACATCTTAGCACACACGTTAGTCCCACAACACAATTGCAAATAATTGAATGTAGATGGGTATGAGTATATAAGCACTACACAAGTTGTATATACTCATATGAATATATATAACTACACAAGTTATATATAATCAAAGGATATATGAGCACACATGTCTCATATACACACATGAATATATTAACTTCACAAGTTATATATATTCAAGGATATGTGAGTACACATGAACTACACAAGTTATGTTATACTCACATATAAGTATATTTAGACTACACAAGTCTTATATACTTACATGAATATATTAACTATGCAAGTTAAATATATTCAAAGGATATGTTTCAAAGTAAAGATCCCAAATATGTGTGGAAATAGGAATATGGATCAATACTAATGAAACCTCAAAATATAGAATGAACTCCCCCTATATGTGTGCATACATGAATATGTAGTGGAAACATATGCACATATTTAGGTTAATCTTTTGGTGGGTTCAACCTATATTTTGGATCCAAGGAATGCAATAATATATAAGAACTATGAAGTCGAATGCATACCTCTTTTGTTCTTTATATCCAAACGAGACTAATCATGAGATAAGGCAAATAGAAGAGTTAGTCTCACAAATAGATTTATCATTATAAATGCATACCTGTTTGGATTTTCCTTTTGTTTATCCAATGAATTGGATTTGTCATTAATCACATGCATGCCTTCATGGTTTTCACCTTTATATCCAAATAAGACTACACAATATGTATATCAATGAAAGTGTTAGTTCCACAACTAGATTTGTCATTAATCACCAAAACTCCATTAACACATAATGGCGGGTCTAGATCCTTCACAAGTTTCTAAGGATGAAATCGCTAGATTTTGTCAGGTTGGTGACAATTTCCTGACCATCTTAACAAGTTGGTTCTAGTAGCCACAGCCTTCAGATCAAGTAATTTTTGGCTAACCAGATTTATTACTTGGATGACAGTATCACAGCTTTATGTTTTCACTCCATGCCAATAACTACATTTCTAGATCTTACATTACATGTTAGTCCACCCATGTTGTGTCAACATGCTCATGCTACATCAAGTAATTTGATATATCGGTTTATTTTAGAGAAATATGGATGACCAGTGCCAAAAAAAGTTCAGAAGGAGAATGCAGAAAAAAAAACATCCATAAAGCGGCACATTTGGAAATCTTCTAAGGACAAACTCCTCCTCAATATACTAAAGGATCAAACCTTAAATGGTGGGAAGGAAGGAACAGGCTACACAAAGAAAGCATGGCGTGAAATCTTACTTAAGTTCAATGATTCCAGAGTTGACAAGCTTGAATTGCGGCAATTGAAAAATCATCATAAGTACTTCCAGAGTTGCTACGCTACCATGAGCAAACTTCTAGCACACACATGGTTTGGTTGGGATGACAATGACAAAATGATCAAAGCTTCTAACGAACATTGGGATGATCTTATTACAATATATTCGAATCTTAATAATAATATATTCTTGTAGTTGCATAAGATTTGGAAATAATTGGAAATAATGCATATTTTTAACCAATACATTTACTAATTGCAGAGAGATAGCTCAATTCAAGAATATCGCGAAAAAGTGTGGCCTAGTTGGATAGATCTTCAAGAGATATGTGCTAGTTCAACAGCATCTGGATTTAATGCTATATCTAGCCAAGGAAAGGGTGCAGTGGCTACAAGCAAATCTAAACTAATTGATCTGAATGAGGATGTTGAAGTACACGACATTGATTCACCTGAAAAACATGTTAGCCCTGTTGTTCATCCCCAAAAAACTAAAAAAACCCCAAAATTTCTAGAGAAAAAGATGAAGTGCTTTGATGCTAATGGAGGTGGAGCCCCCGATAATCCTAAAGGGCAAAAGCGCACAGCTGATGATGTCATCTCGCAATGGATCATCTTGTGCAGGCATCAATGAGCATGGTTGAAATGAAGAAAAATACAGCACAACAAAATGAAGCTTATTCGGTGAAAGCATGTATGAAGATATTAAATAGTATGAAGGATCTTGAGTCAAAGAAAAAACTAAAAGCTGCAAAAGCATTTTCAGATGCTGATCAAAGGGCGATTTTCATTGAGATAGATGACAAGATGCGGACTGAATGGATACTCGATCTTTAGCTGCTTGTAGTACAGCAATAGGCTTAGTTATTGATTTCAGTTATCTTTGGCGTTGTAGAAATTAAGAAAACAGTTTCCATTCAGTTATTTTCATATTGTCGTACAATGTTCGATGTTACTTTCAGTTTTAAATGCTTCATGTGCTGGTGCTTCATTATTGATTATTTCACATTGGTCACATCAAAATATCTTTGTTTCATACAGTCATTAGTTTTAAATTGTGCAGGAAATGTCAGATAAGGAATTTTCTAATTCTGAGCAAATGCTTATTAGCAATATTTCTGTAGTGTCATTGTTTCATGACATGTTTTTCACAAGAGTATTCAAAACATGTCGTAACACTTCTGAGTTAACTGGTGCTTAGCGAACAAGAGAATTGTTGGAAGGACATCCAACCAGATTTTTTGACCAACTTCGTGTTGATAAGCACACGTACTACTTGTTACGTGATGAATTGTGTGAGAAAAATTTACTTAAGGATACACTACGGATGGCTGGTAGTGGATGAGCAACTAGTGATGTTCTTGCATACAATTGGTCACAGTGTTAGGAATCGTGTTATGCAGGATAGATATCAACATTCAGGAGATACAATTAGTCGACACTTCAATAAAGTTTTAGATGCCATTAATAGTTTGTATGATGTTTACATAATAGACCCACCCAACGAGGTTCCACTGAAAATTAGAGGCGATCCAAGGTTCTACCCATATTTCAAGGTAAATTTTCTAGGTCGATTGCTTTGTCCATTTTACATTTCTTTCATAAAAATTCACGGAACAAAAGCTTATATATTTATATTCTAATTAACAAAAATTTCCCTACAGAATTGTATTGGAGCAATTGATGGGACGCATATTGAGGCAAAAATCAAGCTTGAAGAACAAACTCCTTTCAGAAATAGGCATGGTTTTCCCTGTCAAAATGTAATAGCAACAGTTTCATTTGACATGACATTTTTCATATGTTGCTACCGGATGGAAAGGTTCTACATCAGATCAAGCCGTTCTTAGATGGGCTATTACGAATGGAGGTTTTTCTGTTCCAGAAGGTAAAAGGGCAAAACGAGTGAACTATTGGAGTGCCTATTATTTATGGAGATATTGTTCAAGTGATAAATATTTATTTTTGTAGGTAAATATTATCTAGTTGATTCCGGCTACACCAATACTCCAAAATTTATTGCACCATATCGTGGGGATCGCTATCATGGTTCTTTCTGAGGAAGCAATCGGCGATATTTTTGGTGAGAAAGACTTATTTAATCATTGTCATGCATAGCTACGGAATGCGGTTGAACGCACTTTTGGTGTTTGGAAAGCTCGTTTCCCAATTTTAAAAGTAAAAGTTGGGATTCCTTATCCATTCGAGACTCAAGTAAAAATCGTTATGGCCTGTTGCATAATCCATAACTTCATAAGGAAGGTAGCACGAAATGATGAGTTGTTTGGGCTTTATGAGCATGAGGGATCACAAGCAGATGGTGACCATGGTGATCAACAAGTAAGAAGTCAAACAAATATACGAGATGATGAACGAGCTGCTGGTGAGCAAATTCGAGCAAGCATTGCTCAACAGTTGTGGAGTAATCATCAACAGCATACCACTCAACTAAGCCAAGATGATTAATCATTATATTATGTGCTTTGATTTTGTTTGGACGACTACAAATGATGATTATCATTTAATATTTACAGACTTTTGTTCTGGATTCAAATATTTGCAATTTATCAGTGTTCTATTATTGATATTTTTTGGACATTTGTTCTGTATTTTTAGTGTGGGCAAGCTCTAGCTAGTGTCTAGTTTCAAATTTGAAACTCGAAGCATCAAATGCCCAAAATCAATGTAGATTTGGAGGCAGGGTTAGCAGCTAGGGCTCACCTGCGTACATGACGAGGAGGAGGAGGTGGCCCGGATGTCGCTGAAGCTGTTGAGGCTGTGGATCATGGCTAGAGGGAGGTGTTGAGCTCATCTAGCTCAGCCATGGCCGGACAGCAGGCGGGCGATGGAATCGATGACCAGAGGGGGGTGTGGAGCTCAGCCATGGTCGGACAGAGGGCGAGCAGGCGGACGGCGAAATCCATGGGCAGAAGGTGGTGTGGAGCTCAGCCCACGTCCACACGGGAGCTCGACGATGAGATTCGTCGGCAGCGGCGACGAATCGGATGTGGCATGGAAGGTGAGGGGGCGAGGAACTTAGAAGGGGTGGAGAGAGGAGGTGAAGGGGGAAAGTAAGAGAGAGGTGAGTGAGTAGCAAGGTTGTGCCAGCAGTAGGGCGCAAGAGACACTCGATCGAATGGTACAAATGAGTCGATGTAATGGTAAAAATCCAGCTCTTTTAACCCACAGTAAAATACTTTTTGAAGTATATCTTTAGCCAAACACGAAATTGGTGAAAGCTTGTTTTAATTTTCCAGATCCAAACAAAGTAATCCATAAATTCATGCTAACAGAATAACAACTTAAAACCAGTTTTGATAAAAATTATTCTAAAACTAGTTTTCTTAAAGCCCATTTCTTATTCCTGAGATCCAAACAACCACTTCAAGTCGCTAGTAGCCTAGTAATCTTAAACTGGGTGCGTATATGGCCCTAAATGTTGAAAACCCGTGGAAACCATGCATTCAGAGTTTTAAAAAATTCCAAAAAAATCGCATGTAGGGGAGGGAATGTATGCAAAAATTCATGATCGATTTTTTTTGGAATTTTGAAAAATTCAATTATAGTTTTCACGGATTTCGAACATTTATGTTGTTTTCACCCTACGTCTTCAATCTTAATATGCATTCCAAAGCCATCTAAACATGCTAGCTTGAAGGACCTTGCTCGATATCTTCATGTTAAAGTGTGATCCGAATTCTTTGACGTGTTCATGTCGGACACTGCACCAACCCGCGCTAGATGTATCGTCGGGTGATGCACCAAGTCGTGCTAGGCGTAGCGCCGGCCCACACAACGAGTCCAACTCAATTTTGTATTCTCATAGGACTCTATTTTCTAGTCTATATATGTACCCCTGCAGTCGCACGGTTGAGATGCCCATGCTTGTAATGTCTTCTCACATAGGGCATGTTTGTTTGGACTTTTTCTTCAGCTTACAAGCAAAAAAGACAAAGCCCAAACAACGGGTGAAGAATCTAGATCCGCTATTATGAGTTAATAGAGTATTTTGGTAATTAATGACAATCGTCGTGTGGACTAATATTTTCCATGAGTTGGTGAAATAGGTTAAGTCACATGATGATGATGACTTTTAATGGCTCAATGTGTTGAAAGTCATCAAGTTAAGTGAGTAGTGTCATGTGTTGATGCTCAAGTCAAGAACCTGGTTTTGGAGAAAAGATATAAGTCATCATCCAAGAGCTCCAAGCGGATGCGCATGGCAAAGGTATAACTAGCATATGCTGAGTATATGTTTCTTAGTCATTTTACCAGTCTCGGTGGTTGGTTTGGAGGTCGGATTGCTAGTGTAGGTTGTCGTACTATTAAGAGGGATCTTGACTAGTACCTTGAATGTGTCATGTGTTGATAGCTTGTTTTGCTTGCTCTAGCTCTCTGTGGCATGTTGTCGGTATTTGTGAATGTGTTTTGTAAACGGTTTGAGTCCATGTACCTAACCCTTGCGGCATGATTCTAAAAGTCGGCAAATGTGTTTTGCAATTTTTAAGAATCATGCATTTATTCCTTGTTTGCATGGTACGACAGTTGGCAAATGTGTTTCGCTAAATTATGTTGAAGTGCATGCAGACTACCTCGGTTTTGCCAGTGGTCAAACTGACCTCCATGTGTTGGGCGGTCTGACCAGCCTCCTTGCGGTATGACCTGGCTGTGTGCTGGTCTGACTATCTGGCAGTCTGATCGCCAGGGAGGAGCGGTCTGACAGGTAGGATTTCGCTCCGACCACCATGTGTTGGGCGGTCTGATCGGCCCTCGATTAGACCCCTCCGGTTAATGTTTTCTAGAGTGGTTTTCTTTTGAAGTTGGCCTTTGCTCCCCATCAAGCGGTCTGACCGACAGGTGCGGTCTGACTGGCCCATGTGTGGGCGGTCAATCTAGTTGAGCGTGCAACGGCTAGTTTTTATAGCCGTTGCATTGAGGCCAGTCTAACCGGCCATATGTTGAAGGTCAGTCTAGTTTCTCCTGTTTTTTGGTATCTCGGTCCAAATGGCTAGTTTCTTTCTGTGGGTATAAATACCACCTTGTGGTTGGTTGGGAGACGGTCTAGTGCTATTTCATTCTCCCTTAAGCTAAGAGCAAGCCATCTCTCCTCCTTTGTGCATGTGTTGCACTTAGTGAGCTAGGAGAGGAAAATCCTTGTGTATGTGTTGTATTAAGTGGTGGATTGTATACCCATTGAGCTTCGGCACTTGATTCATTCAAGTGAGCGTCTCAGACTTATTACTCTTGGTGTTTACTGACACCTAGACGACTTGGAGGAGTTGCACTAGTGATCTTCTCAAAGAAGGTGTTGAGAAGACACAGACATTGTGAGTGGTTCGGTTCTCATCATCTCCGAAGTGGAGGAAGATCAATCGTAGTGGATTCGAGGTATTGGCTTAATTTGTAGAGACAGTCCAATTCGTTTGGACTTACCTCAACATGGATTAGGGGAGACCGGCAAGTCTTCGAACACCACGGAAAAATGTCATTGTGTCATCTCGTGTTTGGTTTGCTTCTTATGCTCATTTACATTCTTGCAATTTACTTTGTTAGAATTATTTGTGTGCTTGTCACCTTAGGGTTGCAAACCTAGTTTTAGACTTAGGTTGTTGGTGCACTTAGTGTTGGGATACGAGTAGGCTACGATAGCAACAAATCAAAATTTCTACCACGCAAACCAAGAAGCCAAGCAAGTAGATGATCACAGATCATTACCACCAGACGCGTAGAGCAGCGGAAGAAGAGTTGGAGCAGCCTGGTCCAACGTAGAGTGCGTCGATGTAGTGGTCGTAGTCGATCGTCCACTGATGTTCCTTATGAAGATCGCGGATCGTCATCAAGCGCAACAGCAACCGCAGTAGCGCCTCTACGGTATCCACACGTCCAAGGAAAGAACAACTGTGCGCCGGTGTGCTAGCACCAAGTCGCACGGCAGAGCTCTCAAGAAGATGGCGGCTAGGGTTTTGGTGGAACAACTCAACTCACGACTTTCGTGTGTCTTGTCTGTTACGTTTTTTACCACCTCCCAACAGCCTCATGCATCTCCTTATATCTTGTGACGGATCCTATCCGAACACGTTTGACGAATCGTATCCGTACTAGTTTGTTCCAACCCGTTAAGTGTGTGACCCTGTAGGTTCATGCGTAATCAGTTGTGACTCAGAAACCCTTTCCGACCACGAGTCGTTAGCGGTTCCTAGCAGGACATAACGATTCCCGAATACACACAAATTATATCGGACGAACCTTAATGTAATATGATCTACGACCAGGTCCTCATCACTTATGACTGGGTCCTATCTCTATACGACCAGTTCGTATTTGGTCACGACGATTCAGAACTCCTTACGACTGTGTTTCGACCACTCAGGATTACGTTCGACCAGTCTACGACTAGCTCGTATCTCCATACGACTAGTCCGTAACTGACCGAACTAAGTGATCTACTCGTGTATTCTCCCTTTGCCTCACGATGTCTGGTTGAACTCCAGGTGAGATGTGTCATCCATGGACTGTTCAATACTTTCTCGATCGAGTGTCGGATAACTTCACGTGGTCAAACACTTCGACCACTAGTGGCATGGCCATGCACTTTCTTTATCTGACCACAACAAGGGGCCCAGAGACATCTCTCCTGTTATGTTAGGAGGGGCAAATCCCATATCTGACCAGTTACATCCCTCCGCATGTTTCATAGCATACCCAAAAGCTACCTTGATAACTACCCAGTTACGAGTAGTGTTTGGAAACCCCTAAGAGTGCTATTACACATGTAGGGAACCATGCTGATCTCATGTCTAAGGATTATACATCATCATTGCTTGAGACCAACTGACGACACATAGAATCATAACAATCTCAACAGTGTCTCAAGGTGGGTCAATCCAACCCCATGTTCTCCAACATGTTTTCACATTATTGATTCGATATCCCTATATCCATGACCGGTGAAACATGGTCATCAACCAATACATGTGCTGGTCGTATAGTCACTAGTGTCCCTTCCAGTGACATTCGACCAGGGATACTTTTAGAATGACATCATCATAAGTTAAAAGAGCTTCACCAACAAGTCACATACTTGTTAATCTTTATAACTGATGATTCAATCAAGGAACAGAATAACACTTATTCAACAACTCATAAACATAGACGTGATACAATCATCTCTATGATTGCCTCTAGGGCATATCACCAACACTTAGTTGAGACTAGTTAATTTATGTTTTAAATTGTGCAAAACCGATTTAATTTACATTTCCGCATAAAACTCGATTTTAGGCAAAAGAATTTTTAAAACCGTCTATTCACCCCCCCCCTCTAGGCGACCTCCTCGATCTTACAATGGGTGCCTTTTTCAACTAGCTTATGAAAAGCCTACGCCACTTTAAGCCTATAAGCCACAAGCCAGTTGATGAATGCCTTTTTTGGCTTATGTGGGATGGAAATAGTCATTTGCCACTCAACTTGATCGAAATTACCCACCAATATCATCTGTATATAAAAGAAAACCCCTTCAATTTTTCTCTCATTCCTCCTCCCCTCTCCAACCCGTTCGCCTGCCTCCTCTCTCGCAAGTCATGGGTAGGGTTTGCGCTGCCCTCACCGTGGTTGCCTTCTCGTCATCGACGAACGTCGGCGACCACATCTCCTAGTGTCCTCCTCCTCCTCACACGCGCCCCTATCCTCCATGTCCCCAGACCACCATCCATATCCCGCGCCGCTGACGCAGTCTCCCCCTTTGTGACGCCTCTCCCTGCCGCCTCCTAGTCGCTATGCCGTCCCTCTTCCCGCGCCGTCGATCCGGCCTCCTCCCTCTGCTGTCATAATTCAAACAATTTAACAATAATCCATAGCTCAAAAGCCATAAAAGCCAAGCCATAAAAGCCAGGTTAGCAAACACACTGGCTCGACTTAAAAGCTAGGTACTTAAAAGTTGCTTAAGCCAAAAAGCTGGCTTTAAGCTGTAAGAAAAAAAAACATAAGCCTAAATAAACAGGGTCATAGTTAATTCCGCCTTCGTGCACTCGTGATTTTACCCGCAAGGGTTTTCCATGTTAAATCCGTGTCTCATGTTCCCTTTTATTATCTATTTTGTCGTGTGTTTTACAACAACTAGTAGGGTGCTCCGCGTATTTGCACGACTAGATTTGGTTCGAAGTTTGTATAAATACTTGATAATATATTTATGTATGTTGTAGGCTATTTAGACTTTTAAGATATCCTAAACATGGAAACGACAATAGAAGCTTGAAAGAAATTACAGCCAGATGAACATAATTGAAGTATGTGCTTTGATTGAAAAAAATCATTGAGCGTAATAAGTTGTTGGGGTTCTTAGAAACTAACAACTCTTCATCATACATAGATCATGTAGTTGCATGCCCATATTCTTACTCTATTATATTTTCCCCCAAAATGTATGCATGCACATGTACCTCTACTTAATCTCAAGCAATACGTTGATTACGTGTGATGCAAATTATCTTATTAGTTTACATGTTATAATGTATTACAGTACTTTGCTCACGAATACATCGATGCACCATGGGCAATCTACCTTGAACTTATCTTCCCTCACACGCTGCCTACACCACCAAACCGTGTGGCTTCTATCTCTTCTTGTTGTCACAGTTTTTTTTGCTTCAACCTCCAACAGCAAGCCCAAATATTGATCGATCCCTCTCAACTGCTACCCCTTCCAATGCAATACTTTACCACATAACTATCTTCTACTTCTCTCCAATTATTGCTTAATGCTAACCAATGTGACATCAACGCACATACACATGCAACCGTCGCTGATCCCATCTAGGGACATATGTCGCGCTCTCTCCGATGACCCTGAGCATATTCCCTATGACCACGTCATCTCTACTCCAAGTTTTTTTGCTTCGCTACCTCTATACACATGTGTTTCTATTCGTACGAATACATGCATGTACATCCGCATGCAATATGTTATACATGCTCGATTCATCTTCTGTCGTGTTAGTCGCTCCTCTTCTTCGGCGTTACCCAACTCAACGTTGTGGCTTTCTCAGTAACTGTGGCGACCTCCCATCTTCACTAATGTCAGCATGTCTTATTAAGTCGTTGTCTAATGATAGGGAGAATCTTTTCGCCATCGCTGGCGACAAAGTGGCCCTCACTAGTGATGGCATGCTCCTAGCTACCCGATGGCCCCATATCGTCCATATCTCATCTTCAATACAAAGCTTTATCTCCTCTCGGTCAGGGCTTCCCCATCATCGAGCTTATTTGGCTAATAACTTCTTCAACAATGCCGATGCTCACCACTTGTCATCGCGGTCCTTGGCTCCTTCAACACTGGACTTTCTCTTTAATGGCTCTAGCGAGCAGCACGATATTGTCATCATCTCTTTCATCGCTGCCTCGGCTCTTCGCTTCCCCGTGGATCAATGTCTTCTTGCAAGATAGATCGATGTCATTGCACTCTTTCATAATCTCCTCCGACACTATTCGTGTTATCCCGTTACAACTTGTATTTTTTTTATATCAAAATTTTAGTTATTTTTTATTTGTATTCCATAGAAAGCAACAATAAAAACACGTGACCTTAAGAGCGAACGTTGTGGCTTCTTTTGTGTCTCCTCGGACACCATTCGTACCATTCTCATTATGACTTTTATTTTTATTCAACATTTTAGATATTTTAATTGGAGTTCATATACAAATCAAATTGCCAAATTGATTTAATTTATTCAGAATTTTAGTTATTTGTGAATTTTATTTTGGAATACGTATGGAAATCAAATTGCAAATTTTCTTTTGTTTTTTTATTCCAAATTTTAGTCCTTTTTTCTTGGAATTCCTATCCAAATCTAATTGCTATTTTTCTTTTATTTTTATTATAAATACTTTGGAATTTGTATTGAAATCAAATTGATTATTTTATTTTATTTATATTCATAATTTCAATTATTTTTGTTGTATTTCATAAATAAATCTAATTGCCAATTATTGTTTAGTTTTTTTCAAATTATAATTATTGGTGATGAGGATCTAATGATCCTCATTTAATTATTTATCTATAATTCTTATTATAGATAATAATACCGCCATATAGTTCTTGAGTATACCCCTTAATGTTCATAAGGGAGAAACTGGAGGTCGTAAGTTCTTCTACGACCACCACATGGTCGTAAGTTCTTCTACGACTACCCCCATAGTCCTAAGTCTTTCTACAACTATCCCTTGATCGTAAGTCCTCCTACGATCAGTCTGTGGTCATAAGCTTTACTACAACCACCACCTGGTCATAAGCTCTTTTACGACCAGTCCCTAGTCGATGGGGCTTACAGACATGTGGGCTTAGCCGATCAGGGAATTTTCTCCACCATATCTCAAGATATGGACAGTTAATTACACTGTTATTCTCTAGAATAATTGCATGATTTAACTCTCTGTCCTGGTGATAACTGCCTAGCAACGTGGGAACGTTACTACTCCTATAATAATCTCCAATAACAACTCCATCATCTGAAGCGCTGAGGCGCCCTTTGGACTGGAGAAACATCAGCCCACTTCGAGTACTATATAAAAAGGTGGAATCATCAGGAGAAGAAGAGAAGGACAATCAGGAGCCCAAGACATTACACTTGAGTCTTTCTCTTGATTTGTGACCAGCATACTCAATATATCCACACATGAGTAAGGTTGTTATTCTCTGCAGAAAAGGTCTGAACCTGTATAAAAATACCCGTGTCATTCTCTATGCGTGATTTGAGTCTTGGAGACCCGCCGAATCAAACAATCATTACGTAAGATTGATTCTAAAACACCGACAATTGGCACCGTCCGTGGGGATCTTCTAGCCATCAGATTTCCTTCATTTTTTTCCAACTCTAATACTTCCATGGCAGGAGAGTGGAACGAGGAGAACTGGTTCGACAGGCCAATTACGCAGATATCGACATGGATGCCGGTTTTGACTACAAACCGAGTATTGTATCATCTGATGGTGATGTCACCTCCGGAGATCACTCTCCAGGATACCATACCATCGATGGAGTTGAGGAGGGATGCTTATCCCCCACAACGTTATGTCCAAACGAGGAACCAGCTTCCTCAAAGAGCAAGGATCAATCCGACCACTATCAGGGCTGTACCAAGACAGGCTCACAACATGACGAGGGTTCCCCCTCCAAATGTTCAAGTCCGTGTAAGACAGTCCGACCTGGCACAGCAAGTCCTGGATGTCATCATTCCGGAGCTTCATCAGCATCTTGTGGTCGTCTCTCTCCGGTTAGCCCCACAAAGGATGTGGTTGAGCACGCTTTTCCTGTGAGTTCAACCATCCCACCGCAAGGCTCACCTGCGGACGGAGACGGTTATAACCCAGAATTCTCCTTTCTGGAGGGGTTTGCTCCAAGTCGACAGACGGTGTCTTTCGACTACTCCTCAAGAGAGGAGGCCTCAAGCGCAAGTGGAGATCATCAACGGGAGGTCTTCGTCCTTCTCTCAGATAATGATCACTCTCCTAGAGACAGGACTGAGGATGCTCCCCGACGATCACACACTACAACCCCTCGTGGTGATGACGAGGACACCACCGGTGATGAACAGGGTCAACACTCTGATGAGTGTGAAGGAGATTCTCGAAATACTCGCACTCCATTGAGGCAAACTCAAGGACCAGGTATGGACGTTTCTGAGACAACCCGTCAGAGAAGAATCGTGGCTCAGAGAAATATGCCTGGGCTCATTCACTATCAGTCGGAGGAAGCTCAAGAAATCCAGCGCATCAATGATCTTCTCGAGAACCCATCTCGGGAACTTGCTCGAAAGCTCGGCTACAACCTCTTCACTGAAGAGATCGCACAAAGGCTTAGAAGCACGATGGCCAGACTTGACCACCCTCGTTGGCATCGACCCAGAAGTCGAAGCGGTATGACTCCATCAGCTACCAGTTACTCGAATAGCTCACCACGTGGAGATCGGCGCGACAACAAGTCACGACACTGTCCTGATCTTCACTCTAGTCGGAGAAGAGTTCCTCGAACGCCTGATGATCATCAAGCTCCCAGGACAGGTGATCGCTCACCACTTCGACTCAGAAATCTACAACAGCAGATGAAATACGAGGAGTATTTCCCTCGTAAGGTTGAGACCTAGCACAGGTCAATTCCACCTACGACCAGGTATCATCGTGTACGATCATCTGGTGACGTCAACCCTTCTTTTCCATAAATAAGGCATCAAGAAGTCATTACCAGATGTCGAGCTTTCTCGCCCGACCTCCGAGCAGTTCGCTGGCCGTCTCGGTTTCAACTAGTGAACATGGAGAAGTTTGATGGATCTCAAAACTCCATTGAATTCCTTCAGATCTACACAACCGCTGTCCGAGCAGCAGCAGGAGGAGAGCATATAATGGCGAATTACCTTCCTATTGTGCTCAATGGGTCTGCTCGATCGTGGTTGTTAAATTAGCCACTTGAGTCGATCTATTCATGGAATGTCCTCTGCGACATCCTACTGGCCAATTTTCAGGGCACCTATCATCACCCTGGGAAAGAGGATGACTTGCACATGATGAGACAAAACACCACGAGATTTTGCGCCAGTGCATTCGACGCTTCAGTCGGGTTCGAAATTCTATTCTTGAAGTTTCTGATTCTTCTGTCATCAAAGCTTTTAAGCAGGGAGTCCGTAGTAGAAGGATCACAGAGGATATCACTTTAAATCCTCCTGTTATCGTCGTCGAGCTCTTTGGGATGGCTGATCGATATACGACTGCTGCTGAAGCAGTCGAATGGAATAACACTATTGATCGATATGATAAAATTCCTCAAGAGGCGGGCGAAAATGGCAAGAAGAGGGATAAGAAGACCAAGAAATCTAAGAACAAGGCGAAGGGTCAAAAGTCTCAAGCCAGCAGTTCCAAGGAAGTCTTGGTTGTAAGCGATAAAAAGCCTCAAGGCTCTAAGCCATACTCCGATGGAGGCAAAGGTAAGTGCCCCGAGCGGAAGAACGATAAGCCTAGGTGGTACCCTTTCCATAAAAACAAAGGACATGACCTTCATAACTGTCGAGTTTTCCAACGAAAACTCGAAGACTACTACAATGGCAAAGGGCCATTTCCTACTCTCGAAGAGGTAGGGCAAGCCAGTGGTCGTAAGTAGTCGGACGACGACGAGGAGATTCCACTCCAAGATCCTGAGAATACCATTGAGCATGTCTATGAGGGATCATCGGCATATGAGTCAAATCGACAGCTTAAGGTTGTCGAACATAAGGTAAACTCCACTGACCCTTCTCTTGTCAATAAGCTGCCGAAGTGGTCGAAAGTCAGCATCTCTTTCGAGAAGAGTGACTGTCCGATCCCTTCTACTCGATCAGGTCGGTTTCCGATCATGGCCGAGCCCACCATCAACAACTATCGAGTAAATCGAGTGTTGGTTGATGGTGGCAGCTCGTTATACATCTTGTTTACGAGTACCCTGGACGAGATGTGAGTTGCCAGGACCAAGGTAAGACCGATACGATACTCTTTTCATGGCATTGTACCGGGGTTTTCGGCCAAACCTATTGGCCAAGTTTCTATTCCTTTAACATTTGGTTCTCCAAATAATTTCAGGACAGAAAAGATCTCCTTTGATGTGGTCAATTTCGATAAGGCATATAATGTCATACTCGGACGACCAACTTTGGTAAAATTCTTAATGGCTAATTATTATGGGTATTAATGTCTTAAGATGCCAGGTCCCAAAGGAGTAATCATAATTCACTATGATAAAAAGATGACGCATACATGTGATTGTCGATCCCTCGAGATGGTTGGCCAGATACCAACTCGAGAAAAAAAACAAGGAGCAGCCTTCGACCAAGCAGTCGAAGTCTAAAGTTGCACCTAAGTCGAACGACCAGGTCAAGAAGGTTCCTCTGGATCCATAGGAGCCCTTGAAGACTGTTCGCATCGGGGATACTTTCGACCCCAAATAGGAAAACGCCCTCGTCACTTTCCTCCGGGCAACCGCAGATGTCTTCGCGTGGCAAGCATCCGACATGCTCGGAGTCCCCAGGGAGGTGATCGAGCACATGCTAGCTCTACGGCTGACAAAGTACCCGTAAAACAAAAATTATGGAGATTTGCCCCTGATCGATCAGATGCTATAAGATCAGAATTGAACAAACTACTTAAAGCAGGTTTTATAAGAGAAGTCGACAACCCAGAGTGGTTGGCCAACCCTGTAGTGGTTAGGAAGTTTAATGGCAAGTGACGAATGTGTGTAGACTTCACTGATCTTAATAAAGTTTGTCCAAAAGATGATTTCCATTTACCTCGTATCGATCAGTTGGTTGGTTCTACTGCTGGTTGTGAAACATTAAGTTTTCTAGATGCATATTCTGGCTACTATCAGATTAATGTGTCTAGAAGATGAAGAAAAAATCGTATTTACTACTCCATTTGGAATATTTTGTTATGTCAAAATGCCATTTGTTCTAAAAAATTCTGGCGCTTCTTTTCAACGCTTGATGCAATTGACTTTTTCACCTCAGCTAGGCCGAAATTTAGAAGCCTATGTTGATGATCTAGTCGTAAAAAGCATCAAGCGACTTAATCATGTTTTTGACTTGCAAGAAACATTCGGCAACCTCAGGAAGCTCCCGAGTCAAATAAAACCAATGCTGGTATGGAGTTGACAAGGAACGTACCCAGTACTACATCAGGTGCTGCTTGAGCTTCTTCAGCCGTGACATGAGTGACTCGGCCCTTTGTGAAATGCGCCTTTGGCTTCACGCTTGAGGCGCTGCCCTGGACTGAGACTCCTTGACCAGATCGAGCTGGGGCAGGAGCTTGCTGCTTCTTTGGGCACCTACTAGCATAGTGCCCAATCTCATTACAAAAGAAACAAGTCACTCCAGCAGTAGAGGTCGTGGATGACTTCCTTTGAGACTGACTTCCAGAGGAGGTCTTGTGATGGCTTGATTTGCCTGAGCGTTGCACTACGCTGGAGGTCTTTGAGGAAGAGGTCCGAGAGGCCTTGTGATGGGAGGACTGAGGCTGGGAGGTCTTAGACTTAGGAAAACCTCCAGAGTTAAACCTCTGTGCCGACTTCTTTCTTTTTCAGCTTTCCATCTGTTGGAGCTTGCTCTCCTGCCGAATGTCCTTACTTACAAGCTGATGAAAATCAGAATGCTCTTGTGAAACAAGGTGAACTGAAATTTCATCATTAAGCCCCTCCAAAAAGTGCTCTTGCTCACTTTCATCCGTGGCAACATCTCCTGGAGTGTATCTTGCCAATTGATTAAACTTATGCAAATACTCATTCACAGCGCGGTTGCCTTTCTTTAAGGTACGGAATTCTGTCCTTTTTAAAGACATCACACCAGATGGAATATGGGCACGATTTAAAAGCTCAAGATAAACTCATCCCATGTGATGGCACAGGCATCGAGATGAGATTGGCTAAAATTATCCCACCACTCAGAAGCTGGTCCACTAAGCTGGTGAGAAGCAAAAAAGACTCTCTCATGGTCTGTGCATTGCACCATGTCCAATTTCCTGCCCATCGCCCCGAGCCAATCATCAGCTTCTATTGGCTCAGTCTTTTGAAAATGTTGGGGCGCAACCTCATAAATTCGGTAATGGACCTTGGAGGAGGTGGAATTGGAGCTTGAGGTTGAAATTTCTTTGTAGCTTGCAAGGACTGGGTGTTGGCAATAGATTGAGACAGCAAGCTTATAAGCTGAGCTTGATTGGCCATTATTTGGGCCCAACTAAGACCATCAACTGGAGGAGGTGGCGGCTGTGAGGTTGGGTCCTGCTGCACACCCTCGACACCTCTATTTTGGTTACTCCACCGAGCTGGGTTCTCGGATTCTCCTTCAGCTTGCCTATTCTGATTGCTCGAACTTCCACTGCCGTTTCTGGTGGTCACCATGTTGCCAAGTTCCAGAGACTGAGGAAAGAAAAGAAAAAGGCTAAGGGAGACTAACCAAAACAACCAACTCAACAAGGAGATCCAATGCAAAGAAAGCAACAGAAAGAAGCTTTTTCAAAATCTATAATAAGAAAGCATCGTTCTACTCGTTTCTTACCACTTTGAGGGAGGTCTTAAGCACCAAACCTAACTCGACAGACCTCTAATAGAATTTTGCAAGGTAAGGAGGTCCATTTAATATTGCAAATCAATGTATAGAAAGAGACCAGGTAAGATTGGGTTTAAGGTACGGATGAGTACTACAAAGGAGGTAAGAGCAGAGAGATGACCCAGATAAGAAAGAACATTTTATTCTTCTTGTTTATACAAAATAAGCTTTGAAGTTCTATGGCCGTTCTATTAGGTTGCGACCTGCAGTCAAATGGCTCTGATACCACTCTTGTGGCGACCCCACCCTAGGGCACCCGAGAGGTCCTCCCAGGATCTCCTAGGACGTCCCTTAGGACCTCCCAGGAGGTCCGGTGGCACCTCCCGAGGCTTGGGTAGGACCTGCCCTCGGCAGCACCAATTGAGGCCTTGGTAGGACATCTCAAGGTTACCACCGAGGGAAGTGGAAGCCACGGGGAGATCCCTCACTGCCACGACCAACTCAGGGGAGGTCGAAGGACCTGACCTGAGGAGGTCGTGAGACTTGAGGGATCACTCTGTGATTCCTAGCGTGAACTGAGCTAGTCCCAAGGATCTCAAGCTAGCTCTTCACAGCATACAAGAATGGTAGCATCCACGACATAAACTTTATTTACAACATAACAAAGGAGTTGTTTACAAAAGATGGCCTTGGGCCAAAAGCAAGCTTACAAAAGAGTGGAAACAGACGTCCATCCACTATACCACAGGCAAAATGGCTGGAGGGCACAACCTACTCGTCCTGGTCCTCTTCTTCACTGCTATTGTCTTCTCCTGATAGAGTTTGCAATGAGCAAGAGTGAGCACTACCACTATGCTTGCAAGTCACACCCGTGGAATAACAAAATGACATGCATATATGGATATACAAAAGAAGGCATAATAGGGTTGATTTGCATAAAGCTAAGTTTCTTTCAATTACAAATATTAAGTTCCAAGGCAGATTTTTAATAGATAAAATTCATTTTCAAAACTTGACTTTTAGTTGGATAGCATTCATCAACAAGTTGGTGAAGGATACCCTCCTTCACAAGGCTCCCTGCCCAAAACCCATGGGATAGAAATCCCAAGACAATTTATTAAACACTTTGAGAAACCCAAATTCAACATCTAACTCGAGTGGCACGCCAAAGATGTCCATGACCATGCGACACGGCTATTCAATAGATTTACACTCGTGAGGATGTGCACTTTACCCACATGACATGATTCCTCTAGTTTATCCCAAGATCCGCCGATGCCACCTCTCACTACCAAAGGTAAGAGGTCTAGAGTTCATGACAAACCTTTACAATGCATTGTTCCACCACGCCTCTCCTTGCTAAGGTTTCGCCTCCTTTGGATTCAACTCATGCAGATCTGGGCCCCTCTTGCACCAAGGGGGAACATAGGTCATAAAAGACCATTTTGGCCATAGAAGACCTCCCACTCCTCCAATTGAATCAATCATGTGGAAGTTACGCAAATTACTTAGCTAGGTCCCACACCTCATACTGGAGACATGTGGTTGCACCTGCTCGCATAGCCCATTATAGGCCTAGCATTGGCGGCTCAAAGACCAGTCCTCAATTGACTTAGGCGACAAACACAAACCCCTGGACCTCCACCTTAGCCAGGATAGAGTCCGTGCATAGACATTGCACCAGCCAAGCAAACCAATTCGCCCAAGTCCAAATCAATTTTCATTTCCTTTGCTTCCCCAGCAATATTTTCATACCCCCATGACATGCCCATGCCATGGTCAAAACATTTTAAACAATAGTTGGTCATGAAGGTAAAGATTTTCCCCAAATCAAGTACTTTTGGTCTAAGCAAGACTAAGCATATGGTTTCACAATTGCTCCTGGTTCACACTAATGTATAATCCAAGTTTTGTCTAAGGTGACAACAGTTTAGGTTCAATGTCAAGTTGGCCATATGAAGGAATTAGGCATAACTATGTGTTTTAAGACAAGTATTAAAATATCTTGATAGAAATAGGCATGCATTATCCTTTGAAACAGAACATAAATAAATTAAAATAATAGGTGCAATATGTTCAAGAGCATGACTTGCCTTGCTCACTGTCTTGAGAGTCTTCTTCTTCAGTGCAATCGCGCTCCTTAGTGTCCTCATGATCTATACGGGAGAAAAGGAGACAACTCAACCAAATTCCAAATAAAGAGCCAAAGGAACTTCAAAAGAAACTCCAAAACTCAACCAACAGAAACATCTCATACTTAAAATAGGTTCTTTGGGAGACGTCCCAACTTACTGGGGAGAGGTCCAATGAGGAAGGTCCTCACGGAAGACCAGAGGGGCGGCTTTAGCAAAAGACCAAGATGATGATACTTGCGCAAAGTCCAGAGAGGTGATCTACAGAGGTAGCCATAGAGTTCCACCAAGAATCCAAAAGAAGAGGTCCTGAAAGGGACATAACCTCTTATTGTGGTGATCAGAGCAAAAGCAGATCAGACGCAAGGAGGCTTACCAACAATAAGGGAGAGGTGACGAGTGGAGGGGAGGTCGAAGGCAGTATGGGAGGTTGAGGTCAATGCCCAAGCTCCCGCGGGGCCTCCAATGGTGAAAATGCGATGGAGAGAGGTGCTCCTGGCGATGCTCTTGGCAGCAAGGCTCTCCAGAAAGCCACTGAGTGTGAGCCAAAGTGTTGAGTGTGTGAAAAAGGTGGCAATGAAGGACTCCCGGGGCTAGTTATAGTCAAAAAGAAAGCGAAAAGACCACTCCATACGTACATGATTTGGTGAGCATGAAAAATAGGCAAAAGGTACGAGAATGTCAAAGAAAAATAATAAAGGACATAGTGTACTGTTACGGGAGGAGACTAGAAAAGACACCAATAGTGCCCCAGAATGACCCCATATAATGGAAGCAGCCACTTTCATGGCTGCATTTAATACGACAATACATGCATTAAATGCTCATGGTACTAGTGTGGCGGGGAAACATAAGAATAAGTAAGCCTGACAGGTGGGACCAGTCAAATTTGGAAACAGTTGGGTCAAAGAGGGAGGTCCTGACAGTTGGATCTCCAAAGAGGAGGTCCAACGGCCAAGATTGAGTGCTAACGGGGAGGTCCGCGTGGTAAGAGAACCTCACCCGCTAGGGAGGTCTAGAGCCGTAGGATCAAATCCAGACGGGAGGTCTGAACGGTTAGGATCTCCAAGGAGGTCCTAACGATCGATCTGCTAACGAGGAGGTGCAGGACGGTTAAGATCTCCAATGGGGAGGTCTTAACGGTCCAGATGTTCACGGAGGGAGGTCTGGGCTGTTAAGATCTCAAGGGGGAGGTCTTAACGGTCCAGATTTAGAGAGGAGGTCTGGACATGGGGAGTTCCAGATACACATGGGGGAGGTCCACGGCTCAAGGAGGTCTTGAGAGGAGGTCTATAGAACTAAGTCGACAAGGGGAGGTCCTAATCGCTAGGATCTCCACATTGGGAGGTCCTGGCGGTGAGGATCTCAGTATATGAGGTCCTAAAGGTTCGGGAGGAGATCTTTGGAGGTCAAGAGTTCCTAAGTTAGGCGGCCAGGTGGTCCAATGGATGGGGAGGTCCAAAGGAATTAAATTCAAGGAAGACCTGGACATATAGGCTCATCCGAACCAAAAGAAGGTCTAAACCTAAGGAGGAGGTCTGAACCAAAGAGATTCGAACCAACAAAGAGATCCAAAGAGATCTAACTCAAAGAGAAAGGTCTGGACATAAAGACACGTCCAATTGAGAAAAGGTCTGAGCCCCCAGGGGAGGTCTAACTTCAAGAACATTTGGGGAGGTCCAGTTACGAGAAGGTCTAAACCGACCATAACACAAAAGAGAGACTGAGGGGAGAATTGGCCAACATACAGAAGGGGTGACAACATGAAACTTAAACCTCTCCAACGAACCAACTATGAATTCTCATTAAAACAAAAATAGTTTTATTTTGTTTTACAATTTTAAAAGAATTTGGAAAATCAGGATGTTATAGCTTCTTCCCGATCGCAAGTACCAAAAGGAGTTTTCTTGGAACAGCTACAAACGCCATCTCTGGTCGACACACCAGAGACAACTCATATTGAGACAACCTCTCTAGAATACGAGGATACCTGGATGAATCCCATCTACAAGTATCTTCAGACGGGTACTGTCGACGATCGAGTCGCTGATCTTACGAAATAAAAGAGGAAAATGACACGATATTTCCTGGGAGAAAATGGGGTTGCTCTTTATTGATATGAACTGGATTTACAGGGGTGTCTACAACCAGGCTATGAACTAATCCTAATTACACTGAGAATGCTCGCTAATCAATCAGACTTAAAGAACAAGTCTAAGGTTGATTGTGTTGCTCTTGATCTGATGTCGCTGTCTTGCTTGTCTCAGATCTGTTCGCCCTTTGGTCTTCTGCGTTCCATCTTTAAATAACTTCTGAAGAGGTGGCAGTTACTTTTGGAGAAGGCATCCCTTGTGAAGCGTTGTGACCGGTCGGAGCGAGACGTCAGTTGATAAAGTGTCAACTGCTCTGCGGTTGAGTGTCTGTGAGACACTCAACCGCAAGTTAGTTATTGTCAGTGTCTTAGGATTATATAGCGTCGTGTGGCATGGAGTACACAGCACGTGTTCCATTCATCACGCAGTAAAGAATATACCGAATTATATTAGATATCACCATAACCTTTCCGAAGCGCCTACGGTGGGAGACTAGGCACGAGACCTTTTCCCACTCAGTGGTACCCATTATGTAACCTCTGGAATCCTCACGACCAAATGAGGTCGTTAGTCTTAGGGTTACGACCATGAAGACGTATGGTCTTTTATTAGGTATTAAAGTAATACCTAGAGGTTTTAATCCTCGTCAGGTACCATACACGATAATGATCTCGAGGCAAATCGCTTATCCCGAAAGGCCAAAATGTATACTTTGGTCGAAGGAGTCCTCTATAAACGAGGCACTCAACGGGTACTCATGCGATGCATATCGTAGAGAGTAGGACTAAATCTCCTTCATGACATACATGAGGGCATCTGTGGAACTCATGCATCATACAGAACGCTGGCCGGAAAGGCCTTTCAATAAGGTTTTTACTAGCCAACAGCTCTCTATGATGCCAAAGAGCTGGTTAAAAATGTGTACAATGTCAGTTTCATAGCAGGCAAACACACTAACTGTCTCAGGCAGTACAAACAATTCATCTATCTTGGCCTTTTGCGACTTGGGGTCTCGATATCCTAGGACCGTTCCCAAAACCTCCGGGTGGCTTCGAGTTCCTCTTTGTAGCAAAATGGTTCATGATGAGAAGCGTGATTACTCGGTTTGGGGTCCGAAGTCGAATAACCACAGATAATGGTAAGCAATTTTTTAGCTCAAAATTCCAAGAATTTTGCGACGAGTTGGGTACCAAACTATGTTACGTCTCTGTTGCCCATCCTTAAAGCAATGGGGCAGTCGAAAGAGCGAATGGCCAAATAATGCAGGGAATCAAAACTCGAGTCTTTGACCAGCTTGTCAAGCACTCGGGGGCTTGGGTTACAAGAATTACCCTCAGTATTATGGGCAGTTCGTACGACTGCTAGTTGGGCTACAGGAGAAACAACTTTTTTCTTAGTTTTTGGTGCCAAAGCTATGCTTCCACTAGAACTAAAGATCAGGTCAACAAGGGTCGAAAGTTTCAACAATTCAATCCAGGAATAACTTCGAGCGGATGACATCAACCTACTCGAAGAGAAGAGAAATCAAACATTAATCCGTTTAGTTGTCTACCAGCAAGCCCTACGTCAATACTATGATCGTAAGGTCCAACCTCGCAGCCTTGCTGTAGGTGACTTGGTATTGAAGAAAATTCAATCCTGGTCTAATCAGAATAAACTCTCCCCCAAGTGGGAAGGTCCTTACACAGTGGTCAAAGTTATGCGACCAGGTTCGGTACGACTAGCAATGGAAGACGGTCAAATTCTCTCCAATTCTTGGAACATCGACCAGTTACGCAAATTTTATGTGTAACCGACCAACCCTATAATAAAGTATCAGGTTCTTTCTATCTTTATTATCTTACTTTGAGTAGCACTTTGATAATTTTCGACCATTCCCTAGTCGTAAGTCCTTCTATGACCAGTGCCTAGTCGTAAGTTTTTCTACGATAATACCCTGGTCGTAAGTCCTTCTATGACCAGTACTCAGTCTTTCTTTACATTGGTTGAAAGGATGGTAACATCACCTAGTTGAAACCATTCTTTTCTGTATATGGTCCTGCCCACTAGAAGGAACTTCCTAGTATCGACTCATTCCTCTCTTTTTGCTGCCAACACAAAGAGCTCGGGTTCAATACATATAGTCGAAATATTTTCAAAGCCAACTCTTAGTACCTTAGTTTATTTCTTCATTCATTTTGAAAAATACACTAAGCATAGTACACTTTTGCAATTTGCTCGACTACTTTCGGTAAACTCGTTTCGTTTCAACTGGTTGGAGGAAGACACAACACCTAGTCGAAGTCTTTCCTCTCTGCACGTGGTCCTACCCACTAGAAGGAACTTCCTAGCGTCGTCCTGTTTCTAACTTTTGCTACCAAAGCAAACTTACCGAGTGCACTGGAATAGGTCGAACGAATTTATAAGGAACTCCAGACATTTGTCTAACTCAGGTTGCCGCAATTGATTTGATTAATCTGGTCAGAGAAGATAACATCACCTAGTCGAAATCTTTCCTTTCTACACGTGGTCCTGCCCACTAGAAGGAACTTCCTAGTGTCGATTCGTTCCTACTCTTTCAACCAGTGCATGATAATTATGATTGAAAATTATAAGTTAGCTAAACCTCTCTTTTTTAAAAAGAAAACCCTTTTCACATTATTTACTTCGTTTATCTAAATAAACTAAGCAAATAGTGGGGGGCTAGGATAAAATTATTAATTTGGCTTCAATTCTTAGTTAATTTCTTTTTCCATTCATTATCTTATGAGTTACTAACCACTTGACAAGATGATTTGTAGGAAGAAGAAATGATTATATATATATATATATATATATATATATATATATATATATATATATCAACAACAAAAACTTGTCGTTATGTGTTTCTATTACAGACTACTCTGGCGAAGGAGACCCTATTTGCATCTCCTCCGTGACTTCCTTGCTGACTGGCTGCATATCTTCAATTAACCGCTCTGCTTCTGCTTCAGAGCAGTCGAAGTCGGCTATGATTGGTCGCAGATCAAGACTGGAGTTTTGCCAGAACAAAACTTATTGTGCTTTTGACCGCCTCTCTTATCGAATCAGCTTGGTTGGTCTTCAAAGTGGTCACCAACTCTTGCAAAGCCCCCACTTGTTCTCTAATGGTACTCGAGTGAGTAATTTTCGTGTCTTCACGAGGAGTGACCTCCTCAGCACGTAGCCCACTGAGTACATTGTTAAGGAGAGAAATGTTGTCCTGAAGGTTGATCTTCATCGACTTCATCTCCTCCTGATTACGAGTCGAAGCCTCATGGGGTCGTTTTATTTCGACTGCTTGCTCTGAAAATAATAAGACTAGTCAGATAAAATGATCCCAAAAGGAAAACAAAACTAGTCGCAGGTAAAGACTTGCTTACCTGCCAGTCAAGAATCTAACTTCTCGACTTCATCATCATGAGAGGCAGTGCTCTTTGCATAGCGCTCCTCCCAAGACTTGACCTCCCGATGTTTTTCTTTGGTGATACAGGAAACCTCATGAACAACCATGGTATTTTCTTTGACCTCAGTTTCGAGCTTCCCCATTTCGGCCTCTTTTTCTGAAAAGGAATAAGAGTTAGAAAAATAAAAGAAGGTCATAAGCGGTTTTAAGTTCAGCACTTACCGTTTATTCATCCCTGCAACTTTTGAATTGCAGAGTTTGTCTCCTGAAGCTTCTTTAGAAGGGCTTCTTTCTCTTCCTTTAGCTTTTTCATCTCGACTTTTCTCGTAGTCGAGCGAATCAGCCAAGTTCTTCTCGTTGCTCTTGAACCTACAAAGAAAAAGAGTAGACATGAGCATAGAATAAGCGGTCTAAAGTCTTTCTATGATCGGAACATAGTCGTAAGTTTTTCTACGATAATCTTCTGGTCGTAAGTTCTCCTACGATCAGTACCTAGTCGTAAGTTTTACTACGACAATCCTCTGGTCGTAAGTTCTATGACCAGTACCTAGTCGTAAGTTTTTCTACGATAATCCCCTGGTCGTAAGTCCTTTTATGACCAGTACCTAGTCGTAAATTCTTCTACGACAATCCCTATAAGCACTGTGCAAGTGGTTGAAACATAAACGACTACGAGTAGCAGTTACTTACCATCTCTCTGCCTGCTCGTAGAGTTTCGCTTTCTCCTGTCGTAGCTGCACAACTTGTCGATTGTACTCTGCAATAGTGACAATTTGTTCTAGAGCTGTCTGCATAAAGAAATACAGTGAGAAGTGAGAAAAGCCACATATATAAGTGTTGGGTAACAAGCCCTTACGTTAATGCTCATTCGAGCAAATATGGAGAGTACGCTTGTAGGGTTCTTCAGTTCATCAATCTCTTAAACCCGATTTCACCACACTTTTTCGAGACGCTCGTCATCAAAAACATCCCCCCTATTTGGAATGTCCTTGGGGTGGGGAACTCAGTTACGAGGCCTAAAAGCAAAAGACCCCACAACGGAAGCCGGGCCGAAGAACTCAGAAAAGAAGTCGACATATTCTTCTTCTTCTGATTCGGTGACGACAGCTCCTTCTTGGGGACCGGGAGGAACATCTACGACGACTTCCTTCCTGGCGCGGTGGCCCAACAATCCATTGCCTTGGCCTAATGCCTCTCCATTGCATCATCGCTGCTTTAGCTTTGGCCTCACGACCAATCCGTGGTCGCAGCTTGTTTCTAAGAAGAACGACTTCTTCTACCAATCGGACGGTGGACGACCCTTCGACCACCACCACTTTCATTTCTCTAACTGCCAGAGAAATTGCAGTGGATTCCTCAACAGGAACGTCCTTGAGGGCTAGAGGAGTCGGGCTAAGATCACAAAAAGGAAAACACGTCAAATGGTAAAAAGCAAAAGGTAAATGTTATTCTTACACTTTTTTGTTTTTACATACCTTCGTGTGCCGGATTTGATCTTAAATTTGGAAAAAACCTTCCCTAAAGAAGATTTTTTTTACTTCTTCTCTTCGACCACGTTTGGTCAAAACTCGAGTTGAGGAATGGGATCAGCCACGACCACGTCTGGTCGTGGGTCTTGAGCGAGCACTACCGCTCCTTGAGCCTCCTGGCTCTCCGGAAGGCTAAGACCTGTCTCGACCACCCCAAGGGCAACACTGCCCTCGACCATAGGCACTGCTGGTGCAGCGGTTTTCTTCACAAAAGACATAAAACTCTTCTAGTTCTCCTTTTCTTGTTGCTTGACAAAGCCACGAGAGGCAGAAACTGTGAAAGTCTTATTGTCGTAGTAGAAGGGTAACTTGGTCTTGGGGGCTTTGTGTTTGAGTGCTTCAGTCACTTCGGCTGCCTTCGCCTTCTCTGTAGTAGCCATGTCTGCAGCGAATTTTGCAAAGGGAACAGTCAGAGCAGCAGAGCTTGAACTCGCACCTCCCTTGTCGGCGACTTTCACGAGCTAACGCTTTTTGGCTGGAGGAGCCTCGACTTGCTCCGCCACCGGACGGTCTTCCATGCCTACTTTCTGTAGAAGCCAGAAAAAGAAATTTTACTAAGTACTCGTAAGTTTTTTCTACGACAATCCCCTGGTCGTAAGTCTTTCTATGACCAGTACCTAGTCGTAAGTTTTTTCTACGACAATCCCATGGTTGTAAGTTCTTCTATGACCAATACCCAGTCGTAAGTTTTTCTACGACTACAAGATCCTAAAGATGAAATCAATTCTTGATTACCTTTAGGCGCTCTATCTTGTCCTCTGCGGACAGGACTGCCAGGATTTGAGGAGCCACCACATAGGGTGGCAGAGATTTCTCACAAATGATTTTAACTTGAGCGTCAATTTCCACTTGTGAGAGATCTGTAGGAGTAAGTAAACTTTCAATAGCCAAGTTCGAAATCAATAGAAAGAAGGCTAAGATTGGAAATTTACTTACCCTTCTCGTAATCTCTGGTCGGATCTTGCGGCCCTGAGTACCTCCACATGGGATGAGCCCTCTTCTTCAGAGGGCTAATACAGCGCGTGATGAAATCCTTCACCACGTGCCATCCGGTGAACCCCTCTTTCTTCAAGTCTTTGATGGCTTGAATGAAAGGGGCGATCCAGCCGAGATTCTTGGGAGTCGAATCCCAGGAAGGAATATTCTCGGCACCATTTCCGACGAAAGAGAGGTTGTCTTCACTGGTCGTCTCCCAGTAGAAGCACCTCTTCTTCCATCCCGGCCACGACGACCAGGTGAACATCTAAATGTACTCTTTCGACTTCCCGTCGTGAAGCTTCAGACTACAGCTACCGGCGATTCCTACTAGCCTGGTCATCCCGTAGAAGTACTGGAATAACTTCAAGTCGGCCGAAATCCCTAGGTAGACCTCACACAAGTAAACGAACATGCTCAACATCGTGATAGAATTGGGAACGAGGTTCATCAACTCCACCCCGAAGTGTTCGAGTACAAGTGTGAGGAAAGGGTGAGCAGGCAATTGAAGGCAACACTCACAGTACACCTGGAAGATAGAATCTGCCCAATCTCCCCGACGGCCAATATTGCCTGGTAGCCTCAATCCACTTGACAAACTCCCTCTTTGGGATCTTCTCGGTGGCGACCAGAGCCTTCATCTTGGTCGCATCCATCTCCGATTCGGCCCACTGGGAAGCGATTCTGGCCATCTTTCTCAATGGAAGGAGATTTGGATTGGGAAAGGTCTCAAGGAGGCACACGATTTGGTCTGCGATAGAGAAAGCAAGAACTTGATGAACAGTGGAAGCGATTTGGGGAAAAGTAAAAAACCCCAAGTCTCACCAACGGTAAGTTTTTATAACCGTGCGCTTGAGTTAAAGACGTGGCAACCCAACAGTTGCCACCTCTTCAGGAACCGCTCCAACAGACAGGTCTATGAGAGTCGATTGAGATTCTTTAATTTGTTTGGTCGAGAAAACCGAGTCTGTCTTTACACCTCAAGCAAAATTACCTTCTTGACCAAGTCTATTTCTGGTAAGATGAAACATCAGTCAGAAAGGTTTTACTTCCGATTACAGTACTACAACCACTTTGTAGTTGTAAGATTTTCTACGAATACCTTGTAAGTCGTAAGATTTCCAACACCTTTCTTGACCAAGTTTATTTCTGGTCAAATAAAATACCGGTCGAAGAGCTTTTCCTTCGACCACCATTCTACAACTCTCTACTGGTCGTAAGATCATCTACAACTCCTTTTTCAAGTAAGTTATTTTCACTTGAAGTTGGCGGGCTAGATGATGAGGATCTAATGATTCTCATATAATTATTTATCTATAATTCTTATTATGGATAATAATACCGTCATATGGTTCTTCAGTATGCCCCTTAATGTTCATAAGGGAGAAGCTGGAGGTCGTAAGTTCTTCTATGACCATCCCATGGTCGTAAGTTCTTCTATGACCATCCCATGGTCGTAAGTTCTTCTACGACTACCACATAGTCGTAAGCATAAGCCAAACGGGGGGTCCGGTATGCACCCAAGACCCCAAAATTTTAAAACTCACCAGGATTAGTTCATAGCGGCCCAACCAATTGGTCCGACGAAAGCCCAAGCCAAGCCTAGCACGCACACCCCAAAGTAGTAGGTGACCCACTCGCCACTCAAGAGGGCAAGACAACAACAGCTCAATCGGTCCTACTCCTCCCCAAAACTCCAACCCTAATCTCTCCTCCTCACCATTGCTCCCAGCGAGGCGCGACACATGATGGGCCGCCGTGATGCGGAGGGAGGCGGGCGCGGAGGCCGAGAGAGCGGCACAGAGGCCGAGGCGGCGGGGAGGCGGCGGGCGCCGGGCGGAAGGACCGGCTGAGCTTCTTTTAGGGGTTGGGGCTGGGAGTTGTTTAGGAGTTGGATACTTGGATTAGCCGATTGGATTTGCTGATTTGGGATTTTCAATTATAAGTGGGCTGTGGGCAGGTGACTAGAGCCTGGAGGCTTGGAGGCTTGGAGCCTGGAGGAGAAGTAGCGAAGCAAAATTGGTTATTGCTTTATTGGTATGCCGTAGCTTTATTAGTATGACGTAGCCCGTATGCTGTTTGTCACTGTTATATTGTTATCATATTCATGTTATATTTGTATGTTAATCCGTGAATGTGAGCTTAATTGTGAATGAAAATTTGAAAATTGTGTTACGGTATGTTAATGTAGATTGTAGAGCATGAAGAGGAATAGAGACATCCTTTCTTTTTTTTCGGGATCGAGAAGTGAAGGCAAATAATATTTCATCTTCTTCATCACTGGCTGAAGGAGTCCAGGGGGTCCAGGGGGTGGAGGAGACTCAAGAAGGTAGAGGAGGAACTCAAGCAAGTGGGAATCAATTGACTTCTTCTCAGACGGAGAATATTGATGCTGTGATTGATGTTGTGGTTGCTGTCAATGACCAACCCTAACCCCAGCCGAGAAACACAGGAGCTTCAAATACACTTCCTGGCAGTGAGGAAAATATTTATGATGTTGAGCTTCTTCCACATGATCCAGGGAAAAGGACACCCATCACGAGCTATGATGTCAATGATCAAGATGTTGTTCGGAGAGGATATATTATGAAAGGACCATGCCAACCTTATACACATGATTTTCCTATCGTGAAATATCGTAAAAGACGCTACTTCATTTTAATTGGTTTGATAAGTACCATTGGATTGAATATAGTGTCGAAAAGGATGTTGATTTTGCTTTGTCTGTTATATGTTCAAAGAGAAAACTATGGGGGTGATAGCTTTGTTAAAGGTGGTTGGAGAAATTAGAATAAATATGATGCACTTGACAAACATGTGGGTGGTATAAGAAGTGTCCATAATCAAGCTCAAGAGAAATTTAACTGCTTTGTGAAACCAAAAACTTCAGTTGCTCATGTTATTGTGAAGCGAACTAAAGAAGATAAGCATCTTTACAAGGAAAGATTCAGTTATTCACTTAGATGCTTGAGGTTTATTTTGCATCAAGGATTGGCATTCCGTGGACATGATGAAAGTAAACAATCTAGTAACAAGGGAAACTTCCTTGAGCTTTTGAAATGGCTTGCAGAAAGTAATGAAGAAGTTAATAAGGTTGTTTTGAAAAATGCTCCTAGAAATTGCATCTTGACTGCCCATCCCATACAAAAGGAAATTATTAACTGTTGTGCCAAGGAAACTACTAGACAAATAATTAAAGATATTGGTGATGACCACTTTGCAATTCTAGTTGATGAGTCAAGTGATGTATCCCAGAAAGAACAACTAGCTCTTTGCTTGCGTTATGTTGATAAACTAGGAAGGGTATGTGAGTGGTTCCTTGGAGTAGTTCATGTAGTTGATACCACTTCTTTGTCACTTAAGGATGCAATTGAGTCTTTACTTATTGGTCACTCTTTGAGTCTTACTCAAATCCGTGGGCAAGGATATGATGGGGCTAGTAACATGAAAGACGAGATTAAATGGCTGAAAACTTTGATTATGAACGAGTCTCCTTCTGCTTATTACATGCATTGTTTTGTACATCAACTCCAATTAGTTCTTGTGGCTATTGCTAAGGGCAATGCAGACTGTGTTTGGTTTTTTGATCAACTATCAAATTTGCTAAATGTTATTGGAGTTTCTTGTAAGCGCCATGAAATGTTTCGAAACACTAGAGCTCAGGAAGTTTTGGAAGCGCTAGATTCTGGTAAAATTGAAAGTGGACGAGGGTTGAATCAAGAGATGGGGTTGGCTAGGCCCGGTGACACGCGTTGGGGTTCTCATTACAAAACTGTTTTGCACATTATTGGTTTGTATTTTACAATCTGCAAAGTACTCGTAAAGATTGGAAAAGACCCCTCCCTAAAGAATGAATGGGGAAAAGTCCATGCTATGGTGGCAGCCTTTGAGTCATTTGATTTTATTTTCATGACAAACTTGATGCTAGTCATACTTGGTTACACAGATGATTTATGTCAATCTTTGCAAAAGAGGGACCAAGATATTATTAATGCTATGACACTTGTTAATTTGGCTAAGGACAGATTGCAACATATGAGAAGTCATGGCTGGGAAGATTTTCTTCAGGAAATAGTTACATCATTTTGTATGAAACATCTCATTAAAGTTCCTGAGCCAAATAAGAAATATGTGCCTTTTGGAAGATCAAAACACTTTTTCCCCAAACAAACAAATGATTATCATTTCAGAAGGGAAGTATATCGTGGCATCATTGATAATGTTCTTCAAGAGCTTGACAACCGATTTGACAAAGTTAATATGGAGTTGCTTGTGTGCATGTTTGCCTTGAATCCTCGCAACTCATTTGAAGCCATTGATAAGGAGAAAATACTTAACCTTGCAAATTTTTATCCCAATGAGTTTTCAAGTACAGATTTGATGAAACTCCCTTTTCAACTTGATAACTTCATTGATGACATGTGAAGTGATGATAGGTTTAAGGACCTTAACAATCTTGGTGACCTTTCTATTAAGCTTGTTGAAACAAAAAAGCATGAAGTTTACAAGTTGGTATACTTGCTTCTCAAATTGGTATTGCTCCTACCGTTGGCGACGGCAAGCGTTGAAAGAGTATTTTCCGCTATGACTCTTGTGAAGAACAAGTTGAGAAATAGTATGGGCAATCAATTCTTAAATGATTGTTTAGTCACATTTATTGAGAGGGAAAATTTTTTGAAGGTTAATGAAGATGATGTAATGAAACGTTTTCAAGGCATGAAAACACGTAAAGTAGTACTATAATTTCTTTGCATAGTTGCATATTTTGTAATTTTCTATTCATGTAAGACTTCATTTGAACTATTTGTATTGTGCTTTTGACAAATTTGGAACCTATGTGTTGGATTTATGATGTTATGGAATTATTGTATAAACTATAGAATTGTGAGTGTGAAGTGTGCACTCCCATCATCTAATTTCTAGCTCTGCCACTGGTCATAAGTCTTTCTACGACTATCCCCTGATCGTAAGTCCTCCTACGATCAGTCTGTGGTCGTAACCTTTACTACGACCACCATCTGGTCGTAAGCTCTTCTACGACCAGTCCCTAATCGATGGGGCTTACAGATATATGGGCCTAGTCGATCAGGGAATCTTCTGTACTATATCTCAAGATATGGGCAGTTAATTATGTTGTTATTCTCTAGAATAATGGCATGATTTAACTCTCTGTCCTGGTGATAACTGTCTGACGATGTGGGAACGTTACTACTCCCATAATAATCTCCACTAACGGCTCCATCATCTGAAGCGTTGAGGCGCCCTTTAGACTGGAGAAATGGCAGCCCACTTTGAGTACTGTATAAAAAGGCGGAATCATCAGGAGAAGAAGAGAAGGACAATCAGGAGCACAAGACATTACACTCGAGACTTTCTCTTGATTTGTGACCAGCATACTCAATATATCCGCATAGGAGTAAGGTTGTTATTCTCTGCGGAGAAGGCCTGAACCCGTATAAAAATCCCTGTGTCATTCTCCTAGCGTGATTTGAGTCTTGGAGACCCCCCGAATCAAACAATCATTACGTAAGATCGGTTCTAAAACACCGACAATTGGAATCCATATCGAAGTCAAATTTCTAATTTTATTTTGAATTTCAATTATTTTTGGCTGGATTTCGTATACAAATGTATTTTTTTATTTTTAAAATTTTTATTTTGAATTATAATTATTTAGGGATTTTTACTTAGAAATTCATATGGAAATCAAATTGCTAGTTTTATTTTATTTTTATTGCAAATTTCATTTTTATTGTACTTTATATGGACTCTTTTACCTCGGAATTCGTATAGAAATCAAATTGTTGATTTTATTTTATTTTTTATTCTAAATTTTAGTTTTATTTTACTTGACATCCACTCTTTCTTTTAATCTAGACAGTTATAATCTAGACCCACCATTATCAACGATTTAGATCTTTCTCCTTTTTTCACCAGTTAATGTGGGAATTTCTAGCCCTTGGGAGCGAATATGGTGACTTCTTTTGACTCTTCTTTAATAAAATAACTAGCAGGGTGCCTCGCGCATTTGCGCAACTAGATTTGTTTCGAAATTCGTATAAATGCTTGATAATATATTTCTGTATCTTGTAGGCTATTTAGACTTTTAAGATATCCTAAACATTGGAAACGGTAATAGAAGCTTGAAAGAAATTACAACCTGAGGAAGGTGATTGAAGTATGTGCTTTAATGGAAGAAAATCATTAAGCATAATAACTTGTTAGGGTTCTTAGAAACTAACCACTCTTAATCATGCATAGATCAAGTAGTTGCATGGTCCTATTCTTACTCCATTAGTTTTTTTTTCAAAACGTATGCATGCACATGTACCACTATTTAATCTCAAGCAATACGTTGATTATGTGTGTGGCAAATTATCTTATTAGTTTACATGGTATAATATATTGAAGTACCTTGCTCACGCATACACCGATACACCATGGGCGACCTACCTTGAACTTATCTTCCCTCACACGGCAGCTACCCCACCAAACCGTGTGGTTTCTATCTCTTCTCGTCGTCATAGTTTTTTGCTTCAACCTCCAACAGTAAGCCCAAATCTTGATCAATCCCTCTCAACTGCTACCCCTTCCAATGCAGTACTTTACCTCATAGTTATCTTCTACATCTCCCCAATCATTGCTTAATACTAATTGACGAGGATCTAATAATCATCAATTAAATAAATTATTTATCTGTAATATTTATTATAGATGATAATGTCTTTTATGCAACCTTCAAGGGTACCCCTCAATATCAACAATAAGGGAGATTGCAAACACCTAGTGGTAGTAAGCTATTCGACGACCACCCTATATGCACTACAACAGGACTGGGTTATAGCAATACATGTATATATTGCTGTATCTAAAATATGTGTTGCTAGGATGTATAGCAACACATGTGATAAGTGATGTTGTTGGTCGTGTTGCTATAAGGTAGATCTACTGCAACACAATTTAGGTGTTGTTATACAAAAGAAAAGATGTTGCCAAGTTGCAACACCCTTTTTTATTTGTAACAACACATGTTTTTTAAACATAGCTAACACCTATTAGCAACATATAATTAATATATGGCAACACAATTTAGTATATAGGAAAAATACGATTTATTTATGCGCTACTTATATACAAATTATAATTGCTACAAATAATTTTTATTTGGTAATTAAGCATGTCATATTGCAGAATATACAATACAACTCAACATAAGCAATGTTCAAAAGGTAGATTGCATTTCATTAAGGAAATAAATATAGGTATCGTTAACAACATTCTACATTACAAAAAACAATTGATTAATAAATATAGGTATCGTTAACAACATTCTACATTACAAAAAACAATTGATTTGTTGTCAACACAAGAGCTTTGAACAAGAGTAAAATTTGAGTCCTAAAATATATAATCTAACTACTACTTTCTTTTCTTCATGAAGTTCGTTGCTTCTTGATCCGTTGATCGACGAGATAAACATCCAAATACAGTAATTCAACTGTTGATCTTTTCAACCTGTAGGGATAACAATAAATTTCAAGGATGTAAATATAAATATAATGTAGGACAAGTGAATCTCACTAAAATTGAATCTAGCTAAAATTAACAGCCTAAAACTCGCCAAGTGCCAACCACTATCTAAAACATCATGAGGAGCCAACACATTACATTTATGAAGTAGAACAAGCTTCGAGCTTTGGGAGGATGCTGCGCCATGCATCAGCAATATCCTTCGCTAACTTTGCTTGACCTTTGGCAAATTCATGGAAGCTTGCAAAGAATCTTATAATGGACCAGCACAGTTGTAAATAATTTTAAAACATGGATAAAATATACAAGGGATTTTTTTCTAAGATCAACATCTATACCTCTGTGTCTTTTCACAAGGCGGAATACTTGTTTCTAGGCCTCTGCTAAATGATTTTCTAGCTCAAATATGTAAAATTTAAGCTTCTCATATTCAGGACTAGATTCCTCCACAAGCTTTTCTTTTCCCAGAACAACATCACTAACTTTTAACAGTACATCCTAAAAAATGGTCAACGATTATTAAACACCAAGTGAAATTTAAATATTGAGAGGAGGGGAGTTGACTTCATGGCATTCTTTTGTAAAATCTTATTAAAGGCAAGATTCAGTAATATAAAAATGTCTTATCGACATTGGATGATGGTACCTTAAACATCTCGTATGAAATCTGCGAGTTTCTTAAATATATCGCCTCATAAGACCTTGCTCTATCCATTTTCGCTTCATGCTCGAGACAAAACAAAACAATTACCATCAAAAGTAATTAACAAGAAATTTTTAGTCATAATAATCGAGATATATAAGGCATGGAACCATGGGCATATAAAGTTCCAAGAAAACAATTAACAGAGAATCAACCTTATGATGCACAAGATTGCAGACGACTATTGCAAAGTCAGCACTTGAAGTATTGAATTTATCAAATAGTACTGAATTTATCGGATATCTCCTTTTCGAATATGAATCTGTATCTGATAAAAAGTATCCGGATTCAAATCCGAATCCAGCAAAAAAAATCGGATATCCGAAAAAACGTTTCGAAATTATTCGGTCGGTCGGGAACTATCCATTCCGTTTGCACCCCTACTAGTCGAGGTGGGTCGAGCGCTTCAATTGGGCAGGGGCTAGGTCGTGGGGATGGGTGCACAAGGGTGGCCACGTCGACCTCTAGGCGGAAGATCGGACGGCTGTAGAAAACACAAACCTATACAGAATTATGAAATAAAATGAGGGCGTTTTGGAAAAAAAAAATGGTAGGATACAAATCCGAACTACCGTTGGTATAGATGGGCCTCATCGTAATTTCAAAAACTATGAGGGGGTTTTCATAAAACCAGCGAGACAAGAGCCCGAGAGGTCACCGATTCCTTCCCCTTTAAGATAGGGGATATAGTTACTCTACATTGGATGCAAGTGCTAAGGTGAGATAATCGACAACCACATTCTAATGGAATGCATGTTCATTTCTAATAAAAACAAATAAGTAGATTATTAGAATTAGAACAACGAAGTATCATATCTTTCCAACTATTGTAATTACCAATTTATTTTTATTAGTTCTATAACATTAGGTGGTAAATTGGTCATAAAATTTGTAGATTGCCCTACCAACATGTCTATTAAGTGTTGTAACGTACATTACAAAGTGTTGTAACATACTAGAGTTGAGTATATTTGGAGATTTCTACACTTAGGTTGTAGCAACATGACAATATGTGTTGCAATTGAGTTTTTCTGCAACACATGCTATATGTGTTGCAAAGTATGTGTTATAATAGATTGGTCCTGTTGTAGTGATGGTCGTAAGCCCTACTATGATAACTTCTTGGTTGTAAGTTCTTCTACGATCACCTATTTATCGTAAGTCTTACTCCGATCACCTTATGATCGTAAGTTCTTCTACGACCAGGTCATTTACGACCACCTTATAGTCGATAAGAACCACACACAAATGGGCCCAATCGACTAGGGATATTTGTATGCTATGTTTAATACACATAGTAGTTAACATGTATCGTTATTCCCTGAGACAACTGCGCGTATTAAACATCTGTCTCCGACATAACTGCAACGCGACGTGGAGGGATATGTCTCTGGCAACAACTACCACTGAATGTGCGCATTGCATCAAACATTAAGGCACCTCTTGACGTGGACAACTGCCAGCCCTTCATGCACTATATAAGGAGTAAAGTCGGTGGACAGAGGAGAGAACAGAGAAGATATTCGACAGATACAACGAGAGACAGAAGTCATCAAGCCCTAGTTTTAGTGACTTCCTCCCTGTTGTAAACACAATCAATACAACAATACAGTTGTAGGGTTATTATTCTCTCAGGAGAAAGCCTGAACGTATATAAAATTCACGTGTCCTTTTCTGCGTGGTTTCGCTCTAGAAAAGTACCTAGCATTCATTCATAAGATCGATACTAAGTCATCGACACTAACCACTGCGACATCAACGCACATACACATGCAACCATCGCCAATCCCAACTGGGGATGCGTATCACGCTCTCTCTGGTGACCCTGAGCATATTGCCTACGGCTGCGTAATCTCTACTCCAAGCTTTTTGCTCCTCTGCATTTGTACGCCCGCGCTTCTATTCGTACGGATGCATGCATGTACATATGCATGCATGATGTTATACATGCTCGACATCATCTTCTCTTGTGTCAATCACTCCTCTTTTTTGACGTTGGCCAACTCAATGTTGTGGTTTTCTCACTAATTGTGGCGACCTCCCATCTCACTAATGTCGGCATATCTACTTTAGTCATTGCCTAACGATATGGAGAATCTTTTCGCTAGTGACAACGTGCCCCCTCACCACTGATGGCACGCTCCTAACTACCCGATATCCCCATATCGTCCATAACTCATATTCAATGCAAAGCTTCGTCTCTTCTCTGCCAGGGCTTTCCTATCATCAGGCTTCTTTGACCACCAACTTTTTTAACAACGCTGATGCTCACCACTTATCAATGCGGCCCTTGGCTCCTTCAACACTGGACTTTCTCTTCAATGGCTTTGGCGAGTAGCACGATATTGTCCTCATCTCCGTCGTCGTCGCCTCAGCTCTTCGCTTTCCCATGGATCAATTTCTTCTTGCAGGATAGATCGATGCCATTACACTCTTTTATGGTGTTCTCCCACACCATTCGTTCTATCTTTGTTATAACTTGTATTTTAATTAAAATTTCGATTATTTTTTTGTTTTTATTGCATAGAAGGAACAATGGAAACACATGACTTTGTGAATGAACCTGGTGACTTCTTTTGTGTTTCCCCCGGCACCATTCATGTATCCTTGTTATAACTTTTATTTTTATTCAATATTTCAGTTATTTTTATTAGAGTTCACATACAAATCAAATTACTAAATTTATTTAATTTATTTTGAATTTTAGTTACTTGGGGATTTCATTTTGGAATACGTATGGAAATCAAATTACAAATTTTCTTTTATTTTTTGTCACGAGTTTCAGTTCTTTTTCTTGGAATTCGCATCCGAATCCAATTGCTGATTTTTCTTTAATTTTTATTCTGAATCACAATTATTTAGGGATTTTACTTTGGAATTTGTATTGAAATCAAATTGTTAATTTTATTTATTTTTTATTGAGAAATTCAATTTTTTGTTGTATTTTGTATACAAATCTAATTGCCAATTATTGTTTAATTTTATTCTCGAATTATAATTATTGGAATTAATATCGAAATCAAATTGCTATTTTTTAATTTCAAATTTCAGTTATTTTTGTTGGATTTCGTATAGAAATCTAATTTCCAATTTTGTAACCTTTTTATTCCGAATTAGAACTATTTAGGGATTTTACGTAGAAATTTGTATGGAAATCAAATTGCTATTTTTATTTTTATTTTTATTCCGAATTTTAGTTTTGTTGTACTTCACATGGATTCTTTTACTAAGGAATTCGTATGGAAATCAAATTGATAATTTTATTTTATTTTTTATTCCAAATTTTAGTTTTTATTTTACTTGCCATGAACTCTTTCTTTTAATTTAGACCGTTATAATCTGGACCCACCATGATTGATGGTGTAGATCTTTCTCTTTTTTCGCTGATTAATTTAGGGATTTTTAGCTCTTGAAAGCGAACGTGGTGTTATATTCCGAATTTTAGTTTTGTTGTACTTGACATGGACTCTTTTACTTAGGAATTCGTATGGAAATCAAATTGATAATTTTATTTTATTTTTTATTCAAAATTTCAGTTTTATTTTACTTGCCATGAACTCTTTCTTTTAATTTAGACCGTTATAATCTGGACCCACCATGATTGATGGTGTAGATCTTTCTCTTTTTTCGCTGATTAATTTAGGGATTTTTAGCTCTTGAAAGCGAACGTGGTGTTGTCTTTTGACTCTGCTTTAATAAGATAACTAGCAGGGTGTCCCACACATTTGCACGGCTAGATTTGTTTTAAAGTTTTTAATGCAAAATTATATAACATAGTTGCTTGAGAATATATTTACTTCTCTCGTAGCTATTTAGATTTTTAAGATATCGTAAACATTAGAAATGACAATAGAAACTTGAAGAAAAACACAACTTGAGGAACGTAACTGATATATGAGTTTTGATGGAAGAAAATCTCTAGCATAATAAATTAACCGCTCTCTATCATGTATGCATCATGTAGCTGCTTGCCCTTATTTTTTTTCTCCGCTGGTTACTCTTTTCCAAAATATTTGCATGTATATGTACCTCTGTTAATCTCAAGCAATACATTGATTATATATGCAACAAATTATCTTATTAGTTTACATGGAATTAGAGTACCTTACCCACGTATACACCGATGCACCATGGGTGACCTACCTTGAACTTATCTTCCCTCACGTCGGTTGCCCTACCGAACCGTGTGTCTTCTATCTCTTCTCCCCGCCACAGTTTTTCTGCTTTAATCTCCAACAGCAAGCCCAATTCTTGATCGATATCTCTCAGCTGCTACCCCTTTCGATGCAACACTCTACCACAAAGTTATCTTCTACTTCTCTCCAATTATTGTTTAGTACTAACCGTTGTGACATCAACACGCATAAGTGCAAATGTTGCTGATCCTTGCTGGGGACACCCTCCGCACTCTCTCTGGTGGCCCTGAGCTTACTCCTTACTATTGCGCTATCTCTACTCTGAGCTCTTTGCTCCTTTGTTTATGTACGCTCGTGTTTATATTCGTATGGATGCATGTATGTATATACACATGACGATATTATACTTGCTCGATGTCTTCTTCTACCATGTTGGTCGCTCCTCTTCGACGTTGTACAACTCAATGATGTGGCTTCCTTACTAACTGCTATGACATCCCATCTTCACTGATGCCGGTATATCTGCTTTAGTCGTTGTCTAACGATATGGATAATCTTTTCGCCACCATCGGCGACGCCGCAGCTCCTAGCTACACGATAACCCCATATCATCGATAGCTCGTCTTCAATGCAAAGCTTCATCTCCTCTTTGTTAGGGCTTTTCCATCATCAAGCTTCTTTGGCCACTGACTTCTTCAACAACACTGATTCTCACCACTTATTGTCACAACACTTGGCTCCTTCGACTCCGGCCTTTCTCTTCGGTAGCTCCAGGCCTCCAGCGAATAGCACGACATTGTCCTCGTGGAACGGCTAAGGTGAGCAGCATGATATTGTTCTTATCTCCGTCGTCGCTGTCGTGGCTCTCCGTTTCCTTGTAGATCAAAGTCTTCTTGTAGGACATATTGACATCATTGCACCCTTTTGTCGTCTCATCCGACACCATTTGTGGTCTCCTCATTATAACTTATATTTAATGTATTCAAAATATTAGTTATTCAATGATTTTACTTTGGAATTCATATGGAAATAGAATTTCAAATTGTCTTTTATTTTTGTCCCTAATTTAAGTTATTTTTTGTTGGAATTCATATACTAATCCAATTGTTAATTTTTATTTAATTTTTATGTCGAATTAAATTTATTTATGGATTTTAATTACAATTGCATAAAAATAAAATTACCTATTTTAATTTATTTTTATTCCAAATAGCGCTTATTTTTGTTGAAATTGCATAACAATCCAATTGCGATTTTTGTTTAATTTTCATTCTGGATATATTTATTTAGGATTTTACTTAGGAATTCATATGTAAATCAAATTCATAATGTTATTTTTTTCCTAATTTTAGTTATTTAAATATTTTACTTTGGAATTCATATGGAAATAAATTTGCAAATTTTATTTTTATCCCAAATTTTAATTATTTTTTGTTGGAATTCGTATACTAATCCAATTGCTATTTTTTTATAAAACTTATTCTCAATTACAGTTATTATGGTTTTTATTTTGGAATTCAGATTGAAATCAAATTTCTCATTTTATTTTTAATTACTTAAATCTAGGTATTTTTGTTGGAATTAAGTAAACTAATAAAATTTTTATTTTGAATTATATATTTTTAGAAATTTTACTTAGGAATTCATATCAAAATCAATTTGCTATTTTTATTTTGTTTTTATTCCAAATTCTGCTTTTTTTGGGAATTCGTGTACTAATCCGATTACTATTTTTTTAATTTTTACTTGAATTATGTTTATCTAGTGATTTTACTTAGAATTCGTATCAAAATTAAGTTGCTAATTTTATTTTATTTTTATTCTAAATTTCGGTTATTTTTACGTTGTACTTGAGATGGACTCTTATTTTTATATTATACCTAGCATAAACTCTTTTCTTTAATCTAGATCGTTATAATATGAATCCACCATAATCAACGGTGTGGACGAATTCGTATGGAAACAGAATTTCAATTTTTATTTTATTTTATTTTTTGTCCCTAATTTAAGTTTTTTTTTTGTTGGAATTCATATACTAATCCAATTTTTAATTTTTATGCCAAATTAAATTTATTTATGGATTTTAATTTGGAATTCACACCAAAATCAAATTGCCAATTTTAATTTATTTTATTCCAAATAGCGCTTATTTTTTGTTGAAATTGCATAACAATCCAATTGCGGTTTTTGTTTAATTTTTATTCTGGTTATATTTAGTTAGGATTTTACTTAAGAATCCGTATGTAAATCAATTTGATAATGTTATTTTTTTGTTCGAATTTTAGTTATTTAAATATTTTACTTTAGAATTCATATGGAAATCAAATTGCAAATTTTTCCTTTTATTTTTAATCCCAAATTGTAATTATTTTTGTTAGAATTAGTATACTAATCCAATTGCTAATTGTTTATAAAAAGTATTCTCAATTACGCTTATTAGGGTTTTTATTTTGGAATTCATATTGAAATCAAATTTCTTATTTTATTTTTAATTCCAAAATCTAGGTATTTTTGTTGGAATTCAGATACTAATAAAAAAATTGAATTACATATTTTTAGGAATTTTACTTGAATTGTATCAAAATCATTTGCTATTTTTATTTTGTTTTTATTCCAAATTCTAGTTATTTTTATTGGAATTCGTGTACTAATCCAATTGCTAACTTTTTTTTAATTTTATTCCTAATTATGTTTATCTAGTGATTTTACTTAGGAATTAGTATAAAAATTAAGTTGCTAATTTTATTTTATTTTTTATTCCGAATTTCGTTATTTTTGTATTGTACTTGAGTTGAACTCTTATTTCTATATTGTATGCCACATAGACTCTTTCCTTTAATCTAGATTGTTATAATCAGAACCCACCATAATCAACGGTGTGAATATTTCTTTTTTTCACTGATTAACGTGAGAATTTCTAGCTTTTGAGAGCGAACGTGGTGACTTCTTTTTCTGTCGTTTTAATAATATAATAGATAGATAGATTGATTCATTGATTCATTTCACTTTTTCGATCTGCTTAGCCTACCGTTTTTGACAAAATCGCCTCAATCGGACTAGATACCAAACTTGATGCTCACACTTGTTTACTTGCGAAACAGCAAATAATAAACTGGTTAAAGATGCTCCTGGTGCCAAAATTGCAACTAAATCCGGAGAGTTCACGTCCAATGCTCAGGCCTTCGCTTGTGCCAAGAACACGTGTAAGCAGGCTCATCGTGCCGTACCGATTCCAAAATCCTAAGTACTCGTTTTGCAGAACCAATGACACCATTTTGCTACATGGATGCAGCTTCAAGGACAAGTTCAATACGATCACAGGAAGAGCTCAACTTGACTCTTCCTCCCCAGCAAGATGATCAGAACCGTCCAAATTGATCCTACGTCCGTAGCTACACTACTGTATGGCTACTTTTTTGAGCTACTTGTCTCGGCATCTGATTCTCGGCTCACTAGCTATGAAGAATCTCCTTTACATCACAATCCAGTGCTCATCACCAATCCGTGGATAATAATGGACAGTCTGAATATGTTCCTTTACATGATAGGAATCAATAAATAGTCAAAAGGTTTGGTGATAAAAATATCGATAGGTTCTCTCCTTGTTTCTGAAGATTGGTTCAGCTAGCCAACAAACCGCATAAAGAAGTCCTGAAGAACCAAGTGTTGAATACAAAACCTTCAGACTTTCAGAGAGTAGAGACTTCGCAGCGTGCAGCACCATGGGGAGGTCATCTTCCACGGAGAAGCTCGTGTGCGTCGTCCTGGCGGTCCTGGCCGTCCTCTCTCCGCTGTACATCGACCGGAAGCCCGCGCCGGAGAGCGACGACGAGGAGGACGGCGGCGGGTCGGCGCTGTGGCTGCCGGCGCTGCTCATCGTGCTGATCTTGGCCATCAACGTGACGTGTTTCATGGACCGGAGGGTGGTTAGGTTCGACCCGTACTGGATACACCGCGTCGGGGGCTCCTCGTGCGGTCTCATGGCCATGCTGTTGCTGCTCGGCTTCGTGCTAAAGTGCAAGGCGTCTTTTTAGAGGTAGCTAGTTCGCCGTGGGTCTCGTTTTTTTCAGATGATGTGTTAGGAACAGAGGATCGCACGGATCAGCTCTGGTTGCCAGACTAGTTTACTTCTCTGCTCCGTGATCTTGAGTAAGTCCTGTATTGGCACTTGTTCAAACGCTACGCATGTGAAGTGCTTCTGCTCTAGTCCAAACACTTTCCGTAATCTGCACGATTGACCTCTTTGTGCTAGTTCTGCTTTTCTTATGTTGCCTTCTACTAGTTTTTTTTTTTTTGCCGAATTACTACTCTTTTTTTGGGGGGAGCAACCTTCTACTTATTTTATTACTACCAATTGATTTGGAGTACAATGTTCATCACTAATTCGCCAGAAAACACTTAGCAATCAAAGAGAAGATTGCCTTCTGACCTTGTGTCAGCGAAGCGCATAAAAATAGGTGGTAGAGCCGAAGCCAAAGTTTTTTCGCACTAGGCCGCTACGCGATGCCCTCCTAGTCCAACGTGAGATTATGAGAATGAGCAAACTGTCCGTGACAAATGACCGCGTCGTCACTCAGGCCACCGCCGCGCTCCCCGAATGAGCATTCGATTTCGAGGCCACCACGCACGCTCCGGTTCATCACCCATGCCGTTTGCCGCTTACGGCCGCGCCGCTAGCCCCCGCTGTCCTTACAGTGACCGCGCCCACCACCCGTGCAGTGCGTGGTGCGCCGGCTGTTGCGCGTGGAGCGCCGCTCCCGGCCGCCCGCCCTCCTGCGCATGCGCGCGGTCCAACATTTTGCGTCATTTGCAACTTGCAAAGCGTGCGCAGCGCCCAGCTCGCGGTCGCGCGCGCGTTGCCAGAGCGGTGGCTCCTGCCGGTGCCCTCGACCGCGAGTCCGCGATCACCACCGGCCGCGCCTTATGACGCCCCGCTATGGCATTGGTCACGACATCCTTAATCAACAGATGGTGCTATTCAATCCCTCTCTCACATGAACGTACTGCTGATCTTTTGTTACACGAATACGAGTTTGACTAAAACAAGAATCGCAGAAAAGCGTCCAATGAACAGATGGTGTCTCTCGTTCGTGTATTACTCGTTAGCCAGTAGTATATACAAGACAAAAACAACAGCTCGGATATGGGGCAAAGGAGAGCCCACGTAACGTACTTAAGCACCGATCACATAGATTTGCTGAGTCCAAAAAAAAAAGAACGCGTAGAATTTTCTTCCTAGGCGGCACACACCTCGGCCGTGGCACATGAAATTTACCGGGAACACGAGTGGCTCTCGTGCATAAGGGGCCCAAGCCCAACCGCCCGACCGAGCTAACCATAGCCGCAACCTCCCTCCTCGCCTCGCGTCGCAGCAGCCAGCACGTCAGCCCAGCTCCGCAGCTACCCGAATATGTCGTCCTCCTTTCTCCCCACCACCTCCGGCGGGGCGCACCTCTGCCCCTCCCCAGTGCCACCGCGCCGCCGCCGATGCTACCCAGTCACCGCCTCCGCCGTTCCGCCGCCGTCGGACGGCCTCGGACGCCGCGCCGTCTCCCTGGCCGGCGTCGCCGCTTGGCTCGCCACTACCACCGGCCGTAAGTTTTAACTGTAGATTGCCACTCGCGTGTATGTGTTTGGCGAGCTGTTCGGTGTGTGAGTAACCTGTTTCCTGTGTCCCGAATGTTACAGGAGCGGCCGCGGCCAATCCATTTGACAAGTATGTCAAGAGGTACTAATCCGTATATTGCTCTCAGTCTCTCACTGCAGAACATCTGCACTGCATTGCTGCAGACAGCAGGTTTTGATTCGCATTAACACCTTGTTGCTTATGTTCTTGAATTGCTGCTGTTAGGAAGAAGCTGGAGCCCCTGGAGACCTACGTTCCGGCAGTGCTGTTGACTGAAGACCAGTTCAGGGATCTCGGTAATTCACAAATCTGCTACATAAAATACCTTCTTGGCTTCTTAATTGTCACTTTGGCGAACCTGATTGTTACATAACATGCGCAAGAGCATGCAAGAAAGCAAGCAACATTCATCGATGTTACACAGAATTACACAAATGTGTGCTCTAGCTTAGTCATATTTCAGAGTTAGCGTGGAATGTACTTCCTTTTCAGTGTAATTCTGCGGCCTTCCCTTCCATTAGTGTATGGTGGAAATGATCTGTTGAAACAAGTAGACCGTTCTTATTTGCTGCCAGAATAGGTGCTTCTATCTAGACTAAATATGTATATTTCTGCCTTGGTCAGATTTTTGAGTAAATGTTATATATGAAACAACCTGTACCCAAGAGATTCACCTATATGTTTCATTGCAGAGAAATCGTTAGAATTTGAGAAGCCAAGGTACGATGAGAGCAGATCATTACTTCGTTCTGGTCCAGCATCTTCTCTGCGTATCAATATTCGAGCAGTAAGTCACCTTTCTGGTGAATATCAGTCCAAATTGTCACATTACTAGCGAATGCCTGTTCCGGTAGCCATCTTTTGGAAATTCAGAAGCTTAGATTTTAGGGAGTGTCTACACAACATGTGACTGTTTTCTTTTGGAAAACAGTCAGATTTTTGAGCCATTAGATGGAGATCCAATGCCCCCAGATATCACCCCCATCCTATACTAACTATTTTCTTCCCCAACCCAATCCAAAATCGTAAGGTCAGAAATCTGATTGTTTTCCCTCAAAAAAACATGCGACTGTTTTTTAGCAATTCCCTAGATTTTATTGATCAAAAGCAGGATTACAATCAGCAAATATCAATAGTGTTCCACTAGCCTGTTTGCTTCCTCAAACGTGAAACTCTTTATTTGTTCAGATTATGTCCACAGCCATAGTGTGGTCAAATATCCATACTTCAGAGTTTAATTGCTTGATTTAATGATTTCAAATTATACCCATTACCTGAGAAAAATACTCAATGCAGGTGGCACAATATGCTTCCAGCAATGGTCAAGGCAAAGCTGCCTCTGATGCCGTGGACGAATGTTTACGGTAAATACATGATTAAATTCTTTCAAAATGCACTTGTTTGTGGAATGAAGTGAGAGTTTATAAGTTGTGACAAATGAAAACAAATGCCTGTTGTCTCCTAGAGCACTGGAAGATCTTGACTCACTGCTACTGCGCGCGTCACGGAACGACCCATCAGCGTCTGTTGATGCCATGAGGAGCAAAATCACTGTTGCCCTTGGAGCTTTAGACAAGTACTAGCAAATGAGAACCTTTCTCTATTATCAAATCAAAAGGAATTATCACTCAAAACTTTACATTATTTTCGTTTTTCCAGTCTCCTGCAAACCGTGCCATCAGCAGTTCTGGATAAAGGAAAGGCTATTGCTGATGCATACCGGACTCCTGCTGATGATTATGAAGAGCGCAGTGCTGCAGAGTTGGATCCAAGGTTAAAACAATTGGAGGATATTCTTTGATGCTGAATTAACGTTAACCTCACATACTGACAACTTTTTTCAATCGGACTATATTGTAAAGTGAAACTTAGAAAGAAGTTCATATGTTTCCTTCGCCAATTCATCCTTACATATTTATAACTTTAAGACTCTTGCAAATCTCTCTCTAAAAAAAGACACTTGTAAATCCTATCGATGGGTAAGGGGAAAACATAACAAGCCATAATATCAAAAAAAAACCATGAACTAGATCAGAAACCTTGACCAAAAACCTCGTAGCAACCTTGGACAGAACGAGTGTGTTGATTGTTTAGTATCGATCTTACGAATGAATGCTGGGGACTCTCCTTAAGTTAAACCACACAGAAAAAGATACGGGGATTTTATACAGGTTCGGGTCTTCTCCTAACAAAATAATAACCCTACTCCTGTGTTGTTGTATTGACTGTGCTTTACAACAGAGTAGAAATCACTAGAACTAGGGTATAATAACTTCTGTCTATTGATCTTGTCGCCGTTCTCATTGTTTCTGTTGTCGTTGCCCTCCTTATATAGCATGTGAAGGGGGTGACAGTTGTCCCGTATCAAGAGGCATCTCCTCGTTTGATGAAATACGCACGTTTAGTAACGGTTATTGTCAGTGACTAATCCTCCCACACCGCTTTGCAATTATGTCAAAGACAAAGGCTTAATACGTATAATTATCCCGGGGAATAACAACATGTATTAACTACTGTGTGTATTAAAAACAGCACATAAGTGTCCCTAGTCGATTGTGCCCACATGTTTGTAGGCTTTTGACGAGGATTAAAATCTATATGTATTACTTTATTACATAATAAAAGACCATATGTCTTCGTGATCGTAACCCCTAAAGCTAACGACCTCTATGGTCGTAAGGATTTAAGAGGTTACATAATGGGAACCCTGGTCGAATGAGATCCTGTGCCCAGTCTCTGATCAGATGACTGCTCGAGGAAGTAATGAACTGACATCTAATTTAATTCCAAGTATATTCCTTACCGTGTGATGAATGGAACACATGTCATATTTGGTCCATACCACACGACGTTTCATAGTCCTAAGACACTGACAATAACCACCATACGGTTGAGTGTCTCACAGATATCAACCGACGATCAGTTACTGTTTTACTAAATATAACCGACCCTCCGGCCAGATGCGTCACTTCCAACAAGCGTCTCTTCAAGAAGTAATTGCCACCACTTCGTCGACTACTTAAAGGAGACTACGAATGACGGAAAGGATGAACGCGTTCCATCAGATTGAAGCACAATGATAGGCATTAGCATAGCAAGCCTTACGCTCAGTGTAATTAGGATTAGTCCGCCGCCTTGTCGAGGGCACCCCCTATAAAGGATCCAATTCATAGCAATAAAGAACAGTTTTATTCTCTCCCAAGAACTCTTTGTTATTTTTCTCTGTTTATTTCGTAAGATCGACGACTTGATCGTCAACAGCTAGCGTCGTCCGTGGGGATCAGTGCGTTGAGTTCTTGAAGATTACTAAGCTCAAGCATTCCTCATCCACTTTCTTCTCCCCATCATCGCTCATGCGAACATGGTAGGGACTTGGGTTGAGAAAAATTGGTTCGACCTGGCAAACTACTCCAACCTTGACATAGACGCATACATTCACACCATGAAAGAAAACGGGATGTCATCACCCTCCTCTTCCGTCGGCTCACCATTCGCAGAGAGTAGCAAAATCGACCAGATAGATGATAATTCACCGCCACCATCAATGGCGCTCTCAGAGGAACCGCTCGTTCCGACCAGTTCGGAACGTCCGAATGCCTCTACAAGTCCGGTCGATTCGACCGGCAAAAGCTGCAATGGAAGCTCAGCATTGCAATCAGAGAGTCCATGTACTCTCGATATTGTCATGTGCGACCAGTATTCGCCAACGGCTCCTACGTATTCCGGGGGCCAACCGACATCTAGTAAGGGTATCAATAAAGTCATCACCGATCGTAGGCCAAGTGAGCATAGTGAAACTTAACATACGATCGGCAATCCGCCGGATCAAGCTGAGTTCACCATAAAGCCCATCAGAGGCGGTAATCTTCAACCGCTCCCCGTTGTGGAGACTCCTTGCCGAAGCTCTGGAAGACTTTCCCTTAGCTACGACAGGAGTTCATCAGAAGATCACTGGTGTGGCTTCCGGCGAGGCATCAACTAGTACGCATCGACAAGACCGCAAGATGTTCTTCTGACGGTCGATTTGGTCACAGACATCTTGCGCCCCCAGTAGGAACATGTGCTGCAGATGAGTTGCGTCATCCTCTCAATGTTTGTGTGAAATACCTTCTAAATCAATTGCACTGCGTTGCAATTATTATTGTTAAGAACAATATGTGTAACAGTGCACTTAGGACATCTCCAATAGTGTCATGTCAGCTGTCGGTTAGCCATTCCATGTTAGTAAAATCCTAGGTGGAAGAGAGAAAAGCATGAGAGAGAAGGGAAGTCGTTTCTTCCTTAAACAGCAATCTCTACATACGAACCAAGACAAATCAACTAGTGCATGTGAGAGAGGGGTGAAGGAGTGAGAATATTATAAGTTTGGCATGAATGTTAGAGACAACTTGCTAGAGACAGTTTATTAGAGGTATTATCTCTAAATCTGTTTTTCAGTGATGTAGAGTTGATATAGCAAAATTAGAGACGATACTATTGGAGATGCCCTTAGGTGCACCCCTCCGTACTCTGCATCTTCTTGATTATATCCTTCAGAGTTTTCTTTTTTTTTAAGGTATAATATACCCATGCACGTATTGTAGTCTCCTCTCCACAGAATTCACAAAAAGCCAACCGCTCGATATACCTTGTTTTCAACGTCGCTCTAGAGAACTTTTTTTTATTAATGAATCCTTTTTAAAATTTTATTTTAAAGTTAATCCTCGACGTATTTTATTTCCAATTTTGACCTATTTGATCACGCCATCATCCGTAGCGTGATAAAATAACGTTGTCACACTATAGGATAAGTCTGCTAAATAGCATTTTTTGCCACGCCACTGGTCATGGCGTGACCAAACAATATTGACACGCTACGGGTGGTGGTGTGATAAGAGCTTACCCAGATACGGTTGGTGTGACAGCGTTGTTTTGTCACGCTACGGGTGGTGGTGTGATAAAAGAGGTCAGAATTAGAAATAAAGTGTGCCGAGGGTTAACTTTAAAATAAATTTTTTAAAAAAAATTAATTAATAAAAAAATCCGCTCTAGAAGGCATAAAATTCTGAACAACATGCCACAAAAGACCCGTACTTCTGAGGGAACAGGGAGTTTCTATACCAGTTGCCAAACCGGGTCATCACAACCGAATGAAGTAGTAGCCCTCGAGCAATCGCGTCCTACATCATTCGACATTAACAAGTGATAAGCCGAACGAACAGTATAATTTCCATATTTCTCGGATGAACATGCCCAATATCCTCCTCGAGTTTTCCCAAGGGAATTTGCAATACAGCTTGGACATCAGGTGCTAGCTAGTTCTGGCTAATCTTCTGGATATCCCACCCTGTACCACATTGGTCAGCAGCCCATTCACACCATATGCCAAAGCACCTTCCGTTCGCCCCAGTGGAGTATGATTGTAGTTCCCTGGAATCCGAGGATCTCGCCAAATATCAATCGAACTACCATCACCAGTTCGTTTAATTAGACCCCCGCCCTTCCACTCAATAGCGCTCGCCATGTGCGAGACGAGTTTTTCCTCCTAGCTGCCGACAGAAAATCCCCATGTGAAAAATATTTACCTTTGAGTACCCTCGCACATAACGAACCGGGATTAGTCATCAGGCGCAGTCCAAGCAAACACAGATGTATTCGTACGTTCGTATACGTGCGCGCCGTCTACGAGAGCAGCAGGAACTGAATACACTGCACCTTTGTCCAAAAAACAGTGAGAGGCAGAAAAAAAAGGAGAATATGAGAGTACAAGGCTTTGTCGAATACAACCTCAAATGGGTTCAAACGAATATACGATGCCGTCCATATGAGATTGAGTGACGAGTATAGTTGTTGCTTTTTTTCCCCTATACTTATACTTAAATGTTTTGAAAAATGTTAAGTGGTTGTGATATGTCATTTAATAGATGTATGTATGATCATTTCTCATGAAGTATTTCTTAGATTTAGTTCTTCCTTGTTCTGTGCGCATGGTAGGCTATGAACAAATATAGCAAAACGGTGGGAGTAGATGAAGTGTGCTCAGCTATGAGCAAAATACTAGTCGGAAGAGAGATGATGTGAAGATAGAGATAATGTGTTATATTTTATATAAGAGACAAATTTAGCATGCAAACCATCGCAAATGGTGAATGTGTATAGGGAGAAGTTGTGGTGAAAATGAATGATTTTATAGATAAATTATTGGAGATGTTACCTCTAAGGTTGTCTGTAGATGAGTTAGAGCTTTTAGAGACAACTCTAAGAGACAAACTATTGTGCATGTCCTTACTCCCTCCGTTGAGAAATATATGATATATATATATTTTGCCTTTGTACAAGGATTAAGGAGAGGTTAGAGAGAGAGAGAGAAAGGTATGTGAGAAAATGACTTACGCACCCTTCATAATTGTCTTGGAAAGTTGAATGTGAATGCTTTGTGTGGGTGGTAATAGATAAATGCACATGATAGAGAGATAATAAACAGGGGTGTTGTAGTAAAAAGACCAGACAGTAAATAAGAGGGACCCTTGGCTTCGGGACGAGGGGCCGAAGGGTCCCAGGGAAGGGGTTCTGACTAAGAGTGTGCTTGTATTAATTGCCAGAAATTTTGTATCCTGCCTTACATGATGGGGGAAGGAGGCTATTTATAGCCTATCCAACCGGGTATATGAAATTACATACACACCCCTACAAAAGTACAACTACCATAGGGGTAGCAGGGGTTTTTCCTAGCCTACGTGTAGCCCTCGGCGCATGGTAGACTCTCCTGGACCTAGTCCACCCGGGTGGTGAGCCTGACCCACCTTTATTGCGCCTTTGCTGATGGTTGTGAGGCCCCTTCGGGGGCCCTCCTTCGGGGAGCCTGCGGGGCCCCCTCGGAGGACACCTTTGGAACCACCTTTCGGGGCCTTCGGGGGCCCCTTCGGAGCCTTCGGGGCCCCTCCGAAGGTCGTCTTCGGGATTGCCTTCGGAGTCTCCGGAAGCATCTTCGGGGACCTCGGGGCCCCTTCGGAGGGCACCTCCGGGATCGCCTTCGGAGCCCCCTTGAAGTACCGTCGGGTCCTTCGGGGCCCCTTTAGTGCATTGCCTGTGCCGTGGAGCCAGTGGGCCGCCCCTACGACAAACCCCTCGCGGTCGAGGTCCTGCTTCGCCATGGCTGAAACCGCGCTGTTCTCCCGAATGGTCCAGGCACACCGTCCCCTCTAGCTTGGCGAAGCGTGTCTTGGAGGGGCTGGCGAAGGTGGTCTGTTGGTGGAGTCGCTGGCTCTTGGGTTATCGTGCGCCATTGGGTGGTGTGCAGCACGGGTTGTTGTGCGTCATAATGGTGCCGCTGTGTGTTTGCTAGGGTTCTGCTGGGGTTCTGCGCGCCGACCGTTGGGCTGTGCGGCTTAAATGGTTGCCATGCTTGCTATAGAAAGAATGCACGTGGCGCGCGCGGAGTGGCCCGTGGCGTCTCGTTTCCTTCTTGCGGGTTCCGCCAGCCTATAAATATGCGGCGTCCCCCCTATTGCTGTCCACTTCCACTTTCTCAGTTTCCATTTCGTTGCGTTTTGTTCCTACTGCGGTGCTTCGCTTTCCTTGCAAGGGTCCGCATTATTGCTTCAAGCATGTCGAAGCGGGCTAAGGAGAACGCTAGGGAGGCGATGTACACGAGCGAGTTAGGGAGGTCCACCGTGACCGATCTTGTCCTTGGCACTCTTGTCAACGAGGGCAAGTTAGAGAGCCTTGAGAAGGTCCGCGCCCTCGGGAAAGAAACCACCCCGGCCCCTCGTCCAGACGAGACGGTGGTCTTCGTCGCTTTCTTTGACGCTGGCCTCCGCTTGCCATGCGTCGCTCTAGTTAAGGATGTGCTTCGGCTGTACGGGGTGGAGTTGGCGCAATTGACGCCGAATTCCATCGTGATGCTGGGGCTCTTCGAATGGATGCTGTGAGCAGCCGGAGCCAGCGGCAAGGGGCGTCTGTTTGCCCACCTTCACGACGGGCGCTGCAAGCCGAAGAAAAAGAAAAGCACCGGCGAGACGCTGAACTTCGGCAGCGTAAACTTCCAGCCGAGGACCCATTGCCAGATGTACCTACCTACCCCGACGGCGCAGAACCGCTGGGACACGGACTGGACTTGACGGTGGTTCTACCACAAGTCGCTGCCGGAGGATGGTTTGCAATCTCGGGGCGGGCCAATACGACTTATCGCCAGCCCCGAGATTGATCCTAGTGCTAGGGAGGAGGCCCTCCTCCAGCTTTTACAGGATGTGATGAAGCGCCTCTCCACCTGAGACCTAGTGAAAGAGTTCTGCGCCTTCGGGATCTGGCCTTTGGCCCAAGATTGGAGCGTGGAGATCGGGGCTTCGGAGGCCGGACGTCCGATCCTCACTGTGAAGGGGCGCAACGGTGCGGATCCGGGTGTCTCCTCTTTTTTTTTGGTACATCCTCTAACTGCTGTGTTGGTGATGCCTCCACAGTTGTATCCATCACTGAGGCGGCTCGCGCCGCGGAGGTGCTTCTGGGCCCGTATACGGGTGAAGAACATTCGAAGCGCGTCACGCTTTCTTGGTGAGTCGGGCTTAACCGGCGACGCTCCGCCGATTCGCTTTTCCGAAAGCGCCCAAACCCGGACGCCGAAAAGGAACGCATCGCGCCGCCGAGGTCGGTGGGCCGAGCCAATTGCAGCGGTGCCGCTGTGCGCCGTCAGACCTCGTGACGCGTGTAGCCCCGCCGAAGCTGTGGAGGATGCGGACCAGCCCGCCAAGAAGTTGGCGGGAGCCGTGGAACGAGCAGAGCCTTTCGGTTCTAGCAGCTCTTCGTCAGATGAGCGCGCTGATTCGGCTGACGAGGGCGTTTCGGGGGATGCCACGGGGCGCCCCGCGACGGAGGTAGCCAAAGCGACAAGCGCGATTGGCCTAACGGGCATTGTTATTGGCGAGTCCTCTGGTGAAGACACTCCGTCGCGTGTATATGGTGCGGATGCCGAGGTCCTGGGCACCCCGCCTACTCCAGGGCGTGTTGACGTCGCCGCAGACGACCCTCCTGCTCCGCGGTCGCCCCAAGGTATGAACGTTACTCCGTCTGTGCGATTTTATTTGCATGTCTGATACTTGTTCGCCTATGTAGAGGTGTGTGATGACGCGAGAAGGGCAGGCGACGGGAAGCCCAGATGTGATGGGGGTGCTGTGGCCAAGAATGCCGCGGCTGCCTCTGTGGGGTCCAGGGTTCCGCGCCCCCCGACTCCTGCTACCGTTGTTGTGGGCCCCGTGGATGTGCTCCCATGTGCAACAAGGACTTCATGGTCAGACCTGGCGCCGCTAAGGTGTGCGGGGTGGTTGGAGACTTCGTTCATTCACCTCTTCTCCCGGAGTTTTTCAAGAAAATGGGTCTGAGGGACATGCTCCGGAGCATGGAGGCGAATGCTATGAAGGTTCGTGGGTGCCCTGCGACCACCTCCTTTGTTCTGTTCTTCCGTCGCTGAGGTGTCTTTGTTGCGCAGACGATGATGCTTTCGCGGGCGCTGGATGGCGATATTTCCCAATGCTTCGGCGAGATCCAGAGCCAGTTGGACAAGGAGCACGTGAAGAATGATGCCCTCAGTGGTGAGCGCGATTCCCTCGCGGTGAGGGTAAAGGGGCTGGAGGATCAGGCTGCGGGCCTTCGGGCTGACCTGGACGCTTCGCAGAAAGCGCGGGCGCTTGCTGAGGAGGAGGTTGAGGCAGAGCGCAAGCTATCGAACGCCATGGGGCTGGCTGCTTTTGAGGCTCTTGTGACTCTTGAGGATGTCGTGACGCAGCTCAGCACGGTGCCTCCTGTGAGGACTCACCGACTTGAGGAGACGGATATCACCTTCAAACGGCTTAAAAATGTTAGGGAGGTGTGCGTGCCGACGACGTGCACGTACGGAGATCATTGTGCGAAGGTGGCCTGGTGCACGACCTTAGCCTCGCTTGACAAGGCGGGATGTGCACATATAGACGCTCTCGCCACCCGCACGGTCGCCGTAGCTACTGCCGAGGAGTCAGCGAATGTGGAACGCCGAACCCGCAAGGCCAACAAGGTCCTGCTGGAGGATTACTGGGCGCAGCGCGGCCATGAAGATGCGACCGAGTCTTTCCAGGCGGTACAAGCGAAGCAGGCCAAAGGGAAGGCGCCGGCGGTGGCCTCGGCTGAAGTGCCGGAAGGGGGCAAGCGGGGGTCCACTTATGGAGACAAGGTGTGACCCTCCGCTTGCTAGAAGCGGCTCAAACTTTTTTTAAAGTAGTCTAGGGCTTCGCTTTGTACTTTTTGTTGCTCTGCTAGGGGCTCCGGGGAGGAAAACCCTTTTTTGTGTAATGACCTCCTGGTGTTGAATGAAATGCTTTTAGTTTGCCCGGGCATTTTTCCCCGCTTCAATTGCTATTTGAAGTCGTACCTCGTGGTCTGTACAGGGGGGAACGATGCTTATTCAAACGCGCCGCGCGGAGGGGTGCTCGGTCGCCTATTGGACGGAGGTGCAAGACTATTGTCGCAACGCGGGCATTGAAGGATGAGCGTGAGGTTCTGTTGAAGTGGTCTCTAAGGATTTGTTACCGTGGCGTCGTCTATCATGGCACAAAATGGCAGCGATGGAAGAAGGCTAACCCGACTGGTTCTATGAAAACGTTCTTCCGTGTCCGTGCGCGGGAGGCCGCGAGGGCGCGGGAGGAGATGCAGGCCTTCTGGAAGCGCAGGGGAGTTGCTGGTGCATTCGAGGGACCCCTGCTGCCCCCGCATCGTTGGAAGCTTCGACGAGCTCGTCCGACAAGCCCGAGGATGTGGTCGTGCAGAGGGAGTATGCGGAGTTGGTGGCTACCAGAGCGTCGGACGATGAACTACTGGAGTGGGCGACGCGCAGGGAGGAGTGGGACTTCATCCTATAGGTGCACGGTTGTCAGGACCCAAAATATGCAATTCTGGACCCTCTGTGTATAATGCAGTAGTCCAAGATCACGCTAGTGCACACAGTGTCAACACAGGTGAATATCGATCCACACAAGCGATTAATAACGTAAACGAGTAATTTGATAACAAATAAGGGTTTTGACCTTACGGTCGAGTTTACAATTATTAAGCCACTCAATGCTAGTAAAGAAATAAAATAGCAGCGGAACGAAGAAACTTCAGCGGAATCCCATCAATTCACCATAGGCAACTGACTGGAATCAAGACCCTACGATCAAGCACCTTCGATGAACTCCTCCTCGAAAGCAGGTGAAGACTCCTCCTCTTCTGTTGCATGTTTTACAACAAGTATGAGTACACACCGTACTCGCTAGTCATACCACAGAAATGCAATTATAGATGCAGGCTTATTTCAAAGGAATGGCTTCTGTGGTTCTTTGGCAGAAATGTAGCATTTGCAATTTAAATACAAGTAATAGATTGAAAGCATAAGTAAAACAAATAGAAAGTAATAATTTGACAGTTTTAGTTCACAAAGACACATAGCCTAGTCAAGTTATTCACACAGCTACATAAGTTACCTCACACAGCTGTCCCATCCCAAGGTTTTCATGAAAAACTACCCCTCGTGTGAAATCCCCGAGCATGTCCATGACCGCAGACGTGGCTATTCGAATAGATTGTTTAACACTCTGCAGAGTTTGTACACTTTACCCACACGATACAACTAGTGTAGCTAGCACTAGCCGTAACAAAACAGTTCAAAAACTTCATCTTAACATTGACACTCCCAGTGTGCTTACAAACCGTCAGACAACCCCACATAGGAAGTCAGCCCCACACACACCGTTGGATGTGGACACGGCGAATCGCCCGTGATGTGACTACTGTAGCACACCTCCACCCATGCACACAACCTAACCTACTACCCGAGTAATCAATGTCAAGACTCCATAACTTACTAAGTTAGGCCCGTCCCCATACCGTGCATGTGGTTGTACGAGAGGCTCACCAATGGCGCACAAAGTTAAGTCCTTAATTGACCAAAGCAAGACTTCTAAATAAACTACAAATCCCTATGCACACATGTTATTAAGCCCACGCGCATAGCTCCACCAAAATATCACACAGTCCACTTGCCTCCGTCTAAATCCTTTCCCACCCTGTTGGTTAAGTGCAACATATGCCATCAACGAGTAATAGCACATAGCGCACACAGTTTCTATCACATAGTTCCATAGTCACTTAGTCAAGTTTATATTTGCAACTACATGAGATGATGACTCGTGGCATGGCTAAGCAAACTAATCGCATCTAACCAACCCACGTTGGTAATACACTACCACCAACTAAATAAACCAAACTAGGGTGACAAAATATTATGGCATACAATTAGACAAGGAGGTCATAACATATTGGACATTAACTAATCCCAAAAGCCAAATGGTGAATTTTATCCTACTAACTCTTTAAAAAAAATTAAAGCTCAGAAAATTGGAATGTTACAAACCTCCCCCCCCCCTTAAAGGAATCTTGTCCCCGAGATTCAGGCTAGCTAGAGAAAAGGCTAGGGAACTCGGCTTTCAGCTCGTCTTCACGCTCCCACGTGGCTTCTCCTTCTGAGTGGTTGCTCCACTGAACCTTGCAAAAACGAACGGTCTTGCTTTTGGTATGGCGTTTTGCGACATCCAAAATCTTGATTGGCTGCTCTTTATAAGTGAGATCTTCTTTCAGCTCGATTGACTCCAACCGGGCTTGTTCTTCTGGCACGCGAAGACACTTCTTCAACTGGGAGACATGAAAGACATCATGTACTCCTGCTAACGACTGTGGCAGCTCCAATTGATAGCCTACTTCTCCACGACGAGCCAATATCTTGAACGGACCAACATATCTAGGGGCAAGCTTTCTTTTGGCATGAAATCTCTTTGCACCTCTGAGGGGAGTAACTCGAAGATAAACAAAATCCTCTGGTTCAAAACTGAGATCACGACGACGATTACCAGCATAACTCTTCTGCCTCGACTGAGCTATCTTTAATCTTTCTCAGATCATAGCCACTTGTTCTTCTGCTTCTTGGATAATGTCTAGCCCAAAACCAAACGCTCGGGCTTGCTTCACCAATTCAAAGGGTTCTGCAGTACGACCATACAAAGCTTCAAACGGTGACATTTGCAGACTGGCCTGATAACTGTTGTTGTACGAAAATTCTGCATACGGCAAACTCTTATCCCAACGGGTAGCATTGGCTAGAGCACAAGCTCTCAACATATCCTCCAATATTTGATTAACTCTTTCAGTCTGTCCATCTGTCTGGGGGTGGTATGCAGTACTAAAATTCAGATGAGTCCCTAAGGCTTCATGCAGACTTTGCCAAAAACGGGAGGTGAACTGAGATTCTCGATCCGACACTATCTTCTTAGGCACACCGTGCAAACTAACAATCCTTGACATATATAACTCTGCAAGGCGATCTCCTGAGTAAGTGGTTTTTACTGGCAAGAAATGAGCAACATTGGTCAAGCGATCCACTATTACCCAAATCGAATCGTAACCCGATTGAGTCTTGGGTAAACCGGTAATGAAATCCATTCCGATCTCTTCCCACTTCCACTCTGGAATCTTCAAAGGTTGCAACAGACCTGGGTCTCACGTGCTCGCTTTTACCTTCCGACATACGTCGCACAAGGCAACGAACTCTGCAACTTCTCGCTTCATATTTGGCCACCAAAATTTATTCTTAATATCCTGGTACATCTTAGTACTACCAGGGTGAATTGAATACTTTGAATCATGGGCTTCTTTCAAAATCAGCTGTCTTAAACCATCAACATCCGGTACGCAGATACGTCCATTGATCCACAGCGTATCTTGATTATCTATGGTGAAGTCCTTGAACTCTCCGTCCGCCATCTTCTTCTTGATATCAGAAAACTCTGAATCCTTCGGTTGAGCTTCACGAATCTGCTTCTCCAGAGTAGACTGCACTTCTAGACTAGCTATAAATCCTTCAGCTACAAATTCTAGCTTCAGCTTCTTCAATTCCTCTTGAAGTTCTGAACAAACCTCTTTTACTTCCACCGCGTTGCAATATCTCTTACGGCTTAAAGCGTCTGCAACTACATTAGCTTTACCAGGGTGGTAATGGATTCCAAGGTTATAATCCTTTATCAACTCTAACCATCTTCTCTGTCTCATGTTCAAGTCCGACTGAGTAAAAATATACTTCAGACTCTTATGATCTGTATATACCTCACAGCGGTTACCGATAAGGTAATGACGCCAAATCTTTAAAGCGTGCACTACAGCAGCTAATTCCAGATCATGGGTAGGGTAATTCTCTTCATAAGGCCTTAATTGCCTTGACGCATAAGCGACAGCTCTTCCTTCTTGCATCAGGACACATCCTAATCCTTGACGCGAAGCATCACAATAGATATCAAAATCTTTGCGGATGTCCGCAAAATCAAGATCAATCAAGTCAAACGCTTCTTCAACTCCTGAAAACTTTCTTCACAAGTTGGGGTCCAAGGGAACTGCTTCTCCTTTTTCAACAACTGCGTAAGAGGCTTAGCAATCGTTGAGAATCCTTTAATGAAACGGCGATAATATCCTGCCATTCCCAAGAAACTGCGAATCTGAGTGACAGTCTTGGGCTGTTCCCAATGTAGTACTGCCTTGACTTTACTGGGGTCGACGGTTACTCCCTCGGCTGTCATCACATGACCAAGGAAATGAACCTCATTTTTCCAGAACTCACACTTACTAAACTTTGCATATAACTGATGTTCCCTGAGTTTCTCTAGGATTAATCTCAAATGTTCGGTATGCTCTTCTTCTGACTTGGAGTAGATCAAAATATCATCGATGAACACCACTACGAACTTATCCAAATATTCCATGAACACTTTATTCATCATATTCATAAAATAGGCAGGGGCATTAGTCAGACCAAAGGACATGACTAATAACTCATAATGTCCGTACCGCGTTGAAAAAGCGGTCTTAGGTATATCCTTAAGACAAATCTTCAATTGATGATAACCCTATCACAGATCGATCTTTGAGAACACTCCGGCTCCATTCATCTGATCGAACAGATCATCAATCCGAGGTAATGGGTACTTGTTCTTGATGGTGACTTCATTGAGAGATCGATAATCGATGCACATCCTCATGCTTCCATCTTTCTTCCTGACGAACAAAACCGGTGCTCCCCATGGCGACGAACTAGGTCTTATAAAGCCTTTCTCCAGAAGTTCTTCTATTTGCTTCTTTATTTCCACTAACTCATCGGCTGGTATCCGATAGGGTTTCTTAGAAATAGGTGCCGTTCCGGGCACTAGATCGATGACAAACTCGATGTCACGGTCTGGAGGCATTCCGGGTAATTCTTCTGGGAACACATTTGGATACTCCGTGACAATAGGCACATCTTCCAAAGCAACTGCCTTCAAACTATTGACTATCAGGTGCCCATCACGCACAGAGGTAGCTTGAAATTCTACCTTGTTTCCTTTAGTATCTTCAATTGTAACGGCTCTTTGGCCACAATCTAACACGGCTTTGTGTTTGGTTAACCAATTCATGCCAAGAATGACATCTAAGGTCTGGGTGTCTAGAACAATGAGGTTGGCTAGAAACTCAACTTCAGCTATGAGTAACTTAGCCCCAAAACATCCCACTTTAGAATTTAGCTCTGCTCTAGGTGACTGGACTAACAGAGTATGCTTAAGGCGCATAACTTCCAAATTATTCTTAGTTGCAAAAACTCCAAAAACAAAAGAATGCGAAGCTCCAGAATCAAACAGAACTGATGCAGGTACTAAGTTCATTAGAAACTTACCCAGTACGACGTCCGATGCTTCTTGGGCTCCTTCCATAGTGACGTGGTTGACACGACCTCTAACCACAGACTGAGGCGCTCTTCCTGGTTGACTGGTATCTTGAGAAACTCCTTGGTTGTTCGGTGTTGGGGTCTTGGCGGGCGTAGCTCCAAGATTAAAATGGACTGGGGTGATTGTCCCCTTCTGTGGACACTGATTGGCGAAGTGACCTAGCTGACGACAAGAATAACAAACTCTCTGAGAGTTCTATTGATTGCTCCCTGGATTGGGGTTGGTTGGCGCGGGGTTGCGAGAGTTCTGAGCAACTGGACGAGTGCTGATGTTGGCGCAGCGCCCCGAAGAATTTCTGCGGCGAAACCGACATTTCGCCGCGGTACCACTCTTGCTCTTTGTTGAGATCGGTGACTTCCTTGCCGGGCCATCTCAAGCGTATGCGATTGTCCTCCGCCTCCTTGCATTTGTCTTCCATAACCAATGCCTTGTTAACCGCTTCTTGAAAGTGCGGGAAAGTGTGGCAAGTAGATTGACCCGCATCTGAGTTCAAACCCTTCAAGAAGCGACTCTGGCGAGACTTGTTAGTAGCGACGTCCTCTGGAGCATAGCGAGCTAGCTGAGAAAACTTATTCAGATAGTCAGTCACTGACATAGCTCCTTGCTTCAGGGCACGAAACTCATCCTTCTTCAGATCCATTATTCCCTCGAGCACATGATACTGGCGAAATGTTGCAGCAAATTCTTCCCAAGTGATATTTTGCAGCGCCTCATGTGCTACGTAGAAATTCTCCCACCATTCGGCAGTTATGCCTTCCATCTGATGAGTAGCATACAGGACATTCTCATGGTCGCTGCATTGAGTGATCAGCAGCTTCCTCTCAATAACCCGAAGCCAATCATCAGCTTCAATTGGTGTAACATTACCAGAAAAGGTTGGAGGGCGAGTCCTCATGAATTCCGTATGCTTGGATGGTCCTTGGTGTCTATGAGCGACTGGGGCTCCAGGATGATGATGGGTGTTGTTGTTGTTATTATGATTACTCATAGCCTGCATCTGGTTCATCATGGCATACATCATCTGTGTCTGTGCTGCCATGAAGGCTCCAAAGTTCTGCAAGTAAAGGGAAGGTGCTTGTGGTGGTACTGCTCCCGCAGGGGTCTGCTCGTTGCCTTCCGATCCTTGGGTTCCGGATCCACTTGTGGCAGCATGGCGAGTCTGAACCATCTGATGAAGCTCCATGGGTTAGATAAGGTAGAAAGCACAAGACGAGTTAAGAACTAATCTAGAGGGTAGGTTAAACCCAATCAAACACAATTCAAGAAAACCAAATGAACACCTTTATTTATTAAGGGTCTTAGTATGGCTTGCAACAATGCCTAAGGGCTTTTGCAGCTCATACCCGCACACAAGGAAAAGACGAACCTAAGCACACAATCTATCGCCTAAAGGGCGACTTGAAAAGAAACTGGCTAAGCCTGACAAACTAAGACTATAGCGATCTCAGTCGCTAAGGTAGCCTCCACAACCACGACGATGCTCCCGCTTGCTGTAGACTTGGAAGTGAGCTAGCATCTTCGCGAACTGATCTTGATGTCTTGGGACTGGCACAGGTGCAGTTGGTTCTTCCGGCTCTGCGGCCTCTGCTGGCTCCTCTGGGACCTCCTCGGGGTCTTCCTCGGGACCTTCTTCAGGTTCCTCTTCTGGTTCTTCTGGCTCTCCAGGATCTTCTTCTTCTTGTTCCTTCTCATGGTCGTGCTGACCGTAGAGGGCTTCTTCCAGTGTGGCGATCCTTTCTTCACTCTTCTTGAGGTCTCATAAGCGCTCTAGCTCGGTGGCGATCGCTTCCAGCGACTTCTCTTGAGCGGCTGTGAACTGGGCGAGGTGCACCACTGTGGCATCGTCTTCTCCATCCGTAGATGGGTAGCGTGCTAGTCGATCCACGGCTGCAGCTCGGGGATGGTAACGGAAGATTATTTCGCAGCTCTGCCGTAGATGTGGCAAATCTGAGGATGGCCAAAGTCCACGACTCTTGAATTCCTTGCGCTGAAGGTGATCCTTCCGACGGAGATGTTCAACACCGTGGTGGCTTTAGTGCTCTTCCTGGCGTAGACTGTCAGACGGCAGATCGCTCCACGATCTCGGCCGTTTACCACCCATTGGTTGCCACGATACATGGGACAATCAAAGCCTCCAAGTACTGCAATATGACTTCCATACTCATGCAAGTCCGCTTTGCGCCACCAGTAGGTATGAAGCATCTGTAAAAAGACAGATAAGAGGGTGGGAACCAAGTTAAAACAGTGGGGAGAGGAAAAAGATTCTAGCAATAGTTGACCCGAGAGAGACACCAGGGGAGTTAAGCAGTTCATTTAATCTTGTAAGTTAATTTTTCTTTAGAAAATAATTTGGACTCTCTAAGACGGCCGATCTAAGGGTAAGACCTCCATAATCAAGATGGCTCGATACCACCTCTGCCGGGACTCAAAATATGCAGTCGGACCCTCGTGTATATTGCACTAGTCCGAGTGCTTAGTGCACACAAGGTCAACACAGTGAATATCGATCCACACAAGCGATTAATAACGTAAACGCAGTAATTTGATAACAAATAAGGGTTTTGACCTTATGGTCGAAGTTTACAATTATTAAGCTACGTGAGGGCTAGCAAAGAAATAAAATAGCGGCGAACGAAGAAACTTCACGGAATCCCATCAATTCACCACAGTAACCGATCGATCAAGACCCTACGATCAAGCACCTTCGATGAACTCCTTCTCGAAGCAAAGTGAAGACTCCTCTTCATTGCATGTTTTACTGACAAGCATGAGTACACACCGTACTAGCAAAGTCATACCACGTAAATGCAATTATAGATGCGTGCTTATTCCAAAGGAATGGCTTCGTGGTTCTTTAGCGTAAATGACATTTTGCGATTTAAATACAAGTAATAGATTGAAAGCATAAGTAAAACAAATAGACAGCGATAATAATTGACAGCTTTTAGTTCACAAAGACACATAGCCTAATCAAGTTATTCACACAGCTGCATAAGTTACCTCACACAGCTGTCCCATCCCAAGGTTTTCATGAAAAACTACCCCTCGTGTGAAATCCCCGAGCATGTCCATGACCGTGCGGACGCGGCTATTCGAATAGATTGTTTAACACTCTGCAGAGTTTGTACACTTTACCCACACGATACAACTAGTGTAGCTAGCACTAGCCGTAACAAAACAGTTCAGAAACTTCATCTTAACATTGACACTCCCAGTATGCTTACAAACCGTCAGACAACCCCACATAGGAAGTCAGCCCGACACACACCATTGGACATGGACACGGCGAACCGCCCCATGATGTGACTACCTGGTAGCACACTTCCACCCATGCACACAGCCTAACCTACTACCTGAGTAATCAATGTCAAGACTCCATAACTTACTAAGTTAGGCCCGTCCCATACCAGGCATGTGGTTGTACGAGAGGCTCAGTTCAATGGCGCACAAAGTTAAGTCCTTAATTGACCAAGGCAAGACTTCCAAATAAACTAAAAATCCCTATGCACACATGTTATTAAGCCCACGCGCATAGCTCCACCAAAATATCACACAGTCCACTTGCCTCCGTCTAAATCCTTTCCCACCCTATTGGTTAAGTGCAACATATGCCATCAACGAGTAATAGCACATAGCACACACAGTTTCTTTCACATAGTTCTATAGTCACTTAGTCAAATTTATATTTGCAACTACATGAGATGATGACTCCTGGCATGGCTAAGCAAACTAATCGCATCTAACCAACCCACGTTGGTAATACATTAGCACCAACTAAATAAACCAAACTAGGGTGACAAAAGATTATGGCATGCAATTAGACAAGTAGGTCATAACAGATTGGACATTAACTAATCCCAAAAGCATTGAAATAAATAATTGAAGTAAATGCAATACTTTGAATCACTATAACTTTTGAAAACTGTGTTCAATATGATCAAAGGTATAACTTGCCTTGGAATAGGTCTAAGTACTAATCTTGCTCTTGAGGTACTCCTTCTTCTTCAAATCTTCCCGAAGTATCGACGTCTACTCGCAAACGAAACAAACAAACAAACAAAACAAATAAATAACAAGGCACAACAAACTCCAAAAATTAAATAAAAATCTCAGATAGGTAGATCTTGAATTTAGATGAATTTAGAAATTTGAATGGGCTCAATCGGAGTTCGGATGCAAAACATATGAGCTTGGGAAGTTTGAATCTAAAAGAAAACCCTAAAACTGATTATTCCGAATTTCTGAATTATTTCTTAAAAGAAAAATCGGATTATTGCGCAACGATGACGTCAGTGCTCGGAATTAAAGAATTAAAAAGAATTACTAACATGTGGGGCCCACACGTCAGTGACTTGGCTCACGGTGGACCACGTCCACCGAAGATCGGATCTGGGGTTAGGGGTGGTTGTGCCACGCGGGCGCTGACAGGGACGCCACGCGAGCGACACGAGGGCTCAGCGGCTGACGCGGCGAGACTTGGCGGTGACGTATACCGCGTGGCTCGTCGGTGGCAGCGGCGCCGACGGAACCAAGAACAGCAATGACAGCGGCGACTCACCGGCGTATGGTACCAAGAGATAGCTGGGATTATTGCGATCCCGATGGGCCAACTCCGGGTGGTCGGGGATGACTGAGGCGGCCGGCGGCGAGCTCAAGGCGGCGGAGAGGCTACGGTCGTTGTCGGACAAGGCCTCCGGTGAAGCTCCGGCGACGGCGAAAGGTCCTGGACGTAGCCCGTGCGACGGCGGACCCGGCTATGCACTCCACGGAGACAGGGCATCAACGGCGGTGGCGCAATTCAAGTTTTCACCGGCGGTGGCAAAACCCTAAAAGCTCGAATTAGCGGCGGCGCTGAAGCTCTCGGGTGGAATTGTGTGAGGGTTTGGGATACGGAGGGCAGGGCGAACCTCGGGGGTCTATTTATAGGGTCAGGAGAGCACGGATAAGGAAACGCCCAAATCGGGATATTCTCGGGTTTGCTCAATCTACGGGATAGAGTTGAATCGGGAACGATCAAGAAGCGGATCTGGTCTTGAGCAGCTAGAGATAAGATTTGGCGAAATCGGGAAGGTTTTAGTTGGAGATTTTCTTTTGTCGTCTGAAGCTTGGAGCTCTTCAATGGCGGGGACAGTGCCAATTTTGAGGAAGAAACCAAGTCGGAGGCAGCGACCTCAGCGGAGCCTCGGCGTGAAAGCGAGCAGGCGCGAGCGCCGATTCTCGATCTGACAGTTCAACGTGATCCGACGGTAGGATGGGAAGCAAGGCGTCTTGTGTTTCTGAGCCGGTCTTGGGGATGGGCGAATTGAACGAGAGCAGCGGCGGATCGAAGGAGATTCGCTAGAAGGATTTTTCCGAGATTTTAATACTTTTTCCTTTTAATAAAATACCAAAAATTCAAATAAGCAATAGGAAATAGCAAATGAACTTGGAAAAATTCCAGAAAAATCTGGAAAATATATCCAAGTCCTAAGGATCCAAATAAAATAGTTTTGACCATTGTTGATGTTGACTTTAATCATATTAAATTATTTTGATGTACAAAGTCCATATTAAGCTTTTGAATTAAAATCAAATAAAACCCAAATGGTGAATTTTATCCTACTAACTCTTTAAAAGATTTTTTTAAAGCTCAGAAAATTAGGATGTTACAACGGTGACTGATGTGGTGTACCATGGTAGAGGTGTAATTTGTACCTATTATTTTTCGGATTTGTTGTTCATGTTGAGGCGTGGTAAGATGTGTATGTTGTGCTGAGCTTAATAAAAAATGGTGTGATTGTATGTTGTAGACGACCAGTCCGAGTCGTGCCGCTATGTACGGCTCCATGCAGCCCTAACTTTTTGCGAGGGGGAGGCAAAGCCTCGCGCCGACCCCATACTTTTTTTAGATAGGGCTCCGTGGAGCCCTGACTTTTTGCGAGGGGGAGGTGAAGCCTCACGCCGTCCCCCATACTTTTTTAGATAGGGCTCCATGGAGCCCTAACTTTTTGCGAGAGGGAGACGAAGTCTCGCGCCGTCCCCCATACTTTTTAGATAGGGCTCCGTGGAGCCGACTTTTCTTGAGGGAGGCGAAGCCTCACGCCGCCCCATACTTTTTAGATGGGGCTCGTGGAGCCACGGCGTTCTTGAGGGGAGGCGTGCCGTTCCCCATACTTTTTAGATGGGGCTCCGTGGAGCCCTAACTTCTTGAGGGGGCGAGCCTCGCTGTCCCCATACTTTTTAGATAGGGCTCCGTGGAGCCCTGACTTTTTGCGAGAGGGAGGTGAAGCCTCGCGCCGTCCCCCATACATTTTTAGATAGGGCTCTGTGGAGCCCTAACTTTTTGCGAGGGGGAGGCGAAGCCTCGCGCCGTCCCCCATACATTTTTAGATAGGGCTCCGTGGAGCCCTAACTTTTTGCGAGGGGGAGGCGAAGCCTTTGCGAAGATCGACGCCGTCCCCCCTGGTGCGGTTCGCTCTTGTGGGCGCCGCGCGCGGAGCTAACCTGCGTGTCGTCTTTGCCGTTGCTTGTAGTATGGATTTTATTGGTGCGCATCGGGGTCGAAGGCCATCTTGGCCTTATTTATACACTCGTACTGCGGAGGGCATCGGTGTGCTGGGGCGAAGGCCATGCTGCGATAACTTTGTTTATACACTCGTGCTGCGGAGGCATCGGTGTGCACCGGGTGATGGCCATCTTGTGGTGGCTTTGTTTATACACTCGTGCCTGCGGAGGGTATCGGTGTGCACCGGGGCCGAAGGCCATGCACGGTAGCTTTGCTTATACACTCGTGCCTACGGAGGGCATCGGTGTGCACCGGGGCCGATGGCCATGTGCGGTGGCTTTGTTTATACACTCGTGCCTGCAGAGGGCATCGGTGTGCACCGGGGTTGATGGCCATGCGCGGTGGCTTTGTTTATACACTCGTTCCTGCGGAGGGCATCAGTGTGCACTGGGGCTGATGGCCATGTACGGTGGCTTTGTTTATACACTCGTGCCTGCGGGGAGCATCTGTGTGCACCGAGGCCAAAGGCCATGCATGGTGACTTTGCTTATACACTCGTGCCTGTAGAGGGCATCGGTGTGCACCGGGGCCGATGGTCATGCGCGGTGGCTTTGTTTATACACTTGTGCTTGCGGAGGGCATCGGTGTGCACTGGGGCCGAAGGCCATGCGCGGTGACTTTGCTTGTTGTGTCTGCAGGATGTTGCATGCTTTGCTCATTACGGGGGGACAAAACGCCCAAAAGTACACATGTTTGTACATGCCCGCCCATGATCACTTTCTTGGGGGTGTTGCTCGGTAAGCAATGGTTTCTCTGAAATACAAAAATTCTTCTAGGGGTAGAACCTGCGGAGGCTCTTGGTGTTCCATGTATGGCCAAGCTGTTGCCCCTCTGGGGTGGCGATGTAGTGTTTCCCGACCCTCGTGCTCCGGGTGATGATGTAGGGCCCCTCCCATTTGGACTCGAGCTTGCCTATTGTGGCAGGATTGGCAACTCGCTTGAAGACCATGTCGCCAGGTGCCAGGGGAGGGGTCTTACTTTCTTGTTGTACGCTTTCGCAACTCCGGTCGCGTACTTTACCATGGTTGAGATGGCTTCTACGCGATTTTCCTCGACCAGGTCGAGGGAAATTTCCCGGCTGGCGGGGTCGATATCTTGGATTGCTCGGAGGGACCTTGCTTTGAGCTCGCCCAGGGTCATTGCTTCGTCCCCGAAGAGGAGCTTAAACAGAGAGAAGCCTATGGCCCGGGTTGGCGTGGTGCGGAGTGCCCATAGGGCCTTCTGAAGTTCTTCTGGCCAAAGCCCCCTCGGCAATCCCACCAGGCGCTTGGTGAGACCTGCTAGCAAGTTGCCATTGGCTCTTTCGACCGCCCCGTTGGACTCGGGGTGGCCCACCGACGCGAAGCATATGGTAATCCCGAGGTCTTGGCAAAATGTTTTGAAAGCGGTGGAGTCGAACTGGGTGCCATTATCAGTGACGATGTCCCGCGGCACCCCATATCTGCAAATGATGTTCCTCCATGTGAACAGCTGGGCTGCTGCGGCTGTGATCTTGGTGACGGGCTCAGCCTCCACCCACCTGGAGAAGTACTCAATGGCGATAAAGGCGGAACGGAGGCCGCCTCTGGCTGCCAGGAAAGGGCCGTTGATGTCGAGCCCCCATCACGCAAAAGGCCAAACACTGGGCAGCGGTTGTAGGGGGACTGTCGGTGCCTTTGGGTTGTGGCTGGCCCACTGGCAGCCCTAACAACACTGGACGAGGTCCTGGGCATCTCGAAGCGCGGTTGGCCAGTAGAGGCCCTAGCGGATGGCCCTCGCTACGAGGCTCGGGGGCTGTGCGCTCCATCCCCTCGTGGATTTCCTGGCGAGTCTTAGCCCTCCTGGTGAGATATACATCGTAGGAAGGGGTGCACCGCCCTTTGTGCAGCTTCATTTGATGACGATCTGATAATTAGAGTGGTGCTTGAGCCTTTTTGCTTCAGCTGGGTCTTCGGGTTCTTCGCCTGCAAGGTATCTGGTGATCGCCCCTCGCTAGTCTACTTCACCGATTAGCAGTATGTGGCGCGCAGCCCCTCGTTCTCTCGCAAGATCGCCGCCTGTTTCGGGCTCAGCCCCTTGTGCTCCGGGTGGAGCCCCTTGTTCCTCCGGCGTGACCGAGGGAGCGTGAAGCGCTTCATAGAAAACTTCTGGTTGCGGTAGGCTGCCGGAGCTTGCCGCTTTTGCAAGCTTGTCCGCCACTCCGTTGTCGCTCCTTGGGATGGCTTGTATGGTGATGCCGAGGAAGTTCTTTGCTGCGGCCTGTACCGCTGCTAAGTAGCGTGCCATCTCGCGGTCTCTGGTCACAAAGTTTTTGTCAAAGTGCCCCGCCATGAGGCGGGAGTCACTCTTAACCACGACGTTCTTGGCACCCAAGATTCTTGCTTTGCGGAGGCCCAATAGCAAGGCCTCGTATTCTGAGGCATTGTTGGTCATAGGAACATCGAGGCGTCTTTGCATACAATGAGTTTTGGCCGTCCAGGAACGCGAGGATGGCAGTGTGTGTCGGCCCGTTCTTTTGAGACTTCGTCGATGTGGGCGATCCATGGCGCCTCATCGGGAGTTGGAGGTTGACCTTCGGCATGAGGAGTCCACTCGGTGACGAAGTCGACCAGGGATTGTGACTTGATGGTGGTGCGCGTTGTGAAGGTAATGTCGAAGGTGCGGCTCACGCCCCACTTGCCGTCGTCTGGCGCATCCTTGTTCTGCAACATGGCCGCCGGAGTAGGATGTCGTTCTTGTAATGGCGTCGCCGAGAAATAGTCTTAGTAGCTTGCGCGAGGCCATGAGCAGAGCGTAAGCCAGCCTTTTCAATTCTGTGTATCGGACCTTGGCCCCCTGGGGGCCTCCGAGATGTAGTATATGGTATTGACCGCCATCCTCTGGACAAAGACCACTGACTTGCCGCCGAGGAGGCGGCGAGGCATGAGAGAGCTAGGCTTGAACTTGAGTGGTCAAGCTTGGGAGCTGGCTCAGGTATTTCTTGAGATCTTGAAATGACTCCTGGTAGGCTTCGATCCAGCGAAATGGCTCTGCGCCCCGGAGGGTTTTGAAGAAGGATAGGGCTCGTTCAGCTGATCGGGACAAAAATCGGCTGAGCATGGCAAGGTGGCCTGTCAGCCTTTGCACTTCGCGTGCGCTGCGGGGCGGTTCCATTTCTTGGATGGCTCGGATTTTTTCAGGGTTTGCTTCAATGCCCCTCTCTGAGACGAGGAATCGATGCTTCGCCGCTTTGACCGAAGGCACACTTATGCAGGTTTAGCTTGATTCCCTCCTTCCGGAGGTTAGCGAAGGTCTCCTGGAGGTCCTCCGTGTGTGAGATGGCGATCTTGCTCTTGACCACTATATCGTCGACGTAGGCTTCGACATTGCGTCCCAGCTGCTTGGCAAGCACCTTGGTGATGAGACGGGTGAACGTTGCTCCGGCATTCTTGAGGCCGAAGGGCAGGTGGTGGAAGCAGTATGTCTCGATGGAGGTGATGAAAGCGGTCTTTGCCTCGTCCTCCTTGGCCATGAATATCTGATGGTACCCGGAGTAGGCATCAAGGAAACTCATCAACTCACAGCCGGAAGTGGCATCTACCAATTGGTCGATGCGAGGCAGAGGGAAGTCGTCTTTGGGAGACGCCTTGTTGAGGTTGTTGAAGTCAACACACATGCGCCATTTGCCCGTGCTCTTCTAGACCAGGACAGGGTTGGCCAGCCACTTCGAATGCTTGACTTCTCGAACGACCCCTGCTTTTAGTAGTTTGGCTATTTCTGCCTTTGCTGCTTCTCAACGCTCCGGCGTCATGCGGCACAACTTCTGCATTTTAGGGACTACGTCGCTTTGGAGGGCGAGGCGATGTTCGATCGTCTCACGGGCCACACCTGGTATGTCCTCCGGGCTCTATGCGAAGATATCGGAGTTGTTACGGAGCACCTCGAGGATGGCGCCGTGCTCTTCTGTTGGGAGTTCTGCCCCTAGGGCGATTGTCTTCTCCGGGGATGCGTCCCTCAAGGGAATCCTCCGCAATTGCCCCTCCGGTCTGGCCCTCAGGGCCCATTTGCTGGAGGGTTCTTCTTGCGGGGCGCCTAGATTGGCTTCGACTGTGTGGACATGCCGGGTAGGAGGATCAGCCCCTAGCTCGGTCTACCTAGCTGGATCCTGGTCGCCCCGCTGAAGAATCTAGACCCACCATTATGTGTTAATAGGGTTTTGGTGATTAATGACAACTCTAATTGTGAGACTAACATGTTTATTGATATACTTAATGTTTAGTTTTAATTGGATATAAAGGTGATAATCATGAAGGCATGTATGTGATTAATGACAAATCAAATTAATTGGATAAACAAAAGGAAAATCCAAACAGGTATGCATTTATAATGACAAATCCATTTATGAGACTAACTCTCTTATTGTTATATCTTATGATTAGTCTTGCTTGGGTATAAAGAACAAAAGAGGTATGCATTCTACTTTGTATTCTTATACCCTGTTGCATTCCTTGGATCCAAAATATAGGTTGAACTTCACCAAAAGAATTAACCTAAATATGTGCATATGTTCTTACTACACATTCATGTATGCACACATATAGGGGGAGTTCATTCTATATTTTGAGGTTTCATTAGTATTGATCCATATTCCTGTTTCCACAGATTTGGGATCTTTACTTTGAAACATATCCTGCGAATATACTTAACTTGCATAGTCAATATATTCATATGAGTATATAAGACTTGTGTAGTCTAAGTATACTTATACGTGAGTATAACATAATTTGTGTAGTTCATGTGCACTCACATATCCTCGAATATATTTAACTTGTGTAGTTAATATATTCATGTGTGTATATGAGACTTGTATGCTCATATATCCTTTGAGTATATACAACTTGCGTAGTGCCTATATACTCATACCAATCTACATTCAATTACTTGCAATTGAAGTGATTATCATCAATTACCAATTTGGGAAAGATTGTGGTATCTTGTCCCAACCATTATGAGTTAATGGTTTGGTGTGGTAAATAATGATAATCATATCGTTGGAACTAACATTTTCTGTGAGTTGGATGAAATAGGTTATGTTCCATGAGGTTGACAGATTGGAATGACATCATGTGTTGATGGTCATCAAGTCAAGAGCTTGGTGTAAAGGATGCATCATGTGTGGATGCGCATCAAGTTCAAGATGAAGGAAATCATCGTGTGTCGATGATGTTCATGAAGAGGAGATGATCATGAGTTGATCGTCAAGACAAATAAAGACCCATCATGTGTTGATGGAAGTCAAGTAAAGTGAAGCATCATGAGTTGATGCATGTCAAGTCAAGAACCCGGAAGTTGAAGCAAGGATGTGCGTCATCAAGCTTCAAGTGGTTGTGCAAGGCAAATGTATGACTAGCTAGGGATAAGGATTTGTTTCTAGTCTTTTACCGGTCTCGGTGTTTGGTTGGAAGACCGGATTGTTAGTATATGTTGCTGTACTATTAAGAGGGGTCCTTGACTAGTAGCTTGAGTTAGTCATGTGTTGATAGCTCATTGTGTTTGCTCTAGCTCATCTTAACATGTTGCCAATATTTGTGAATGTGTTTTGCAAATAGTTGTGGCTCATGGATAACCCTTGTAGCATGTGACTTAAGTTTGCAAATGTGTTTTGCAAATGGTGTAAGTCCATGTACCTTATTCCTTGTAGTATGATTCTATAAGTTGGCAAATGTGTTTTGCAACTTGTTGAGAATCTCACTTGAATCCTTATTTGCATCGCACGTCAATTTCGCAAATGTGTTTTGCAAATTGAGTTGAAGCGAAGTGCAATTTGTGGTATGATTCTAAAAGTTGGCAAATATATTTTGCAACTTGTTGAGAATCTTGCCTATAAGTCCTGTTTGCATTTCATATTGTTTGCAAATATGTTTTGCAAGTTTGAATTGAAAAGGAAATGCAAAAGATGTTTTTTCTCTTGAATGGCCGAAGCGGTATGGGCCGGACCGATCGGACATCCGGACCTAAGGTGCGGTCAAGGTTTTCAGTGACTTTTGGAAAAGTTGACCGTCTTGGATCGACCGACGTTGTGTGGCTGGACTGACCGGACTCGCGGTTAAATAAGCGGTCGACTTTTTCGAGCGCTATTTACGGTTTTACGGAACACGATGGCCGGGTGTTCTGGCGGACTAACGGCCTAGCGGATTGACCGGACTTAGACTTGCGGTTAGTCGGACTTGGTCCAACGACTATTTTTACGGCGTTGGAAGGGTGCGGTGGCCAGGCCTCTTGCACGTGGTTAGTCAAGCCTGCTTTTTTTCAAAGATAACTTCTCCCAACGGCTAGTTTTTGTGTGTGGGCTATAAATACCCACCTTGGCCGTGTGAGGAGAAGTTGCTGGTGCCCCTAGACATTTCATTGAGCAAAGAGCAAGCCTCTCATTCTCTTTTGTGCATGTGTTGCACTTAGTGAGGTTAGAGAGCAAACCCTAAGTGCATGTGTTGCCTTAGGTATTGGATTTCGTATCCATTTGAGCTTAGACACTTGATTGGTTCAAGTGAGCGTTAAAGACTTGTTACTCTTGGTGTTTGCAGACACCTGGGCAGCGTGGTGGCGTCGTTAGCGGTGAGCTTCTCAAAGAAGATTGTGAGAAGACACGGGCAGTTTGTGAGTGGTGTGGTGCTCGCCATCTCCGGAGTGGAGGAAAGAGCAACCCTAGTTGAGCGAGGTGTTGGTTCGATTTGGAACCGGTCCAAGTGGTTGGACTTACTTGGAGGAAGGCTTAATTAGTGGAGCCGGCCCAATTGGTTTGGGTTTCCCTCAGCGTGGATTAGGGAGACCAAGCAAGTCTCCGATCACCACGGGAAAACATCGCCGTGTCATTGTGGTTTGATTACTTGTGCTTTACATTGTGCAATTTATATACCTTGTATTAAATTGCTTATCCATTTGTGTATGATTGCAATAGTTCTTTGTGCTATTCGCCTTTGCTAGAATTGAATAGCTTACTAGTCCTTACTTAATTGATATTTATCAATAGACTTGTTTTGTTGGTGCACTTAGTTGAACCTAGTTGATTTAGGTTTTAATTGTGCAAAACCGTATTTGTTTAGCTTCCGCATTAGAAATCGGTTTTAGCCAAAGAAGTTTTTAATAAACGCCTATTCACCCCCCCTCTAGTCGGCCACCTCGATCTTACACCCGCACGGTGATGACGCCCTCCAGTGCGGGGATCTTCATGCATATATAATTGTGATGGGCGACTACGCCGAAGGCGTTTAACGTGGCTCGGCCCAGGATAGCGTTGTACTGGTATGGCATGTGAACCATGTCGAAGGTGATGGTTTCCGTACGGTAGGCGGAGCCATCGCTGAATGTGACGGCCAGGTCGATCTGTCCCAAGGCCACCACCGGTCTGCCCCCGAAGCCTACGAGGGGTATGCTTGGGGGTGATAGGCGGTCTCTTGGGATCATCATTTTGTCAAAGGCGTCCGCAAATAAGATGTCCGTGGAGCTTCCCCCATCCACGAGGATGCGCTTGACCTCGAAATCTGCGATAGTGGCAAAGATGACAAGGGGGTCTTGGTAAGGGAAGTGGATGCCCTTGGCATCCTCAGGGCCAAAGGTGGTAGGCACCTCGGCGTATCGAGACAGTATGCATGCAGGCCACGCCGCAACGTGGTGGATTTGCCGGGCATAGGCGCGCCGCTGTCTCTTAGATGTTAAGCCGATCGGAGATCCTCCCATGATCATATTTATGATCCATTGACGTGGAGGTTGCAGTACGACGTGGCGCCTTCTGCGCCGTTCTTGGTGTCCGCGGCTCCGCCATGGCTTCCGCATCTCTCCCGCCGCAACTTTGCTTTCGCCGCTCGCTTTGTTCCTTCAGATTCGCTGTGTCTATATGGTAGACACCGCGGCCTTTTTTGGCGGAAGTTGTTGCACGGTTTGGGGTTGGTTGCTGCGGCGAGAGTCGCCGTGGTAGGGGGTGTGGCCTACTCTGGCCCGCTCGATGGCTTTAGGAGCGTAGTGGTGACTGCGCCTTCCGCCCTTCGGTTGCTATCTTCCTCCGCTCAGGCGTACTCTTCTATTTTGTCGAAGTGCTGCGGCGGTGGAAGCAGGCTTGCGGGCGGCCTTTACGATAACGGGCCTTTTGCGATCCGCGAATCGCGCGTTGATGATTGTTGTTTCGTTGACGCCCTTGACCTGGCACTTGACCTCCGCGAATTTCTTAAAGAAACTACAGAGGGATTTGCCTGAGGCTTGTTTGATTGCAAACAAGTGCCCCGCGTCCTTCGGCTCAATGTAGTTCCCCTGGAAATTGTTGCATACCAGGTCTCGTAGCTGTTCCCATGCGTATATAGACCCTGGGGGGATGGTGAAAAACCACGTGAGGGCAACGCCTTTGAGGGCGAGCGAGATGCTCTTCACCTTCGTCGTGTCGTCCCCACCCGCGGCCTCTATTCTTTGTTTACGTGAGCCGGAGAAACTCCGCGGAATCGGTCTGACCCGAAGGCGTGATATCGACATTTTGAAATCTTTTGACCAGTGCGCTACTTTGAGCCTCGTGCTCAACGGGGAATTAGGGTCTCCCCGGAGCAAGGGGGTTGGTTATGGGTTGGCGACCGCCGTAGAAGATCGATGGCGGTGTTGGGATTAATGGCCGCCTCCGTGGCTGTCATGTTGAGCATCTCCGTGGAGATCGGCCACTCTTGTTGGAGGGCCTCGTAGGCCCCCCGGGTTACCCCTATGATTCGGGGCGGGCGAAGGTAGGTGATGGGGAGGATGCTTGATGGTGGCGTCACCAAACAATGCCACCGTGGGTGGAATTGTTCGCTTCTTCTTCTGCGACCCACGCGGCGGCTGTTGTCGCCGTGGACGTCTTACTCCGCTTAGCCCTTGGGGTGTTGAGGGCATGCCCTTGCCACCGTTTGGTTGCGAAACTTTGGGTCTGACCCTTGAAGAGCCATCGATGCTTTGGTATGTGACTTTCCTGTGGAACCCCACGGACGGCGCCAACTGTCGTAGTAAAAAGACCAGACAGTAAATAAGAGAGACCCCTGTCTTCGGGACGAGGGGCCGAAGGGTCCTAGGGGAGAGGTTCCGACTAAGAGTGTGCTTGTATTAATTGCCAGAAATTTTGTATCCTGCCTTACATGATGGGGGAAGGAGGCTATTTATAGCCTATCCAACCGAGTACATGAAATTACATACACACCCCTACAATGGTACAAGTACCATAGGGGTAGTAGGGGTTTTTCCTAGCCTACATGTAGCCCTCAGCGCATGGTAGACTCTCCTGGACCTAGTCCACCCAGGTGGTGAGCCTGGCCCACCTTTATTGCGCCTTTGCTGATGGTTGCGAGGCCCCTCCGGGGGCCCTCCTTCAGGAGTCCTACGGGGCCCCCTCGGAGGACACCTTTGGAACCACCTTTTAGGGCCCTCGGGGGCCCTTCGGAGCCTTCGGGGCCCCTCCGAAGGTCGTCTTAGAGATTGCCTTCGGAGCCTCTGGAAGCATCTTCGGGGACCTCGGGGCCCCTTCGGAGGGCACCTCCGGGATCACCTTCGGAGCCCCCCTGAAATACCGTCGGGTCCTTCGGGGCCCCCTTAGTGCATTGCATGTGCCGTGGGGCCGGTGGACCGCCCCAACGACAAGGGGGCATGCGAGGAAATATCTCATTAAATCTACTTGTACCCTTCATAATTGTCTTGGAAAGATGAATGTGAATGCTTTGTGTGGGTGGTAATAGATAAATGCACATGATAGAGAGAAAATAAACAGGGGGCATGCGCGGAAAAATCTCATTAAATCTACTTTCAAGCCTTATATTTATTAATAGACCTTTCAAGCTATAGGCATTATATTTCTCAACAAAGGGAGTAATACACTACTATACTATTCAAACACTGACGAGAATCTAATAATTCTCGAATAATTAAACTATTTATCTGTAATATTTGTTATAGATAATATGGTCTTTATACAACCCTCAAAGGTACCCCTTATTATCAATAATAAGGGAGATTATAAATACCTAGTGGTTGTAAGTTACTCTACGACCACCATGTATGGTCGTAGGTCATCCTACTGTCATCTGATGGTCGTAAGTTTTTCTATGACCACCTACTGATCGTAAGTTCTACTACGATCATCTTATGGTCGTAAGCCTTACTACGACTAGGTCATTTACGACCACTCTATAGTCGATAAGAACCATAGACATATGACCCAATCGACTAGGGACCCCATACACTATGTCTAATTACACACGGTAGCTAATATGCATCGTTATTCTCAGATATAACTACATATATTAATCTCTGTCTCTGGCATAACCGCAAGGCGAACATGGGGTGTTGTTTCTCCGACAATAACTACTATCAACGTGCGCTATTATTCAACCGGTGAGACACCTCCTGGCATGGACAACCGCCACCCCTTTAGTTGCTATATAAAGGATAAAGTCGATGGACGGAGAAAGAGATCGACAAGCAACAGAACAGACATGAGTCATTAGTCTTAGTCTTCGGTGACTTCTCTCCTGTTGTAAGCATAATCAATACAAGAACACATTATTAAGGTTATTATTCTCTCAGGAGAATGTCCGAACTTATCTAAATTCTTTGTGTCTCATCCTTGTGTAGTCTCGAGTAAGGAGTCCCTTTTTAGCGTTTATTTCATAATTTCGATATTAAAACATCGATAAACACAAACACTATGGTTCTGAACTTCTGATTCGTAACAGTTTGCACCTTTGACACCAAAGAGACCGAGGGCGCTTGCTTCTTGTCCATATGGTTTATGTACCGAGTATTGGATCTCTCGATTTTAGGCGCATTTTGTTTTACTACGTACATATGGTTTTGACTAAAAAAAAATAGATGCTAGTATAGCTCGCGTGTAGAAATAAGGAAGGAGGGGTGGAACAGTCCACCTGTCCCCAGGCCCTCGTCTGCCTCAAAGGGAACGGAGGCAACCAAGCAAGGAAGTCCACGAACGAACGAACCCTCCCCGTCTGCATGCTTGTTGCCTCGGGAACCCAAAACCCCAAGTCGCACAGGTGTCTATCCATAAATCAAAACGATCAATGCGAGCAGTCCTGACCCGTCTCCAAAAATAATCGCCAGCACCCGCACCCTTTTCGGGGTCCCTTTGTCACGGCGCAACAACTTAAACGTAAAAACAAGGAGAGAGAAAGAGCGTGTGTAGGAGAGATATGCATCAGCTATGCTTCTAAGATCATCTTTAATGTTGTGTTTTAGTCGGTTCAAATGAGAAGAGAGAAGGCATTGAATCGATTCAATACATTGGAAAAGTCGATTCCAACAAAAAAAAAACCGGACTCTACTTAGACCATCTCCAATATTGTGTTTTAGCTGATTCAAATGAGAAAAGAGAATGCATTGAATCGATTCAATAAATTAGGGGGGTCGATTTCAACAAAAAAAAACATGGAACCGAACCCTACTTAGGAATCGATTCAAAGCATTAAACAACTCATATGAGCATTAAACAACCACATAGAAGACAGAGTGCGTTGGAGAGAGGATATTATTATTTTGTGGGTTTTTTTAATATAACGTGAGTCCCAATTATTAGTAGGAATCGGTTTAATACATTAGAGAAAAACAAGCTCAATTCTTAGAATGCTTGCGTGACATGACTTTGAATCGATGTCGATTCAATACACTAAAGATGCTCTTAGGAGCCGATTCAAAGTATTAAACAACTCATATGAGCATAGGATAGAGTGCGGTTGAGAGATGATATTATTATTTTATGGTTTTTTAATGTAACGTGAGTCCCAGTTATTAGTAGAAATTGGTTCAATACATTGGAGAAAAACAAGTTCAGTTCCTAGAATATTTACGTGGTATGACTTTGAATCGACATCGGTTCGATACACTAAAGATGCTCTAAGCCCTAGCTCGTTAGGCTAGTATTAGAAAGTGATCTCTATTGTTCGAGTAAAAATTAAAGATTGAGATCAATAATTAAATTGTTTTGCTATAGTAAATATTTTGTTGTTGCTTTAGTGCTGCTACTGCAGAGGATCGAATCCTGGCTGCTGCGCAGCCACGCTGCGACCTACTTGGAATCCGCGGAGCCACGTAGTAGAAGAAAACGGAGGGGGGGGAGGTGAGGTGACTCCAAGAAGTTGCATGCAAGAGGACAAATGGTGTGTAGTATAGTAGAGAGAGAAGGAGCGAGCGGAGGAGGAAAGGAGATGGGTGACAGAGTGACATTATGGCACATCTCCCGAGGGAGATAAACCGGTGCCTCCTCTCCCCTCGGCTTGTCCGGGCTCGACCCATCTAGACCACCTATCTCCCTCTATCTACGGACTTCCTATGTCACAGGTAGTCAGAAATGAATAGTTTTCGCTCTCATTTTGTGCTTTAGACAAGGCTTTGGGCACTGCCACAGGTAGTCACAACATTACAACAATATGATAGTGCTGCTACTAGCAGAAATGGTGTTCACAATACACCTGTCTTAGTTAGGCGGTGCCCAACGGCCCTGGCCTCGCTGGAGAAGAAACCACGCCGCCGTTCGTTTTGCCTTTGCCAAATGAAGCCCTCTCTGCGTCCGCCGTCCGCCCATCAATTTAAAATCTCGTTTTCGTGGCTTTCTGCGCGCGCGCGCGCCTCGCCGAGCCTTTTGTTGCTTGCGCGGTTGGGAGCCGTGAAAGTGAAAATCCAGGTGCGCGTCACTGTACGTGTTTGTGTGTGTACAGTGGACAAGAGCAAATTCTATACGGCCATCAGCTCAGGCAGGCAGCAGCGCCCATCGGCTCCCGTGCCATGCTTGTCAGGGGAGCATTCCGGGGAGACTGCATCGCCTCGGCCGCACGCACTGCCCGTGCTTAGGGATGGAAACGGGTATTCTTTGACGGAGAGTGGTGGAACATCTATGTCTTCGAGAGAAAAAAACATTCTCGTTTTCTGTTTCCGTCTCCGTCTTATGGTGTTATCCTCCCTTGTTCCCCGTCCATGTCAGATTATCGGGCCCCACAGGGACTTAGATCTGAAAATTGGATCCCAAACCTCTCTTATACAGACATACATAGATACGGCAGAATCAGTGTTCCAAATAATTTAAAGATGGCTTATCAGTGTTCCAAATGAATAATTACAACAATATTCTTAAAAATAGTGTCCCAACTCATAAGCAAATAAACAAGTAAACCTTTAAAGATTTAAACAGTACGGTACTAGCCTAATATCCCACATGTCATAGGGTTATCGGGACCTATGCGGGTAGCGGAGATGGGGAGTAGGGAAACTGCTTCGGCCTCACTTCACCGATGAAGAATTATAGTTACATATTAGCAGCCCCGTGAAAGAATAAATAGCCACAACCCGGCCCCCTATCGGAGAACATGCAATAGGACCTGTTGCCATCCCTACCCGTGCTGGATGCAGTGCAGATGCCAACTCCCTCAATTCCTCACATGCCCGAGCCTCGGGTCATATGTTTTGTCCGGTTTAGCACTACCACTCATGGGCCCGTCTTTAGCGAACTGGCAAATTAAGGTCTTGCATGACAAATTATTTGAAGAGAAGTTGCCAAATCCTCACAAGAAAACGAAACGCAATTTTTCTCACACGCTCCCCCCAAAAAATGACTGGAAGTGTCTATTTTCAAATCCTCTGGTAAAAAAATATGATGCTAATGCTCACCATGCATTACTTTTTTGTTGTGGTAATATTGTGGTCAAGGTCTTGTGAAGTATTTATGCACATGGAATTTCAGATTTTCCGGTAAAGGAATAAATGGTCAAGGTCAAAACCTCACCTGGTCCAATCCAATTGAAGGTTGCGAAGTACAAGGGAGTCCGAGTCCTCAATGAGGCAAACGGTAGCACGGCCACGCATCCAATCGAATCTTCCCCGTGGAGACCTCGTAACGACTCATGACACTTACAAAAGAATCCCTTCAATTTATTTACGTGGTGCTTTGCGACAAGATGTGCCTCCCTCGAGGCCTCGAGGCACGTTCGCCGTTGCTCCTGCTACTTTCGGCAGCCTTAAGTTCTGAGCTCTCTTGTTATGCATTGCGAGACAAAGACATACTCCCCTCGTGTCCGTGCGTGCAAGACAGTTTAAAAGTGTTATTACAGACGATTTTTAAACCATCTGAATTTATGTGTCTTTGATAAACCATCTAGAATAATGTATAATATAGACGGTTTTTTGTTGAAACCGTCTGTGAAGGGCTAGCTAGTATCACAGACGGTTTCCACCAAAAATCGTCTGTGAAAGACTAGTATCATAGACGGTTTTCACTAAAAACCGTCTGTGATATCCTACGTATCACAGACAGTTTGTAAATAGAACCGTCGGTGATACTAGCTTTTTATATACGGTTTCAATAAAAAAAACCCGTCTGTGATAGTTTTTTTATACCAAACTATATATTTTTGATTTTCGGCTAAACTCAGGAATTGCTAGCCACTCTGAAAACAAGCAGGCAGAAAACAGATACATCACAGATGAATCAATTGTTGACAACTCAAAATGATCATTTACAACTTAAAATTAATTACAAAAGAATATGTTCAAGTATTATCACTAGAGTTACAATTGAATTACAACTACTCAAAGTGAATTACAATTGAATCAATTGTTTGAAGGTGGTTCAGAGGTGTCGACAGGGTGAAACTCTCCATCAGCGTTAACGATCTCCGTCTTAATGAAGCCGCAGAGCTTCCTTCGAACCTCAGAGATCTCTCTCACAACAAGTGCATCTAAATCTATGTTCAAGCCCTGTCGCTAGCAGGAGTAAAGTAGTAAACATATATATTTAAATTTATAATTAGAAAATAATTATTGCAAGATTGACAAACCTTGGGATCCTTCATCTTAGCACTCATGATTTGCTGCATATGATGGCAAACGTAGAATGCACATAGGTGATCTTGTTTTTCCTGGCAGCACTGCAAAAATAGAATTACATATATAGGTATAGTCAGTTCGAGATGCATTATTACGAAGTATGATATAGAATTATTGTATTGTAGTGCATACTGGAAATCGCGTCCTGTGTTGCAGTGTGGTGCTCGATCCCTTGTATGCCGCCCCCCTCCCCCCGGCAACATGGGCGATGAACAACCTACGTGATTCCAAAAAGTTATCCTCGCCATTTCAAATGAAGAAAGACTACAATAGAGTTATGTATGGAGGAAATGGTGAAGTCACGGGCTTTGTTGAGTAGGGAATCAAGGTATATTACCTTGTTTCTCTTTGGTATAATAACTAAAAGGATAAAGTGGTATCTACTCATGTATGTCGTTATAGTCATTAAACCTAAGTTTGTGATGCGTTTAAAGTACAAATGAAAATTGTATAGCAAGTAGTAAAGCACTTACATCTGGTTGTAGGGTACTAGTATGTAGTCCTTATCATCCTGAGCAAGCAATCCCGTCGTTATGTATTCCATGACGTAGGATGCGTCTTCGTTGATGGTTTGCTCAGAGACCACGTGTGGGTCGAGGAAACCCACCGGTTCTTGCTATTCCCGGGAATTTTTCATCATGTATCTATACATAAGTAATGAGTTGTGATATTTATCAGTATTACGTGAATGTAAAACTTGATTGTACACTTACAGTGTCCAGCATTGTAGATGCGAGGCGTCGAGGGCATCAAGGCTGAATAGGTCAAATAAGTTGTTGAAGCCCACGACGAAGTGGCACGGCTCGTGGAAGAAATGCTCATTCGTGTATCTGACGGTGATTCCAGTATCACACCACTTCTCTTTGGTCTGCCGCATATACCAGACGTGCAAAGCCTGACAACCTACTCTAGCTCGGGCTAATACTGTGTCAGGGGCCAACGGACTTCCGAGGGAGTATTTCTAGGGCTTGGGAGGCGCCTTAATGTTCTTCGATTTCAATTTGGCCTTAACGACTAGCCCGCTACACGTGTTTCTGTGAGATGACTCGGGAACCAATACGACGGCACGTTTTTCTTGTTCGTTCGGCGTCTTTTCCACGGAAACCGATGAGGTGGCCTTCTGAAGCAAAGGTTGAGGTGGAGTCATCGAGAGTCCTGTTGGAGAGGCATGGTCGTGTCGAGATCGCGGCATTGCAGGGTCCAATGTGATGTCCTTCTTGAGTTACTGGATAAAAGTGTACATGGCATCCCCTAGTGTTTTGATGTCTTCGTTCGGGTGAATCTCCAGCAGGACGGCCATGAAATTGGCATGTACCATGTCCACCTGGACCCTGGAGTAACCATGCACCAGCTGGGCACCGTGCTACGCTGTCCCTTTCTGGTATGGATACACCATCCCCTGCCCAGCCTCAATAGAAATGGACCCACATCCTCACGTGGAGCTTGTAGGGCGTCAGCTTCTACAAAATGATACGCAATTAGCTAAGGCGTCCTACAGGTCTATCTTTGAAGCATTCTAGAGATGTACATTACCTTGATGTCGTCAATAGGTAATTGGATGTTGTCATGTTCAGAATTTGGCGTGGACGCGACGCTACTCCGATGTTGAGGAGGACTGGCTCCCAAAATAACGGGGGCGGCTTGCGACTGGTTGAGGAGTTGATTCATTTGATTCTGCAATCTTGTTATCTGTCCTTGAAATTTTGCGATAGCACTGTTGAGCAAGGCGTCGTGCAGTCTGCTTCTAGGATAGTGAGCAGTCTGAAATTTCATCCGCTTTTGGCCTCTCTCTACATCCATCGAGACTTCGGCTTGGTGTGATGATGGGGACCCGTTCCTTCAAGTATCCATGCAGATGGTCGAAATCTGCTTGCCACTTTCTTAGGATTCGAGAGGACCCCAACGTCAGCGATCTCCGTGATAGTCATTGACCCGCAGTAATTTTGATATTTCTCTGTCATCTAAACACATACCACTTTGCTCGGAGATCCAAAGCATTGGCGATGTTGATGAATGGCGGCAGCGATGCCTCTGCCATCTAAACACTTGTTATCTATATAAGTTACATATGTATTGAACTGAAATTTCATAATTCAAAACACTGAGAGTTTAAATAAAATGGATTGCAAGTTGATATCCACTAGGTAGTTTTAAAGATAATTTCTCTTGGAAACATATTTTATACAAAAAATAGAAGTTACCCAACTAATTAACTAAAATTGCCTTGTAAACAAATTAATTGTATAAACAAATAGAAGTTACCCATTGAACTTAAATATAAAATACATAGTAAAGAAAACTGAAAAGGTACTCATGGGATACTGGGCACACAATCAAGAGAATAGATAAAAACACTAACTGTACACTTTCCCAAAAATATACGTAAGGAGTATGATTAGGACTTAATAACAAAAGTTATGCACGAAGCACATGACTGAGGCACAAATACTATTAATATTGAAGAATTGGCATACACACATCAGAAATTCAATTCGTAAATCTACCCTATGTGCTCAGTATCGAAAGATTCTAGTGGCCATAACTTTTGCCATAGTCCTCTTAACAGACATGAGCTCTCTATCTCAGTAGGTCGCACATTAAAATACAAATCTTGGAATAACCATGTAGTACTATCCTAGCGACACGCAGGAGGCTGACACCTCAATATGATGACACCCTCGAGACTATAACCAATAAAAACATTATAAGTATTTCTATGTTATTTGGATCAGCATAACCATATTGCCATGACATCTAGAAACCAACCCATTTACCCTTCAAGCCTTCATAAAAACAAAAATATCTAACATCCTGAGCAACATTATACTAATTAGCGATTAGCTTTCCTACATGGGAGATAATTTGAATATGGAATCGATAAGCCTTGCACATGTGGAGGATCGACAACCGAAACATGTCTAAGATAAATTGTTAATCCAATAAACTCATAGGCATTTAAAGACCTTAAAATAGAAAATAACATTATAACTTCTTTTTCATTACTTCTGCCCTCTCCTGCACGCACATGCACAAACACACATCACAATGTTATTCCAAAATTTGTTCCTTCAGCATCTAGGGATTACACAATGCATACAATAATGAGTTGATAGCTGTGGCCGGCGCGAGGAGCAGAGACATACCTTGGGAGGTGGCTTCGGATGGCGGTGGGAGAGGAAGGGGAGGTTACAACTACATGAAATGACAAAAGAAATGGATGTTCGGAATTTTTGGATTTATTTTTAATTCTGAAGCAGTCGTCGTGGCGTGGGGCCCGCTGACCTTTGTCTTGAACCCTGTGACCGAGACACGCGCACACACCTACGTCGATGAGGAGGCGAGTGGTATTTGTGATGGTCTGCGAGTTTGGAGGTGAGGTGGCGCCGAGGTGGAGCCACGTTAGCAAGGCGACGGTGGCGCTCGAGGTGGTGCGGGCTGCGTGGCTCGTCGGCGCTTTGCGCCGTGGCGAGCCCGATGGGTGGTGCCAAAAGTAGGAGGGCGCTGCGCTGATCTTGGTGCTCCCCTTTGCGGTGAAGGGTCGAGAAGAAATGGCTGGCGGCGAGGGAGAAAGGTGGCGGCGAGTTAGAGCCTGCAGCGGCGCTAGGGCTCTGGTGGGCTCTGGGGAATGGGGAGGCGAGCACAGAAGAGGCGGCGGTCTTGCGAACCCGTACGTGGGGGTGGCGGCGCCGGAGGGGGCTCGACGGCGGCGGCGGTTGGAGCTTGAAATCCGGCGGCGAGAAGACGAGAGAGGGAGAGTGAATGGTGGGAGAGGGAAGAGGGGGTTGAGGGGCTCTCGGTGCTCCCCTTAAATAGGCGTGGGAGGTCCGGAGAGAGGTGGGGCGTTGGCGTGCTCATGATGGCGAGGCCACGCGGATGGGAGTAGAGTCTTGAGGATGGGACGGGACATGGAAGAGAGCGGAGTGGCGGCAGCGGCGAGCGAAGGACGCCAGATTGAATCTGTGGCCAGGGTGACCATGACAAGGCGATCGTCGTCCGACACTTATACGCATCTCGCTTCAGCGTTAACGAGGCGGCTGTGATCGGGAGGAGGAAGACCACGAACAACGGCAGTGTGTGATCGACAAAGGGGCCCAGCGAGAGAGAGAGAGGGGAGGTGAGAAGCCTTGAGAGGTTGCGGCCGTCCGATCTTGATCGGACGGTCTGAAGAGAAGGCAGAAGGCTGGTTGCAAGCAATGAAGGGCTGAAGTGGGAGGAAAATGGGAAGAGATTCAGCCCAAACAGTAGAAGGGGTATTTTTAAGGATTTCTGGTTAAATAAAATACCAGAAATAGAAAAGCATTTTTTAGAAAATAGCTAAAGCAGTCCAAAAATTCAAGAAAAATACACAGAAATCTCTTGAATTATTTAGAACTTAATAAAAATATTTTTAGCTTAACTCTTGCTTTTAATTTTTGCAATTAATTATTTTTGACTTAGGGACAAAGGGAAAACCTCTTTTAAAATCCAACAAAACCAAGAAAATGCTTTAAAATAATACTTTTAATTTTTAAATCCAATTAAGATCTAGAAAACTTAATTAAAAGAACTTGAATTATTTGAAGTTTAATTAATTCAAATTAAATTGCTTTTAAAATTCTAAATTACAATTTAAGCTTTTAGAATTCAATAAAACCAAATGGTTAATTTTTAAAGTTTTCAAAATTTTCAGAAAACCCATAAAATAGGGATGTTACAAACCTATACCCCTTAAAGGGAATCTCGACCTCGAGATTCAGGCTGACTAGATAATAGGTGGGGAAACTCGGCCTTTAGGTCCTCTTCACGCTCCAGGTGGCTTCTTCTTGAGTGTGATTGCTCCACTTGACTTTGCAGAAACGGATGATCTTGCTTATTGTCACGCGCTCGGATACTTCCAAGATCTTGATGGGTTGCTCCTTGTAGGTTAGATCTTCTTGCAGGTCAACTGCTTCTAACGGCATCTGCTCTTCTGGCACACACAGGCACTTCTTCAATTGAGACACATGAAAGACATCATGCACACCTGACAACTGAGGTGGGAGCTCTAACTTCTAAGCAACTTCTCCTCTTCTGGCTGAGATTGGAAAGGGTTCGATGTATCTTGGTGCGAGCTTCTCGCTTATTCTGAAGCGACGCATTCCTTTGAGAGGTGAGACCTTCAAGTACACATGATCCCCAGGTGCAAAGGCTAAATCCCGGCGACGATTATCAGCATAACTTACCTGTCGAGTTTGCGCTGTTTTCAGCTTTTCTCTGATTGATCGAACTTGATCTTCGACCTCCTTCAGGATATCTGGTCCAAGCATTTGCCCTTCGCCTGATTCAGTCCAATACATAGGTGTTTTGCACTTTCTTTCGTAAAGGGCTTCGAACGAGGACATTTGCAAACTTGATTGATATGGATTCAATTCGCAAATCACTCCAATAGCTATGTGAGCTATGAAGATCAATTCTTAAGCACAGTGGAAGACTTGTATTGAATCCTGTCAACACCCCCAAATCAAAGCAACAAAATACCCGAACAAGAGCTACAAAATAAGGGAAAATGGTATTACCGCCGTTATATGTGCGGTACTACCGCATTTATACGAGCAATACTACCGATATTCCTGGAGATGAACCCGACAGCAGAAAAACCAAAACTAAAATAGGCACAACTTTTAATCTACAACGGCAAACTCCGCGAAACTTGAGACACACATTCTCTAAGATATTAGGAACCTATTCCAATCAAAGATCGCAGAGATCCATGCGAAGGTTCCTACCTTTTTTAGTTTGAGAGAAGTATGTTCCTGGAATAGTGAAAACAGCCCGAAATCCAAAACGAAAATTGGTCTAACTTTTGATCTACACGATGAAACTTGACCAAACTTGAGACACACCTTCCTAAGGATATCAGGAACCTATTGCAAGCAACGATCGTCCAAATCTATGCCAAAGTCCTGACCTTTTTCTATTTGAACGAAGGTGGTTTCAAAACCGGGCAAGAACGAAAACTTGATCCAAATACTTGCTCGTGAGTGATTGATGATCAAGATGATCCAAGATGTATTCCCACATATCACAGCAAGGTAGATTGGGGCAAGAAACCAGCAGAGAAACAAAGGATCAAAGAAAACCCCAAAATCACCAAATAGAGAGGATGAACACATAGATACTCATCTCATGAAATCTGGTTTGATTTATTTGAGATGGATGATTGTTGATTACAGCCACTCCAATCTGGAGGACAAAGCTCTATCCAAGAGCACACACTCAATCCAACCCTAGAAACCCTAGCCTCTTCTCTCTTCTCCTCAAAACCCTAAACACAAATAGGGCACTCGAATTGCAAGAGGTTCGGCTGGCTCTCTCCACGACTGCAACCAACAACATCCCCCTATTTTTAGTAGAGGCTAGCATCTAGGGTATATTCTATTAGGGCACCCATTAAACCCTAACACACAATGGGTTAACACACGCACACATCTCAAAGCACCGTCTTCATCATCGATTGACCTAAACCGCTTCACCATGCGCCAACCCACGCTGCAGTTTAGCCAAAAGGTCACCAAGGCAGTATTTGGTGAAATTACCAAAATACCCCTTCTCGATCCTTCTCTAAAAAACTGAGTCCACAGATCGTGAAGCAATCCCATGCTTCGCCACGTGTAGGTTGATTAACGGCTCCATGTCGGCAAGTCTCTCCCATCCGGATCCCACCAAACCATAGCACTTGCAAACTCCCACGCCTTTGATCCAACGATCGCCGAATCGCCGATTCGGTCATCCATATCTATTCTGCGCCCGCTTGAGTCCTCGACCTCACCGGCATCCTCGATCATTCGGACCTCGGCTCTCCAAGCTTAGTCGATCCACCTCGCCGATTGACCATCATTGACACGCAAGCCACCGCACAAACAATAGACCAAGAAACCATTTATGAGAATAAGTTCTTTACAACTTGACCTACGTTAGCCAAAACATGCATCATGCAACACATATGCACTGATGAACATGAACTTGACCTAACCCAAAATCAAATCTCCAAGAAATTTGACAATCGGCACAATTCATTCCTGGCGGTACTACAGCCACATATCCACCCAGATAACACGGTCATACCGCTCAAGCAACTGCGGTCGTACCGCAACTTGGAGAAATCCCAAAATCTCCAAAACATCCTCTCTGGAAATTTCCATATCACTTACAAGCGGTCATTCCGCCATGCGGTACTACCGGCAACCAAAGCACGGTCGTACCGCTCCTCAAGAAAACCAGAGCTCCAAGAACACCTTCTCTGGAATTTTTGTATCGTCACACGTTGGCCGATTCTACCGCTGAACGGTATTACCGCTTCACAATACGGTATTACCGTATCGTGGTATTACCTTCATTAACCCTGCGGTACTACCGCTCCACTTAACGCACAAAAGCCTCAAAAACCATCCTCTGACACGTGGATGGCCCAAATTGCGTGGCCGTTCGGACCGCGTGTCTCCATGACATCCACAATGTCCTCATGACATCCACAGATTTGATTTACCCTTTCTGTTTGACCATCTGTCCGGGGATGGTAGGTCAGATCTTGAAATTGATTAGTGCCCATGACCTTTGTCGACATCTGCCGTAACCTTGAGGTGAACTGAGATCCCCGATTTGACACGATCTTCTTTGGTATTCTATGCTGACATACTATCCTTGCCATGTACAATTCTACAAGTCGGTCTCCTGAGTAGGTAGTCTTGACTAGAATAAAGTGAGTCACTTTTGTTAGGCGATCTACAATTACCCAGATAGAATCATAACCAACTTTGGTTCTTGGCAATCCGGTGATAAAGTCCATGCCAATTTCTTCTCATTTCCATTCGGGTACGTTCAAAGGTTGTAAGAGTCCAGCAGGCCTCTGATGCTTGGCTTTAACCCGCTGGCAAGTGTCACACTAAGCTACATATTTTGCAATCTCATGTTTCATGCTAGGCCACCAATACATTTCCTTGAGATCTTGATACATTTTAGTGCTTTCGGGGTGAATTGAATACAAAGTTTCATGCGCTTCTTTGAGTATTAACTGTTTAAGTTCCTTCTGATCCGGTACACAGATACGCTTATCAGACCACATGATGCCTTGCTCATCTTTCAAAAATATTAGGGATTTACCCTTCTTCATGTTTCTCTTGATCTCCTTGATCTCTGCATCTTCTTCCTGAGCTTTCTTGATCTGATCTTGAAGAGTTGGTTGAACATCTAGAGCAGCTAAGTAACATTCTTCAACTAACTAGAACTTGAGCTTTTGAAATTCCTCGTGCAGTGCTGGCTGACTTTCTTTGATCATTAGAGTATGGCAGTAAACCTTTCTACTTAAAGTATCTGCTACAACATTTGCTTTGCCTAGGTGATAATGAATTCACATGTTGTAATCTTTGATCAATTCCAATCATCTTGTTTGCCTCATATTAAGATCAGCTTGAGTGAAAATGTACTTCAAGCTCTTATGGTCCGTGTAAACTTTGCAGCGATTACCAATGAGGTAATGGCGCTATATCTTCAAAGCATGCACTACGGCAGCCAATTCTAAGTCATGAGTGGGGTAATTGGCTTCATGGGGCTTCAACTGACGTGAAGCATACGCTACTACCTTCCTTTCTTGCATTAAAACACAACCGATACCTTGTCGAGATGCATCGCAGAAAATCTCGAAATCCTTCCGAACATCAGGTAGAATCAGCACTAGGGCGGTGGTCAAACGCTTCTTTAGTTCTTAAAAACTCTACTCACATTCTGGTGTCCAAGTAAATTTCTTTTCCTTTTTCAGCATTTGGGTAAGGGGTCTTGCTATTCTCGAGAAACCTTCTATGAATCGGCGGTAGTAACCTGCCATACCAAGAAAACTTCTGATCTGAGGTACTGACTTGGGTGACTCCTAGTTGAGCACATCCTTGACTTTGCTGAGGTTGACAGCAACTCCTTCTGCAGACATGATGTGTCCCAAAAAGGTAACTTTCTTCATCCAAAACTCACACTTGTTGAATTTAGCGTAGAGTTGATGACCTCTAAGCTTATTCAAGACCAAGCGAAGGTGCTCTTCATACTCTTCTTCACTTTTAGAGTATACTAGAATATCATCGAGAAAGACAATGACAAACTTATCTAGATACTCCATGAATACTTTATTCATCAAGTTCATAAAGTAAGCCGAGGCATTGGTCAATCCAAAAGACATGACCTTACACTCATACAGTCCATATCGGGTTGAGAAAGCTGTCTTGGGAATATCTTCTTGGCGAATCTTCAACTGATGGTATCCCGACCTTAAATCTATCTTGAAGAACACCCCGGCTCCTTTTAACTAGTCAAACAAATCGTTGATCCTGGGCAGAAGATACTTGTTTTTGATAGTGACTTCATTGAGTAAACAATAGTCCACACACTTCCACTGGGTACCATCTTTCTTAGGGACAAAAATCACTGGAGCTCCCCAAGGCGAGGAACTTGGTCGGATAAATCCTTTATCTTGCATTTCTTCGATTTGTTTCTTCAGCTCAACTAAGTCATCAACCGGTAAACGGTAGGGCCTCTTAGAAATGGGTGTAGTTCTTGGAACTAGATTGATGATAAACTCTAGGTCCCTGTTCGGAGGCATTCCAGGTAACTCATCCGGAAAGATATCTGGAAAATCTCTGACCACTGGCACATCTTCCAAAGATATCGCACTGACACTGCAGACTAAGGCTCCATCACACTTTTCTGTGGAGGCTTCAAATTTTACCTTGGTTCCAGCTGGATCGACCAAAGTGATGCTTCTACCACCACAACCTAAAATTGCTTGGTGATTAGTAAGCCAATCCATACCCAAGATCACATCTAGGGACTTGGTGTCGATGATTATGAGGTTGGCTTCAAACTCTACCCCTTCTATGGTTATTTTTACTTTTTGGCAACCTTGATTCGTACTTAACTCCAAACTGGGAGATTGAACCAATAAAGCAGTTTTAAAAGTCGAAACCTCCAACTGATGCTTTGCAGCAAAAATCAGAGAACAAGCGAATGTGTAGCTCGAGAATCAAACAAAAGCTATGGCAGTCTTTGAATTTACTAGGAACTTACCCAGCACGACTCCCGAGGCTGTCTGGGCTTCCTCCACGGTGACATGATTTACACGGCCTCTCCCAAAAGGCTGAGGGGTCTTGGATGGTGTAGCTAGAATCTGAGGTGCTCCACGTCCTGCTCCTGGCATGGGAGTTCTGGTCGGAGTAGCTCCTGAGTTGGATCTGACAGGTGATGGACCTTGCTTCAAGGGACAATTGCTACCATAGTGTCCCAATTGTTGACAGTTGAAACAGGTGATGCCTGCGGCGTAATTGTTGTTTCTTGGCTGCTAGTTGTTGGTGTTGTTGTTGTTGTTGTTCTTTGAAATTTCGGAAACTTAGAGTAGGTAGGCGAGGTATTGCGAGGGCCTGAATGTAGTAGGAGGGGCAAAACGGGCAGGATGTTGCGCATTCATTTTGGTTCTCTACGGATGACCTTGTTGTGCACCATGCTGCATCATCTTCCTCTTATGAGATTCTGCAAGTTCGTGACGTGACTCTCTCTTCTATGAGCATAGCCTTGTTTACTAATTGCTGGAAATTTGTATAGTCGTTGCCAACGACTTGAACCTTTAAGCTAGGGTTGAGTCCTCACTTAAAACATTTCTGACGTGCATCATCGGTGGCAACATCCTCTTGAGCATAGCGTGAGAGTTGAGTGAACTTATTGAGGTATTCACTCACAGACTGGTTCCTTTGTTTCAGCTCACGAAACACATTTTTCTTCATTTCTACCTTTCCGTCGGGAATATGAGAGTGGCGGAAGGCTTCTGAAAATTCGGTCCAAGTAATATTATGATAGTTTGCATGGGCGGCGCAGTAGTTCCCCTACCATTATGCGGTAGTGCCTTCGGTGGTGTCTTTGCATCTGAGGACTTTCTCACGGTCGTCGCCCGGTAATGGCGAAACTTCTTTTCGATAGAGTGCACCGGTTATGCGCATCCAAAGGCTTGGAGGAGCTGGAGAACGTCGGTGGATGGGTCATCATAAATTCTGCTAGCTTTGGCTGAGGAAAAGCTTTGGTGGTGGCGGTGGCATGGCATGGCGTGACTTGGTTATTCTGTTCGACATCGCGAGTAGAGTGGCAATGATGCAGTTACATTGAGTCATCATTTGAATCATATTCTGCATCATTGCGTTCATCAGCTGTGTTTGGGCTGCCATGAACTGACTCAAACCCTGATCTGCTGTGGCTACCGGAGGAGGTGGTGGTGGTGGCGCATTGAGATCCACAGGGTTAGCTGAGCTTGCGGTGTCACGGTGCTAGGCCATCTGCACACATCTTCTTAGGTTTAATAGACGAGAGGAAGAAAGCACAATAGGAAAGAGGGAAAAGCACAAAGACGAGCAAGAAAAGGGAGGAAGACGGAACAACTTAATTGGGGAAAGTCGGTTTAACCCAATGAACAATAGCCGGAAAGTTACAAGAAGCAACAAAACTCAAGCCAAAGATCCTATCTATCGGACCAAACGATACTGAACTGAAAAGGGTAACTTAAAAATAGCACTACTAATCTATCTTATATGGACGGGCGACTTCAAAAAAAGCTCGATCCTATAGAGATTATCGAGATGAGAGGGTCACTTTACATTCAAAAACAAAGTTCAGCAAAGATAAGAAGTCAGACTCTGAGAATGAAATGAGGAGAGATTTGCATAAAATGAGGAGAAATAGAGTAAGATGAGAGAAGAATACTATTCAAGTTAATTGTTGGTTTGATTTATAAAATAAAATTTTGAAGTCTTGACTAAACGACCATACTAACTATGGTTACGTTCTACAGTCGATATGGCTCTGATACCACCACTGTCGGGACCCCGAGTATGCAACCTCAGGACCCTCTGTGTATTCTGAACTAGTCCCATGATCAGTAGCTAGCTCACACAGTTGCAACATTGGTGTAATCATATCCACACAACCAAACTATAGATGAAGCAGACAAATTAATATTATTTAGCAAAAAGACCTTATGGTCGAGCCTTACAAAGTTTGCCACGCAGGGCTTAACAACAAAAGGTAGCTTGCAGTGGAAACCAAACAACTGGTGGAGGTCACCCAATATGCCCACAGGCAATCGAGTGGAGGACGCGACCTAATTCGCATAGTCTTCAAAATAGTCTTCCTTATAGAACTCGGTGCTTCCTGGTTCTTCTTCAGCGACTGATCAACCAGAGGGCATAAAGACGTGAGTACTTTGAATGTACTCAGCAAGTCGCAGAGAAATATATGCAAGTAATATTCATACAAGGTTCGACAAGGATAGCTTTATGGCTATTTTGTACAAAGCAATATTTGACATTAAATACAGTAAGTAGATTGTAAAGCGCAATTTAACAGATTAATACATAAATAATCAATTTTCTTTGAAACAACTAGTGAACACCTTGTTCACTTCCCAACCATCAACCATCTACAAGATTTGACCAACCCATTCCAACATTTTTGATAAAAGTCTACCCCTCGTGTGAAATCACCAGGCCTTATCCATAACCAGGAACACGGCTATTTGAATATTTTTACACTTTGCAGAGGTTATACAGCTTGACCCACAAGACACGAATTCTCTAGTTTGTTCGGCATATATCTATGCCACCGCTCACTACCTTAGGTAAGCAGTTTAGAGCACGTGACAAGGCTTTTATAAAGCTCTATTTTGACTCGGTTCTACTCGCTAATGTTTCGTCTCAATCTGGCCCCCTCTTGTGCCAATTCAACATCCAAAATAGAACCGACTCAAAATATTGCTAATTAATTGGCCAGGTCCACCTCATAAATGAACTTGTGGTTACACGGTATAGCCCAGATCAATGGCGCACAAAGTTAAGTCCTTAGTGGTTACTTAGGCTAGGCAACCTCATCCCAAAATCATCCCTTTCTTGCCGATCACTGCTTAGAGTATAAATCATTTGGGTTCAACCTGGCCAAATAACCACCCTAGTCATGGCACAACATCTTTTATCAAAAGTGGCTCTGCCACAGTTCCATATTTCTTTTAGTCAAATTCAATCATTATTTGAGTATGTGATCGTGAATCTATCGTATAACTAAAGCATTGGCTAAGCATAATACGGTACCCATGTTGGTATTACAATAATGTCCAACGAATAATTAACCATCCTAAGGTGTCCAAGGAGTTATGCCATTCAAGGATACATGTCATTTACAATTTATCAAGGAGGTATAATGGCAATTAGGTAATTAACTAATCCTAAAACCATTTATTATAAAATTAGCAATGCATGTTTATATCAAACAATCTACTTTTATATATTGGGTTCAATATGATCAAAGGTCTACGACTTGCCTTCATTGAAGTGTAGAGATGCTTCGGTCGTCGGGTCCACGAATTCGTCCGAAACACCAGAATCTATACGTGCGAAACAAACTAAATAAATAAAACAATGCCAAATAAAATTCAAATAATTACCAAATAAATACTAATAGGAAGATAATGAATTTAGATGAATTTAGAAATTTGAATCACTTGAATCGGAGTTCGAATGAGTAAGTTATGGCCTCTGGAAGTTAGAAATACATGAAATGACAAAAGAAATGGATTTTCAGAATTTCTGGATTTATTTTTAATTCCGAAAAGGGGGAGTCGCTGATGCGTGGGGCCCGCGACACTGTGCCAGGCCACGCGGCCGAGACAAGTGCGCACGCCATGTCAGCGAGGAGGCGAGGTGGCGCTGAGATGGCTGCGAGCTAGAGGTGAGGTGGCGCCGAGGTGGAGCCACGTCAGCGCGGTGACGGTGGTGCTCGGGGCGGGGCGAGCTGCGTGGCTCACCGGTGCTTCGAGCCGTGGCGAGCCCGATGGGTGGTGCCAAAAGGAGGAGGGCGCTGCACTGATCTTGGTGCTCCTGTTTGCGGCGAAGGGTCGAGAAGAAATGGCCGACAACGAGGGACAAAGGCGGCGGCGAGTTAGAGCCTACGGCGGCGCTAGGGATCTGGTGGGCTCTGGGGATGGGGAGGCGCGCACGGGAGAGGCGGCGGTCTTGCGAACCCGTACGTGGGGGTGGCGGCGGATGCGGCGGTTGGAGCTCGAAATCCAACGGCAAGAAGACGAGAGAGGGAGAGGGAATGGTGGGAGAGGGAAGAGGGGGTTGAGGGGCGCTCGGTGCTCCCCTTAAATAGGCGCGGGGAGGTACGGAGAGAGGTGGAGCGGTGGCATGCTCATGGCGGCAAGGCCCGAGCGGATGGGAGCAGTCTTGAGGATGGGATAGGACAGGCGAGTGCGGGTGGCGGAACAGGCGCGCAAAGGGCGCCAGATTGAATCTGCGCGCCGGGGTGTGATCGCGACAGGGTAGGTGCGTCCGTGAAAAGCGCCGCGTGAGCTCGGCGTTAGCGAGCGAACTTGATCGGGAGGAGGAAGACGACAAACAATGGCGGTGAGAGCGGCGGGGCCACCGAGCGAAAGAGGAGGAGAGGCGGGCGAGGAAATCTGCGAGGTTTGGCCGTCCGATCTTGATCGGACGGTCTGAAAAAAAAGGAGGCGCATGGCACACAGCGTGAAAGCAGCAACCCGACAGCCGCCGAGAGGAGGAAAATGGTCCGAAGAGATTCGGCCCAAACAGTAGAAGGGGGATTTTAAAGGATTTCTGATTAAATAAAATGCCAGAAATAGAAAAGCATTTTTAGAAAATAGTTAATACCGTCCAAAAAAATCAAGAAAAATACACATAAATCTCTTGAATTATTTAGAACTTAATAAAAATATTTTCAGCTTAACTCTTGCTTTTAATTTTTGCAATTAATTATTTTTGACTTAGGGACAAAGGGAAAACCACTTTTAAAATCCAACAAAACCAAGAAAAGGCTTTAAAATAATACTTTGGATTTTTAAATCCAATTAAGATCCATAAAACTTAATTTAACCAACTTGAATTAATTGAAGTTTAATTAATTTAAATTAAAATGCTTTTAAAATTCTAAATTACAATTTAAGCTTTTAGAATTCAATAAAACCAAATGGTTAATTTTTAAAGTTTTCAAAATTTTCAAAAAGCCCAGAAAATAGGGATGTTACAGGTTCATCCTTGTATCCGACACGTTTGAGGTCCACAGTAGTGACGTCGTACTTGTCGACCTTCGCACCATGCGGAAGTTTAACCCAATGGTATCGAAACAGTGGGATCTTGAAAAGTACGTGGTCGAGCTCCCAAATCTCATCTACGAACCCATAGTAGGAGTTCAACCCACGTGCCTCGACGGTATTGAGCGCTTTCGTGAAAGCGCATCTATCACGGACAACTGCTTTGCATTACAGGCTCTTCCTGCCTCGTATGTCAGATAAAATGTGTACCTATTTATGTCGTATACTTGCCATATCACAATTGTAAATTTTGGCCCTTTTACCAACCATAGCAGTGTATCATCACTTGATGACCTCCCAGTGAATCGCAGCTTTAACCATTCGTTGAACCGACGGTTGTGCTATCTTGTGATCCAAACCTCCGACCGATCTGGATCGATTCTGTTGGCATACCATGTCTTTGTTCTCGTCGATGTACGGGGATACTTGGGTCATGTGTTGCAATACCGTGAAATAGGTTTGCGTGTACGTATCTAGATCGGGAGTGATTTCTTTCCTTCCGATGGTCCCAATACCCTCTAGTCTTCCCTCATGACGAGATAGAGGCACACCTATCGGTTCCACCTGAGCCATGTAGTCGACGCAGAACTCAATGACCTCTTCGGTTGCATAACCTTCGATGATGATGCCCTCTGGTCGAGATCGATTCCGTACGTAGGATTTGAGAATTCCCATATACTTCTCGAACGAGTACATATGACGTAGGAACACAGGGCCGCATATCTTTATCTCTTTCACAAGGTGAACAATGAGATGAACCATGATATCGAAAAATGACGGAGGGAAATACATCTCAAGATGACATAGAGTCGTCACCACCTCGGCCTGCAGAGTATCTAGTCCTTCGGGATCGATGACCTTCTGAGCAATTGAGTTAAACAAATAACACAGCCAGAAGATTGCTACTCAGACCTTGTTCGGCAAAATACTCCTAATTGCAATAGAAAGCATTTGTGTCATCAGAACATGACAATCATGAGACTTCATACCAATTAATTTCAAATCTTCCATGGAAACAAGTTTCTTAATACTAGCGGAGTAACCGGACGAAACTTTCACACCATGCAAGCTCAGCACGATTCATTTCTCTCGGCCTTGGGCCAGTGTAGGAAGTCGGGGAAGAATGCGTTCATTCTTTATCGGTCTCTTTCGGTACTAACTCGGTCTTTATGTTTATATCAGCCAAGTCATGCTGTGTGTTAACACCATCCTTTGTTTTGCCACTAATGTTCAGTAAGAGACCAACCAAGCTATCACATATATTCTTCTCCACGTATATAACATCGATGAGTGGCGAACTTCTAAGTGCTCCCAATAAGGCAAGTCCTAAAAAATTGACCGCTTCTTCCTGATGTTCTTCTGATGGGTGCTTAATTTATGTCCCTTCTCAAGCACAACATCAATATCCTTAACCATATCATAGACCTCTTTCCCTCTAAAAGCCCTTGGAGCTGAACCGTCCTCTTATTTATGTCGAATTGTTTCTTCATTTTGCGGTATGGGTGAATCCTAGGAAGGAACCTATGGTAACGCATATGCACAGTTTTACGCGAGTTGTTCAGCCATACACTCTCGGTACCATCTAAGCAGTGTGGACAGGTTTTGGCTCATTTCGTATTGAACCCCGACAGGTTACCAAGGGTAGAAAAATCATTGATGGTGCAGAACAACATGGCGCGTAAAGTGAAGTTCTCTCGTTTGTACGCATCCCATACTTGTACCCCTTCATTCCACAGTGTCGCAAGATCTTCCATCAATGGTGCTAGGTACACATCAATATCATTCCCAGGTTGCTTCAGCCCTTGGATAAGTACTGATATCAAAATATACTTCCGCTTCATACACAGCCAAGGAGGAAGGTTGTACATACATAGATTCACGGGCGAGGTGCTATGTCAGCTGCTCATGTTATCGAAAGGATTTATTCCATCTGTACTCAACCCTACCCTTATGTTCCTCGGTTCTGCACCAAACTCTTCGAAGCTCCGATCGAAGTTTCCCCACTAGGTAGAATCAGCAGAGTGTCTTAGCTTTTCATCTTTCTTACGCTTCTCCGAGTGCCAACGCAGCAATCTTGCCTCCTTTGGGTTCACAAATAAACGCTTTAAACGTGGGATCACAGGCAGATACCACAACATCTTAGCAGGAGGTACTTGCTTCACCTTAGCAGTATTCTTACGCTTGTATCGGGATGCTTTGCACACGAGACATACATGCATGCTTGCATACTCTTTACGGTAGATGATACAATCGTTCGTACATGCATGTATTCTTTCTACTTCCATTCCCAATGGACAAAGAACTTTCTTGGCTTGGTAGGTGGTGCTGGGCAACACGTTTCCCTCCGGAAAGGATGTCCACTAGGAGAACTAACAACGCCGTGAAACTCTTGTCGGACCAACCATTGCTTGCCTTCAATTTCAGCAGTTCAAGCATGGTTGACAACCTTGTGTATTCCGGCTTGCAGCCAGGGAATAAAGGTTCCCTTGAGTCATCCATTAAGCCCTCGAATTTAACAAACTCTCTCTCACTGTAGTTCCCTTCTGCATCGCGTAGTATCTTATCCAGACTGTCATCGTGCGACCTATCCTCATCAAAAGCACAGTTCACATCCGGTATATCGTTGACTTCCTCGATGATGTTGTCGTTATTAACTTCATGTATAATCTGCTCTTCACCGTGACTGGTCCAACATGTATACCCTTTTTTGAAACCCCTTCGAATCAAGTGCGCTTCGATCTGCGCCGGATTGTTGAACATCTTCAGATTACCACAATCAATGCATGGACAGTACATAAAATTTATCCCCTTCTTTAACATATCCTGCTCGGCGGCTCTTCTAGAAGCAAGCACGCCATTAATGTACTCTTCACACACATAGTTCTCACCGTACATCCAGTTTTGGTCCATTTACGCTACGCACGTAACAAATTAGTGTTAAATTAGAGCAAGTACTATTGCTACTGACCAAACATACTAAAATTGATTAGCGATTAACCTAGAGCAAATATAAAGGGTTACAGATCGTTACCCCCGGAGCTCACGACGAATATCCCAAATTAATATCCCGCGAGATCCTCCTCCCTTTCATCCTCCTCTCCTTCTCCTCCCTTCCTCCTCTCTTTGGCTTACTCCTTTCCTTCTCCTCTCTAAGGTGGCGCAATAGGGGAGGAGGCAGCAGGGGTGGCGGCTCAAACGGGAAGGGCTGGAGGCGCTAAGGGCAAGGGTCTATCAAGATGGCCTGATATTTATAATGCCAGCATATCACAGACAGTTCTAGTTATAAACCGTCTGTGATGTTGCACTATACCCAAATTTGGGTATGTGTTTCAAATGTAAGAAAATGAGAAGAAATCAAAACTTTTCTTGCATCTTGTTGTTTTTGAACTTTTCTGTAATTCTTGTAAAGAAATTGTGGAATTCAAAAACTCTAATCTCCTATTGACTAAAGTCATGTCCCCTTTTTCAATCTTTGCTAAGAATCTTGTGTTCAACCTCTGGAAATATTTTTTTTTCTTGGTTCTAGGGCTACTGTGTGACTCCTCTGAAAAATTTCATGATTTTTGGAAATTATTTGATAATTTTTAGAGGCCAGTCAAACCTGTTTGACTCTTGGTCAAACCCTAGAACAAACCTTGAGGAATTTTTGGAGAAAAATGCTTTGCATAAAAACCTCTGGAAATTTTATGCAAGATTGATCCTAGAGCTAGGAACCTCCAGTAAAAATTTCAGAATTTTTGGAGTTAGTTTGCTACCTCTAAAAATTCTTCTAAGTTTCAACCTTTTCTCAAACCCTAAGTCAACTTTGCTGTTTGGGTCTGAGTCGGACTCGAGCCCAAACCTCTCTCTCGGTTCAACCCAACCCTCTTTGCGCTCGGGTTAGTCCATTCAAACGCGTGTTGCTTGTGAGCCATCCGATCCCCATCGGACCGTCCACATAACGTGTGCCGTTCGGACCGTCCGAACGTGACTTTCAATCGTGGTCGTTCATTTCTAATCCAACCGTTGGGTGTTTGGGCCCGTGCCTCTTTTTGGTCTGGCTCGACACACTCGCCTGTTTGACTCGAGCCACTTTGTTTCTTTCGCTGACCGGTGGGTCCGTGGCTGTTCTTCCCTTCCTCCGTGGCTCGTCGCGTGCGAAGAAACCATGGCGGCGTGGGAGAGGCGATGCCTTGTCCACTCCTTGGCGTCCTTCAACGACTCTTAGGGTTTAATGCTTGCCAGTGCTTTTCGCCCCCAAAGTCTTGGTCCTACCTGCTCCCATCACCTCAGCTCGCCTATGGCAGCGCCATGAACCGAGTTCACCGTGGAGCTTGCCTTTGCTCAATTCCTTGCTCTCTGGCTATAAATAGCCCTCAAGCTCCTCCTCTTTCTCTTTTCCAGCACCACCTTGGTTTGCCTAGTTCCCTCTCTACTTGTTTGAGCTCAAACCGCAGAGCCCCCTAATCGCCATTGACGGCCGTGAAGCTCCTTCGTCGCCGACAGTGCTCCAGTGGTTCCTCTTCAAATCTTTTCGTGTCGCCTTGCGCCCCTAATCACCTTGATCAAATCCCCTAACTCAATTTTGGCTTGCCTTCACAGGAATCGCTTGAATTGGGTTTTGATCTCCTTCGGCTGAAGTTCATCGTTTTCGTCCTCAACTCCGGTAAGGACCTCCTCGTTTCAATTAATTGCTCCTGGACCGTCCTTGAGCCCTATTGAAGCTATCCTGATGACGCGGTCTTCTTCTTCTTGCTCAAGCTGCCTTCTCCGCGTCGTCTTCCTCAGTGCCGGTGCGACTCTTCGTCGCTGGAGCTCGTCCGTCCATCTCTGTACCTCTCCAGTGCTCAGGTAGCCTCTTGGTAGTCCCTAGAAGCTTGGGCACCTACTTCTCTGAACCGCTGCAGAGCTATCATCGCTGTTGTCTTTTGGCCATACTTGCACCGCCGCTCATCTCCAGCTCGCCGTAGTTCTAGGCCGACGCAACTGTCAAGAGTGCCACCAGTGAGTGCGCAACGCTATTGCGGACCTATGCATGCCTTTGGTTTGTGCCGCCGTGGCCGGAGTCGCCGGCGGTGAGCCTCTCTTTGCACTCGGGTGCGTTGTCGGACGCGGCACAGACTGTAGCTAAGTCATTAGGACAAAGATTGTGTCATTAATTGCTAATCAATATTTAACAATTTAATGGCTGTCCTAAATGGCTTAACTGTCACTGACTTGTGGGCCCCGTGCACTTAAACCCCCGCGTTTGTGTGCGCAGCGCTGAGATCAATTTTGAACCGTCCGATCTAGATCGCTGTGAACGTTCGGACCACCGAACCTCAGCCGTCCATTTTGGGATCAGCGGCCCAGATCGATTGGAACGTTTGGACCGTCCGAACGTTACCTTCGCTCTGAACCGTCCATCTTTAGATCAACACTCCAGATTGGTTGGGCCGTTCGGACCATCCGAACGTCCCCTTCATGTGGACCGTCAGATCTGGATCCAAACGCTGTGATTCGCGTGGGCTATTTGCGCGCGCATTCGTCCAGTGCGCTTGGGTTGTTTGATTTGATCTCAACGACCCAAGTTGTTCTGCTTTGAGTTAGTAAAAAGAAAAGCCTGAAAGCTTTTATTTGTAAACTGTAAATTGTGTTAAGCTTCAAAATGGCTTAACTAATTCGTTTTAGCTCCGTTTTAGTTGATTCAAATTTTGTTAGCTCTGGTTTTAGCTTTATTGTTGCATTAAAAATTCATTTAACTTGAAAAATGCATAAGTATTTCTCTGTAGCTCCTTTTTGAGTGAAATCAAGTTTGTTGGTTTCCTCTGTTAGAGTGCTTAATTGTAGAATAGGTTTTAGGCATGCTGTGGCCTCTAAAGTTTCTGTGGTTGCATTGGTCTTATGCACTTTTTCATGTCTTTGAAAAATCATTAAAAAATGCATCCTAGCTCCAAATGAGGTGAATCAAGTTGTGTTGTTCATCTCATGTGGTGCTCTGTTTACCATAAAAATTTCAGGTGCATCACCTCTCTGGAAATTTGTGCCAAAAATTTAATTTCGGATGAATAGTAACCGAAATAAATTTTTCAGCGTTTTTCCAACCGGCTGATTTTGTTTTGGCCATAACTTTAGCATTGAGCTTCCAAATCAATTGGTTCTTATTGCTAAATTCCTTAAAAATCATGCTCTTCCTGTTGTGTAAATTTCAGGGCTTTTGGTTGAATTTGGTTTTTGAGTCTTTTCGGTGTTCTTCGTTCTTATCGGTTCTTTTCGTTTCTTTCGTTAGGTTCCGACGAGTTCGTTGATTACGAAAGAGATCCTTTGCAGCAAGAAAGCTACCAACAAGGCAAGCAGTTGTTTCCATTTGATCATATTGATCCCATTACTTTTAAAGTCTAATATTTTGTTTACAAATTGTATGTATGCATGCTTCTGTGTCAAAGTTAATTTTGCCGATTAGAGGTAGCTAATCCTATTGCATGGTTGCCCTTAAATTGTTCATCCCCTGCCACTGGCCTTAAGGTATTAATCTCGCTGGTGAATTAGAGCCCGACAGTTGAATTATGCTTTTTTATTGTCTTTTCGGTGTCATGCTTAGAAATGCTTAGCTATCGGTAGAATTGGGCGGTTATCGACTTAGTCGATGACCTCGATCACACAAATATTATTATTACATTATGTCCAGCACTTTGTGCTTTGCTAATTTGTAAAGTCAAAACTAAAAACAAAATGTTATCGACTTGGGCACAATGGATGATGGTGTGATCTTTTGGTGTGACTGGAATGGTGCCTAAGTCAACAAGGACCAAACATCTTGTTACACTAAACCAAACATTTTTGCGTGCTAACCACACGAGGGTATTGGGAACCCCTCTTGACTTAGTACTTTGGGAGGTGTTAATTGATGAGTCGCTGGTGGTAGTTATAGGAGAAAAATGTTCGTTATGGGATGAGAGGGATGGGGTCCTTTATAGGTTCTCCATACCCAGGAGCACCCGCAGTTGCTTCGGCTAGGCCGGTGCGTCCGACTCAACATGTGGGTCCTTAGTGGGAGCCCGTAACGACGGTTCACTAAGGGTTAACCCCTATACGTGCGACTCTTAATTAGTACATTCCATTAGAAAGTGTCTCGTAGGACTTAGCCGTACCGGCATACCAAAGGAAGTGTGCTAAATAGCTCGGCGAAAAGGCGGTCTGACGTGTGGGTACATTGGCACACCCCTGCAGGGTTAAATCTATTCGAATAGCCTCGTCATAGGTTATGGACACGCTTGGGGAGGTCTTTCAAGAGTTAGACTATAACCTTTACCTTAAAACTTGATGTGGGTGGTACGAATGGGTAATTCGTGCTATTGTTGTGGTGACTGTTGGGTTAGCCACTTCCAGGATGTCTTTATTTTGTTGTTCTTGTTGTCTTGCTGTTTTTGTCAAATAAAAACATATTGTAAACTGCTTTAAATATATTACATTAGTGCAAATTAAACTTGCTTTATGCTGAAAATGAACCCTAGCCTTCTCCTTTGATTAAGCTTGCATGTAGCTATGTATAGGCTTGTTACTCGTAAGTCTTGCGAGTACATTTTTGTACTCATTTGCATTGCTTAATTGTTGCAGAGGAGGTTGATCCCCAAGGGATCGACTTTTGTGAGACGGACTTCGCTTTGGACGGCTAGCTTAGCGGCCTGGTCGGTTGCCTTGTGGGTAATGGCAAACCGTGGCTTTTGTTTATCGCCATCTTATGGCTTTTGCTTCCGCTGTTTAGTTAGTTCTTTAGCTTGTCATTTGGCCGGTCGGCCCCTTTTGTAATAACTCTATTATGTATGTCTTTTGTATTGTTTTGTTCTTGCTTCGTTTCTGTGCTTGTATGGAATTGATGCATGATTTTGTAAAAGGGTGTGTGTACAGTAATTCTGGGAGGTACACATTGTCCCGAGGCGCGGGATATTTTGTTTGTGATGCTAGAGTCAAGTGGAAGACTAAGCATTACAAGCTAAATACCCTGGGGTCTCACAATAACTAGAACTGTCCGTGAATTATCACAACTCGATTATCACAGACGGTTCTAGTTATAAACCGTCTGTGATAATTACATATCACATACGGTTCCTTTGATAAGTACAACACATACGGTTCTTTTGGAACAGTCTGTGATGAAGCGTCCACTATAGCTTGTTTTGTAGTAGTGGTGAGTTCTTCACGTGACCACTTATCATGGAATCTCATACTTTGGAACCGTCTGTGATAAGTACAACATAGACGGTTTATCATGGAATCTCATACTTTGGAACCGTCTATGACAAGACGTCCACTATAGCCTGTTTTGTAGTAGTGGTGAGTTCTTCCCGTGACCACTTATCATGGAATCTCGTACTTTCTGACTCGATTCAAGTGGAATCATCCGTCGTTACTTGGTTTGAAAGCAATGTCAACTCACAACTGAAGCAGATACTAGGTGGACAAGATATTTTCAAATCGTTTTCTTTGGTTGGATACGATTATGACTATATTTTTTAAAAAATATCTGTCAAACTTGGCTTACCAATGAAACATGGGCGGAGCACTAATCCCACGCATGCATATGACAACAACAGTAGTACATTATACAGGAGTATATAAACACACGTCAAGTACAAAAAAACCTAATTAATTGTCTGGAGCTGTTGTAATCATCTGAGAAGATTCGACGCACTTCTTGCATGCATGTGACTGTGATCCTCACTCCTCGGTTTGGCACGTGGGAGAGAGACACCAACACACAAAAGCCCAGAATGAGCCCAAGGACCGAGCTTTGCTCGGGTGGCTAGCGACGCTGGCATTCGTGTAGCCCGTTTGGCTTCGAGCTTAGGCGCCTCGTAGGTTGAAGATTTTTGGGATTTTTTTGAATAGTATATGCATATGTAAGTTTGTTTAATTGTTAAAGCATATGCTCGTACTACTGAGATCTAAATCTTCACTCTAGATTAGATTTGTGTTTAGATCGCTCTTAGACCATCTCCAATGTTGTGTTTTAACCGGTTCAAGTGAGGAGAGAGAATGTATTGAATCGATTCAATACATTGGAGGGGTGAATTTCAACCAAAAAATACATGGAACCGAGCATTAAACAATTTATATGAGCATTAAACAACCATATAAAAAAGAATGCGTTTGAGAGAGGATATTATTATTTTTGTGGTTTTTTAATGTAATGTGGGTTCTAGTTGTTAGTAGGAATTTGTTCAATACATTGGAAAAAAACAAACTCGGTTTCTAAAATATTTATATAACATAACTTTAAATCGATATCGGTTTAATATACTAAAGATGCTCTTACGAAAACAAAAGAAAGCCCAGGCCCAAAGACGTCCAGACACAGAGAGTTGGCTAGTTTTAGCTGCTTGTGCTGCATGTACCTACCACTGCCAGGCCCCAGCTACCACACTGCAAGCCGTATCTACGATGGCACAGACCCCAACACAAAAAGAAAACGCTGGACCACACTCGCAAATGTACATGCAATGCATGGTCGCACACCAAAACTGTTTTGTATGGCCTCTCTCTCTCTCACTCTCTCAGCGCCTATTCTACTACTAGCTACTACACCTCTTAGCATTCATATCATTCCACCTACACACACCCGTAGCCATATATAGCTCGCACAAATATAAACGTCAAAAGCGTTGCTCTTTTCGTAGTTTGAGCACCAATCTAGATAGCTTGCTTGCTTGCAACTGTAAGACACTAGAAAAAGATCAAGAAACCTTCCTTTGCTTGGTTTCTTGAGTTCCTTTTCCCCCCTTCCTTTTGGCGTGTGGAGATGGACATGAACAATGGTTGGCTTGGCTTCTCCTTGTCTTCTTCAGCTGCGAGGGGTTACGGAGACGGCGGCGGTGGAGGGATTGGAAGTGGCGATGGAGATGGCTCTTGCTCGTCTCCTGCTGCGGCTTCATCTCTTGTGGCTATGCCACTGCACTCTGATGGCTCTGTGCAGTACAACCCGCCAGGTAAACACTTACGTACGCATGTAACGAAGTTCAGGAAGTTTGTGTTTTTTGTCTTCTGTTTGTTGATTTCACCCCAAGGAAAACTTAGGGTTTTGCATTTAGGTTTTTGGTAGATTAGTTCTTCACTTAAATGGGTGGTTATCAATTATATATGGTAGGTTATGTTTCGTTTGATTTCTTGTTTGTTTTTTCATACCTTTTTTTCGTGAAGCATGTCAAGTTGTGACTCTGGAAAGAAAACTGCGCATGCATGTTCATGTTATTCTCCTTATATAATTCGCTGGTGTTTATATAGCTTTCTACTAATTTCTAGATCAAACACTAGAAATGGCTTCTATTAAGTACAACCGAGTGTTTACGAGACAGTGTGCTCTAATGAAAAAGTTCAGATGTCCTTTCCTACTAGAGTACTAGTACTACTAAAAGCAGTCAACACTATTTAGTCTTCCGGTAGTACTTCTCTTCCAATATTATTCCCCTTACACTTTCCATTGAGGAGACCGACTTTCATTAAGATCCGGAAAGGTACTCCTACTGAATGTAAGAATGTTGGTTCATGGCATTCTTTGTTTTAATCACTAGGCCTTTGATTTGCATTTGCTCAAAAAGGAACTAGTATCAGTGCTGTTTGTCTGTACTTTGTACCGTTCCTGTGCAGATTGGAGGCATGCAGAAGCCAAAGGCCCCAAGCTTGAGGACTTCATGAGCGTCGGTTACAGCAGCAAAAGCAGCGGCCTCTACGACAGCAACCACGCCGACCAGATCAAGTACCACGATGTCCATGACGTCCAAGCCTTCCCGGGCTCGTACTTCCATGTCCATGGCAGCAACAGCATTGGGCTGGAGATCAACGTGAACGCGCCACCCTGCACCGGCCTCCCGGACCAGCGAGTACTTGCACCGCAGGACCATCACTTCCTGCCTCCACACGGCCAGTACTTTCTGGGCCCACCGAACCCAAGCCCGTGCCCAATGCCAGTGCCGATGTACAATACCGCCGCCAGCGTCGACGGCTCCATGTCGATCTCCGGTATCAAGTCCTGGCTCCGGCAGGCGATGTACGTGCCGGAGCGGTCGTCGGCGCTGTCGCTCTCCGTGCCGGCTGCGCCAAGCGAGCCACCGCAGCAGCTGCCGGCTCCAGCAATGCCGGTTGCTCGCAAGCCCGCGCAGACGTTCGGGCAGAGGACGTCGCAGTTCCGTGGTGTGACTAGGTTGGTGTGGTCGTGCATGCTGAAGTTTTGCATTGGTTGGACGTGTCACGAGTGCTTGACCATTGATTCATGTTTATGCGTGTTGATTTCATAATTTGCAGGCATAGATGGACAGGGAGGTATGAGGCTCACTTGTGGGACAACACTTGCAGGAGGGAAGGCCAGACTAGGAAAGGAAGGCAAGGTGAGCTGAGCTATGCGATCGAGTCACAAGTACATTTGTAACCTTTACTAGCTCCAAGGGTAAACTGAATGATTGCAACTACGTGGACATGCTACTGACCTCAACTCTGTTTTTGCAACACCCGCTACGGTCCCAACGAGCAGTTTACTTAGGTAAGCTATTGCTACCCTCCTTGGGCCAGTAGTTTGCAGCTTTGGAATTTCCACTAGTAGAAGCGTGACCAGTGTTGTTACATGCTTACCATGTTGTGCTATGGCTGTTTCAAGGTGGGTATGACAAGGAGGAGAAGGCTGCAAGGGCTTATGATTTGGCAGCACTCAAGTACTGGGGTCCAACAACTCACATAAATTTTCCAGTAAGTTCGAGATGTCATTGCATTCAATCTCTTTACTGCCCTCTTTCTCTTAATTCCAAGGAAAAAGGATGTAATAGTACGAAGTAGGGGTCTTATTCATTCCTGAACTTCTTTAATATGCTTCTGATGAAAGGTTAGTACAAGTGTCCAACACATGTTTTCCATGTTTTTTTAATCCACTGGGCTTTGTCACATGTAGTTAAGCACCTATGAGAAGGAGCTGGAGGAGATGAAGCACATGACAAGGCAGGAGTTCATTGCCCACTTAAGAAGGTACTGTAGGCTTTAGCTCTTTCCTTGCTTCGCTTCTCATTACTACTAATATTGACTAATATGGATTAAAAAAAACTGATATTGACTAATATGAGTGACATACTGTGAATTAATAAGCTACTGTAGACTGTAGCTCTTTCCTTGCTTCGCTTCTCATTACTACTAATATGGACTAAAAAAACTAATATTGACTATTATGAGTGACATACTGTGAATTAATACCCCACTGAAGTTTCCTTATAAACATGCAAGAAAATCATGACAAAATTTGAAGACCCTTCTAGATGCCATGATTTGTTTCTCTGCAATCTTTTCAGTAGCTCTGTACTTAAACATGACTACAAACAAAATTTCCCCTGCTTAATCTGTCTGCATCCTTTCACATATGCATCCAAAATTATCAAACATCTGGCGCACTCACCAACGCTGCTTACAACTTTCAAGTTTTCGCTGCCAAATTTATTCTTGCAGGAACAGCAGTGGCTTCTCGAGGGGAGCATCCATGTACAGAGGAGTGACTAGGTGCCGTGCGGCTCCCCCATATTTACTCCCATCTGCAGCCTTTTTCACCACCCCAAAACTTCTGAGCCACCTCCCTCTGATGCTCCAGTTCTGAGCTCTCTGATCTCACAGACACGCACACACACGCATCGACTTGCTTATATAATATTTCTTGTTGTGCTTGCTTTCCCCATGCAGGCATCACCAGCACGGGAGATGGCAGGCCAGGATTGGGAGGGTGGCAGGGAACAAGGACCTGTACCTTGGCACCTTCAGTAAGTTTTGTTTTCTTACTTTTGTACACACGCAGGCTTCCAAGTCCTAACATGCATGCAACTATTGCTAATCTAACTGTAATCGTATTATTCTTGGTCCTTTTGTTATTGTTGTTATAGGACAAGGCATCGTTCTTGCATGTTTTGTACTGCCTGTCTGTTTACTGTTTACAAGTGCAGTACCACGAGAAATTTGTTGCGTCTGATCAGTGACCAACTTGCATGACGTTTTGCATGCTTAACATATATTTTTTATCTTCTTAATTAATGTTGAACAGTCTAGTTTAACTAGATGTTGATTAGAATCACGTCCGTATTTTCTTTGACATCTGTAGGCACGCAGGAGGAGGCGGCGGAGGCCTACGACATCGCGGCGATCAAGTTCCGCGGCCTGAACGCCGTGACCAACTTCGACATCAGCAAGTACGACGTCAAGCGCATCTGCGCCAGCACGCACCTCATCGGCGGCGACCTCGCGTGCAGGCGCTCGCCGACGCGCCTGCCGGACGAGCCGGCGCTCGCCGTTGCCAACGCTGAGCGCTCCGACGCGCCGGGCGACCAGCGCGCGTCCGATAACTCGGACACCTCCGACAGCCACCGCGGCGCGCACCTGTTGCACGGCCTTCAGTACGCGCATGCCATGAAGTTTGAGGCCGGCGAGAGCAGCAACGAAGGCAATTGGATGGCGGCCGCCGCCGCGGCGGCACGGCCAGTCGCAGGCATTCCGAGTGTGCATCAGCTCCCGGTATTTGCGCTGTGGAATGACCGATTAGTGTAGTACGCACGTACGTAATTAGTGCCATTCATGGTACTGCATGTGGTGTTATGTTTTGTGCAGTAGTGGTGAACTGCTAAAGTTTGTGACGGCTTGTGAGAGAGGTGGTATTCTGATGAACCCCTGCAGGGTGAGATGCATGTTGCATGATTGGCATCTTCTTTGGGAGGTGGCGACAATTTTGCCGCAATGTGTAATGATTTGACATGCATGTTAGTTCCACTGAAGACATTTGAGTTCGTAGGATTTATAATGATGATGGCGAACTAAATCTTGCCGGCTGGCTGCTATGGATGCCTGTCCTATTCCATGCACAAACTCGGTTATCTTATGTGGAAAATTCTTTGTTGTTCACTCGTTTGCAGTCATCGTGTGTATTAGAAACATATATATACAATACGGTATAGAAACGTACTGTAGTTCATTCCTTTCTCTCTCTTGTTGGCACTCCTTTTCTTGCCTTCGTGCCTGGGGTCTAGATCCGAGAGGAAAAGGTAGAGGGAGAGAGGATACTGGCGTCTCCCTGGCGGCGTCGCCTCTTCCGGCGTGAGTTGGTGGCGGCGGCTCGGTGAAGCTTCCGTCATTGATCGCCCTCTCTAGATCGGTCTAGGGTTTGTGTGTCGGTGGGGATGTACGGCTCAGGCCAACCTCGTACATGGAGCCGCCGGCCCCCACCCCTTTATATATTCTTGTGTGTGACGGGGCCCACCACCAATAGATGGGCTGGGCACCCCGATCGTAGCGGATCAAGGCCCGATTAGCCGTTGGGCTAATTGGGAGAGAGATCAATCAACATTCTCCCCTTGATCTCCTCTATGCTTTAACTTTAATTACTTTTGACTTTACTCATTCCATCACAGTTAGTGCATAGAACACGTCTCATCGTCACGGTCAGCTGCCGATAGATTTAATGATTACAATACACATCTCTATTCGAAATAGTTACTTTAATCTATTGGGCCATCTTTTAGTCCGGAATCATAGGCTTTCCTTAAACCCATGCCGGCTACATGTTCTCTGAACACGTTGGGTGGTAAGCCTTTAGTAAGCGGATCCGCTAACATCTTTCTTGTACTTATATGCTCAAGATTTATAATTTGATCCCGAACTTTATCTTTCACAACATAGTACTTTATGTCAATGTGTTTGGCGGCACCACTTGACTTATTGTTGTGGGCATACGTTCTTCGGGGTTCATTATCGCAATACAACTTAAGTGGTCTATTGATGTCGTCAACCACTTTTAAGCGGGTATGAACTTCTTTAGCAGTTCACCTTAGTAGCCTCATAACATGCTACAAACTCGGCATACATTGTGGGCGATGTAGTGACGGTTTGCTTTGAGCTTTTCCACGATATAGCTCCTCTGCGAGAGTGAACACATATCCGGATGTAGACTTTCTATCATCTCCGCAAAATCGAAATCAGATACCCCACTATATGGAGTAACTGATCTTTTGTATGTCATCATGAGGCCTTTTGTTCCTTGCAAATAACGCATAGACTTTCTTTATCAATTTCAATGTTCTATTCGAGATTGCTCGGAATCGCCAAATAACCCAAACAAATGCTAAGTCGTATGCGTGTGCACACTTGAGCATCTTGTAAGCTTCCAACAACCAAGCATATGGAACCGCTTTCATTTGATCGATCTCATCTTGGTTCTGGGGCATTGAAAATCCCCATATCGTCCGCCCTTGACTATAGGTGCGGTGAAGGACTACATTTATGCATCCCAAATTTCTTTAAGACTTTCTTTATGTATGTCTTTTGTGATAGTCCCAATATCCCTTTGTTTCTATCCCGTGAATTTCGATCCCTAGAACGAGCGAAGCTTCACCAAGATCTTTCATATCAAAGTTTAAGGACAAAACTTCTTTGTCTCGATGGCAGTGACATCACTACTAGCGATGAGGATATCATCCACATACTGAGGATTAGGAAGATAAACTTCCCATCTTTAAACTTTGCATAAACACGCTTGTCCTCTACATTCTCTTTAAACCCAAATTTTCTTATTGTCTTGTCAAACTTCAAGTACCACTGTCTTGAAGCTTGTTTCAACCCATAAATCGATTTCTTTAGGCAGCATCCCATTCTTTCATTTCCTTCCATGACAAAACCTTTCGGTTGTGCCATGTAAACATTTTCCTCCAAATCCCCATTAAGAAATGTCGTCTTTACATCCATCTGATGTAACTCTAAATCATAATGTGCTACTAATGCCATTATGATTACGAAGAATCTTTACATGAGGCCGGAGAAAAGGTCTCATTGTAATCAATCCCTTCTCTTTGCGTAAATCCTTTTGCCACAAGTCGCGCTTTGTATCTTTCTACATTCCCTTGGGAGTCAAGCTTTGTCTTGTAGACCCATTTACAACCTATTGTTTTGGCTCCTTTAGGAATAATTTCCAAGTCCTAGACTTTATTAGTCTTCATGGACCTCATTTCCTCTTCCATGGCTTCAAGCCATTTTGAGGAATTTTAAGCTTCTCATGGCTTCTTCAAATGAGGTGGGATCATCCTCCATTTGAAATTCCTCTGTATGATAATCGATAATCATCGAAATAGTGATCTTCTTACTCTTTGAGACCTCCTCGGGGCCTCCTCATTTGGTACATCTTCTGCTTGAGGTTGCTTTGTTGCTCCCCTCATCTGTGGCAATAGGTTCTATAGGATCTGAAGAACAGTTCCTCATTATCATCCATTGTTGCCACAGGAGGAACAATAACAGTCTTGGCACCACGTGTCTTACACTTGTCGGTGCGGCAACGACAATGGTATTGTGAAGAATGGCTCTTGAATCATCGGAGTGGGCGATACACCGCTTCTCTTCAAGATCAATCTCACGAGCTACCATACTTCCTCTCATCATTTCATCCTCTAAGAAGAGCGTGTCTCGTTTCTACAAACTTTGTATATCTCTGTCAGACGGTAGAAACGAAAACCTTTTGACTTTTCAGTAGCCAATGAAATGGCAACTTCTTTTTTTGGGATCAAGCTTCCCAAGGTTTGGGTTAAATACTTTAGCCTCAGCAAGACTCCCCCACACACGTAAGTGGTTTAATGAGGGAACTCTTCCTGTCCACAACTCGTACGGTGTTTTGGGCACCGACTTACTAGGCACTCTGTTGAGAATATGAATGGCGGTTTTCAACGCCTCCATCCATAGACTCAATGGCAGTGTGGAATAGCTCATCATGCTTCGCACCATATCCATCAGAGTACGGTTGCGTCTTTCGGCTACTCCATTTTGTTGAGGTTACGCCTGTAGAATCTTGGGCTACTATACCATTTTCTGTAAAAACCTTGCAAAAGGTCCAGAACTTGTCCATATGGGGTATGTCGATCGTAGTACTCCCCCACGATCGATCGGACTATCTTAATCTTTAAATCGTGTTGGTTTTCAACTTCACCTTAAATATCTTGAATTTATCCAAGGCTTCATTTCTTTCTTTGATTGGATAAATATATCCAAAGCGGGAGTAATCATCTGTGAATGTTATGAGCGAGTCATAACCATCCACACTTTTCACAGAAAAGGACCACAAATGTCTGTGTGAACAATTTGTAGAACTCTGTGCTTCTTTTGGCGTCTTTCTTAATTTTCTTTACATATTTTCCTTTAATGCATTTTACGCATTGTTCTAAGTCTGAGAACTCTAATAGAGGAAGAATTTCATTCTTAACTAGTCTTTCTATTCTCCCCTCGAAATATGGCCTAAGCAGCGATGCCATAATTTCGACGATTCATTATGAGTTCTCTTTCGTTTTACATTTACATTAAGTAGATGAGGATTCAATTACTTTCTGCACGCGACGTTCCCATTATCGCATCGACATTCACATCATCACATAATGATAACAAATAAAGCTCATTTTGTAAGATGGCAAGACCAACACATTCTTTATTAAACATTATTTCACACTTGCCATTTCCAAAATTACAATCATAACCATCTTTGTCCAAATTTGAAACACTAATCAAATTCCTCTCAGTAAGAGGGAACAAAAGGACATCTCTAAGTAAAAGATTGGAGCCATTAGCTAACTCTAATGAAAGATCGCCAACGGCTTCAACTTCAGCTTGGACTCCATTTGCAACTTTAATGCATCTTTCGTTTCTTTGCGTAGTCCTCGTCGAGCGGAATCCTGAAGGAATTAGCAACATGAACAGTTGCTCTGAGTCAATCCACCAAGTGGATTTGAATATTGCACATGAGCATTCATTTATAAAGGTAATAATGTTCTCACCTTTCTTTGCCATTATCATCTTTAAGTAATCGGGATGTTCTTCTTGTAGTGTCCCGTCTTCTTCTGATGAAAGACGGTGATCTTTGTCTCTGACAAATTTATTACTGTTGAGGTGATGGATGAGGCTTTTCCTTGTTCTTTGAGAAGAGGGCGCCATTGAAGTTCTTTTTCTTGTTATCCTTCACATAGTTGATGGAACCACCATGTGAGGATTTAATTCTTTCCTCCTCTTGCACACACATAGCTATGCACTTTTCTAAGTCCCATTTCTCGTCAGCATGTTATAGTTGACAACAAAGGTGTCAAACTTTTCCCAAGAAGGAAGCAAAAATCAAATGAATAAGGAACTCATCCTTGAGAGCCAAATCCATTGGTTTAAGCTTGGATGCCAAATTACTCATCCTTAGTATGTGCTCTCTTATGCCACCGCCACCACCAGTACCTTTACATTTACATAAGTCGCTTGTCAATCACCGTAGCATATGTCTTTGAAGAGCCAGTAAACTGACTCTTTATTTTCTCAAGGTATTCTGTGACAGTGTCACATTCTGCGATTGAGCCCACAATTGCAGGCTCAATCGTGTTCTTTATCACGACCATACATTTCTTGTTGGTCAGGGTCCATTCTTATGCTCAAGATCATAAGACATCCGTAAGGGAGCTTGATCCTCTGTCTTTTCTCGCCAAGCAAGATCATCCTCATTTTGATCCTCACCAAATGCCATAGGCTCGGTGGGGCGTCTTTGTAGTGAGGACCCACCCACCTCGGCCAAGATAAATGCTAAGTCTATCTTTTCTTCCACTCCCCATAGTTATCTCCTTTGAGAGTGGGGATCTCTTTGATACAACTCATCAAGTTGTATCCTTTGAAAAAATAATTCAAATAAAAGTGAGAACATAACCGCAAAATTATATGCCTTATTTCCAACGTTGGTCAAAATACGACATACAATTTTAATCTATACATTAAATCTACATCACCGTTAGCGTAAATAGAAATAATGCATAAAATCATCAATTAAAATTATAATCTTGTTATTATCAACGTTGGTCGAAAATAACAATATCATAATGATCTCGAAATTGCATCTATATTTTTCCAAAATTAAATTCTCCGTTGGTTCAATTTAATAATGAAAAGGCAATCAACATTAACTTTTGCGTGAAACGTAATTATTCTAAAATAATTCATTATTCGAAGCATTATCTTGTACACTTTTAATCTCTGAAAAAATTAACACGTTGGTGCAAAATTTATAGAGATTTTGGATCAAAATTCGATCAAATTCACTCATAAATGCTTCAAAAACATTAAAACTCTTTTCGGTTCTTCGCTCAAACCCAATCCGCCCAAACACGCCACGCCATTTACCACGGCCCATTCCCACGCCGCTTGGTCGCCCAAAAACCCATGCGCCAGCTAGAACCACGACCGTCCGTCGGACGGACGGCCGAAAGCAGCGTCTTGGTGGGATAACACCCCAAACCTAAAACCCTATCCCCATTTCGCTCCCTCACCCGAGAAAACACGGTGGTGCACACGGCGGCGGAGGCGCAGTCCGTCTTGAGCGGCGACGGCGTTGGCGGAGGCCCCGGGCGGCCTTTAGAGGCAAGAAGCCCCCATCGGCCCCATCGGAGGCGGCGGCGGCTCCACACAAAGGCGGCGAGCCGAGAAGGCCCCGCAAAGACCGGGCGACGACTTCGCTTCGGAGTTCGACAGCAACAAGCAGCGGCAATGAAGCGGCAACCACCGAGCCGAGTGGAAGCGGCGTGTCGCGAGGCGGCCCGCCAAGACTCCACCACGCACGGCCGAGGCGGCCCCGAAAGCGAGCAGCGGCGTATGGCTCGATACCATTGTTGGCACTCCTTTTCTTGCCTTCGTGCAGGGGTCTAGATCCGAGAGGAAAGGTAGAGGAGAGAGGATCTTGACCGTCGGAGGTAGAGGAGGAGTTGGCCATCGTTGGTTCGTTGGTGAGGTCTGCGCCGGCAATGGCGGCCGGGAGGAAGGAGCGGCGTCTCCTGGCGGCGACGTCTCTTCTCGGCAATGAGTTGGTGGCGGCGGCTCGGTGAAGCTTCCGTCGTGGATCGCGCCTCTAGATCGGTCTAGGGTTTGTGTGTCGGTGGGGATGTACGGCTCAGGCCAACCTCGTACATGGAGCCGCCGGCCCCCACCCCTTTATATATTGCGCAGCACGACGGGGGCCCACCAGCCAATAGATGGGCTGGGCACCCCCGATCAGGGCGCGGATCAAGGCCCGATTAGCCGTTGGGCTAATTGGGAGAGAGATCAATCCAACATCTCTCTCTCGCAAAAGTATATACGTAGGTGAGAATATCCTTTTGGCCATATCATGGGTGCAAATCGGTGTAATAAATAGTAAAGGTAATTATCTGATACTATTATATAGCAGTATCATAGAAACTTCATGCGTTAGGCGTTTTTTCGGCTTACCTGTAAGTACAACTAGCCAAACTAGGAACCGCATTCAACTACATTACGGGCGGCATAGCGGCGCAAACCGCTGGTGCGCGGGCGACGGGGGTGGGTGGTGCAGTTAACCCGCGGGAGCGATGGGCCAAGCGGAGATGCGCGTTTCGTAATGCGGATGCGTGTGCCGAGTGGATTCAGCGGCAAAACGTGTGCAGTGGTCGCCAGTCGGCGCGGGGGGTCTAGCTCCTACCGCGCGCGGCCGGCGCACGACGGAATTGTGGGCCGCGCTGCCTGCTCAAACGGGTGGAACGGCAAACGCGCTCGTGGACGAGCGAAACGTCGTGGAGGGGTAGCACGTGTGAGCCGAGTGCCCGGAGCGGGAGCGGCACAACGCACACGTCCCGCAAGGCCGCACCGCCCACACGCACGCGCGACAGCATGAAAGCGGGGGTGAGGGACGAGACGAACCCTGAGTTAGGGCCTAACCGTCTAAGGGAGCTTGGTGATAACGCTTATGACTGCATTGCCGAACCACGTCGAGCCCTCGTGTCAGATTTGCCTCACTGCATGCGTACATTTGCTTTTGCTAGCTAGGAGCTAGCTGTTAGCGTTTCGCAAAATAGTGGCATATCGATCAAAACGTTTGTGTCCGCTGGCTCTGTCGTAACGCAACGAGACCCCGAAAAACCCAACACAACAGAGAAAGCGAGAGGCCTCTGCACCCTGGTTAGTAGCACAAGGATGCGGGAATCGGGTTGCTCCGCTTTTAAATGTGCGTGCCAAAACTAGCAGCATGCAGCACCTCGTCCAATCTACAAAAATACAGTAAGTTCGCAGGCGCTGCTCTTGTCCTGTTGCGCGCTACAGTGCCTGTCGGCCTGGCCCTGCCGTGTCGTCACTGCAGCCGATGCTGCCTGCCGTGCCGTAGACTTGCGTTGCGTCGCGCCTTTGCTTGTGAAAGATGCCAAAAGGAAAAGCGATTTGAACTTTTTTTCTCCTCAGGAACTGACCGGGGAGATCCAATCGAGGGGCTGGTGCAGATCAAAAGTCCGACGCATGGCTGCCGCCGTCACCTTTCAATCGTGTCCGTTGCAGACAAAAAAAATCTCCAGGACAAGATTCTCTCCTGGCCCTCTGATTGGATCAGTACTCTTCCGCTCTCCAGCCTTTCCAAACGAGCATTAATACATTATTTTCCATCAAAATTCTTTCGCAATATCGATTCCAAAACGATCTTATCCGGATTTTGTGATTCAGCGGATATAGTGCAACAGTGGCAGCATGAATAAAGAAATACTCCACGTAGGTCATATGCAGTGCGCCTCGGACCATCCCGTACAAATCTATGCGACATCCCCATCTCTGTCCCAATGCTCAGTTATCTGCTTGCTTTGCGCAACAATTAGTCGAGCAACGTTATCCATGGCCAGAACAGCACAAAAGGGGAAAAACAAACATCTACTAACTTATGCATGGATGATTCAGACAAATGGAAGGTTGAAGTAATGCCATCAAGTCGCTAACTGAATTAGTGTGCTTTTATCAGTGTAGCTTCTCTGTAATATGTACCATTAAAAAATCTAACAGGTTCCGGTGGTTCTGTAGAGCGTTACTGTATGAGCCATTGGAGCATCCGTTGACCACAAAGTGGAAGCTCAGCCTGCAGGTTGCAGGCTTGCAGCTATGCTGGATGGAGTTGACTGGCACTACTCTTGATCTTGTGTAAAATTCTTACGGTCGGGCGGTGGTCGGGTCGTCGCGGTGGTAGGAGGCGGCGGGGATCATGTGTTGGGCCATTGGAGCCGACCGAGCAGCCACTGTTTGTTCGATTGGTGTTGGATTTGGGAACTATTAGCGTCATGCAGGGGTCGGCGCAGAGACTAGAGTTCGATTTGGGAACTGCATCTGTTTCCTTGTTCGTGTCGAGGTGTCGTCAGGTGGGCACGCCTTGGCGGGCTGCGTCCGGCGCGCGGAACGGCGGGGGCATCGGCCCGCGTGGGAGTTGGGAGACTTGGAGCGCGACAGGACATTGTCGCCCGTGGGAGTCGGGGACTTTGGAGCGCCGCGACGTCGCTACTCTCGCGTGGGCAACCAGCCGCGCTTGCCTGGCGCGCGGGCGCGGGTGCAAATTCGATCATATGCACCGTGCGCGGAAGGGGAGGGGAATCGACGATGTGCAAGTGCCACGGCCCACGGAGCGAACGGATGGTGATGGAGAGGGCGGGCCACGACGCGCGCGCCCCAGCCACCTAACTCGGCACGCCACGTCTGTCGCGCATACGTAAAAGTAGTGCCGCGCGCATTCGCAGTTGTTTGATGTAACATCGCAATGCAACAGCAAACACGTGATGGATGTGCTCGATAATTCAAGCCTTTCGCTGCAGATAGGGGTGGGGATGGTTCGCTCCGGTCCGACCCGGACTAAGCCCGTGCGATCCATAGCTTGTGAAGGGTTTAAGGGATCGATCCTTTTGATTTTGCTGCCGTCGCTCCATGATCCAGTGGGCCGTATGGATCGGTCCATACAATGCATAAGCATCGCACGGAGCTGCAACCTGCAAGCCAACAAGCCATCTCCATTCTCCAAGCACTGCAAGCCAACAAGCCATCTCCATTCAGTAGCAGGTAGCGCTAGGTAGTACGCGTGTGCTGTGCCAACTCTGCGATAGATGGCGGCTGCCTTGTCCACACACTTCTTCGGACTCGACGAAGCGCAGATGCAGCCGCCACCGTAGCAGACGGTGCCTCCCCCTCTGCGGAACGCGGTTGCTGCCCCTGTCACCGCCGCAGGCACGCCGGCGCCCAAGAAGAAGAGGAATCAGCCCGGCAATCCAAGTAAGTACCCCAACCCCCTTCTGATTCGATCTCCTTGATTAATTACTAGCTCAATTATGAGCAAGAACCCTAACTCGGTAGTTTCCTTGATTGCTAGATCTCCTTCCAAAAGATATAAGATTTCCTTCTTCTTTTTTATGTGGATCGATCGATTATATGAATGATTGTGGATCTATGTATACCGACTCATTCAGATCCGGATGCTATGAATGACTGGGGAAGAACTTCCATGGACTAGCTCGGTCGAACAGAGGGCAGAAGCAGAGCAAGGGGAAGAACTCAAAGGAGAGTGCGTTGGGGGAAAATCGGGCGGAATGCAGGAATGGCGGTGAGAGAAGGGTCGCTCCATGAGATCCAAAGGAGCAATAGGTTAATGGACCTTTTGCTCCGATTTTTTTATGGGTCGCACCTTAAGCCTATTTGCTAAAAATTTAGGGACGATTAGGTTATCCAATGGATCAAAGTGAACCATTCCCACCCCTAGCTGCAGATGTAACGTTTTTAGCCGTTTGTTGTTACGTTGCGGTGCTTGCTTACAAACTTGGGAATCGATAGGTACGTCAGATCGGTTCAGTCTACTTTGAGCTTGAGTCAATGTGGCCCGAAAGTACCAGGCCTAGTTGCAACAATGCCTTCTTGGGAGTCTGTATACCATGGTAAGTTAGCAACCATGACTTCACAAGAGGCTTCCGGCATCTCTAATAGCGATGTTTCTATTTTCTCCACATTACCTCCACGCAGATGGCGAGCCACCAAGCGGCCGCTCCAGTCTCTCGGCGAAGGCCATGAGGCGTCCATGGCGAGCACAGCCAGACTCCATAAGGGATGAGGCTTCAGCCTTCGGCGTCCATGGCTGTGGGCCGGGTGGTGGGCTTCCGAGGTAGGCAGTCCATTAAGCCTAAGGCCCAAGCCAACTCAGGTGACAAACTGACAAACCTAAATCTAATTTAGCCATTTCTGATTTCTTCCCCAAATCCAATCCCCATTCCTCCTCTCTTTGATTTCTTCCCCAAATCCAACCTCAGTAAGGTCATGGTCGCCGACGCAGGTGGGCCGAGAGGCAACCGGCCGACCGGGACGACGGGCAAGGGCGCCAAGGCCAACGGTCGGTCGGGGTTATGCACTAGTCTTGGGCGGCACACAATGACGTTAGGGCTATGGCGCCATGGGCGGCGGGCGGTCTTGTGATGGCCAAGACAGCCTGCATACGAAACTCTGGCGCGCCACAGACAGGGGCCACAAGGCTGCCCTTGCCGGTCCGAGGCAAGGTCAACAGCGCTAGGCAAGAGGCAGAGGTGACTTGGCTATTGATATCGATGCAAACATCAAGATTGCGAAACAAAAATGGCATAGATATATTCTTTGTGAACTGCCTTAGCACTATGATTTTACAAAATTTAATAATATTTATATCCAAATTGCACACCAGAGACTATGCTAGTAATTAAATAGAACACATCCTTTTTAGACAGGAGGTAGTATATATGTTAAAGATGATTTTTTGAACTGAATGGTAAGTAACTTGATAAATTTTAACATAACAAAAGTTATGAGGGTTCCAAAAAGTGCTGGTTATTGGTAGCCTGGTACTAAAATTTGTCTGGTTGTTTCGGTTAGATCTTGAAAATTTGAACATATTCGATATCATTAGTTATATTGACTATTGCATCATATTGTGCCTCGGTATTTTTTATACTACAAATTCGCCCTGGGTCTTTGGAATTCCTGGTTCCGCCATTGCCTCCACGTTATCTAGGCACAACACTAGAGACATCCTCTCTAACACAACGTCCCAATCAATTATTCTCACACAAGTCCATAAAAAAATCTTCCAGTCCATGGCATCATTTTGTATATTTTTTTCCCAACGAGCCCACTAGTCATTTTGTTTATTGGCAATATAGCTTTCTTTTTTAGAGTACACACCGGACGCACTCACACACACACACACACCACACCACACACACACGTGGGTGGGTGCGTCCTTAACACACGTCAAATCTAGAGCGAGGGCTAGACCACACGAAGCGTGGGCGCGCGCTTTGACCACTGAACGCATCCACGTGTGTGTACTAAACCCAACCACCTAAATGGACAGGTGAGATGCACGAGTTTGATCCGAGGGATCGAACCCAGACGGGCTACCTGCTCGACGGTAGAGCGCGCCATCCGAGCTACACTCGGTCCTCGACAATATAGCTTTCCTCGTCACCCTCTCCTCCTCACAACTCACATTTGCCATAGCCCATAGGCTCAACTTCATCTCATAACCTTACCGTTATCCTCTCTTCCCTTACCGTCGCCACCCTCTACCCTCACCATGGCCACCCTCTTACCATTCTCCCACACCTCGCGAACAATAGATGATCAAGAACATAAGATGTAGTCCCGACAGCCTCTCTTTATTGATGATTTGTTCGTAGACGTGGTGCGTACAATGAGAGTCTGTGCCCTCCCCTTATACAGGGAGAGGAGGTCCCCCTTCATGATTCAATAAACAAAATGGGACTAAAAATATACTAATGGGTTTTCGTGGACCGAAGCCCCTAATGGGCCAGTTTCGGTAAAGTGTCCACACATGGATTTTTCTCTCAACAATAATTTATGTTTTAGAGAAACTAATAGGAATTTCCAGCAAAAAATTATCCTAACACAATAGAGATGTACTCAGAGTCGAGTTCGAATTTGATTTAATTCACGAATACAACTCGAAATTTAATTGGAAAAAGGAAATATTATCTTCGAGCTTGAAATAAATTGCACCTTCGCTATCAAGTGTTGTGTCGGGCTTGAAATCTTATCTTCGGTGCTCTATTTTCCCTCAAACTAGAGCTTACAAAATATCAATACAATTGATCACATAATAAGAAAAACCTAGCTAATTTCGGTGGTTCTAATTTTCTCTATCTACCATACGTTCATGCTTCCAAATGCGTCTCAATCCAAATTATATCTGATAGACGAACATTACAATCATCCAAAACCCATGTAAAGTATTCAAACAAATAAAAGGAAAAATAGTCTATGTCACCGTTTCAAATGGCGACAGAGAGCTGCTTCCTGCCACAACGGAGCCAGGAAGGCTCCACATCATCATATTGCCATTTCAAATAGCGACTGCGTGCAATCACCATTTCAGACAGCGGTAGTGGTATTTTGTCAGTTTTTTGAGCTATTATTTATGTAATATTAAAAAAAAACTCCTTGTATATACCTCCATTAAAAACTTCTTCCGAAGCCATGAACATGCCTTCTCAAACACAGAAGCTAACAAAGCCTTAGTAAATAAATCAGCAATCTTTTCACTTGTTTGGATTATCTATATTTCTATATTCTCATTCTCCTACTGCTCATATGGGTAGAAATGCTTACGAACAAAATGCTTTGTCAAATTCATCTTGACATATCTATTCTTTATTTGTGCAACGCAAGTTGCATTATCCTTATAGAGGATTGTGAGAGCTTTATCCACATTTACACCACATGACTCTTGGATACAATGGATCAATTTTCTAAGCCATATACACACACATATTTGATGCAGAATTCATTATTGGATTTCTTAATGAACGCACACGGATATACCTCGTTGTTTATGTATCCCTTCTGTAGAAGGAATTCACTCAGCCGGTTGTACCATATACGATCTGACTATTTTAATCTATGTAGAGACCTTTGCAATGTGACACTATGCATGTTGTGATTCTCATTCTCGCTCATACGTGAAACTTTTAGTCCCTCTGGAATCTTCATGTAGATTTCAAAATGAAATGACACATACAAATATGTAGTTACAACGTCCAAGAGTTTCATGTCTAAGTTCATTCCTGCTGTCAATGATATTAAGTAACGGAACGTTATGAAATCCATTATAGGAGAGTATCCTTCATCGAAATTGATGAGGGGTCTCTGCGTAAATCCTTGGGCGACTGATTTTGCTTTATACCTCACCACCAAGGTTGTTAAAATCACGATTCTAGTTGTATAATCATACAATTCTATGATCTTACAACATCAATACGATCCAAATCATACCTTGAGTCATAACTAGTATAATCGTGGCAGAATCTCGCTCTTGGTCATAGAATCAGGTAGAATCGTGGTAGAATATGTTGGTGGTATGCCCTAAAGGCAATCATAAATATGATTGTATCACGTCTATGTTCATGAGTTATATAATAAATGTTATTATGTTCCTTGAATGAATTATTAGTTATAAAGATTAACAAATATGTGACTTGTTGGTAAAGCTCTTTAACTTATATGATGTCATTCTAAATGTATCCCTAGTCAGATGTCACTGGTTGGAACACTAGTGACTTGTCGACCAGCGCATGTATTGATTGATGACCATGTTTCACCGGTCATGAATATAGGGATATCGAATCAATAATGTGAACACATGTTAGAGAACATGGTGTTAGATTGACCCACCTTGAGACACTATTGAGATTGTAATGATTTTTATGTGTCATCAGTTGGTCTCAAGCAATGATAATGTATAATCCTTAGACCTGAAATTAGCATGGTTTCCTACATGTGTAATAGTACACTTATAGGTTGCCAAACGCTATTCCATAATTGAGTAGTTATAAAGGTAGCTTTATGGTATGTTATGAAACACGTGGAGGGATGTGACTGGTTAGATATGAGATTTGTCACTCCTAACATAACTGGAGAGATATCTCTAGACCCCTCGATGTGGTCAGATAAAGAAAGTGCATGGCCATGCCACTAGTGGTCAAAGTGTCGACCACATGAAGTTATCTGTCACTTGATTGAGAAAGTATTGAACAATCCATGGATGACAAAATATCTCACCTAGAGTTCAACCAGATATTGTGAGGCAAAGGAAAAATACACAAGCAGGTCGTTTAGTTCGACCAGATACGGACTGGTTGTATAGAGATACGAGCTGGTCATAGACTGGTCGAACATGATCACTAACTGGTCGTAAGGATTTACGAACTGGTCATGACTAAATATGAACTTGTCGTATAGAGATACAAGATGGTCGTAAGTGATAAGAACCTAGTCGTAGACCATCTTGTATTAAGGTTTGTTCGATATAATTTATGTATATTCAGGAATCGTTATGTCCTGCTAGGAACCGCTAACGACTTGTGGTCGAAAAAGAGTTTCCGAGTCACAACCGATCATGCACGAACCTACAGGGTCACACACTTAACGGGTTGGAACAAACGAGTTTGGATAAGATCCGTCATGGACTCTTTATAAGGGGATGCATGAGGCTATTGAGACAGACGACGTGAGTTGCATCACCGAAACCCTAGCCGCCATCTTCTCGAGGGCCCTACCGTGCGAGTTGGTGCTAGCACACCGGTGTATGGTGTTCCATCTCTAGACGTGTGGATACTGTAGAGGCGCTGCTGCGTTTGCTACTGTGCTGAACGATGACGATCTACGATCTTTACATGGAACATGATTGGTTGCTAGAAGAGAGGATCGACATTGAGGACGTTGAATGATTGGCTGCGACCACTACATCGACGCGCTTGGTGTTGGATCAGGCTGCTCCAACTCTTCTTCCACTGCACTGCATGTCTAGCGGTAACGATCTATAATCTCTTGCTTACATGACTTTCTGTTTTACGTAGTAGAATTTTTGAATTATCAACTAGTGTATCATACCCGTATCCCTTCAGAATCTTGGTAAAATTGTATAGAGTCATGCATCATAAGAAATTATAAAAAAAATTAGGTGTTTTGTTGTGTCCTATCCCTCAATTCAAGTTGTATGATAAGTACTAAGTAATTAGTAGGTTAGACATTAAGATTTGGAGGTTTGGAATAATAAAAATTAATTTAATTGTTTACTTATTTTACTTTTTATGTAAAATGTTTAGGTAATGGCAAGGTTGTTAAAATCAATATTCTAATTGTAGCTCTAAATGACATGGAATCTAAACTGTGATTTTGACATTTATCAATCAAATTAGATGCCAAATGACTAAATAAACACTCATATCACTCTTGGAATACACGGTACATTGAAAAAAATGTATTTTTGGTAGAATCAAGTAGAATCTTAGATTCTACGATTCGATCCTAAAATGTGATCCTACCGGAGTTTCTCCAATCCGATTCAGATACACGATTTTGATAGCCATGCTCACCACTTCATTCTTTTCATTCCTCTTTCTTATGAACACCCACTTGTGTCCAACGAGAATGACGTCAAGAAGTGTCTTGACCATTGGTCCAAAAAAGTTTCTCCTGTTTAGCGAGTTTAGTTCATTCTCGATTGCTTCTTTCATTCAATCATGATGATTCTTGCATTCATCAATCTTATTTGGTTCCAGATCCAAAATTTTAATATGGAAAGCAATCTTAATGCGAAGCCACTGCTATTAGAACATACTTTCCTATAAAAGATTTCTCTTGTTTCCACATAGTTTGTTGCAAACTCTTTATCCAAGTCAATTGTCATTTTATTCAAATCAATCAGCTCTTTATTATTTTCGAAATTTGTAGAGTCCTAATGTTATGTTGCCCTAGTGTCAGCGGGTGCGCTCTCCCCTACACTAGACGTTTCCCCTTGTGCTTTTGCATGGGGTGCCACCTTCTGTGCTCTTGCATGAGGTGCGACGTCCACTAGGCGTTTCTCATTCGTGTTCAGTTCATGGAGTTTCCCCCCTATTCAATACGTCTCTTTTGCAGACGTCTCCGTGGTTTGAGATCTTTCTAACCAGAAGCTATCCCCCTCTTTTTACTAAGAGTGGTGGAGTTAGATGCATAACCCAAAACCCAACATGGTTCTAATCTTTCAGGTGCATTTATCGCTAGTATATGTGACTTGGTAATTCCCTTATGATCCGTGAATGAATCTGACAGTTCATTTGCAAGGTTTCGCAAATCTATTATCCTGTGAACCTCTTCTTTAGAATCTTTAGTCCGTGGAAACACATTATAAAGACTACTATCATGCCATGATAGTTCTTGGCACTCCCCTTTACTAGGGTCCTTTCCTCCCCCTAATGTCAGGAATAGTTCTTCATTGAATATGTTGTCAGCATAACTTGCTTTTAGCAGATCCCTCGTCATGGTTTCTAGATATTTGATTATAGTCAGATTCAAATCCCACATAAATTCCTATTTTATGGTGGGGGTCATTAACGTACGTTGAGGTGGTGAGATCAGTACGTATACGACACATCCAAATTTACGCTGGTGGAAAATATTTGGCTCTTTCCCACGCACTAATTGGAGATGTGAAAACTCATGGTATGCAGATGGCCAAAGTCGTATTAATGCCAATGGATGTAATACGGCGTGTCCCCAACATGTAGTTGGTAACTTAGATTGCATTAACAAGGGCTTGCTATTAGCTTTATTCATTTGATTAATGACTCTGCAAGTCCATTCTGCGTATGCACATGCGGGGGTGCGATGCGACGGTGGGGCTCACCATTGGCGAGGCCTGTCGAGGCGATGGCGTGACATAGCCCGCCATGGGCGGGTTAGCATGGCGCTGGCGTGGATGGCAATGACAGCTCGCCGTGGGCGAGATCAACACGGACGCTGGCAAGAGCCCACCGTGGAGGGATCTTTGCGGCGATGACGACGAAGCCGCCGTAGGTGGCTGCGACAACGCGAGTGAGACTGCCCGCCGTTGGCGGTGCGGCTCTGCTTCGACCAACCGATGAAGCGATACAACACGGGGCGATAGGTAGCCATTGGCGACGCAGCGCACGGGGCGAGGGGCTATTGTGGGCGGTACATGAACAAGGAACCACCGTGGGCGATGAGCGTTAATCCGTCGTAGGCAGCACTAGATGGTATTGGGTTATCATAAGCGACAATGACACAGACGACATGGGAATTGCGATTGATCAATCAGGAGCAGCATACTAGGAAGCCTTAGCGTGAGCGTTATCGTGCTGATAACATGTTAGAGGATGGTGGTCATGTCACCGATAATCAATCACACACAAGCGAAAAGTAAATGATCAAGAACACAAGATGTAGTCCCGACAACCTCTCTTTATTGTTGATTTGCCCGTAGGTGTGGTTGTACAACGCCATACCCTCACCTTAAATTGGGAAATGAGGTCTCCTTTCATGATTCAATAAAACAATATGTGGCTAAACTATAGTAATAGACCTCCGTGGGCCAAAACCCCTAATGGGCCACTTTCGGTAAAATGTCCACACATGAATCTTCCCTCAACGGTCATTTATGTTTTAGAGAAACTGACGAGGATCTAATAATCCTCATTTAATTATTTATCTATAATTCCTATTATGGATAATAATACCATCATATGGTTCTTGAGTCGCAAGTCCTTCTACGACTACCTCATGGTCATAAGTTCTTCTACGACCACCCTATAGTCATAAGTTCTTCTACAACTATCGCATAGTCGTAAGTCCTTCTACGTCCGAGCCAGAGCACCACCAATCTTGATCATAAAGCGCATTGATGCATCCGTTTCCACTCGAGATCGTGCCCAAAAATGACCACGATCACCTTTTACCCAATGCTGCACTCAATCGACTATTTCTCCATATTTACTCGCTTTACTCGTCGTCGCCGCATTGGCCATTAACGCCCGCGCACGTCCGCGACATTTCGGCTGCTCCCTTGCCCTATAAAAGGGGCATAACCTTCGCATTTCTTCCCTCACTCCATTCCCCACAACCACGACCACTCTGCCTGTTTCTATCTGCCAGAATAGAAGCCGAAGCTCCTTCGCCGCCAACACTAGCACCGTCGATTGCGCCGCCGTCTGTTGATCTCTAGTGCCGTCATCCACACCAGGAGCTTCACCGCATCGTGTTCTACCCCAGGCGCACTTCTTCTTCACCGGAGGACCATCGGAGCATCGTCACCACCGGAACCCGTACTCTACCGTCGCAAAGCCTCTAGCTGTCAACCACTCTATTGTGCTCCACCGCCGCTAGGTATCGCACAAGGTTCAGCGTCATCTCCCCTTCTTTTTGCGCACCTTCACATAGCTCACTGTGGCGCGTAGCGCCGACGAGCTTGTACTCGAGTGCCGCCGCTGCTACCTTGGGTAGTCGAAACTTCTCTCGACCAGGTGGTCGTAACCCTTTTTGACTAGGTGGTCGTAGCCCTCTCGACCAAGTGGCCGTAACCCTTTTCAACCAGTTGGTCATAATCCTTTTGACTAGGTGGTCGTAACTTCTTTCGACCTATGTTGTCGAAACCTTCCTTCGACCAGTGTGTTGTAACCTCCTACGACTAGTAGTCGTAATCTTCTTTCGACCAGTATCCGACGACCAGGAAGTCGTAATTTTCTACGACTAGGCAGTCATAACCGTTTACGACCATGCAGTCGTAATCTTCTACGACCACGTGTAGTTGAAGCTTTTTGACCAGTACTCGATGCACAATGCTCGATGTACAGTGCGTTGATCGGTACTCGAAGATGAACATTACTCATAAAGTGAGCAGTGTTTTCAGGATTCTATGAAAAATTCCAGGGGTTCGTTCTCCTCCATATGAACTCCGATTTCAGTGATTTAACTTTCTAAATTCTTATAAATTGAAGACCTAGCCAACTAAACCAAAATTATTTAATTTGGAGTTAATTTGAATTTTCATTTGAATTTATTTGTGTTTGTTTAAATTTGGCTTATTTGCACGTATAGATTTCGACGACTCGGGAGAATTTGAAATAGAAGAAGAATCCTTCGAGTAAGGCAAGTAATACCTTTGACCATGTTGTTCCTATTATTTAAATTTTTTTAAATTCTATTTTAAATTATTATTGCATGTGTATTTCTATTCAAGTTATTTTAATTCGTAGTTAATCTATTTCCTTTGTATGACCAATGTTCATGTTTGAATTATCATTCCCTTGTCACCATAGATAAAATAAATTAAAATTTGAAAGATTGTATGCTTAGAACATGCTTGGACAAAAAATGTTTAGTTTGGGGAATTTTAGCCAAAAAATCAACTATTGTTTAAAAGTCTATGGCATTAGTTTGTCAGAAGATTTTGAAATGCAAAAGTTGGTTTGTACTTGGGCAAAATGGATGATTGGTGGGTGCAGGTTTATGCACAGGCTCAATTCGGGTAGGGTTGAGACCGAGGGTTTTTATTGGAAGTCGCCCAAGTTAGTTAAGGACCGGTCTTCGAGCCGCATCTTGCTAGCCACATCGTACTACCACATGTCCTGAATGGACTGGACCTGGCTAACTATTTTGCAATGTTTCACCATGGTCGTGCCATCCGGTTGCGTGGGTGTCAGCACGACCTACTTTTATGTATTCCCACCTGGCGCAAGAGGGGGCTTAAATCCGGCGGATGGTTAGTCCAAAGGAAGTGAATCCTTAGCGAGGCGAGACTATAGTGAGATAATGCTTTGTAAAGGCCTTGACACATGCTCTAGACTGCTTACCTAAGGTAGTGAGCGATGGTATCGACGGATGACAAACAAACTAGAGAAATCGTGTTATATAGGTAAAGCTGTACAATACATAGTATAAAACTATTCGAATAGCTGTGTCCACGGTCATGGACATGCTAAGCAAAGCCACTCAAGTTAGAATTTGGTTTTGTTTGTAAAATTAATTTAACACATGATTTTAGGATGGATAATCCTTGTGGTAAAATTGGGCGGTTGGCCATGTGATAGGAGGGTATCCTTCACCATTCATGAATGGAGGTTATCCACTATAAACGTGACAATTAAAATTTGATTTTAGTTATAGATTAAAAATTGTCCAAAAACTTAGTATGAATATTTAAAATTGAAAATATTGCTTTACGCAAAAGAACCCTATTAAGCATCCTTTGATTACACTTGCATGCATAATATTCTGCTATTAGGTGTAACTTGCGAGTACGGAAGTTGTGCTCACTCTTGCTAAATAATATTTATTTAGGTGAAGAATTTTATCAAGATGATGAGGATCAGGACGAATAGGCTACTCCCCCAGACGATTACCTGTGGTGAATCGTGTGGCCTACTTACTTATTTTGCTTCTGCTGTACTTTTACATTTGGCCTTGGGCGTTGTGTGGTGAATCATGCAATAAACTCTGTTTATCAATTAATAAATGTGTGATATGATTTTGCTATCACTTTTGTTGACTGTGTACACTAGTTGTTCCTGGACTAGTGTATGACACAGAGAATCTGGGATTCTTCATTCCTGGGTTCGGCAAGAGTGGTATCAGAACCATATCGACTATAGGTCGTGGCCTAGTTAGAATGGATAAACTCTTAAGGACTTATTTTGAAAACTAAAAATATTTTGGTCTTTCTAATGTCCCTCCTCAACTCTACTCTTAAAAATGGTTACTAACTTATCTCTCTCTCAAAAATTGTAGATGGCTGAAGCACCTAACGCCGTTTCTCACGGGATATTTGCTGGACACTTGGCTACAGCACTTTGGAAGATGATGCAACATCTGCATTTCTAGGAGAGGCCAACGTACCAGGGGTACAAGTACAAAGTGGGCAATCAAGAGTGTTGGAGAGTAGAAGTAATACGCTACTCCAACCTAAGCCAAACATGGAGTTCCACATCTTCGACACCCCGATGCAGTGTGGCACCTTTCCCAAGGGTATCCAAGACGCTGCTAGAGAAGTTGTACGTCGACTCCGCTACGTCTACGATCACTGCTTCGACGGCACCGGATTCCACTACTACCCGATGCACATTCCTGTTGGAAATATGCCCTAGAGGCAATCATAGAGATGACTATATTTTGTTATGTTCATAACAGTGGATAAAATGTTATCTTGTTCCTAGAATAATGTTGTTAATATTTATTATCAAGTATGTGACTTGATTGTGAAACTCTTTATTTCTGCGATGATTATTCTTAAACGTTCCCTGGTCGGAAACATATGAGAACACATATGAATAGATTAGCATATGTATTGGTTGATGACTATGTTTCACAGGTCATGGATATGGAAATATCAAACCAATAATATGGACACATGTTAGAGAACATGGTGTTGGATAAGACCCACCTTGAGACACTATTGAGATTATTATGATTCTATGTGTTGTTAGTTGGTCTCAAGCAATGATGATGTATAATTCTTAGACCTAAGATCTGCATGGTTTCCTACATGTATAATCCCTAGACTCTGTTTATCAATTAATAAATGCGTGATATGATTTTGCTATCACTTTTGTTGACTGTGTACGCTAGCTGTTTCTAGACTAGTGTATGACACACAGAGAATCTAGAATCCTTCGTTCCTAGGTTCAACACATTCTCTGGTCGTAAGCCCTTCTACGACTAGTACCTAGTCGTAAGTTTTCTATGACAATTCTCTGGTTGTAAGTCCTTCTACGACCAGTACCTAGTCGTAAGTTTTCTACAACAATTCTCTGGTCGTAAGTCCTTCTACGACTAGTACCTAGTCGTAAGTTTTTCTACGACAATTCTCTGGTCGTAAGTCCTTCTACGACTAGTACCTAGTCGTAAGTTTTTCTACGACAATTCTCTGGTCGTAAGTCCTCCTACGACCAGTACCTAGTCGTAAGTTTTTCTACGATAATCCCCATAAGCACTGTACAAGTAGTCGAAACATAAACGGTTATGAGTAGTAGTAACTTACCATCTCTCTGCTTGCTCGCGGAGTACCACTTTCTCCTTTCGTGTAGTGGCTGACCACTCCGTGTCGTTGTAGAAGCGGCCAGTGGTCTCCGCACACCCGCACTGTCACCCGACTTTGGGTCTGCATCAAGGTCCTCAAAGCTGACGCCTTGATTTATCGCATGGTGCGTGTCTCATGAAATTCTGTGTCGATGAACTTGGTTTAAGCTTTACTGAAGGCAACGTCGAGAAGTGGAGTTGAGACTTGAGAAGTGACCCAGGTCGGCAGGTACGAGGGCGGGACACGGCCATGACGTTGTGGTGATATGGTGGCCATTTTGGGGCTGGTGCACGAAGAAAAACACAGTGGTGTGTCGGTTCAGGAATTTTTTTTTAAAATAATATTATTTTAAAAGATAATTACAAAAATAAATAGCCGCTCCAAAAAATTACAAAAATGGGTCCCTGTCGCCAGTTCAACTGGTGACAAGGACCGTGTTCCCTCCCTGTCGCCGGTCCAGCTCCCTATCGCCAGTTCAACTAGCGATAGGGAGCAGGAACACCCTAAACCCTAAACTGGTTGGTTTGTTTGTGATTTTTGTATATTCTCAACAGTACGAAATCTGTTAGACTCGTAATAACATTTTTTGATCGTCGTATGTTGTTCTAGTGCGGTGAATTTCTGAAGAATTTTGTGAGGATGATTGAGGTATCAATGATTTGTAAATAGGAAGGTAAGTGTTATTGCGATGCGCCAGGGAATTCATACACGGTTGTACTCCTCGTCTTGCGCCTTATCTCTCGCCGTGACGGTGTAAGGTATAGCGGTCTAGAGGAGGTTGTGGGATATTCCAAATATGCTATATTTTTCGTACTTATCTTCTATTAAACAACGACAATGGATAGCTTTCTGGAGACGTGCTTGTATGTAAACATCTTGTGTTATATTTTGGTGATATACATGTCTTGACAATATGGTATATTAGTGGTCTTGACAGGAAGCTGTCGCCAGTTCAACTGACGACATGAACCCCAAACCCTAAACTGGTTTGTGTGTTTGTGATTTTCGTAGATTCTGAACGGTACGAAATATGTTAGACTCGCAATAATATTTTGTGATCGTCGTATGTTGTTGTAGTGCGATGAATTTCTGAAGAATATTGTGAGGATGATTGAGGTATCAATGATTCGTAAGTAGGAAGGTAAGTGATATTGCGATGCGCTAGGGAATTCATACATGGTGGACAATTTTGGAGAAATGGCACAATGATAACAACACGACAGTTGATTGAACAAGGGGGTTACATAGCACACAGGCAACGAAGTAAGGATGGTGCACGCATGCCTTTAGGGAATTAAAAATACATGGGACATATGGACAAAGAGGGTCAGATTGTTGCGTGGACCGGGGCCATTTACCCTTCCTTGCGAGCTCGTCGTTGTACTCCCCGCTGGCCGCCTTGGCCTCGGTTGCCATTTCCCCCTTTTTCTCGCACTCCCTATCGCGAGCCTCGCGCTCCCTACACTTGCACGCCTTAAGATAGGCCTACGTCTCTTGCCGGATACGCTCATTGTGCTCTTCGGTTCGGCGCTCCTCCTCCCTCCTCTCGTGGTCCCTATTGGCATTCCACTCCTCGCATTCGAGAGTCTACTGGTCGTGTGGGTGGATCTCTAGGTCGATCCACTTGCGGTAGCCACATAGCGGATCCAGGGACTACGGGTAGACGGGAGAGGTTGTCAGTGCGTACTTGGAAAGAGAAATGGTATGAGAACATACTGCAACCTGTCTTTACCGACGGTCGTGATAGTTGTAGGAGTAGTTCGCGCAATCCCAGTAATGCATGTCCAGGCTGAGCCGGTGCTTAGACTTAAAGAACTTGCATCTATCTCTACACCAACAGAGGGGCGGCGTCTCCCCCTCGGGCGGGTGTTGCGGCGATTGCTCGGTTAGGATGTTCTGGTAGGGGTTGCTGCTATGGGGTGGGAGGCGGCGTTGCGGGGAGGTGGCCTCCTGGCACACTCCCTTTGTTCCTCCTGGACCGCATACTCTCGTTGCAGTTCACGGATCTCCTCCAAGTGCTTCTCCATCTGAGCGAGATTGTGTTGAAGTCTGGATGCAGGAGAACCCGATGTGGAAGGGGTAATACTTATATGCCGAGCGGGCGTTGCGTACGCGGCTGAATTGTAATTCGGTTGAAAGTAATTCGCGTCCGCCAGGCAGCGGCCTTGAGTAGAATCGTTAGGTCACGTCACTACGCAAAGTTGACTCGTCAGGTCATGTCGCTACGCAAAGATGACTCGTCGGGTCACGTCGCTACGCAAAGATGACTCATCGGGACATATCGCTACGGAAAGCTGACTCGTCGAGTCACGTCGCTGCGCAAAGCTGACTCTGAAAAGTAAGTGTCGTAGTGTGTTGTCATATCGGTATGTAAAGCTAGCGTGGGGGAGTGAAGGCGTAGAAAGAGGGTGATGTGGGGTGTCCCGATGCAGACTCCATCATGTGGTTGTGGTTTGCACACAAAAAAGAGATATGGAAACACGAGACTAGCATAATAATAGTTGTACAGAAATTAATATTTACATGGCATGACTGATTTTTAGAGAAACAAATATCTACTGGCGGCTCTTCTTGGGGCATACCCTGCGTGTCGTCTCTGGACTCGCCTGGCGATGGTACGAGTACATCAAAGGATTAGACTGCCTCACTACCCGGCCGACGCGAGTAGCCAGAGGTGGTGTCACGAGGAGGGGGTCCTACATAGGTTGGGTCGGTCCCGACGCACCCTGTAGCTAAGAAGCCCCCACGGAGAACTGGGTGGCACACGGGTCGAGGTAGTAGTCCCCGGAGAGTGCCTCGTTGTGCGACAAGTAATCCTCCTCCCAAGGCGGCGATTGATCTGTGAAGTATTACGTTACGCATATAATCATGGCGAAAACCACGAAAAATGATGTTACGCAAGCAAGCAAGGTAGTCATACCTGCTGGCACGAAGGTGTGCCCCAACAACTTCGCGTACTCTTGCCCCGCGTACTAGTGGAGCTCAGGACCTGCAAGAGAATATTGTCGTTAGTAACTACTGAGGTACAAAATAAAGAAGCGGAAGTGAATGTCTCATGCTCACCTGCAAAATCGCCCGCGGTGCTCCCACCACGGTGTCACGAGGACACGCCCGCCACGTCCGGGGAAGAAGCCCGTGGCCATGAACCACCATGGCTGACCCCTCGTCCATGCACTGGGGTCCCTCAGTGTGCGACAAGTCATGATCTGGATCGCTCGCCTCGCCCTCTCCGCGATCCGCTAGAGGACCCCTCTGGTGTCCCCGAGCGTCATTTACTGTGCGGAGGTTGCCAACTCGAGGACCTCCCGGTGTAGATCCGTCTGGACACGCAATCAACAAGTTGGAAACCTAAATCGTGCAAATTAAATATGAAGTACGGACCGTTCAATATGTACAGATCGGTGGAATGCGAAGTCTGGCTAGGTGGGGTACGTGTCTAACGTCGCAACCTCGTGTCGTGGTGGGTCAACCACAACCTGGACACAACGAAGCTTCGTCCGACTGGCGTACCACTCCATGTACTCCTCGTACGTCCCGGGGTCGTAGATAGTATCCTCCCAAAAGACGTCGTCGTAGGCACTGATCCAAGCCTCAACCCAAGAGGACATCTTCTCCGTCCAGGAGATTGTAGCACGTACTCCCTTCCTAGTGTACCTATGGACGGCAAGACAATTATGTGGTCGGTACGTAACACACATTGTAAGAAAGAAGTAAAACATGAACTTACCCATGGATGTGCATCAAGACGCTGCGTCCCCCACGGGCGGGACTCTTGCAGCCATGAACCGAACTAACGCATGACCCGCTGCACCTGGTACTCCTCCACGAAGACTTCGTGCACCAAGGCCCTTCGTGTGTACCAGTACACGTAGCATCGCGTGCACAGGATCGACAGTCCTTTGGGCACACGTGTGAGCACCCTCTCCTGAGTGTACGATGTCCAGATGACATGGTCATTCGTCAGCTGATCGAATATCGCAACGTACTACGGGTAGGACCCCTGCGAAGTGATCAACATGTAAGTGACCTGTGGAATAGAACAACGGAAATTTATCACACAAAATTGTGATTACATTACGAAAAATAATAAATGATCATGAAACTAACCCATCGGCAGCACCACACCATGCCCATGGTCGGCTGGTCGACGTCATCGTCCTCGATGTACAAGCTGACCGTGTACGCTGCCAAGTCCAGCTGTGGTCGTCCAATCTGGAAGCGCTCGAAGGACCACATGTGCAAAAGTAGCGGGCATCTAGAGGGGATGGAGCTGTCCTGGGCCCGATGGCACACATCGCGCACAGCACGGTTGGACCCCACGCATAGGAGGGGATCTTGTTCTCGTCCATCGGCCGGTCCGTTAGCTCACGTGCGTATCGAACGTAGTGCTTGTCGACATTGTCGCCGTGGGACCCCAGGAACATGACTCACCCGAACAGCCACAGCAGGTAGGCCTCGAAGTGCCTCCTAACAATGACGTCGCCTGTGTTTTGCACCATCCCCGCACAGAAGGTGGAACGTGTGCGTCTGTGGCCTCCAACGGTCAACCAGCGCCGTCAGTAGGGCCTGGTCGTATGGAAAATGCCTGGACGTACGACCAGGACCGCGGTCCTGGTCGTCCTCCCATATTGCCTCCACCATCCTCGCTAGTGGAAGGAGGCTTGCCGCTCTCAACATGCGTTGAAACGATTAAGAACAAACGTTAGTCTACCCAAAGTAGTTAGACTGCGATTGAGTGCATGAAGGTCAGAACTACACGGACCTCAGAACCTAGTCTAGGTTTAGCCTCCATGCCCTGATGGGCGTGCGCAGTCAGAACGTGCCAAGCTCAATAGGCGCCTTGCCCTCTTGGGGGATGATGGTACCGATGCGGCTACGGTGATGCATGTCAATCACTGGGTCAAGCAACTCGTAGTGGCCTGCGTCCGCCATACTTGAAAATGTAGCAATAAACAAAGTTCATAATTTTATCATGCATCTTTACGTAGCCTATGTAGCAACTACGGATTTGTTTTGCAATTTTAAGATGTGTCATGCTATTTTCCTAGTTTAAATGGTATTTTCGGCACTAACAAAATAATTACCGCACACTAACAAAATAATAACCGCGCACAAATGGGAATGTAAATAAATTTGGGATTATTTTGATTACGCTCTACCTACCTACTTAGCTACTCTACATTTTTTTTTACAGATTTATAATAGGCGTCTTTCTATTTCTGCAGATTTATCCTAAATCGTTCAAGTACTAGAACATTCATAAAATGTGCACAACGAACTAGATAATTTGACTATTTATGCAATTATTCTCATTACTCTCTTCCGACCCTACTCAAATACTCCGGATTTTCTTTACAATTTTAAAATGTGTCATGCAATTTTTCTAGTTTAAAATGAATTTTCGGCATTACCAATATAATTACCGCACACAAATAGGGAGCTAAAAAAAGATGGGATTATTCTGATTATGCTTTACTGACCCTACTTAGCTACCCCGGATTTTTTTTTACAATTTTAAAATGTGTCATGCAATTTCCCTAGGCTAAAATGAATTTCCCGCATTAACAATATAATTACCACGCACAAATAGGGAGCTAAATAAAGCTAGGATTATTCTCATTACACTATTCTGACCCTACTCAAGTACTCTGGATTTTCTTTACAATTTTAAAATGTGTCATGCAATTTTTCTAGTTTAAAATGAATTTCCAGCATTACCAATATAATTACCGCGCACAAATAGGGAGCTAAAAAAAGCTAGGATTATTCTGATTACGCTCTACCGACCGTACTAAGCTACTCTGGATTTTCTTTACAATTTTAAAATATGTCATGCAATTTTCCTAGTTTAAAAGGGAATTCCCGCATTAACAATATAATTAAATGGTGAGCTAAATAAAGCTGCGATTATTTTGATTCCGGCATTACGCTCTGACTACCTGCTACACAACTCAAAAGATGTACAACACAATTTGACTACATTTATCTAATCTACTCAATTCTATATCGCTATTTTTGTTTACTAACCGACAAGGTTTTGACATAATGTACAAAATTTCAAAAAAAATATACCTGCAAGACGGTCGATCGGATCCGATGCTCTGACAATCTCTCCTCCGCAACAAACTGACAGAGCTTCGCTACCTTTCTTCTCTTCCTCTCCTTCTCTCTCTTGTTTTTTCTGGAATTAAAATGAATTTGGCAACAGGTAGTTAGACCGGCGACAGCGGTCAACAGGGTTTTTGTCGCCAGTTCAACTGACGACAGGAGCTTGAACTGGCGACAGAAACCTATTTTTATAATTTTTTTGGACGAATATTTATTTTTGTAATTATCTTTTTTTTAAAAAAAGTTCGTCGGTTCGGGGGGTGGGTTTGGCTCGGTTTCCTGCGCGCGCTAGCGGCGGCATTGCTTTGAGTTTGAATTTCGGGCCTGGGCTGTTGTGGGCCGCGTGCATGCCCTCGTTAATGAGCAACGCCTGCTCAACTGTTGTTGTCCATCTCGATTCAGTTTGTGCATGACCGAGAAATTATAATAATAATTGGCATAAAACAAAGGTAAGCATCAAGCCATTACTCGGTTTTGATTTTGATATACAGCAACTCATTTCCAGTAATCGTTGTGTAACACAAAAATTGGTTGTAGATATAAAACTGGCAACGTGCAAGCTCGGCCATAATGAATTCGACCTGCCCCGAAACTCTTGTAGACTACTCCTTGCGCTGACGGCTCAAGGGTTCAGGTTATTATTGAACAGCTCAGGCAGATGGAAGTTAGTGAGCTTGCTCCTGCTCGTGATGCCACGCGTCTTCTTCTTTGCCTTAGGCTTTGGTGGTTGGTCATGGATCTGGGCCGCTGCGCGCCGCTTGGCTGTGTTAGTTGCTGGCTTGTAGCCGTTTTTCTGGAGCTCCTTCTCAATGTCCATCATGTCCCGTGGCAGCTCTATCTCCCGGAACAGCTGCTTCAAGTCATCGTCGACCTTGATCTTTGATCTAGGATCATTGGGGTACACAATGTCTTCCTGGGAATCCGTGCTTGATAGCCACCAGGCGTCACCTGAGGCTTTCAGAGCCTGAAAAACAGCAAACGAGATTGTACATCAGAATATGCAAAGGAAGCGTTCACATCACTTGCCACAAGATACCTCTGCATCACATCTTCTACACTGGTTCAAGCTGACAAAATACTAAATTCTGTGCTTCCCCAAGGGGCTGTACTGTTGTACAGTCCGTCAACTTGAACCCATAATCAAAGCATTTTCAACAGTTGAAATATTCCCATTTACCACCATAAATGTGCAGAATCAGTTCCACAACATTTTCATGGCAACAACAGACATTATAAAATCTAACCTTGCCCTCAGCAAGCAGGACCTCATTATCCAAGATGCAACTGTTTTTAAAAAGCTTGGGTACCATTAATTGTGCCCAGAGAAATATTCCAGAAGTTGATAGACCAGAAAAGGTAGCATTCAGCATTGTGGGGTAAAATAAATAGGAACGTGAACAGTGAAGCCCAGGGTAACTGTACTTGTACAGTATATGTGCAAAAGAAATGTTTCAGTCAGAACTCGCAACATTAAAATTCCCAAGCCTTTGTACACAAGGCTGCTTGATTTCTAAATATTTTAATTATACACATTCACCTCAGTTCAGTCATCAAACTTGATTCATAGCATGCAAAATAGTTTAGCGCATACCAGGTTTCTCAAAATCTTAAATGAAGAATAGCCTAGTCACCTGCAAATCTTCCAATACAGATGGATAAGCATCCTTGACCTCCACAACAGCAAGACCCTCTGGAAACTTTCTAATCAAAGAAAGCAATTGATCTTTCCCCTTCAAATCATGCTTGGACTGCATAAGTGCAAATAGCAGGTCAATACTCAATGTAATCCAACTTAAAATGAGATGAAAACCTAGCAAGACTACCAAACTCTTGCTATCACTTGCATACCCTCCCTCTCTCCCTCAAAACAGAAACTCAAGTCAATTGCCAATTCAAAGTGAAACTTCATTACTAAAAAAAACCTCCATTGTGGAAGGTTTACCTTGCCCACAAGAGCAATCATACAATACTCAGCATAAACTGTAATAATATTGGACTGACAACCCAATGAGACTTTGTGCTAGCTAGTGCATAGGCATGACCAGGTGTGTGTAAGCTACTTGCGTATTCAGAGAGAGAAAGAGAGAGAGAGAGAGTTATGACCAAGTGTGTGTAAGCTAGTGCATAGGCATGACCAAGTGTGTGTAAGTTTGGTCAGCAATTTCACGCATTGAAGGATTAACAAACTTGGTTTCTATTCCACGAAAATGTTATATTTCATTCATCGCTAACAAAATGATACTCGATGCATTTACCTTGTAAGAGAAACGCTTCCCATCAAAGTGTACTTTGAGATTATTCCTCAAGCTGTCAAAGACAGCCTTGTGACCATGAATATCAACATAAGTTGCTTCATTTATTTGCTCCGCTGTAAAAGCTTGCCTTGTCTGCAAGTTCAGAAGAAAGAGGGACATCAGTTCAGACTGAACATATTACAACATATAATCCAGGATGAAAGTTCAAAGAAAACTTTTTTTCTTTATGTAGTAAGAAGTCTATCATTTATGCCAATAAGCCAAAATAATGCTAGATTAAAGTGAAGTTGGGTGCAAAATCATTTTTTAGTCCAAACAAATATTCCTATTTTTGCCTTACACCAGTTTCTGATAACTGTGCCAGTATATAATATTCTATTTGGTCAAAAGGAATGGTAATTTCATAGTAGATGACAGCTCAGGTTGTTTCATCATTACCCAAAGAATAATTAACATTGCAAAATTTCTCTCATACTAGACTTATGCTTTGAATAATTCCAAGACAGTAAACCTATGCAAAGCATCATCCCTTGTCCAATAAGGTTATGTTACCAGCTTGCTTTGCACAATCAATTATATTAACTATTTTGCAAGGCTAGAGCAGCAAAAGGAAAAACCTCTCCCACTTATAGATGGATGAGTCGGAATGATGTTAGACGAGTAATTCCATCAAGTTGGAATGATGACAATTACCTTGTAAAGCAGTTCAATTACAGATTTGATCTGTGCTCCAACAGGAGATTTCCTCACTGAATTGATGTGCTGTAGCCTTTCTGTATCATTTGAGAATTTAATAGGCTGTGGCGGTTTTGCTGGAGCGGATGGAGCATTTATTGGTTGAGCCCTTTGAGCAATTTGTGACTTTGTAGTTGAAGCTTGGCCTGCAGCAATGCTGGATAGAGTTGTCTGGCACCTCTCCTGCTGTTGTTTAAATTTGTTGAGGCGCTCATTAAGAGCCATCTGGACAGAAGAGTGGCAATACTTGATTAAGGCTATGGCACCCAAAAACATATACAATTACATGGAACAGAAAACCCATCTGTCTGTATGATCTAAGTAAAACCAACTTAACAAGCAATGCATAAATTGCATTTACAGACACAATAAACAAAAGTAGATGCGCAACACAAACATGTTGAACCAGCCAGAACCATACTGCACCCGTTACAACTTCGATCTTATCCAAAAAACTATGTTCATCAATTGATTGGGAAAAAATAGTTTTCAGGTTATCCTAATTATCACCATTATAAGTTTCCCTAATATCCAATAACAAAATCCCACCTTCTGCAATTTGCTACTTTATGCACAATTAGACATGATTAAACATATCTTCTTCATTGATATGCTGCGTCATGGCTTCACTTTGCCATCAGTGTTTCCTTATGAAGTTACATTCTTGTTTCAACCAACTTTCATCTACAACTCAGAGTTAAACTTGTTGTTCTGTATTCAACTTTTGTATCCAATTCATTCAACTGAAGTACAGAACCTGCTTAAAACTTATTCGTAACTACTACCTCCGTTCTTTTTTACTTGTTGTTTTGGACATCGATACGGTCTCCAATACACACATTTGACCATTACTTCTAATTATATGTTAGTAAAAAATATAAAAAAATACAATGATATGAAAGTATTTTTGGTGACAATCTAGTGATAACAATCCCACATAACAAATCCAAATACTTTTGTGTATATTAGTGGTCAAAGTTTTAAAACATTGACTGCACGTATTCTAAAACGACATCTAAAAAAGAACTGAGGGAGTAACACCCACAACATCCTTCAAAACATTTCGAGCAGCTCTGCAACAGAAAAGATGGACATCATGCAGTTAAAAAAACTGTTGAACACCCTCCCTGACGCCTTGCACACATCACAACTAATTAGTTAACACTTAACAGCACTACAACATACAAATGAAACAGCGATACAAGAGAGATGAAGAAAAGCATTACTCAGGCAGTTAACGTTCCTGATTAGAAAATCTTGTAATATAGTTACAGATACACACATTTAACTGTAACAGAGGTAAGCTGGTCAGCTAATCAGGGTATGCTAGTTCTGGAGTAATGTACCCTCTCTCAGGCACATAACTAATTAGTGAAAAAAAATTTCTACAAAAAAGGATAATCGATCCACTCAAAAGATCAACCTCTGATGATTGATGAGTTGAGGAAGGCATGAGAACAATGATTAACCACCTACTCAGCATCAAACCAAATACAGGATTTCAAATTTTGCTGATATCCACAAAAGCTGCGAAATATTCACATGTTGCATTAGCTAGCCATTAAACCAGGTCATATGTGCATCATCCCAAACCAACAACATAATTTGGGGTGAACGTTCCAAAAGCAAGGTCGCCAACTTCCAAACAAAACGGAACGATCACTCGCTCCAACAGGGTTTGATCCCTATAAGATCCTACCAAATTCCGCTCAAAATCTGTGCGTTCCAACCGTAACTAAGTCTACGAGACCAAATTCCGCCCAGGAATGCAAGCAACACGGATCGAATCAAGTAATGGGGAATGGACGGGGTCTTAAGAGTCGCGAACCCCTACTGGATCCGCTGCGGCAGGGCCGATCCGGCTCGCTGGACGCCTCCTTCGGCGAGATACCCACGACGGAGCGGCGGAGGGGACTCTCGGCGGCGGCCGCGATCTCCTCGGGGCCTAGGGTTTGGTCGGTTGGCAAGGGGAGCAAGACCGACGCGCGCTTCGCGTCTCGCCTAACTAATTTTTCTCATCTCCTTGCGCTTGGCGGAAATCCATATATAATCGGAGTCGGAGTGGGTTGATGGAACGCGCGCGCCGCGCGGCGATGGCCGTCTGCGTCGGTTGCTACATGGGCCTTGATGGGCAGACGGTATGAGACTTCTGGGCCTTTTCTTTGGTTCTTACTTTCTCCTCTCTTTTTTTCCCACTCTCTCTCTCTCAAAATTTGCCTTGATGTATTCCAAACTAGTGGCCTGCGCGCAAGACGGGAAACACGAGGTTTCACGCTGAGGCTGAAGGTATGAACGATAATGCTAGTGAGGTAACCACGAGCGTGGACGAGAACGCACCCACGAGTATGGACATACATGTAGTGTGTGTATGTGAGTGTGTCCGGCGTTTACTTTAAAAAAAGATTTGCTAAACAACATATGGCTGTTTTCTATTGTTAAAATAGTCGAATTTTCATCTGTCCGATATGCTTCGAAATTTGTACTTTTTCTCATATGATGAATTGGATCCAAATTTATTATAATTTTTTTCAACATAACGGGTTCACCACGTTGTCATATTTTGTTGGTATAGAATTTCATTATTTGTCTTTTTTTGCCTTTGTTTTTGCTTAATATCTCAAAGTATATGTTAGATTTTGAATGATGTGATAGAAATATGAGTTATTAAGACTTTCGATAATAATTACAGTGAGCAAGAACAAAACTTACATAAATAAATTACAATAACTTATGTATAATGAAGTTGTAAATGAACTAAAATTTAACTGTTTTGAGCTGAGAAAACAGTCAAATCGTGTATAGACGGACCCAAAAAACCATAAGTGTGGAAAATCATTAGAAAGATACGAAGATGGAACACATCATCAGACTGTTCATTATCGGTAGCATATTGGCCATATCATAGCTTGGACTATAGATGGTAAGTAAAAGCTATGGAGAGTACTACAACAGCAAACATCGTTTATGAATAGTAGCACCGAGTACACATTGGCCTATTTAGAGTTGATAAACGGAGGGAATGTGTGGCACCACCATCACTGAGACTAAGGATTACCTAATATTGTAGAGCAGGCGGCATTGTCAAGCCATATAAATAGGATATTACACTAAGCTAGACCACATTATACGTTTCATAAGGGAGTGTCATGGACTAGTACAGGTGGGCTCTGGGCTGGACTGTGACATGGGTCGCGACGGGTAGTGGTCTGAGTTGTGGCCCATGTTGGCAAAGCCAACGAGCGTCAGGTTAAAAGGGGCAACAAGACAGGGAGAAAATGATGGAAATCGTGAACTCTATCTCTTCCTGGCTTCTTCTTTTTCTTCTGGTACCTTTGTTCTTCCTCAAATCTGCCTCTATTCTCTGCTAATTCCTCCTCTATTGTATCCAAATTACCCAAGTGCTAGTGCTAATTCTATCTGGAAGTGAAGGACCGTGACAATATGGTATCAGAGCCTTTTCTTCCGCTCGCAATCTCTCAGTTTGATCAGTACATCCAAGGGGAGGTTAGCAATTGCTTTGCACAAACGCTGAAATTCCTTACTAAGGTTTGATCTATTGGAGGAGTGGGAAGGACGGTGCTGAAATCAATAGCCACTCTCGTCTCCACCACAAATCAGAAGTGGCACACCAAGTGTTTGTGAAAATGTCTATGGAGTCCATGGGAGTCGGGGTGGGACGGATGGCAAGCGGGTCGAATATTATGGAGAAGCATGGCATTGGGAGTAACACACGGCCAAGGCAGCGCAAAGGAAGCGGCAGTGAGATGGGCACCCATCATGTGTTCGATTAAAGGTCGAGCTCACAGGGAGGTTTTGATCTGAACGCGGATTGAGTTCTCTTGGTCTCAATTCGCCACATGCTCTATCCTGTGACACTGAAGGTGCTTTATCAAGTGTTCAATCCTTATGGAGTGGTGGAGAATATTATCACCGCCTACAAGCCAGGGGATTGTCTAGTGTTTGTCCAATACAAAGCAGACTAGCAAGCTGCACATGCGTTGGGCGCTTTTACATGGAAGGTGCATCTTCGATGGGTGTTGTCAATTGGACATCTAGTGTATGCAAGAGAGCGAGTGGCAAATGTATAGTGTTGCTTGTGGCACATCGAGTGATCCATCCTATGTCATGAACAAGATCAAAGAGATTCCAAAGTTTGACGGCACAAATCTCAGTGGGTGGCTTGAGGATTGTGAAGCCTTCTTTGAGATATTGAAGCTTCACCAAGTGCTTTAGATCACAACTGCTGAGAGGAGTATGATAGGTGACGTTATTTTGTGGTCGCAAGCATTCAGTACAAGGTATGGATTGGTATTTTGGGAGGATTTTCGGGCAGCATTGTGTGAAGAATTTGGTCAGTTTACTAATCAGAGGCTAGTGGAGCATGTTGAGAAAAATCCAGATGAGAAGCCATAGGTGCAAAAAGAAGTTCAGAATGGCAATGATGGTGAACTCGTTCATGTGTATCCAGCTCAAGTTCAAGATAGTGTTCATGCACCCCGAGTGTTTGACAAAATGTAGCTTGAGTCCGATGTGTTGAGGAACAAATGCAAGCTGCCAGGGCCACTGTCATCATGGAAGGAGGAGCCCATCATGGACCTGCAACAACAAGATAGCAGCACCACCAAGATGCGCGGCAAAATGCCTCACAAGGCCAAAGTGATGGAGGGCAAGACCAACCAGCCATCGCTGTGTGAGGAGGGAGATGACATCACAATGCTCCTCCCCGTGGCTATCCTCCAGAGCATACCTCTCGGTTGTTCCTTGTTGTCCGAGGTCAAGCCAGGGTGCATCCATGGCTATGAGTTCGTCGACTTGGGCAGTTCCACAGGAGTGCAGCTAGTGTTCGAGGAAGTGGTGCCATGGAGTCGAAGTTCCTTTAGCCCGGGAAATGTTGGCACGGCAGATGTTCATCTGGTGTTCATGAATCTGGCAACAAGGAGGCTTGGTGGGTTTAGCCTAGGAGCAACATTGCTAAGTCCCAGAATAAGCTATTGTCTGCAAGTGATCAGGATGGATCTCTTGCTATTTTCTATGTCATCAATTCCATGGGATCTTGGTGTGTTCAGGTTTGCTTGCTTAAAGGGTGATCAAGTGCGTGACTTAATTCCGAAGGCTAGTGAAGAACAACTAGGATATCCTTATGAATTGCAGAAGCCCTTTTCGGTGGTGATAATTGATCCTGAGCAATGGAAATGGATTAGTTGCAAGGTAGTGCTGTTGTTATTGGCAAAGGCTCTGATGGACCCAAAAGAGTGCTACCTCCTCAACTCCGACTTTGATATAGCTTTTGACATGTTCAATGAAATGCCTGCCAAAACTAATGGATTTAGTATTTTTCATAACATCCAAGGGTGCTGTGGGGTTGCAACAACCATCGCTTTACCTGATGCAGCAATTGAGAGCTCCTACTTTGAGTGCTACACTCAGGTATGACATGGTTGAAAATTTAAAGGATGCAGTTGGGCAAGCTGGTGGATCATGTGTAGTGGTGAAGAGTAATACAACTGCATTGATTCTTATGATCATTAATTGTCTTGGACTAATGAAAACACCAGAACATGTTTGCCAAAGAGGTGGTGTGTTTGAATGCTTAGATAGTGCCTGTGATGTTACATATCAGCTTCTTCACTGTATACCATTTCTATGCACTGTTGGTGGATCACTTCCTTACATTTAGAATACAATACCGATGTTGGTCTCCCGCTAAAGGAAATGCCAATGCTTTAGTTTTATGTGGTGACAAAGCTATTGTTAATAACACTATTATTTCTACTTTGTTGGAAGCATCAGAATGAGTTACAAATATTGCCTGGGAACAAAAGCCTTCTTGCACGATGTGAACAAGCAAGAGATGGTGATTAGTCTTATATTGCTCCTATCGAAAGCCTTTTTACACTATGTGAACAAGCAAGAGAGAAGGCTGTCCTTCTGGTAATCAATGGCAAGATCATTAACAAGCAGAATATCAGCAACGAGCTATTGAGAGAAGCTGGTTACATCTGGGTACATTTCTATGCTAAAGTGTAACTAAAACAAGCATGCAAACACCATATAGGCTTGCGATTGAAGGAATGGAGCCATATGTAAGTGCACACTACAGTGGAGGGGATACTCACCAGATCAATGTGCCAAAGAGCAGGCTTGTTGGTGATGGCAAGTTCTTGTCTGGTGTTAAGGTACAACCACCATGGGATCCCGGTGGCGTGTAACATCCCAGTTTTTCGAGCTTTTTGGAAATTTTCAAATTAAAAATTAAACATTTGATGTTATTAAATTGCTAAAGCTTAAACCTAAAATTTTAGAAAAACAATTTGATGTGAGTTAATCAAACTGTAATTAAAATCAAATTTTGGTTTACTTGAATTTCCTAATTTGTTTAAAGGCATTTTCTTTGTTCCTGAAGCTGAAAATAATTTATTTGGAAAACTAAAAGCTAAAGTTAAGTTATAAACAATTTTATTAAGTTGCAAATAATTCAAGGAATTTCTGTGTATTTTTCTTAAATTTTTGGGCTTAATTTACTATTTTCTAAATTCCTTTTTGATTTGTGGTTTTTTTGTAATTCAAAAATCTATTTTAATTCCCCCTTTAGCTTTTTGGCCAAAAGCCTCAGCTCCCGGCCCATTTTCCCCTCCCCGGCCCGCTTTTGCGCTGCCCCACTTGTCGGCCTCCCCCTGTGCTTCTTCCTCCCCGCCCCTTATGCCCATTGCCGTCATGTCGCCTTCTCTCATCCTTGCCACCCCCGTCATCGCACATTGAATGCCCCTGTCACGCTGCTACCTACCCCTGTCCCATCGCCTTCCTCTCCCGCTACAAATCCCGCGCCCACGCCATGCCCTGCACTGGTCAGAGGTTCGCCGCGCACGCCCATGCCGTTGAAACCCGCTCCCTGCTCCTCCTCAGCCCCTATAAATAGGAGCGCCAGACGCCACTCCTTCTCCTCTCCTCCCCCCCCCCTCTCTCTCTCACTCACCTTCGTTTCCCCCACCCCTCTCTCTCGCCTTCGTTCGCCGGGATTTCGAGCTCCAAGAGCTTTGGCCGAAGTTCTCGTCACCGGTGATTGCGCCGCCGTTAGTGGCTCTCCGCCGCCTTCTTCTCCGCTGCCGGCCACCTCCTCGCGCCTAGCCATCACTAAGGTGAGCGTTTAGTTCCCATTGCCTCCTCTCTCTAACGCACCCCTCGCCCTTGCCGCCGTCGGAGCACCGTCGCCCCGTGCGCCTACCGCCGCTGTGTGTGCCACCGCTGCTGCCCTAGGTGGTCGAAACTCCTTTCGAAAAGGTGGTCGTAGTCCTTTCGACCAGGTGGCTATAGCTCTTTTCGACCAGATGGTGGTCGTAGTCCTTTTGACCAAGTGGTCGTAGCTCTTTTCGACCAGGTGGTCGTAGCCCTTCCGACCAGGTGATCGTAACCCCTTCCGACCAGGTGGTCGAAACCCCCTTCTGATGACTCGTTCTCCTTCATACGAGCTCTGATTCCAATGTTTCAAATTCCTAAATTTATCTAAATTCAAGATCTAGTTATCTACACTAAAATTATTTAATTTGGAGTTCATTTGAATTTATTTGAATTTGCTTCGTCTTCACGTGTAGATTTTGACGACTTCGGGAACCCGAATATTTCGAAGAAGTAGATTCTTAGGCATTTGAGCAAGGAAAGTTGCATCTTTGATCATATTGAATCCCAATATTTCAAATTATTTGAATTCTGTTTTAAACTATTATTGCATGCGTATTTAAATTCAAGTAATTTAAATCCTTGTTTTAACTTTATAGTTATTCCTAATTCCTTTGTACATCTAAACTTGAATATTGATTTAACCACCCCTTGAAACCATAGTTAAAAGCTAGTTGGTACATTAGTATGAATTAGAACATGTTGTAAAACTCTATGCTTAGTCAAAGCTTAGCTCAAAAATATTTAATTTGGGGAATGTAGCCAAAAGTTCAACTATGATTTAAAAGGATACGATAGTACGGTCTATACCATAGAAATTTATGAAATGATTTGACTTGTTAAACAAAAGGAAAATTGGTTTGGACTTGGGCGAAATGGATGTTTGGATGGTGCATGTTGATGCACGAGATCAAGTCGTTTCTATGATCGAGGCCCATGGGTTTTATGAAAAATCGCCTAAGTCAATTAAGGATCGGTCCTCGAGCGCATTTCGCTAAGCCGTATCGTACTACCACATGTTCTGAATGGACAGGACCTGGCTAACTAATTTACAAAATTTCACTGTGGTCGTGCAATCCGGTTGCGTGGGTGTCTTTATGACCTACTTTTATGTATTTCCACCTGGCGCAAGAGGGGGCTTGAACCCGATGGGTTTCTATCCAAAGGGGGTGAAACCTTAGCGAGGCAGGACTACGGTGGGATGGCGCATTCTAAAGGCTTTGACACGTGCTCTAGACTGCTTATCTAAGGTGGTGGACGGTGGTATCGATGAATGCCAAACTAATTGGAGAAGTCATGTCATGTGGGTAAAGCTGTACAACTTCTGCAGAGTGTTAAGAACTATTCGAATAGCCGTGTCCACGGTTAATGACATGCTAAGCAAAGCCACTCAAAGTTAGAATTTCGTTTTGATTTCAAAAGACTTTATCAATGGTTGATGGATGGTTTATTCAATTGGGAAATTGGGCAGGTAGCCATATGATAGAAGGGTATCCTTCACCACTCGTTGATGAATGTTATCTCCCTATAAAACTTGAGAATTTAGAAAAATGAATTTTAGTTATAGAATAACCGCCTTGTAACTTAGTACAAGTATTTGAAAATAAACATTGCTTTATGCAAAACCAGCTCTATAAGCCTTCTTTTGATATATCCTTGCATGCACAATAATTCTGTTAATTGGGTGTAACTTGCAGCGTACATTCATTTGTACTCACCTCACTTAATAAAATTATTGATCAGGAGAAGGGTTCTACAAGGAGAATGAGAACTTGGACGACTAAGCTACGCCCCAAGACAATTGCCTGTGGAGAATCGTGTGGTCTACCTTACTACTTTTGCTTCCGCTGTATTTTGTTTGTTGGTTGTATGCCCTTTTGTAATAAATTTTAATTATTATCAATGAATGACGTTTTATGGTTATGCTATCCACTTTTGTTGACTGTGTACACAAGTTGTTCCTGGACTAGTGTGTGAAACACAGAGAATCTGAGATCCTTCGCTCCCGGGTTCGACATGGCGGCTTAGGGACAAGCCGAAATTCAAGGAGCGGGGAATGTCATGGACTAGTACATGTGGGCTCTGGGCTGGACTGTGACATGGGTCGCAGCAGGTAGTGGTCTGAGTTGTGGCCCATGTTGGCAAAGCCAACAGGCGTCAGGTTAAAAGGGGCAACAAGACTAGGAGAAAAGGATGGAAATCGTGAACTCTATCCCTTCCTGGCTTCTTCTTCTTGTACCTCTATTCTTCCTCAAATCTGCCTCTATTCTTTGCTAATTCCTCCTCTATTGTATCCAAATTACCCAAGTGCTAGTGCTAATTCTATCTGGAAGTGAAGGACCATGACAGGGAGAAACGCTGTTGTGAACTAACTGCAAAAGAAGATCATAGATGCTGCTGTTGGTTGGCAAAATAGGTAGTAGCTAAGTAGGGCAGAAGATAAGATGGTGTGTTTGATCGCTATTAGCTATGATATGACTGCCTCAAAAGTGCTATAATTAGTAACAAAATGTCAGAGGAAGATATGGTGGGACTGACGACCTGGTTTGAAGCGAAGAACAAATAGAGATCAACGAACTTGTGCACCACCGTCCAACAAAACAGAGCACCAATCACACAGACCGAAACGCAGATACTAACTGAAGAGAAAGGAACATGTAAGACAAAGCATGAGCCCTAAAAAAAGAACATATAGGCATCACACAATGGGGCTAAAGAACAAAACCCACTGACCAAGCCCATCCACGAACATCGAACCGAGTAGCACACCAAAGAAAACATAGAGAACAGAAGTAATATGGAAACGAAGAACACAGACACAAGAATATGCACAACAGAAGAGAGAAGTAAGCACAATGAAAAAATGGTCCAAACAGAAACAAAAAGGAAATAGCATCATGTAAACGTCCATTGGATCAGCAAACAACGAAGACCAACAGAAGGAGGAGACGAGGGCAACAATGCACGCGAAGTCGATAATAGGCCCTTGAAAATAGAAAACACTGCAAAAAATCAATGAAAAAGTGGTGAGCTCCGATGCACAACCAGGGGAATAGCTAGGCGACGATGGCCGAAGACAAGCAGAAATAGGAAGCTGACGAAGGTGAAGGAAGGAAAGGTAAGAATCGAAAAATAGGACAGCAATAAAAAACAAGGTAAAGTACTGCAGAAAACCAAATTGGCGTAGATCTATGGAGGAGGACAATCCTCCTCCCCCCACAAAAAAAACTGTGGATGAAGCAACCATAGATCGACTAAGAACCATCCGCAAGAGGCAAAGGAGGACCGCGGACAACCATGCTGCCATGCTAGGGTAGATCCATGGAGGACGACCATCCTCTCCCCAACCCCCCAAAAAAAAAAGGGATGAAGCAACGTAGATCCATGGAGGAGTACCATCATCCTTCCCCACAAAAAATTATGGATGAAGCAACCATAGATCGGCTAAGAACCATCAGTAAGAGGCAAAGGACCGCGGACAACCAAACCGGTGTAGATCTATGGAGGAAGACCATCCTCTTCCCGTAGAAAAAAAGGGATGAAGCAACCATAGACCCAATAAGAACCATCCACAACAACAAACAAAACAAAGGCGAAGGACGAGCGGCGGCAACCTACACGAAGAGGCTGTCTAGGCGACGGAAGCAAGGGGGAACCAACAGAAGCGATACAAGCGAGGAGAAAGAGACTAAGATGGCATGGTGGGGACTAAAGCTGGGCACATACACGGCAAACGAGGCACCGATGGCATGGAGCAATGAAACGTGCACCTAGTGAACCGAACCGGGCACAAGCGAACAGGATGGCATGCGAATCCAACGCCAAAGCTGTTAAAAATGAGGGCGATATTTTAATTTCGTGTTTTAATACAAGGCAAATATCGCAAATGACTAATGATGAATAAATCAGTACTAATAGTAGGCAACTCATTGTACTTCACAAAATATGCAAAAACAGAATGTAAACAAGTCAATCACTCACATAAAAGACATACAGATGGTTCCGATGAATGACAGGAAGCAGTGCTGATGAGGATTAAAATCTCGATGTATTACTTTAATACATAACTAAAAGACCATATGTTTTCGTGGTCGTAACCCCTAAGGCTAATGACCCATGTGGTCATAAGGATTCTAGATGTTACATAATGGGAACCCTTGTCCGATGAGGTCTTGTACCTAGTCCCCGACTAGATAACTGCTCGTAGAAGCAATGAACTCGCATCTGGATCTAACTTCAAGTATATTTCTTACCGTGTGATGAATGGAACACATGTCATATTTGCTTCATACCGTGCGACGTTTCATGGACCCAAGACACTGACAACAACCACTATACGGTTTAGTGTCTCACAGACACTAACTGACGATCAGTTACTATTTTGCTAACTGTAATGGACCCTCCGACCGGACACGTCGCTTCCAACAGGCATCTTCTCCAGGAGTAACTGCCACCCCTTCAATGGTTATTTAAAGATGGAGCATGGAGGGACAGAAGCATTAGATTGAAGCATCACAATTGGTATTAGATTCATGTTTTAAGTCCGATTCAAATAGCATAGCAAGTATTACGCTCAGTGTAATTAGGATTAGCCCACTGCCTTGTTAAGGGCACTCCCTATAAAGGATCTATTTCATAACAATAAAAAGCAATAACATTCTCTCCCAAGAACTCTTTGCCATTTTTCTCTGTTTATTTCGTAAGATCGGCGACTAGATCGTCGACAGCTGGCATCGTCCGTAGGGAAGAAGGCGTTGAGTTCTTGAAAATCAGTTCGCTCAAGCATTCCTCATCCATTTTCTTTGCCCCATCATCGCTCATGCGAACATGGTAGGGACTTGGGATGAGGAAAACTGGTTCGACCTGGCGGACTACTCCAACCTCGACATGGACTCATGCATCCATGCCATGGAAGAAAACAGGATGTCATCATCCTCCTCCTCCGCCGCCGGCTTACCATTCGCAGAGATTAGCGAAATCGACCAGATGGATGAGGATTCACCGCCACCAACAATGGCGCTTTCAAAGGAACCACTCATTCCAACCAGTTCGGAAGGTCCGAACGCCTCCACAAGCCCGGTCGATCCGACCGGCAAAAGCCCAGCGTTGCAATCAGAGAGTCCATGTACTCTGAATATTATCATGGGCGACCAATATTCACCAATGGCTCCTACATATTCCGGGGGCCAACCGACATCTGGTAAGGGTATCAATGAAGTTATCACCGATCGTAGGCCAAGTGGGCATGATGAAAGTCAGCATACGAACGGTAATCCGTTGGATCAGGCTGGGTCCACCACAAAGCCCACCAGAGGCAGTAATCTCCAACCGCTCCCCATCGTGGAGGCTCCTTGTCGAAGCTCTAAAAGGTTCTCCCTTAGCTACGACAGGAGCTCATTGAAAGATCATTGTTGGCATCATGAAGTTAGTGCAATCTAAAATACCAATCCAGATGTCATGCACGATTCTCCACGGGTTAACTCGTCACCACTTGCTAGTGGAAACAGTACGGACGCTCGAGCACCAACTACCGGACGCAACCGAACTGATGGACGTGCATCAGTTAATTCATATGTTCCTACCCCACCATGAGTAAGGGGTCAGACATGGCCAACCGAAAGGTCGAGGGAAAACTCAACTCATTGAACGCCCACAGCAAGCGAGAATCTTCCACGACCTTCAGTAACAGTACAAAACCTGCAACGAGTCTGGGATATTTTGAATAATCCAGATCCTGCTTTAGCAGGAACTCTAGGTTATGCTCAGATTGCAGGTCAGGTGTCGGAGATTCTTTAACAAACCATGCAGCATACAGAAATATACCGGGAGCAAAGGAACTCGCAAAGTCACATGATGACTTCATCCCAACGCTCCTTTCTCAGTAGAGGACAACAAGGTCGACAGAGGACCAATCAGCACCAAGACCCCCTCGCAGGTTCTGACCAGGAAATCACGAGGAAAGACGATTCTTCATACCAGCCACTCCTCCTCATCATCAAGAGGAACGACCACTTGATTCAGGCGATCTCATGCATCATCTGAACCAAGCAAGTGGACAAAGATGTTATCATAATGTCCACGACCGGATTGGGACAACGGATCCTAGGTATGCAAATCTGAGGAACCGATCCCCAACTGACCGTAATCCGGCTCCTTTTAAGAGAAGGCGCCACGACTCCATTACGGGCTGTCGAGCGTTTTTGGCAGGTCTCCAAGCTGATCGTTGGCCAGACAGGTTCCGACCAGCCAATATAGAGAAGTTCAACGGGACACATAACCCATTAGAATTTCTTCAAATTTATTCTACCACCATCAAGGCCGTTGGTGGTAATGACAACGTGATGGCAAATTATTTACCCACGGTCCTTCAAGGGTCTGCCCGAACGTGATTGCTCAATCTATCAGTCGGATCTATTTACACTTGGGAAAAGCTCTGCGATACTTTGATCGTCAACTTTCAAGGGACGTACGACCGTCCCGGGAAGGAGGATGATCTTCATCGGATGAAGCATAAAACCAATAAAACTCTTCGACAATATATCAAGAGATTCAGTCAGGTTCAAAACTCTATCCCATAGATCGCAGAGTCTTCTGTCATCCAGGCTTTTAAAGTAGGGCTGAGGAATTGCCGGTTTACGGAGGATATTGCAATAAATCCTCCACGAACGACCGTCGAACTTTTCGACATAGCAAACAAGTATGCAACCGCTAGTGAAGCGGTCGAATGATATGAAGCTATTGATTGAAAATATAAAAATCCGTAGTCAGACCTAGAGAAGCAAGAGAAGAAAAGCAAGAAGTCTCTCAAGAATAAAAAGAATCGCAAGCCCGACAATAAAGAAGTCCTTGCAATTCCAGAAAAATTACCAAGGGCAAGAAAGGCTTTTCCGGTCGGAACAAGGCAAAAGCTCCGACCGATGATTACAAGAAAAACAAGAGGTGGTGTCCACTTCACTAGGCAGCAGGGCATGATCTGCGCACCTGCCAAGCATGGGAAAAGAAACTAGAGGATTACTACTCAAGTGAAGGTCCCTTCCCCTCCATAACAGAACTCGGAGAACCAAGCTCTAAAAAGGACAAAGATGGCGACGAAGAGATGGAGTACTAGGAGCCGCAGCACATAGCCGATATAATTTTTGGTGGATCCTCCTCGTATGAGTCTAGACATCATCTAAAGGCTGTAGAACGGGAGGTGAACCTTGCCGAGTCTCCGATCACCGTCAAGCTATCCTGGTGGTCGGAAACTATAATCTCCTTCAGCAAATAAGACTGCCCCATCTCGTCGACTCGACTAGGTAGGTTTCCTTTCGCAGTTGAACCTACTATTAACAATTGTATAGTTAATCGAGTCTTAACAGATGGAGGTAACTCTTTAAATATTTTATTTACGGGAGCATTGTAAGAGATGTAGATTCCCAAGTCTAAGGTAAAATCCATGAAATATGTCTTCCACGGTATAGTTCCTGGTTCTACTGCTAAACCGATAGGGCAGTTGTCCCTACCAGTTACGTTTGGAAAACTCGACAACTTTCGAACAGAAAAATTTCCATTTGATGTGGTGGATTTTGAAACCGCATACAATGGAATCCTCTGCCGTCCAGCTTTAGCAAAATTCCTGATAGCCACACCCCACACATTACGGTTATCAGAGTTTAAAAATGTCAGGACTGAAAGGAGTCATCACGGTTCGAGGAGATCGAAAAATGGCTTATGCATGTAATTGGAAGTCCTTAGAACTAGTTGATGAGCTTCCGACCAGGGAAGCTAATCCGCCTACCATGCAGGTCAAGCACTCAAGACCAAAGATGACGCCAAGACCTTTCGACCAGATCAAGGAGGTACCACTCGGTAAAGGCGCTCCTTTGAAAGGCACCAACATGCCATCTGGGTCAGAAAACGCTAATGCGTCTGCCCAAAAGGTACTGGTCGGGGCAGGACTCGACCCTAAATAGGAAGAGTCGCTTGTCTCCTTCCTCCGAGCAAACCAGGATGTATTCGCTTGGCAGGCGTCCGACATGCCCGGAGTCCCCAGAGAGGTGATCGAGCATAGGCTAACTCTCTATCCTGACAAAAAACCGGTCAAGACGTTTCGCACCTGATCGGAAGGAGGCAATCTAGTCGGAGATCGACAAACTCCTTAAGGCTGGATTTATTTGTAAAGTCGACCACCCAAAGTGGCCCACCAACCCTGTAATGGTTAGAAAAAATAATGGAAAATAGCGAATGTGTATTGACTTCACAGATCTTAATAAAGCTTGTCCGAAAGATGACTTTCCCCTTCCACGCATTGATCAACTTGTAGACTCACCTTCCGGGTATGAGTTGTTATGTTTTTTAGATGCGTACTCAAGGTACCACCAGATTAATATGAGTAAATATGATGAAGAGAAAACTCCCTTCATCACTCCATACGGCACTTACTGCAATATTAAGATGTCATTTGGTCTAAAAAACGCTGGTGTCACTTTCCAGAGGTTGGTGCAAAAAAAAAAACCTTTAATCCTCATATAGGTCAAAATCTAGAAGCCTACATTGATGACTTGGTTGTGAAAAGCATCAACGCTGGCGACCATATTTCCGACCTACATGAGACTTTCAATAACCTAAGAAGGCACAACCTTCAGTTAAATTCAGAGAAGTGTGTATTTGGAGTTTTTTTAGAGAAAGTTTCTTGGATTCCTTGTTTCGGTTAGAGGGATTGAAGCAAACCCAGCAAAGATTACGGCAATCGATCAGATGCGCCCTCCAACCACAAAAAAGTAAGTCCAAAAACTAACCGGCTGTATGGCAGCGCTAAGTCATTTCATAGCATGGTTAGGTGAGAAAGGACTCCCTTTCTTCAAACTTCTTCGGAAACACGGAAGTTTCGAGTGGACTAAAGAGACAAACAACACCTTTGAAGAACTTAAGAAGTACCTTACAAGTACCCCGATCCTAGTATCTTCAAGATCGGGAGAAATATTGCTGATTTACGTGGCTGCAATGCCACAAACAGTCAGTGGTGTACTGGTCGTAGAACGTGCAGCATTCAACGACTGGTATATTACATAAGCGAAGTCTTGCCTGGATCAAAGGAACGATATCCACAGGTGCAAAAGTTGTTTTATGATCTCCTTATGACTTTGAGGAAACTAAGGCGTTACTTTCAGGCTCACAAAGTGGACGTACCAACCGGATATCCCTAGGTCATGTTCTTGGAAACAGGGAATCATCAGGACGAATAGCAAAATGAGCGGTCGAGCTTGGGGCGTTCGACCTCCATTTCATCTCACGAATAGCAATCAAGTCCCAAATAATAGCAGAATTCATTACCAAATGGATAAACCCTGAACCCACCCAAGGGTCCGAGTACAAACACCACGACGAGTGGATAATGTACTTTGATAGTTCGTTGATGCTCAAAGGTGTCGAACCCGGGAGCGAAGGATCCCGAATTCTCTGTGTTCATACACTAGTCCAGGATTTCTAGTGTACACAGTTAAACAAAAGTGATAATCAAAACATATCACGATTTTATTAATAATTATTCGAGTTTATTACAATCGGCCTCGAGGCCAAATAAAGTGAAACACAAATGAAATAAAATAGTAGTAGTAGACCCAACGATTCACCACAGCAATCGTGCTGGGAAGCGTGGCCTAAGCATCGATGTCCTCATCGCCTTGATAGAAGTCTTCTCTAATAAAGATTATTCAAAGAAGAGTAAGCACTACCACCGTGCTTGCAAGTTACACCCGTAAAATGTGATTGAATGCATGCATAAAGTGAGCAAAGGGTAATGGCGGGGTTTATTTGCATAAGACAAAGATTTTCAGCTTAAATACTCTTAGTAATTTCCAAGGCCATTTTTAGAATTTAAGAAGATCAAAATCATATTTCAATTTCTCAATGTCAAGTGTAGGATGAACCTCCATACACAAATGGTGAAGGACTACCCCCCTTACACCAGGCTTCTGCCCAATCCCATTTTCATAAACCAGGTGACAAGTCTTTTTAAACAAAACCAGAGACTAACTTTGAGTGGCTTTTGTTAAGCATGTCCATGACCGTGGACACGGCTATTCGAATAGATTAATACTCTGCAGAGTTGGTACAACTTTACCCACAAGAGATAGTTTGCTTATTATGTCGGCCAATACACGCCTTAGGCGCGTGCGACTAAGCAGCTATCACGAGGCCTTTACCCTACATTATTTCAACATAATTATGCCCGCTAAGGTTTCGTAATCGAAGGCTTCGCACCAAACGACTACCCCCTCTTGCGCCATGTGGGTATAATCAATAAGTCTTCACGACTCCCACATCTTTCCAAGACATAAACATGGTGAAATGATATAGATTATTTGGCCAAGTCTGTCCCATTCCAGACTTGTGGTGGTACGAGTTTGGCTTAACATCCGCGGCCCGCAGACCGGTCCTTACATGACTGGGCGACTTCCAAAACAAACCCTGGGTCTCAATCATTCGCTGCATTGAGCCCGTGCATGAACTTGCACCCACCAACAATCCAATTCACCCAAGTCTAAACCAATTTTATTTATTTTTCTTTGGCAAAACGTTTTCCAAACATCTATGGTAAAAGCAATACCATAGATTCATTTTCAAAACATCTTTGTATTTTGGCAAAATTTCCCAAATCATCTTTTGGTCTAAGCAATGACTAAGCATAATTACCTTAATTATTTTACTAAGGTGACAAGGGCATGGCATTCCAAACATCAATATTGGCTATACAAAGGAATTGGCATAACTAAGAATTAAAACAGGAATTTAAAATACTTGGATAAAAATATGCATGCAATAATAACTTTAAAAACAGAATTAATTAACTTTGAAATACTGGGATCAAGATGGTCAAGAATGTAACTTGCCTTCGTTGAAGTCTTGAGATTCTAAACCCTCTGAAAGATCTACCTCTCCGGAATCGTCAAACTCTATACGCGAAAAGTACGACAAATTCAAATGAAATTCAAATAAATCAAAAAGACAAATCAAATTAACTCCAAATGAAATAATTTTATTTTATTTAGCTAGATAATAATTTTCTAAGATTTTAGCAATTTGAATCACTCAATTTGAAGTTGAGGTTCAAAAGATATGAATTTTACAAGTTTTAACCTAAATTTGATATTTAAAAGAAATTCTAAATTTAAATACAGATTCAAAATAGCTTCAAATTAAATAATTTGGTTTAGTTAGCTAGATAATGATTTTACATGAATTTAGAAATTTGAAACACCCAATTTGGAGATTGGATGCAAAAGTTATGAATTTTACAAATTTTAAACCTAAATCTGCAATTTAAATGAATTTCTCAATTATTTTCCTAAAGGAAAATTGGGATTATGATGTCAGCCTTCGAAATTGAATTTCCAAATTAATTATTTTTAAACTGAAAATCTTAGAGTCTATGACAAAGGGCCCTTGGTCAAAGACCAAGTCCACGGCACGGCCAATCGGTCCATCATGGACTGGTTCTCAAACAAAGGCACCGGGTTTGGGCGGCACAGAGGTCGAGGTGGCCGCCACGGGGCTGCCACATAGGCTTTAGCGCCGACGTGGCGCCGACACGACCATGACGTGGGCGTGCCACGCCACCGATTAATGAGGCAAAAGCCGGCGACGAGCTCATCGGCGATTTACGCCCGACGAGGTGCATGAGTGGTACCAAAAGGAAGAGTAGACGATGTCAACATGATGCTCACCGAAATTGCGAAGATGCGCGCGAAAGGTTGTCGGCGGCGAGGTTGAGCGGGCGGCTACTGGTCTTCGACGCGAAGGAGCTCCAAGTGGTCCTTGACGAGGCGGGGTGCGCCGAGGTCGCGGTGGAGCGTGATGCCGCTCGGTGGTGGAGACGGGTCGGAGAGTCGATGGTGGCGCCGAATCGAGAAGATTCAAACGTGGCACGGGGAGAAACTTCAAATTCGGCCGCTAGGAAAGAGGAAGAGGGTCATGGTGGTGGCGCTGAGATGAGACAAGAGAGGCGGTCCCGGAGCACCTATTTATAGGGCGCGGGCGAGCTTAAGGTGGCGTGGAGGGCACGAAGATCTCCGCGGGTCCGAGGCGAAATCAACGCGATTCTGGCCGGAGATGGAAGGGGCGAAGCCGTGATGGACGCGATTTGACGTGGTGAAATCAATGCGCACGGAATCAGGAAGGATCCGAGCGGATTTGGGCAAATTTGGAAAGCTTCGAGCGGGGCGCTAATGGCGTCTGCGTGCGACCCTACGCGAGGAAGGGGAAGGCAAGGTAGGAGACGCACGGGCGGGCCCACGCGTCGGTGGCAGTGGAAAAAGGAAAGGGAGAGAGTGATGTCTGGGCGTTGGATTCCAATTCAAAGGCCACGATTCAGCGAGGCGGTTGTCTTGGCGGGCAGGGCCAGGTAAAGTCAGGGCGTATATGCGCGAAGAAATGGGCCGGCCAGATTCGGCCCATTCACTGCTGAGGTATTTTCTATTTGTTTTCCAATTGTTTTAATTCTGATAATTAAAAGAGGCTTTAGAAAATAGCAAATAAATTCCAAAAATTCTAGAAAAATTCACAGAAATTCCTAGAATGATTTTGGACTTAAATAAAATAATTTCAACTTAAACTTTGTAATAGTTTTTGTATTTAACTTTGTTTTAGCTTTAAGGTTAAAAAAAATGAAAGCTTTAAGAAAATTTAGAAAATCCACCAAAATAAATAAGTTTTAAATTTTCTCAGAATTTGAATTTTTGGGCTGTTACAAAAGGCTCGAGGGCTGGAGCACCCGGGGGCTTCGAATTTCTTTTCGTCATAATTGGCACGTTTACAAAATGGATAGAAGTCGAGCCAGTTGTTAAAACAACAACTGAAGCTGCTAAGTGGTTTCTCATAAAAAAAACATGATCACATGATTTGGTATACCCAGTCGTATAATCACAGACAACGGTACCCAATTTTCTAGCGAAAATTTTCAGGAATTCTGTGAAGATCTAGGTATCAAGATACATTTCGCTTCTGTCGTTCATCCACAGAGCAATGGAGCAGTCGAGCGAGTGAAGGATTTAGACCCGCCATTATGTGTTAATGGAGTTTTGGTGATTAATGACAAATCTAATTGTGGGACTAACACTTTCATTGATATACATATTGTATAGTCTTATTTGGATATAAAGGTGAAAACCATGAAGGCATGCATGTGATTAATGACAAATCCAATTAATTGGATAAACAAAAGGAAAATCCAAACAAGTATGCATTTATAATGACAAATCTATTTATGAGACTAACTCTTCTATTTGCTTTATCTCATGATTAGTCTCGTTTGGATATAAAGAACAAAGGAGGTATGCATTCGACTTTATAGTTCTTATATTTTGTTGCATTCTTTGGATCCAAAATATAGGTTGAACCCCACCAAAAGATTAACCTAAATATGTGCATATGTTTCCATTACATATTCATGTATGCACACATATAGGGGGAGTTCATTCTATATTTTGAGGTTTCATTAGTATTGACCCATATTCCTATTTCCACATATTTGGGATCTTTACTTTGAAACATATCCTTTGAATATATTTAACTTGCATAGTTAATATATTCATGTGAGTATATAAGACTTGTGTAGTCTAAATATACTTATATGTGAGTATAACATAACTTGTGTAGTTCATGTGTACTCACATATCCTTGAATATATATAACTTGTGAAGTTAATATATTCATGTGTGTATATGAGACATGTGTGCTCATATATCCTTTGATTATATATAACTTGTGTAGTTATATATATTCATATGAGTATATACAACTTGTGTAGTACTTATATACTCATACCAATCTATATTCAATTATTTGCAATTGTGTTGTGGGACTAACGTGTGTGCTAAGATGCTTAAAGGCTTAATCCCAGTTTATGGATGGCGACATGGTAATGAAATGCATGACAATAGAGGCATCATGGCTAGTAGCTTGATAGCATGTTCTTGTGCCATATGGATCAATTTAGGATCATGCATGCATTTGAATTTAAACTTGAATTTAAATTGAAAAGTATTAAGAGCTTCTGTCCAAAATCGGTAGTACCGTAGTTATACTTGCGGTCGTACCGCTTGGTGCGGTATGACCGGACTTTACTTGGTGGTAGTACCGTATTTTGAAGGGAATAGCCAACTAAGTGCTCAAGCGGAACGACCGGCCCCTTGAACAGTCGTACCGCATTGCGGTCATTCCGTTTTTTAGTTGGCGGTTCAAGAAAACCAGAAGCGATGCATTTTGCCTCAGAGCTCTCTTTGATAATCGGTTGTACCGCGTCTTCGAAACGGTTGAACCGCGCCGTGGTTGTACCGATTTTTATATGCCGGTACTGTTTTTCCAGAGAGCGTGTCTTTTCGGCAAAATTGGAAACCTTGCATTCGGTAGTACTGCTCCTTCGCGCGGTACGACCGGACCAAGCGGTAGTACTGCAACTTGGTTGGCGGTAGTACCAGTCTAGGATTTTCAACGGCTTGTTTAGAAGCATTATTGCAGGTATATCTTAGTAATTGATGTTAATCATTATGGGACTAACATTTTCCATGAGTTGGTTGAATAGGTTATGTTCCAGGGTAATGGAGACTTTGGATGGCATCATGAGTTGATCGTCATCAAGTCAAGGTTCAAGAAGAGGATGCATCATGTGTTGATGCATATCAAGATCTCGGAGAAGAGATGATGATGAGTTGATCATCAAATCAAGAGAAGACTCATCATGTGTTGATTGAGGTCAAGTAAAGGATACATCATGGGTTGATGCATGTCAAGACGATGACCCGGACTTGAAGTGAAGATGTGCATCATCAACCTTCAAGAAGATGCTCAAGGCAAAGATATGACTAGCTAGGGCTAAGGATGTGTTCCTAGTCTTTTACCGGTCTTGGTGTTTGGTTGGAAGACCGGATTGCTAGTATAGGTTGCCGTACTATTAAGAGGGGTCTTGTCTAGTAGCTTGAGTCTCATCATGTGTTGATAGCTCAATCTCACTTGCTCTAGCTCACCATGGTATGATGCTATTATTTGCAAATGTGTTTTGCAAATAGTCGATGCTCATGCATTTAATCTTTGTAGCATGTGACTATACTTTGCAAATGTGTTTTACAAATGGTTGAAGTCCATGTATCTACTCCTTGTGGCATGATCTAAGTTTGCAAATTGTTGGGATTCATGTATTTTCCCTTGGCATGGTCTAAGATTGCTTGTTGCTAATTCTTTGGACTTAGACCATGGTAATGGCTCTTGGAGTTGTGATTTTTGATTTGATAAAATGTGTTTGAGATCAAATTAAATAGGTGGGTTGTGTAGCCCTCTGAATAAACTTTCCATAGAGTCCAAGATCACTCAATTCCGACATCGAAGTCAAAAGTTATGACCTTTTTACCGAGTGTCGTCTGTGCTGATTTTGGGTTACGGTACGACCGCCATGTAAAGAGCGGTACGACCGTCCAGAACGGTGGTACCGGCCCTTGTGAGTGCGGTACGACCGCTCCAAGGCTGTAACGGTTAGTTTTGGGCTATTTCGATTCCCAACGGCTAGTTTTTGGTGTAGGGGTTATAAATACCCCCTTGGCCGGTTGAGAGACAACCTTTGGCATTCCATTTCACTCTCTTGAGCTAGTGTGAGCCTCTCCTCTCAATTATGCATGTGTTGCACCTTGTGAGCAATGAGAGAGGTCTCTAGTTGCATGTGTTGCATCTAGAGGTGGATTTTGTATCCACTTGAGCTTGTGCATTCGTTGTACGTGGTGAGAGTCAAGCAAGGGGCTTGGCTTGTTACTCTTGGTGTTTGCCGACACCTAGACGGCGTGGAGGCGTCGTGCGTCATTGATCTTCTCAAAGAAGCTTGTGAGAAGACCCGAGCGGTTTGTGAGTGGTGTGGTGCTCGCCATCTCCGAAGTGGAGGAAAGAGTAACCCTAGTGGAGCGAGGTGTTGGTTCGGTTTGGAACCGGTCCAAGTGTTTGGACTTACCTCGGAGGCGGGTGCTCAATTCGTGGAGCCGGTCCAATTAGTTTGGGCTTGCCTCAATGTGGATTAGGGGAGACCGGCAAGTCTCCGATCACCACGGTAAAACATCGCCGTGTCAATTGTGGTTTGATCTCTTGTGTCTCACTATTACATTTATATTCATTGTGTATGAATGCTTGCTTTACATTGTGCAATTTATATACCTTGTAGTAAATTGCTTATTTATTGTGTATGATTGCAATAGTTCATTGTGCTATTCACCATTGCTAGAATTGAATTGCTCAAGTCATATGTTTAATTGCTATATTCTTCAATAGACTTGTATTGTTGGCACACTTAGTTGAACCTAGTTGTTCTAGGCTTTAATTGTGCAAAACCGTATTTGTATTAGCTTCCGTATTAGAAATCGGTTTTAGCCAAAAGAATTTTAAAACCTCCTATTCACCCCCCCTCTAGTCGGCCTCCTCGATCTTACAGCGAGGCAATGATATCATAATGTAAGGAGTGAAACGTCGAGTGTTCGACCAGTTAATAAAATGGTCAGGAGCTTGGGTTCAAGAACTTCCTTCTGTATTATGGGACGTTCGAACCACAATCAGTCGTGTGACCAGTGAAACACCATTTTTTCTGGTTTACGGTGCTGAAGCCATGCTTCCTCCGGAACTAAAAATTAGCTCCGCTCGAACTGATTGTTTCAATGAGAACAATCAGATAGAATGAAGACTAGACGACTTCAATTTCCTTGAAGAACAATGAAACCAAGCCCTTATACGATCGGCGGTTTACCAACAAGCCATGCGAAGGTATCACAGTCGTAAGGTGCAACCTCACAGCCTAGCTGTAGGTGATCTAGTTCTTAGAAAAATTCAGAACCAGGCTAATCTCAACAAACTTTCTCCAAAATAGGAAGGTTCATACACTGTAGTCGAAGTCACCAGACCTGGTTCGGTACGACTAGCTATGTCAGACGGGCGTGTTTTGTCAAATTCTTGGAATATTGACCAAGTGCGTAAGTTCATTGTATAAATGTATTTTACATTCTTTTCATTTCAATAAAGATGTATTTCATTTACTTTGCGATGAGTGTTATTATTTCTATGTTTGTTATCCGTTATTTGGTTACATATCATTGTTGTTTAACTGGTCGAAGAAGATGCTAATTCTCTCCGACATCCTTCTAAAGGGTCGATTTTACTCCTTGGCTCAGACATATTAGTCAAATGCCATAAACGTCCTAGTCGTGATCATTACGTCAATAATTCTCACGCGCGATCACACACTTTTCTCAAAGAAGCATGCGAGTAAAAGTAGCATAACACAAACAACTCCATATGATTTATTCCCTACTTAAGAGTTCGAAGACTAACTTTTTTTATTTTAACATTTTGTTCTACTCTTGTTTGGCTACTGGTTAGGACACGGAAAGCCTCCTAGTCGAAGTCTCTCATCTCCACATGCGGCCCTGCCCACTGGAAGGAGCTTCTTAGCGACGGTTCTTTTCTTACAATCCTCGCTGCCAGTCGGGCTTGAGCATGAGCATGTTTCACGAAGTGTTTTTCATATCTTCAATTCTTAGCAACCTTTACGATCAGTTTTGGATAATATATATAAACAAGACCACTTATCGTTTTTTGCATACATCCATGAATAATTTCTTTCTCATCAAGGCAAATCTTTTCTTACGACCATACAATGTATTGTTTAGTATTTTGATTATGGAAAGGAGATCTACAACTAGTTGAAGTCATACACTGGTCCCGACCAACATTGATTTTCCTAGTATTAATACGATCAGTTTTGTCATATAATCAGCACATACTTTATATACAGTGGTTGTGACTTTTACTCTTATTCTTGGCTCACTGCTTCTTTAGTAAAGATCTTCTACTATAAAGCAGTCAGGGGCTAGGAAATATGTGAGTACTTCATAAGTCAAAAAGATAAACAAAAGAATTTATTGATGAAAAAAAGGTAAGTTTTTACATTCATACTTCTTATATTACAATAGCCTACTCCTTAGGATCACCAGACTGATCGCTACGTGTCGGAGATCCGACCTCTATTTCTTTCACAACCTTGTTTCCGAGAGGTGTCATTTCCTCGAAAAGTTTGGTTGCTTCATCTCCCGAGCAGTTGAAGTCTTCCTCAACAGCTTGGAGATTTATGGTGAGGTCGAAGGCTTTCAGCTTTGCCAAAGCAAAACTAACTCCATTTTTGACAGCTTCAAACAAAGTTTGTGCACGGTTCTCCTGAGTAGTCTTCAGTAAGCTCCTAAGGTCTTCGCGTTGTTGGCCAAAGAAGTTGATCTTCTCCATAGGATCTCCTAAGTTGGGCAGTTGCATTTCCGAACCCATATCGAAGAGCATCTTGTTGAAAGCCTTGACCTTTTCTTCAAGGTTATGTCCAAAGGCTGCCTCCTTACCGTGCTCAAACTCAAGAGCTTTTTCTGTTCTCTTCAATGCTTGAGTTTTCTCTACACGACTAGACCGAAGAATGAGTACATACGACTAGAAAAAGATAGTACACTAGTCGAGTCTACGACCGGTTACCTGCGCTCCTCTTCTTGACAATCTCAAGGACTTCCTTGTGCCTGGCGTCAGGTATTTGATCAACCGTCCTTCTTTTCGCGTTCTTGTTTGAGCTTTGCTTTTATGGCTTTCTTAGCCATAACATTTTCTTTAATTTTCTCTGAATCTATCAAATACGATATAAGGAGAAATTGGTTAACAGAAGAAAAGCCAAATGGTAAAGAAGGAGAGAGGAAGATACTAAGAGGGTACTTACTTTCAAATCTAGAGTTCTTTTTCTCTAAGAGTTTTATTCACTCGGTCAGTCTTCCGACCACAGCGAAATTTTCCACCAAATACTACAAAATAGCAGACTCCTTTAAATTTTTAATAAAGTTTAAGGGAAAGGCTGTTACAAATGGTCGTGGAAGCTTACCTGGATTGCTATATTGTTATACTCGGCAAAAATAGAGTCAAGACACGTCTCTGCTTGACGGTCCGAAATTCTTCCCCAAGCCTCATCAGGATCTTCATCATTGAAGATCCGGGGGGTGATGAGGAAAGATGACACAGAGAGGAGAATTCCCAGCAGGGGTCGGAACCTGCTGACATTCCTTAGGAACCTCCACCTCCATAGGTGGAGTTGGAGCCACCACGGGTTCCTGAGCAGACGCTACCGTTACCAACTACTCGGGGGCTGCCTCGACCTCTTACTCCTCAGGAGCCTTTTCCTGAAGGGTGCTCTGGTCAGAAGCAACCAGAAAACCGGAGGACCTATAAAGAAAGAAGAAAAGAAGCTTAAAAATCTAGAATACCAGAGGTAAGTACTTACATAAGTTTTCCTTTCATGTATACGTACTTAGTCGTCTTCTTGGTCTTGAGCTTGAAGTGTGCTGGAGCAAAGTCCGTCGCGCTCGTCTTCCTTTTCTTCTTCTCAACTAACTTCACCGGTCTCAAACCGGTAAGGCTGGTTAAACCCCTCACATCAACTGATTGGAGGTCAAAAGAAATATTCTCGACCAGCTGGTCGAGAATAAGATCCCCAACCATCTGGTCAGAGGGTGTGGTCTCGTCAACCTCCAGAACAGTTCCCCTGGTAGCAACTGACAGGTTGTGAACGACTACTCTGGGGCCTACGACCTCCGCAGCTTCTTGCTGCGGGTTCTCTTTTTTCCCACCTAAGACATAAATATAATTTGATTAAGTGACAAAACTTCCATCTAATATATGTGCTCCATCACAAATAATGTTCTTACCCTCCACGAAGTCTTTCATCCTCAACCCGATCGCCTGCATATCAGAGCATAATCATATACTAATCGAAGAGCATATAAAAGATGAGAAAAAATTGATATTTAACTTAAGACTCCTAAGCCTCTCTTCTAAAGAGGCACAAGCCAAGATATTGGGGAATGCGGCCTTCATATCCGACTCCCCAGTGTAGATCATTTTGATCCGCTCTCTGACCTCGTCAGAAGAAAGGGCTTCAAAACGATAAAGAGATTTCAAGGTTACAAAATAATCAATTAAACAAACCAAATTGGTCATGAATTTTCAAGATTTACCTTCTATGGTATCCTTAGTCACCTCGTCACGGCCAATGTACCAGAGTAGAGGTCATGATCAGAGCCTCAAGGGACTTATCCGACCCATGGAGAAGTCCGTCACCACGTGCCAAGCGGTCAATCCCCTGGCACTAAGGTCTTGAATGGCATCGATCACCCTTATGACCCTTCCTTCTTTCTTCTCGGTGGACCGCCAGTTGAGATTTTCGCTCGCTACCTTCCCAGCGAAGTAGAGGCCATCCTCTTACGTGTCCGTCATGTAGAACTAGCTTTTCTTCCATGATGACCACGAGGACTTCGGGTACATCTGGATGTACTCGTCGGCCTTCTTATCGTGGAGTCGTAGCGAGCACTCCCTTAGCCCGGCTGCCGACTTCCCTGACCTCGTCATTCTGTAGAAGTACCTGAAGACCTTCAAACTTCATCGGATCCCCAGGTACGCCTCGCAAAGGTAGACAAAGAAACTGAGATTGGCGATGGAGTTGGGGGCAAGATTCACCAACTCGACTCCATAGTACTCCAAGACCTTTGGAAGAAATTGGTGTACTGGTAACCTGAGCCCGCACTCAATGTAGGCGAGAAAAATCGGAATTTCCCCTTCTTCACAGCTCGAAAAATGTTCTCCGGCCGCCGATGTCCATTTAATCAAAATCTTGTTCGGAAGCATCCTAACCTCTTCCAGTGCCTTGAGTTTCTTCCCACTCAGATATGAAGCCAACCACTTGGTGATCGAGTCCGACATGACGAGATCTTTGAGTTGATGGGCGGTGGTCGGAGGAAGCTTTGATGTAAAAGTGAGGGGGGTCGGAGAACATTCTTCGCAAGAAGATGGAAAGGATTGGAGTAAAATCTGAAAGCGTAAAACCCTAAAGCCCTGTGCTGGCAGGATTTTATAGGTGCGGTTCCTTAACTACAATCGAGAGTTACCCAAAAGTCCAACAGACACAATCTTTTCTCCAACGGACAGAAACACTCTTCGGGTCCCAAGGCAGTTTCTCAACTTTAAAATGAATACAGACCATCTCGTATATCATGGGATTAAATGAGGGTTTGTCCGATATGACTTCATCAAGAGAAAGTATTCACACGACCTAAGGCTAATGACCCCTGTGGTCGTAAGGATTCCAGAGGTTACATAATGGGAACCGTGGTCGGATGAGGCCTTGTACCTAGTCCCCGTCCAGATGACTACTTGTAGAAGCAATGAACTGACATCTAGATCTAACTCCAAGTATATTCCTTACTATGTGATGAATGGAACACATGTCATATTTTCTCCATACCACGTGACGTTTCATGGTCCCAAGACACTGACAACAACCACTATACGGTTTAGTGTCTCATAGACATTAACTGACGGTCAGTTGCTGTTTCGCTAACTGTAATGGACGCTCTGACCGGACACATCGCTTCCAACAAACGTCTTCTCGAGGAGTAACTACCACCCTTTCGATGGTTATTTAAAGACAGAGCACGGAGGGACAGAAGCATCAGATTGAAGCATCACAGTCGGCGTTAGATTCATGTTTTAAGTCTGATTCAAATAGCATAGCAAGCATTACGATTAGTGTAATTAGGATTTGTCCACTGCCTTATCAAGAACACTCCCTGTAAAGGATCTAGTGCATAGCAATAAAGTGCAATTACATTCTATCCCAAGAACTCTTTGCCATTTCCTCTGTTTATTTCATAAGATCGTCTACTCGATCGTCGACAAGTGCAAATGCAAACTCGATGCAGTGTAGAAACGTAGATGAATTAGCGAAGCGAGCGGTCACGCAGATGTGCGCTGCCCAAAAACCTTATTGCTGCCCCCGTGCAGGTCTTTACAGAAGCAATGGCTCGGAGATACCGCTCCCCTTCTTCACGATGCACGCTGAGAAGAAGAGTCGATGAGGTTCAGACAGCACAATGCAGCAACACAGGTTTGCAGAAGGAACAAAAGAAGAAATGGAGGCAGTAGTGTTACGCGCAATGCTCTGGAAGTCTTTAGGCATATATATAGAGATGCAGACTGTGAACTGGCCTTATTAAACAACCATTTACTCACCGTAATCGACACATTTAACCAAAGATTTACCCACTCAGAATCGCGCACATCATCAACACCCAATAAAGCCTCAAATTCAAACATTTGAATCTCATTCAAACAGATAGAGAGAGAGAGAGAGAGAAATGCATGGTTCGCAAGTTACAAGTCACACGATTTTCCACGCGAAAATGCGCGAATACGCGCACGCGCGTGCGCTCGTGTGTGTGTTTAGCCAAAGCCCTCCGCGTGCCACCCTCTTCCATGTGTCACATGTTTCAAAGAATGGTAAGGACTCCACCTTATATATTGGTCACCTCCACCTTGCCTTAGCAATATGGTACTAAATCATACATGCTTTGGAATTATAGAAAATGAGCCTCACTCATATGGGCCAATTTCCAACAATCCCCCACCAATTCCAAAGTAAGAAGCAAAAAGATGTGAAAGATATTGTGTTCAAGTACTGTCAATATACCAATCTTTTAGTGTAAGTCTCGTATGAGTTGAACTTGCACCTAGAATGACAAGATTCATGTTCTCACAGCTGATAATTGGACTATGCCTTGATTTCACAGCTTTTCGTGATTAGATTTCACTTGACATCTCAACTGATACTAGGCTGTCAAAGAACCATGCCTAAACGGAGCAATATTTGGTCATGCTCCCTTATCTACTCATGAGCTTTCTAGAGAATGCCCTATTCTCGTGAATTGTGACCTCACAGTTAAGCTCAAGTAGGTATATTCATTTTAGGTATCCTGTAGGCTAATACATTTTTTCCTCATTGGACACTAGAATACATTAAGGCCTTAAGTCATCCTTCTATACAGTTGAGAGTACTTTGTCTATTATGATACGGGTACATATATTATTAAAATGTACTCTTATTCAAACATCAACTTGTTTTCCCATTACCTAAGTCACGGGATCTCCAATCAAAAAGGTATGGGTTACTGTTGAGTTGTAACTCCAATGGACATCATTCCCATGTTCATAGACGCAACGGAAATCGCCTTCCGTGGTAGCTCCTTTGTGAAAGGGTCTGCCATATTTTTCTCAATGCATATATAATTCACAATAATCGATCTGGAGTTCCTCAATTTTCTGACAGATTTAAGCATACGCTTTACGTGTCTGGAGTACTTCATGTTATCCTTAGTACTTATAACCTTAATCAATACTATTTGGTTATCATAGTACATTAGGATTACCGGTATCCGTTTCTCAACTAGTGGCAAGTCTAACAGAAGCTCTCTAAGCCATTCAGCCTCAACAGTAGCTGTGTTTAGTGCTACAAGTTCTGCTTCCATGGTTGATCTCGTTGGTATGGTCTGTTTACACGACCTCTATGAAACTGCATCACCTGCTAGGGTAAACACATAACCACTTGTAGCTTTGATCTCATCTGCATCAGAGATCCAATTTGAATCACTATATCCTTCTAATACAGAAGGATACCTAGTATAGTGAATTTCATATGAGGTTGTGCCTCTCAAGTAGCGCAACACTCTCTCAAGTGCCTCCTAGTGATCATCTCTTGTGTTAGAAGTAAACCGACTTAATTTGCTCACATCAAATAAAATCTTAGGTCATGTGGCACCAGCTAAAAACATGAGTGACCCAATAATTTGCGAATATCTTAATTGATCTTTTCCTAGCCCTTGGTTCTTTTGAAGCTTAATGCTCGCATCATAGGACATTGGAGAAATTTTACAATTCTCATAGCCAAAACGGCTTAAGATTATCTCAGCACAATGGGATTGGTTCAAAGTGATCTCATCCTCGTTCTGATCAATTTAATATTCAGAATGACATCTGACTCTCCTAAGTCTTTCATATCAAAGCATTGAGATAAGAAAGATTTGACCTCGTCAATTACAACAGTATTTATTCCAAATGTAAGTATGTCATCCACATACAGGCACAAGATCACTCCTTGACCCCCCCACTATAACGATAATATACACATTTATCAGCTTCATTCACAACAAAGTCAGCAGATGTCAAAGTTTTATCAAACTTATCATGCAATTGTTTAGGTGCTTGCTTTAGACCATATAAGGATTTCAATAATCTGCATACCTCATTTTCCTATCTAGAAATCACAAAACCATCCGGTTAATCCATATAGATTTCTTCCTCCAACTCTCCATAAAGAAAAGTTGTCTTTACGTCCATTTGATGGACATGTAGACCATAGAAAGATGCTAACGCAAGGGGCACTCTAATGGTGGTTAGTCTGGTGACAGGAGAATAGGTATCAAAGAAATCTTCTTCCTCTTTCTAGGTGTAACCCTTGGCCACAAGCCTTGCCTTGTACTTCTCAATAGTACCATCAGGCCTTAGTTTCTTTTTAGAGACCCACTTACATCCTATAGGTTTGCACCCGATAGGACGATTAGTAATCTCCCAAGTCCCATTAGCCGTGATAGAGTCCATCTTGCTACGGACTGCTTCTTTCCAATCCTCAGCATTAGAAGATGCATAAGCCTCTGAAAGAGTCTTTGGCACATCATCCACGAGGTATATAGTCATCACCAAAGGTTTTCTCAACCCTTTGTCTCTTGCTCCTGCGAGGAGCTTCTGCGACTAGATTGTTATCCTCCTTAGGAATATCACATATTGGTTCAGAAATGGTGGGAAGTTCAGAAGTTTGATTATTCTCACTTTCAATATTTTCAGTTTGAACATTATCGGTTTGTGAAGTACTGCCTGCAGTTCTCATAGGAAAATAATCCTCAAAGAATGGAGCATCTCTAGACTCTGTTATTGTGTTAGCAATAATCTCAAGGGTTTCTGATTTAACTACTAAAAATCTATAAGTCGTGCCATTATGAGCATATCCTAAAAAAATACAATCGATTGTTTTAGGTCCAAGCTTTTTCTTTTTCTGCAATGGTATATTGACCTTTGCCAAACACCCCTAAGTTCGCAGAAAACTGACATTAGGTTTTCTCCCCTTTCATCCCTCATATGGAGTAATCTCACTCTTTTTAGTGATTACTCTATTTAGGACGAAAGTTATTGTCAATATAGCTTCCTCCCACCATGTCTTAGGCATACCAGCACTCTCTAACATGGCATTAAACAAGTATGTTAGTGTTTGGTTTTTCCTCTCAGCTTCCCCATTTGATTGGGGTGAATATGGTGGTGTAAATTCATAGATTATTCCATGCTCAAAATAGAATTGGGAAAATTCATGAGAGATGTACTCTCCTCCGTGACCAGACCTCAGCCTTTTTATTTTCTTCTCTAGTTGGTTCTCATCCTCGGCCTTATAAGTCTTAAAGTAGTTTAAAGCTTTATCCTTAGTTTTTAGCAAATACACATAGCAGTAGCGTGTTGCATCATCAATAAAAGTTAGAAAATATTTTTGCCTCCTTTTGTCAATAATCCATTCATTTCACACAAATCTAAATGAACAAGATCTAACAGTGCCAAGTTCTTTTCGTCCTCTAATCCCTTAAAGGGTTTGCGAGGTTGCTTTGCTTGCACACATGACTGACACTTTGATCCTTTGACACTTTCACATTTTGGAATTAAATCTAATCTGTACATTCTAGCAATACTATCAAAACCAATATGATAGAAATGAGAATGCCAAATATTCGCCTCACATTTATTTAAACTAGTTGCAACTTTTAGAATATAATAAGACTTTAAAGTACTTAGGCGGAACAAGCCTCTGCTCTCATAGTCTTTACCAACAAAATTATCAAACTTAGACATTACAATTTTATTTGACTCAAAGACTAGCTTATAACCGTCTCTACATAGGACAGAACCACTAATGAGGTTCTTGTTTATTGTAGGAGAATGTTGCACGTTCTTCAAGTGAACAATCTTCCCTAAAGTAAGCTTCAGATCTACCATGCCAACATTAAGAACAGAAGCATGCAACCCGTTTCCCATTAGGACGGAGGAAGCCCCTGCTATCTGGTAAAAAGAAAACAAGGAAATGTCAGAACATACGTGAACATTAGCACCAGTATCAACCCACCAATCAGTGGATTGACACGCTAAAAAAACAACAGGCGAATTACCATACCCTCCTGTTGAGGCCTCGCCTATGATCATGTTGACATCTTTTTACTTTGGCTGTTCAGCATCCTTGCTCTTACGGAAATGACAGTCTTTCGCTATATGACCATTTTTCCACACACAAAGTAGGTGATGTTCCTCATGTCATTCTTCTCGGTTTTCTTCTTAAAGCTAGTTGTCTTGTTCGGTTTGTTGGATTTGTACTTCTTTGTAACAGTCTTTTTCTCTATGAAATTTGCATTGTTCTGATTAGAAGTGCTAGGTGCATCTTTTGCTCTTGCCTTTTCTTCCACATCGAGGGCAACAATGAGATCTTCAACAGAAATCTCTTTCCTCTTGTGTTTCAAGCTAGTGGCAAAATATCGCCAAGAAATAGGAAGTTTAGCAACAATACCCGCAGTCACAAACTTAGGAGGCAACACACAGCCCAGGTGCGCAATCTCACCAACCAATAGCTAGAGATCATAAGCTTGTCCAACTATGGACTTAGCCTCATCCATGCTAAAGTTGAAGAATTTCTCACACATATACAACCAGCGACCTGCCTCTGCATCTGCATATTTATGCTCTAGTGCATCCCACAACTCTGTGGTAGACTTATAGTCCACATACACATCGTAGAGCTAATCTGCCAGGATGGTCAGAATGCAGCCAAGAGCAGTGTTGTTCGCATTATCGAACTGCATAAATTGGTCAATCATAAATGGATACTGCGGGTGGATTGCCCACCACAGCCTCAAAGACATGAGCTAGAACTTGGCTCTAGTATGCCATCTACGAAAAATTCTAACCAAAAAACCTCTCAAGTTTCATAGCATTAGAAGCACTAGCTATTGCTGTATTGCAACAAAGTTTACAACAAGGTTTCTGGAATGTTAAAAATGAGGGCGATATTTTAATTCCAGATTTTAATAGAAGGCGAATATTGCAAATGACTAATGATGCATAAATCAGTACTAATAGTAGGTAACTCATTGTACTTCACAAAATATACAAAAACAGAATGTAAAAAAGTCAATCAGTCACATGAAAGACTTACAGATGGCTCCGATGAAGGACAGGAAGCAGTGCAGATGCAAACTTGATGCAGTGTAGAAACATAGATGAATCAGCAAAGCGAGCGGTCGTGCAGATGTGCGCTGTCCAGAAACCTTATTGCCCCCCCCCCTGAGCAGGTCTTTACAGCAGCAACGGTTTGGAGATACTGCTCTCCTTCTTCACCGTGCACGCCGAGAAGAAGAGTCGACGAGGTTCAGACAGCGCAATACAACAGCACAGGTTTGCAGAAGGAAGAAAAGAAGAAATAGAGGCAGTAGTGTTACGCGCAATGCTCTGGACGTCTCCAGCCATATATATAGAGATGCAAACTATGAACTGGCCTGATTAAACAACTATTTACTCACTGGTAACTGACACATTTAACCAGCCATTTACCCACTGGTAGCTGTATGTCATCAACACCCAATAAAGCTTCAAATTCAAACATTTGAATCTTATTCAAACAGAGAGAGAGAAATACATGGTTCAGCAAAAATAAGGTAGACTTGGTCTGCCAAGTGGCACGCCACGTCACGGCACAGTCACGCGTCGCAAGTTACAAGTCACACAATTTTTCACGCGAAAATACGAGAATACGCGTGCGCGGGCGTGTGTGTGTGTGTTTAGCTAAAGCCCTCGTCGTATCACCCTCATCTATGTGTTATATGTTTCAAAGAGTGGTAAGAATTCCACTTTATATATTGGTCATCTGTATCTTATCTTAGCAACATAGTACAAAATTATACATGCTTGAAATTATAGAAAATGATTCTCACCCACGTAGGGCGACGCGACGACCCTGCTGCGCCCTTCCTGCCTCTTTTATAAAGAACGATTACATGTCTTGGAAATCAGGTTCAGCCTTCAGAATTGTGTCCAGATACATCTCATTAAGTCGTATTTTTATACGTCCTCTAAATAAAAGTTGTATTTTATACGTGTACAGTGCACCGATGACTGGTAGGACTACGTGATGAGAGGCAGGTGAAGACAAACAAATAAAGAGCAGTGGAGGACAATAGAAAAGGCAAAGGAGGCGAGGGCACACGTGGGAAACAGTGTCGGACGAAATGCCCAGCAACAGAAGACATGATGGCGTCTTTGTTTATGTTATCTAGGACATCTGCAATAGTTAAAGATAAGCTTATCTCTAATATATACTACATTATCTTTAGAAATAACATCTTCAATAGATAGTTTCTAACACACTCTTCAACATTTATATTTTATAATTTTCTTTTGAAACGGACATACATGTCAACTAAAGTAGATTAATGTATCATGTCTTGTTTCGTATGCACAACAGTCTCTTCAGAAAAAGACGGCATGTGTTCTCGCTCCTCCCTCTCTCTCCTTCACGTAGGATTTTGTTAAGGTATCATAGCTAAAAGACAACAATAAATACATTACTGAAGATGCCCTTACAATGTACAACTACCACACATGAAATTATTACGATCACATATCATTTCACACAAAATTATCGTACTTTCCCACTAGGTTTCTTCTGCCTTTGTTCCTCATCACATTCTCCACACTATGTTGAAGGCGTACAATGTACAAGAAGTTACGTAGTAGCATATGCTTGCTCTGCAAGAGCTGAGCAAAACCAGCTTGTGAGCATATTTTTGTTGGCTCAGGCTCAGCAACCGGGTAGCTTTAACGTTGTGTACTAGTACAAAATCACCCGGTCCATCTGTGGTAAAAGGAGTGGAAAAAAGAGAAAGCGGTATGAAATCCTACAATCGCACTTATTTTGATGCAAATGATGTTGCTCTGCTCTGGTTTTCTTGGATCTGTTGCCTCCTCGGTTTCTTTTTTGTTTCTTGGACTTCGTACGATCCGAACCTTTGGCCACATGACAATCACAGCGCGCACGATGAGCCAACATTGGCAGCAGATGAACATGCCGCGATCATTGGTAGAGACCTGTAAAGAGGAGCATGCTTCGTCTAAAGAAGAAGACTTCCAATACAAAATCCATAAGCTAGTATGCTGTTTAAGTCCCCAAAAAGTCAGAGTTACTCATCTTAGCTTGTTAGTCAGCGTTAAGTATGTCTTATGCTAGATCGGAGCGGGCGTGATTTGACGTAATCACTAGCTGGTATGGAGCATCGAAATTAATTTTACAAGAAAAAAATTAATCAACTCCAAAAGAAATATAAAAAAATAATTCCGGAGCCGGTGCTCCCGTGTGACGGTCCTGAACACAACAAGAGTCAGAGTCGAGAATGACCCGACAACCAAGATCAAGAATCATCCCATGAGAAAAAGTCGCATGGTAAGGCGAGGAACATGAGCAATGTAAGGAACATGAAAAGATGAGTTGCTAAGAGGTCCTCGACCGCAGACGAAAGAGAGGTACCATCGCAGAAGAACACTAATAGGAGAATCAAGAGGTGTAATGAAGGACAGTGGAAGCATCGAAGTCATGTGAAAGGATGCTCCGAATCAAGAATCCACGGGAGGTACTGATGTGTAGAGGGTGGTTTCTCGGTGCAGAAGAGTCGATGAGCGTAACTCGCAGAACTGCCGAGGAGAACTCAAGCGGCAAGCGGCGGCGAAGTTTGGCTATCTCCTCGATGAGAGAAATCTGAAGGAGTCGGTGCAGACGCCGATGTAGAAGCACTAGTGCGGTGCTAGTAGAAGAACGGCGTGAAAGATGCCGCTTCTTCTTATAGCACCGACTCAATGTGGCCGACCTTGTCGCAGAGGAGAAGCGAGGACGGCCACCTCGGATGGAGGGCGGCCACCACCGCTGTGGCACCACCGAAGAGCGCAAGTGCTTAAGTATGGAGCAGACGGTGTAGCGGTGGACGAGCGGCGAAACACGGGGAGTGGCATCGACCAACACCACTCAAAGTAGTCTCCTCCGCCAGATCTCGGTAAGAGCCTCGGAGAGTGACACGAGGATGGCGTGCAAGGAGCTGGGCACGCCTCGCTCGAACTTCAGACGGCGAAGGCGAGTAAGGAACTCAGAGACCAGCTGAAACTCGGTCAAGACGCATACTAGGCAAAGACGGACAAGAGCGACAACCAAAGAATGCGGAGAGAGTCCAAGCGACGCCCGACAAGCGAGCTCGAGCGTAAAAGCGTCAACAGTAGCATCACCCTGCTGAAGAGAGTCCTCCTGACGGACCACGGACAGGTATAAGGCATCACCAGAGGGCTCGTAGCGCTGACGAAGGTGAGTCCACATCTGGAAAGCCGAGGAGAGTCCCACAACCTCGTAAGAGAACCGAGGTCGACATCGGCAATGAGGACAAGCAGAAATGAAGCGCCGTCGTCGTACCATCGAGTATAGACGATCACGATCCTTGTAGGAATCGAGCCTCTTGGTAGGCGAGGCGCCTCATCATCGACAACGTGAGCGGCCTCGGCGAAGAGCCTTGTCATTTGTCGGGCAAGCGATAGGCGTAGGCTCTGTCGGAGGAGTAGGACAAGGCGGGCAGGTGACATCGCCAGAGAGGATGCCCTAGAGACGAAGACCACGCATGTGGATGCACATGTGAGACACGAAGTCGGTGTAATTAACACCATCAAAGATCACCGGGCAGCGAGGGAGAGAAACAGTACCCATTGGTAGGCGGCACCGACTCGCGAAGTCTAACGGTACGGCGGGTAACGGTTCAACACATTTTCTCTCTCTCTCTCTCTCTCTCTCTCTCTCTCTCTCTCTCTCTCTCTCTTTTAGCCGAAGTTGGGCGGCCCGAGATAAGCCGCTTTCTTCTGACTGTCACACACCACAGATAAGCTCGGTAGGGTTTCCCTGCCGAGTAGCGCAACGGCGGTAAATGGAGGGCGCTGACGGCGCTCATAGCTGTCGGGAAGGCTCGGCGACGGCGTCGCACCAAGCAAGCAACGGCGGGCGGCCCGCGGGCGGCGGCGGCGTCGATGAGCGGCGGGGCGGCCGGTGATGGCTTGAACACGAAGCGGCGGCGTCGGGTGGAGCTTCGCTAAGACGTACTAAGCGAGACTGAGCGCACCGAGACGAGCAACGGCGGCCGACTCAAGCCGAGGCGGAGGCGGCGTGGAGGCCGCGGATCCGATCGGGAGGAGTAAGCCGAAGGAGACGAGCGGCGGCGGCCGACTCAAGCCGAGGCGGAGGCGGCGTGGAAGCCGCGGACCCGATCGGGAGACGTCGAAGATGACGACAAGCGGCGACCTCCAGACAGGAAGCTGCGGCGGCGACAAGCGGAGCGACGGGAAAACGGAAAACCCTAGGTTCGCTCTGATACCATGTTATGAATAGCGCTTGTATTCAATATGAGGCCCATAGGCCAGTATATATACACAAATACAGGTGGTGAATATGCACAAAACCCCTCATAATAATGAGGAATAACATACTTAGACATATATCTCTAACACTTTTCTATCACGACCCACTGACATGGTCGAGTACAGCTCCTACCTGGCAAGCACACGCCTCATGATGCATGGCTGCCCCCGAAAACGTCGTCAGAACGCAGATGATGCATGGCTGCCCCCGAAAAGCAAAAGAGGGGGAAAAAACGGCAAAACCAAAAGAAACGAGGCCGAGATCGAAAGAAGCAAAATAAAGGAGGAGAGCGTGGTATGCTATGCGTGCAACGGGATGCCGATTCTGCTTCCGTCCGCTTTGCTTTGCCTCTCGTCGTTCTCCGCGATCCTCATGATGCATCATGTTCTTCTGTTCCTGATCTCTCGGGATCACCAGCCACCGCCCCGGCCTCGCCAGCCCGTCGTAGCTATCCATCCACCCGTCCGCCTGGCTGTACCTGCTGTCTGTTCCCATGTCTCTGCCCCTGTCTTCCCCATGCCCCTCTGATCTTTAGCTTGCTCATCTTTTCGCTTTCTCTGATCTCGAAACCGTGTACGTGCTCGTAGTTTATGGAATGGGAGGAATCTATCCTCTTGGTTCCCTGCTCCGTGTCACATGGGACCAAGGCAAGAACTGAACAAGTGACTGAAGAAGCCTGCGAGCTTGTGCAACTGATCCATCCAGTGTGTGTTTGTGTTGAGCGCGTGAGAGGACGGATTGCTTTCTGCGAAGTTTCGTAACAGAGGCTTGCAGGTGGTTGATTCCAACCCATGGTGTCAAATCAGGCGATTTTTCGTTGGGGCTGTGATTTTACGGTCGTTGTTGAATAGGACATTAGCACTTCTCGATCTGAACAATGATACAGGTGCAAATGCCAATATAGCATCTCCTGTCCTGATGTTCATTTTCCCCTTGAGTCCCCCTTGTATTTTCCTGTCGCTGTAGAAAATCTTTTGCGATGACGTTAAGCACTGCAACTCGGCCACCGATTCAGAAAGGCGGGGTGTTGTGACTTCTTCACTGACTTGTACTCACTCAACACCCTGCCTTTCTCTTCCTAAATGCGTGTGATACTTGGTGAGAAATTCCCTTTTGTTGCCAAATTTACATGCAAGTCACAGGCGTGAACCTCGGAGCCAGGTGGGCTGCACGTAATTTGCCATTCTCCCTTCACGTTGCTTGTTTACCTAAAGCTTTTGTTTATGCTCACATTTTACAGCTAACTAAAACTGTCCTGTCCGATCGATCGTGTTCGGTTCAGGGACCATCTGATGATCTCACGGATTAATCATGACCACTTTTTACGCTGTGCGGCTCGTAAACAGGTTCAGATTAGCACACAAGCAAGGGGTTTGTTAATTGATTGGCCACTACCTTTTTACTATAGCATGTAGGTCTGAATGACGAAGCTTTTTGCGCAGAAACTTGGCAGACAAAAAGCATGTAGGAGAATTATTTCACAGCATGGTCCAACATGTGACGCGCCAAATTGATCTCAACTTGCATCGATCATTTTTTTTTCCGAAGGCTTCGCATCAAATCAAATTATACTAGGCAGTGTAATGCGTTCCACAAAGATTTTTCTTCTCTTGAGGTTTGATTGCCGCTAAAGAAGAAGGGTATTTTTAGCCTATGGCATTTCTTGGTAACAATCATCACAACCGCAATTCCAGATACTGTATATATTGCAATCTGACTATATCGATCGAATATATCCGAGCAATGATCTGTCGAATCATCGAAAAAGAAAGCAGACGTATCAGCTATCTTGTAGCATGCACCATCTATCCATACTGATCAGCGACAAGAAAATAGCAAAATTTAGTGTCCACTAGGCAAGCAAAGTAGCGAACAGATCGATGGATCGAGCCCCACCCCACTACTGCGAATACGGGCTTGCTTGTTGCTATCGACCACTAGCGTCTGCACTATCTGGCTATCTATCTGGTCAACGTGGCGATGCGTTGGAATCTCTGATCGTATCAGGAGACATGACATATTCAGGTGATTCGCTATTGCCAAATGCCAATGCACAAAGCACGCTTGCTTGCTCGCCCATGCGTTGTGGCATCGGTTGTTTCTGCGTAGGAAATGGCATGGAAAAATCGCGTGAAGCTCGTTCAGGCATTGACCCTTGGTGAAAGATAGAGGGATAACGTCGGGTTGAGGTGAAACTCACGTTGTGTTGTCATGGAAAGAGTTGGTATTTGCTCTACTGGCTTGGTTTTCTGGGATGTGATGTGGTGCCCTTTGAAAAGAAAATTGCACCGGTTTTGAAGCACTCGCACATAGGTATTACCTTCTCTAAACCATCTGATTTCGACGAATGAATGGTCCTTGTCACTTCCAAGTTCCAATCATTGGAGAAAATTGTGGAAATGGGGAGATAGCCCTAGAATCCTACGGTATCCACTAATCCCAAATTCAAGGCTTGCTTTGAACATAGGAACTTTCCCAGAAATTTTCCACATAATTCTGTCAAATTCATGCATTCCAAACATTTAACAAAAACCTAACGTGATTTAACGAAGGTTCTTATTGTAAAACTGAAGATTGATCTGCGATTTCGCCGTACCCAAGCAAGGTCACAGTCTCGGATATATATAGCACTTGTACATATTAAAAAATAGAGTCGGAATCAAACCGAACTCAACAGAATTACAGAGATTGAATAGCTACAGATTTTATCTCTTTACATGGTTGTCGGACAGGGAACGGTAAAAGGAATCTTTTCCGGCTACAGTGTCTGAACTTTGCCGATAGCACAGTCCATATCGGTGACAGTCTCTGAACCTTGCCGACAATGGATATCTTCAGAATTGGTTTGTATTTCTAACACTTACAGCTTGCATCCATGTTATTCTAATATTTAACCATCGAGTTAATTGTTGGACCAAAACGGCGACTACAGAAGGGTCGAATAGGAGCACTACCTCTTTTTTCTTGATTGGATTCAACTCAATCCATACACCAATAGCTATGAAGATCGAAGTACAAGTACAACGGAAGTCTTGTATTAAATCTCATCCAAACCCTGAAGCACAACAACCAAAAACACCGAAAACTCAAATCAAAGTGAGTTGGGCGGTCTGACATCTAGCACGATAAACAGTGAAATCAGCACGGAATCAAAAATCACAAATTGACTCAACTTTTGATCCGGTAACCCAAATCCCCTCAAATTTCAACCATACCTCATCAAGAAGGTAAGAAATCTATTCCAATCGACGGTAGGGAAAATCAAGGCCAAAGTTCCATGAATTTCATAGATGAGGGAAGGACGGCACAAGAACCTAGGAAAATCAAACTTTGATCCTAAAACTTGCTCGTGAATAAAAAATGATCAAGATGATTCTAGATGCATTCCCACATATCACAGCAAGAAATCAAAAGAAAACCAAAGGGTCACCAAAATCCCAAAAGTCACAAACAAGAGAGCAAGAATAAGAAGAAACTCATATTGAAGAAATCTTACTTAGATTAATTTGGGATAGATGTTGGTTTACAGCTACTCCATCATGAAGGACAAAAGCTCCACACTTGAGCACACAACGAATCCATCACTCACAAACCCTTGCCTTAACTACTCCAAAATCCCTAAATCACAAATTAGGGTTTTTTTTTCTTGAAAGGACTTGAGAACTCCACATCTGAAGATTCCCTTTTATAGTGGAGGCTAGACTGAGAGAGAAGACCCTAACGGGCACACGTTAAGCCCACACACAAACGAGTCTACACTCACGAACGCTTCTCAAAGCGGATGTCGAACCAGGCTTTCCGAATCCGTTTCTTCGTGATCTTTATCTTCACTTGACCTAAATCATCTCTCCTTGCGCCATCTTGCACCGCGGTTTAGCCAAAGGTCACCAAGGCGGTACTTTGGTGAAGTTACCAAAATACTCCTTCTCCAAAGACCGAGTCTGATCTTCATAAAGCAATCATATGCTTCACCACGTGTAGGTTGATCAACGGCTCTCTTCATATCGGCAAGTCTCTTCTATCTAGCTCCCACCGAAACCACCATGGCACTTACACCGATCCCCGCACCGCTTGATGAAACCCGTTACACCGAATTTCCCGTTCAATCATCCTTATCTATTTTGCACCACGCTTGAGTCTACTGACTTTACCCAACATCCTCGATCGTACTAGACCTCAAATCTCCAAGTCTAGTCCCGATCATCTTCGTCGTTGACCTCCAAGCCTCTTACACAACAATAGACCAATAAATCGATTTCGGACACAAGTTCTTCACAACTTGACCCACGTTAGTCAAAACATGCATCATGTAATACATATGCACTGACAACAATGAATTTGACCTAACCTACGAACATCGCCGCCTTGCCGCCAAATGAAACGAATAAAATCGGTCGATCACGCCCATGGCGGTCCTCCGACCCTCACGGCTTGACCTCCCAAAGATGGCGGTTTGACCGCTAGCACAGGGACTTGGTCAGATTTACACCCTGGAAGTTCGAAACCTCTCTAAAAATTTAAAATGAATATAACTTTTGGCTCGAAGCTCTAAAAAGCATGAGACTAGGTGCAGAAGAATTCTCTCTCTTACTTACACCCTCTATTTTTGGCCTAATACAAAATTCCCTCGAGAGATTTGGCCGGTCAGACCGCCGCCCATGTTCGGTGTGACCGCCGGCCGGCCCTTTGTCCTACCGAAGGCTAGTCTGACCGGCAATGGTGGTCGGTCAAACCGCTTGCTAGGCCGGTCTGACCGTCGCCCTGGCCAGTCTGACTGCCTATGACCTCATAGCATCTGAATTTTGCCGAAAACGAGTGTTTCAACAAACTCTCGCCACTATTATCAATTGTATCATCATCCTAAGATTATAAGCATATCTTTATGATATCCATATTAATTTGATCCACTTTGAACTTAACCAAATATAAAAATGTACCCGAACAAGGAACAACCACCCAAAGTGAGCCAACCTCCAAGGACCACCCTAGGGCCTCGAAAGGGAACCCTAAACAAAAGCGAACCCTTGAGGGCGCATGATTAGTGGATCAATCTGGCAACAGGGACACTTAAAACCCCCCAAAACCATTTTATTTTCCCTAACCCCATGTGTGCGTCTTCCGTTCCCCCAAACTTTCGATTCCCTTTTATCACACCAGCTGTTAATCCCCCTCGCCAGCGACGCAAGCACGCCCGGTCTGGCCTTTTAGTAATCACCAAGTAAGTACACGGACGATGACAGATCAATGCGTCCACAAAGAGCACAAACAAGAACCAACGAGACCGACACCATCTGCATGCACCCGTGCGGTGGAAGTTGCCAGACAGAAGGCAGAGAGATGCTGCTGTGTCATCGTGCGCGCGCGGGCCGATCCGCAGGTCGACTCGGCTGGGCTCGGCTGCGCCTCTGACGCACCTGCCGCGGCGTTGTACGCTCCGCGGCCGACCGCGCGCGCGCGGTGGAAAAGCAAAGGCTGCCCCCGGCTCTCGCTTTTGCCGCGCACCGCGCGATCGGTCGATCGACCGACCGTACCGATCGATCCCTTCGGCCTGCGGCAACGCCGCGGCAGAACGTGACGTCCCAGCAGCCGCTGCCGCCACTTTTGCTTTGGCCGAAGTGGCCACTAGCTAAACTGACCAGCGAAGCCTAGCTAGCTTGTCCCCACGAACGTTATTAAGGTTGCTCTTTTGTTGCACATAGGTTGGTCGTTCGTTACAGGGTTTTGACTGTTCATGCCTTGAGACGGAATGAGATGGTTTTGGAGTGCGCGTGTGTATAGAGTGAGACAAGGGGAAAGGTTTTAAACAAAATTAGATGGAGGGAGGGAGGAAAAGTCTCTCTTTCAAGTGTTGGTTTGCTAGCTTATCAACGTAGTCCATTACTTAATTAAATTGAAAACATTGTAGCAAGTGATCGCTAGATTCGACAATCGGAGTTAGTTTTGTCTCCTTATGCAAATAATTGCTACTGCTACCTGCAAATTAAAGAACCGATGAAAATATATTCAGAAGGAAACAAATCCTCCTGCTCAAATCTGAGTTTATTTCTTCCTTTCTTCACGTAAAAACAAAAGGAGTGGAGTTGCAGGAATTTTTTTAAATAATCTGTTTTTAATTTGGAATTACAGAAATAATACCACTTAATTTTTTTTGTCAAAAATAAGCTTGTGTCGCCATACGGTTGGGCGACTTGATCTAGTCGCCCAACCAGTGTGCAAGACATGTCCAACTTGCAGAACAGATGGGCAACTTGATGGGTTTGGCTCCAAGTCGCCAACCCGTATGGCGAATGCACCATCTGTTCCTCATGTCTGGCCAAGGGAACAGCTCATCGGGGTCTTGCTGAAATTTTCGGATGGCCTTCATCATCCCGGGGTGGTGATCATGGATTATGCAGACATCCGGATGTGCCCCCTCCCTCCTTCAAATGCCGAAGGAATCACAACCATCTGTCAAAATTCTCACTTTCGACGAAAGCGATGACTAAGGGCAGAATCTGATTGTTACAATCAACGCCAATTGATGTCAGGATCATGTCTTTATATTTCCCAGTTATAAACGTCCCGTCCACTGAGATCACGGGCAACATGTGTCTGAATGCATCGATGCAGGGACCGAATGCTAAGAAGGACCTCTGCAATACCATAAAACCTAGAGGCAATCTTTTGGATGGCTTGTCCTTCACAGCAATGTATGTGCCCAGGTTCCTATCCTGCAGCACCTGGAGCATACGAGGAAGGTTGTCGTAAGACGCCTCGAAAGAACCGAACCTCCTTTCCAAAGCCTTCTGCTTAGCACGCCATGCCTTCGCGTAGCTAATCTTGTACTTAAATTTTTACTCGATAGCCACCATGATATGCTTGGCCTCCAGATCCGTCTTCTTCAATATCTCTCTGTACATCACATTGGCTATGAGGGTGGACGTCAGGTTGCGATGCTTCGGTAAAACACTACTGAGCAAGCAAGAGTGCGCCTCCACCATAGAGACAATCCAGTGAGTCCCGTACTTGGGTCTCCATGCGTGCACACGCTAAGGACACCCAGCCTGCTCGCAAACCACAGTGTACTACTCCTGGCTAGATTTGAGGACACGAAACGTCCGCTGCATGGACATGGCCCACAGCTTAATGGTATCCTACAATGATCCTTTGTCAGCAAACATTGCACGAAGTCGAACCTCCGTCCCATGGTACTCCCACGGTGATTCGTGCTTGTCGTGCACAGAAAGACCCTCAACATCCACCCTATTCCATTCCTGCGAGATGGGACCTTCGTCCTCCTCAGAAGAGTCGTCACCATCCTCTTCTAAAGCTTCTTCCTCCGCCCGAGCTGTCAAGTCATCGATCTCCATCTAATGCACTATGCTGTTAACATGCTCCCCTCGCACCGCCTTTGAAATTTGGCGTGCGGTGTGTGCGATATCCTCTTCGCCAAAGAACATGGGTCACTGCCTCCTCTTCTGCCTCCGCAACATCGGTCACCTCGTCCTCTTCTGCCTTAGCAACATGGGTCACCACCTCCTCTTCTGCCTTAGCAACATGGGTCACTGCCTCCTCTTCTGCCTCCGCAACGTCGGCCACTGTGTGTTCTTCATAAACCACACGCTGCGCTCCCGAGCTGCTCTCACCAACCCGACGATAGTTGTCGGCAGGGCCTCCGACAACTCCCTTCGGACATGGTTGCACAAGTAGCACGCACTCGTAGCCACGGCGCCTACAGCCTTCCAGAAATCTCTTCCATGCAACCGTGCGCATTAGTCTGTTCAACTCCCACCGAAAGTGCGTGGGAGACCGACTCCAAACCCCTTGTACGACAACACTCCACACCTCGAGGTCCAAGGAGAAGCTTCTGGTGAGCCAGCGTAGGACATCTCCGATTCGGGCATTCTCTAGGTCCGGGTGTACCAAACTGATTTGCCAAAAATCACTTAGGTCAACACCGTACAGACCTTCACGAACTGTACCAACACCGTAATGCACTTTCAATCCTGTGGGCTCTGACATGACTGATTTATCACTGCAAATATTACAAACATTGCAACCAGTGATTTCTCGACATATATTCCCCATATACGTGCTAAACTAACAAGTAGCTACACGTCGCCTACAATCGGCCGAGAATAAGAACAAACAAGACTATTGCCTTCACGCGGAGACCTTCTCTTCGTATCAATGAGCTTCGTTCGTCTTTCTCTTTCATGTCTCGAGCTCCTCTCCGCCCAAACCGTCCTCTCCCAAGCGCTGCTCCTCCTCTTGTGTACCTCTCCCAAGCTCCTCTCCTCCCCTTATCTCACTCTCTCGAGCTCCTCTGCTTCTACCTCTCCCTACCTTCTCCCCCTTTTCTCCTCTTCCAATCTGCTATGGTTGTCTACCGAGAGAAATGGCGAAAGAAACCGTGACGGGACCTTGGCTGGCTTTCTATATGACCGTGTAGTCGCTCAACCATTGGATGACCTAGCAGCAAGTACTGGCCCAAGGGTTGAGCGACACGTGCACTAGTCGCTCAACCGTTGGACGACTTGGCAGTAAGTATTGGCCCAACGGTTGATAGTCGCTGAACCGTTGGATGACCTGGCAGCAAGTACTAGCCCAATGGTTGAGCGACATGTGGACTAGTCGCACAAACGTTGGACGACTTGCAGGCCTAATAGTTGAGCGACACGTGGACTAGTCGCTCAACCGTTGCATGACTTGGGTAGTAGTGGGCCACTATTTCCTGCCACGTCGTCGAACGCTTCAGCGACTAGGTCACAAACAATTTGAAACTAATATATGAATAAGTAATAGAACAATGCTAGAGGGAATGCATGGACAAGCATATCATAATAATTACAAAGGAGAATACGTACACACATAATAAAAGTTATAGAGCAATACTAGAGGGAATGATAGACAACCATGTCATAGTATCTACAAAATACAATATGTAAATACAGAATACGTAAACCCCCTACTGGCCACCTGCTACGCCACCCGCGGCACCTCCTCCGTCGTCGCCACGTCCCACACCCGGTCCACGCCCACCAATACGCCCCCGCTTGGGCTGGCACGAGGTGCTCGGCCGGGCCAGACAGGAAAGGCGCCAGAGCCTTGTCGATCCATGCTCCCAAGGGGGTCAACTCCACCTGTGGCTGCGTGATCACTGGGGGCCCGCTAAGCTGCGACCCAGAAAGAACCTCGATGGGTGCAGGCTCAGCTGCTCCCTAGACCTCCCCGGGTGCATCTGCGAAGTAGGCGTCCATGTCCTCGTGCGGGGAGAGCTCAGTTGTCGGCTGGAGCAGCAAACTTGCAGGACAAATAATGTTAATCTCTACAATATATCAACGATCACAAACCTGAAGGGAGGAAATGTACCTTGGTCAGGGGCCATGCGTGAGAAAGGTTCAAACCCACCGCACTGTCCAGACGGGTCGGGGAAGAAAAGATACTGCCCTGGCGCTCTCTGGTAGGTGTCCTGGAACGACGACAGTGGTAGTGGCTATGGCGGTGCGTACCCACATGCTCACCCGGACCCTCCAACCTGCCAAGGCGCAGGCGCAGGCGGGGCACGTGGACGTATGCGCTGACGAGCCCACCTCCTAGACCGTCCTGCACGACATCAGGGTCACGCATCACCTCGGCGCACTGCAGGCTCGACAGAGAAACTACACTAGCTCATCGCGCGTGACCTCCGTACCAATGCCGATCCTGTCTAGGATCGACTGTCCGTCCCTGGCAACCCCGACATTGATGTCCGTCTGCAAGGAGTACATGAAAGCGTCAAACCTATAATTCAAGTAACCGTACTCAGACATTTTAAAACACGATTTTATGTACCACGAGGTGCACGTTTCGCACGAAGTGTACAGGGTACACGTCGGTCGGTGTAGGAGTACATGAAAGCGACAAACCTATAATTCAGGTAACCGTACTCAGACATTTTAAAACACGATTTTACGTTCCGCGAGGTGCACATTCCGCGTGAAGTGTACAGGGTATGCGTCAGTCGGTGCTGGCACGCAAGCGGGGGGAGGGTCAATGACATGCACCCGCCTAGTGCGTGTCTGCGGGGCATACCAGCGAAGGTACTCGTCGTACGCACTGGGGTCGTACGAGCCGTCCTCCGTCACGCAATCTTCGTGGGCATTCACTCACTGCGCCACCCACGGCTCCATCTTGGCCGGCCACTGCATCCTGGTGCCGACCCTCCTACTGTGCCTGCGAAACGTACCACTGCAATTAGAAGCCGTCGTAACAGAACTAGCAAAAACATAAAGGAACATGTGTTGTATGTAACTCACGCGTGGATCGAGTCAGGCACCCTCGTCCCAATGGGAACTGGAACAACCTGGCGGAGGCCGAACTGGCACATCTTCCTGTGCACCGTGTAGTCCTCGACGAACACGTTGAAAACGATCTTCTTCTGCGTCCACCAGTACGCCCGGTCGTGCCAGCACAGTGAAGATAGCTCCCCGGGAGCACGTGCCTTCATCTCCTGATCGGAGTACGGCTCCCAGCGCACGTCGTTAGCGGTGAGACGGTCCAGCTGCTCCACAAAGTTCTCGTACACACGTGTGACCTGCACGTGTGCATACTGTGCCTATGAGCCAGAACAGTGGTTATAAAGGATGACATGTAATACAACTAAAGTAAAGATATAGGGAAGTACGTACCCGTCTATGGCACCAAAGGGACCCTGCAGTTGGTCGGTCCACCGCGTCCCCATGGTACATGTCCTCGTCGTACGGACTAGAGTCTACCAGCATGGGCCGTCCGAGAGAGAAGCGCTCAAACGAACACAACTGCAGCAGGAGGGGGCAGCCTGTGAGGATAGATACCGCTTGTCCTACAAGACGATCGCACATGCCGCGACGTCGCGCAAGTCGACCGATCCTCACCGATCTCTAGCTCTCGCCGTCGATGATGGCCCTCGCATCTTACCACGAGGCGGGCGCCGACGGAGTCACCGTATATCGGTAAACAAGACCACCAAGAGCCACAACAGATACGCCTTGAGGTGCCGCGACACCTGATCGGCGGTGGGCTGCGGGACCATCCGCTCGACCTACGCACAAACGAATAATTAGTAAGCCCATCATATGGCTAGGCCTCAATGCATCGCTAAACATGGAAAATAGGTAGTATACGTACTCGGAACTGCGAAAGCCACCGCAGGGGCGGGCCATGCCGCTATTGCTCCGAAAAGTCATAGTATGGATGCGCGGCCTCCGCCGCAAGAACCCCATGAAACCTGCCCAGCAGGGCGTTGCGCCAGTTGACAGGCGCGTTCGGCGGGAATGCAGGGGCTCCCGCGATAGGCAGGCCGAGCAACATCGCGACATCTTGTAGAGTAGGGACCATCTCCCCGGATGGGAGGTGGAAGGTGTGCGTCTCGAGCCTCCACCGGTCCACTAGGGCTGTTAGGAGCAACCGATCGAACGGGAACCATCGTGACCGCTCCGGATCGGCCTAGACCTCCCCATCATCCTCGACCAGACCGCCGTCCTCTTCGGTGGCCTCCACCATCCGCGCGAGAGGTAGAAGGCCAAGACAACAAATTTAAAAAGCACGAAGAAGTAAGTACATAGTGGGCATATGATACAAAAAAGTGGCACAGCTTGCGAAAAAACCTCGTCTAACCATTAGGGTCCTGCTCCAAGCCCGTCGGGTGTCCGCACAAACCACCCCCAAGTCACCGTGTCATCCCCATTTAATCGGATGCGCACACGACGGCTCGTCTTGGTCTTTGCGCGTCGACCAACCGTCCAACAGATCAAATGCCATCCAACCAAATAGGTCGTGAGCCATACCTGCAAATTAAGAAATTAAAAGCATTAATATTAATTGAGCATTTAAATTATATTCCAATGGCAAATAAATCATATTTGGTATGTTCTCAGTGGCACCTAAATAATTTGCTTGAACACAGTGGTAATACATATACAATTTCGTGGAACCTAAGTGGTAAACACATAATTTTCCCAACAAAATGCTATATTACGTTAATATCTGTACCGGCTGCTATGGATTGCAAAATATTTAAAACATCATCGTTACTATGCATATTTATAATGGGTGAAGCTTTTAGTAAAAAAAAAATGAAAATTTCACATGTTTGAGAATCCTACGGGTTTGAAACCATGTATATGTGATTTTTGTCTTAGTATTTTATAATTCCTTAATCCAACCAAAACTATAAAGTAAATGTTATCAATTCTTTATTGTACAAATAAATACATATATTTAACATTCTATAAACTAGCATTTGCGAATGCACGGGTTATCGACATGTTTATATAATAGAAAAGTAACACGTTATCATTCATCAAGCCCGGACGCAATTAGCGCAGCACACAGAATAGTACAACTAAATTTATTTTCACCGACTAATTTTTCCTCCATACGAACTTCTGAACTAATTGTATTAATCATGCTATCTCCAAACATTCGCTAACAATATGTCACTACACATGTTGTTGCTTGTTAACCTACCATGGTTACTAATTAATCATGCTATCTCTAAACATTTGCTAACAATATGTCACTACACATAATGTTTCTTGCTAACCTACCATGGTTTCGAAAATACACTTGTATAAAATAATACTACAAACTCACCGTCGTGGTCGTCGATGCGAAGCGAAGAACTTTTTTCCTCCTCTTCTTCTTCCTCTCCCTCTCCTCTTTTTCCCTCTCCTTCTCCTCTCTCTCTTCTTTCTTCTTGGCCGCGCTCTCCCAAATGGCGATCAGACATGCTTGTGACATGCTTATAAATACACCCCAAGTAGCCAAACCGTATGGCGACTAGGGTCTAGCACCGCCACATGTCGCTCCACCGTACAGCGACACGGTTTGGCGACTGGGAGCCAAACGGTCAAGTCGCCCCTCTGTTCGGCGAGTTGGACATGTGTCGCACATTGGTTGGGCGACTAGACCAAGTCGCCCAACTGTACAGCGACACGAGATTATTTCTGGCAAAAAAAAATTAAGTGGTATTATTTCTGTAATTCCGAATATAAATAGATTATTAAAAAAAATTCGGTGTTGCAGTATGAAAAGGCGCACGTTGGTGCACATTGACCAAGAGGACAGATAGCCAGGTACCATTCACAGGGTAGGACATCACTGTCTCTGAAGCCTGAGCCCAGGCCATCACCAATAAAGAGTCGACAGATACGCACCCACAAAATACAAGCAAACCCAACATAACAACCCATAATCCGTTTTTTTAAATAATACAGTTTTAGTATATTTACAGAAATAAATGTTCATTTAATAAAATTATAAAAATGAGTTTATGTCATCAACTCGGCGACAGGAGCCTTATCGCCCATTGAACAGTGTCGAAAGGCCCTATCGCCATTCCAGGTGATGATACAACCTCCGCTATAAAAGACCCATAAAATTCAGACAAAGTTCACTTTTGTTCGGAAAAAAGAAAGAGGAGAGGGAAGGGAGATGAGTCGAGGGGAGGGGAGGAGCTAGCAAAGCGTTGCACGTGCGGTCGTCCACCTTGTAGGTAAATTTTTTAACTGAATGCAATAGATAGTTTTAGATGTATGAATACATAGTGTAGTATGTTATAGTGCATCCTTTTGGGCGTGTAATTTAGTTTTAAATATGTGGTTAATCACGGAAATCTTGTTTATGATGTAGTACATCGAATATGTCGGACGCAATCAATTTTGAAATTTACTACAATCAAAGGATTGTTCGGCATGGTCTCGATTGGGTTGATTTGCGTTATTTTCAATCGGTAATTGTTAGTCTAACATGATCAGGGCAGCGTACATGGGGCGCTGTGATGCGGTGGTTGTATTATACCTTCGAGTTGGACCATGCTCTACACGATCTAAAATTGAGCTACCTTGTGACCTGATTATTGCTGCTCAAGGGAACACATTAGGAGTTATTGTAGTCAAGGGAGTGAGGTCATACCAGTCATACAAAAGAATGGCGAGGGGTTGCAGGCGGGATTTGGTCCTTTTGTCCTAGGCACATGCCAAGACCACGCCTGCATCTGCGGTTGAACAGGGGGCAGTTGGTGGTGATGCCAAAGAAGTTGGCGACTCCAGCAACAGCGCAACGCACACAACAGCCAAAAGGTCAGGGAACTGCTGATATCGCTAATGAAGACGGGGTCAAAGAAGCTCCTTTAGCCCGGAAAGCTAGTGGGATTGCAGACGAAAGTGAGGAGATCAAAGCCCTAGTCGAAAGGATGATGCTCGAAGATCGGGACTACGAGACACTGCCGGAAGATGAAGGTTCGGATGACGAGAATGGCGGGGAACAACAGGCGGTTTCATCCGAGTGGAACACGTACCAATTCAATAAACTTAACGTGGACGAAGGATCCCGTGTACCGTGGGAGTACCACCAGAACGAGGTCAAGCAAGGAGCCATGTACAAATGCAAGAAGGCGGCGCAGGATGTTGTGAAATTCTAGGTCTTGTCGCTGTGGCGGACATTCACGGTAGTGAAGTCTAACCCTAGGTGCTATGACGTGAAGTGCGAGATAGCGGGATGCACTTGGTGAGTGCACACATTCCAGCCCAAGTGGGACATCTACTGAAAATGCTCTATAGTAATCCCTCATACATGTGTTGTCTCTGAGTCAATGCAATCCCACAAGAACTTGTTATCGGGCTTCATTCGAATGTCATGTACGGTGTGATCGTGGATAACCTGGATTTCAAGCCACGATCCATCATTCGGGCAATAGAGTCAAGGTGCAGTACACAGTTAGTTATGCTAACGTATAGAGGGCAAAACAGAAGGCATTGGAAGCAAGGTTCGGTATGTTTGAGTACTCCTACCACAACGTGCCCGGACAGCTCCGAGTCATACAAGACAATAATCTTGGTACTCATGTCACCATTGAAGAATCCACGCATCCGAAATTCGTCGTGAAGAGGAAGCGAGCATTCTTCGTCTTCGGTGCATACATCAATGCAATACGGCATTGTCGTCTGATCTTGTGCGTGGATGGCATGTTCTCAACTGGGAATTATAATGGGCAGATACTTGCTGTAATTATGATACATGAACGACTAGGTTCTTCCCTTGGTGTTTGCATTCGTCGAAAGTGAGAACACCGACAGTTGGTTGTGGTTTCTGAGGAGCATGAAGATTTTTGTTGTACATGACTGTGCTAACGTATACACCATACATGACTAGCATGTAGGCCTGTTTAAAGCAATAACTCAGCTATAACAAGAGCAACACGAGCCACTTCCATCAGTGAATCTACAGAGTAGGTGGTGCATGAGGTATATGGGTGCAAACTTTTATAACCATTTTCACAACAAGGACTTGATAAACCTTTTCAAACAGATGTGCAACCAAAACCAGTAGAGAAAGTTCTACGCACTCTGAAAAACTCTGAATGGGTGGACGAGGTGAAGAAGTCTGCCACAAGCGCTAAAAATCTCCCCGAGTCATTGCCCGAGTTACCCACAGATGGTGCTAATTTGATGAGGAAGACCGGCAGGCAGGTGAAATGCTTCTTGGACTGGATCGAGCACAAGCCTAAAGTGAAGTGGTCATTGCTACACAACAAGGATGGTGCTCGGTATGGTGTCATGACAATGAACCTAGCCGAGGTGTACAATTGGGTCATGCGCGGCGCGAGGTGCTTACGTTTGGTTGGTATTGTGGAGGCAATTCTATGCGGCACCACAAAATATTTCGTTGACTGAAGCAACATCGTGTCGCTCTCCATGGCAAATGATAGAGTATTGTACTCCGTCGTGATTACCAAGCACATGGAGGGGAAGAGCAAGAAGGATAACGTACACAAGGCATTCAAGATGGACACAAGGAAGCTTCACTTCAAGACACTCTGCAGGGAGAAAGGATGCCATGGGACGAACCATGAGAGGATCATTCACGAAAGCACGCTTGGCCACACTGTAGGATCAAGGATAACCGACTAGAGGGGGGTGAATAGAAGGTTTTTAAACCTTTTGACAATATAACAATTTAAGCCAATTATAAACTAAGTCTAAACTAGATACAATTCTAGCTAAGCAATTCAACACAAGATATGAGCTAGAATTGTAAATGTGGAGATCCAGACAACAACAGAGGTCAAACAAGGGGGACGGTCTGGACATATAAAAATGTCCAAACAGGATGAAGGAGAGGAAATCCTATCAAGAAAAGGGAGATAGCTCCAGAGAGCTAGAGCTACATCAAAAGAACCAAACTTTGATTTAGTTGAGGTTTAGTTAAGTCATTTTAAATTCTTCAAATTCTGAAAACTTCAGGTTAAGCTTGTAATTATCACCAAAACCAAATGGTTCTTTTTATTTTAAAAATTTTCAAAAAGGCTCTGAAAATCGGAGCGTTACAAACCTACCCCCCTTAAGGGAATCTCGACCCCGAGATTCAAAAAGACTAGAAAGAAAGAATTGGGCGACAAAAGGGCAACCGGAGCGGCCGCCATTTGCCAACTTCTCTGCCTTTTTTTGGACATTTATTGGCGTAATGTCCCAACTCCTTGCAATAGAAGCACGTGACATTTGCAATAGGAGGAACTTTTTCAGGGTTGGCCTAGAGCAGATATCTTGGAGATGCTAGAGTCGGCTTGATGCTTCTCTGCCTCATCTTGGGGCATTGGCAAGCCCATGCTTCTGTACTTTTGCACTTGCGACATAATTCTTGCATTGGCCTTTCTTCCGGCCGCTGGGGTTATTGTTGCTATGAGAGCAACTTCTGGAAGGTTGTCCGGAGTAATAGCCCGGCGTCTTCTAGGGCATCGATTGGCATAATGCTCTATATCCGCACATTTGAAGCACTGAATTTTTGTCTTTGATGTCTTGTTCTGGAGAGATGGTCCAACCATCTCACGAGTTTTGGAGGTCTTCACAATGTCTCGCATTGGAGCTTTCATCTTCCTCTTGTGACCACTGCCACATTGATGCTGAGCTGCAGGGGCTAAAGATATTTTCAAGTACTCTTGGCCTTCACCGCTTGGGGATAATTCACAATGCTTGAGATGATGTCTCCAGGCTCTCTCGCTGGTCTCCTAGGACCAAGGTCGCTTGTGCACCACCTTAGTTTGCAAAGGGCATTGCTTGGCAAAGTGGCCCTCCTTGCCACAATAGTAGCAAACTTGGTACTGGTTTCTTTTCTTCTAGGACACCGATAAAATAGTGTCCAAGGTCGCCGCAGCCTTGCACAGAGAATTTCTTGCTCGGCTTTCCTTTACGGGGACATCCAGTAAGCAAAATGCCCTTGTCCACCACATTTGTAGCAAAGGCACGATTTCCAAGGATGGTGGTCTTTAGGAGAAAATGGCTTACTACTTCATTATGAGGGACTTCGGTGGCTTGCCCTAGACAACTCTTTTCACAGACATGCCCTTCAAAGCGCCGCAGGACAGAGCCGAGGGAACATTGTTGCCATCTAAACACTTGATTAATTGTTGCATCACCGGTCTGCAGGTGATGAGAAACTGATTTAGGTTCTCAAGAACTTCTGCAGACAATCCTTGGTTCTCTTTGGCACCAACATTCCGAGAAGCTTCTCGACTAACATTGCTCCCATTCTTAGAGTCCATCTGCTTGGGGTGCTCCAGAGGGTTAGGGAATGGGACCAAGTATAGGAAGGGACAAAAGAATCCAAAGGGAACAGATCAAGAAACAACCCAACACGTAACCCAAATAACGACTTACTCCAAAGAAACTCAATAGCTAGGAACGCTCTAACGATCAGCACACTAAGCTGTGAAAAGGGCTCCCGATATAGAGGAAGTGTGGACAACTAAAGCTATGGGGTTGGGCTGACGTAACGATCCTCGGAAGGTCTTACATGTAGTCCTTGAAGGGTAGGGACGACAATGCTTCTCTTCTTTCTTCCTGGTTCTCTTCAGGAGCTACTTGTCATATCCCAATGCTGGGTGTTGGCCAGAGTCCAAGGATCTGCCTTTCCTATTTTTACTAAATCCAACTGGTTATCATTGGAATCTATCACTCTACAAGTTTCATAGTCATCCAATTAGAAATCTGAGCTTCTAACTAATCTCATATTCCGTTGGGAGACAATACAATTCACAAATTCCTTCTAGGCCTGGACTTAGATAATTCCACAAATTTATTGCTTCAATTACATACTACTCTTCCTCAAGCACAATCCCATAAGAATCCAATATCTATAATCATATCCTTCAATCTGGTAACTCCAAGATCACAAAATCTTTAAATCCTTTTTGAATTAGAAGTTCTCCCAGCAATCTTAACATAATTTACAAGTTCAGACTTGATTCACCATTCCTCATCCCCTAGGACCACCCAATTAGGAGGACTCAATTATTCAGTCTAGGTCCTGATCAGTGGGGAAGATCCCACAATCCACAAATCCCATTCTCGGAATAAAAGATCTCCTAGGTCCAAATTTAAATCTGATGCAATAAATTACTACATCCACAACTAGCCAGCAGCTAATTGATCAAGCTTAATATCAACAAGGTACCCTTCAAGCACACCTTTCGAAATACGACTGTTATGCAATTCTAGGATCTGATAAAGACTTATCCCTATAATTCAATCAAAATCCTTCCAAAACCGAATTTCCTATTTAATTGTATCCACCCAAGTCCAAGATATCCCGCAGATTCAAGTCCGGCTTCCAATCAACATTGCAATCTACTCCAGATTTTAGGGTATTCGATTTATCCTAGTAATCGAATCAATACTTGAATTCCTATCTTTTCATAACCCAACGAAAGTTTTCTTCCAGATTAACTTTTATTTGCTCAAATCGCATGACCCACTATTCATATCCTCTTTAATCCATTACAATCGACACACACACCAACATGCCCCAAAGATTCATAAAACTTCCAATAATCCCAACAAATCCTCAAAACTTTGCTTCTCAATTTCAGCCTACACCTCGACTTCAGAGCTACCTAACTTGGCACCCAGATGTCCTGATAAGCTCACAAGGGCAGCTTCCAGGAGCTCGTAATGTTGGTCGGTTCCAGTCTTCCCGAGGCATCCAGGGCTCAGAACTCAAAGGCTCGGTCCTATAGGATTTTCCAGAGAAAGAGAATTCATTTACCTCTCAGAAACGTTGAGGCAAGCAAAATGATAAGGAGAAATAGGGTAAGAAAAGATACAAGAGAGGGGATAAGAATAGAAAGATGACTCGGTAAGGAAAGAACAAGTTATTTCTTTTGTTGTAAAATAAATTTTGAAATCTTCACTAACGTCCATTCTACTAGGTTGCGACCTGCAGTCGTGATGCTCTGATACCACTTTTGTAACGACCCAACTCTAGGGCACCGAGAGATCCTCCATGACCTCTGGAAAGTCCACCAGACCTCCCAGAGGTCCATAAGGACCTCTCAGTCCACCAAGACCTCCCATGAGGTCCAACGAGACCTCCTGGAGGTCCAGGAGAACGTGACCCGAGAGTGAGCCTAGGAACCAGGGAGCACCCGAGGGCCTTACCACGGCCAAACAGAGAAGGATGAGGATGTCTGAGAGCATTCCCAAGACCTCCCATGACCCTCCAGAGGAGGTCGTGGAGATCTGGGACCACCCCAAGACCTCCTCGCATTCACTCCATTTGTGTGGACATGGAGGTCCAAGCATACTCGGGGTTCCTGTGAAACCCGAACTAGTCCCAAGGATCATGGCTAGCTCTTCACAAAGAACAACAAGGATAACATAGCAAAGAACATAAGCTTTATTAATAACCAAAGGAGTTGTTTACAAGAGATCTTACAAGCCGCCAGCAAAACATAACAAAAGAACACAGAGCCACCCGACACACCACAGTAACCTACCGAGGGCTTAACCTAGTCGATCCGACCATTTGGTCCACCGAGCGAATCACCTTAAAGCTCTCAATTCTCGCTAAAAGATAGCATCAAGCAAGAGTGAGCACAACAACCGTGCTCGCAAGTTACACCCGCCGATAACAAGATAACATGCATAATGGATATCACAATGGAAGGCTTAATATGGTTGATTTGCATAAAGCCATGTTTCTTTCAAATACATGTATTAAGTTCTAAGGCAAGAATACAATAATAAAAATTCATTTCATCAAATCGCTTTTTCGCTTGGATAACATTCATCATAAGATGGTGAAGGATACCCTCGACATTAGGCTCCTCGCCTAAAACCCATGGGACGGCGGTCCCAAAACAGATTTGAAAATCATTTTAAATTCCCAAAGTCAACAGCTAACTTCAAGTGGCCTTTGCCAAGACGCCCATGACCATGACACGGCTATTCAATAGATTTAACTCTGCAGAGGTTGTGCACTTTACCCACACGACATGAGTACTCTAGTTTGTTTGGCATGCGAAAGTGCCACCTCTCACCGCCAAGGTAAGAGGTCTAGAGTTCATGACAAGGCCTTTACAATGCATTGCTCCACCACGCCTTTCCTTGCTAAGGTTTCACCCCTATGGATAGCAATCCGTGGAAGCCCCTCTTGCACCAATGGGGAACAATGGGTTATAAAAGACCATTGGCCAAACAAGACCTCCCACACCTCCAATGGAGCAAAGATATGGTAGAGTTTTGCAAATTAATCACCAGTCCCACGCCCACACCGGAGACATGTGGTTGCACGGTTTTGGCATAGCCCATTATAGGCATGGCATTGGTCGCCAAAGACCGGTCCTCAAATGACTAGGGCGATTTCCACAAACCCAAGGGCATCGATCTATCATAACGACATGATCCCGCATAAACTTGCACCAACCAAGCCAACCAATTCGCCCCAGTCTAAATCCATTTCCTTTTCTTTGCTTCCCTAGCAATACTTTCATACCTCCATGACAACCCAATGTCATGGTTAAAATATTTAAGAGAAACAGTTGGTCATGTTGGTAAAGATTTCCCCAAATCAATACTTTTGGTCTAAGCTTAACTAAGCATGAGTTTTTCAAATGATTCCTGGTTCACATTATTGGGTCAACCAGATTTTGCCTAAGGTGACAACAAATTTGGTTCAATGTCAAAGTTGGCCATATGAGAGAAAGTGGTATAACTATGTGTTTAAAGACAGTATTGAAATAACTTGGTAGAAATAGGCATGCATAATACTTTGAAATGTAACATAAATAAATTGAAATACTGGGTGCAATATGATCAAAAGTGTAACTTGCCTCTTGCTTGGTAGCTTAAGATTCTATTTTCTCACCGCCTGCTCATCAGAACGCCAAGATCTACACTGCAAGAGAACGATTCAAACAACGATCAAATAAAGAACCAACAGAGCTCCAAATAAAGAACCAAAAGAACTTCAGAGGAACCTCAACACTCAACCAACAGAGAGGTCCAAATTTCAGATTAGGTTCTTAGGGAGGAGGTCTAAGCTATCAGAGGAGGGTGGTCTTTAGCAAAGACCCCAAGGAGTGACCTAAACAACACACAGAGAGGTCCCGGGAAGTAGTTCTGGGCGAGGTCCGAGAGGAGGTCCTCAAATAAGGGCCATAGAAATCCGTAAGGTGTCCACTGTGGAGGTCCTGTGAAGGACACGACCCGCCAATGCAAAGGACCAAAATAAGAGTGAAGCGGACCACCAGAGAACTTACCAGAGACAATGAAGAACAATGGAGTGAGGGAGGTCCTGTGAACACAAGGTCTTCCTCGAAAGCCACCGGACGAAAAGCCGTGATGGTGAATGTGAAAAGGGTAAAATGGGAGAGCTCCTGGACTAATTATAGACAAAAAGGGTGAAGAAAACTAGAAATACATATGTCAAGGATAAGTATGGAAGTAGGTCAAAGATGGGTGAGTGGTAGAGCAGTGTCACTACCACCCCGTTAAAAAGTACGAGAAAGGACAATTTAGGTTGCTTTGGGAAGGACTAAGAAAATGTCGTAGTATGCGTTAAGGACCCAATTCAGTAAAACACCACGATATGGATGCATTTAATGTGACAAGACCCGCATTAAATGCTCAATATAATAACGTATGAGGAATTGAGAATGGTTAAGACCGGCAGGGGGGCGGTCCAAATTAGAAACAATCGGGTCAAAGGGGGAGGTCTTGCCTCAAGAGAGGTCCTCGAGGAGGTCTAAGAAACTAAGAGGTCCCGATATACACAAAGGAGGTCCGAACATGGGGAGGTCCAAATACACATGGAGGAGGTCCACGTGATCGAGGTTCGGACAACCAGACTTCATCAAAGGAGGTCCCGCGACTCAAGGAGGTCTGAAGTGGAGGAGGTCCAGAGATGCGGAGGAGGTCTCGACATGGGAGGTCCCGACGGCCAGATCTCTACAAGGGAGGTCTGCAAGGAGGTCCAGAGCCGTGTTTAAAAGGCCTCGAGAGGTCTTGGACAGAGGTCCAAGAACTACCAAGAGGTCCCGTGGTTGAAATTAATAACACGTTGAGGTGCAGGCGGTTGGATCTCCAAAGGGAGGTCCAACGGCCAAGATCAAACATGCGGAGAGGTCCGCAAGGTAGTATAACGCACGGGAGGTCTCGGGCCTTGATTCAAAGTAAGGGAGGTCCAAACCGTTAGATTCGTAACAAAGGGGAGGTCCAAATAAACTCGTGTGTCGGCAACTCAAAAGAGGTTTCCACCCGCTCAAGGTGAGATCAAAGCCTTGGCAATTACGATGAACCCTAAAGAGGTCCTTGACCAAGAAGGAATGCCAAGGGTTTCAAATGAATTCAGGGAGGATCAAGGCATGTAAGAAATCCACGAGGTTACAAGGAGGTCCGAATAAAAAGAAGTCCGGCATTGAGAAGTGCCCAGGTGACAAAAGGTCTAGACTTAAGAGAAGTCTGAACAAAAGAGGTCTGATCCAAAGAGATTCAAACCAACAAAGAAATTCAAAGTAATCAAACTTAAAGAGAAAGGTCTGAGCGAATGGGAAAGAGGTCCTAAAGAATGGTATTACCGTGAATTGGGGTGGCAATACCGGATCGCACTAGAAGGACCTTTCCAAAGAGAGGGCTACAAGGATCGGGGCTAAAAGGAGTCCAAGTGATCACCAAGAGGTTCACCAGAGCATGGAAGGAACTCAAGTGGTTATAAAAGGGAGACCTAAACCCTGAGGAGGTCTAAGCCAGAGAAGGAGATCTGGACCAGGGAAGGTCCAAGCACTTAGAAGATCTAGACCTAAAGAGGTCCGGATCCTTAGATGATGATCACAATAGGTCTGAACGGTTCAGGCCTTCACATGGGAGGTCTGACGGCTCAGAGGGAAATCAGAAGGGGTCCAATTGAGCACAAAGGTGGTTCAATCAATGCAAAGAAGATCTAATTGGCCACGTGTAGGTTCAAGTGAATTACCGAGCATTCCAAGAAGCAAGAGGGATACTCAAGCAAAAGATGTGAGGAGGTCCGCTAGATCAACCTAGAGGAGGCCTGGCACAAGAATATGCCCAACCGAAGATTATGGTCTAGGATCAAGAGATCCGCATAACAACAGAGGTCAAACAAGGGACGGTGCGGACATATAAAAATGTCCAAACAGATGAAGGAGAGGAAATCCTATCAAGAAAAGGGAGATAGCTCCAGAGAGCTAGAGCTACATCAAAAGAACCAAACTTTGATTTAGTTGAGGTTTAGTTAAGTCATTTTAAATTCTTCAAATTCTGAAAACTTGAAAGTTAAGCTTGTAATTATCACCAAAACCAAATGGTTCTTTTTATTTTAAAATTTTTCAAAAGGCTCAAAATCGGAGCGTTACAAACCTACCCCCCTTAAGGGAATCTCGACCCCGAGATTCAAAAAGACTAGAAAGAAAGAGGTGGGCAGCAAAGGGCAACTGGAGCGGTACCGCATTTGCCAACTTCTCTCCGCCTTTTTGGACATTTATTGGCGAATGTCCCAACTCCTTGCAATAGAAGCACGTAACATTTGCAATAGGAGGGAACTTCTTCTGGGGTTGGCCTAGAGCAGATATCTTGGAGATGCTAGAGCTGGCTTGATGCTTCTCTGCCTCATCTTGGGGCATTGGCAAGCCCATGCTTCTGTACTTTTGCACTTGCGACATAATTCTTGCATTGGCCTTTCTTCCGGCCGCTGGGGTTATTGTTGCTATGAGAGCAACTTCTGGAAGGTTGTCCGGAGTAATAGCCTGGCGTCTTCTAGGGCATCGATTGGCATAATGCTCTATATCCGCACATTTAAAGCACTGAATTTTTGTCTTTGATGTCTTGTTCTGGAGAGATGGTCCAACCATCTCACGAGTTTTGGAGGTCTTCACAATGTCTCGCATTGGAGCTTTCATCTTCCTCTTGTGACCACTGCCACATTGATGCTGAGCTGCAGGGGCTAAAGATATTTTCAAGTACTCTTGGCCTTCACTACTGGGATGATTCACAGCTGCTTGAGATGATGTCTCCAGCTCTCTCGGTTGGTCTCCTAGGACCAAGGTCGCTTGGCACCACCTTAGTTTGCAAAGGGCATTGCTTGGCAAAGTGGCCCTCCTTGCCACAATAGTAGCAAACTTGGTACTTGGGTTTTTTTTCTTCTAGGACACCGATAAAATAGTGTCCATGTCGCCGCAGCTTGCACCTGAGAATTTCTTGCTCGCTTTCCTTTACTCGGGGACATCCAGAAGCAAAATGCCCTTGTCCACCACATCCATAGCAAAGGCACGATTTCCAAGGATGGTGGTCTTTAGGGAGAAAATGGCTTACTACTTCATTATGAGGGACTTCGGTGGCTTGCCCTAGACAAATTTCACAGACATGCCCTTCAGCGCTGCAGGACAGGAGCCGAGGAACATTGTTGCCATCTAAACACTTGATTAATTGTTGCATCACCGGTCTCAGGTGATGAGAAACTGATTTAGGTTACAAGAACTTGCAGACAATCCTTGGTTCTCTTTGGCACCAACATTCGAGAAGCTTCTCGACTAACATTGCTCCCATTCTTAGAGTCCATCTGCTGGGTGCTCCAGAGGGTTAGGGAATGGGACCAAGGATAGGGAAGGGACAAAAGAGATCCAAAGGGAACAGATCAAGAAACAACCCAACACAGAACCCAAATAACAGCTTACTCCAAAGAAACTCAATAGCTAGGAACGCTCTAACGATCAAAGACACTAAGTCGTGAAAAGGGCTCCCGATATAGAGGAAGTGTGGACAACTAAAGCTATGGGGTTGGGCTGACGTAACGATCCTCGGAAGGTCTTACATGTAGTCCTTGAAGGGTAGGGACGACAATGCTTCTCTTCTTTCTTCCTGGTTCTCTTCAGGAGCTACTTGTCATATCCCAATGCTGGGTGTTGGCCAGAGTCCAAGGATCTGCCTTTCCTATTTTTACTAAATCCAACTGGTTATCATTGGAATCTATCACTCTACAAGTTTCATAGTCATCCAATTAGAAATCTGAGCTTCTAACTAATCTCATATTCCGTTGGGAGACAATACAATTCACAAATTCCTTCTAGGCCTGGACTTAGATAATTCCACAAATTTATTGCTTCAATTACATACTACTCTTCTGCACAATCCCATAAGAATCCAATATCTATAATCATATCCTTCAACTGTAACTCCAAGATCACAAAATCTTTAAATCCTTTTTGAATTAGAAGTTCTCCCAGCAATCTTAACATAATTTACAAGTTCAGACTTGATTCACCATTCCTCATCCCCTAGGACCACCCAATTAGGACTCAATTATTCAGTCTAGGTCCTGATCAGTGGGGAAGATCCCACAATCCACAAATCCCATTCTCGGAATAAAAGATCTCCTAGGTCCAAATTTAAATCTGATGCAATAAATTACTACATCCACAACTAGCCAGCAGCTAATTGATCAAGCTTAATATCAACAAGGTACCCTTCAAGCACACCTTTCGAAATACGACTGTTATGCAATTCTAGGATCTGATCAAGACTTATCCCTATAATTCAATCAAAATCCCTTCCAAAACCGAATTTCCTATTTAATTGTATCCACCCAAGTCCAGTATATCCCGCAGATTCAAGTCTGGGCTTCCAATCAACATTGCAATCTACTCCAGATTTTAGGGGTATTCGATTTATCCTAGTAATCGAATCAATACTTCGAATTCCTATCTTTTCATAACCCAACGAAAGTTTTCTTCCAGATTAACTTTTATTTGCTCAAATCGTACAGTCCACTATTCATATCCTCTTTAATCCATTACAATCAGACACACACACCAACATGCCCCAGTATTCATAAAACTTCCAATAATCCCAACAAATCCTCAAAACTTTGCTTCTCAATTTCAACCTACACCTCGACTTGAGCTACCTAACTTGGCACCCGGATGTCTTGATAAGCTCACAAGGGCAGCTTCGAGCTCGTAATGTTGGTCGGTTCAGTCTTCCCGAGGCATCCAGGCTTAGAACTCAAAGGCTCGGTCCTATAGGATTTTCGAGAGAAAGAGAATTCATTTACCTCTGAAACGTTGAGGCAAGCAAAATGATAAGGAGAAATAGGGTAAGAAAAGATACAGAGAAGGGATAAGAATAGAAAGATGACTCGTAAGGAAAGAACAAGTTATTTCTTTTGTTGTAAAATAAATTTTGAAATCTTCACTAACGTCCATTCTACTAGGTTGCGACTGCAATGTGATGCTCGATACCACTTTTGTAACGACTCCAACTCTAGGGCACCGAGAGATCCTCCATGACCTCTGGAAAGTCCACCAGACCTCCCAGAGGTCCATAAAGGACCTCTCGGGTAGTCCACCAAGACCTCCCAGGAGGTCCAACGAGACCTCCTGGAGGTCCAGGAGAACGTGACCCGAGAGTGAGCCTAGGAACCGTGGAGCACCCGAGGGCCTTACCACGGCCAAACAGAGAAGGATGAGGATGTCGAGAGCATTCCCAAGACCTCCCATGACCCTCCGGAGGAGGTCGTGGAGATCTGGGACCACCCCAAGATACCTCCTGATTCACTCCATTGTGTGGACATGGAGGTCCAAGCATACTCGGGGTTCCTGTGAAACCCTAACTAGTCCCAAGGATCATGGCTAGCTCTTCACAAAGAACAACAAAGGATAACATAGCAAAGAACATAAGCTTTATTAATAACCAAAGGAGTTGTTTACAAGAGATCTTACAAGCCAGAGCAAAACATAACAAAAGAACACTCGAGCCACCCGATACACCACAGCAACCTACCGAGGGCGCAATCCTAGTCGATCTGGACCATTTGGTCCACCGAGCGAATCACCTTAAAGCTCTCAATTCTCGCTAAAAGATAGCATCAAGCAAGAGTGAGCACAACAACCGTGCTCGCAAGTTACACCGTCCGATAACAAGATGACATGCATAATGGATATCACAATGGAAGGCTTAATATGGTTGATTTGCATAAAGCCATGTTTCTTTCAAATACATGTATTAAGTTCTAAGGCGATAATACAATAATAAAATTCATTTCATCAAATCAGTTTTTAGGTTGGATAACATTCATCATAAGATGGTGAAGGATACCCTCGACATTAGGCTCCTCGCCCAAACCCATGGGACTACGGTCCCAAAACAGATTTGAAAATCATTTCGAAAATTCCCAAAGTCAACGGCTAACTTCAAGTGGCCTTTGCCAAGACGTCCATGACCGCGACACGGCTATTCAATAGATTTAACTCGCAGAGGTTGTGCACTTTACCCACACGACATGAGTACTCTAGTTTGTTTGGCATCTTGAAAGTGCCACCTCTCACCGCCAAGGTAAGAGGTCTAGAGTTCATGACAAGGCCTTTACAATGCATTGCTCCACCACACCTTTCCTTGCTAAGGTTTCACCCCTATGGATAGCAATCCGTGGAAGCCCCTCTTGCACCAATGGGAACGAGGGTTATAAAAGACCATTGGCCAAACAAGACCTCCCACACCTCCAATGGAGCAAAGATATGGTAGAGTTTTGCAAATTAATCACCAGTCCCACGCCCCACACCGAGACATGTGGTTGCACGGTTTTGGCATAGCCCATTATAGGCATGGCATTGGTCGCCAAAGACCGGTCCTCAAATGACTAGGGCGACTTCCACAAACCCAAGGGCATCGATCTATCATAACGACACGATCCGTGCATAAACTTGCACCAACCAAGCCAACCAATTAGCCCCGCCTAAATCCATTTCCTTTTCTTTGCTTCCTAGCAATATTTTCATACCTCCATGACAACCCAATGTCATGGTTAAAACATTTAAGAGAAACAGTTGGTCATGTTGGTAAAGATTTCCCAAATCAATACTTTTGGTCTAAGCTTAACTAAGCATGAGTTTTTCAAATGATTCCGGTTCACATTATTGGGTCAACCAGATTTTGCCTAAGGTGACAACAAATTTGGTTCAATGTCAAAGTTGGCCATATGAGAGAAAGTGGTATAACTATGTGTTTAAAGACGTATTGAAATAACTTGGTAGAAATAGGCATGCATAATACTTTGAAACAGTAACATAAATAAATTGAAATACTTGGGTGCAATATGATCAAAAGTGTAACTTGCCTCTTGCTTGGTAGCTTAAGATTCTATTTTCTCACCGCCTGCTCTCAGAACGCCAAGATCTACGGCAAGAGAACAGATTCAAACAACGATCAAATAAAGAACCAACAGAGCTCCAAATAAAGAACCAAAAGAACTTCAGAGGAACCTCAACACTCAACCAACAGGAGAGGTCCAAATTTCAGATTAGGTTCTTAGGGAGGAGGTCTAAGCTTACCAGAGGAGGGTGGTCTTTAGCAAAAGACCCCAAGGAGTGACCTAAACAACACACAGAGAGGTCCTGGGAAGTAGTTCTTGGGCGAGGTCCAGAGAGGAGGTCCTCAAATAAGGGCCATAGAAATCCAGAAGGTGTCCACGTGGAGGTTACATGAAGGACACGACCGCCAATGCAAAGGACCAAAATAAGAGTGAAGCGGACCACGGAAGAACTTACCAGAGACAAGGAAGAACAATGGAGTGAGGGAGGTCCTGTGAACACAAGGTCTTCCACGAAAGCCACCGGACTAAAGCCGTGATGGTGAATGTGAAAAGGGTAAAATGGGAGAGCTCCTGGACTAATTATAGACAAAAAGGGTGAAGAAAACTAGAAATACATATGTCAAGGATAAGTATGGAAGTAGGTCAAAGATGGGTGAGTGGCGGAGCAGGTGTCACTACCACCAAGTTAAAAAGTACGAGAAAGGACAACTTAGGTTGCTTTGGGAAGGACTAAGAAAAATGTCGTAGTATGCGGTTAAGGACCCAATTCAGTAAAACACCACGTATATGGATGCATTTAATGTGACAAGACCCGCATTAAATGCTCAATATAATAACGTATGAGGAATTGAGAATGGTTAAGACCGGCGGTGGGGCCTGGCAAATTAGAAACAATCGGGTCAAAGGGGGAGGTCTTGCCCAAGAGAGGTCCTCGAGGAGGTCTAAGAAACTAAGAGGTCCCGATATACACAAAGGAGGTCCAACATGGGGAGGTCCAAATACACATGGAGGAGGTCCACGGATCGAGGTTCGACAACCAGACTTCATCAAAGGAGGTCCCGCGACTCAAGGAGGTCTGGTGGAGGAGGTCCAGAGATGCGGAGGAGGTCTCGACATGGGAGGTCCCGACGGTCGGGATCTCTACAAGGGATGTCCGCAAGGAGGTCCAGAGCCAGTTTAAAAGGCCTCGGAGAGGTCTTGGACAGGAGGTCCAAGAACTACCAAGAGGTCCCGTGGTTGAAATTAATAACACGTTGAGGTGCAGGCGGTTGGATCTCCGAAAGGGAGGTCCAACGGCCAAGATCAAACATGGGAGAGGTCCGCAAGGTAGTATAACGCACGGGAGGTCTGGCCTTCAGATTCAAAGTAAGGGAGGTCCAAACCGTTAGATTCGTAACAAAGGGGAGGTCCAAATAAACTCGTGTGTGTCGGCAACTCAAAAGAGGTTTCCACCCGCTCAAGGTGAGATCAAAGCCTTGGCAATTACGATGAACCCTAAAGAGGTCCTTCGCCAAGAAGGAATGCCAAGGGTTTCAAATGAATTCAGGAGGATCAAGGCATGTAAGAAATCCACGAGGTTACAAGGAGGTCCGAATAAAAGAAGTCCGGGCATTGAGAAGTGCCCAGGTGACAAAAGGTCTAGACTTAAGAGAAGTCTCAGAAAAGAGGTCTCGATCCAAAGAGATTCAAACCAACAAAGAAATTCAAAGTAATCAAACTTAAAGAGAAAGGTCTCGAGCGAATGGGAAAGAGGTCCTAAAGAATGGTATTACCGTGAATTGGGGTGGCAATACCGGATCGCACTAGAAGGACCTTTCCAAAGAGAGGGCTACAAGGATCGGGGCTAAAAGGAGTCCAAGTGATCACCAAGAGGTTCACCAGAGCATGGAAGGAACTCAAGTGGTTATAAAAGGGAGACCTAAACCCTGAGGAGGTCTAAGCCAGAGAAGGAGATCTGGACCAGGGAAGGTCCAAGCACTTAGAAGATCTAGACCTAAAGAGGTCCGGATCCTTAGATGATGATCACAATAGGTCTGAATGGTTCAGGCCTTCACATGGGAGGTCTTACGGCTCAGAGGGAAATCAGAAGGGGTCCAATTGAGCACAAAGGTGGTTCAATCGCACAAAGGTGGTTCAATCGAATGCAAAGAAGATCTAATTGGCCACAGGTAGGTTCAAGTGAATTATTGAGCATTCCAAAGAAGCAAGAGGGATACTCAAGCAAAAGATGTGAGGGAGGTCCGCTAGATCAACCTAGAGGGAGGCCTGGGCACAAGAATATGCCCAACCGAAGATTATGGTCTAGGATCAGAAGAGATCCAGACAACAACAGAGGTCAAACAAGGGGGACGGTCTGGACATATAAAAATGTCCAAACAGGATGAAGGAGAGGAAATCCTATCAAGAAAAGGGAGATAGCACCAGAGAGCTAGAGCTACATCAAAAGAACCAAACTTTGATTTAGTTGAGGTTTAGTTAAGTCATTTTAAATTCTTCAAATTCTGAAAACTTCAGGTTAAGCTTGTAATTATCACCAAAACCAAATGGTTCTTTTTATTTTAAAATTTTTCAAAAAGGCTCTGAAAATCGGAGCGTTACAGTACACCCAGGCCAATGAACAGTAAAAACACCACAAACTCAAAATCACAAATTGGTCTAACTTTTGATCTGTGACTCCAAACCTTACCAAATTTGAAACATACCTTCCTAAGGATGTCAGGAACCTATTCCAATGAACGATCGTGAAGATCGTTGCCAAAGTTCTGACCTTTCCGTTTGAGTAAAGGTTGCTCCAAAACCGAGCAAAAACCAAAATATGATTTAGAAACTTGCTCGTGGGGGATTGATGATCAAGATGATCCTAGATGTATTCCCACATGTCGCAGTAAGCTAAATCTAGGACAGAAACCAAAGAAAAACTCACGGATCAAAGAAAGAACCAAAATCACAAAATAGAAAGCAAGAATACAAAGAGACTCATCTTGTGAAATCTTTCCTTGGATTGATTTGATATGATGTTGGTTTACAACCACTCTATCCAGGAGGACAAAGACTCAACACATGAGCACGAAATCAAATCAAACTCTCTAGAACCCTAACCTCCCACTATCCTTTCCCTAAGCACCAAAGGCAAACTAGGGTTTCACTAGAGAAAGGGTTGAAGAGGTGCAGCCAGCACCCTCCTCTATTTATAGTGGAGGCTAGACCTTCTAGAAGAGTATTCCTATTGGGCACCCGTTAAGCCCACACACAAACGGGTTTAACTCACGCACGTATTTTAAAGCATCGTCTTCATCTCCTCTTGACCTAATCTGCTTCTCCTTGCATCGTCTTACGCCGTGGGTTGGCAAAAGGTCACCAACGTGGTATTTAGGTGAAATTACCAAAATACCCCTTCTTGATCTTTTTCCAAAGACCGAGTCCCATCTACGTGAAGCACTCCTCATGCTTCGCCACGTGTAGGTTGATCAATGGCTCTCATCATGTCAGCAAGTCTCTCCCATCCAGCTCCCACCGAAACCACCATGGCACTTGCACCGACCCCCGCGCCGCTTGATCCAACCTGTCGCACCAAACTGCCCGTTCGGTCACCTTTGTCCCTTTTGCGCCATGCTTGACTCCATTGATTTCACCCGGCATCCCTGATCATTCTGGACCTCAGCTCTTCAGGCTTAGTCCCGATCATCCTCTCCGTTGACCGTCGTTGACCTCCAAGCAACCTGCACAACAATAGACAAAGAAATCAATTCCGGGAACAAATTCTTCGCAATTTGATCCACGTTAGTCAAAACATGCATCATGCAACACATATGCACTGAAACCCATGAATATGACCTAACCAAACAATCATCACCACCGAGTTGGCCGATGAACAAGCCAAAACCGGTCAGACCGCCACTTTGGCGGTCGATCGCCTCGACCGGCCGACCGCCACCTGTTGGCTTTGTCGACCGCCCCAATAGGACTTAGCCAAATTTCCTCCCTGGAAATCCGAAACCTACTGGAATTTTTAAACCAATAGAACTTTTGCCTGGAAGCTCCAAAAATTATGAGACAAAGTGTAGTAGAATAGGCCATGCTCACATGTGATGACTGTATGTTCGACGGTGGCGCAACATCCTGGCCAATACTTGTCTGAATATTTCACCATGGAAGAGGTGATGCTAACCTGGAGTGCAGAGCTATATGGTTATGGTGTGGTTGGCCTTTTCATCGGCCATCCTACCTGGGAGGAGCTGATATGGGCCGTCGACGTTGATAGACTAAAGGGAATGGTTGGTCGGCGGTAGGGACGGCGTATTAGGAACGACATGAACAAAGCAGGAGCTGGACATCGTACGAAGAAGTGCTCTATTTGTTGGGAGTCCAGGCATACCTACAAGTATTGCCATGTGAGAAATGATGGATGTGGAGGTGGTGGCCACGAGGATGGTTTATCTTTTTTAAATATGTTATGATGAATGTTCTGCTTACTATCATTGTGATTTATCAAACAACTATGTGATGCCATATGTCCTATTTAGTTGTGTTGTCCGATGTACTGATGTTATGTCGCACGTCGAATCGTCAAATTATTATGTGTAATATATGTTCTACCACTAATATTGTTTATCGTTACTTTAAAAAAATGAAAAAAAATTCCTTGTCCTGTTGCCATTTGAATTGGCGATAGATCCTGTCGCCAATTCAATTGATGACTTAAATCTCTGCCGCCATTTGGAATGGCGGCATGGCCATTTCGTTATTTGGAATGGCGACAGAAACCAATTATTGTAATTTGAATAAGCAGATATTTATTTCTGTAATTCTATTAAAACATATATTATTTTAAAAAAATCTACATAATTCGACGAGCACATCCAGCCGTGCGTGGGGAAGAAGGTGTAGATTTCCTGAAGAAATTCTTCGCTCATCAAATCCTCGCTCACTCCTCATAATCATTCATACGACTATGGAAGGAGTTTGGGACGACGAGAATTGGTTCGACTTGACGGACTACTCCAACCTCAATATGGATGAATGCATCCGCGCCATGCAAGAAGATAGGATGTCACCATCCTCCTCCTCTGCTGGCTCGTATGTCGCAGACATTAGCGAAATCGACCGGATGGATGAGGATACACCATTACGACAAGTGGCGCTTTCAGAGGACCAAGCCGTTCCGACCAGTTCAGAATGTCCGAGGACCTCTCCAAGCCCGGTCCTTCCGACCGGCGAAAAAGGTGACAAAAATTCAGCATCACAACTTGAGGATCAATGTACTCTCGATGAAATCATGCCTGAAAGGTACTCACCAATGGCTTCTGACGATACCAGGGGCTAACCGACATCTGGTAACGGTGTCGATGAAGCTCCCATTCGTCGTGGGCCAAGTGGGAATGATAAGGCTCAGCATACGATCAGCAACCCATCGGATCAGGTTGAGTCCACCACAAAAACCTCAGGAGGTGCTAATCTCCGACCGCTATCCATCATGGAAACTCCTCACAAAAGCATTGGAAGGCTCTCCATTAGTTACGATGGAAGCTCGTCGAAAGATCGCTGCTGGAGGCACGAGGTTAATGCGATCGGAGATACATATCAAAATGCCATGTACGATCCTGCACAATTTGCCACGCCACCACGTGCTGGTGGAAATAACCAGGTGAATTAACTGATGGACGTCTATCAGTTCTGTTATCTCTGGCATTTGGTACTTGATGGCCCGTGTTATTTCCACCAGCACGTGGTGGCGTGGCAAATTGTGCAGGACCGTACATGGCATTTTGATATGTATCTCCGATCGCATTAACCTCGTGCCTCCAGCAGTGATCTTTCGACGAGCTTCCATCGTAACTAATGGAGCGCCTTCTAATGCTTTTGTGAGGAGTTTCCACGATGGATAGCGGTCGGAGATTAGCACCTCCTGAGGTTTTTGTGGTGGACTCAACCTGATCCGATGGTCCTGCACAATGCATCAGACGGAACTACCTAGAAGGTCGGGGGAAAGTTCAAATCTTCAAACACCTACTGCCAGCATGAATCCTCCGAGACCATCGGTAACGGTACAAAATCTGCAGCGTGTTTAGAATATTTTAAATAATTCTAACCCTGCTCTAGCAGAGACCCCATGTTTTGTACAACTTGTAGGTCAGGTATCAGAAATTCTCCAGCAAACCATGCAACTAACGGAAGCATACTAGGAACAAAGGAATTCACAAAGTCAAACCATGACTTTATCTCAGCGTTCCTCCCTCAGTAGAGGGTAGCATGGTCGGACTGGAAGCCAACCGATACCAAGACATCCTCGACGATTCCGACCAAGGAGCCATGAGGGAAGAAGGCTATTTCAAGCAGCCACTCCCTCACCTCTCTGAGAGGAAAGATCGCTTGGCCCTGATGATCTTCGGCATCATCTAAACCAAGCAGGTGGTCGTAGGCGTCATACTAACGTCCATGACCGAATCGGGACACCGGAGCTCCGGCACTCCAATTTTAGAAACCGATCTCCAACCGATTACAATCAGGCACCTTTCCAAAGAAGGTGCCATGAATCAATCTGAGTTGTCGAGCTTTCTCCATGGGCTCTAAGTCAGACGTTACAAAGCAGATTCGACCACCAACCCGATAAGTTCAATGGGACCCAGAACCCGATGGAATTTCTCCAAATCTATACCACCGCTATCAGAGCGGTTGGTGGTGATGAAAACGTAATGGCAAATTACCTACCCACAGTACTTGAAGGATCTGCCCGGTCGTGGTTACTCGACCTACCGGTCAGATCAATCTACAGTTGGAAGCAACTTTGCGACCCCTTGATTGCGAATTTCCAAGGCACGTACGACCGCGTTAGAAAGGAAGATGATCTTCACTGAATCCGGTAAGGATCCATTGAAACTCTACGTTAGTACATCAAAAGATTTAGCTAGGTTCGTAATTCAATACCAGAGGTCGCAGAGTCTTCTGTTATCCAAGCTTTCAAAGCAGGTCTAAGGAATCTAAGCAGTCTACCAACAAGCCATGCGAAGATACCACAGTCGTAAGGTGCAACCTCGCAGCCTCGCTGTAGGTGATCTGGTTCTCAGAGAAATTCAGAACCAATCAAATCGTAACAAGCTTTTTCCCAAGTGGGAAGGTCCTTACATTGTGGTCGAAGTCACCCAACTAGGTTCAGTACGACTTGCAATGTCTGATGGGTGTGTTTTGTCTAATTCTTGGAATATTGATCAACTCCGTAAGTTCTTTGTTTAATTATTCTTTCCATTCTTTCAATTTTACTGAAGATTAGCCATTCCTTTATTTCTTTAGACGAGTGATATTGTTTATATATCTGTACCTCTATTCTGGTCGTGCATTACTGTTGTTTAAATTGGTCGGAGAAGATCTTATTCTCTCCGATATCCTTTATAAGGATCTCTGTTACTCTTTGGCAACGACTTCTCGGTCACATGCTGTATGGGTCCTAGTCGTGATCATTCCATGAATGATTCTCACGCGTGACCACACACTTTTCTCAAAGAAATATACGAGTAACTAGAGTATAACACAAACAACTTTATATAGTGACTCATATGCTTAGGATTGCGAAGACTATCTATCTTCATTTCAATATTCTGTTCTACTCTTGTTTGGCTACTGGTCGGGACACGAAAAGCCTCCTAGTCGAAGTCTCTTCTTCTCCGCACGTGGTCCTGCCCACTGGAAGGAGCTTCCTAGCGACGGTTCTTTTCTTACGATCCTCGCTGCCGGTCGGACTTGAGCATGAGTATGTTTCGTGAAGTGTCTTTTCATGTCTTCAGTTCTTAACAAGTTCTTCCGACCAGTTTTTGGGTACTACATATAAATAAGACCACTTATCGTTTATTGCATACATTATTGCATATTTTCTTTCTCAACAAAACAAGTCTTTTGCTTCTGACTATATATTGTTTTGTTTGGCATTACGATTATGACAAACAGATCTATAACTAGTTGAAATCAGACATAGGTTCCGACCAATTTGGTTTCTTAGTATTACTGCGATCAGTTTTATCATATAATCAGTATCTGCTTTCAAAACAATGGTTAAGACTTTAGTTCTCATTCTTGGCTTACTGCTTATTTAGTAAAGTCCTTCTACGATAAAGTAGTCGGGGGCTAGAGAATATATGAGAACTTTATAAGTCAACAGAGAGACTTGTTGATGACGAAAAGGTAAGTTTTATATATTTCATAATTCATATATTACAATTGCGTACTTCTACAGATCTCCTAACTAGTTGCTGCTTGACGGAGATCCGACCTCCGTTTCCTCTGCAACCATGTCTCCGAGAGGCTTTACTTCCTCGCGAAACTTGGTCACCATCAGGCAAGCAGTTGAAATCTTCTTCAACAGCTTGGAGATTGGTAGAGGGGTCGGAAGCCTTCAGTTTTGCCAAAGCGAAACTAACTCCGCTGGCCACAGCTTCTTTTATTGTTCGAGCATAGTTTTCTCTAGTAGTCTTGAGCAGGCTATTGAGATCTTTCAGAAGTTGGCGTAAATAGTTCATTTTCTCTATTGGATCTCTTAAGGAAGGCAAACTCGATCCTCATCCCATATCAAAGATCATTTTGTTAACTGCTTGGACTTTTCCGTCAAGATTCTGCACAGGAGCTACCCCCTTATCTTGCTCAAATTCTAGAGCATTTTCTGCTCTTGTTACCGCTTGAGTTTTCTCTGCAAGTATACTAAGTGGTAAATATTTATGATTAAAAGAGATAACACATTAGTCAATTTTATGACCAGTTACTTTTAATCTCCTTTTCAAAAGTCTCAGTGACTTCTTTGAGCCTGGTCGTCGTATATGCGACCGACCGATCCTTAGTTTGGCCTTCTTCTTCAAGCTTGGTTATTCTGGCTTCTTTAGCCACGATTTCTTCTGCAAGCTTTGTTATTTTGGCTTCTTTAGCCACGACTTTTTCTTTTATTTTCTCCAAATCTATCAAATACGATAAGAGAGAATAATTAACAGAAGAACAAATAAGTGAAGAAGAAGACAAGTTAAGAAGAAAGTCCATACTTTTTAGTTCGGAATGTTTTTGCTCCAGGTCCTTTATTCGCTGGGTCAGACCTCCAACCACAGCATAATTCTCGACCTTGTGCTACACAAATAAACATTCTTCTTTGAGTTTCTTATAAACTTTTAGAGAAACTATAAAAATGGTCATAAATACTAACCCGAATCGCCACGTCATTATATTCGGCAAAAATCGCATCAGGACCCGTCTTGGCCTGACGGTCTGATATCTTTCCCCAAACCTCATCAAGCTCCTTATCCTCGATAAATCGAGGGGAAAAAGGGAACTTGTTAGTTTGAGAAGAATTACCAACAGGGGTTGGAACTGGCTGAGGATCTTCAGGGATGTCTACCTCCGCAAATGGAGTCAGAATCACCATAGGATCCTCAGCAGGCTCTAGCATGGACACCTGCTCGGGGGTTGCCTCGACCACCTTGTCTTCGGGAGCTTTTTCCTAAAGAACATTCTAATTGTGGGCTTCCGAAATATCCTGGTCGAAAACGACCGGAATACTAGAAGATCTGCACAAAAAGAAGAAAGGAAGCTTAAGAAATCAATATGCGAAAGGTTTTTAAGGTATGCGCTCATATGACTATTTCGTTTGTACATACCTGGTGGATTTTTTTGGTTTTGACATTGAAACGCGCCGGATTAAAATCCATAGTGCTAGCCTTCCTCTTCTTCTAAATCGACTTCATCGGTTCCGGACTAGTTGGGCTGGTTAGACCCGCTACGTTCTCCAACCGAAGGTCGAAAGAAATATTCTCGACCAGCTGGTCGAGAATGAGATCTCTGACCATCAAGTCGGAGGGTGTAGATTCATCAGCCTCCAAAACAGTTGCTTCAACATCAACTGGCAGGTCCTGAACGACTGCATTGGAGTCTACGATGACCAGCTAGTTAGGTGATGGAAATTCTTTATCTAGAATATATGTTTCTGTTCGGTTACCTACCTCTATACGACCATCATCTTGAGTGGTCGTAGGAGTGGTCGGATCGTCAATTGGCTCACAACTTTCAGTCGCCTCATTGATCCTCAACCCAACTGACTACACATCAAAGAGGATCTATGGTAAACCGATCGGAATGTATAAAAAGAAGAAGATTAAAAGTAGTTGATATTTTACTTTAAGTCTCTCCGCCCTCTCTTTTGCGGAAACGACCGCTAAGATCCGAGGGAAATCAGCCTTCTTGCTAGGCTCTTCGACGCAGATCATCTTGATCCGGTTTCTGATCTCATTAGGAGACAGAGTTGTAGGGGTAAACAAGAGATTTTAGGATCACAGAAATAGTCAACTAATAACAGAAAACTGGTCAGAATCCATCAGGACTTACCCTCCTTGGAGTCTTTGGTCGCATCGTCACGACCAATATACCAGAGCATCGAATATGCTCAGGCTTTCAAAGGACTAATCTGGCGCATGGAAAAGTCTTTCACCACATGCCAAGAGGTTAAACCCTTGAAATTAAGGAGTTGGATGGCTTCAACCCATCTCCCTACTTTTCCCTCCTTCTTTGTAGAGGAGCGCTATTGCGGGTTCTCAACCGCTTTCTTACACTGTAGTAAAGGCTATCATCTTGAGTGACCGTCATGTAGAACCAGATTTTCTTCCATGACGACCACGAAGACTTTGAGTACATAGGAATATACTCATCAGCTTTTCCATCGTGGAGGCGCAAGTTGCACTCTCCAGGCGTTCCGGTCGTCTTCCCAGACCTCGTCATTCTATAGTAGTATTTGAATAGATCCAGAGTTACGTGAATACCTAAGTATGCTTCGCAGAGGTAGACGGAGACGCTGAGATTGGCGATAACATTAGGAGCCAGATTGACCAGTTCAACTCCATAATGCTCCAAAACTTTGGGAAGGAATGAGTGAATTGGGAGCCTGAATCTGCATTCGATGTATGCGAGGAAAATAGGAATTTCCTCATATTCACTGCTCGGAGAATGCTCCCTAGCTGCTGATCTCTAAGAAATCAGATCCTTATCGGGAAGCAACCCGATCTTCTCCAAGCTCTCAAGTTTCTTGTCGCTTAGATCAGAAACCAACCAGTTGGTGATTTGATCCGACATGGTGGAGTTTTTTTGGAAGGAGAGACCACAGGAGGTCGGAAGCGATTTTCCTTTTAGAAGATGGGGAAAGCAGAAAGCGTAGAAGTCCTAAAGCCCCGTGCTAAGGGAATTTATAGCCACTATCCTTTAACCGCAATCGGGAGTTACCCAAAAGTCCAATGGACAGAAAAACTCTTTAGTTCCCAAGGCAGGTTCTCAACTTTAAAGTGGATACAGACCACTCGTATGTTACGACATTAAATGAAGGTTTTCCCGATACGACTTCATCGGAAGAAGGTGTTCACACGACCTATTCATTTAAAGTTAGGAGGCTAGCTGACAAGGATTAAAATCTCCATGTATTACTTTAATACATAATAAAAGATCATACGTCTTCGTGGTCGTAACCCCTAAGGCTAACGACCTCACTGGTCATAAGGATTCCAGAGGTTACATAATGGGTACCTGGCCTGACAAGGTCTCAGACCTAACCTTCGACCGACTGTAATCGTAGAAGAACTATAAACTGGCATCTGGATCTATTCCAGGTATATTCTTTACCGTGTGATGAATATAACATGTGTTGTATACTCCACACCACGCGACGTTATATAATCTTAAGACCGAACGGTTGAGTGTCTCACAGATGCTCAACTGCAAAGCGGTTGATACTTTATCAACCATCGCATCGCTCCGACCAGCTGCAACGCTTCACAATGGACGCCTTCTCCAGAAACAAATGCCACCTCTTCAGAAGTTATATAAGGATAGAGCGTGGACGAGAAAAAGAATCATCTGGCATCAGAATATAGCAACGCAATCATCATTAGATTTATGCTTTAAGTCTGATAAGATAGCATAGCAAGCATCATACTAAGTGTAATTAGGATTAGTCCTCCGCCTGATCATAGGCACCCCCTGTAATAGCCAGTTCATATCAATAAAGAGCAATCACATTCTCTCCTAAGAAATCTGTGTCATTTTCCTCTATTTTATTTCGTAAGATCGGCGACTCGATCGTCGACAATCTTATCAGCAGGGGCGGGCCAGGCCACCGACCACGTGAAAACAATTTGTGGAATGAAAATTTTTGTACATATGATAATATTTACTTCTTTTTTTAAACCTTCACCTTTACCCTATTCTTATCGCGGTCTTCGTAAAAAAGATAAAAACCGTATCAAAATGTTGGCGTGAAGTCGGAGTGTGATTTCCTCTATGTCCCGGTTGACTTCGGGTACCAATACTATTTTCTTTCGTGCTCCGAGCAGTACCAATCGTACTACTACTTTTACTATCTATGATTTTTTGTTTTGTCTGATCTGATCACTCGATTTGTAACATCAAATCCCTGGGGGCCGGATTCTCCCTCAAATCTAAAAAATATTGTTTGATATGATTTTGTCACATGTGATAATACCCCCTCCCCCGACAATGAAAGTTTGATGTGATCAGCAGGGGCGGGTCAGGCGGCCGACCACGTGAAAAAAAATTATAGAATGAAAATTTTGGTACATACGATAATATTTACTTCTTTTTTTACCTTCACCTTTACTCTATTCTCATCACAGTCTCTGTAAAGAAGATAAAAACCGTATAGGAATATTGCCGTAATGTCGGAGTATGATTTCCTCTACGTCCCGGTTGACTTTGGGTACTAATACTAGTTTTCTTCGTACTCTGAGTAGTAATAATCATACTATTATTTTTACTATCTATGATTTTTTTTGGTTTTGTCTGATTTGATCACTTGATTTGTAACATTAAAAAATTATAAACTTGGGATAAATATACTGAGAATAAATGTGGAAAGTATTTTATGCATGTTTTTGAAATTTCCTCAAATCGATTATTTCATTTGTATACAAACAATAGCCTTAAAGGATTTTTTGAGAAAAATACAGAACATATAAAATTCTGGCAAAATAACATAAGCAAGTAAAGTTCATCAGGAGTCTTCACGACAAATTTCATATTTTTAGCTCATGTCCTATATTTAGAAATTCCTACAAACAATAGCCTTAAATAAATTTAGGAGAAAAATGCATAACATATAAAATTCTAGACAAATTACACAAGCAAGTACACTATGTCAGAAGCATTCACAAAAAAAAAATCATAATATTTGGAGCTCCTTTTCTATATCTATAAATTCTTACAAATAATATTTTTCTTGAAGAGAGAGTATTCGCGCCCCTAAGGGCCGGACGAGACTATTTCTGCGCCCCTAGAGGCCGGACAGGGTATTTCCGTGCCACTGGGGCTGTACGAGATATTTCCGCGTCCCTAGAGGTTGCATTCGCCGTGTGTCGCGTGCTCGATAAATTCGGTCCTCTAGGGTACAAACTAAATACCATTTTTGCCTTTGATACGTGAGGAGGGTTTGTGCATGCTGCGTTCGGAGCTGGAATGGGGAGGTGTCTCTGCCTCGAAGGGTCGGAGGGCTGTGCAAGTGTGCAGCGGAGGCAGGCGCGCCGTGTAGTCCATTTGCGTCCTTGTCGTGTATGACTAATGATCATACACAGTGATTGATAGCTGAAGTTGATACGAACTAGGGAGATGGAACTTTTTGGAAATTTGGATCCGTGCAGCATGAGAATTTTGATCAAAGTCGCCATGGAAATCTCGTGCCAGACATATACGTATTAGTCAAAAGGTATGATAGCGAAATTTCGATGTTAAGTGACAAGCATTTTTTTTTTTGACAGAATTGCTTTCAAGGCGGTATGGGTTTGAAAGGCCAGTTTTGAGTGGTACTATATATATATATTTAGCCACGCATTTCCCCTTAAAATATATCTTGGTCTTACAATATTATTACGAAGGATTGACGGTGCTCTCGTGCTTCCACCCCTGTACCCCCTATCACACTCAGCCCCTCGTGAACATGTCCCAGGTTGCTATCATGCATGCACCATTTAACACACGGTAAATCGTGTATCATCATCTAAACAACAACCCCTCACCTCAAAATCACACAAAAATAACAACACTGTGCTGTGATATGTGAATGGAACAACACACTAGTGTTTTCTAATGGGCCAAAGGCCAATATATAACATGTACAAATGCAAATAACACCCTACACAATATATATATCTAACACCCCCCTCAAACTCATGGTGGATCAACAACACTGAGTTTGGAGAGGTAGAAGTTATGCTGAACCCGAGTCTGTGCCTTAGTGAAGAAATCTGCTAATTGAAGCTCCGAAGGTACATAGTGAAGAGCAATAATTTGGTCTTGCACCTGCGATCGCATGTATGAAGCATCCACTCTAATGTGCTTGGTAAGCTCATGCTTCACGGGATCACGAGCAATGCTGATCGCACCAGTACTATCTGATAAAAGCGGAGTCGGTGCAGAAACAGAAATGCCAAAATCCGCAAGGAGCCACCGGCCAGTGATCTCGGTATCAAAGGCCATGGCTCTCAACTCAGCCTCGGCACTTGAACGAGAAACTGCAGTATGCTTCTTAGTCTTCCAAGCAATCAAGGAGGAACCAAGGAAAACACAATAGGCAGAAAGAGACCGGCGATCAGAATGATCGCTAGCCAAGGTCGCATCAGAGTACGTCTGAAGTCAGAAAGAATCTGAACGAGGAAAGAAAAGACGTCGAGTGAGGGTTCCACGAAGATATCGAAGAACACGAAGAATGTGACTGTAGTGGAGCTGAGTGGGAGCAGAGACAAACTGACTCAGGATGTGAACAGGGTGAGAAATGTTAGGTCGAGTGATCCCAAGGTAGACGAGGCTCCCGACAATATGGCGATAGCGAGTGGGATCCTCAAGAGGCTCACCATCAGTAGGGCGAAGGTGAACACCTAACTCCATAGGAGTATCCACTACGCGCTGATCAGTGAGACAACCACGAGTAAGGATATCCTGAATGTACTTCTCCTGGGAGAGATAGTAGCCCTCAGGCCTAGAAGTGATCTCAATCCCAAGGAAGTAACGAAGAGAACCCAAATTAGACATCAAGAACTGCTTGCTGAGACGCTTCTTCACAAAGGCAATGTACTAAGAGTCATCTCCAGTAATGATCATGTCATCCACATATAGAAGAAGGAGCGTCCGACCTCGTGGAGAGGTGTGAACAAAGAGAGCAGGGTCGTGATCACTGGCAGAGAAGCCGGCAGCAGTGACAACAGAGGAGAAGCAGTCAAACCAAGCACGTGGGGCTTGTTTGAGCCCATAGAGAGAACGACGAAGGCGACAAACCATACCATCAGGGACAGAATACCCAGGGGGCGGCTGCATGTAGACCTCCTCACGCAACTCGCTATTGAGAAAGGCATTCTTAACATCCAACTGAGAGATGGGCCACTGGCGAACAGAGGCCATAGCAAGGAGAGTACGAACAGTGGTCATGTGAGCGACAGGGGCGAAAGTCTCATCGTAGTCGCGCCATGCTCTCTTGAAACCACGCGCTACAAGACGAGCCTTGTAGCGCTCAAGAACCATCTCTGGGGTCTTGATCTTGTACACCCATTTACACGTGATAGGAGTAACACGCGCAGGCAAGGGCACAAGATCCCAAGTGCTAGTGCGCTCCAAAGCAGCAATCTCCTCAGACATCGCAAGCTGCCACTTAGGGTGGCAATGGTCTCACTGATAGGTCGAGGCTCGAGAAGAGCAAGCGGCGGTGAAACCATAGCACGCAGGCGGCCTGATGGTGTGGCGATCACGAAGAGCATATCTGGGAGGAGAAGACGGAGCTGGACCCAACAATGATGGAGAGGGAGGACTGGGAACAGGGCCCAGTAGAGACGGAGGCTCAAGAGAGGAAGTAAGAGGCCGAGGACGGCGAGAGTAGTACAAAGGTAAAGATGGAGCCTCAACAAAAGAGCGAGAAGGAAAATCCGGTCGAGGCGGAACAGATGGAGCCGGAGGAGGAGTAGATGGAGGATGAGGCGAAACAGTGGTGGAAAGCTGAGAGTCAGGAAAAATCAGAAAGGAGATCGACTCAGCAAGAGAATCCGGGCTGACAGTGGGGGAATGAGGGTAGTAAGGGCGGGACTCGTCAAAAGTGACATCCCGAGAAATCCTCATCCTACGAGCAACAGGGTCATAACAACGATAACCCTTATGCTCAAGACTATAGCCAAGAAAAATACACTCAATCGACCGATCGGCTTAGTGCGCTCCACGAGGTGGAAGAAAGACGAAATAGACATAGCCAAAACTACGAAGATGACTGTACTCTGGAGCTCGACCAAAGAGACGCTCAACAGGAGTAGAACCTCAAGAGCGGCAGAAGGTCAGAGGTTGATCGAAAAAGGCGGTAAAGCAGTCTCGGCCAGTGAGGGGGAACAGAGGAGGCAAGCATGAGAGCGCGCGTCTCAAGCAAGTGGCGATGTTTACGCTCGAGACACCATTCGGCGTGAGCACGGGACAAGAGTACTAAGGAAGAGTGCCTCGCGAGAAAGCGACGCAAAGCGTGAGAGATACTCACCAAAGAGTCGGCCACGAAAAACACGAATGACCGAATCAAACCGAGTCACGAATCATGGTGGCGAACATCGATAAATAGAAAGAACTCGGCTGCGCTTTCGGACATGAAGTAGATCCAAGTATAACGAGAATAATCATCAATAAAGATCACATAATAGCGATGACCCCCTTTCGAAACGAAGGGAGCCGGACCCCAAACATCAGAGTGAACAAGATCAAAAGGACAAGTAGAAATAGAATCACTAGTGGGATAGGGGAGCTGCAGCTGCTTGCCAAGCTTGCAACCCATACAATGTAAAGAGGTGTCCCCAGCCGAGAAGAAGAGAAGAAAAAAAGAAAGAAAGAAAGAAAGAAAGAAAGAAAGAAAGAAAGAAAGAAAGAAAGAAAAAACAGAAACTGATGGCTTCTACCGGAGGCTCCTTTGCCATCCCGCTCCCCCCAGTTCGTTTTGATGGGACGAATTTCCGGGAGTGGGCCGTTCACCTGAGGATCCACCTCAACAGCCAGCGTCTCTGGGGTCATCTCACTGGTGAGCAGCCATGTCCGCCTCGTCCTACACCGCCAGCACTACCCGCTCTCTCTGCTGGTGCGGACGAGACGGCTCAGGAGGTCGACAATCTTTGCCTTTGATCGAGGAGGCGCTAGAGCTCTATCGATCCGAGATACACGCCTGCTGCCGGGCAGAGGTGAGGTTCGTGCTACCGCCATCCTAGTGGGTAGCATGCCTGTGACCATCTCTATGGATGTGGCGGAGCTGCCGACGACACAGCTCATGTGGGAGCGCCTTCGAGCTCTAATACCATGTTTGAATATAGCCACTTGTCTATTCCAATGGGCCAAAGGCCAATATATAACATATACAAATACAAATAACACCCTACACAATATATATATCTAACAACAAGAACAAAAACATGCAACAAAACATATCCCAACCACTATCAAAATAAATCCCCTTCCGTTGATGCTCGCTGCCGCCCTAGGAGCAATGGTCCCAGGAAATAATAAGAAACAAAGCGAGAAACATCTATCTACAGCTCCTCCCCGTAGTACTGGGCCCAATCCCTAGATAATCCTCCAATAAACCAAAGCTGGAGTAATAAGATTAGCTTAGGCCAGAGAAGTAATCAAGGGTGGGAATCTCATGCTTTGCTTCTAGCTTGCCCTCGCTCCGCTTTAGTCAGTACGGTGCAGTGCCTTCGTGGGGATTAGATTAGATTAAGCGCGGTTCAAACATACTACATCAGTTCTCGGATAGATGTCTTTTTAGAATGCATATAGTCAATATTTTAAAACTTTGATTATTAATGTCGAAAAAATATATTTAGATTTGTCACAAAAAATTATATGGTTAGATTTGCTATTGAAGGTACTTTAACATTATTATTATTTTTTAATAATTTTTTGTAATAGAAAAGAAATAGTTAAAGACGTGTATTGGAGACCGTGTGGATAGTAATAGGCACGAGAAGCAGGCTTTTCGCAGCGAAACGCCGTACCAGCGGGAGCACGGGACCTCAGTCTTTTCAGTAGCGTACTTGTTATTGGCGATTTTTTTTTCATCGATCCAACACACAAGGCTCTGGTTCGCCACGTTCGTTCGTTCGTTTTTGTGCCATGTTTGCTTTGTTTGCCATGGTGGAGTAGTTGTGGTAGAGCTAAACGGTAAAGTGTAAACTCTTGTGTACTCGCCAACTCACCATGAATTCACCGGCCTCCTGTGATTCATCATGTATTCGTGTAGCTAGAGAACAACAGGAGAAGCCGAGAAAGCAACGGGTTGTCCGTGTGTAATGGATTGATTTCGGCGTTTATCGTGTAGCATTTGAATTGCAAAACAAGGCAATTGTGAAATGCCCGGCCTATGTTTTGTACGTACGTATAAACGGAAGAAGAAGAGGAGCCCTAGTTTGGTACTCGAGAATTTAACTCCGGCGCCGGACCAAATTAAGCAACTTTGCACGTACAAGATACTACTGCATTGTTCAGAGATCCACGCGATGATGAGCAGGGTATCAACGGATCGAATACGAATCGAATAGTAGTGTTTTTGTATTCGTATTTTCTAAACTAATACGCATACGAATTCAAATCGAATGTTGTAATGAATACGAATACAGATCGAATACCAACTCAATTCGGTCAGATTCAGATGTCCTCATAACTTACGTAATTACAAGATATCTATGATACTTTATCCTTGTACATAGCACATCTAGTCATTCTAGTTTATCTATTTCACCTAAAAGCATGAATTCATATTGAACTAAAAATACTCATCTAACTAATTAGCCATACTGCAATAAAATATAGACATTGTTTTATCGAATACAAATACGAATAGTGCAGATAAAATAACATTTCGGATGGCAAAAGTCCATACCATATTCGTATCCATACTTTTTTTATACAAATACAAATACGAATAAAGAAAAATTGTTGATCGGATGAAAAAATTTAAACCATATTCACTACCAACCAAATTTGAATATGAGATAAAACGGCTTCCATTGACACCCGAGGCAGGACGACATCGATCTCATCGGAGTTATAAAACCTGGGACGTATGAAAAGGGAAATTTACAGGTAGTAGTACCTTGTACCCTAGATTCCTTAATGAGCGAAATTAGCGCAAGTTAATACTCGTACTCCTACTAATAAATAGAGCAGCATGTTCGTAGGGTATCGGTACGGCACAGCTCGATCTCTGGAGTTATAAAATCTGGGACGTATCAAAGTGGAAATTTACTGGTACCAAGTACCAGTGATAACCTTCTTAAATGAGTCATCATCAATCAACTCATGATGCGTGGTTACTGCCTGGCTCACTGGTAGTACCAGTACTAGTAGCTCTATATATTTGGCATGGGTAACGCTACCTGGTGGTGACGATAGAGAAGAGACAGGGAGAGAGAGGAGTCAGGAGTGGGCCCGTCGCCATCACCCGACCCGCACGCCCAAACCGAAGCAGCCCCCGTTTCCGTTTCCACCACTACCACCTCTGCTCGCCGCCTTGTCACCTCACCGTCCCGTCCCCACCTCCTTCCCGGTTCGCCTCGACTATATCTTCCCACCGATCCCTTCCCCCCTCACCCTTCTTTCCTCTCTCCTTTGCCTCCCACCACCCTTCGTCTCACAACACGTACACCATCTCACTATAGACCAAGCTCTTCTGCTCCGCCACTACTGCAGAAGAACACTACCCATACACTGTCTGGAACTGGAAGCTGGCTTGCATTGAGAGTTTCTCTTCTTGAGCTTTGCTTGCTGCTCTTGTTTGTGTCTGTACTCTGTATTGGAGTGGGTATTTGTTTGGGGGGATGGAGAGGTGGGGGGCCAAGGGGCCGGCGCCGGCGCCGGCGAGGCGGTACGCCGACCAGCCGTCCTTCTCGTCCTCGCTGCTCGACGAGATATACAGGTCCATGGACGAGCCGGGTCACGCCGGGGCGGAGGCGGTGGATGCTGCTGCAGCGACAGCGACCAAGAAGCAGCACGAGGCCCTGCACTACAGCTACTACTACAGGCCGTCGCTGGCGGGGAGCTACCGGGCCAGGGCGACGGCGACGGCGCCAGCGCCGGGGCCGCACGCCACGACGTCGAGCTCGTCCGAGTGCTCCAGCTACGGCGGGTTCTCCTCGTCCGAGGCGGAGTCGTCGCACCACCGCCGCCTGCGCCCCATCCGCACGACCGTTTCCGGCGAGATGCCGGCGCCCGCGCCGGAGAAGAAGGCAAAGAAGCCGGGCGCCTCCATCCGCGCCAAGCTCAGGGACCTCCGTAAGCCGGCCTCCCCCGGCGCGCGGCTCGCGGGCTTCCTCAACTCCATCTTCGCCGGCAAGCGCGCGCCGCCGACGCCGCCTTCGGCGGCCACTGCCGCGGAGTCCGCATGCTCGACGGCGTCCTCGTACTCGCGCTCCTGCCTGAGCAAGACGCCGTCCACGCGGGGGCAGGCGAAGCGGACCGTGCGGTTCTTGGACAGCGACTACGAGGCGCCGGCCACGGTGCCAACGGTGGACCGCCGGAGGGTGCCGGTGGAGGCGGTGGAGCATATGCTACTCCGCCGGATGGAGATGGAGAGCGACGAAGACGAGGACGAGGACAGCAGCGACGCGAGCTCCGACCTGTTCGAGCTCGAGAACTTCGCGGCCATTGCTCCCCCGGACGCCGGGGCCACCGGGGCCGCGTACAGGGACGAGCTGCCGGTGTACGAGACGACTAAAGTTGTGCTAAATCGTGCCATTGGCCATGGCTACGGGCATGGGCGGAGCACCAGAGTTGTATGATTGTGCAGGAATCGTTCGGGCTGGGTAAACTGTAAAATGGTGGAGTAACTGTAAAATGCAATTAGTTTGGGAAATGGGAATTGGAGTAAGTGTTTTTCCTCGTTATTTCTTGGTTTTTTTGGAGGGGGTGTGTGCTTAGATGTAATTTCTAGCGGCAGTAAATCACTAATAATGTTAGTCCTTAATGTGGTCTCTTTTCCCTCTATTTTTCAGTGATATTTGGCCATGTTTTGTAACATGATGCTATCTTCTTTTTTAAAAAAAAATATATACTGCAGAATAAGCTGGGTTTCGAAATCACTTTTTTTTCGTGAGGCCTTAAAAAGCCATCCGATCGAAAGCAATCGATTCGGATATTGAAACGAGCTGGGTTGGATATTTGACGACGTTTCCATCTCATCGATGGCGCGCGCACTACCAACGCAAAGCGTGATACTACTAAGCAAGTATCCTAGGATTTGCTGGCCTAGGCTAAGCGTGAGATGAATAGGATGCAGCATAAACAAAAGATGGAAATCAAAAGCGAGAGAGGGATGGGCTAGACGGTGAGAGATTTGACGGGGATGCACACGCTTTGTCTGCTGCTAGCTGCTGCTGCTACGTGCGAATTACTCATTACCAGAATCATATTCCTAGGGATTATTGGTGCTGCTGCGGTTAAATTTCTCCAGAGGTTTGGTTAGAGCTGGCCAGACCGGCGTGTATGCCGTGCAGCCAGAGGCACGATATTATTGGTCTGGTTTAGGTCTGATATGGTCCGTACTGTTTATGAGCCGGGTCGGTACGATAGCTTGCGTCATATCTGAACCGCCACCTAAGACGATGGACCACCCAAAGACGCAAGACGAATAAGTGTCGAGCCGTGCTAAGCACGGCACGAGCCCGACACGCCCATGTACCCAGCGTCTTGAGGGGCCGACTGCCGAGGGCGGCCGATGGCCGGGCCGGGAGAGGAGAGGAGGGCGGGCGCAAGGCGTTAGCGGAGAGAGAGAAGCGAGGGCGACGCCGACGGCGGCATGGAGGAGGACAAGGCTAGGAGGGAGCCGGGAGGAAGAGGAGGGTGGGGCAGTGTTGGTGGCCGGAGCGGAGGGAGAAGAGGGAGGAGGAGGGCTAAGGCGGTCTTGCATGAGGAGGACAAGGCCGGGAGGCGGTCTTGGGGAGGCAAGAGGCATGCCGCTTCGGTAGTGGTAGTGCCACAATGGGTAGTCGGACAGGGGAAAAGAGGAGGCGGGCAGGCAGGGTAGGGGCATTGGGCAGGCCGGCTCATGGGTCGTGCCTGGCACGGCCCGACCTGACTAAAATCCGGTCGTTGGCGTTTTTGCCCGTTTTTACCGTTAGACTCTTTAAAAATAGAAAAAAAATCAGAAAAATCCTGATTTTTTTTCTATAAATAGCCATTATACCCCCTCATTCAGCACCCATCCATTACTCAATCTCTCTTTCAAATCCTAGTGTGCAAATTCAAATTTGTTGTGAGATATTTTGGCAAAATTCAAAAAAAAACTTTGCCAAATTTTGGAAAAGTCATTTTTAGCAGCAAGTCGGCAGAAGAGATACAATTCTATTTTTTCATACTTTTATTGTTAATACTTGATATGTTAAGATAAAAGTAATAATAGTGTTAGTTTCGATTTTGCTGTTTTCGTTATGGACAGTTACGACGGCTTTGCTCTTGGTGATTACGGACTTTCACCAAAGGAAATTGCGTCCATAGAGGCAGCTGCGGCTGCGTCAAGCCAATCGGAAGTGTAAGGCGGAGTTCCGTCATCAGGCTCCATGGTAGCATCTACGTCGGCGACCACAGGAGCAAACAGGTTTAGGCCGTCTACATCGGGAGTGTAGGAGAATTTCAAAAGGACAACTAAGCATGACGCATAGGGAAATTAGGTACCATATGCTATTTGCAAAATTTATCGCAATGAATTGTCTGGAATGTCTACAGGTGGAATGGGGCACTTGCTTAGACATGCTACAAGATGTAAGGCCAAGCAAGGATTGGTGATGAGGCAGACGCAGCTGCAATACAACCCCGATGGTACGGTACGTGGCTGGGACTATAATTCTGAGGTAGCCCGTCAATCTCTCTATAGTTTAATTGCTTCTGAGGAGTTACCGTTAGGCTTTGGGGAGTCTGCTGCTTTCCAAAATTACATTAGGACTATGCATAATCCTAGATTTTCTGCCGGTTCTAGACAGACAACAACTAGGGATTTAGTAAAATACTACAATAAACGTCGTAATAAAATAAAGGAACTATTTAGTATGTGCACATTTTCGGTGGCCCTGACCTCGGACATATAGTTTTCGGGCTAGGGAGGATTATCTTAGTGTAGTTGGCCATTATGTTAATGATGACTGGGTAATGAAAAAATGAATTATAGGTTTGAAATTAATTGATGTAGCACATACGGGTGAGAATATTGCAGACTGTATTATCAAAGTCGTAGAAGACTTTGGTCTTACAGACAAAATATTCTCAATTACTTTAGACAATGCTGCCTCGAACTCTAGTGCCATGGATATTCTTACTCTAGTGTTGAGTACATACGCTGATTCCTTTTTACTACATCGGCGATGCGCTTATCATATTATTAACCTTATAGTCAAATGATGTTTGAAGTTGTTGAGTCCGTATATTAAAGTTTTTCACGTTGCGATTTCTTTCTTGAATAATTCTAACGTAAGAATAGCAACATATAAGAACTTATACAAGGCGATGGGTGTACTTCTAAGAAAGTTCGGTTTGGACATGTTGGTAAGATGGAACTCTACTTACCTGATGCTTAAGAGTCTTTTACCATATAAGAACACTTTTTCTGTTTTTATTCAAATGCACTATCAGAGCACTGACGGTAGTATACTATTGATTGAACAACATTGGTTCGTTGCTGAGAAGATACTACAGTTTTTAGAATTTTTTTATGATGCCACTGTTGCTTTGTCTGATGTCTACTACCCAACATCTCCTATCGTTGCGTATAGTATTTTATAGATTACTACTCAATTGAAAATGTATGAAAATGACTTAGTTTTACACAAGGTTATTGTTGCTATGAAAAGTAAATACCTTAAATATTGGAGAGAAATCTCTTACCTATATGCATTTGCATTTGTTTTAGATCTTAGAGCTAAAATTGAAGCATTTGGTAATGTACTTGATCTTCTTAGTGATGCCACAGGGCTAGACTATACTAACTATTTTCCAGAAGTTCGTTCTCGGTTATACGAGATTTACCAAAAGTATGAAAATAAGTTCCGAGGAGCCCTTGCAACGACCTCTAGTAGCCCCGGCCTCAAGTAGCAAAACAAATATGTGGGGGCAAGATCTTCGGTGGCTCTTCGTCCAGATCCAGGTCTTCTTCTACAGCGCTGCCTACTCAGCCAAGAACCCAAAAGAGTGGGGAGCTATCCACCTATCTGGACAGCGATATGGTGGATTTCAACTCAGAAGACTTTGAAATTTTGCAATAGTGGCAAGCCCATAAGTTAACATATCTCGTACTATCCATACTTGCACGTGATGTGTTAACTGTTTCTGTCTCGACGGTTTCCTCTTAATCTGCTTTCAGTCTTTCTAGAAAAATATTGGAGGAGAGAAGAACAAGTCTCACAAGTGCGATGGTGGTGATACTTCTAACTGTGAAGGACCGGGAACAAGCTGATTCACAAACACAACACTCTGTGGAAAATCCAGAGTTGTCGAAGGTGTTCGAAAATATGTACCTAGACAACGACACATAGAACAAGGATGTATGTAGAGCTATAGGTTGTACTATTTTTCCTTTGTCAATGTTTTCTCATGTTGAACTTTTACTTGGCAAATATTTTAACGAGTCAGTCATTTGAACATTAATAAAGCTCTTTATTATATTTTCAATATACTTGTCTCATTTTTTACAATTTTCATATATATTTTTGAATTCTACACTTTTTTTGGATTTTTTCTATTTTTATTTTTATTTTTATTTTTTCAAACCTAATGGGCTAAGTGGACTGAAACAGTCCGTCAGGCTAAATGAGCTTGAGCTAGCCCGGCTTGTCACGACAGGCCATCGGGCCGTGTTTGGACCGTCTCCCCGACACGTAGACCGACACGGCATGACCCGCCTATTAGCCAGGTCACGATGGGTCATACCGGGCCGCCTTTTGGCCAGCTCTAAGGATAGGTTTGGACCCACGACTTATGACCGAAGCAAAAAACTTCAGCAGCTTCACATTAGTTTCGAGTGTCCCGTTTCCTCTTCACGGTGCGAAGAGTCACGACAATTTGTTACATGTAGTTCACATTTGATGAGCCAGATCGATCGGATCATTTACCAACGAGTGCTCGATTAGTTCGTCATCTTTTTGTGCAGTGAGTAAATTTCGTAGTGCAAATCCAGGAAACAAGGCCTCTATCATTCCCAGCTAACCCGCACGGTCTAAAAAATGCCGATTTGGGCAGTCCAAGGCTTGTGACGGAAGTAATTTAACGTGTGTGTTGTCCGGGGGCTCAGGAGGCTTCACGAGATGAGGCCGCTTCACTAGAGGCCGTGGCGGCGAATTCGATTCATTTTCGGAAAACATTTTACTCGAGTGATCTATATACAGCGAATCTGCATATTTCTTGATGCGTCCAAGTAGGAACAAAGTCTATAACACTTCAATTATATCGAGAAAACTGCTCTAGATATATGCAAGATATCACCAAATTAAGAGGTCAAGAGCTCTAAAGAACTACCCATTATGTTGCTAAAAAAGCTTAAGAAATCCAAAACACACCGGTGGGCCAGATACAACTAGATAGTCAACTAGTTCGGCTACATGGAAGATCAGATGCACCTTTCTCCTCTGATTGTTTAGCTACATTTTTTTTTTGTGTAATTCGATGTTTTGTCTGGATTAATGCCCTTCCTAGCTCCTCCTGCCTACGTTTCTAGACGACCAGACTATGCTATTGGGATTATCGTTTCTGGAGTGTGTGTTGCTTCTCAATTAATTGATCGCACCGCCCTTCATAAGTCTGTACGATCCGTACCCTTGTTTATGTTTGTACGATCAACAGGCATGTACAGGGATTTTGGTACTACTGTTAATTCATGTGGTGCCTACCTAAAAAAACCCCAGCTATCGGCCATTGCATTAGAATATTTAAGAACGTAGAAAACTAAATGTAAGCAACAAAAACAAGGGATGATTCAAAAACGACGACATGAGTAAAGATATGGTTATTATTTGAGTAGATTGATGTGATCCAACAACTTAAATGCAATCAAATCTCCTACCTTCTTTTGGGCCCTCACCTCACTCCAAGCGTGGTGTCACAGCCATCATCCGCGATAAAATTAAGCACGAAATCTTACTGCGCTTTATATGAACTAATCTCAATAGCAGAAAAGAAAATGTGTGTGCTCCGTTTCTCCAATATTTTTCTTGGCCAAATTTCTTTTACCTTTTTCCCAGCTTTATTGAGCCGTCAGTCAAAAAGAGGAGAGTTTAAAGCCTCTTGCGACGTTGTCGATTGTGAGCCATCTCATTCGAGCCATTTTTTATATGGCTCGTTCCATCAATTGATTCCCATACTTTTGGAGCATGGTTGTACTGGGCTAATGGACTTGACAATAAGAAATAAAAAGAATACTAGTACGTACGTACTACTTGTATAGTTGTATTGTACTACTCTTGTTACTCTATTGTGCTTTTCATGCTCTGTTTCTTTTCCTTTCCTCGAGACAAAAGAGCGAATCTGACATACACACACACTGCATGTGTAGTGTGCACACTAGCTTGCAGGTTGTAATTTTTAGAGACACTTGTTATTTTCTCCAAAGAAGATGGTTAGTAGCACGTACTTGTGTCCAGCAAGAATGCATGACAAAATTGCAGCCAGATAGACCTTGGACAGAATCATTTCAGACGCTTAGATGAAAGGAAATACGTTTTTGGACCACAAATCCTAAATTACCCCATCTCTTTGGATGTTCACGAAATGCAGCTAATCAATAAGAGAGGGAAATTTGCTGGGAGCTCACTCTGAGGCTCTACCCATCAGCCATTGGTTTCCACTCGATCAACCCGAATGAATGGCTAATAGGGTCACATTTTCTTCCATCAATAAGATGAGGATGTACAAGACAATTTCTAAACAAAACCACCCCCCCCCCCGGCGCTCCCCCCTCTCCCATCTCGACGCGATGTCCTCCTCCCTGTCCTCACTTTGACTCAATCGGTTCGACGCGTAGCCTCACAGGAGACTTTACCAAATCAGTGCCCTTCAGGTTTTCTCCGCCGTGAATTCCCCGAAATCCGACGAGGAGATCATTGTGGTGGGCTAATGCTTCCCGGCATGGGGAAATGAAGAGCACATCTAAGAGCAAACACTCCAATCTCACAACAACAAGCAGAATCAAACGCTGCAACAAGGAATCAAGACGCAAGATCAAGTGAAACTATGGCTATGTGTATCCCTAGTTGGTGCAGAGGCCAGGAGTTGTACTTCCATATCTAAAAAAAGATCAAGTGAATCTCAAGTTGAGTTGAGATATCAGCTCCTGAGACGATGCCACTTTGCCAAAAAAAATCACTATAGAGGAGAAGACTTGCGTCATGGCGGAGTCTTCTCAAAGAAGCCAAATTCGTATTTCTGCTGGAGGATCAATCCTCCGTTCGTCGCCCCATGTCGAGGATGTGTCGGGATGGGCGTCGAGCAATCTTCAGCCCAAGTGGGGAGTTTCGAGCGAGGATGTTGGAGTGGTGCACCATGGGTCGCTGGAGTAGGCAGACGCGCATCAAGGGTGGAGCAGTGTTGGGTCAGCCCATCATTTTGGTACATCTCTCTTTGATATATTTGCTCATTCCTGGTGTCGAATCCCAAGCGTATCATGGAGGTGGATTCCAAAGCGTGCGTGTATTGGTGAGCTAGGGTTTCTCGCGAAAAGTAGTGAAGTTCGTCGTTTGGGGGTGAGGGCTCAGGTTGTCAAGAGGATTTGAGATCCTCCGTCGCTGAATCGATCCTTTGCTGAAGTTGTGAGGGATGAGGGGATGGATCGGGGAAGAGGATGATTTCCCCGTCGCTTCGGGAGGGGGGGGGAGGTCGCTGTTGGAAATATGCCCTAGAGGCAATCATAGAGATGATTATATTTCCTTATGTTCATAATATTGGATAAAATGTTATCTTGTTCCAAGAATAATATTGTTAATATTGATTATCAAGTATGTGACTTGATTGTGAAACTCTATATTTCTGCGATAATTATTCTTATACGATCCCTGGTCGGAAACATATGAGGACACATATGAATAGACTACCATATGTATTGGTTGATGACTATGTTTCACGAGTCATGGATATGGAGATATCAAACCAATAATATGGACACATGTTAGAGAACATGATGTTGGATTAGACCCACCTTGAGACACTATTGAGATTGTTATGATTCTATGTGTCGTTAGTTGGTCTCAAGCAATGTTGATGTATAATCCTTAGACCTGAGATCAGCATGGTTTTCTACATATGTAATAGCACTCTTACGGGTTGCCAAACGCTACACCGTAACTGGGTAGTTATAAAGGTAGCTTTCGGGTATGCTATGAAACATGCAGAGGAATGTGACTGGTCGGATATGAGATTTGCCCCTCCTAACATAACATGAGAGATGTCTCTGGGCCCCTCGTTGTGGTCAGATAAAGAAAGTGCATGGCCATACCACTAGTAGTCGAAGTGTTCGACCACGTGAAGTAATCCGACACTCGATCGAGAAAGTATTGAACAGTCCATGGATGACACAACATCTCACCTAGAGTTCAACTAGACATCATGGAGTCCATCACATATTTGACCCCCTAACACCATACATTTACAAAAATGATCCCCACACCGTTTTTTTTTTTGCAAATCTAGCCCCCCTCCCTCTCTTACCGCGGTGGGTGAGCGCGGAAGGGAGGCGTTCAGCGCAAATCTCCGTGGGAACGGATGGCGACCGCGGAACCGGCCACTTACCGCGCTCGGCCACCGTGGAAGCCTCTTTCCGCGCTCACGTACCGCGGTAGGTGGCCGGTCCCGCGCTGGGTGCCTCTCTGGTGTCTTTCCGCGCTCGGGGAGCGCAAAAAGTGACATTCCGCGCTCCCCGACCGCGGAATGAGGGTGAGGAGGGTCTACAAATGCAATTTTGTGTGGAAGGGGGCTAGTTTGGGAGAAAAAAATGGTCAGAGGGCCATATATGCAAAAGATTCGACATCATGAGGCAAAGGGAGTATACACGAGTAGGTCGCTTAGTTCGACGATTCTGGATCGGTCATATGGAATCTGAGCTGGTCGTAAACTAGTCGAACGTAGTCACAGGGTGGTCGTAACTTGGTCGTAAGGAATTACTAACTGGTCGTGACCAAATACGAACTGGTCGTATAGAGATAGGACTTGGTCGTAAGTGATGAGGACCTGGTCGTGGATCATATTGCATTAAGGTTTGTCCGATATAATTTGTGTGTATTCGGGAATCGTTATGTTCTGCTAAGAGCCGCTACGACTCGTGATCGGAAAGGGTTTCTGAGTCACAACTGATTACGCATGAACCTATAGGGTCACACACTTAACGGGTTGGAACAAACCAGTATGAATACGATTCGACAAACGTGTTCGGATAGGATCCGTCACGAGCACTATATAAGGAGATGCATGAGACTGTTGGGAGGTACGCATAAATCACCACCGAAACCCTAGCCGCTATCTTCCTGAGAGCTCTACCGTGCGACTTGGTGCTAGCACATCTACGCATGGTTGTTCCTTCCCTGGACGTGTGGATACCGTAGAGGCGCTACTGCGACTGTTGCACTTGAGGACGATCCGCGATCTTCACAAGGAACTGCAGAGGTTGCTGGAGGAGACGATCGACTCGCGAGGACGCTGGACGATCGACTACGACCACTGCATCGACTTGCTCGACGCTGGACAATCGACTACGACCACTACATCGACGCGCTCTACGTTGGACCAGGATGCTCCAACCCTTCTTCCGCTGCTCTGCGCGTCTAGTGGTAACGATCTGTGATCATCTACTTGCTTGGCCTCCTGGTTTGCATAGTATAAATTTTGATTTATAGCTATCGTAGCCTACCCCATGGCCTGACAGTCGCAATTGGTTTGGGGGAAAAGGAGTGCTCTCGATGAGTGGATGGATGAAGCTGATTTTATGACGGAAGATGAACTGAGGGATAAGCTTCATAGAGATCAAGAGCAGAAGAGAAGGCTTCAAGAAAATCATCAAGGGGTTTTCCAGAAATCAGGTATGCAACTTGGTTTCCAGGATTTGGATAGATCTAGATTTGAGCCACGCTTTTCTAGGGGGGGGGGTGTTAGACAGAGATCAGATTTCTACTCAGTTCAAGGGACAGCAAGATGATACTCGTAGAGAGAATCCAAGTAGGGAAGGGGATTTGCATAGAGAGGATAATACGAGAGGAGGTGTTAGGGGTGGATTTGGGGGAAGAGGGGAAATCCCATATTTGATCGCACTAGAACTGTGGCTAATTGGGATGTTGCAGGGGGTGCTGGTAAAGGGGAAGATTTGAAAAAACGATGGGGTGATATTGGTCTAAATACTGAGGTGCTTAGATCTGAGGATCTAGGAACCTACTTTCGTTGCTTACAAGCAGGATATCATCAAGCCAGATGCACTAATCCTTCGGTGTGCTATAAATGCAAAAAAAAAAATATGGACACATGACTTCTGGATGTCCTGCTAAAAAGAGAAATCAGGGGCTAAAGCTCTTTGGGTTTAGGATTCCTAGTCAAGGGTTTTACAGTCTCTAAGTTCCTGGATTGCATCTTTCGGAACAGCAAGCTGCTTCAGGGGTAATTAGCACTAAGGAGGGGGTGGCCTCTGTTTAGAAAATTGAAGCTGAATTAAAACATCTCATCCAAGCTAATTGGGATTGGAAGGTTAGGAAGCTCTCTGGGTTGAATATGCTGTGGTTTTCCCATCTAAGGAGATGTTGGATACTTGGTCTAGAGCAAGGGGGAGTGGAATTGGCTCTTCATTCTATTAAAGCTAAAGTAGAGAAATCATCTTTGGATCCCGAAGCCTCTTTTGTCCCTGCAACAATTTGGGTTAAAATTTCTAGTATTCCCTTTCCAGCAAAAACAATAGAAATTGTGAAAGATATTGCTAGTACAGTGGATGAACCTTTGAAGTAGATGATATTAGTTTGACGAGGGTTGACCCTGTTAGGGTTACAATTTTTAGCAGGGATCCCTCTAGCATTAATTGCTATATGGAGATTTTCATTAACTCAGTGGGGTATGAGATTAAATTTGAAGCTGAAGGAGGTGTGGCAGTGAAGAAGGGTGTTCCTGTTTGTGATCCCAGACACAATCTCCATGATCATAGAAAATATGAAGATGAGGAAGAAGAATCTAATGGGAGTAACCATAAAACTGAATAGGAAAAGATGGCTGAAAAATTTGGTGGGGATACTAATCAATCTTCTGACTAAAAGAGTGGGGGAGGTTCTAACAAAAATAAAAGTAGACATCAGAAGGTGTTAGATTCTAAAGAGGATGAAGTGTGTACTAATATTATGATGATTAATTCTAAGAATCTAGCAATGTCAGTCATGTCTTTGGCATATAGTTTCCCTGATAAAATGGAGACAGCAAGGTCTCATAGTCATGAGGGGGATGATACCAAGAGGGGCTGGGAGTTTGATCTTCCTGGTCAGCTGGTTGGGGTGTGTCAGACTCGAGAGTAACCCCCCAAATCCTCTGTGCATTTCTGAACTAGTCCCATGATCAGTAGCTAGTTCACACAGTAAACAGATATATATGGTAATATCCATAAATCGCACAACTTTATTAATAATCAACAGAGTTTATTACAAGAAAGGCTTACAACCCAACAATAAAGAACACAGCGGAAGACGAAGAAAGTAGTGGAGTCCAGCTGATCTGCCACAGGAAATTGACTGGGGTAGCGGCCTAGTCGTCGAGATCCACACCGATAGAGAAGTCCTTCTCCTCTGAAATTTATTTGCATCAAGCAAGGATGAGCACAACTTCCATGCTCGCAAGTTACACCCAATAACATATTATAATGCATGCAAGGATATATCAAAGGAAGTCTTATTGGTTAAATTTGTATAAAGCAGTACTTTCTTTAAATATTTGTACTAAGTTCCAAAGCCGTTATTCTATAACTAAAATTCATTTTATAAATTCTCAAATTTTATAGTCAGATAACATTCACACAAGAGTGGTGAAGGATACCCTCCTATCACATGGCTTCCTGCCCAATTTCCCATTTGGATAAAAATCCAAAATCATTTGTGTCAACTCATTTTGAATTCAAAACCAAAGTCTAAATTTGAGTGGCTTTGCCAAGCATGTCCATGATAGTGGACACGGCTATTCGAATAGTTCTTAACACTCTGCAGAGGTTGTACAACTTTACCCACAAGAGACAATCAATTATAATGTCCGTCTGACACACTTCCGTAGGTGAGCGACTAAATGATTATCACGAGGCCTTTACAATGCACCATTCTAAAGTAGTTATGCCTTGCTAAGGTTTCGCTTCCTTTGGACTAACCATCCGTCGGATTCAAGCCTCCTCTTGCGCCAAGTGGGAATATTGTCTAACCGACACCCACACGTCATAATGGCACAACTAACAATGGAACGTTGCAAATTATTTAGCCTAGTATGACCCATTCCAGACTTGTGGTAGTACGATGGATCTTTGCAAGATGCGGCTTGAAGACCGATCCTTAACTGACTTGGGCGACTTCCAAAATAACTCCTAGGCGTCAACCCTAGCCGGATTAAGCCCGTGCATAAACCTGCACCCACCAACCATCCATTTCGCCCAAGTACAAACCAACTTTTTGTTTTTGTTTTTCAAAATATTTGCAAAATCTTCCATGACAAACCAATGCCATAGACTTTTTAAACAACAATTGATTTTTGGCTGTAAATTCCCAAATCAAGTATTTCAGGTCTAAACATGGCTAAGCATAATTTTTCCCAAAATATTCTAGTTCATACTATTGCATAAACTAGATTTTCATCTAAGGTGTCAAGGTAGGTTTATTTAAATGTTAAGATTGGCAATACAAAGGATCTAGGTATAACTATAATTTAAAAGCAGGTATTTAAATTACATTGAATAGAAATAAGTATGCAATAATAATTTAAAATATAATTTAAAAAATTTGAAATAATGGGATCAAATATGATCAAAGGTATAACTTGCCTTGCTTGATTAATCGTTGTTCTCAAACGGTGTTGAAATCCGGTTGTCCGAAGTCGTCAAAATCTATACACGTAAACGATCCAAATTCAAATAACATTAAAATAAAATCCAAAAATTATAAAATAAATACCATTAGGAAGGTATCGACTTTATATGAATTTAGGAAGTTGAATCAACGGAATCGAAGTTTGGATGAAGAAGATATGGCCTCTGGAAGATCAAAACTAAAGAAAATACTCAAAAAGGAGTTTCGAGTACTGTTCAACGAGCATTGTACATTGAGTACTGGTCGGAATGCTTCGACTGCACGAGGTCGTAGAAGATTATGACTGCATGGTCATAGGCGGTTACGACTGCTGGTCGTAGGATCTTCGACTATCGGTTGAAAGAGGATTACGACTACTGGTCATAGGATCTTCGACTACCGGTCGAAAGAACTACGACTACATCGATCGAAAAGAGCTATGACCACCGATCAAAAAAAGGTTTCCACTACATAGGTTGACAGCAGCGACGCTCGGCTACCAGCTCACCGGTGCTACACACCACGGCGAGGCGAGCGGGTGATACCAAAATGAAGAGGGTGACACGGTGAACTTAATGCACACCTTCGCGGTGAGAGGGCGAGTGGAAAAGGTCGACGACGAGGAAGAAGTGCGGTGATGAGGTACGGTTCAAGGCGACGATGGCATTCTGGGGTCGCTCCGGCAGAGATTATGCACTCACGAGGTAGACCACCAGATGTCGATTGTAACAGCCCAAAATTTCAAATTTAGTTGAAAATTAAAATTTATTTACTTTTGTGGTTTTTCTGAAATTTTTAAAAGCTTTTCCTTAATTATTTAAAGCCAAAACAAATTTAATTGCAAAAGATATTACCAAATAATAGTTGGAAATATTTTATCTAAGTCCAAAATAACTCTAGGAATTTCTCTAAATTTTTCTAGAATTTTTGGAATGTATTTGCTATTTTCTAAAGTCTTTTTGAATTAATCAGATTATTTAAATTAACAAGTCAGTTTAAAATCCTTTCCTTCCTTTTGGGCCGAAACTCCTCCGTTTGGCCCAACTCCCTTTCTAATTCGGCCCAAGTCGCACCGCACCGTGTCACACCCAATCTCTCCTCCGGTCCCACTTGTCATTCACACCTTCGCCGCACGTTAAAAAAAACCACCCACGCTCATCAACCGTTGGATCTTCAACCAACGGACAAATCTCGTGTGGCCTCTGAACGGTCCGAACGGCCCAACGCGCGTGAGCCGTCCGATCTAAAATGGGCGACCAAGATTCATTGTAACACCCGGACGGTCCGAACGGCCCACTCATTGTGGACTGTTCGATCTAAATCAAACGGCCACCGCAGCGCCCGTTCCTTTTTCCTTTCTTTTTCTTTCACTGCCATGTGGGGCCACCTATTTCTTCCTCCTCGCCTTCGTCTCCGCACGGACAAGCACCGCCGCCATTGATGCGCGCGTGCGAGCTTCACCAGCGGCCACCCCCAACCGCCCCGCCTCTCGCGCGTGGGTGCGCATGACTCGCGCCCACCTCCGCCGCAACCCCCACCCTCTTCCGCTTTCTCCGCGTCGGTTAGCCCACGATCCTGCAACCGCCATACACGACCTCCACGATCTCCTCGCCACCCCAGTGCCCCTCGGCCCCTATAAAAGGATGCCCCGGGTGCGCAATCCTCCTCACAAATCAACGCCGCCACCTATTGCCGTTCTCCTCCTCTCTAGTGCCCCAATTCGAAGCTTCTTTGCCGTCGGCCAGTAGAGCTTCAACCTTCAATTGCGTCGCCACCGGAGCTGCTCCGCCCCCATCGTCCACACCGTTGTCATCGTCGCATCGTCGCGAAGTCGATGCGCCTACTCGCTTCGCCGGAGGACCCTCGGAGCTGCTACTTCACCTTCGCCCGCACCGCGCCACTGCTTCCACCTCGCCACCAGCTGCCTCCGTCCTCCTCTCATCGCCTGGGTGAGTGCATCATGATCGCCGCACCTTCCTCTCTCTTTTGCGCACCATGCCGGTCGCCGCCGTGCAGCCCAACTCCGGCGACTCTAGGGCCGAGAGCCTCGCTGCCTTTTGCCACCGTGGCACTGCCACGTGCGTGCCACCGCGACGCCACCTCAGCATTGGATCCGACGTGGATCCAATGTGGCGCCTCGTCAACCCAGCCCTCTAGAGCCAAAACCCCGTGGGCTTAGTTCATGTGGACTGTGTCTATGACACGTGGGTCCCGCATGTTAGGGTTTTGCTTTATTCTGAAACCCTACGGGCTGACGTCATCCTTGTGCAGTAATTGGAATTTCCTTTAGAAAAATAATTCGGAAAATCATTCAAATTCAGATTTAGGGTTAAAACTTCCAAAACCCATATCTTTTGCATCCAAACTCCGATTTGGGTGATTCAAATTTCTAAATTTGTATGAAATTAATATCTAGCTAACTAAACTAAAATTATTTAATTTGGAGTTAGTTTGATTTGTCTTTTTAAATTTATTTAAATTTCAATTGAATTTATCGTATTTTCGCGTATAGATTTCGACGACTCCGGAGAGTTCGATCCTTCAGAGGACTTAGAATACCAAGACTTCAATGAAGGCAAGTTATACCATTGACCATATTGCTCCCAATATTTTAAAGTTATTTAATTCAGTTTTTAAATTATTATTGCATGCATACTTTTATTCAATTATTTTAATTCCCTGTTTAAATACTTAGTTATTCTAATTCCTTTTATACAACCAATTTGAATATTGATCATCATTTCCTTGTCACCATTAGATAAAATAATATTGAGAATAATCATATGCTTAGCCAATGCTTAGACCATAATTGTGATTTTGGGATGATTTAGCCAAATCATTTCAAACTTGGTTTAAATGGGTTTGGACTTGGGCGAAATAGATGAATGGTGGGTGCAGGTTTATGAACGGGCTTAGTCCGGTTAGGGTTAAGGCCTAGGGTTTATTTTGGAAGACGTCCAAGTCAGTTAAGGACCGGTCTTTGAGCCGTGTCTTGCTATGCCTTACCGTACTACCACATGTCTTGTCTGGGTAGGACCTAGCTTAATAATTTCTGATACCTCATTATTATTTGTGACATGTTGTTTGTGTGGGTGTCGGTCAGACAGTGGTCCCACCTAGCGTAAGAGGGGATTCCCGGAGGACGGTTAGTCCAATGGAAGCGAAACCTTAGCGGGCATAAATACATTAAGGTAGAACATTGTAACGGCCTTGTGATAATTGCTTAGTCACACGCCTTCGGAAGCATGTATTGGCCGACATAAAGAGCAAATTATCTCGTGTGGGTAAAGCTGTACAAACTCTGCAGAGTAGAAAACTATTCAAATAGCCACGTCCGCGGTCATGGACATGCTAGCAAAGCCACTTTGAGTTAAACTTTGTTTTTGGTTTTAAAAATGATTTCAACATATGAATTTAGGATGGTAAATCCTTGTCGTAAATAAACCCTGCCAATCTCATTTGTTTACCTTATGCATGCATCATAATTCAATATTGGGTGTAACTTGCGAGCACGGTAGTTGTGCTCACTCTTGCTGAATATCTTTATTTAGGAGAAGACTTCTATCAGGACTGTGAGGACACCGACGCTTAGGCTACGCCCCCAGACGATTGCTTATGGCGAATCATGTGGCCAACTACTGCTTTTGCTTCCGTTGTGTTATTTATTTATTTGGCCTCAGGCCCCATTTGTATTAGAATCTGAATTATTATTGTTATTAATAGAATGTGTGATATGTTTGTGATATCATTTTTGACTGTGTGCACTAGAAATCCTGGACTAGTGTATGAACACAGAGGATTCGGGATCCTTCGTTCCCGGGTTCGACATCGATCACGATGGAGTAGACGACGGCGACAGAGCGTCAATGTTGATGACGAATAAGAAGGTGACGTCAACATTCAGGTGAATGTGGTGATGGTGCTCCAACGAAGAAGAGGTGTGCATGAGGTAGGACACGACGCGGCGAAGCTCCCTGTGTAGACAATGTCACCGGAGATTAACGGACGACAGCGCAATTGGCGGCGAAGGTGTTTGTGGCCGGTGGCGAAGAGATACAAATTCCTGCAAGGAGAGGAAGAAAGGAGATGAGAGATCTTAGGGAATGGGTTGAGTGAGATGAGGGGCTCCTGGGGCTCTCTTTATATAGGGGAGGATGTGCTTGAATCAACAGGAAACTCATGAGAATTAAATGAGTGGTTTTAGGTTGAAGTAAAGAACAAAGGAAATAGTAAAATTGATTGCTTGTAGTGGAGAAAACATGCAATTGATGGGATGGTAATGTGGGTGAGGTTAGTGGGGGTGTTTCGCTTTAGACGTAATCAATTTTGATGCTTTGTGTGCAAAGAAATGAGAAAGGAAGTGATGGTCGGCCATTGAGAGCAGTGGATAAATGGGGTGTTAATGCACTTTATTGCACATGTGTTGGTGGAGAAAATGGCAGCCTTAAAGAGCTTGCGGCGGCAAAAATGGCGGATGGTGCTCGGGTGCTGGAGGTAGAAGAGAGGAAGGAAGGAGAGAGAGCAGTACTAGGAGCTTCGGCCTGCTCGGCTAGGCAAGGAGGAACCGACTGCACAAGCTTGCTGTTTTTGGTAGAGAGGGGGAGGTGAGCACGGGGTCTGCCTCGGTGAAGAGAACGTGGTAGCCCTTTTATAGTGTGAGGGTGATGCTTCAAATACCAGGAGATTAAAGCTTTAGTTCATGGAGTGAAAGAAGAAATGGTAATAATGAATGCAAGGAGTGGAGGAGGCAAGAATTGATGGTTTGAGAATGTGGTTGAGGTTAATGCGGTCTAAACGAAATCAATTTTGATGCTTGGAATAAGGAGAAAAGAAGGGAGAGGGGGAGTTCAGCCATTAATGGCCGCTTGATCTTCACAGCTCAGCAGGATCAAGGGAAGGGGAGGAGAAGCGGCATGATGGTGGAGATGGCCGGCGGCGGTCGGCAGTGGTGGAACGCGTATGGTCGGCCGATGACGACGACGCGCAACATAGACTGAATAAATGATAGAAATTAAATAAAATCTAAAAATTATAAAATAAATACTAAAAATTAAAGGATGAATTTAGATGAATTTAGGAGAAGGAATCAGCGGATTTGGAGTTTGCATGTGGGAGAACGAATTTTTGGAATGAATAAAATGTGAATGTACAAAGGAATGAAATGGATGACTAGAAAAATTCTCACTATTTATTGTCTTCATGCTTCGGCCAACAGCAAACTTGGCGCCATGGAGAAAATAAGAAATGGTGGTTGGTGGAGAGGGAGAGGGGTGGTGATCTCTTGGGTATGAGTTGAGGGAGGAGAGGGGCACCTTGTTGTGAGAACCCGCACAATTAAACTAAGCTAAGCAATACTAATCAGTAATTAAGGGTAATTAAAATTCTTTAATTCGTAATACAGTGTAACCTCCATTTGGACCTCAAGCTATCAATCCGCACATTTGTCAATATGAAGCTTTGTATTATCAATACAGCATCACTTCAATACATCTCAAAGTATATCAAAACACAACCTTGATTACATCTCAACAATTTAATTGTAATCAAAGATAATATACTTACGTTCTGGGAATAGATACAATATAAATCCTACATCTAATTCAGAGCAATTACAAAAGTTAATTAATTAACAAATCACTTCTTGCATTCATTTCTTCAAAGCCCTCCTTGTAATCGCATCCAGTTTTCTTCCACATTCTCAGTTCATGCAACCAAAATCATAGAAATTAGTTAGCCAAATAACATCTGGACAGGGAACATAACAATGCACAGTGAGGGCAGCAGCAGCACAACAGATAAGGGTAAGGTAAAAATGAACGGTAGAGGGGTAACTAGGGCACTGCACAGTTAAAAGATAACCCAGAGCACAGACTGCATGCACAGGAAGGAGATAATTCAGAGCACTCCACTGTTAACTAGGGCACTGCACAAAGAGATAACTCTGAGCACAGCCAGGAGATAAGCCAACCGCCATAGGGAGAGGATAACTCAGCCGAAAGGCCCTCCCCAGCAAGCCATTCACCCACACAATAGCCACCGCCCTTCACAAGCTTCCCCTAGACCACCTAGGTTCCCCCCACTTTTCAGAACAGCCGAAAGCTAGGCAACAAGGCAGCAAGGGAAGCTCAGCAACCTCGTCAACCCAGCTTGCAAGCCATCCACTGCAGGGGAGAAGAGAAGAACTCCAACACGAAGCCAGCACGGTCATCCTCTTTCCCCCACCTCAAATCCCAACCCAAGGTAACCTCAGTACACTCCAGTAGGCCTTACACATACACATCATGCACAAGTAGAACAACTCACAGCAGAACCCACATGTAGCTCCCAGTTCATCACATCACAGAGCAAGGGTTAGGGAGGAAAGGGAGGTACCTCAGGGAACCCAGATGAACCATCTCCACACCTCGGTCTGCCACCATCGGGCATCACCAGAACCCAGTCACCATATCATGCATATTAATGAATAGCACACATCAGTAAGCAATACAACATCAATCAATCAAATGAATCAATCTCAGTAAGCAACAACATAAACCAACTTAATGAATCTACCCCAGTAGCAGAGCAAGAGTAGGGAAGAGAGGTTAGTAGGCAAAGGGCTAGGTTTAGGACCGAACCAGGGAACGGCTAGGAAGTAGAGGGAGCCGAGCCGGTGCTGGCCTCCTGGCCGTGCCGGGGAGGCTAGAGGCCAGAGGGGGCGGTGGTTTCAGGGGAGCCAGGAGAACAAGGGGGTGAGCCGGCAGCGGCCATAGGCCAAGCCGTCGGGCCAATCCGAGCCAGGAAGGTGGAGCCGGAGGCCGGAGCTGGAGCCGGGCCACCAGGAGCGTCGGAGGAGGCAGCAGCGGCGAAACGGAAGGGGAGCAGCTGGGTCGGGCCGGAGGCGCACGGATGAGACGGAGCCGCGGGCCGGTGGTGGAGACATCGTCGGGAGCTAGCGGGGCTGAGCAACAGAGGCGGCGGGCGGACCGGCTAAGCGCGATGGTGGCGCCAGATCCGTGGCCGGAGGAGCTGAGGCCAAGGAGCCGGAGCGCCGAGCGGCGGCGCCAGGACGGGAGTGAGAGAGAGAGAGAAGAAGAGTTAGGGATTTGAGATATTTTTGAGATTGGGGGAAGAAAGGGGAATGAAGCTGGTTGGGGGTGTCGGCCGAATAGGGTAGGATAGAAAAGAAATAGAAAATAGGGAAAGGGAGTTAGGGAAAAAGGAAGAATAATTAAAAAGGAATTTTTTTTGTAGATATTGTTGTAAAACTCAAAATAAGTAGAGAGATTGAATTAGTAGTATAAATGTGATTTTCATTTGAATCACTAGTGAGAAAGGCCATTTAGTCCACGTTAGAATATTTAGCAGTAAAACGACAGGTAGGAATTAGAGGTGAAAAATGCGTATAAATTAATTTCAGACCATAGATTCGAGTTAATCGTCGATAGAACTCCCAAATTAAGTAAATAGGTAATCTGAGGTGATAGAGGTAATTTAATCAAGTAGGTTCATTTATTTAGCACCGGCATAAAACCAAGCTAATCGTTCAATTGCCCGCGTAAATTTGATAGACTTAGTTTTGTGCTAATAAAATTTAGTAGACTTATTTGGATGCAATCACGTATACTATATTCTTCGCGTATGTAAAATGTGAGTATCAGCAACTCTAACCCTAGAACCAATATACGAGAATGACCGTGGCAGGGAGTGCTAACTTAGCGAAGAGCCCAAAAAATGGTTATTAACTAAAATCTGCCAAAAAGAACCGAATGACTATTGTGCACTAATAGCACACATATACCACTAAGTATTTGCTCAATTATTTATTATTCGCTCCGTCACAGTATTTGCGTGACGATCATCCGTCATGATCTCTGATGGTTGATCTGATTTAAGTGGGCGACGATCTTTTCTATAGTTCTGAAGGCAAGCTACTCTCTTGAACATGAATATAGTTATATTAAATGTAAACCGTACATTGCTCTATTATATATGTATTTGCATCAAAACTATTTCTCAAAGATTAAATCGAATAAATTGAAATGAGGATGAAATGGATAAGAAAGATGAAAAAGATGAAATGAGTTAAGAAATGAGAAATGAAATGAAAGCACAGTTAATATTATGGCTGGTAAAGGGGGCCCGGGGCAAGGAAGACAGAGGCAAGAGGTGGGACCCTTTACATATGGTTAAAATATAAGGATCAACAAAACTCTTACTCGGTCAGATGACGTATTTTAAGTGCCAACCTTTTTCTCATTTTGACGGGTAGAAAATGCTACCTTGTTACGTAATTATACTCTCCACACCGGGTATGTAATATGCGTGAGTGTGGTGTAAGAAGAGGTGCTATAGTACTAAGTGGAGTGTTAGGTGCAGAGAGGATGAACTGGCCCAACCAACATTACTCGAACTCGGTGGTGGCCAGGTCAGCACCGACGGAAGGTAATGGGTGGAGAAATTAATCACGTAACCTGGAAAACGTTTTGTATTCTGAACTCGATATCGCATCAAAGGAAATGCGATGGACCTAGCTCATAAAGAGTTCAGGATAGCTATGGGTAAAGTGGTACAAGCCTGCGCAGTGCTATATAAAATCATGAATTCATGCCAGTTTCCTGGAGTGGAAACTACGGGAACCGCTAGGGGTCTTTCTTCTCTTCGAGTGACTAGTAGTCTTTTCAGAATTAAAATTTGTCACTTAATGTTTTAATAAGTTATTTTCAGAAGCAGAAATGATCTAGAAAAGGAAGTAAAGAAAAGAGATGGGTCATAAAGTGCATTTTGCTATTAATTGCTTGCTGAGTACACTCGTGTACTCAACCTTGTTATTATTTTTCTTTGTTAGATCCTAGTCCGGCCGGGAGCTATCCCGAGTGGGACAAGGGACACGCAGGTACAGATGAGACCACCGGTGACGAGGGTACTTGCTATGAGGAGCAGGGAGAGATGGACTCCATACATGATGAGTAGGATGAGTAGGCGACCAGTACTACAGGGCAGGTAAGGGAGGAGTAGTTCACTTTTGTAGCTGTAAATTACTTGTAATAAAGGCCATAGCCTTGTGTGGCTACTACTGTAATAAAGATGTACAGTTTCTATCTTATTATTCTGCTGTGCTAACTCTGGTAAAGGCTTACTATTCATTGGAGCAGTGTTCTACTGAGCAAACGAATAGTAATCCGTATGCCTAAGTGTGATTACCCTTGGGGTAATGACACGGGGCGCCGCACTTGTGCTCCTATTTATAGGGCAAGGGGAGGCCGGGAGTGGAAGATCAAGGGATAGCCGTTACACAAGTCCGGCGATTAAGTGCATTAAAATGGGAGTTTTTGGCCGGAGTGGTGGTGGACGAGCAAAGGAGCCATTAGTGCACACGGAGAAAAGAACAGAAAGGAAAACTCTCGGGAAGAAGATGAATAGGAGAGATAATGGAGTAAATAAAACAATAAAAGAGAAGTTACTAACCAATTGAAAGTAACACAATTCATGGCAGCACCTGCAACAGTTTGTAGAGTTTAAGTGAGGCATGACCGAGCGAAGAATTGGATGGGTGACCCGTGCGGGAAATAAAAAAAATATTTTTTTTATTTCGAAATTAATTCAGATTAAACAACAAATCAAATAGATTTTAGAAAATAGAAAATAGAATCCAAAAATTCTAGAAAAATTCAAAAAAATTCCTAGAATTATTTTGAACTTAATAAAAATATTTTCAACTTATAATTGGTAATAGTTTTTGCACATAATTTATTTTGTATTTAAAATAATTAGGAAAAGCTTTTAAACTTCCGAAATTAATTAAAATTTTACCTTTCATTTTAAATCCAATAAAATCCCAGAAAACTCCATAAATTTTCTTTTTGATTTTAAAACCAAGAAATTAAATAATTTTTTTTCTTCTTTTAACAAGGAAAACTCCTTTTTTTATTACAGAAAATCAAGAAAGAACTTTGACAGCCAGAAAATTCAATAAAATAATATGTTTATTTATTTTTATTTTGGTAACAGAACTTTGGGATGTTACAGGGTGCCTTCAGAATCAGATCAAGACAATTTGCATATCCCTTCAGATGCTATAGTGATTCTTACTAAAGAGGGGCCAACTTTGTTGGATGTGCTCTATGGCCATGTCTTAATTCTCCTGTTAAAAAGGAAGATTCTCTGATGGGACTCAAAGTAGTTAATCAAGAAGATAACATATTACAGGAGATTGTTGACAGTCATAGTCACAAGGAGTTGGTTAAGGGGTGGCTTCTTTCTGCGACAAAGGTTGATATAGGAGGTGGAAAGGAATTAAGAGAAGAGATCATGGCACATAATGATGGTGTAAAAAGTGGGAGAGATTCTTTTTTACTTCCTGAGGTGGAGGGATTAGCTCAAGAGTGGATTATTTCAAAAAAGAGGGGACGCAAAAATAGGTTTAAAGAACCTCAATTGGCAACAATGAAAAGTTTTAGAATTCAAGACCAAGGCATCCCAATGTAGGAGAAGGCTTCATTGTTGAAATCCATTCAAAATCTGGACACCTAAGGTAAGATTGCAACCAATTCTTTTACTATTCTTAATGATGCTCCTATCCATTATTTAGAAGAAGTAGCTTCTTCCAGTGGTATTATACTAGGTTCTCAGACTATGAGTGCTCAAGAAGTGATATCAGCCATGCAGGCTCAAGAGTTGGTTAGAGCTGCTATTGCTAAAGCAGAGTCTGATTTAAATTTAAGGTCTGAGCAAAAAAAGAGGATAAAGTAGATGAGGGGGTTGACACAGGGGAGGAAGTTGATTTGAGTGTGATTGATAATGTTGTAAGGTGTGTTGTGGGGTTCAAATTGAGCAAAAAAAGGTAAAGGGAAGCTGAAAACTGATAAGAATTTTTATAAGGAGTGTAATACATGAAGTTTCTCTTCTGGAATATTAGAGGGTTGGGCAAACCCTCAAGGCAAAGATAGCTCAAAGATTTGATCTTTAAGGAGAAGTTTGATGCTGTGGGGTGCAGGAGACTATCAAGAAATTTTTTCTGCTAACGATCTGAAAGCTTTGTCAGGGGGTGCTGAATTTGGTTGGCATTGGAATCCTGCACAAGGACATTCTGGGGGTATTGTTTTGGGGGTGAGACAGGATTTTCTGAAAATTGAAGGTAGAGACCAAGGGAGGTTCTTTGTGAGCATGACTGTGAGACACAAAAGGAGTAAATTTCGTTGGAAACTGGTCACAGTCAATGGTCCTGCTCAACATCAGTGGGCTCAAGAGTTCCTGGAGGAATTACAGCATAAATGCCTTAGATCAATGCTTCCAGTGGTTTTAGGAAGGGACTTTAACTTGATTAGAAAAGCTGAAGATAAAAGTTCTTCTTGTGTTAATTAATCTTTGATTGACAAGTTCAATGATTTTATTGCTGCTAATAAGTCGAGGGAGATCAAGAGGGGTGGTCCAATATTTACTTGGACTATTAAGCAAACATGTCCCATCATGGTGGATTTGGAGGACATAATTCTGGTTTCAACTGATGGCAAGTCAAGTTTCCCCTTTTTGTTATGCTTTCAGTATGACCAGAGTTGGTCCTAACCATAGCCCTATAGTGTTGAATTTAGGGGACAAAGAGGCTTTTAAACCAGGAAGATTTCATTTTGAGAAGAATTGATTCAGCCAAGGGAATTTTAGAGAGGTGGTTAGCAAGAAATGAGAGGAGATTAGTAGTAAGATGCCTGAGCATGCTTATTCCATGGATAGATGAAAGGGGGTGGCTTCTTTGAGGCAATTCTTAAGAGGATGGGGGTGCTAATTTCAATGGGCATAACAACAAAAACAAAAATGCAATTTTATATTACCTCAAGAGTTTAGATTTGAAGGCTGAAAGGAATGGTTTGAGTAGTGAAGAGTGGATTGATAGGTATAAAGCAGAAAGTAAGTTGGAAGAGTTTTATGATTTAGAAGAAAGATATTGGCAGCAGAGGGGAGATGTGAAGTGGATTACCCAAGGTGATTCTAATACCAGTTTTTTTTTTCATAGTTGTACCAATGGTAGGAGAAGGAAAAAATGTTATCTTTTGTTTGGAAAACAAGGGGGTCTGTTTAACAGGGGGAGGAACTATTAGAGATCACATTTACCATTTTTATAAAAACTTGTTTGGGTTTGAAGCTGGTCAGAATGTAGTCCTTGAGGAAAATTTCTGGAAGTTGGAGGGTAAAATCTCAGATTCAGATAATGAAAGCTTGATCCAAGGTTTTACCGAGGAAGAAGTTTGGAATGTCATCAAGGATTTGTCTGTAGATTCTGCTCCTGGGCCAGATGGTTTCCCTTCTTTCTATAAGGCATTCTGGGGGTTTTAAAACATTTTTTCTTGGAGATGGTCAAGAATTTCTATAAGAAGCTGGATCTAAAAAGATTGAATTATGGAGTGATAATCTTGATTCCCAAAATCAAGGAGGCTAACTCAATTAAGCACTTTAGGCCAATCTGTTGATCAATGTCAGTTTTAACATCGTTACCAAGTTGTTGGCTGTCAGGCTGGGCAATATAGCAACTAGAATTATCAATGAGTGTCAATCTGCTTTCATCAAAGGGAGAAATATGATGGATGGGGTTCTGTCCTTACATGAGATTCTTCATGATTTGAGAATTTCTAAGAAGAGAGGAGTTATTCTAAAGTTAGATTTTGATAATGCTTATGATAAAATTCAGTGGGGTTTCTTGGAGAATGCCATGATGGGGAAAGGTTTTTCTAGTCTTTGGATTTACTAGGTGATGAGCTCTATCAGGGGGGCGGTTAGTATTAATATCTATGGGGTTGTTGGCCCTTATTTTACAACCCATAGAGGCTTGAGACAAGGGGATCCATTGTCTCCCCTGCTCTTCAACATAGCAGCTGATGCTTTAGCGGCCTTGATTGAAAAAGCTCAAGAGAAGGGTTTAATCAAAGGGGTAGTTTCTCATTTGATCCTTGGGGGTGTTCTTCTTCTCCAATATGCAGATGATGTTGTCCTTATGATTGATTGTGAAGAGAAGTACATTCTTAATCTCAAATTCCTTTTATATTGTTTTGAGCAGATGTCTGGTCTGAAGATCAATTATCATAAGAGTGGGGTTTTTGTATTGGGGTGAAGAGAGAGGAAGCTATTAGAGTTTCTAACATGTTAAACTGTAATCTTGGTAAACTTCCTATGACTTATTTAGGGATTGATACTGGGGACAGACAGATGCATAAAAAAAGTAGCAGGGAGGATTATGAGTAAGTTGGGCAGCAGGCTGGATAATTGGAAAAATAATATTTTATCTCTAGGTAGGAGGCTGATCTTAGTCAATAGTTGTTTAAGTAGTCTCCCCATTTATACAATGGGATTTTATAGGTTAAATGAGGAGATCCACAGCAAAAATGGATTCCATTAGATCCAGATTCTTTTAGAGAGGGGCAAGTGAAAATTTTAGATGCCATATGGTAAACTGGAGGGTTGTGTGTAGACCAAAAGATTTTGGGGGTGATTAACACAAGGTTGATGAATGATTGTCTTTTGCGCAAATGGTTTTGGAGAATGAGTATGGCCAAGGATAAATTGTGATTCAAGATTTTGAAAGCAAAATATTTTTCTAAGGGGGATTTCAGAGACATTATGCCTTTCAGAAGATCTTAGTTTTGGAGATCCCATCATAAGGTGAGATTCTTGTTCAATTGGGAGGTGTTCAGCAGATTGGGGATAGGAAGACTACTTCCTTTTGGAAAGATGTTTGATTAGATAGTTGTTCTCTAAAAATTAGATTTGCCAGACTGTTTAATATCAATTCGAACCCTGATGTCACTGTGTCAGATTGTTTGCAGAATGGGGAATGGAATATTACCTTTAGTAGGCAGTATGTTAGGGAGGAGGAGGAAATATGGACTAGTTTGAAGACTGATTTATATGGGGTGGAGCTTAATGATGAAAAGGATAGAGTGGTGTGGTGCTTGGAGAATTCTAGGAAGTTTTTGGTTAAATCTCTGTACATACACTGGTCTTTTGGGGGGTGTTATTCTTAGGAGAAATTAGAAGCGCTGGAAGAGTAGGATTCCCCTAAAAGTGAAAAATTTTCTTTAGCAATCTTATCAGAACATGATTCAAACTGCTACGCAACTCAAGCTGAGGAATTGGAAAGGGAATGAAAATTGCATTCTTTGTGGTGTTGTTGAGGATACTAACCATGTCCTTTTTTAATGTGTGATAGCAAAATTTGCTTGGGTGTGTGTCAAAGAATTCCTGGTGTGGGAGATGTACCCGGAGTCTTTAGATGATTTCCACCATCATTGGTTAGATAATAGGAGTGCTAACAGCTACCATATTGGTTTATTTATTTTTGCAGCTTTGGCTTGGACGCTTTGGAAAATAAAAAATACAATGGCGATTGAGAAGACATTTCCTAAGCAGCCATCTGAAGTTCTATTCAAATTTGTGTCGTGTTTGCAGCGATGGCAAATTCTGTTCAACGAAGTTGAGCGAGTGGAGTTTGATAGCTTGATAAGTCTGGTTGAAGGCTGGTTGAAGAAAATTTGTGCTGGGCAAAGAAGTCTGAGTTGAGCTTAGTTGTTCTAAAATTTGATGGTGTCTGTTAGGGGATTTTGATGATATTTGTCTGTCGTTGAGTTTGTTTCTTTTAATTGGTTTCGATAGCTACTCTGTGGTTCATGGTTTGCTGGTTTCCCCCGTTCGTATTTCGTTGTAAAACTCGGTATTAGCTTTCTATAAAAGTTGGGCTTCCCTCTTCAAAAAAAAAGAAACTCAAATTGAGTTCTCAGAGAGAAAAAAAAAGTGACACTGAAATCATCCACCAATAATCCTCGTCAAACAACACGTTACTCCAACTCTCCAAGGCAATCGTTACACAAGAACTTCTTGGAAGTTTGACTCAAGAATAGGTCATGTTTCTCGATAGATCCATGCAACGAGACACATACACAAAAAATTCTCATGTATGCTGGGAGGCTGAGGCTAGCACACCACCCCTCTACCTTCGATCGAAGCATATCTCATGCGATGGAGTAGCTGCACCATATATGTTGTCCTTTCCCTCGCCGGCATCACCTAGGGCTGGAAACAAGCCGAGCCGGCTCGAGCCTAGTTCGCTCAAGCTTGGACGAAATAGCGGCTCGGCTCGAAAGCAGGCTCAAGCTAGCTCGCGAGCCCTACCACCCCCTACCACCTCTGCATTCCACCATGCCTTCGCTGCTCGACTCGCCACCGTAATAGCTCCTGGCCGCTCAGGCCTGGAGCTCTCTATACACTACGTAGGAGCCCATGAAGTCGCCACGTCACGTGCTGGCGGTACCGGCCACTGCTACGAAGAAGATGACGTACGGTGGCAGGAAGAAGAACCTGGAGAAGGGCACCGAGGCCCTTAGGAGCGATACCAGCGGCATTGCCGCCGCCTCCGCTGACGAGGAGGAGGCGACGGAGGGTGGCTGGATGGAAGAGGTGGCGATAGAGGAGGGGTTGGTGGATGGAGGAGGGGGTGGCTGAGGAGGACCGGGGGGAGCACGGGGAAAGGTGGATAGGGGGTGGGGGCAAACGACGAGGGGCGACAGCGCAGAGGACGGGGCAACGACGCAGAGGATGGGGGGCAGGGGAGGACGAGGCGAGGAGGATGGGGGGCAGCTGCTTGGAGGACGAGGCAGAGGCAGCGGGCCGGAGGACGGGGTGGGAGATGGGACAAGGGAGTTCAGGACCGGGAGGAATGGTAGGAGCCGCAAAGAGTCAGAGACTAGGGTTTACTCAGTCTTCGTGGGCCTTTGTGCGCTGACATCTAGCCCACGAGCCGAACGAGCGGCTCGAGCTCATCTCAAAAATCTTGCGAGCTAGGAGCTAGGCTTTGCTCAGCTTGAAAATTTCAAGAGCCCGACCCAAGCTAGCTCACATGCCTCGAGCTATTTGTCCCGCCCTAGCATATTAAATTTGTTAATATATTCCATTAATATTTGGCTAATTACTCGATGGTATAGTTGCATATTAAATTGTTTGTCCAATTGTGGAGATCATGTGCATGATCCTAATATTAGTATTGAATAATTGGCATCAGTGTCGGGGTGTTTGGGGATCAAAACATCAGTTTAGCAATTTGTCGGTTCTTTGTCAAAGCTGTTGGCGATCTGGCCAACCGAGGTGGCGGTTAGATGGCGTAACAGCGATGAGAGCATTTGAGGATTGCTCCCTAACTCTTGTGTGGGAGCGTTTGAGGGTGTGTTTGCACCAGGTGCCATTGAAAACGGAGACTGGACGCAAAACTACATAGAGTTTTGCCGAAAAGTCCAGAGAGGACGTTTTTCGAAGTTTGGAAGCGTTCTGATCGATGGGCGGTCAAACCGACATGTGGTTGGTGGTCAGACTGGCCGAGGGTGGCGATCTGACCGACCAGGTGGGGTTCATGCATCAGGAGTGTCCTAAACTTTGTGGTATTGACCAAAGCAATGAGTTTCAGTGCATAGGTGTTGCATGATGCATGTTTCGGCTAATATGGGTGAAGTTGCAATGAACTTGTTTTCGGAATTGATTTCTTAGTCTATTGTTGTGCAGGGACGCTTAGAGTCAACTACGATCAACCGTGGGGATGATCAAGACTAGGCTAGGGGAGTTGAGGTCCGGAACAATCAAAGAGGTCGAGTGAAGTAATTAGACTCAAGCATGGCGCAAGATGGACAGGAACGACCGAACGGAAAATCCGGTGCAACGGGTTGCATCAAGTGGGTTGGGGTTGGTGCAAGTGCCATAGTGGTTCCGGCGGAAGCATGATGAGAGAGACTTGGCAACATGAAGAGAGTCATTGATGAACCTACGTGTGGGAAAGCATGGGATTGCTTCACGATGATTGCACTCGATTATGGAGAATGATCGAGAAGGGGTATTTTGGTACCTTCGCCAAAATACCGGGTTGGTGACCGTGGAGAAATCGCAGCACAAGATGGCACAAAAGGAGAGGTGGTTTAGATCAAGAGAACACGAAGATCATGGAGAGACAGATTTGGGAGATCCGGTTCATCATTCGCTTTGAGAAGTGTGCATGAATGTTGGCCTGTTTATGTGTGGGCTTAGCAGGTGCCCGACAAGGTTTTATCTCTAGACCTAGCATCAACTATATAAGAGTTGGTGTAAGATTTGAACAACCAAGCTTTGGAAACTCTAATTTGAGATTCTAGAAAAGTGGAGAAAATAGAGCAGGCTAGGGTTTGAGAGAACTGGATTGAGAAATTGAGTGCTCAAGTGTAAGCTTTTGTTCTACATGGTGGCGTGGCTGTAAACTTACAATCTCTTTAATCAATCCAATCAAGATTGCTCTAAGATGAGATCTATCTTGTTCTTGTTCTTGTTCTCTCTTTGACGATTTTAGGGGTTTTGTGTTTCATGGGTTTTGCTTGGGTCTTTTGTTATGATTTATCTTGCTAGGATTTGTGGAAACTGATCTAAGGTCATCTTGACCATATTCCACCCACGAGCAAGGTTTTGGCTCAAGTTTTGGTTTTCCCCAGTTTTTTTAGCCCTTTTGACTCAATCAAGGAATTCATGAAACCTTGGCTTCGATCGTCTCGATCGTTAATTGGAATAGATTTCTGACCTTCTTGATGAGCCATGTCTGAAATCTCAGATATTTAGATCATGAGATCAAAAGTTAAATCGTTTTGTGGATCCTTCAAGCTGTTATTCAGGTAGCAGGCGGTCAGACTGGCGACAGACTGGCAAGCTCGATAGTCAAACCGACTAAGAAAGGTTGACCTAGGGTTTTTTTAATTTCAACACAAAACTTATGTTGTGATATTGTTGTTTTGATCTTCATAGATTTTACAGCTATCGAAGTGAAAAGAAAGTTGAATGTTGCAGAGGTAAAAAAATATATGGCTCCTATTCATTCCTTCTAATCGTTAATTCGGTCCAACAACAGTTATATTCCAATTTTGCGTAGGAAATGAATCTAATATATATTTTTTCACTTGATGTGACGCAATGAACATGGCTGAATCGTCCGATCCATGAGGAAATTGACGACTTAAATCAGCATAAGGACACAGAGCTGTTGATCCACTATTCCATTCTAGATTAGCAGTTGGGTTTGGACATGTCTGGATAGCTGCTGCAAAGTTGATTAAGACTTAACTAAGCCAATTGGTGGGCTACATTAATTGGCCTTTGGACCACACCATAATAGGCTGATAAGCATCAAGAAAAGATAAGTCCTTCCAGCGCACACTGGCTGCACTGTGCACACATTCTATTATCTCCTCAAAAGTATGGCATGGCTTGTCCATGTAGGCTCTAGCTAGTCACTCAAAATGGCCGGTACTACCATAGCTACAGGCAGATGCAGGCTTGTCAAGCTATAAATATAGAGGGACAAAGATCTTCAGGGCTGTTGAGGAAAGCAATTTGGGCCCCCTACACATGAAGAAAGGCAAAAATGCTAGCCTTACCCGATAGTATGCTATTAGTAATAGCCTAATTGGCTATATCTCCAAAAAAAAAATTGGGCCATATTTTGAGTGTCGGAATTCGAATAAATCTTATATGAATTACATTATTTATTGTAAATGTCCTATATTTCAAATAGGACTTTATGCCTTCTTTAATTAGCCTATGTAATCCTAGCTTTAAATTATGCCCGAATGATTAAACAGCTATGGTCTTAGCTTATACTCATCAGCTCATCGTGATCAACGGGCCTAACATTGTGAAGTTGAAGCAGGCAATTGATAACCAAAAGTTTGGCCACTTGGTGGAGAACATAGGTGTTTAGGAAGAACCTATAAAAGGTGATGGCGTGATCCATTAATTAAAGAGAGGTTTTACTTGCCCATTAGGACTTGACCCTTGTTGTTAATTTATCAGGCCATTAATTAAACATGATTAATTAGTCCTATGATACGCATCAGTAGCTCCAAGCTAAGAACATGTTGATGGGAAAGTGTGATGTTTGTTCAAAAGTGGAAGGCTAACATATCGTTTTCATTTTCCTCAAGTATAAAACGATTTTGGAGCAATAGCTCATATTCTTTTCGGTTTTGTAATTGTTAGTGTGGTTGTGCGTGTGAGGTAGGTCGCATCTAGGTCACATATAGAGGCATAGAGCTACAAGCCTACAATGCCTATGAGATTTGTTTTCAGACATAATATACATCATAGCGTTTTACGTTTTTTTTAAATAATATTTTTTAAAAAAATTACAAAATTCGGTAGTCGCCCAAAAACATTACAAAAATATGTCTCTATCGCTAGTTGAACTCGTGACAAGCTCCTATCGCCAGATGGCGACAGCAGCCCTGAATAGTGGGGAGAGATACATATCGCCAGTTCAACTGACGCTACAGGAACCTAGGAATTTTTAAATATAGCAAATGAACCGAAGCAGGGAGGCCTGGACAAGGGACACGCGGCGTGATCGGTCGTGTCCAGGCCATGGGCGTGCAGCATCGCCCACCGTCCGGCCGACACTCGTGTGTTTAGCGCACATTCGGCAGACACGTGTGCAAACAATGCTTCTCTGGGCTGTGGCCGTGCGACAGCGCCGCGTGGGGGGGCTTGTCTGGATGCGGGGAGTATAGCCGAGACACGTGTCAGGTGGAGATGCAATCGGGCGAGAGGTGCCTGGATTTTGGTGCGTCCGCGCTTGCATCGTCCGAAGAGACCCAGTCCGGGCTAGGGACGAATGGAATTACATGCATAACGACGTGAGCAACGTCTGAGCTGCCTTTTTTTTGGCAATACCACACGGAGAGAGACGTATTTGCAAATACCGGTCGGAACCGTGCCATATACGCCAGAACTCTCAGTCCGACATGCATGTAGAGCTTATGTTTATAATACGTGCGTGCGTGCGTTCTCACTTGTCCCTAGAAGCCGTGCCGAGCTAGCTAGCGGCTATGGGCGAGGCACATGCAGCGTTTGACATTTAGACGCGCCGCCGCATTATCATCTATCCACTTGTCAAATATCGGTACAGGCTATAGAGAACTTTCAATTAGCACGTACTAGCAAGTAGGAACTAGCAAGCAAGTATATCGAAAGAAAAGAAAAGAAACGTAGAGAGAGATTTATGGAGTCGAATTTCAACAATCAAAGTTTGCAGCATCGAGATTTGAATTCACTACTCGCCATTCGCTAAAACACCATGCGAATCTATTGGACCAGAAGGTCAAAAAGGACCGTGTGATCGATCGACAAAAGATCGTCAAAGCAGGTCCCCCATCGATGATCAAAAGAACGGCACGGCCGAGACGGGCCGGGCACCAATCCCGAGGCAACGATCAGCTAATAAAGATGGGTGGATCGATTGATCCATCACACAGCGCAAACGTTGCTGGTAAAAGAGTACCCGTCGTAAGCCGGAAGCTCTCTGCATGCAACTTTCGCTTTGATCTGCACCGCACGCACGCATGTACATGCACCGTGGAGACTGCACCACGGCGACGCGAAAGTCGGGCTCGTAGGTGGTGGGATCGGACCGATCGCATCCCATCGGATCGGATCCGATTTGATCCTCCCATCATCGCATCGATCTCTGGCCCGGGCCGGTCAGGTCAGGCGCAGGCCAGCTTTTATATTTGGAAGCTCGCGAGGCCGCGGCACGGGAACCCAAAAAGAGAAAGCCGCGCGGTCTCTGGATGACGCGTGGGCCCGCGGTGTCATTGGGCTATACTGGTACTTTACGCACCGCGTGCAGACGGTGCAGTGCAAAGCTAAGCTAAGCTACGGTACGACGCCGCCTCAAAAGGCTCGTGGGTATCTTGGTAAAATCTATTTGGTTCCATGGTTCGGATGGCTTGCGTTGCAACGCAATGATGGTCGTGGTGGCCTCTGCCACCCTGCCTGCCACGCGTGATCGCCTTCCCACGTGCGAGCTTACTACAACTGCTGCCGCCGCCGAGTACGTGCTCGCTTTTATTTATTTTCCTTTTTTCTTTTAACTTTGTTCCTGTGTTGAGCACTTGGAAGAACAGCTGGTATAGTACGGGTGAAGGAGCGGAGGCAACTACTACAAGTCTACAGCTGCAGTGATGTACGACAACGAGCCATTAGTGCGACCTAACGGACGGTCCAGATCGAATGTACATGACAGTTCGAGCTCGGGAGTAGTACAGTTAAGGAGAGCGTGCGTAGTGTAAGCTTTTCGTGTAAGAAAGAATCACGGGCCATGCATGCATGCAGTTCTTCGCATCAGATCGATCCGGATCTGTCTACACGTACTGCGGCTGCGTCCCATATCGCGCCGGTCTCTTCCCTTCTGGTAGCGTGCATAGCCGAAGTTTCTGACAATCTTGGCCGTCGTCAGATTAGCTAGCTGGGACGACTATTTCTGCACACAGTGTATATCTACTGACACTGCACCACCTCCTTCAACACGGATGCATGGCCTTCATTAGCGCTTTTTGGTGCTCCCTCGCTGACACGACGTATAAAAGTAGTATAATAATACAACATTTTTCCTATACCACTACACGAAAGAATGCATACGTATATTTGTACGTGCACGCAGCCTACCTAGTATATATAGCAGCAGGAGACACATTCCCGAAAGATACGCTGCCTCATCGTCGGAAGCAGCCGACTTGCAGCTTGGTTTCGGCAACGGACGCTGTGTGAAATTTGCGAGGAAGGCGGCTTTTTTTTAGTATTTTACGAGTGGAGGAATGGACGTTTGTTTGGGAAGCATTCATGGATGGAGAAGCTAGGTGCATCACCTCACCTTACGGACCGTTTGAAATATCTTTGGCTTCGGCTTTTCGCTATGAAAAACCAGAAGCCAATCTAAATGGATGGCTTTCTCCAACCGTTTTTAAAAAAGCTAGAAGTTGTTTTCAACAAGGGGAAGCCAGAAGTCATCTTGTGACAGCTTCCTACGATTTCGGCGGGATGGAGTTCCGAGTTTGCCTTTATAGTTGGAGAAATTTACCCTCTCCTACCACGTATATAAACCCAAACCACACCCGAACGTCCCTCCTAAGCACGCAGCAGCGGTGCTAGGGTTTGCACCCCCGCGCCGTCTCGTGTCGGCGCCGCCGTCCACCACCTCTGGCCTCTGTCTCCGGCCACTCCCTCCGCCTCGGTCACTGACGCCGCCTACACTCTCCTCCCTGCCACCGCCTCGGTCTCTGTGGCCCTTCTTTCCTCCTCCTCCAGCATCAGCGCCACTGTTCCGACCTCCACCTTCGCCTGGTCTTCTCTTCTCCTCCCACGCCGCCGCCGTCGCCCCAACTTTCCTCCTCCTTTCAGGTCGAAAGCTGTTTTTTAGAAAAGCTACAGTTATACCAAACAACCACGTCATCCCGCGCTGCTGGAGCTGCGTGAAGGCTGGCTGATCATACGAGGCGACAGCGGAAGGCGCATGTAGCAATAAAAGAAGCAGCAGGTGGTGGGGGGCCCATCTACGCGACCGACACGGTTAAGACTGCACAGTGAACTGCAGCGATTTTGGCAGCCATTTAAAGGATGGGATTATGGTACTGATAGTTTAGGCCATTACTATACCAAGTGTGGTGCTGATGCATGATCTGGGGACCCCGCCTGTCTCCTTGGGCCCACGCCATGCCATGGATGAGTTCCGATTGCATTCTGGAGCTTTTCAGACTTTGGTTTTATGGGGCTTGTCAGCACGCTCGTGGCTAGATTTATCTCTCCCTGTTCTTTGAGGGGTTGTGTAGACTTGTAGCAGCAGCAGCTAGTAGCAAGCATTGAAGAGAAGTGGGTTTGAACCTCGAATTCGCTTTAATGGAAGGCGTGAGGGGGCGTAAATGGGCTCACAGCTCCGGACACAGAAAGGCTGGCTTTTCGCTCATGAGCTCTTCGTGTTCATGCCTGCTTCAGTGTGTAGCACCTGCGCTAGCAGTGGTACTGTCTTCAGAAGCACTGTTATTGCTGTGCAGGCGGCAGCGCGGCCGGGGGCACCTTCCTGGTCATTTATGGTTCTCACAGTTCACAGGTTGCCCTGCCATCCTACTCAAGCTACTACTGATGAAAGCCCGAAAAAGAAGCGGGAGAAAGGAGATAAATTTGCTCCACCCATGTCTCAGAAGTCACACACACAAGGCTAAACACAAGTTAGAAGAAGAACAAATAGTGAACCTTGTCATGTTGCTTCATCCCGAACCATAACAGCAGACACCCGAACAGTAAGAGCTAGATCTTCCAATAGAAGTTGAGGAGAAATTCGAATTTTATTCTCGCTAAGGGAAGAAGCAGTTTCTCAATTATTTTGGCAACGAGGGCCAGTGAAGGTACAAGTTACAGGTCGCCAAATTCTTCTCCTCTCGCACATTAAGACCATCTGTCTGGGTGCAAACTACAGACAATGGTGGGCACATACATCTCACGAACGAAGTATGAGTTTTTCCTGCAAAATCAATGATTCCTGCTTCACAGATCATGCCTGGTCGAGCGATGCAGCCAGGCTTGCTACTGAGAACCCGATCTCTGGACATCTACCAACTGATAAAGATCTCCACGTCGTTGATATCGCAGAGGAAGAAATTGCCTGAATAAAATTTTGGTCAAACTATTAAACCAAACTGGAAATAAACAACGCTATGGAAAAGCATAATATTCATTCTGCTTACCTCCTCTGCTCAATCAATGAATAATCAATTTCAGCTATTATAGTTACCGCCTCATGCTCAGTTGTTGCCATCACCTCCCCAAACTAGCAATAAAATGCCAACAGTTGTGTATGAGATGACCATACCTTTGCTAGTGTAGAGTTTTCAGACTGTTGAGCGTATGAAATAACGTGGCACAAGGCAAAATTACAAGGGGTTTTATAGCAGTAAGATAACTATTACTTGTGTTAGTGCTTAGTTTTAAGTCTGGAGCACAATAAATCTTGAGGCTCCTGAAATAACTACAGAAGACATGGCATCTTAAAATCTCAAATCTGCTTACAGGTCCAACAAGAGTGGAGTGTCCCCAAGCAACATAACCTGCACTGGTATCTCGAGCTGGAGAACAGGTTGCCACAAACAGCTGACAGAAAAAATGAGCGATTACTATTTGAAAGCACAAAATTGATAGCAAGAATGGTGAGTCTCTGTACAGAAAAACGAAGGCCAACACAGTAGTGTTCCACAAACCTGGTTGTCCGCAGCCCTGCCATGAAAATGGTAATATCATCAGCACATAAGCGAAAGAAAGAAATGATGTAATGTAAAATAAGTAGGAAAGATACTTCAGATGCTTCTCATCATAATAATTATATAGAAATTTTGATAAATGAATTGAGTTTTCGACTACATCTGAGCTCATTTTAGAAGCCAATCACCATCAACAAAAATACTAGCCCTTTTAGCTCATTATTTATCCCCTGCATCATCATCGTATCTCTAGGTGCAAATGATTCAGCACATGCAGTACCTTGCCCTTTGAAGCAACTCCCAATGCAACGGCCCAGTAGTCATGTTAAATGCACCAGGATAGCATAACAAATGAGCACCTGCAGTAAACAAATGAGCATTAGTATATTTTGTCAGTTGCGTGGTTTTCCACTTGATCGTAAACAACAGTAAGCTGCATGGTTTGTGTTAATAATAACTAGAAATCTAAGTGGCAAGCAAACACAACAAATTCAAATTATGTTTTACTACGAGTTTCTGAGACCTAGGGATGATACCCATACATAGTAGGTTAGCAGCTGCCACGACCCAAATGCAGTGGCAAATGCCATAGCATCTTGCACAAGCATAGCAATGCAATCAAATTAAAATGCACTAAACAAACAGATAATCATGCATCCCAAGTGTGAAAATAGGATATGAGAAAATTATACCTCTAGCAGCATACAACATCGCCAATTCCTGGAAACGGATGTCATAGCAAATGCCTATACCAATTCGGCCTACATCTGGAAACAATCAACACTGTATTAGAATATATGCGATAAAAAATAATATAGCTGTGTTGGATTGAGAAAAGAAAACACAACAAATATTATTTTAATTCAACTAACTACAAGAAATGCAAATAAACGCTAGAGAGTAGCACTACAAGAACAGCAACAAAAAAACACATGACCGAAAATGTACTTCACTACATAAATGGGATAAAACAATAAGGAGCAAATGCTTAAATAACACATCCAAAAGGGATTATTAAAGCCAAGCAACACTGACAGGCTATATGGAAAGGTACAGCTTCAACATAACGATCTCAATCATTAGACAGGCATTCTCTTAGTAAAACTCCATTCAAATTGACCCAAACCAAAATTTAGGGGTGCATGGACAGCCTTACGATTTGAGAACTATCTTAATCCAGCATGCTTCATTGCAACACACTATAAAGACAAACCTGTGTCTACAATAGTAAGATCCTGCCCAGCAGTAAGAACCTTTGATTCCTTGAATGTAATCTTTCCTGGAATATCAATGTCGAAAAGATGGATCTGCATTTATGAAAATTTTCATTGTTGCGGAATATAACACACTAAGAAGGAACTACCTTACCAATAATATTACTCAGAATGGATTAAACAAAATGGCACAAATAAGACGGAAGTAAACTAATCAGCATGCCGCAAATAAGACAGAAGTAAACTAATCAGCATGCCACAAATAAGACAGAGGTGATCAAATCTGTATTCTTGTGAAACCATGATGTTTTCAGATTAATTGGAAGAGCATCACAGTACCACTTGGAGTTGTCATGATTGAGGTACTACGGGGTACTGTGATGGAGAATTGGAGTTAGCATTAATTAGTTTTACACAATTCTCTATAATGTTATGATTTTTTTGTGAAATGTAGTTATACATGAATCTGAGCAAGTCGAGAAATATGTCTCCTGGACAAACTGTGTTTTGTTGAAACATAGTTTGTCCACGAGGCAGTGTTCTATTATTATTGACATGCTCAGATTCATGTGTCTTCAGCTACTATATATAAAGCGGAAGTAAACTAATCAGCATGCCACAAATAAGACAGAAGTAAGCTACTATATTAAGTATATTAGTTTACGGAAACAAGTTTCCAATTGTACCTTTCTGTGTTTACCCTTAAGCTTGCCATCTGAACCAAAGACGCAGCACGTATTGTACAAGTTGTTACCAGAACGTTCTGATATGGACCCACCAACAAGAGTAATTTGCAAGCTACGAGCAACCTCCGACATCATTGAAAATGAAGGAGCTGCATCGCCGCCAGCTTCAATGTCCTCGGCATACTCTGGAAAGCTGTCATTTGAATATGGACCATTCCATATCTCCTACAAGAATAAAAACAAGAAACTGCAACAGGTGAAAGGTAATAAAGCAGCGTACAAAGTGTGGAAAAAATTACCATGGTTCAAAAGTCAAAACCTCTTTGAGAAGAAGATTTAAGAAACTGAAGTACTGGCTGAACTATATTTCTGCAGCCGTTAACACTTCTCTTAATACACTTACCTTTGACTGGGGAAAAAAGTAACGGGGACAGCTACACACAAATGAATGGTGCCAAAAACCAATTTATGTTGTACGGTCTTTTCACAATTATACACAAAAAATAACAACATTATACCACAAATTCAAATTTTGGCTCAAAGAGATGCTAAGCCCTCAGGACTCAGGCCTCAATACCACAATATTGATAACTTTTGGAGTACTTGTAAGTTGTAATCACCACCATCAATCGATATTTAACAGAACTAAACTAACACATGATTTGACATAGTAAGCAAATAAGCATGCACCTAGTGCAATCAAACTTTTACCGTACATCTCAAAATCACAACTAGTTATGTCTAATATTCATCTAAATATTACGATTCTTTATGAAAGTCATACTTGATAGACTGAACAAGTATTTAATCAGCAGTGAAACAATGTTAACATAAACGGTCAATTAATCAGAAAGTATCGTGCATTTCTTCTACATATAAGCTTGATTAATTATGGAAAAGCTTATCGAAAGGTATTCCCAAGTTCACCAGGTGCTCATACTACCAATATGAAACTCACTAACTGCTACACTATCAATACGTAAGTATAGAATGACCCAACCAAGAAAATTCACAACCATCTATACCTACAGGTTAACATTGTTAAGACTGCCTAACAAATAACACACTGGTTAGGATTCAAACATGACCTGTACTATGTGGTTGGTTCTAACTTTAATCTGCAACAACCTACCCCATTTTTCCCTAGATCTCCACCACATAAGTCTATGATGCATTTTGGCATGAAACGGCGGGGTCTTTCTATCATACGCAGTCCACCAATTAGGCTCAGGACCAAATTGTCCCAGGTAGTGAACGGCCAGGTCAAGCAACAATCACAACATCTGCCATATGGGCATCCTATCACGTGCAAACCCAATCCGAGAGGCGAGAGGCACATGCATGGCACACCAATCAGAGTTAAACATGCACTAATGCACATGATACAGTTCAGTGAGCCCTACACGCCTACCCGGCTACCCCCGAGTCCAATCCTCTGCCACGGTGCATAATGACACTACTCAAGTTTGAACGTTCTACTATCACCGTTCAACCTAGGTAACGAGGCTACGACCGCATGCTGCTACCCGCAAATCCTCGCGGAATCATGACGCCATCACTCAAGGACCTCAACGCCTCTCCACTCTGCAAAGCCAAATGGAAATTACTCCGAAAGAGCAGATAGAAAAAGGCTTCTTAAGCACTCACCGGGAGGAGCACGAGCTTGGCGCCGTCGGCCGCGGCCGACTCGATGGTGGCGCGCGCGCGGGCGATGTTCCGAGCCTTGTCCGCCGTTACCGAGAGCTGGCACAGCGCCACCTTGAACTGAACAGAACCGAGCCCCCGTCAGATCAAACTCCGACCCGACCCAAAACCACAGGAATTCATTCGAACCGGGAAGGGCGTGACCTTGGAGAGCGGCGGGGCCGGGGGCTCGACGGCGGGGGGCGAGCGCGCGGCCTCCGCGCGGAAGGAGGACGCGGCGGCGGCCATCGTGGCGAGGCGGCGGCTGCGGAGCGGGAATCGGAGGGAGGGGAGGCGAGTGGGGCTGACGCTCCTGAGGCGGGAGGAGGTGACGAGGGAGAAGGCTGCGGATCTGGTCGCGGCTCTCATCTCATGGGGAGTGGTGGTGCGTGCCTGCGTGGTGTAGTACTGTAGTGCAGTGTGGAGGCGGGCGTGAGCCGTGACGGCGACCGGAAGGGAGTGGTTGGGAGCGGATGGGTTTCGGCTGGCTGTCGGGCCCAGTTGTCAGCGTAATGTTTGGTTATGAAGGCACTTCTCGTGCTTCTTTTTGCGTTGGACCGCTTGACTTGTGCGGCTGCGGCTGCGTTGCAACAAAAGATTTCGTGGCAAGTAGGGGCGATGAATTGCTTCCAATCGGACGGCTCACACAGCTTAAATCTTTGCCCCATCCCACGTATGCCGAGGGTATAATTCATGCACACTTGTATTAGTGAATATATGGGCATGACATATTCAAATCGTCCAACACGAAATAGATGACTCAGATTCAGTGAACCAAATCCCACTTCTCACTTAAACGCGAGGGGTTTCCGTAAAACCTCGGACGGAGAGTTCGCAAAACCACATTAAGTAGGTGATAGGATTTAGCTCACTGAATCTAAACCGTCTATTTCGTGTGTACATATGTTCATTAATACGCCCATGTGCAAGAAATATACTACGCACAAGCTTCCTATGATTATAGTTTGATGTGTTCAGTGTCCGAGTGTTCTCTCCCTTTTGTGTCCGAGTGTTCTCTCCTTTTTCAAGGCGTTAAATACTCACGTCTACAACATAGGAGTATAACTTAGAATCGTACTCTTTATGCAAGCATCTGAATTTGAACCGTTTCATCTATAACCGCTTATGGAAAACTATTTCAACAAAAATTGACAGACGGAACAACGGAAGCGGTGGTGGTGTCCTAGATTATGGGCCGTATAATTCAGCCCAGCCCATGTATGAAAAATACCACATACCGCCCTCTTATTTCGTCGGACCGCAACCAGCTTGCTGGCTACAGCCCAAAAGTTCATTAGCCCGCACAACCACCGTAACAAGGCCGTGTAGCAACTCACAAACATAAAGTTTTTTGTGATTTCAAAAAAAAAACATAGAGCCTTTTCTATTTCTTTTCTTTTGGAGGGCATAGAGTTTTTTCAAAGGCATAAACTCTAGTCTAAAATCTATTATATTCTTATGCCCGCTTGGGTCATTATTAAGGGGACTCATTCCAGGCTTCCAGGATTCCTGATCCACAAATTAATTCCAAATCACAATCACTGCACAATATAAAATTCAGTTCATGTAGCATCAGCAGAAGGCAGAAGCCGTCAAAGGAAACCAGTCACCTTCTCCTACAAGGCAGCTAGAATCGAGTACTAGTATTATTGCCTCAAGTCAACTTACGTGTGGACTGTGGACAAGGCAGTGGAAACTAAGGATGGCTCTGCTCTGAATGCTTCCACACTACTTGAGCCGTGTGTGGGTAGCTAGTGTGTGTGATGGCCAGGCATCAACTACAAAAGTGCAAAAGTGCATCGTGGAATTTAAGAGGGCGGCTATCTTAGAGATTGTTGACACGATCAGCGCGCGGATATGAGAACATCGTTGTGGAGCCTGTAATGCCGGGACGGCGATGTGCATGCCTAATTTGCTGCTAGTCTTGGTCTTGCCCTTGGCTCCAAGATGATGGGAGTAAGGGAGGCAATGGCTGGCCTCACTCCTCAGGCTCAACATCATGTCCAAGCTGGCACGGGTGGATCTATAGTGTATAGGCTAGGGTGAAGTGACACCGACGTCTTTTACGTTAGACTACGCAATCCCCTTAATTAGTATATAAGCATGTTATCCCTTATTATAAACTGCAAGTTAGTGTTACGGGTTCGTAATATCTTTTTTTTCCTAGATCCGCCTGTGCAAGTTGGCGAGCAATGTTGATTGTGGACTCGCTATCGGTCTCATTTCTGCTCCGCGGTATTCTTTTTGCAGCACTTTTGAATGATTCGTGTCAACAGCCATCAGTTAGTTGCCTGACGCCACTGCCATTTGGGGAGCCAACTGTCGTAGCTTGCTCTTACCATCATTAGGGTGTATATGACATGTAGACTCATGGGAAAATGAACAAAATATGCACGTTTATCCCCTAAAACGTACCACCATACTTTTGAAGCACCAGCATTGAAGATAGCCAAATCTATCTAGCAGTATGTACGTGGCTACGTGCAGCCTCCAGATTGCGAGCACGCGACAACTGGGAAGGGCATCCGATCCTAGAGGTTAGAGTCGTCAAGGCAAAGCCAAGAAAAATCACTCATGGGAATCAATCATTCACTCTCTTAGACCTTGTTTAGTTAGATCCAAATCTCTGCTTGTCTACATAAATATACCGATATTTTAGTTCAAATTTCTAATCCATCTACGTGATACCGGCGGAGAGCGACCAAGCACAACCCACAAGCGCACAGCGGCAAGTGTCGGAACCGGATCTGGTTAGGGCCAGACAGGGTGACGACGTGACGCCGAGGCCCACGAGCGAGCGGACAAGTGTTGCAGCCGGTGCCGCTGTTCAGTGGGCACCATCCCATTGTTGGGAAATTATGGGCTTGGCCCAACAGTCGGTCCATAGATGGACGCTCTATCCAAAACCCTAGTAGGGTCTGTAGCTTATAAATAGGGGGTGCTAGTCATTGTAAAAAGCTGATCGTATGAAGAATGAATAAAGAATAATAATATCCCCTACACATTTGTCTCTCTGTGTGTTTAATCTACTATTTATTCTTGCATTGCTTGATGTGATTCTACATTTGTCTACGAGGTGATCGTTTGGACTGGACTCGCTAGCGACGGTTCTTCAACACGTTATCAGCACGACTACGGTCTCCGGCCTGCGCAGATTGAAAAAGTAATCGTCGAGAACGACACTCGTAGATCGAATCGTTTTCTAGATCACTTTCAATTCCGCAATTGTTGCTTTCTAGATTGTTTTATCCTAAGGTGCAAATCCGCTCTAATATACCGTGAGCCAACTTGAAGTCGTCGGCATAATGCCGATCGATGGATTGCATGAAAGAGCAGATGTCGATTGCACCATGGATTGTAGATTGCAAATTCCTTGTAATCTCCGCGAGCCAACTTACAGTCGCCGGCACAATGCCGATTCGATGATTAATCGAAAGAAAAAAGCGATTGTTGATTGCACAATTACATTGCATGAACAGTACATGAATTTTCTCTCTCTTTGCACGTGGAAATCAGCTAGGAAGTCGCGCAAGACGCCATGGAGCCGCTACCGCCGGCTCGAGCCACGCCCTTTCATGCCCCGCCGCCAAAATCGACGCCGCCACCACACGGGCTTCCTACCGTCCGCCCGCTTCCTCGCCACCCACGTATGCCCGCGGTGCCGCACTACCTCCACGCTGCATGGTCGCGCCGCCCCGAATGGGCGGCCTCCTTCGCCGCTTTGACGTCGCCTTTGTCGCGCCGCAGCGCCATTAGCTCCACACATGGAAACGCACGGCGACGGCCCCGTATGGCCGTTGGTCCCGCCTGCCTCTGGCGATGGCCCCGTATGGCCGCCGGCCCTCTGCACCGCCGACCTAAAGCCGAGCCATCACTGGCCTAGAGCCGCCGCCAGCGTTACGCACCGCCGATCGACCTTCCCTACTGGCTTTGACGCCGAGCCCACACGAACGCCGTGCCACGCAAAGCAAAGACCGTCGAGCCGCCGACCAGCCGCGACCACGCCACAAGACGGCTCGCCCGCCGACCCTGCAAAGACCACGCCGTTCGCGATCAGGTCGCCACCGCTTAAAGCCGCCACCGCGACGCCGCCACGCGACCAGCCAAGACGGCGTCGCCGCTGCGATGTTGCGTCGCCGACTGGCAGCCGCTATGCCGCAACGCGCATGTACCTAGTAATCGTGCTTTCATGGCGCCTCTCTGTTCGCCGCTGCGCCGCGCCACGCTTATCGTGCCCGCGATGTAGCGCACCATGCGACCATGCTCGAGTCGCCAAATACAAGACGAATGCGCCACCGCCACTTAGTATGGCAGTAGGAAATCCCTAGCGCCTGGTGTTGATTCCACCATATGGGCTTAATGGTTAATGGGCTGGCCGAACAACAATCAGGAGAAAAAAGAAAGACAAAAAGTGGAAATCCCTTTTTGTTTTGGCAAAAAGGCTCTTGGGTTTTCTGAAATTACGCAAAAAAAAAACTCATAAATGAAAATTTGCATATAAACCATCGAAGTTCTGAAAACTATGAGGAAATATTTCGGGAAAGAAATTCTTACAGAATAGCCCTTCAGAAATTGAAAAATTACGTGAAAATTTCTCAGTATTAAAATTTAGCGGTTTAGCCCGTAAAAATTGTAGAATTCACCGAAAATACATATTCCAGCGAAAAAGGGCCCCAGGAATTCAATTTTTGAATCATTTTGAGCATTTAAAGCATGTTTAACTCCGTTATTATTATTTCTATGTAAAGTATGTATTGTATTTACTATTTTGACTATCTATGATTGTTTATATTACTTTTAATCACTGAAAATAGCAGTAAATCATGATAAATGCATAGAAAATACGGGATCGCGAACTGGGAGTTCGGAGAGCATTATGAGAATTTTACAACCATTTTATGTAAATTACCAGTAGTAATCTTATGAACTCTTTGCAAAAATATGGAAATGCCTAGCATCACGAACCAGGAGTTAGAAGAGTTGACCCAATATGGCCAGAATTTGTACAGAATTTGTACCAGCCTTCAACTCTGTGGTAAGGTAATCACGGATGAGCAAAAGATTGAGAAGACTCTATCTATCTTTCACCCCGAATGCGGTGCAATATGTACGCAACTATCGTCAAGATGGCTACAAGGAGTATGCCGAATGGATTGACATCATGCAAGATGCGAAAGCTCAAGATGATGTTCTAAGAAAGAACTACATCTCATAGCCGCCTAGTAGCAATGTTGGCCATGAAACCAATGCTAGAAGCTACAAGGTGAGGAAGCCTCTCACAGAGGAGAGGGGCAAAAAGGGTAAGGTTGTGGGTTGCACGTTATTGATACTCTCCAGCCTAAGAAGAAGGGCAAAGGACAGCATGAGGCATATCTCGCCATTACAGGCACAGATGATCCACATCCATTAGTTGCACTCATGGATGTGGACAGCCTAGTAGCAGCCCCCCATCATCCCTCCTTTGGACATCGCAGCGGCTGCAGCTGTAGTTGTTCAAGAGGAGAAGATTGCTTTGGAGAAGATTGAGGCAGAAGTTTCTGAATACTTCGCTAATTCGATCTAGTGCATGCATTGCATTTGGATCTTTTATAGTAACTTGCAGTTTGTAATCGAAGCAGAATATTGAATTATTTTATTCTTTGAATAATGGTTGTAAGCTCTAGGAGAGAAAAGCATTAAATTCTTATGATGGGTCCTGCAAGGCTTATTTTTCCCGTATTTATAATAGCAAGTTATGTTTTGGTACTTGAAGTACCAGAACGTGTGTGGCGCCCTATGAAGGAAGTGTGCTTAGCGGATAGCGGCACAATGAATACCATCTTGAGAGAGACATAATTATTTCAGTTGATCAGCCAGAATGCTGGTAGTCTTACGACAATCGTGAGCTGCGATACTTGTATAATAGGCTCAGGAAGGGTCACAATTATACTCCCGATGGGCACAACTTTGGTCATTAAAAAAGCCTTGTTGTACGTATAATCAACTAGAACTCTCAAGGATATCCGCGCTAATAGTTTCCACGTAGAGACTGAAGAAGAGTATGGTAAGGAATATCTACTCATTACAAAGCGTGAAGAAAGTGAAATTAGAACAACTTCCTTCCTATGAAACTAGGCTATACTACACTAATATTAAGGCACCCGCAGCCTATACTGCATTGAAAACCGTATTTAGAAGCTCTAAACTTTTCTGTCTCTGGCATGATAGATTAGGCCACTTATATTTTAGAATGATGAGAAATATAATTAACAATTCACAGGGACATAATATCGATGTAAAGACCGGAATTCCCATACTTAAGTGCAATAGGAGCACTCATGTACTTAGCAAACTGTACTAGATCAGACATTGTTTTTGCCGTGAACCTATTAGCAAGGTATAGTGCAGAATCTACCAAAAGACATTGACAGGGGATAAAAGACATCTTCTGATACCTCTAAGGAAGCAAAGACCTTGGTATGTTCTACAAAAAGAACCAAGACTTGTCTATGAATGACTATACAGATGTCAGGTACCTATCGGACCCGCATACAGCCAAGTCACAAACGAGCTATGTATTCCTACGTGGTGAAACTGCAATTTCGTGGAAATCGTCTAAGCAGTGTCTTGTATCGACTTCGACGAACCACTCGGAAATCATAGCACTGTACGAGGCCTCACAAGAATGTGCTTGGCTTCGGCGGATGATTCACCACATCTAGCAGTTGTGTGGATTGAATATCGCGTAAACCCCCACTGTTATCTATGAAGATAATGCAACCTGTGTTGCACAAGTGCAGACGAGTTATGTGAAAAGTCATATCACAAAGCATATCAACCCCAAGTTCTCCTATACTCTTGAATTATAAAAGATAGACGAAATTAAAGTACTGCATACTAAGTCATGTGGAAAATTTGCAGATTTATTCACTAAGTTACTTTCAACATCTAGCTTTGAAAAGTGCATACTTGGAATTGGAATGATGAGACTTAGAGAAGTGCAGAATTCAGAGGGAGAATCTTCACGAACTCATTATTGAAACTTGATCACGAAGATCGAGTACCTAAAGAATAAATTCTGAAGATTAAAGGAAATTGGGTGGATTATACTCTTTTTTTCCCTTGACGAGTTTTCGTGAAGTTTCTCTGCTAAGGTTTTTAACGAGGCAATTCGTTCAACGCAGAAGAATGTGTATCATATACTCTTTCTCTAAATTTTTTCCACTGGATTTTTATGTAGTTTTGACGAGGCATAAACATGTAAGGATGGGTGCCCAAGGGGGAGTGTTGGGAAACCATGAGCTCGGCCCAATAGCCGGCCCATATGTGGGCGCCCCATCCAAAACCCTAGCAGGACCTGTAGCCTATAAATAGGGGGTGGTAGTCATTGTAAAAGGCTGAGCGCATGAAGAAGAAATAAAGAAGAAGAATTCCCCTACACACTTGTCTCTCTGTGTGCTCAATCTACTATTTGTTCTTGCATTGTTTGATGTGATTCTGTGTTTGTATACGAAGTGATCGTTCGGACTGAACTCGTCAGCGACGGATCCTCAACACCCACCACCGCCAAATTCGATCTGGAACGACTAGTTGGACGTGGACGCGGAACGGCAACGGCCTGGTCCACGGCGATAAAGTGTCTCATGGATCGTCGAGAATATCTCCAGTGTTTCGGTGCTTTAGTTGTTCAAAAATCGGTTCAAATGGTTATAATAATTACTATTTTTTTTTGTCTAGATAGGGCATGATATATTTTAGCATCCCACAAAATTTCAAATCCAAATTTGATTTACACACTGAGAGGCAAAAAAGATAAATTTCAGTTAATAACAGCTTTATCTTTTTTTATTTCGGGTTTTCTTTTTAGCAGATTTTGTCTTTTTCTCAATGTGTAGGATGAAATTTGATTTAAAATTTTGTGGGATGTTAGACTATATCATACCCTATATGTGTAATTTTTTCAGATTTTTTCATAACTATTTGACCCGATTTTCGAATAACAGAAGCACCGGTATCACCCATTATAGTCGAGCACTGGCCTTCACGCTTTGATCTGACATGCGAATTATTAGAGCCGTTTATAACTTTCTAAATTGTGGCCATGACTGATGGGTGCTTGCTCGATCGTTTCCTTCAGTTGATATGGAAGTTTCTTGAGAGTTCTTCCAGCTAATGAGTCAAAGAATTTGGTGCATGAGAATAGGGGAGCACAGTTGTTATAGTTTACACCTAATTATAATATGCTGATCTAGCAAACATCAGCACCTAGCTACCATCTGATTTTTACAGGTGTTAAAATCTACATTTCTTTGCCCCCTCAAGTGTGCAACTGTTTTCAAGTACTAAGTAAACTCAAGGCCTTACATGTTTATTATCTTCAGTAACTAACTTGAACGGTTTCTGAGTAGTGCAGTACAAGTCTTGTGCAGCAGATATGCATCATGCGATAGGACTGTTCGTTCTTCCTCGCTCCAAGGTCCAAGCTGCGCGAATCCGGAAGATGATCAAGTGGGGGAAGACTGTGCAATCTCGCTGTCTGAAACTCAACTTCCCAGAGAACAAACGCAACTTCCCAGAGAACAAACGAAGAAACTAATGAAAGGACGCGACCACAGATGCACACCCAGTCTCCCATTCCAAGAAGCAAAGCCATGACAGTGATGCAGCTAGCAGTAGCACACAGCACTTAACATTATCCAGTTAGGCACACAAGATTTTCAATGTGACAACCAAGAAGGATATTAACAAGACAATTCATCAGAACTTCTGAGTCTTAATTTTCACCAATTTTTTCATCATCATCATCAACATCGGTTCATCGCCACAGCAAAACCACCAAATTTTTCATCATCGTCACCATCACCCCTGCAAAACCAGCAAAATTTTGCATCCTAAAACGCCTTCTGGTACTTCTTCTTGCCCTCCCTCTATAGCACCAGATCAAGAAACCAAAACGAAAAGATAAAACAAAAGATCTTAAGCACATGTACAATCTAGAATCCTAATTAACCACCCCCTTAAAAGATCGATCGCTTCGAGGCTAATTTGATCGAGTCACCTGATGAACGCTACGGTTAAGGATCTAATCGAAGGAGCCCTCCTTGGCCGAGAGCCGCTTCAAGAACTCGTAGGTGGTGACCATGGTGGCTGCGGAGAACGACATGGACCCCCACCTCGGCCCGAGCCCGCGGTAGCATGCCGCCCACCCGCCTTCCTTGAGCAGCCCGCGCACCGTGCTCGCCAGCGTCGGCCGCGCCGCCGCGGCATCGGCTTCCATGACCTGGAGGCGCGTCTTCACGGTGTCCAGCGGCATGGTCACGAGCGCGGCCGCGCCCCCCGCGACGGCGGCGCTCGCGCCCTGCACGGCCATCAGGGAAGGGTAGCTCTCGGAGCGGTCGGCTCCGACGACGCGCCAGACGAAGCGCTGAGCCATGGCGTAGGACGCCCACCACACCGCGTTGGACGGCGCGTAGGTGATGATGGAGAGGCCGAAGCCGCGGTACAGGCCACGGACGCCGTCAGCGAGGAGGATCTTCCTGAAGGCGTCCACGCCGCCGCCGTAGCGACAAGTGGTGGAAGTCTGGACCATGAGCCGCTGGCTGATGACATCGACGGGGGTCCATACGACCTGCGCGGCCACGGCAGCAGAGACGCCCGCTGCAGCGGAGGCGGCCGCCGACGCCGCGGGCTCCGAGACGCCGAGCCGGACAGCGGCGGATCCAACTGAGCTCTTGGTGGCCTCGAGCGCTGCCATGTAGAGCGCGCGCGCTGGGATCGTGCCGGCCAGCGACGCGCCGAACCCGCGGTAGAACCCCCGGAGGCCGTCCCGGCGGAGGATGGCGGCGGCGGTCGCGGTGGCCGCCTGCGGCGGCGGCGCCACCTGCAGGTGCGTCTTGACCACGACGGCGGGGTACAGCGCCGCGGACACACCCGAGAAGAGCGCCGCGCCGAGGACGAAGAACCGCGACTTGTCGAGCATCTCCCAGTTCACCTCCGCCGGCAACCGCCGGATCTCCTCCGCCGCCGCCGCCGCCGCCGCGCCGCCCTGCTCCTCCATGTCCACAACACTAAAGGCCATTCTTCCACGCTGTGCTCCCTAGCTACTAACTCACCAACCCAAACCAAATCAAGCCTTGCATCCAAAGAACTCAATCCAGGACCAGACGAGACATCTCGCTCGCACAGTGCGCCTCCCCCTGAAATCCTCCTGTCACCGACGGCACCTTCTCGGTTTCTCCGGCTAGGCGAGCCAACGAGGGCAAGAAGAGAGTGAGAAGTGGATTCGGGAAAAGTGAGAAACAGCGAAGAGTGTGCGATTTTTCGAGATCCCGAGGGGGTAAGTGAATATTTATATGAAAGGTTGTTGGCGTGGCCACACTGCCTTATCCCGAGCGGCGAGCCCACGAGCGAGCTGTCCGGACGGCGACCGGCCCGTGGCGATGGACGTGCTTGTCGGGAAGCTCGGCTTATCGGTTACTGTTTCGTGGAGTGACCACCTGACTGGCGACCGCCGGTGGAACGGTGGGCGTCGCCCATTGGCTGGATCGCGGGAAAGCAAGCCACCGTTCGACAGACACTTTTTAATGTGCAACTCGGGTTGCGCACACAGAGACACCTTGAGCTCGCCCACAATAACAGACGTGATGAGTTGTGAGATGCGTCGCCGACAAGCCGGCCCAAACATTTCCGCGTGCTGTTTGTTATATTATACGTGGGCAAATCCTGATTTAGCACTAGGGTTTTTAGATGATGATGATGATATTTATGCCTGATTGAGTGGAGACCCAGAGTCCGATCTTCAAACGAAACTAGGGGTTCATAAGTTTGTAGTGACTGTACTAACACTGTCAGGTCTCAAATGCTACGAGGAGTCATTTACGTGATGCTATAAGTGAAAGTGTAACAAGGTTGTTAAAGTGCCTATGATGGATTTTAAGTGAAAAATTAGCAAGGTTCCACGCATAAAACAATGTAGATAAGCATTGCTTAGCTGTTTCTGACAAACAATTAGCTGTCTATATAAAAAGTCCCACACATAAGGCAAGGACACTCCAGACGAAATTCATGTTTGGAAGACGCTAAAAGTAACGTGCATCAAAACTATGAGACTATTCCTTGTTTGTGGATATCCATAATATCTTCGTAGCTAAACTTATGGGTCGCGTTTTGTATTGATCTTCTCGCGAAAAGGTTACCTTATTATGGTGTTTTCGTGGAGAAAGTAGTGAGAGCAACAAACAATGTACACAAAGTGTAAAAGTTTTCATATATATTTCATAATATCTTCACCGCTAAGCTTACAGGTTTTGTATTCTTCTCGCGAAAAGGTTACCTTATTACGGTGTTTTCGTGGAGAAAGTAGTGAGAGCAACAAACATTGTACACAAAGTGTAAAAGTTTCCATATATATTTCACCGGCCCTCAATGGATCCATCTCACGTAGGGGCTAAAGATTTCCTTGATGTTTTTTTGCGATTAAGAAAAAGACGCGCACACACACCACCATGAACGCACAACACACGCGCGCGCACGCGTGTACGTATAATATCTACGTTTAGTTTGTGTAACTTATAGAGAAGTTACTTTCTCTGGAATAGTCTAAGCTGCCAATACACCGAGCAATTTTAGTAATGATCCACATTTCAGTCTCCACGGTGGTTACTGCATGGATTCATGCTCTTTTTGTACATTTCATTCAAGGGGACATTTCTTAAGGTAAATTGTTTATCTAGCTTTTCTCCTTATTCAAGAATAAAGAAGGATGCTCAGAAAGTCAGATCTGTGAAGAATTAACCAAATCGGAAGGAACTAGGGAGTCGCGCACGAAGGATGGAACAGTGCGATCATATGTGGATTGAATACCGCGCAAACCCCCACTGTTATCTATGAAGATAATGCAACCTGTGTTGTATAAGTACAGACGAATTATATGAAAAATCATCTCATAAAGCATATCAACTCTAATTTCTTTTATGCTCGTGGTTCAGCCAAATTTTCGGTTTTGGACGTCTGAAGCCTCGGACTCAGGCAGGGTCCAATTCAAGGCGCTACATCCACCCCGATCTCGCGCTTAGAGTCAGTGACAGGTGGTCCCTTCTCATCTAGGGTCCCGCCCGCATAAGATTTGGATCGCCGGCTTTGTTTCTATCTGGGTGTCTGCAACTGTGCAAGCGTGTGGCGACGCAGGCACGTTGTTGGGCGCCCGTAGAGTTGGAGGATCGGTGGGCTACACGGGCAAATCTAGTGGGCGGGATGGGACAAACGCGGCCGTTAGATCCTCCAGGGGGGCCGCACGCGACGGCCGGCGCCGCCCAGCGGTGGAGCCGCTGAGGCCGCCGATAACTTGGCTCCACAGGCTCCAAATTTGTCAAATACAATGGTCAATTCTTCTCTTACTGACATTGCCGAGAGAAACATGGTGATCAAGTATAATATCAGTTAATTCATCAGAAAGTGCACGGGCTGAGCTTGCTGGCTGTAGTAGATGTCAGTATACTTCTATCTCATTATCGTTACCTACATTGGCGAGCTCATGTTTGTCGTGTGTTTTTCACTACGGTCTTCAGATATGGAGTAATGTCGATGTCCAAATCAAAATCAGTCGGAGACTCCGAGTAATGTGTGCAGTTAATTAATGGCGAAGACATATCAGGCTATCAGCGGTCTATTGTACCTGTATGCATTGTTGCGTCAGGTTTGTAGCGGAAAAATACTGCTCTCCTTGCTGGCAACACGTATGTGCAGTGAACGAATCACCAAATCACATAGATTTTTTTGTTTGGCGACCGCTCCAATGCTCGGGACCAAGCCGAAAACGAGGGGAGGTAAAAAACCGTTAACCGTTGCCATATATTCCTAAGATTTATTAGGGCATGTATAATGGTATAGATAGGTGTTGTCTATAAGAATCTTCATGCCACCATGTAGACAAAGATTAAAGCGCAATTTCATACAATAAGATAGACGGTTTCTTTGTTTTTAGTTGCTTTTATAGTAACACACAATCTTTTAACGCTTCTTTTTCGTCTTTATAATTAATTTATGGATTGTAGACAAAGATCATTCTTCCTCTTTGTTCTCTTTCATCCAGATCAGCAAAAACCCTACGTATCAATGACTATAGACGGCTAACATAAGCCTATTGTACATGCTCTTAACTAGGCGTAGTGCTACCGATTTTCGAGAGATGAGTGGTCAGAATTAAAATAGTGACAGCAGCCTAACAGAAAAAATCACAGTAAGTAGATACTACAGCTTAAGAAGTGAAGCATAGTTAAGTTTAAGAAACCTCGTTTGCGTCATTGAGCCTATGGGTAGCGACCACATTTTCCGGCAAAACGCCATCGTCCACGGACGGGCAGAGCGGAGAGATGAACTGACAAATACCCACGCATTAATTATCAACTGGCCAGCAAACGCACACGCGCACTCTAGTCACGACTCACTAAACGGTATATTGTATGTGTGTGTGTCCCTTTGTTGTTTCATGAAAAGCACAAGCAGAAAAGCAGATACTAGCGCTAGCCAGATGGAGTTAGCAGTAGCAGCTAGCGAGTAATTAATTCTCGTTGCTACTCCAAGCTAGGGGCTAATTCTACCTTGTTGCAATCGAAAGGCTGCCTTCCTACATACCCTGACCCTGTAAGCATGCGTACAGGCCATCTGATTCGATCTGCCGCCCTTCCCCGAACCGTGGAGCCGTACATATTCTTGTGAAGAAAAACTAGCTAGTCTACGTAACTTGCGTGTATGTTTAAACCTAACCCGTCAAGATTTTCATAATGGATATTCCAAGTTATAAAAAAATTTGTTCAATATAAAATATAAATGTGCACCATAGCAAAAAAATCAAATACAAATTATTCGTACTGATGACAACATCTCAAATAATTTAGTAAAATTACAAAATAACAAAGAAAAATCACAATTTTACTCGATTTTTCTTCATGTCTTTCAAATCGACACACTTCTTCTTCATTTTTTTGAAGCTCTGAGATATACATTTCACAAAAGGACAAGATTTACCAATCACAATTCAAACTAACGCAAACAAAATTGTAGATTTGGGCATTTGGGTTTGCTCTTTGCTGGTTTGGGAATTGAGGATCTGATAATTCGGATTGAAATCACCTCTGCGCTACTGGGAATTTGGGTACTTCGACCGCGCGCTGCCTTCTTGCCGGGAGCTGCGCGAGGTGCCGGGTCGCCGTCGTCGGCCACATGCCCGCAGGGTTCTCTCGGTCGCCCTCCTCGCTCAGCGCCCGGTGCCCAACCTTGCTCCTCTAACCTTCGACCTCCGACCTGCCGCTGCGCGTCGTCGCTGTGTTTGGCTTCATCGTGGCCGCGCCACCGCGTCGAGAGAGGGGGGAGGGATATGAGAGTCGACTGTTGTCTGTTGATTGTTAGGGTTAGAGAGAGAGGGAGAGATGAGAGGGTGACCTTGTTGTGGTTGGGCCGAATGGTTCAGTGCCCAAAGGGCAAAGGCCGAAGGGTGTGTGATCATTGGCCGATCATTGTATGGGCTAGTTTAAAGTTATGGGACACCGGAGGGAGACGTGGTTTGAAGGACTGAGAGGGAGTTGTGGTCTGTTGGCCTAATTAAAAGTATATTTGATTATGTATGTAATATATACAGTGGATTTTTGCAAAAGTTAATAGGTGTTCACATGAACCTAAGAGAGTCCTCCCCTGCTAACCAGCAAGCTAGCGCGCCCAGAAAGAATCCGGCAAGCGATGACAGTGTTGACGACTACACCATTAGTCATTTGCTCACGTAGTCACGTACGTGTGCCATGGCACGGCTCGCTGTCCACACGCACCGGCGTCTGACGCCGACGAGTGGCGACACTTGCCTCCGTAAAAAACTTAGCCGGGCGAGCGAGTCATTTGCCTCGCAGGCTGGGCCTGGACAGGTGGGCCTCCAGAGTGGGCATTCTATTTCGAGGTGGGCCTCAAACGCAGGCGAGGAGACGCGATCACGCGAACAGAGGAGAGAAGAAGGCTACGAAGCTAGCTAGGATGGTTTCCTTCCCGTTTTGCCTTGTCGCCCGCAGCCTCCGCTCCTTCTTCTCCGGTGCGGGAGTTCGATTAGGATCTGACACTAACCAGGCCAGCTGCCGTCGCAGACTCGGAGCGACGCAAGAGTAAGGGTGGTGGCATGATGCGGGGCCGCGCCCGTGGCCGTGGAGGCTACACTGAAGGCCCGCCTTGGGGAAGAGGCTGGAGTGATTTGGCAGGGAGAGGTGGGGTGAAGTGAACTGTGGCCGCACCTCCGCTGGGAGCAGTTGTGCGCAAATGCACGGTGCCCCACTGCCTCGATTACAAAGGTATCTTGTTGATGAAACTACACGGTAATGGGTAAACTCTCTCTCTCTCTCTCCTGAACTAATTGGTAAACTCTCTTTATGACTTTATCTATGCGTTTACTTATTTTTGAATTGATAAGCATGTTTGGAGATGATCTACACGGAAATGTCGTAGATTTCTAACTACTCGAGACAATTTCTTCAGATTTGCCCTTTCTTAATCCGTCGAATGCAGCGTAGTCTAACCTCGCCTAGTCCTTGATTCTTACCAGGACTAATTGTAGATATTTCTCACTCCATGTATATATATCTGGACTTGTCCTTTTAAAAATGCAAATTGAGAATATATTATACATGCATGATATGTTGCTTAATGGGATACTTGCTAGTCGCTATCATTCTGTACAAAGACGTCGACTTAGTTTAGCCCAACAAGTTTCCATGGCATCTCATACAATTCATTGACCCGGCTTGCTATATTGGGACTTGGGAGTTAGCAGCCATTCCTGATTGGTATTTGCATAGCTTGATGATATCATGATTTTGGTTCTTCTATGAGAAATTGGTGACTGCTTCGCCAAAGTTCCTCCAGCGTCAGTGGAACTCAGGCCAAGTTATAAAATGGAGTATTTGATTTGACATAACACTGCATGCTTAGAAGGAAGCTCACTGAAGTCAATGATCGAATAATATCGTTCACACACACACTGAGCCCATCTGAATTTTCCTCGACATGATGCATTTCACTCCTCCAGTATCTCCTGACTCGGTCTAATACCTTTGAAATGCTCTCCTTCCAATTAGTAGTTCATCTACATGCAAGAAGTATTATTTTTCTGTTTGATGCTACACACTAGTATTTTCAGAAAATACTTTTTTTAGTTTTTTCTTCAGTTCTATTCCAAAGTTTAGCATACGCAATTATGCAGAACTAATCGAATTCATCGTAAATTCTTAATGGAATTCTGGAATGTCGTTGCTTATGCTGACATGCTGACTTCCAATCTCCTCTAACTACATTCCAGGCAAAAGATGCCCAAGATGTGTGATCTTCTTGTGAAGATGGTTGAAGATGATATTGACAGGCAGTTAGGGATTCCTGATGAGATTGAGAAGCTGTGCAACATGCTATCAGACATCAGTAGGCAGTTAGGGATTCCTGATGAGATTGAGAAGCTGTGCGACATGCTATCAGACATCAGTAATGTTCTTGCAGATGCTGAAAGAAGGCAGATCAATAACAGGTCTATCAACAAATGGCTCAAGGATCTCAGGGATGTCATGTACCATGTCGATGACAGACTCGATCTGCGTGGGACTTTTTTTTTTCGAGAATACACAGGAGAACTGCGCATCTGTCCATTAAAAGATAGAACATTACAAAGCGGCCACTAAGCTTCCATGTATCCCATAGAGCTTAACACCACGGTTCAGACGTTTATTACAAGGAATACTCGACCTTTGTGGGACTAAAGCAGAGGAACAGTATGCTGGTGCAGTGGTGTTTTCATCTCTCCTCTTGTAGGCTGTATCCGTGTTCTCTTTTGTTTTGTGATTCTATTTTTGCTCACAAGATTGGCTCTAGAATAGAAGAGTTCAACTTGAAGCTACATACTATCTCTTGGCAAAAGTCTATATTTGATCTGAGGTTAGATAGCCCTGGGGAGCCTCAAGCCCATTGCCTGAGCCTAAATTGGAGGATATCATCAGAGAAGAAGTTTCTACTTGTTCTAGATGATGTTTGGAGTTACCATGTTTGTGACAGTTTACTACGCAATCCATTGAAGTTCAGTGCCGTTTGCAGTAAATTTCTCATAACCACTAGAAAAGAAGTGGGGGGCAAGGCACATCAAAGCGGTGTATCTCTGTCATGTCGAGAAGCTGCAACTTGAGGATGGATGGTCTTGGCTTACAACGAAGGTAGCATTGGACGTGATGAAAGTGGAAGCTGAGACGCTCAAGGCCATTGGCTTGCAGATTGTAGGAAAATGTGATGGTCTACCTCCTGCTATTGAGGCCATGGGAGGATTCGTATGCACAAGAGATAACCAAGAAATGCTTGGGATGAGTGTTCTACTGAACCCAGCATGGTATAGCAATCGGTCAACTTGACGAGGTGAATTCTGCATTGTACCTGAGTTACGATGACTTGCTGTCCTATTAAACAAAAACCGAAGGCAAGATATTAGCTTTTCCAGAAATTGTTCTGCTGTGGATAGCTGAAGAGATTGGAGAAGGATACTGTAGGGAAGTAATCATGAGTAATCTAGGAACAAGATTATAAAGGGTTTGATTGTTTGGCATTCAAAATGTATGATATTTTGCATTCTGTACTGTTTTTGGCACAAGATGAGAGCTTACAGGTTGGAGAAACATATGGTCCAAATGAAGAAATAACTTACTGAAAGCCTCACCGTTTGTCAGTGACAGCCAAAACAGTGGAGCAAACATGATTAAAAAAGCACACTGATGCTGGTTAAGAGCAGCGTATCAAATGCAAATGATCTATCCTATCTTCCCCGTCTGTTTGTACATGATCTACCTTGTTCTAACATTGCTATCCTATCAGAGTCTCTCTGCCAGTTGGCACACCTTAGATACCTCAATTTATCAGGTTCCATGGTACGAGTAATCCCATAATAGATTGGGAACATGAAGAATCTACAATGCAGCAGTCTTCAGCAAGGTTGTCAGAATCTCGATCCGAGTCTTAAAGTATTAAGACTTTACGATCCTAGATTGAGTGGAACGATCTGATCCTAGGTAGAATCATAATATCATTACGGTTCTAGCAAAAAAATGTAGGATCTCAAACATATTTTATATACTATTCTACTTGATTCTACGGGTTCTAGTAATTAATTATTAAAATTACTTAGCATATGTCTTTTTATTGTAAAGTTTCTTAGCATGTGTCTTTTTATTGTAAAGTTTCACCGTATATTCATTCATATATAAGAATTATTTGTATAAACAACAAATAATCTTTCGCTTTCACTATATTTTTCTGAGTAAAAGGTTTTAAATTATAATTTAAAGCATGACACTATAATATGTACACAAAAACATGCATTATATAGCTAACTTGTGTTAATTATTATATAATGATGATAACATAGGAAACTTTAAATCTAATTAGTTGCAAAATGACTAAATAAATGTTAAAATCTCAATTGAAAGATATGGTGGATTAAAGAAAATAAACTGTTTGGTAGAATGAGGTAAGATATTAGATTCTACGATTTGATCTAAGAATATGATCCTATCAGAGCACATTCGATCCGATTCAAGATCTCGATTATAACAACCTTGACATACATCTATCAAAAGTCCCAGGTAGTGTCATGGATCTACATAGGGTTCTCCACCTCATTGGAACAAGCTTAAGAGCTTCCCAATAGGGCCAAACATGAACTCTTCGAGAAGATCGAGCAGCTTGGATGAACTGGGCCCTCTGTCCAACTACGACTAGTCTATATCGAGGGACTAGAGAGGGTCTCTAATAGCAACGATTCAAGAGATGCAGAACTTCATAGCAAGCTTCATTTTAGATGAATGGCTTTTCTCTGCACACCAAGGAATCAGACCCGTGGGCCGTGGCACCTCCAAGGATGAGAAACAAAAGATTGAAAAAATCTTCAATAAGGCTCTCAAGTTCCACCATCCAGCATCAACATTGGCGTTGACGTTGAGTATGTGGTTTCGATCAATCACCTTTGTTCCTTTTTTTAACTGATGGTCATGCTTTTAATCTTGATAGGCAGTATACACACACACGAAAACGGATCCTCTGCATTAGGGTTCAAAAGTCAGAGGATGCACAGTGTTGTGCACTAGGAGTCGAACTCCACCGTTTGATTGAAAATCAAAGGTACAATTCCAAAGCTACAGTACCCAAGCCACAAAAAAAACCTCTATAGTTTTCTTCTATAGTGCATGAAACATGTTTCTACACTATTCTACAATATTTGCTACACTATTATGGCAAATAACCGTTCACCCAGACTCATGTCACTGGTCACACAATGCTTCTCTGTAATACAACAAAGAATCCAGATCCATATACACACCTTTGCATTTTGTATAAATTTTTTAAGTATTTTGGTTCCACCATCATGGTGATGTTCTAGGCTCTTCTTGCAGTGAGAAGATGAATATCTTGACTTTTCCCAACATCTGTTTTCCCCGTGTTAATGTACTACTTGTCATCTCAAGTCTCTCAACCTGTGTGGATTGTGGAACTTGTCATGCTATGTTGAAAGCATCTAGGCCCATAAAAATGATTTTGATAATTAATAACAACAACGTGTTATGGGACTAATGTGTGTGCTAAGATGTTTTAAAGGTTCAGTTCCGGATTATGGATGACAACATAAAAATGGCAATGCAAAAACAATAAAAGATTAACGTGACTCAAGACAAAGGTATTTTGTAGCCTAAGAACCATTTTATAGTTTTTACCGGTCTCAGTGATTGGTGGAAAGACCGGATTTATAGGCTAGATATTGTACTATAAAGAGGGATCATGACTAGTAGCTCGAAAAACTTATGATGTGCCACATTGATCAAATAAGAGTCATGCATTGCATTTAGAACAGCTTCTTGAAGAAGTGCGGTAAGACCGATTTCTCGTTGGCGGTACGTTATTTCCAGAGAGCATGTTTTTGGGAGTTTTTCCTCCCCTGAAAATCGGTAGTTCCGATTGAGTGGAGACGATAGTACTAGACCATGTGAGTGCGGTAATACCACTCCAAACTGTAACGACTAGTTCAGAAGCAGTTAATGCACCCCTTATGACCGTTGAACAGTAGGTGCGGTAGTACCAATCGATCAATGGCAGTAGTACCACACCTGCTGAATCTTTTAGGGATTTGCTTCAAACGGTTGAATTTGTGGTTGGGGGCTATAAATACCCCTTCACCAGCACCAAGCTTAGAACCCTTGACCTCATTGAATATATTTGAGTTTTTGGTGCACTCTCTACTACTCATTTGCTCATATTTCATATTTTGAGGTAGCTGAGATCATTCAAGTGCATTTGCATCATTAGTTAATCTTTGGGTACTTGATAGCCTTCAAGCAAGGGATGTGATTTGTTACTTTTGGTGCTTGCCAACACCTAGACGGCTTAGAGGAAGATTGTACGGTGATCTCTTCAAGAAGGTTGTGAAGAGGCCTGGCACCGGCTGTGAGTGGTTCGGTGTTCATCATCTCCGGAGTGGAGAAAGAGCAACCCTGGGTGAATCGAGGTGTTGGTTCAAGTTGTGAGCCGGTCCAATTCGTTTGTGCTTACCTCGGAGGTGTTGGCTTAATTCGTGGAGCCGGTTCAATTCGTTTGGGTTTACCTCAACGTAGATTAGGGGAGACCGGCAAGTCTCCGAATACCAGGATAAAATATCCTAGTGCCATTGTGGTTTGCACTCTTGTGATTTACTTAATGCAATTACATTCTTAGAATTAAATTGATTGCATGTTAAACTAGAATTGCAAACCTTGACTTAGGGTCCGTTTGGTTCATTGAATGAGATGGTCCCGTACCATCCTGTTCGAAAAATGGTCTGTGTCGTGCATTTGGTTGGTTGCATCGAACGGCTTTGTCCCACACCGATTGGTTCCACGAACGCGAATATGCCACGAAGATTTCGAACCATCTCGTTCCACGAAATCGGTGGAACCACGCGGTCCGCTCGCGCTGCGTTCGCTGCCCCGCTCGGCTCATCTCCTGTGCCACCGAAGGGCACCACCACCTCTCTTGTTCACCCATGCAGTCGGGCCGGGGAGAAGTCGGAGGCACGCGGGACAAGGTGCAACGGCGGCAGGTGGTGGCTATGGAGGCGGCGCCGGTGGGACCAAACGGAGGCGGCACTGGTGGCACAGCTCTGGTGCGAGCCTAAGCCGGGCCGAGGGGGCGGCCATGGCGCGGGGAGGTGAGGCACAGTTAGGCGGCCAAGTCGGGGCGGCGCCGAGGGAGGGGCAAGCCGCGGGGAGGCGCGCTTGAGTCGGGGAAAAGCCGGAGGCACGTGGGAGAAGGAGCAACGGCGGCGGCAGCGGCAGGTGGTGAATGCGGAGGTGGTACCGGTGGGACCGACCGGAGGCGGTGCTAGTGGCTTCGGGCCTTGGGCGCATGAGGAGGAGCGCGGCGGCCAGAGGCCAAGCCGCGCCAAACCAACTGGGTGAGCCAGGAAGGGGCGCGCGCGGGTTGCACCAGGTGGTGACAGCGGTAACAGGAGCTGAGTCGACGGGCGACAACGGGTGCGCGGGAGAAGGCGCAACAGTGGCGGTAGCGGCAGGTGGTGGAGGCGGAGGTGGTGCTGGTGGGACCGACCGGAGGCGGCGCTGGTGGCTTCGGGCCTTGGGCACACGAGGAGCGCCTGGGCAAAGGCCGAGCTGCAGCACCAACCGGCGAGCCAGAAGGGCGCGCGCGGGTCGCGCCAGGCGGCGACGGGAGCCGAGCCAGCGGGTGGCGCTAGGAGGAGACCGCACCATGGGCTTCATGCGACCAGGGAGCAAAGCTCCAGTACAAGAAATAGGGGGGGGAGAGAGAGGAATGAAATGGAAGGAGGAAGAAGTGAGGATGGGAAAGAAAAAGAGCATGGAGGATTAGGTGAAAAGGGAGAGAGAAATAGAGAAGATTAGGTGAAAGGGGGATTGGAGTTAGGGGGTTAGAAAATTTTGAGTATCATCTCATACAACCAACCAAGCACAATCTCGTACCACCCTATCCCACCAACAAAACAGACTACTTGAATGATCCCATCTAGGACGATCATATCTAGGATGATCCTATCCATACCATTCAACCACATCCCACCAACAAAACACACCCTTAGACTTAGGGTGTTAGTGCACTTAAGAGAAACTAGAATATTTATGTTCTAATTGTGCAAAACCGAATTGACTTTCGCTTTCGCATTAGAAATTGTTTTAGCCTAGAATTTTTTAAGAAATGACTATTCAACCTTCCTTTAGTCGGCCTCCTCGATCTTACACATGTAACATTATATCTACTAGATAGGTTTCACACGCTATGCTGCGTGCGGCCAGCTTTGATGCGCTGATGTTTAAAAGAAATTTTGCATCTAAAGGTCACTCTTCCTAACCATGTTCGATGCTATAGCATCAAAGGATATGAATCCTACAAATTCAAAAGAGCAGAACAACATCTAAAGGGATTTTAATCGGCATCCTTTATCGACAAATAAGATACATGTAAGAAAGATGAAGAATCACTAAAACAAAATGCAGTTCCTAGAGTGGCTCCATAATCCACCTTACTTTCTTTTGTAAAATTAACTTTAATTATTTGTATCAAAATACTTTGGAGTTGAAGAAAAGTATCCAAATAACATGTCTTATTTTACAATAAGACATTTTTGTATCAATGAAATACCACAACCTACCCGACATGACATATGAGAATTAGAATTATCTTTCTCTACGATATATCTTCCCTATAAAGAACCCGATATACATTGCTCACATATCATTGGAAAATGCCCCCTTGATGTTTTACATAAACATGTATCAATCCTTAAAGCACCAAACAATTCGTAGAAAAGTTGAACAAAATCAAATTAAATCCTGATTTGTAATTACGAATCAGAATCAGAAAAAAAATAGTATGACTAATCAATAATAAATGGATGAACTAATTTAGGTAAAACACCAACATGATAAACAAATCGGAATATTTAAATGTGATAAGTAAATCACTTATTTGTGGTGCAGTGGAAAAGGGAGGAGCAAATCGAAGCATAGATTATATATTTCTCGTAACTATATTTTGTTTATAATAGAAATGTAAGTCAAACTTGAACACGATAAATGCCTTAAAAATGTGAAAATCTAATATAAGATATGGTGAATTACACTTACCAACGGGAAAAAGGTAAAGATGAATAAGAAAGCTTACGTTCAGCGCATACAAATAATTTATGGTCTACGTGATTTATACGAACAATGACCTTTTTTTTTTGGATTTGCTCTATTCTCGCATACTAACTAAAGAAGCTTGTACATAGAAAAAGAAACAAATGCAAAAAAAGGAAATATGAGGGGCAACTTTGTGAACAGTTCAGCTAAAAATGAACATAATTGTGAAATTGACTATTTTAGCATGGAAAGTAATGTAACTGTAGCATGTATTAATCTCTTGCTCCAGATATGTCAAGTTCGAACATTTGGTTGAACATTGCGACCGTATATCATTTAAACATAATCAATACATATTTTTAAGTGAACTATTCACAAAGGTGGTCCCATAATCCGCCCTACTTTTTTTTCGTAAAATTAACTTCAACTATCTGTATCAAAATACTTCGGAGTCGAAGAAAGGTATCCAAATGACAATAAGACATGTTCGTAGCAATGAAATACGACAGCCTACCCGATATGATATATGAGAATTAGAATTATCTTTCTCTATGATATCCCTTCAGTATAAAGGACCCAAAATACATTGCTTATATATCATTGGAAAGTGCATCTCAATGTTTTACAGAAGCATATATCAATCCCTAAAGCATCAAACAATTCGTAGAAAAGTTGAACAAAATCGAAATTAAAGGAACAAAATCAAATTAAATCCTAATTTGTAATTACAAATCGCAATCTGAACAAAAAAAGGTAAGACTAATCAATAATAAATGGACGAACTAATCTAGGTAAAACACCAACATTATAAACATATTGGAATATTTAAATGTGATAATAAATGACTTATTTGTGGCGCAACGGACAAGGGAGGAGCAAATTGAAGCGTAGCTGTATATATTTCTCGTAACTGCATTTGTTTATGATGGAAATATAAGTCAAACCTGGACATGATAAATGGCTTAAATTTTGAAAATCTAATACAAGATATGGTGAATTATACTTACCAATGCCATATGAAAACCCATTGCTAATTGCAGGGAGTTTTTCTTTCTTTATTGACAATAGTGCTGCCACCACAAAAAATGATCACGGTCATATATTGAATTTAGAAACCAGGAAAAAAAAGGTAAAGTGCGATGCGGGACTGCAACAACACCGCATGTGAATGTAGCGACCATTAATCAGAGCAATGTCGCGTGTGAACAGTATTTGAGTATTGTAGTATTAGGATTAGGAAAGTGATTACCTTCCCCAATAAGAATATCTATTTCTCTAGATAGTTGATTAGTTTCCTTGTATAGGGATTAGTTAATTAGGAAAGTTATATATTAGTTAGGAAGGTCGTCATTTAGATTGATTTTATCTATAATTATTAGAAGAGCCCTCTATATAAGGAGGCTTATTGTAATCGTTGGCATTAAGCAATGAGAATACAATAGTCTGTCTCAATCCCATTTGTCTCTCCAATCTATAGTCTCCCCTCACCCGTAGCAGCTGATGCCACCCGACTATCCTCCCGGTGATGTTTACCACTATGATCTAAGGATTATAACAATTTGGTATCAGAGCCAATCGTCGCCCTTTCCACCATGATGGGCGACGAGGGTTTCAATTCCAATGCTGAAGAACTCAAGGCCATGAGGGGCCTCTACACCGAGCTTCGCTCAGGAATCCAAGAGTGCACGAGGCTCGCGATGGAGCTCAAGATGGAATTCATGAAAGAGAAGAGGCAGCATACCGCTGTGCTGGTCGTGCCACCACAACCAGCGGCACCTCCAATCACAGTCACGCCTCCACTACTGGCGTCACATCTGGAGGTGGTTGAGGTGCTGTCGGCGTCAACTGTGTTGCCAACACCTTGGCTCCACCACCAGTGCTACTTGTTCCACCGCCGGATACACTTCCAACACCACTAGCGACGCCTCCGCTACTATTAGCCTTGCCACCGTCGGTGCCCTCAGCAGGGAGGAAGATCGTCGCGGTTTCATGGTCTTCTCCTTGTTGTCGGCCAACGTCGTTCCTACAGAGGTGCAAAACACAACGGATGCCTTGTAGGGAATTGTGACGCCGTCGCGCCTCTCCCAACACCGTCGAGCTCTGTGGTAGGAAGGGTGTCACTACTACCCCCACACCGGCTGCCCATGCCCCGACGACTCCTGTGATGTCAAGCCACGCCAAGGGGTTGTTGTCTATTGGAGGTTCGTTGCTTCTTGTCCACATGACGTGACGTCGTCATCGCGCCCTTTCGTCAACATGGGGACACGAAGGTCTTAGTCTGTGGCTGTCACCTAACAGCTCGAGGACAAGCTGTCTCGCCAAGAGGGGTGTAATGTTGTGGCGTGGGATCCACGATGCGGAACTGCAACAACACCATGCGTGAACAGCGCGTGCCACTGTAGCAATGTCGTGTGTGAACAGTACTAGAGTACTGTAGCATTAGGATTAGGAAAGTGATTACCTTCCCCAATAAGAATATCTATTTCCCTAGATAGTTGATTAGTTTACTTGTATAGGGATTAGTTAATTAGAAAGGTTATCTATTAGTTAGGAAAGTTATATATTAGTTAGGAATGCCATCTATTAGTTAGGAAGGTCGTCATTTAGATTAATTTTATTCATAATTGTTAGAAGAGCCCTCTATATAAGGAGTTGTAATCATTGACATTAAGCAATGAGAATACAATAATCTAAGTCTCAATCCCCTTCGTCTCCCCATTCTTCTGGTAATATTTACCTCTATGATCTAAGGATCATAACATAAAGACAAATAAGAAAGCTTACGATCATATCTATATCCTATTGGCAAGTGGAGTTTTTCAATGTCAGTCAGTCAGTCAGCACATATATCCAATGTAAATGTTATTTCATCTCCTCCATCTCTAAGGAGGGAGTTGCCATTCTTTTGACTTTTATGACGGCTTGATCTGATCTCCTTGCCTCCCTCAAATATTTTTTTCCTCTTGTTTTTGCATCATCTTATTTTATGCACTCAGCTCTCTCGATACCATGTTTCTTGTTAACTTAATCACATGACATCAGGACAATTTATATTATAACATTTGGCATGATATTGTTGGATTGTCAGTTGATAGCTTGGATAAGATTAGTCGCTGGCAGTGGTGGTGTCCACTGTCCAGTCTGAAGGTGAGGAGAGGAAAGCATCACGTTTTGTCCTACCCATAAAATACCTATTCCTCTTTAATGTAATACTCACTCCTTGGCTTTGGTTGTGTTACAACGGATAAGAATCAAGAGGATCTCAGATTGGCAAAGGCACCTTCAGTTCAGAGTATTCTAATCGGGCAGTGGAGTTTGAAAGTTCAAACCCATTGCTTTTGCTAGTGCCGTGGCCTCAATTGTACCATGGTTTCAGCAGCCGTGGTTAGCATTGTAATGCGCGATTACGACTTATCACTTAACAGCCCTATAATTAGCGATGTGTTTATCCCAATATCATGAACTCAGTTGACTCCGTGTGACGGTCTTTCTTAACACGCATGATAGTGAGAGTTGCAAGTGGATGAACCAACAATTCCTCTGATTTTTTTTCTAACTTAACACGTTGTGCAACCCTTCGATTGTGCACCAGGTTCCAGAAACTTATCGAAGCTTTTGAGTAAACTGGAAGTAAGTACCCTATTAGTTTCCTGTCTGAATTTCGGCCATTCTTCTTAGAAAGAACAGAATATTCCTATTCGTTTACAAATTGTTTCTTTTCTCCCAGAGGGCAGAGATATGCACAAGGTTTAACACCCATTTTTAGTGTGCCTTAAGTTCGTCACAAAATTATGTTGGGGGAATCTTGTTTACATTTTTTTCTCAGACAATGAGGGGATTTGTTATCTCTAGCATGCAAGGCATTGGGCACCTTGAAAAGATATTTTTTAGTGCAAAGTTAGCTTACAACAAGGTACACGTCAGGATCCACAACAAGTTTACCGAAGAAAAGGAACTTCAAAAATACTGTCTTATCAACGTTCATCATGTGAAAAAAAATGTCACGAATCTTAACTGTACAAAAATAATGATGATAGGTAAGAATCTACAGACCGATGAGCAATTCAGCATGACACCCGTATCGGCACCAGCCAGTCACGAGTCAGTGTCACTGATTCTGGTTGAACCACTATCTACTACTATGGCTTAAAAAACTATCTAGTACTATTATTCTTGTATATAAAATATAAAATAAGTTATTTATGCATAAATATAACATTGCGCAAGAAAACAAAACAAAACAAAAAAAAGCTATAAGTGAGAAAAAGATAAAGAGGGATGATCCATCCATCCATCCATCAGTCCATGAAAGCAAGCAGACAAAGGGAAAAAAAGGAAGGAAAAGAAAAGGCAAGGCAGCGTGGCTTTGGGATGAGTCACCGGGGCTTGTCGCGCGACACGCCGCGCGATGGCGTTCTGGCTATAAACTGAGAGCTACACGGACATATTCAAGGCTAGATAGCGACAAGAACGACTAGCTCTCCTTCAGTGCAGGTCTGCGTGATAGGATGGAAAACTTTTTTTTATTAATTAATCTGTTTAAAATTTTATTTTAAAGTTAATCTGGCGAAATTTATTTTCAATTATGACCTTTTGATCACACCACGTGACTAAATAACACTATCATGTCGTAGGATAAGTTCGCTAAATAGCACATTTTATCATGTCATTGATCGTGGCGTGACGAGAGGTTGTCTAGATACGGGTTGACGTGACAGTGTTGTTTTGTCACATCATGGGTGGTGGCGTGACCAAAGAGGTTAGAATTGGAAATAAAGTTCGCCGAATTAACTTTAAAATAAAATTAATAAAGGGTTAATTAATAAAAAAAAGTTCTAGGATGGATGGCAAGCAAGAAAGATCTCTGCTAGGGAAGAGTAAAATATGGCAAGGGGTTCATTCAAGCCTGTTCTTCAAGTTGTGCCATTTGCGTGAACATCGAACTGTATTTTATTTTTCCGAGTTTTTGAATCCACTTCCCGCTTTTTTTTTTTGTTGTTGTCAAATTGGTGTTCACTTTAGTTCATCGTTCATTTAGGTAATAAAATGGTGTTTTGGAATATAAGCATGGTTGCTAAACTGACACGGTATGTGATGTACGTACCACGTTAACTGTCTCACTGATTTTGGCACATTAGAATGAGTGACATAATCGATCGAGTTTAATAACCACCGAAGCAATTTAATTCAAGCGGTGTAGAAACTTGTCCCGACAAATTTTCGAACAAAGATGCTACTCGAAAACTAAAATATGGTGGGGGTTGTAGCTCATTTAACTAAAGATAAAATTTTGCACCCTACCCTATTAAAATGTTTTGAGTTTTTGTTTTTTCCTGTCACTGGTATTATTTTCCGGACTCTTATAAGTTACACCACCAGCTTTATTCGATATTTTAGACTAGTAGGTGAGTAGACAGAGAGAGAGAGAGAGAGAGAGGGAAAGATAAAGCCGAGAGAGACAGAGAGAGACAGAGAGGAGACTTTGCAGAAGATAGAAGCAAGGTGAGGACTGAGGAGGAGGCAGCAGGGGGGGGGGAGGAGGGTTGCCGGAAAGGGGACATGCTCCCTTCTCACCTTACAGGTCTCCTCTCTTCCCTCTCCTCTGACTTGCTTCTCTTTAGCCTTTCCAATTTGTGGCTTATTTCGTCTCCGTAGTGTGAGTTCTGTTCCTATCCGAGCTGGTTTCTTGCCATTGCTGACCGCTTCCTGGACTCTTTTGGCTGATTTGTGGTGTTTTTATTGGTGGATCTGACTGGTTTCTTGGTTGTCGAATTGGTTTTGGGTTGATACGGTACTGAAATTTGTGGGTGCATTCTTGGGTGGAAGTGAGGTGGTTGTTGCAGTGTGGTCTATGTGCTAAGGCATACCAGCTTCTTCAACTTGATAAAGCATGTAATATATCAGTTGCTTGCTTCTAATTGTTTGTGTTTTTGGTTCTTGTGTTCTGGACTGTGTAGTTCTTGTGAATTCACAGGTGTTACTGTGTTAGTTGTGTCTGGTTAGTTTGCGGTTAAGGGGCAAGTGAGGTGAATTGGACAGAGAATCTTGTGAGGCTGTAGCTTTTTGCTGGATTCAAGTAGAATTTAATTGGTTAAAAAAAAATAAGTATTATTTATACACACTAAAATCTGGTTGGTGGAGAGGAACTAGGATTCAGGTGGCAAGTCAGTTGCGAACTTGTGATTTACGATTTCTTCAAGAAATCAATTTGGTTTCAAAATAATTATCGTATGGAAATGTTAAAATTGGAACTGGGGAAAACTACTGGCCTTATTAATGAGCGATGCGGATTTGGCTAGTGGCACAACTAACAAATCATGTAAGAATTTGTCACATCAGATAGTTTGATTGCTTCTTTTTTACATCTTACATGAACGATCATAATTTCTGAGGGAGTGACCGGGTTGATGCACAGTACTGATGTGAAAATTTGTACATGTTGAGCATATACATGGATCAGGACAAATTTGACATATTCCCGATGACCAATTTGAGTGAATTTAAGGGGCTACTGGCTACATAATGGATAGCTAAGTTTTTCTAATACTACCGGACAATTCTAGTATTCCTTCTTGTTTCAGCGTTTCCAGATTAGTTGGACCATAAGTGACTAACCTGCTGCTTGCTTATAGTTGGACAGTGTGAACTGAAAAGTTAGATTTGAGAAGGCCCATGAGATGAGACGTAAGGAAAATATGCATGATATTGTTCAATTCTAATATTGCAAGTTCTACTCTCCTACCTGACTGTCTGTTTTGTTGTATTTTAGTTTTCGTGCAACTAGACTTATAACACCCATTGTGTCTCTCTGGCAGAAAATGGCACAATAATGATTCAATTTGGTCATCAAATGCCTGATTACGACTCATCAGCTACCCAATCTACTAGTGTTTCTCCTCAAGAAGTGTCTGGAATGAGCGAAGGAAGCCTTAACGGGCAGAATGATCAATCTGGTATGCACTAGACTCACCGAATATCCCTTTGTTGCATTAGTACATAATCTTGTAGTATCATCTCATGCAAATAAACAATGGAATAGTCTCCAAAACGAAAAAAGATATTGTTGGTTGCAAACCTTGTGTGCTTTTATACAATCAAAGTTATATGACATTTCTTTTCTTCTTGTACTAATTTTAGGTAATCTCGATGGTTACACGAAGAGTGATGAAGGTAAGATGATGTCGGCTTTATCTCTGGGCAATCCAGAAATTGCTTATGCACATGCAACACCTGACCTTAGTCAGCCCTTCGTAAGTTCCAGTTGTGGTTGCACAAACATTGACTAATTTATAAATTCCAAATGTTTGTTGATAGGCAAGCCTGTGAGTTTTGTAAGATGCTTACCTTTTCAGGCCATATCATACCCGTATGCTGATTCATTCTATGCTGGTGCAGTGGCGGCTTATGGCTCACATGCTATTGTAAGTGATCTTTATGCTATCCATCCTGTTCTTTCATTAATTTCGTCGACTTTCTGGTTGTGGCCTTTATTTTCTGTGCTTGACAATGTTACTTATTTAACTTTTTGGTGCCAACTATTGGGATTTTTGCGTGCATGCATGTGCCTTAGGTATTTTGCAGTTGTTAATTGGAATGACTGTTGAGACACACTAAACATAATTGCAATTACTTACTGCCAATTTCTCGTAAAGACAAATTTCACCACGTTAAGGCAGCATGCCAGCAGCTATTTTTGATCTGTGAAGTGATCTCATTGTCATCCTCCTGCTGTGGCTTGGTTTTCTTCTTTTTGCTAGGTCCAATATGTTGCCATTCAATATCACAAACTTATCTTTATCTCATTCAAATAATTTGAACAGATGCACCCCCAGATTGTGGGCATGGTATCATCCTCTCGAGTGCCACTACCAATTGAACCGGCTGCTGCTGAAGAGCCCATTTATGTAAATGCAAAGCAATACCATGCAATTCTACGAAGGAGACAGCTCCGTGCAAAGTTAGAGGCTGAAAATAAGCTGGTGAAAAGTCGCAAGGTATTTCGTCGCTGTTCCTGACTATAATTTTATTAGAATTTCTTGAAAGAACTACCACTGGGCCCTTTTGCTGTGGATTTGTGACAATTTCATCTTCTACTTTCCTTTTGCTGTATAACTTTTAGTTGACACACTCCAACATAACATTTATGCATTTTTCAGCCGTACCTTCATGAATCCCGGCATCAACATGCAATGAAGAGAGCTCGAGGAACAGGCGGGCGATTCCTCAACACAAAGCAGCAGTCTGAGGCTTCTGGTGGTGGCACCATAGACACCCAACCCAGTCATTTCGCTGTGTCAACGAGGTCTGGCCATACGGGCATTCCCGCAAACGGTGGCCTGTTCGCGAAGCACGAGCACACCTTATCATCCGGTGATCTCCATTATCATGCGAGAGGGGGCGCTTAAAGGAGGCAACAGCAGGTCCACGCCGTTGCTCCCATGGCAAATCATCCTTGGCTTATGTGTGGTGCCCAGCAATTCGAATCAACTGATATGCAAACTGAATTTGGGGGGTTGTGCAACTGTAACTAGGGTATTTGACGATCGTTCTGTTCTTCCTCTGCGTCTTTGGGTTGAACTTTGGAGACGACGCAGCTGCTGCCAGTTCTCTTATCATGCTATACTTGCGAGATAAGTACTGAACTGGCACCTGTTTCCTGTCACTTTTGTGAGGTAATAACTACTAATAACCATTCTGTATGATTCTAATATCTACTAATAACCATTCCCCGTGTGATGCCTTGCGTTTTCTTGGACCCATGATGGTGTTGCTTCTGAACTATGGTATGCATTGCTTCTTCGATGTCTTGTTGCCCTGGATGAAATGGCTGGTTCAGAAATCAGCACTCATCGTCAGGTCTTTTATAAACCATGCCAAAATTCTCTGATTGTGACTGACGTGTGGGTCTCATGTGACACGTAACATTTGCAACGCTAAAACATATCCAATAGTGGTATTGTTTTGTTGCTCTCGTCACAAGGACTACAATAGTTTAAACGGATTACAAATTGGAGTTTTTTTTTGTGGGCACGTCAAATGTTAGTAACAATCCGTGCCTAAATCTTGTAGGCTCTACCAAATTTTGGAATGGATTCAAACCAAACAACCACTTAGTTCTTCCTGATCATTGCGGCCACTCTGGAATCTGGATTGTGGATGTGCATTCGGCGGGCCGACGTGGCTCGTTTGGGGCACAGGCCAACGGCACCTACCGACTGGCTGTGGGCCGTGGCGCCGCGCGGCTTATGGGCATCGGCATCGTGGTGCTGGTGCGCCATCGAGAGGCAATGCCCATCGCATCTCTTGTGCCGCAGGACGCATCGTCCCGTGTGCCACACTAATACGCCACGTGCGCACCGATCTCCCTTGTTACCTTGCCGGATGGTGAACAGGGCCGAGGCTTTTGTCAGGACAGGGGACAAGCAGAGCGAAGGCATCGGAAGCCCAATACGCGATACTCTGGGAAGGATTGGGCGAGGTGAGTTGGAGACAGCCTGGGCATTATGCGATGAAGGGCTCACTTGGCAGCCTCAGGGCGAATGTCTATATAGGGGAATCTGTGTGAGTTGTATTGGTATCGAGATAGAAAAACCCTGAACGAATATGGCTCTATGTCCCTTTTCTGAACTTCTTCCGTTATCTGCTTCATTCTTCCTTCTGTTGTTCTGTTCTCTCTTTACACTCTCTAGTTCATGGTTGGAAGATCTCAAATCACCAGAAGGACTACAATAGTTTAAACGGATTACAAATGGGGGAATTCACTATTTGCCCTCCCTTTAGTTGTGTTTTCAGATTTTGCCCTCTTTCCCGACCTAATACATTTTTGCCCCTCCTTTGTCTAATTCTTGATTTTGCCCTCTTTGCATTATTTTATTCTTTTTGCTCGTTTTCCGTTACATGGCATGCGAAATGACTCTTTTGCCCCTCGATCGAAGACAAATTCGTCGCGCTGACCGACCAAATCCTCTCGATCGCTTATGCCGCTAGGGTTCATCCTTTTCTCCCAACCCCTTCTCTTCTCTCTCTCGCTTGCTTTCGCTTGCCATGGAGCCCTCAACGCCATCGCCGCGCTTGCTGTCCTCCTCCTCTTCCACTTCCTGGTGCACGCTCACACGCCCTTCTCTGTTCTTTGTGACCGGCGATTTGGCCTCTAGGGTTCATCCATTTCCTTCTTCTCCCCCCATTGCCCCCAATCCCCTTTAGGGTTTAGCACAGTAGCTGCGGCGGGTTGGCCTTGGCAAGGACGGCATGTCGCAGTCGAGCGGTTCCTCTAGGCGTTCGAAGGGATGGTCCCAGGTACACTTCCCGGGTTCTTCGATGATAAACTTGTCTACGCATTCTCTTCGGGGCGACACCGGACTTCCCCTTGTGGAGTGCCCGGACTGCAAGAAGGCCGCCTTGCTCGAACTCACTTGCAGGAAGGGTGCAAATGCGGGGAAGATATTTTACAAGTGTCCTATGAACCAGCCGAACGTAAGTAGTCCTTGCTCGATTTGGGTTTCAAGTTGGGAGGGGTTGCTTCATTTGATTTTGGGATCCCTTTGCTGTTTGGTTTGTCGTAGGAGCGAAAGACTTGCTCCTTCTTCATGTGGACCGAAGAATATGTGGATTTTCTAACCAAGAAGGGGGTGATTCAAGAGGACACCACTTCCCCCGAAGATGCAATTCCAGATTTACTTGAAGCCACATCTACTCTAAAGACTGATTTTGAGGCTATGAAAGTAGAGCTCGCGAAGTTAAAGGCTTTCAATGGTAACACTGATGCCACCATGTACAAGGTGTTGAAGCAAGGGAGAGTTTCTATCACAATTGGTGCTCTCAACTTGTTGGTCGTTGCTTTAGTTGTAATGGTTTGTAATTGTTGTATCGGGGAAGTAGTTTGTCACTTGTACCTAGTAGTAGTCTCATTTTGTCTTGAAATGGAAACTCAACTTGATGTGTAATAGGTGCTGATCTTAGTTGAGGCATTTTAGTTGCTTGGTGTCAGCAAGGTGGTGATCATTTTGTTTGCAAAAGTGAACATTATGTGTAATTTCATCTGTTGAAAATGGCAAGCATTATGTGGATCATAACATATGTGACATGATGACTCTTATCTCTTTTGTATATGTGTGTTAATATCAAATGTCCAGATCAAGAGTCCAAGATAGCAACTGTGAAGGCATAATGTCATACCTGAGTTTGTGCTCGAGTAACCTAGGATGTGCATTTTCTGCAGGGCCCTTTTACGGAAGACAATGCATAAGGATGTGCATTTCTGACAGGCAAACATGCTAAGATGCTAAGAGAACACCTCTGAGCGTAAGACCTCATGAGTCTGGTGAACCTATTACTTTTCAATCAAGCTCAACAAAATTTAGTGGGCTGAACTTTTCCTTTGGTGCATCATTTGTCCTTCAAAGCTCACTATCAACACAAAGACGTTACAAACAAAGATGAGGACAAGGCACTTTTCAGACGCATTTTGTACCATATACTTGTCTGTTCGTACTAGAATATGGTCAAGTACTAGAATATGGTCAAGTACAATATAAATCGCTAGTTTACACACACAAAAATAGAGATTTATGATGTGAAAGAAGATAACCTGCGACTGCTGCAAATTCCTTAAATCGATAGTGTTCACATCTATGACGATGCAATCGCCTTCAAAAAAGCCAAGTGTAGTACAAAATCCGACAAACTCAAACAAGCGGTATCAAATTCATCAAGATCATCAAATTCTTCCGGACATTATGCTCATCACAGAACAAACACACTGCAGATCAAGTCTAGAACATAGGAAATATGGTCCGTTCTCGACCATAGGCATACATTGCAAAAAAACTGCGAGAACACAACATAGGAAATATGGTCCTGTTCTCGACCATAGGCATACATTGCAAAAAACTGCGAGAACACAACATATCTTGACAAAATATTCGAAATGGCTACAAGTCCATGCAAACAAGTCTAGAACACAAATTGTTTGTTTTGCTCATTTCTTCTTCTTGATTGGTGTCAACTTCTTCACAGGACTAGTAGTGACCTTCTTCCTAGGAGTTGCAAACTTCTTCCTAGGAGTAGTGTCTTGGTGTCACCTCCTCCCATTATCGATTGCTAGTCACTTTGCATACATATTACATCCATTGTGAGATGCCCATACATACTAACAAAATGTAAGTCCATACATATTGACAAAATGCAAGTCCATACATATTGACAAAATGCAAGTCCATACCTCCTAGTGACAGGACCAGGGCTATTGCTCAGTGTTGCTGGCTGCAATGCGACAGGGGGTGTACAAACAGACACACCCTCTGTTGGTTGCAATGCGACAGGGGGTGTACAAACAGACGCACCCTCTGCTGGTTGCAATGTGACAGGGGGTGTACAAGCAGACGCACCCTTTGCAATTCCTTTCTTTGTAGCCTTTCTCTTCCTATTGTTCTAATAGTTCTCTTCCTATTGTACACAGCGGTAGCTACACAAGGCAACAAGGAAACATGTAATGCAAAAGGTATAAAGGCCTCATGATGTTACCTTTTTTGTTTGCATTGAGACTACAAACCACAAGACGATGGCCAAACTCCCACACTTTCTTTGCATTTGCCTTTGCCTTCTTGCTCTACTTGATTTCCCTTCTCCGGGAATGATGGAAACCTATTCTTGCGAGGTCTTCTGTGATCTCTTCCCAAGTGGTGGAAACAACTTAAATCCAGTCAACTTTTGGCCATTGGTTCTACTGGGTTATTGGTGAACAACCCCTTCATAAGCAGCTCTGAACTTGGCAACTGAGTAGTAATTGTGTACATATCCCTCCATATTTGCATTTCTTACAGTTGTAATAAATGCCATTGCATGAGGGCATGGTTTGCCTGTTAACTGCCACTCCCACATGTGCACTCATGTGCAAGGATGTAAACAACATGTCTGTGAACTTCATGATTGTTGTCAACCTCAGTTACCTCTGCAGATTCATGTGATGATGTACCCACCTTCAAATGATCTAAATTCCTAGTCTTCATATTGAGTTGGTTTATTATGGCTGGGAGAATTTCCCCTTGCAACCTCTCTCCAATTCTCCTCCTCTTGTAAAACATTTCCATTATCTTTTCTCTTAGCTTGTCGACTAGTTCCACAACAGGCAAGTCTTTCAGCCCTTTAATCCAACTGTTGAAACTCTCGGCCAGTTGTTGTTGATGTAATCACATTTGATGTCCTTTGAGAATCTGCTCCTCATCCATAACAAATTATGGTGCTTCTTCAAGTAGACTCCAACCTCGGGACTTGCTTCAAGCATTACGGTCATGTAATGGTCAAATCATGCGCTCTGTATGCCCTAGCAAATGGGTACATGTTACCAAAAATAGGACCATGAAATTTCTTCACAAAGTTACGCATAAGGTGCCTAAAGCACTCTCTCTGCCAAATTAGGGAATACATTCTCACAAACATTTTCTAGACCTTTACAAGCATCGAGCATATAGCAAGGGTGGGAGGATTGCCTATTGCTTTCTTCAAGCTATTTGCATGAACCAAGTCCAGATTATCGGTTGTCTCAGATTCTATAAAACCAAAAGCAACGGGAACATCCAATTATGTCCATCTAGAGCGATCCTTCGCAGACTAGTCATCCATTCCATTTGCCATTCATTTCATTGAGTCAACACTCAAGTATGGTCTGCTGACCTCTCAAAAACCATCAATACATGGTTTCAAAGCCATGAAAAATCTATGAAAATATGTCTTGTCACCTATTTGTCTATTTGCTATCTCAATAATACTACCAGTGACCTAAGATCAATCTCGCCTTGAATCTATACAACTCCTCAAAACTGTCCTCCCAGAACCAAATGTCCTATCCATTGCCTTCGCCTACCAAATTTCATTTTGTCTCATATTGCAAAGTGACTTTGTACTCATCCTGCAACCTCTCTTGGATTTCTTTGGCCCCTAGATGTGGGTGCTTCCTCAAGGTCCCCATAACCTGTCGACCACCCAACCTTGAGATGCCATCTTGGTCTTCACCCTACTAGTCGATGAACATGTGTGTTCAAATGGCTTCTTGGTCACCGCAAATACAAACATGACAATTAGCAACATCATATAGCAAACATGACAGATTAGCTACACTTATCAAACATAGTTAGTACCACGATGGTTTCTCCTTTCACGGTGCTATGAGCATTAATTGTCCATGGGCAAGACACATCCTTGCATCCTTTTGAACCTTGTTTTGTCGATTTAATGGTGTGGATGTCAAATTGCTCATTAATTGCATACTTTGGACCGCCATCTGAATGCTTTCATGTCGGGGAAGACGTCGCCAACACTCATCGTTGGATTATCCCGATCAAACACATTCCCACTCTCTCGGGTATGTCATCATCCATCGCAATTCTTTGCCTCGGCAAATTCTTCCTCAATTCCACATGGAAGAGGACTTGCCATTGGTGTTGTTCTTCTAGAATTAACCACGGCATCATCATCGACTCTCAAGCCAAGTAAGACATACATGTCATCCTCACCCATAGCAACATCTCTATCATCGTCGCCAGATGGATCACCTTGTGTGATTTCAATAGTTGTCCAATCCATCAGTACCTTCGATGCCCAAGCGTTGCGGGGCTTATTGGAAGTACTTCCAACCGGTTGTGATCTGCAATGGGAGTAGGAGAATGAGGTGCATTGGAGGCACAAGGACCATCTGCGATATCAATTCTTCTTTGCAATTCGGTCATTACCACTAAAAACTTCATCAAGGCGAGTCACACTAGGTATTTGCAGACCGATATCCGGCTTTGGGGACAACCTCTACAAATAAGAACAAATATTTAAGGTTCCATCGATCCATTAATGCCTCTTGCAACTCATGTGTGTCTGAAACTTGACATGTTCATTGGTTATCTTGTCAACTCCGTATCAGATGCCTCTGAGAAGGTCCCCAAATAATCCTCTCTCCAAGATCAGCATACAACTTGTCAATCGTGTAACCCTTAACATTTATTATCCACTCCAGATCTGTACGTGGCATAGCCGTTGTGCTACCATCGTTCAACACGGCAATGTAAGCTCCAACTCTAACGCTTATCCTAAACGCCAATTCAGGGTCAATCCTACCGGATTTGCAACAGAGAAAAACAAAAATTTCATCACTCATCAGTAGTTCATACCTACACGACAATGGCACAACAGAAGGCAGTGCAAAGAAAAAACAGAAATTTCATCACTCATCGTTGCAAGCTATGTTGTTCACACGCATCAAGCACAACAAAAAGGGATACAGATCGAGCGGGGAAATGGGGACATACCCGACTGGGATCTCCTTGGGATCCATGGCGCCCTACTAGCTTGCTCCGCCGCGTCGCCGCCTTCAAGTTCCGTCGGGAGCACGAGCACAGAGAAGGGGATTGGGGAGCCACGTCCACATGCACCATCTTTGCCTTGCGTCGCCGCCTTCAACTAGCGAGAGACGAGAAGAGAAGGGGTTGGGGAGAAAGGATGAACCCTAGCGGCATAAGCGACAAGAGGATTTGGTCGGGTCTGACGGAGCGTTGTCTTGACCGAGGGCAAAAGAGTCATTTCGCATGCCATGTAACGGGAAAATGGGCAAAAAAGAATAAAATAATGCAAAGAGGGCAAAATCTGAAGAATTAGACAAAAGAGGGGGCAAAAAATGTATTAGGTCAGGAAAGAGGGCAAAATCTGAAAACACAACTAAAGGGAGGGCAAATAGTGAATTCCCCCCTACCAAATTTTGGAATGGATTCAAACCAAACAACCACTTAGTTCTTCCTGAATCCTGATCATTGTGGCCACTCTGGAATCTGGATTGTGGATGTGCATTCGGCGGGCCGACGTGGCTCGTTTGGGGCACAGGCCAACGGCACCTACCGACTGGCCGTGGGCCGTGGAGCCGCGCGGCTTATGGGCATCGGCGTCGTGGTGCTGGTGCGCCATCGAGAGGCAATGCCCATCGCATCTCTTGTGCCGCAGACGCATCGTCCGTGTGCCACACTATCGCCCGCGTCGCACCGATCTCCTTGTTACCTTGCGGATGGTGAACGGGGCGAGGCTTTTGTCGGGGCGAGGACAAGCGAGCGAAGGCATCGGAAGCCAATCTGCGATACTCGGGAAGGATTGGGCGAGGTGAGTTGGTGACGACTGGGCATTATGCGATGAAGGGCCCACTTGGCAGCCTCAGGGCGAATGTCTATATAGGGAATCTGTGTGAGTTGTATTGGTATCGAGATAGAAAAACCACGAGCGAATATGGCTCTATGTCCCTTTTACGAACTATACATTATCGCTTCATTCTTCCTACATTGTTCTGTTCTCTCTTTACACTCTCTAGTTCATGGTTGGAAGATCTCAAATCACCAGAAGGTTGTAACAATTGGTATCAAAGCCATTCTGAAGCCCTAGATCCTCCACGCTACCAGACCCGCGCGCAAGTCCGTTCGCTGGAAATGGATAATCAACTAGCAGAGTTAACCAAAGCGATCTTGGCCCAAGGGGAGTCGCTCAAAAAACTGGAAGCACAGAATGAGGCCATTCATGCCACAGTGTAAGAGATCAAACTAGCAGTATTCGAGCTACAAAAATGGAAACCCGAGATAGAGCAGTCGGTCTATGGGCTACGCTTGGAGGTGATAGAACCGCGATCGCAAGTGGTTCAAATTGCTCGAAATCTAGTGTTTGTTGTTCAACCTGGAGATGTACCACTGATCCTTCCTCCGCCGGAAGTAAAGCCCGAGTTAACGCTAAGGGAAAGTCTAGCGCCGACGTGGAGGGAGGAATTGCCTTGATGTATGGGCGAGCAAGTTTTTGGGCCAGGCGGCCGCTACGAAGAATTCAAGTTACGGGGGAAGGCCATTGGGGAAAAATTTTCTCCGATGCCGCCGTCGGGCAATGGTATGTCACATCATCACACTGAGTTTTGTTCTCCTCTGCATGATGTGGTTGCTGCACCATTTTGAAATCTGAGTTCATATCATCATCACCCGTTTCTTCCGAAATTAGATTTTCCACAATTTGACAGTGAAATCCCGAAAGCTTGGCAACTAAAATGTGAAAACTACTTTTGAGTTTGTTTAGTGCATCCTGATTTATTTGTTCAGTGCATCTTGATTTCATGGTTAATATAGCAATGATGTATTTTGTGGGAGGAGGGAGCCTTATTGTGGCTGCAATCGTCCAATGCACACGCCCGTTTCACAAATTAAGAAACCTTTGCTGAGACCGTGTGTAGCAGATTCGATAAAGAGGAACTGCAGCGATCGATTAGGCATTTCAGTCATTTGCGCCAAACGAACGCAATGGCAGATTATGCAGAAAAATTTAATGAACTCATGTATAATTTGTTGGCACATCATGCATCCTGGAACCCAGTGTTCTTTGTTACCCTATTTATGGATGGTTTACGTTATGACATTCGATCTGTTGTTGTTTTACACCGACCACAAGACCTCGATACTGCTGTTGCCTTGGCTGGTTTATAGAAGGAAATATTGGAAACGATGCGGAAGGAGCCCCGTAGAGTGGAGAAATCATCAAGAGTACGATCGGTGCTACGCACTGCAGTACCTTTACCTTTGCCACCAAGGAGACTGACGCCAATTGCCAAAGTAGATGATCGGAGGGGCACAGAAGGAGCACAAGCCACTCCATCTAACGACAAGCTGAGTGCCCTTCATGCCTTAGGCGTGCCAAGGCACTTTATTATACTTGTGGAGAATGATGGTCTCGAGATCACAAATGTGGACCGACAGTCCAGCTCCATGTGATGGAAGAATTGTGGGAGATGTTGCAAGGCACTGAGATGGGTTCTCAACAAGGTGAATATGTAGAGTCTCAGACGGATGCAGATTTGATGTCCATATTAAAAGAGGCCATGTTTGGTGATGAAACTTCTAGAACGATCGGACTACAAGGGGAAGTCCAGGGTCAACCAGTCACAATGTTAGTGGATTCAGGAAGTTCCCATTGTTCTATCAGTGAAAAATTTGCTCATCTGATGAAAGGTGCTCAACAGTCTTTGGTTCCAATCCGGGTGCGAATTGCCAATGGTGGGTTGCTGCAATGTACCAAGGAATTTCCTTAGTGCAAGTGGAGTGTCCAAGGCCATACTTTCCACACTGGTTTTAGAATGTTAGCCTTGGGGTGTTATGACATTATTCTAGGTATGGACTGGCTTGAGCAGCATAGTCCCATGAATGTGCATTGGTTAAAGAAGACCCTATTATTTTGGTGTAAAGGCAAGAAGGTGTGTTTGCATGGCATCAAGTTCCAGAAACCACAATGCTACATGGTTTGGTTAAGCCAGTGGAGATATCCTGGAGAGATTCTGAGTTCAGAGCAAGAACTATCTTGGTGTTTAACAGAGAAAGTAGAACTGGACATGCCTCAGCCCATACAATCCTTGATGGCAAAATTTGATCACTTGTTCGCTAAACCACAGGGATTGCCACCACGCTGGCCTTTTGATCATGCTATACCACTGCTATCCGGTGTCAGGCCGGTTAACCTCGGACCTTATCAATATAGTCCAGCTTAGAAGGACGAAATCGAGAAGCAAGTGGCTGAGATGTTATCTTGAGGAGTCATTCAGCTCAGCTCTAGCCCTTTTTTTGTCCCCAGTATTGTTGGTCCAAAAGAAAGATCACACGTGGTGTTTTGCGTAGATTATCTCCATTTCAATGCTGCAACAGTGAAAAGTAGATACCCATTGCTGATCATAGATGAGCTATTTGATGAATTGTCAGGTTCACAATGGTTCACTAGTTTAGATTTACGAGCAGGATATCATCAAATCAGAATGAAGTCAGAGGACGAGCACAAAACAGCGTTCAAGACTCACCATGGGCATTTCGAGTTTCGTGTGATGTCATATGGTCTAACAAGTGCCCCAACCACATTCCAAGGGTTGATGAATACTATTTTAGCTCTTTTGTTGAGAAAAGGGGTATTAGTTTTCATTGATGATATAGTAATATACAATCAAACATTGGTTTTCATTGATGATATATTAATATACAATCAAACATTGCAAGAGCATGTGGTCAATTTAAGGCAAGTATTGGAAATTCTGGAGAAGCACCAATTGAAGATCAAAAGATCCAAGTGTTCCTTTGCACAACAACAACTTTCTTATTTGGGGCATATTATCAGTGAGGAAGGAGTTGCAATAGATACAAAAAACATTGAGGCTATGCGCAGATGGACCTCTCTGACCAATACCAAAGAAGTTAGAGGATTCCTCAGGTTGGTCGGTTACTACCACAAATTTGTGTGAAGCTTTGGATTGATCAGCAGACCCCTTACTGATATGCTCAAAAAGCATGTTGTCTTTTATGGACACCAGACAAGTAATCAACATTTCAAGCTCTCAAAGAAGCTTTGGTGACTGCTCCGGTGCTAGCCCTTCCTGATTTCAAAAGAGGTTTGAGATTGAGACGGACGCGTCTAACAAAGGCATCGGAGCTATGTTGATGCAAGATGGACATCCATTGGCATATCTCAGTAAGTCGCTTGGACCGTGAAACCAGAGGCTATCCACTTATGAGAAAGAAAGTCTCGCTATAATTCTGGTAGTCGACCACACTAGAGACCGTATTTGCAGCACGATGAATTTATGATCAGGATTGACCAGAGGAGTTTAGTGCATATAGATGACCAACGTTTGACTACATCTTAGCAACAAAAGTCTTCAACAAAGCTATTGGGTTTGCAATATCGGCTAATTTACAAGAAAGGTGTGGAGAATAAAGTTGCAGATGCATTATCTCGTAAAACAATAGTTTTGCCGGGGGAGCTTGTGGCAATATCAACATGTGTGCTAGCATGGTTAGCAGAGGTTGCCGAAGGTTATGAAGCAGATTTATCGACCAAGTGTCTTCTCACGGAGTTAAGTGTAGATGGAGCTAAGCATCCAAAATCTTTCTATATAAAAGCTAGCGGATTCGAGGCTTAAAGAGAGTGTCCACGTCGACAAAAAATTCCTGGCCGTCGGATCTTTGCTCCTCTTGTACGCGCCCGTCGGATCGCTCCGCCTCGACGCTTCGGTTCGTGCGCAGAGAGAAAAGGGGATCGGGCGGATCGACCGAACGCGTCCTCCCGCTGCAGGCCGCAGCCCTACCTCCCGCATCGCCCTCTCCCTCACCGTCGGGTGGCGCTGCGATTCCTTCGTGTCCCACCCGCCTCTGCCTCTCTCATACCGCCGCCTGCCCGCCTCCCTCCTTCCACACGTGGGCGCCGCCTGCTCCTTCCCCATCCTCCCCTTTCGCCGTCCTCGCCGTGCAGCATGCGGCTCTCGAGAGCCTCCAGATCGGGTCCGATCCCCTTGAGCGCGTCTCCAGCAACGTCGTCCGCCACCTCGCGCTCTTCTGCCCCTTCGCGTGCGTCGACCGCCGGTACCCTCTCTCCCTTCTTCCTCCTCGCCTTCCTTCTTCCCCCTTGGCGTTATTGGGTTTTGCCTCTGCCTCCTCAGATCCAGCCTCGCCATCCCTGGGGCTCCTTCGCTGCCGATGTCCTCCGCTCGCGCCATGCGCTGGCATTAGCGAGATATTGCGGCCTTGCGGCTTTGGCTTTGGCTGCTACTGAGTGATTCGAGTGGCCGAGGTATTTTGGGTCGGGATGGGGCCGGTTTGGTGGTAGTTTTGAGTGATTCTTTACGATGCAAGATGGGGCTTTGTGTTGTTTCTCCTCCAAAGTGTTGGAGTCGGCCTCGCTCATGGGCGGGTTGTTAATTCAGGATATTTTTCTCCTCAAAGTGGGAATAAGATCTTGTGACATGTCGAGGATAACCGAATTCATGTATGGGATTATATTTTTGGTAATCTGGAATCCCGAGGTAGCAAAATCGTGCACAGTGATGATTTCAATCGTCACCTGACTCCCTTCAAAGATGAGTGGGATCCAAAGGTTCAGTTCTAACTACAAAATGCTTTTTTTCCCTTTAAGATTGTTTGTTATTAATTTACAATAACTACTCTATCCAATTTTCAAATGGAATGTTAATGCTCTGCAAGATTACTCAGAAATAGTCGCAGTTATCGGTTGTTACATAAGTGAAAACTACAAAGGGGTTGCTCTACATCCCATTGATTTCATAGACACCAGTACTGGTGTGACACCCTGATTTTCAGAGCCTTTTTGAAAAAATTTCAAAATAAAAAGAACCATTTTGTTTTGATGAGAATTCAAAGTTTAACCTGAAATTTCATAATGGATTTAAGTGGACTAACCCAAACTTCAACTAAAGTTCCTTGTTGGTTTGTTGAGTTGTTGGAGTTTTGAAGATCTTCCCTTCTCTGTCCATTTTTCTCGTCCATTTCTGGACCATACCTCCCCTTTGTTTGGATCCAAAGGTCCGGACCTCCTTGTGTTGTCCTCCCCTGATCCAGACCTCCTTGGGTCTAGACCTCCCAAATGCTTGGACCTCCCTGGGTCCAATCCTCCCTCACGGGTCTTCTCTGGCTTACAACCTCCCTAACCCTTCGCCACCCCCATGTGCATTTGAGCTCCTTTGGAATCCTATTGAAGCTTTTCGTGTTTACTTGGACTTCCCTTCATTGCTGGTATCCTCGAAACCTTCTCTGGAAGTTCCCTCCGGCACCAACCCGGTAGTACCGCCCGCACTTTGCGGTGCTACCGCTCCTTAGGACCTCCACTTTGTTCAATTGGACCTCCCCGTGTCCTTCATGACCTCCCCACGTCCTCTAGGACCTCCCCTTACTTTCATTGGACCTCCCTGTGTCCTACCGGACCTCCCCAGGTCCTCCAGGACCTCCTCCTTGCCTATTCGCATCTCTATTGATCGTGAGTCGTCCGATTTGCACTGGACGGTTTGATCCTGGTGAGACGTTCGGATGGTCCGAACGTCCCACTCTCCCTGAGCCTTAGATCATTTTGGGCAGTCCGATCGCAACCCAGCGGTCCCGACCTCCTCCTTGTGAATCTGGACCGTTAAGACCTCCCCCTTGGAGATCTTAACCGTCCAGACTTCCTCCTTGTAAATCTGGACGTTAAGACCTCCCCCTTGGAGATCTTAACCGTCCAGACCTTCTCCTTGCAAATCTGGACCGTTAAGACCTCCCCCTTGGAGATCTTAACCGTCCAGACCTCCTCCTTGTCAATCTGGACCGTTAATACCTCCCCCTTGGAGATCTTAACCGTCCAGACCTCCTCCTTGCAAATCTGGACCGTTAAGACCTCCCCCTTGGAGATCTTAACTGTCCAGACCTCCTCCTTGTCAATCTGGACCGTGAAGACCTTCCCCTTGGAGATCTTAACCGTCCAGACCTCCTCCTTGAAGATCTGGACCGTCAAGACCTCCCCCTTGGAGATCTTAACCGTCCAGACCTCCCCTTTTTTGGCAGATTCGATCGTTAGGACCTCCCCTTGGAAATCCTAACCGTTCAGACCTCCCCTGGATTTGATCCTACGGCTCTAGACCTCCCTTGCGGGTGAAGACCTCCTTTTACCTTTGCAGACCTCCCCGTTTGTAATTGATCTTGACCGTTGGACCTCCTTTTTGGAGATCCAACCGTCAGGACCTCCCTTGCGGGTGAGGACCTCCTCCCAGCCCCTGCGGACCTCCCCTTTTGCACTTAATCTTGGCCGTTTGGACCTCATCTTTGGAGATCCAACCGTCAGGACCTCCCCTGTGGGTGAGGATCTCCCCTTGTTCACTGCAAGACCTCCTCAATGTCCTTGCAGGACCTCCTCTGCGGATCTTGGCTGCCTCCACTGGGCAGTCACACCCAGTTTTCTTTACCTTTGACTGTGTCCTTGGGCAAGGAAGTCTTCACTGCATTTAATGCGTGTTGTATCACATTAAATGCTCTCACCTTTGCAGTACTCATGTCATACCATTGTCACATTCCTTGCCTACTCTCATTGTCCTCCTTACCAACTCCTGAGGACCCATATTCTGGGTCTTGTGCATTGGCTCCAGCTCTATATAGTTGGGGTAGTCCTCCTTTCTCACTTTCTTTCCCATTTCTCCTCTCTGTCTCAACCGAGCATACCTTAGACCTCGTCTCTTGAGTCCTAGGACCTCTCCAGCGAGCTCTCTGGATCTCCTCTTGACCTCCCAATCTCTCTGTTGGTTTTGTATTTAAGTTTATTTAGAGTTCTTTGGATCTTGTTTGAGCTCTATTTGAACATTTGGTTTTCACCGTGTAGATTGCCAAGGCCGTGTGGAACCAGAGTTCTGTGAGGGAGAGGAAGAAGCTCAAGAATTTGAGCAAGGCAAGTTACACTCTTGATCATGTTGCACCCAATACTTCAAATTACTTATGTTGACTTCAAGAATGTATGCATGCTTACTTTACTAAGTTATTTCAATGCCTATCTTTCAATCCATAGTTATGCCTACTGCTTGATATGACCACTATCCATGTTGAATCAACCTCATTGTCACCCTAGATAAAATCTGGTTCTTGCAATAGTGAGGACCCGAGGCTTTTGAAAAATGAGATGCTTAGTCTTGCTTAGACCAAAATCTTGATTAGGGAGTTTTGACCAAAAATATCACTTTTTCAAATGATTTCGACCATAGCATTGGTGTGTCATGGAGGTTTCGGCCATGGCATTAGTGTGTCATGGAGGTTTTTTACAAATGGCCATGGCATTGGTGTGCCATGGAGATTTAAAAGGCAAAGTAAATGAAAAATGGATTTAGACTTGGGCGAAGCTGGTTGTTTGGTTGGTGCATGTCTATGCACGGGGGTCGTATGATCCGATGCCCTAGGGTTGAGGTTGGTCGCCCAGGTCAGTTAAGGACCGGTCTTTGATACACCACTTGCTAAGCCTATAATGGGCTATGCCAAAATTGTGCAACCACATGTCTCGATGCAGGCGTGGGATCAGCTAATTAATTTGCAAAGCTCTATCGTGGTTTACCTGTGGATGCGGTGGGTTGTCATATTCTGTTGTTGTAGTCCCACAGGCATAAGAGGGCACCCCATTAACTTGACGGGTTTCTATCCAAAGGGGATCTGCGAAACCTTAATGTGGGTGGATCATGCGGTGGAGCAATGCATTGTAAAACCTTGTCATGTGCTCTAGACCTCTCACCAAAGGAAGTGTGAGGTGGTATCGACGGATGCCAAGCAAACTAGAGAATTCATGTCATGTGGATAAAGTGTACAACCTCTCTGAGTGTAAATCTATTGAATAGCCGTGTCATGGTCATGGACATGCTAGCTATGTCCCTGAAAGTTAGCTCTTGGTTTTGGTTTTCAAAAGACATATGAAATTGGTTTTGGTGGTTTAACCAAATTGGGTTTGGGCGGGAAGCCATGTGACAGGAGGGTATCCTTCACCATCTTCATGATGAATGTTATCCAACTGAAAATGGATTTGCACAATGAATTTTAACTACTGTAACCTGCCTTGAAACTTAATACTTGTAATTGAAATAAAATTGGCTTTATGCAAATCAACCCTAATATGTTTTTCCTTGATGTATCCCTATGCATGTCATTCTGTTAATTGACGGGTGTAACTTGCGAGCACGGTTGTTGTGATCACTCTTGCTTGATTCATAAATTGAGCAGGTGAAGATTCCTATGATGATGAAGATGACCAAATCAATTAGGCCGCGCCCTCTAGCCAATCACCTGTGGTGTAATGGGTGGACACTGTCTTTTGTTTTTCATTGCGTTTGTGTGCTCCGGTTCTTTGGAGCTTGTAAGCAACCCTTGTAATCAAACCTCCTTTTGTTGTTAATAAAGTTCTGTGGATGTTATGCTGTCACTTGCTTGCTGTGAGAACTGGTCGATGATCCTTGGGGACCAGTTTAGATCGCAGTGGACTTTAGGCTCATCCTCAAGCCTCACGACCTCCTCGGGTTGACTCCTTTCAGACCTCCCTCGAGTAGCGCGTGGAGCTTGAGGAGGTCTGAGGTCCTACGACCTCCTTAGGGTCGGGACCCCAGACCTCCGAGTGGTTCTATCGGACCTCTCGGGAGGTCTAGAGGTCCTCTCGGGACGTCCTGGGAAGTCCTTTATGGACCTCCCAGGAGGTCCTGAGGACCTCTCGAGGCGTCTGGGGTCCTTTTCGGACCTCCCAGAGGTCTGAGGTCCTTTCGACCTCCCAAGAGGTCTGAGGACCTCCGGGTGTGCCTGGTAGGCGTCTGGCCCAGGAAGCTTCGGTCGAGGTGGTGGATCTAGACATAACAACTATCAACCCAGTGAACAAGCTACATCCACAAGATGATATCACGCCTTGAGGAAGCTCAAGGTAGACCGATCGATCTTTATGTACCTAGCATCTCTATTCAATGCTACATCTTTTTCACTCTTACAAAGGCTGTCCTTACTCCATTTTCATTGGAAACCGAGACCAAGGCGATCCTATAGAAGAGAGGATCAAGCGAAGGTCAAGGAATATGTATATGGGGCGGGTTCGGAAGAAATCAAATGGCAAGCATGACAATAGTAGTGATGGCGACTCGGATGGCGGTTCTAATGGAAAGAACAAAGAAAGCAAAGGCTCGCTTCACTCATAAGTAAAGGGATAGGGCAAATCGAAAGCTTGATACTAGATGTAGTTAGTGCACCGACAATTTAGGCGAAACCACCTATTACCGGCCCTGTTCCTGCTTACCATTTATTGCTATGCCTTCTGTTGGCTTTTGCGGTGTATCTTGTGTAGTGAGGATTTAAGTTGACGCTTCCTTTTGCCAGTTCCTTTCTTATGTTGGTTTGCTGGTTCATTTTTACAGGTAGGATTCCAATATCTAAAATTTGCGGCCTTTCGATCTTCTGTCTATACTATGTGATTATAATTGCTATCAAATTTTTGTTGTATTTTAACAATTATCAATACATTATAGGTTATTGTACTTTCTAGGCACTAATGATAAATTTATCTTGCGACATTTGGACATAAGCTTATTGTGCGTGATTATTATTTGAATCTTCGATAATCTAATCTTCTGCGATGAACACTTGCATTTTTCTTTACTAAGGAAAAAGACAAACCAATCTCAAAATAACTAAAGGTCACACCCTCTTCCAATTCTTGGAAAGGTAAAGGAAGAGGAGCTGAGCGGTGACAAAATTTAGGAATTCGTCAAGGACCGTTATGCTAATCGTGTTAGATATCCCGCTTATGGTGGTTCTACCAAAGAATGTGATAGCGATTTTACCATGGATGGTGCATTGAAATAGCCTACTATTTGGAGGGTCAAATGCATGGTTTGTGACAGCCAAACGTGTGACTCTCCAATGTTGATCTAGCATTTGATAGCTAGAATTTGATCTTGATATGTAGCGCATTTCGAGTTGGACTGGCGCCAAATGGCTTTACGCTTCATGCAAAAAAGTTTGTTGATTTGCAAGAGTTCGGTACCAACTTGCCAATTATCTCAGCATTTGCACTTGATCATGTAAGAGGATTTTTTTTTTGTTAAAGCTGAGAAGGTCTGTGATGTTACATAGGTATATAATTTGATCCTTTAGTTGTAAAAATAAAAACATGTGCATGATGGAAACAGCAAGTTGAGTAACATGTGATGCACTATCTATTTATCCATTATATTATGTGGTTTGGGGTAATATCGAGTAGTGCTTTAACATCATGCTCTGTTAAAGGTTGAAAACCTATTTTTTTTATCTATGACATAGATTAGCAATGATTTTTGTCATTTCTCGCACACATCAATTCAATTCGCTCTTCTGTGCAACTCAATAACATGGAAGCATGGAAAGGAGAGGAGCTTTTCAATGGATGTTTAAAAAAACAGATTTTGATAAAATTTTCTTCCCTTCCAAGATTTCTCCATAAACATCATGTGCTTTATATCCAGGTTGTAAAATGACCCACTGACCATATGGGCATCTCTTGCTGCAGGCATGCAGAGTAACATGCGATGCACTATCCATTTATCCATTATATTAAGTAGTTTGGGGTAATATCTGGTAATGCTTTAACATCATACTCTGTTAAAGGTTGAAAACCTGTTCTTTTATCTATGACATAGATTAGCAATGATTTTTGCCATTTCTCGCACACTTCAATTCAATTCGCTCTTCTATGCAACTCAATAATATGGAAGTTTGAAAATGAGAGGAGCTTTTCAATGGATGTTAAAAAAAGCCAGATTTTGCATAGTCGACAAAATTTTCTTCCCTTGCAAGATTTCTCCATAAACATATTGTGCTTTATATCCCAGTTGTAAAATGACCCACTGACCATACGGGCATCTCTTGCTGCAGGCATGCAGAGGATTTTGCAACGTTTATGCAAGCAGATTTAGTTCTGCTCCTGCATCTGAAGTTCCTACCTTGATATCCAGTCGTACAAAACCATTTGAAATCTCTCCAGGTACCTGGGTGCACATGAAGAGCGAAAATTATAAAGGCGATCTAGCACAGGTATGGTAAACTGTGTTATTACTTCTCTTTTCGGGAGCATCTATCATATTCATATTTTCTTTGTTCTTACATCGCAATGCCCATGTGAGTCTGTAGGTTGTCAGTGCAGATGATGGACGGAAAAGAGTGATGATAAAGATTATACCGAGAGTTGATCTCCAAGCTATTTCGAAAAAAATGTAATGCTCTTACACCTTTTTCCGATATTTTCTTTTGCTTTTTTGGGCAATAAAAACTGCCTAACATTTTTGTTTGCCTTGAGTTCAATTTGCACTTGCTTCGCTGATTTTGTCTGAAGCTATTACAACGTGCAAAGTTGCTTCATATCTATCTTGTGGAACTCTAATGCCTGTCTGTCATGAAATTAGGTCATAACTAAGTTGATTTTCTCTACAAAACAGGCAACTATTTACCTCATCTCTGCATTTGTTCTTGCTTTACAAAAACTAGTACAAATATGCTCACGCAAACTGTTCCTATAGTTTCACTGAAACGCTATTATCTGTCTTACCATCTTCTTAGATGTACAGACATTGCATAGACATTTAACCTTTTCTGCCTATGTGTGTTGACAACTTGCATGTCACACAACCTGAAAGTCCTCCTGACTAGGCTACCTCCCTCACCAGCAATTTCGAGTTTGTTATACAACCGTATTATACATATCTGAGTCTCTCTTTGTTTACACCATACATTATATATTAAACTAGATGTATATAGATGGCTGCACAATCCATTGTTATATCTGTCAGAAAAAAAAAGATAAAAACGTTCAGTCTCTTGCACGCTTAGATATGGAGCTGCAAACAATGTACGATCCCAGTGGATCATTTCCCATATATGATGTTCAAGAGTTGCAGAACGAACACAGGTTCTTGCTCCTTTGCCGGAGGACAAATTCCTGTGCACCTTTAGCCATATATTTGCAGGTTTGCCATGCTTTGACTAACATATAGATTCATTCAGTTCATCACATATTTCACTTCTCACTTTTTTTGTTGACATTGTGCAGGTGGTTATGCAGCTGGGTACTACAGTTATAAGGTAAATTATTGTAGCATTTTTTTTTAAAAAAAAAGAAGGAATATAACGATTTTTAACATCTATTGCTTTGCTTTGTGCCTCCAATTCCTCCCCTTCAATTAGTCAAGAGGAGTTTCTTCCCCGTGCAGTTCTGCGCTCTCCTTTCCGACCTGTTTTCCCACTTATTTCCCTCTTGTGGTTCTTTCTTCTAGGAAGCAATTCCATGCTTTACCCGTTCCCTTTGCCACCCTTGGGTTTGGTTGCCTCTCATCCTCGGGAGCGGTAATGTCGTTTTAACAACATCGTATAAGATTGCCCAATGTGGGATCTCCTTTCGATTGGTAGGTCAGGAATTTTTTTTTCTTCGGGTCGTTCTTGTCTGCACATGAGATTTGTGTTTTGGGTTATTTTGATGTTTGGATGATGATTTTTAGATGAGTTGCATATGCTTGGATGGGTAGCAATTATTTGGTGACTCTAACTGATGTTTTTGTCTTTCATAATTGCCTATCATTATTCACATGAATAGCAAAGAAAATGCCTAGCGACTTTTGGGTAGCTGTAGCAAGGTTTCCTTTGTGAATTAACTTTGTTGAACCTTTAGTATATATAACACAATGTTATAGCTACATGGACAACGACATAGGCGAGAATGTTTGTGTCGACAACGCCTTGAGGTGTTAGTTGTTAAGGAGCCAGGAAATGGTTGGTGCCTTGGTGGTACAGCTATAACATAAGATTTTTTTTTGGAGAATGGAACCATGCAAATGAATTTTGACGCCTTTTAGTAATTCAAGATGGTAATGATTTTTCTAATTACATGATCCAAGAAGAAGGGTTGTATGGACTTCAAGATACATTTGATAGCGACCAAATAAAGTTACCTCTGACGGTGCTTGTTTTCTCAAATTCAAGATGGGGCGGTATTGACTGGTACATGGCAAACGACACAGATTTTGACTAGCTAGAGCTTGTTTATCATACTATCTATAAGCATAGACAGCTTAGTTACCCTTGAAGAAACGGAGAGCAATTTTCTTCTTGCTCTGTGAGCAAATTCTTCATTAGTTCTGCTTATATACTATTTGAGATAAAATAGGCTCGCAGTAGCTATGATCGAATCAAGAGAACCTAAAATTTATTTGAGCCCTACTCATTCTTCGCATAGATTTTCTTGAAAACGAGTGCTCGTGTTTATTGAGAATATATTCGAATTTTGTCACATACTCGCATTTGTTATTGTTATGTAATGATGTTGATATTTTTGTTTTCCAGGAGATGGTATCCACAATCTGCAATGCTGACCAAGCTTGGAGTGAGATTGAAAGAACATGCATCTACTTTGAGAAAGGTGCTACCTTTAGAATGAATCTTTATGTTGTGAAAGTTAGTGGATCGTTTATGAGTTTGAGAAAGGTGATGCCTTGAGAAAGTTCGTGTCTAAGAAAAATAGTTGGTCAGCTATTACTGTACAAAACATTATTTGATATTCCAAAGCATCATATAATTACTCTTTTTGATTTGGAAAAAACTCACTGTACAAATTACGAAAACGGAGACAGATTTTGTGATAGAGATTTTGTTCCTTTGTTTAGTTCTATGGCCTGATTGATATGTTCTTTCTTTGCATCAGTTAATATGTTCTTCCTCGGTCGTTAGTTATGTAGACATATTGTCCTTGTACCACGAATTGTTTCTTAAGTAACATAGAGATCCTAATTTTGCGTAGTTATGTCAGTGTGTTGTATCTGTACTACAAATTATTTCTTAAGTGACACAGAGATCCTGTGCCACACACTTGCATTAGAATTAGATATTAATACATACCTAACACTATATTACTCTTTCACAGCTTCATAATACTCCCGAATACTACCAATTGTCTGAGCAAAATATGTTTATTGTGATGTTGCCTCGTCGCGCAGATGCGCGCACCGGGTTGCTAGTACCAACTAAAGGATGTCATTCTGCGTTATGAGGAGCGTATTTGGGTCGGGACCAACACTCAAATGCAACAGAAGATTATTGATGCAATACATGCGAGTGCGATCGGAGGGCACTCTGGATTCCAAGTGACATATAATAGGGTGCACAAACTTTTCGCTTGGCCAGGAATGAAAAAAAGGATTTAGGTCTTTGTGGCGTCCTGTTCGGTGTGTAAGCAAGCCAACACAGAACATGTTAAATACCCCGGTCTCTTACAACCTCTACCCATACTAGATCAGGCTTGGCAAATGGTGTCATTAGACTTCATTGAAGGACTTTCGAGGTCTGCTCATTACAACAGTATCATGATGGTGATGGATAAGTTTTCGCGTTATGCTCATTACAATAGTATCATGGAGCGTGTTAACCAATGTTTGGAGGCATATTTGTGTTGTTTTGTTCATGCCTGTCCTTGCAAGTGGTCGGAATGGCTAGCCTTCGCCGAATTTTGGTACAACACTTCATATCATTGTACCTTGGGAAGTCACCATTTGAAGTGCTATATGGCCATAGCCCAAGACACTTTGGTATTGTGGATGTTTCCGCCTGCACATCTCCAGAATTAGCAACATGGTTAAAGGATAGGGAGTTGATGATGAAGTTGTTGCGTTAGCATCTGAATTGAACCAGTCAGTGTATGAAAGTTCAAGCTGACAGGAAGAGATCCGAAAGGAGTTTTTCAGTTGGAGACTGGGTGTATCTCAAATTGCAGCCTTATGTCCAAACTTCAGTAGCTAATCGAGCTAACCATAAACTTCCTTTCAGTTATTTTGGACCCTTTTAGGTGGAGCAGGTCGTGGGATCAGTGGCGTATAAACTAAAGCTTTCGTTGACATGTGGCATCCATCTAGTGATTCACGTGTCACAATTGAAGAAAGCTTTAGCTCCTGACGAGAAAGCGCAATCGGAGTTACCAGATGTTGCTAACAAAAGAGTACCCGAGAAGATCTTATGGCATCAGCTACAAAGATCGGGAGCAGTGTCAGGGACTCAAGTATTGGTCCAATGGTCTGGGGCATCGCCAACAGATGCTACTCGGGAAGGTTTTGACGATCTGCAGAGTCGCTTTCCTATAGCGCCGGCTTGGGGTAAAGCTGATTCTGAAGGAAGGAGGAATGTTACCTTGCTGGATGGTGAACAGGGTTGAGGCCTTTGTTGGGACACAGAACAAGCAGAGTGAAGGAATCGGAAGCCCAATACGTGATACTCTAGGAAGGATTGGGCTTGGGAAGCCCAATCCTTCCTAGAGTATCCCAAGCCCAATCCTTCCTAGAGTATCGCGTATTGGGCAAGGTGAGTTGGCGACAATATGTGATGGAGGGCCCACTTGGCAGTCCCAGGGCGAATGTCTATATAGGGGAATCTATGTGAGTTGTATTGGTATCGAGATAGAAAAACCCTAAACGAACACAACACTATGTCCCTTTTCTGAACTTCTTCGGTTATCTGCTTCGTTCTTCCTTCTGTTCTTCCGTTCTCTCTTTACACTCTCTAGTTCATGGTTGGAAGATCTCAAATCACCAGAGGGTTGTAACATCCCTCCCCAGGCCTTGGTGCCGGGATCCAGATTTATACATCTGAAACTTTCTGTGTATTCTGAACTAGTCTCATGATCAGTAGCTAGCTCATACAGTAAAACGCCGATGAAATACCATTCATTCAACGATTTAACTAAAAAGGTGGCAAAATAGCAAATAGTAATATAACTAGACCTTATGGTCAACATTTATTTAACTTGCCACGCATGGCTAAAGAAACAAATAAAACTCTTGCAGCGAAAAGTAAATTTGGGGAGACCATTCGACATGCCTAGAGGCAATCGAGCGGGGAACGTATCCTAGTTCGCAAAGCCTTCAAATAACTCTTCGTAGAATTCTTGAGCAACTTAACTTTCTTCAACTGAGCAGCAAAGTTTAAAGCCATGAGTACATAAAATACTCAGCAGGTCATAGGAAACATTATGCAATTAATATTCACGCAAGACTTGATCAAAGGAATAGTTGTATGGTTCTTTTGCAGAAAGCAAGTAATGACAGTGAATACAGTAAGTAGACTGCAAAGTAAGGTTCAAGAAGTCGGCTCCAGGTGTCGACTAGGCGTTCAGCGGGGAGCCACCGTCGCGATTTCTCCCAAGGCGGCGGGCTAGGCGGGAGGGCCGCCTTGGACTGGCTAGGCTATCAAAGCCGGTCCTCGGTGGCCCGCGGCGGCTCTAGACAAGGCGACGTGAGGGGAGAGAGGAGAGGCGACTAGAGGGGAGAGGGGAGATGGATGCGAAAGAGAGAGTACCGAGCTAACCTAACCGTCGTCGTCACCGCCGAGGTTACTGCCGCTTGGCCACCACTATCACTGCTCGCCGCTGCCGCCTGGCTACCACTCACCGCTACCGATGCAACCCGCGGGCCTGGAGGATGGAGAAGAAAGGAGGTCTTCATGCGAGGAAGAAGTGAGGGGAAAGGGAAGCTCTGGTCTTGGAAGTTGGAAGACGTCGGGATTGCAGTGGATTCATGGAGGAAGAAGTGAGAAGGAAGGATGGCTTAGGAAGAAGTAGTGGATTGCAGTCGGAAGACGTGGGGATTGCAGGGGAGGACAAGAGAGTTGTGGGGATTGCAGTGGTTGGAGAGTGTGCAGCCACAGTGTTAGATATTTTTTTTACACACAGTTGGTGCTTGCTGTCCACATTTCTGGCATGTGCAGCTGGCAGCTTGAACTTTAGGATCTTCTGTGGCCTTCCAACCTGCTACCGGGATCTTCTACGACATTCCAGTCTGTTATCAGCTGCTGCCTTCTGCTTTTAACCTACTGCTGGCTACTCGGCAATGCTGCCTAGTCGTCCGCCTAGGCGCTAGGCATCGAGCTACCGTCCGACTAGCGCCTAGCGCTTTCTTGAACTTTGCTGCAAAGCATAATTAAAAAGACAATAAGTAAATAAATAAACATTTTATTTGAAACAACCAATGAATCTCTCATTCACTTCCCAACTAAACCACCAAGTGAATATCCCATCTACCAAGTGAACATTTGTAAGATCGAGGAGGCCGACTAGAGGTAGGGGGGAATAGGCGGTTTTAAAATCTTTTGGCTAAAACCGAGTTTTAAGCGGAATTATAAATCAATTCGGTTTTGCCCAATTAAAACCTAAATCAACTAGTTTCGACTAAGTGTACCTACAATCAAAGACTATTGATAATTAGCAATCAAACACATACAAGACAACAAACCACAATGACACAATAATGTTTTACCGTGGTGTTCGGAGACTTGCCGGTCTCCCCTAATCCACGTTGAGGTAAGCTCAAACTAATTGGATCGGCTCCACGAATTAAACCAAATACCTCTGAGGTAAGTCCAACCACTTGTACCGACTCCAACACGAACAAACACCTTGATCTACTCGGGGTTGCTCTTCCTCCACTCCGGAGATGGCGAGCACCAAACCACTCACAATCCCTCGGGCCTTCTGACAACCTTCTTTGAGAAGATCACCGACGCAACTTCTCTAAGCCGTCTAAGTGTCAACAAACACCAAGAGTAACAAGTCGAAGACACTCACTTGAATGAAACAAGTGTCTAAGCTCAATGGATACACAATCCACTACCTAATGCAACACATGCACTTAGGGTTTGCTCTCTAAGCTCACTAAATGTAACACATGCACATAAGAGATGAGAGGGCTTGCTCTTTGCTCAAGGGAATAAATAGCACCAGCGGCAACTGCTTTCACAACCCGCCAAGGTGGGTATTTATAGCCCACACACAAAAACTAGCCGTTAGAGAGAACATGCTGAAAAACTAGGGAATCCCGGTCTGACCGCCAACCAATGGCCGGTCGGACCGCCCTTGCTCCAACGGCTATAAAACTAGCCGTTGGACACACATCCGGTCTAACCACCAACAAATGGTCGGTTAGACCGGACCAAACCGGTCAGACCGCTAAAGGGGCGGTCAGACTACTCCATAAAGGAGCATGCCAAACCAGAAAAACACTTCTCTAGAAAAAAAAACATACCGCCAACAAACGATTGGTACTACCGCCCTACAGTAATACCACTGAACAATTGCGGTCATACCGTTTCAGGAACAAGAGAAACTCCCCAAAAACACCAAAAGAACATTCGGACCACACGATCGGACCATACATTCGGACGGTCCGAACGTTCACCGTGGGACCGGTCAGACCGCCCAACACATGGCGGTCAGACCGATATACCACCGGTCAGATCGATCGCTACTGGCGGTCAAACCGCCAGTTCACAAAGACCATCGCCCAGTCCGAACGTTCCATCGCCCAGTCCGAACATTCCGGTCAGACCGCCCAAGGGCCTGCGGTCAGACCACCAGAGCTGAAAGAGAGAAATTGCACTACGCTTCAACTCAATTTGCAAAAATAAATTTGCCAATTGATGTATGATGCAAACAAAGGTTAAAGGCGAGATTCTCAATAAGTTGCAAAACACATTTGCCAACTTTTAGAATCACACTACAAGGAATAAGGTACATGGACTTAAACCATTTGTAAAACACATTTGCAAACTAAAGTCATGTGCTACAAGGATTATGCATGAGCCATGACTATTTGCAAAACACATTCGCAAATATTGACAACATGCTAACGAGAGTTAGAGCAAGCACAACGAGCTATCAACACATAACACTCTCAAGCTACTAGTTAAGACCCATCTTAATAGTACAACAACCTATGCTAGCAATTCGGTCTTTCATTCAAACACCAAGACCGATAAAAGACTCAGAACACATCCTTAGCCCTAGCTAGTCATACCTTTGCCTTGCACATACACATGAAGCTTGATGACGTGCGTCTTCACTTCAAGAACCGGGTCATTAACTTGATAATCATCAACACATGATGATTTCCTTTACTTCAAGTTCTTGACTTAAATATGCATCAACCCATAATGCACTCCTTCACTTGACCTCCATCAACACATGATGGGTCTTCTTTTGACTTGACGATCAACTCATGATCATCTCCTCTTCTTGAACATCATCGACACACGGTGATTTACTTTTCTTCGAGATCTTGATAAGCATCAACACATGATGCATCCCTTTCTTGAACCTTGACTTGATGACGATCAACTCATGATGTCATCCAAATTCTCTATCATCATGGGACATAACCTATTCATCCAACTCATAGAAAATATTAGTCCCACAACATGATTGTCATTAATTACCACAACATATCATTAACTCATAATGGTGGGTCAAGATACTCAAATCTTTCTCTCTTTAGTAATTGATGACAACCATCACAATTGTAAATAATTGAATGTAAGGTCATATGAGTATATATGAACTATACAAGTTTTATATACCCGTTTGATGCGTTTCAAAGTAAAGATCCTTAATATATGTGGAAAAAGGAATATGAATCAATAATAATGAAACTACAAAACATAGAGCGAACTCATCCTAAATGTGTGCATACATGAATGTATAATAAAAACATATGCACATATTCAAGTTAGACTTTTAGTGGAGTTCAACCTATATTTTGGATCCGAGGAATGCAACAAGATATAAGAATATGATGTCGAATGCATACCTCCATGATTTTCACCTTTTTATCCAACTGAGACTAAATAATAGGTATAACAATAGAAGTGTTAGTCACGCAAATAGATTTGTCATTAATAACCAAATAACTCCATTAACTTATAATGGTAGGTTTAGATCCTTCAACATCACATTCATCAAGTAAACATCTCATTCACTTTCCAACATCAAGTAAGAATCTAGACCCGCCATTATGTGTTAATGGAGTATTATGGTGATTAATGACAAATCTATTTGTGAGACTAACACGTTTATTGATATACCTATTGCTCAGTCTCAATTGGATAAAAAGGTGAAAATCAAAGAGGTATGCATTCAACATCATAATATTATATCTTGTTGCATTCCTCAAATAAAAAATATAGGTTGAACTCCACAAATAGTCTAACTTGAATATGTGCATATGTTCTCATTATACATTCATGTATGCACATATCTAGGGGGAGTTCACTCTATGTTTTGTGGTTTCATTAATATTGATCTATATTCCTTATCCACAAATATTAAGGATCTTTACTTTGAAACATATCATATGAGTATACAAAACTTGTGTAGTTTATATATACTCATATGTCTTTATATTCAATTATTTGAAATTGTGATGGTTGTCATCAATTACTAAAGAGGGAAAGATTGAAGTATCATGTCCCACCATTATGAGTTAATGGAATGTTGAGGTAATTAATGACAATCATCTTTTGGAACTAACATTTTTCATGAGTTGGATGAATAGGTTATGTTCCATGATGATGAAGACTTTGGATGACATCATGAGTTGATCATCATCAAGTCAAGACTCGGGATGAAGAAAATCATCATGTGTTGATAATGTTCAAGTCAAGATCCCGAAGTGAAGAAGATCATCATGTGTTGATGATAGATGTGCGTCATCAAGCTTCAAGAGAATGTGCAAGGCAAAGGTATGGCTAGCTAGGGCGAAGGATTAGTTCCTAGTCATTTACCGGTCTTGGTGTTAGGTTAGAAGACCGGATTGCTAGTATAGGTTGTCGTACTATTAAGAGGGGTCTTGTCTAGTAGCTTGAGTTAGTCATGTGTTGATAGCTCACCGTGTTTGCTCTAGCTCTCTTTAGCATGTTGTTATTATTTGCGAATGTGTTTTGCAAATAGATGAAGCTCATGCATAATCTCTATAGCATGAAACTATACTTTGTAAATGTGTTTTGCAAGTGGTTGAAGTCCATGCACATGATGCTATTATTTGCAAATGTGTTTTGCAAATAGTTGAGGCTCATGCATGTTCTTTGTAGCATGTGACTGTAGTTTGCGAATGTGTTTTGCAAACGGTTTAAGTCCATGTACCTTATTCTTTGTAGTGTGATTCTAAAAGTTTGCAAATGTGTTTTGCAACTTGTTGAGAATCTCACTTTTATCCTTATTTGCATCGCGCGTCAATTTGGCAAATGTGTTTTGCAAATTGAGTTGGAGCGGAGTGCATTTTGGGCCTTTCTCATAAAAGGCGGTAGTACTGGTGTGTACTGGGCGGTACTACCGGACTGCGGTAGTACCAGAGAATACATGGCGGAACTACCGCTCAGTGGTATGACCGCATATCCTTTGGCGGTACTACCGGTGAACATTCAGACTGTCCGAACTGATCAAACCGTGCGGTTAAGACCTGCGGTCCGAACGGCCAAACGAATCTGAGTTGTCCACGTAATTAGTCCGATCAGGCATAGCTGATTTGGTCGCTTAGCGGTACGACCGGCTCGTGGTGCGGTACTACCGCAGCCCGGTCGTTCAGATCTTTTGTTGGCGGTACGTTAATTCCAGAGAGACTCCATTTCGGTTTTATTTGCAAACCCTTGGAACGGTAGTACCACCATTGTTCAAACGGTACTACCGCACTCCGGTAATTCCGAAAATTGGAGCGGTACATATTTTCCAAAGAGCACCCTTTTGGGTCTTTTGAGAAACGGTAGTACCGCCCTTGGTGAGTGGTACGACCGGCCTCAGCGGTAGTACCGCATGTTAAATGGCGGTAGTACCGCGCCGCTTTTTCAATGGCTAGTTCAGAGCACTTTGTGCGGCTGATCCGACCGTTGAGTCAATGTGCGGTAGTACTGGCCGATGAATGGCGGTACTACCGATTGTGCTGATTTTTCAGCAGAACTTCCCCTAACGACTAGTTTTTGTGTGTGGGCTATAAATACCCACCTTGGCTGGTTGTGGGAAAGTTGTTGGTGCCATATTCATTTCCATTGAGCTAAAAGCAAGCCCTCTACACTCTTTTGTGTATGTGTTGCACTTAGTGAGCTTTGAGAGGCAAACCCTAATTGCATGTGTTGTATTAGGTAGTGGATTGTGTATCCACTTGAGTTTAGACACTTGATTAGTTCAAGTGAGAGTCTTCGACTTGTTACTCTTGGTGTTTGCCGACACCTAGACGGTGTAGAGGCATCGTGATTCGGTGATCTTCTCAAAGAAGGTTGTAAGAAGACTCAGGCATTTATGAGTGGCTTGGTGCTCTCCATCTCCGGAGTGGAGGAAGAGCAACCCTAGTGGATCGAGGTGTTGGTTCTTGTTGGAACCGATCCAAGTGGTTGGACTTACCTCAGAGGTGTTTGGCTTAATTCGTGGAGCCGGTCCAATTGATTTTGGGCTTACCTCAACGTGGATTAGGAAAGACCGGCAAGTCTCCGATCACCACAGTAAAACATCGTTGTGCCATTGTGGTTTGATTTCTTGTGCTTTACTATATTGCAATTTATATTCCTCATATTAAATTGCTTACTTGTTTGTGTATGATTGCTATCTCTTATGTAGTCTCATATTGTTGGTGCACTTAGTAATGACTAGTTGATTTAGGCTTTAATTGTGCAAAATCGAATTGATTTACAATTCCACATAAAATTCGGTTTTAGCTAAAGAAGTTTTTAAGACCGCCTATTCACCCCCCCCCCTCTAATTGGCCTCCTCGATCTTACACCCTCGTGTGAAATCCCCGGGCATTATCCATACCCGGTGACACAACTGTTTAAACAGTTGTAACTCTGCAGATGTTGTACAATTTTACCCATAAGAGTTAAATCAAAAAGTATGCCACACACTTCCGTAGGTGTGCGACTAAATAATTATCACAAGGCCTTTGCAAAGCTCATTCTCAACTCAGTTCTACCTACTAAAGTTTCAACATTGAATCTTATCACGATCGACAGGCCCCTTCTCTTGCGCTATTGTGAATATTCATCCCAGAATTCACACTTCCAAAAGAAGAACTAGAATTGAAATATTGCTAATTAATTAGCCAGGTTCATCCCACACTGGACGTGTGGTTGTACGATATGGCTCAGTTCAATGACGTATAAGATTAAATCCTTACAATTCACCCAGGCAAGTCTACCTCATCCCAAAAGTGCTACCTACACCACTCCTTTACTGCACGATTACTTGCCTGAGTGTAAAACCATTTTGTTTAACCAAACCAATGACAATCTCTGCCATGGCACATAATTTTATAACAGCGGCATCACACCACAGTTTGTACAATAACAACATCGTACTGCAATTGCACATTAGTGGCATCGCACCACAATTCCATATGTCATTAAGTTAAATTAACATTATTGAACTTGTGACACGAGCCTATCATAACTAAATGACCAAACATCTCTATGATAATCCATGTTGGTGATACAAATATGTCTAGCTAGTAATGACCATCCTATGATGACAAATGATTCAAGGTATTCAAATAATCAATAGTGGCATAATGACAAATAGGTGATTAACTAATCCCAAAAGCAGTTGATATAAAGGTAGCATGCAATTTGATTTAAAACAATATACTTTTGAAAACATAGCTTTAATATGATCAATGGATTACGACTTGCCTTGGCTTTGCTCAGTTACCACACTTTGGTCTTGAAAACTTGCACCTACTCCTTGAAACAGATCGTCTAAATGAGAAAGAGACAACAGATGAAACACAAATACATCCAAAAAAAATTCAAATAAAACCCAAAACCAACAAAACCAACTCTAAAAGAAAGAGCTCGATTTTAGACGAATTTAGGAACTTGCATGGGCTGAATCGAAGTTCAGACGAAGGAGAACAAACTCTCGTAAGATTTGCCGGAAAAGGAAAAAGAGAGATAAAAGAATGTAATATTCCTTCACCTGAAAAAGAAAAAGAAAAAGATACTGGCAAGTGGGGCCCACTTGTAAGTAAGAGAGAGACAAAGGGAGAGAATGACAGTGGGACCCATATGTCATTGAGGGAGAGAGACAAAAAGATATTAACAGGTGGGACCTACCTGTAAGAGAGAGAAAGAGAGATGAATAGAGGAGGAGGTGGCGGCAACGGCGAAGGTGGACGACGGCAAGGGAGCTGCCAACGAGGGGGAAAATGGGATTCCGGTGGCACAGTGGTTCTTTGGGTGGCGGTGGCGCGACGGGGGAGGCAGCGAGGCGACGACTCGGGTATGCAGCGGCGACGCCGACTCGACAGCGCCCGGTAGAAAAGGTGGCTAGCACCGGCACGACGTGTCGCGGTCGGACCTGGGATTACCCCAAATCCTCTATGCAAACCGAACTAGTCCCAAGATCAGCAGCTAGCTCACACAGTAAACAAATGCGGTAACAACCATAAACACAAACTTTATTAGTAAACAACAGAGTTGATTATAAGAACGGCTTATGGGCTGACAAAACCAAACACAGCAGAAGACAAAAGCAAGTAGACCACACGATTCACCACAAGCAATCGTCTGGAGGGTGTAGCCTAGTCATCCTGGTCCTCAGGCTCCTTGTAGACCTCTTCTCCTGCTCAATTATTCAATTAAGCAAGAGTGAGCACAACAACCGCGCTCGCAAGTCACACCCGTCAAGTAACAGATTGTAATGCATGCAAGGATATCTCAAAGGAATGCTTATAGAGTTGATTTGCATAAAGTCATGTTTCTTTCCAAATACTTGTACTAAGTTAAAAAGCAGTTATACAATAACTAAAATTTATTTTCTAAATATCAGTTTTATAGTCAGATAACATTCATCAACAAGTGGTGAAGAATACCCTCCTATCACAGGGCTACCCGCTCAAAACCTATTTGGATAGACATTCAAAACCATTTCATAAAGTCTTTGGAAAACAAAACCAAAGTCTAACTTGGGGCAACTTTGCTAGCATGCCCATGACCGTGGACACAGCTATTCAAATAGTTTTACACTCTATAGAGGTGTACAGCTTTACCCACATGACACAACTTCTCTAGTTTGTTTGGCATCCGTCGATACCACCCCTCACTACCGTAGGTAAGCGGTCTAGAGCATGTGACAAGGCCTTTACAGAGCGCCATTCCACCGCGGTCCCCCCTCGCTAAGGTTTCGCCCCTTTTGGACTAACCATCCGCCGGGTTCAGGCCCCCTCTTGCACCAGGTGGGAATACATAAAATTAGGTTGTCAAGACACCCACACAACCAGATGGAACGACCACGGTGAAACGTTGTAAATTAGTTAGCCAGGTTCTGCCTATTCAGAACATGTGGTAGTATGGTAGGGCGTAGCAAAATACACTCAAAGACCGGTCCTTAACTGACTTGGACGACTTCCAACAGAACCCTGGGCCTCGATCATATAAATAAATCGATCCCATGCATGAACATGCACCCTTCCAAACAACCAATTTGCCCAAGTCCAAACCAATTTTCCTTTTTGCTTTGCTTTTCAAAAATATTTACAAACTTCCACGACAACTTAATGTCATGGTTAAAATATTTCGACAACATTGATCTTTGGCAGTAAATTCCCCAAATCAAGATTTTTGGGTCTAAACTTTGACTAAGCATAGAGTTTTGCAACATGTGCTAGTTCATACTAATGTACCAACTAGCTCTTTACTATGGTAACAAGGGGTGGTTGAATCAATAATCAAGTTTGGATGTACAAAGAAATTAGGAATAACTATAAAGTTAAAACAGAGATTTAAATTACTTAAATTTAAATAAGCATGCAATAATAATTTGAAACAGAACTTAAATAATTTGAGATACTGGGATTCAATATGATCAAGGGTGTAACTTGCCTAGCTCGAAAGCTTGAGGGTCTACTTTTTCGGAGTACTCAGGCTCTCCGGAGTCGTCGAAATCTACACATGAGAACGAAGCAAATTCAAATAAAGACCAAATAAAATCCAAATGAACTCCAAAACAAACTGAACTAGAACCAACAGCAAGATACTGAATTATATGAATTAGGAACGGGCTCTCAGGAGGAGGCTCGACTAGTCGGGAGGAGGTCCAACTGGGAGGGTGGTCGAGGGAGGTCCTGAGGAGGTCAAGGGAGGTCCTGAGGAGATCAAGGGAGGTCCTGAAGAGGTCCTAAGGAGGTCAAGGGAGATCCAGGAGGTCCTGAGGAGGTCAAGGGAGATCCAGGAGGTCCTAAGGAGGTCAAGGGAGATCCAGGAGGTCCTGAGGAGGTCAAGGGAGGTCCCGAGGAGATCCTGGAGGTCCTGAAGAGGTCAAGGGAGATCCTGAGGAGGTCAAAGGAGATCCTGGAGGTCTTGAAGAGGTCAAGGGGGGTCTTGAGGAGGTCCTGACGAGGTCAAGGGAGGTCCAATGAAGGATACAACTACTCAACGTGGTCATGTGAAGAATACAGAAGGGGTACGACTACTCAACGCGGTCGTACGAAGAATACAAGAAGGATATGACTACTCAACGTGGTCGTACGAAGAATACAAGAAGGATACGACTACTCAACGTGGTCGTACGAAGAATACAGAAGGGGTACGACTACGCAACATGGTCGCGGAAAGGGATACGACTATGCAACGTGGTCGTAAGAACAAGGGAAGAGAACAGGTCACGGAGAAACTCACCAGGGCCGAGAGAGAGACTGAAGGGGGAGGGGGAGTCGGTGAACGGCGGGTGGCGGTCGAAGACAGCGTCGGCACTCCGGTGAATCCTTCGGCAGCAAGGTGGTTGAAGACAGAGCAGGCTCCAACGGACTCCTTGGCGACGAGGAGGCGACGACGCAGGCTTCAGCAGACTCCTTAGCGACGGGGCAGGCTTCAGTGGACTCCTTGGCGACGGGGAGGCGACGGCGTAGGCTTCAGTCGGCAGTGGCGAAACTTGAAGCACAGAGGAACTGGGTGAGAGCAAGAGAGTTGAGTACGAAAAAAGGCGATGAAAGAGGGCTGCTCAGGCTTTTATAGCCAGGGGAGACGGGGAGAGCTGTTGAATGACTCGGAGGCTGAAGGGGGAGGGGGAGTCAGTGGACGGCAGGTGGCGGTCGAAGACGGCGCGACCGCTCCGGTGAATCCTTCGGCAGCGAGGTGGTTGAAGACGGAGCATGCTCTAGCAAACTCCTTGGCGACGAGAAGGTGACGACACAGGCTTCAACAGACTCCTTGGCGATGGGGAGGCGACAACGCAGGCTTCAGCCGGCGGTGGCGAAACTCGAAGCATGGAGGAACTGGGCGAAAGCAAGAGAGTTGGGTGCAGAAAAAGGCGATGAAAGAGGGCTGCTCAGGCTTTTATAGCCAGGGGAGACGGGGAGAGTCGCTGAAAGACTCGGATGCGCACGCGTTCAAGGGTAGGTGAAGGAGGAGATGAGGGCAGGTAGGGGAGGAGACAAGAGGGGAACGGCATCGCAGTAGTGACAAAGATTTAATGCAAGAAGACTTTTCGTCGTGAAGTGACGCCAAGAGGAGGAAAAAAAAAGGTGAGTAGGGCTGATAGGTGGGGCTAGTCAAAACTCGGGAGGGTGATCCAACCAATGGGGTGGTAGTGACCAAGGGGAGGTCGTGACCAAAGAGGTGGTCGTGACCGGTCTCCAGGACCACCCGGAGGTCTTGGACTGAGAGGGAGGTCTAGACGAGAGGGAGGTCTGGACAAGAAAGAGCCGGACCAAGGGGAAAACGGAACGAACAGAGAAAAGGAATTTCAACACCAGAGAACTCCAACAAACTCAAACTAAACCAAACTTTTGGATTAGTTGAAGTTTGATTTAGTCATTTAAATCACTTTTAATTCCAAAATCTCAAGTTAAGCTTTAGAACTACAACAAAACCAATGGTTATTTTTATTTTGAAAATTTTCAAAAAGACCTGAAAATCGGGATGTTACACGACGGCAGCATGGGGAACACACTGGGACCCAAGGGGAGACTGGAGAAGCACGGTGGAGACGAGGCGACACCAACCGAAGGCGAGGAAGAAAGGCAGGGGCGACGGCTCACTGCAACGGCAGAGAAACCGAAAGGATGTGGGGGATCGGAAGAGGAGGATCGGGGACGTGGGGTGATGCAAACGGGACGACGAGGAATGCACCGGAGAGGGAGATCGAGCGGAGGGCGATGTGGCTAGAGTTGAGGAAGGCGGGGTTGACGGTGGTCTAGCGATTTCTCAGGAATGACAAAGGGAGCACAGGCTAGAACGCAACGAGACGAACTTGACGACAGCGATGAAATCGACGACGAAGCTTTTCGACGGACGACGGCTTCTCGGCGACAATTTGGCGAAACGGCGGTGCAAACGACGAGGGCGGCTAGGGCTTCGAAAAGAGAAGGACGACGCGATGGATTTGACACGGGTGGATGTGCTTAAAAAGGCACGGGGAGGGAGGATTAGAGTTGGAGACGACGGTGTACGGGTGTGGGAGACCGAAGTCGGGAGAAAGATGAAGACGAAGGCGCCGACGCTGACGGGTGGGGTTCGGTTGCAGAGGGAGAAGGCAAGGCAAAGGCGAGCTGGGCTGCGGGCGTGAAAAGGAAAACAGGTCGAGGAAGAAAAAAGCAAAGCGGCCCGGAAGCAAAACGAAGAATGGTCCGACAACGGAAAGAAATGGGTCGAACCAAAGATTTGGCCCAAAGGAATTTTCCAAAAAAGAATTTGAGCTCAAAGAAATAGCAAATAAACACTAAAAATTCGCAGAAAATACTCTGGAACTCAAGGAACCCAAATAAAACAATTTTGAATGTAATTGAAGTTTAGATTATTCACATTAACTGGTTTTAATATCTGAAAATTCAAATTAAGTTTTAACTTAAACAATAAAATTCAAATATTTTTTTTTGTAAAGACTTCAAAAGAACTCCAAATTAAATCTAGGATGTTACACCTGGCCCATCTTTTTTTATATAACAAGGCCCCAGCCCATATTGCTATTTCCACTAGGGAGCCCGCTTTGTCTGAACGTCAAAACAACCACCCGATCGGCCCGGCCGTGCCCGTAAGGACCACAGAACGGCCACCGCAGCGCGCACGGCTCCCTGGACCATTCGGACCACTCCGCACCCCACAGGTCGGCCATCGCGAAAGCGCGCCGCGCGGCCGATGGCAACCCATTCGTCAGCCGAGTCGCGACGCACCACCGAGTTCCCCACGCGCGCGCGGCCCGTTATCGTTCGTTCGTTCATTCCGCACGGCCGCCGCCTGTCGGGAGCGATCGCGCGCTGCGCGGCGCCCACTGATTTGCGTCCCGTTACCGCGGGCAGCCCAAAGCGGGACTCTGGATTGCTATGCTTTGTCAACGACAGCTTACGATTTGGTGATCCGTACGAGAGGAAGGAAACCCGGCGTAAGTTTCCCGGCGGCGCGCGAGGCGTCTAGAACGATTCCTCGCGATATCGTCACACGAAAGTTGAGAGCCGGGGGAGGGCACTCGACACGAGTACGTCAGGAACTAGCTAATGGTCAACTAAAAAACGGAGTGTTTTGCGATCCATCTGTGTGTCAAGTATCAACCAATCTAATATCGAGCTCCTACCGCTACAGTGTGACCAGAGGAAGCTCAGCTGTTCGCCTGTTCCTTTCATTAGCGTCGATACTCTGGATTGCGTCATATATGATACAAGTAGTAGTAGTACGTAGCATAGCATTGTCATCCAGCTCACAGAATAAAGAATAGCTGGTGCATCTATTGCTGGCTAATTATATTCTGTGCCTGGTTTTTCCATGATTAGTTTGCGCCAAATCAGGAACACTTTTTTTTTGCAAGAGACTGAAATGAGCCACTCATTCCCCCAAAAAGAAAATAAAAAGGTCCAGCTTCGATTTATAAACAACATGATTGAGGTGGCATGGATGTGAGCTTCTATGCATTCGCTATCACGAGGTTCTCGCTTAACGTACCACAAAAAAAACCAATCAGTGAAATCATCATTTATTTTAGGTATAAATTGTTTTATGAATCTACAAGTCTCTATATTAATTAACTGGAGCAACCAATGCAAGTTTTAGAAAGATCATACCGATTTCTGCAAATTTTCTATATTCTCAAACAGGCCCTTCGAATGTGCATACTTAATAGATAGATGGATGTCATGTGATACCGATCGCTCTTAACCCAACTGACCAAAGTATTTCCTTTGCTTAGGTGATAAGCGGTCAAAGTATTTCCCCTACACCGACAGAAATCCCCCCTCGCGTCCCGGCAACTGGCAGTGCCGCACACCGAATTCCGCCGAGCCGAACCCTATTATCACACGTCAAGTGATCTCGCACCGCACGTACGTCGTTCCAGAAAACGCTGCCTAGTGATCTTCTTCACCTGGCTATAAAATCCGAGCCCGATAAAGAAAGCCTCGCCCACAAACCCAGCCAAAGTCGCCGAAAACGAAACGAAACGAAACGCCCACTCCTCCCCAGCCTCTCCACAATCGCCTTCTCCTCATCACCGCACCGCGTCTCCGTGCCGCGAAGGCACAATTACCACACCATACGCCGCAAGGAAAAGCACGCGCCCACCACAAGAAACTCACCGCGCCACGCACCGGTGGTAGACTGGTAGGTGCCGCCCCACCAGTGCCCTCTCAAACCATAAGTCTGCCTCGATAGCTCTGTGCTGCTGTATCCGCCAGGAACGAGCTCGATCGATCTCCCCTCTAGATCTGCTCGGGAAGGTGATTAATTGGAGGGAGGGAGACAGACAGGGCGGTGAGGATGCTGCAGCTGCTGATGGCGCTGTCCTTCTCGGCCGCGCCGCTGACGCTGTACGTGCCGCCGGTGCGGAGCCTCAGCCTCTTCGTCGAGGCCATCGAGGCCGTCTGCCGCGACTTCGCGCCCTACTCCCACAGCGCCGTCGTCCGCTTCCGCCTCGGCCTCTCCCGCATCCTCTCCGATCTCGCGCGCGCCCTCCGCTAGACGCAAGGACAACACGGTGACGCACATATTGCTCTTCCTATAGATACATGTATGGTACACACGCACGCCCTTTGTGCAGTTGTGATCTTCTTGGCTCTTGCTTACTTTTCTTTGCCCTTTGATAGTTTCTACGTAGTTTTCTCTTCCTTTTTGGGGGGATTCGATTTAATATATAGAGAGGGAAAGGCTAATAATCTGTCCAAAAGGGAGATTTTGTGAGAGATCGTGAGGAACTAGTGTGTTTGTGTGGGAATGTGAGATAGTCCCCAAGGATTTGGTGTGCTGTGTATAGACCATAGTTGGGTAAGATTGTGTTCTTGTGATGCTTCAGTTTAGAACTTGAGATGGAATGGAAGCCTTTGACTCTCTTGATTCGATCAGTGTTCCATTTTATGTATGTGCAATCCGCAAAGGAAATGACAAAAACTCATTTTTTTTTCTTTCTTAAATCTCCTCGGAAGCAACGAACAGGGAAAGGACAGGAAAAACCCAACAGTTCTTGTGACTGATTGATTACGGCATTTGGTTTGACGAGTTGCCTTGGCAAAGCCGTATTCTCTAATGCAATTGATTGAGACCTTTCGCCGACGCGGTGATTGAATAGTACAATTTCTGTAACCATTATGCCTCGCTGGCCGTTGGCACGTTCTACACAAAGTGTCACAAGGTCGGGTGATTTCCTATCTGGCCAACCCCTGGTGTACCAATGTGCCAACAACGATAAGCTCAAATGGTGTCATGGAGATTACTTAATCCTCCGGATAACGCAGAGCTTCCGATTTGCGCGGTATTTTACACGTAAACAACCGAACTCGTCGGCATCGACAACGCTCTACGCGCGTAAAATATAGGGATGAAAGTGAAACTCGTAAGCTTCTAGAATGGACACATCACCTAATCATTTTATTATTCCATCGCAGCAGCAGCGAGATGCCGGCGTGTACTGGTTGTTACTTTGATATATTATCATCGCGGTGTTTTCAACTGCATGGGCTCGTTGCCTCCGTTGACCTGTACTAGCGGGATGTACTAGTGGCACATGGAGTACCCCGGAATTCAGGCGATAGTTCTTGGAGGACAGGAGGAGCAAGGCCGGCGAAATGACGAATTGAATCACGTCTGTCCAAGTGCTGCTGGCTCTCCCTCCCTCGGACACGGACCGCCTCTCCAGGATCTCACGTTTGCCTCTTGCCCTGAAGAAGAGTGTGCATTCTTCACCCAAATACGCAATCGGTCAAAATTAAGCTCTTACCCGGTTTGGAATGCGGCATCCGAGATTTACTGCGAAATTCCTACGAAAGTCCTAGATATGGTTTAGAAGTTCCCAAGGAATTAGGCCACCAAAAGCAACGCCCGATATAGACATATGACTAGTGCAGACTGTACAGTACATTTTGCGGTACTGACAGGCATATCCTATCCCTCGCAAGTCTCACCGACGCCCAGTGAACAATACTGATTTGTCCAACAAATTTAGTAATAAACCATCCTGGTTTAGTCTAGAACCAGCGTGATAAAGTGATCAACAAATGATTTGTCAGGAGCCAATATGGTAGAAACACCCACCACCATCATCCTCAAAATTTACAACGTACTGGCTGTTAAATATTAACGTGCCAAGGAGAAGAAACCCTTCATGTGCTTTCCTGCTAGATCGGCCAACGTACTGTCGCCAATTTACGCGGATTTACCAGAATAGGTGCATTTAGGATTTACGCCTCGATATCTCACTGACGTGTGGTCAAGGGGTAAATCCTCAAATGCATCTATCTCATAATGGTAGATTCTCAAATCCCCCTTTATGTGAGGTCAATTCTTGCATTGACAGTGATGCTCGACCACCTCTTCCATCCAGAGGCGTGCCTTTTGTCCTCAGAAAAGCAAGCTCGCCAATAAATGCCCTCTTTACCCTCTTTTCAAGAACCACCCGGACTTCCTGATTGGGGCAACATAACGATAGTCTCTGGAACTTCCCTGATTCCTGCATTTGTAGGGTGCGCCAAACTGTCGACGTTTATCTTTGCAGGATAAACATATGTAGTCAAGAGAAGGATGCAAGAACCAGGTGATATCAAGCGACCTTGATTGGCTCCTGTTCTGATTTCATGACATGTTCCAAGTTGATAATCTTTACCGGCTTCCCCAGTCTTGACTTATCCTCCATTCTAGCAATTTCTAATGCCCTTGCACAGACAGGAAAGCTCATTTGGTCCCAGGAATCCAAAATTATACCTGACCCTAGGCATACATTGTCACGGTAGAACGCTGCAAACTGACCAGCTGCTAAACCTTGATCATCTTCAGAAAGATGCACCACCAAAACATCTTCATTTTCTTCGGTTTGCTCTTGTGTCACGGTGCAATAATGAAATTCAGGACTATGCCGTACCTGAAATTTAAATATTTCATATTAACATGCACATGAGTTAATTGGCATAGATGCATATGACTATCTCAATGCATGTGGATACCAAAGCCAAAATTGGTAAAAAAACGTTAGATAGATGGTGTATAAAAAGCAGCTTGATAAAGTGAGATACCGGGCATTGGTTGGGAGCTGCAGTTATTGTTTTCTACTTACCCCCAAATTCAAGAATCAGTATTATTGATCAAGGTAGAATTAATCAGTTTCAGGATTGCTTAACTATACTCAAGGAGAAATCAACAGGATTTATCAGCCACTCTTCTACCCCAGAACCCAAAAAAAGTTCATGGATACAGTTGCTAGCATGGACATGCTGTTCTACCCATCCAACTAGGAGGCAATTTGCCCGTATTTGATGGCAAAAACATAGGAACTGCTGGTGACTAAGGGAAAGAAAACAGTCATTTAAGCACAAATTTCTAAACCACACCAGTGTACCACCTGTCTGATGCCTGCATGCTAAATATAAGAAAAATATGTGTGAGTGCTTCAAAGGCTGACCATTCAAGTAGATCTCACATCAGAGTCCCATTTTGCAAGAGCACCATTATAAGCTTGCAGGTGGTGAGCACTTCAAAAAATAACCGAGAAACAGAAGTCTAGCAAGTAACAACCATATGCTACACTACCACAGATGCTAGTGTATAACTCTGGGTACCTTGCATTTAAGTTGCTCATTGTTTGCAGGTCCAGAATTGCTAAACCAATTTAGCGATCCAACACGAAATGTTCGCCGCCTCTTATCCAGCGAATAGTAATTCCTTGATACGAAAACCGCATTATTTTGAACATCTTTCTCAACCACATACCTGCATTAGATAAAAAGGCAATTCATTTGATGATTTTTTGGATAAATAGATATATGCTGATTGAGGAAAGCTCTTCCTTCAATTGCAACTGTGGAGCAAAACAATAGTTTCCATTGAATATTTCGGGCAATATACATTTAATTTGGCTGATGACATTGTAGCATACAAGAGGTTAGTATTAAATACAGTGCATACCAAGGTCCTCCAGGAAGGCGCAATCCTTGTCGCTGACCAATCGTATAGAACCAAAACCCATGGTGTGTCCCTAGGTAATCTCCAGTTTCAGCTTCCAGTAGTATTCCCTCCATCTCTCCTATATGTCTTTCAACAAACTCGCTGAATTTGACCTAGAATGAGAGACTTTTGTAGCTCAATAAGACAGCTCAAGGAGAAATAACATAACTATATTTTGCACCAAGAATTAACAACTAAGGTAAAGCAATTACCTTTCCAAGAAAACATATCCCCTGGGAATCCTTTCTATCTTGGTTCGGAAGGTCCATCTGAGCAGCCAGCCTGCGCACTTCATCCTGCAAAACATTAGCTCAATGTAGAAAAGCCACTTGCAGGTTGCAGCACCTGAGCAAAATTAAATATCCTTTGTTGAGAAACTATCCAACCTTTGTTATACATCCCAGTGGAAAAAGAAGCCTTCTAAGTTGGGGCTGAGATAGATGCGAGAGGAAATAAGTTTGATCCTTGACCTGAAATAACAATCAGAGTCTGAAAGGTGCTTTCAGCCGAACAATATTGAAATCAAATGAACTATCTCATTTTGTTTCTTTGTGTCCCAAATTTCCTAACAGGATGAAGAACAGAATTCAACTGACATCAAATTCGAAAATTTAAAAGCCAAACAAGCTATTTTAATGCGAAATGCAAAGTACCTTATCTTTTGAAAGTTTGAGCACTGATGGCCCTTCAACATTCTCAAAGGATGGATGGACTACATGTGCATAATGTCCTGAAGCTATGTAATCAAATCCCAAATTTTCAATAGCTTCTAAGAAAGCCCCTGCAACAAAAGAATAGGCACACGACCAAGGTTCAATAATTACACCTCAATGTACATTCAAATTTCCATAATAGAAGTGTACACAGCCATCACAGTACAATGTTCGTACCAAACTTTATCCTTGTGTTGCAAAGAACATCAGGGTTCGGAGTACGCCCGCTGCGATACTCGTTAATAATATGGGACACCTAGATATGAAATTCACGATATTTCTTTGAGAATTCAGAACACCACAAGAGATTTCTACAGGGCTCAGGAGGGGAAGTTCAGATGAAGCTTACCACATGGTTCCAATACTCATCAGATAGATGGACCACCTCCAACGGCACATCAATCTACAAAACCAACCATGAGATCACCCAGTTCATGTAGCCAAAATTAGTCTACATAAGCTGCACGGTAGCTATTCAATGAAACACCATGCTTCAGCTGAATTTTTTTGAACGATACCTTGTCACAGACAGCTTGTGCATACTTTAAATCGTCATCCCACGGGCACTCGGACCAAAAGTTCCTGAAATCCTCCTACAGATTAATCACTCAGCTTCGTAAGAGATCCCGCGGCTTAGCGTTGCAGAAGATACTAATGGGGGGAGGTGTATGGACCTGGAACCAGATCTTGAGATAGAAGGCGGTGCAGCGGTGTCCCGCGGCGTGGAGGAGGCGGAGCGCGACGCTGCTGTCCACCCCGCCGCTCACCAGCACCGCCACCCGGAGCGGCGCCCTCCCCACAGCCGCGCACCGGAGGAGGTGCTCTTCACCGATATCCCCCACACCGGCGGCGCTCGGCGGGGAGGCGGCGAGAGGCGTGGAGGACGAGAGGGCGCGAAACGGCCGCGGCGGCCGGCGGTAGCAGAGGAGAGGTTTAAGGCTCAAGAGAAGGGGGCTCCGGAGGAGCGGGCGGAGAGTGCGGAGGGTGGAGACGACCAGCAGCATGGGTGGCGGCGGCGGCGGCGGCCGGCGTGGCGCCTCGAGCTCTCGGCTGCCGCGTAGCGCTCTGGATTGGGTTCTTTCTTCTGAAGAGTCGAGCGTTTCGTGCTCGCGTCAAGACTTTCACGACAGGGAAGCCAGAAAGCGCAATCTGTGGTGTCTATCAGAATCCGCCTTACAATGTGGTTCACGCCTACTTGGAATGGTGATTTAATAAGTTTCCGTGGTGACTTTGAGAACACGCGAAATCCGCCTTCGTCCGCTTTCTAAAGCTTGGTTCGTGCATGAGCAAATCTGCTACAAATCTGCTATGCATCTCATCTCGTCATCCGTATACTGCAAATCTACCTAGCATGGATAAAAATGGATCATTTTGATTGTAGCAGAAGTAGCTAATTCGCAAAAATTGTAAGTATGCAAAAGAGTACGACTGTCGTGTCATCCAAACAACCAAACGAATAGAATGTGTTCGAGACTACATGTGGAGAAAAAGTTACGGTGCTCAAAACTTCGAGATTTCTTCTACATTAATCTTAGCTGCCTGAAACGCAAGATCCCACGGTCTATGTCATACCCTGTTTGGCTCCTAGGAATTAGGCATGGAATTGTGGAATTAGATTCTAGGAATTAGGGTGTGTTAGCTGTCACATGGAATTGGAATCAACCACGACAATGCATCAATTGGGCGGAGCAGTGTCTTCTCCATTGTCACCCAAGTCCATCCTTCAGGTCAATCCGCCTCTTAGGTTGCGGCGAGTGGTGTCGCCGTCGTTTGGGCCGCAGCCGGTGTTTGATTGGTGCTGGATTGGAGGAAATCAACGGTGCTAGATGATGTGATAATGTGACAGCAAACTCCGAATTTTGATGTTGATTAAGCTCTAATTCCAAATCAAATGACACCCGTAATAGAAAAATTGAAGTTGTGGGTGTACGACTTCACCCATCAGGATTCAAATCCTAGTATTCACCTTTACCAACACGCGAGTGTGTTTCAATAGGATTTTTGTGACCCGGCCTATGTCTATCTAGGTATGCTAAGAAGACGCACCTGCGCGCACGTGTATAGTAGTGTATGTGCATGTACACTTTTCTTGTAATTGTAAAAAAAAGTATTTTAAATTGGTCTGAATTAAATTCACAACCTACTAGAATAGGATTGAATCCAACTGGATGAATTAAATTCAGTCAAACAGATGTAACAAGCAAAATTGCGTGTGTTTGAAAGTAGAGGATCCAATTCCCCACCACTTGCTCTCTTGTCGCTTAAGGGCATGTACAATGGTACATACATCTGCTGTCTATAACAAACATCCACGTCATTTGTAGACAGCTCATACAATGGGTTGTCTTTTTTACTTATCTATATAGATCACACAAATATTTAATGCCTTCTTAATCCTAATCATCTAATTACCTACTCCTCTAATTCCTAACCCTATCTCACTCTCTCTCCCCCCTTATCCTCCTGTAGCCGCCACACACACCCACCCATCTCCCCCATTCGGCTGACACCACCAGGGACGGTTCTTCCTCAAATCCATCTCCTTCCCCCAAATCTCCCTTCTCCTACCTCCCCAAAGCTCCCCCTTCCTCCATTCCCCATGGCGCATCCTCCTTTGGCACCGCTGCCCCTCTCGGTCCCCATGCTCCTCTCCACTGCCCACGAGCCCAGTGGCCATGCCTGGCTCTGCTTGCTACCACCACCCACTTCTCTAACGCACCGCCATGCCGCCTCCTCCTCTGGCCGCCTCCTCCGGCTCCCGGCTCCTTGCCCGCTCGGCCCGCTCAGCTCTTCCCCTCGATTCATGCCTCGCCTCCATGCGTGGTCTGCTGCGCCTCGCCCCGCCTCGGTTCCTGGGCCCCGCCGCCTCTCCTTGCTTTCATGGCCGCCACCGACCCACTCCTGCGGCCTCTCCTCTTCTCCTGCCACCGCCACACCCGGTTCGTCGACGCCTCCTCACTGGCACATGCCTCGGCTTGGCCTGAGCTGCCTGCCGCCTCTAGCGTCGCCTATCTGGTCTCCTTGGCGCGGCTCGGGGCAGCGCTTGACCTTGCCTCGCTCCTCTAGGTTCGAAGATACTTGGCTCGACTGCGGCCGCAAGACCTTGGCCCGGCTACTCTTCTCCCTACACTTGGCCTGCACAACTCTCTCCTCTAACCTCCCCTATAATTATTACTTTGCTTTGGTTCAATTAATTATGTTGATTTCCCTATGCTGATGTGAGTTCATTGAGCTGATGCATGAACACTGGGTGTGATGGATGCGGCTATGAGGCTTGCTATTGGTGGTGATGGTGGTGCTACCAAAGCCTCGCTCTGAGGTATTCTCCCCCTTCCTCTCTAACCCAGACCCTCCCCTTGCTCTGTGATGAAATGTGAACTGAGAGCTATATGTGAACACCACTGTGAGAGGATCTATGGGTGGATGATGTGTATGTGTGGTGCATACTGAGGTGCTACTGCGGGTTACCTTCGGTTGGGACTAGGGGTGGGGAAGAGGATGGCAGTGACGACCTCGCACTGGTGCTCTCCTCTTCTCCCTTGCTGCGGTTGGCTTGCAGGCTATGATGTGGTAGACTTTGAGCTGCTTCTCCTCCTGACTGGCTTGATGCCTGGCGGTGCCGATGGTTGCTGACGGATGAAGCCATCTTCGACACCGTCCACGCTCCTTGGGCTTCCCCTTCACCTATGCTTCCTCCCTCCCTTTGCTCTTGGTGCTGGCTGCAAGTTGTAGCCGTGTTGGGGGAGATCTTGGCTTGTTCCTTCCTCTCCTCTCGGCTGTGAAGTTCTGGGAGCTCCTGTCTTCCTCTTCCTCCTTCTACAGAGAAATTTGAATGTGTTGGGGGGGGGAATGGTCAGTGGATTGGGGAGCTAAAAGAGAGAGACTCGATCTTGTCCTTTCCTACGAAGACCCTATTCCTATTTACCTTGATCCTATTTACCCTAATCCTATTACCATGCTTCTATTCTTATTCTTACTATGATCCTATCCCCAGGTCTTCCTTTTCCTTTTGCTTAACCTCCCTATTTGCTACTCCCTTCCTGAGGGCTTGATTGGTCCACTACTTCACTTGGGCTTCTAGCTCTTGGTGGATAGTGGAATGTGGAGGGCAGTGGGTTTGGTTTTGTGGTTATGACTGGCTTCCCTTGTGTTGGGTGTTCTTGGCTGAGGAAAGAAATGATGACTTGTAAATGGGAGGCTTTGAGGGAATGAGGCATCGTATGTGGGCTTGTGGGACTCTATGATGCTCCGGCTAAGGGTAGGATTTAATGGGATGTGCATTGTGGGATTATACTGCGGTTGCGACAATTGCAAATAGTGGGTGTTGGCTCTAATGATGCCGTATGATTAAACCCTAGGAAGTAATAGATGCCCATTAAACTTAGGTTGGCTTGACTATAGGGGTGGGAATGGAGCGGTTCGGTTCAACCCTGGAACTGACCCCTGTGTCCATAGTTCCAGTTCTGGTTAATGGTTCGACCCCTTTAGCACCCCTCCCTTGATCCATTGGAACCTTTGGATCATGTGGTTCGGCCCTGCTGTTTGAAACCTCCTGCACACCATCCTGACTTCACTCCGAGCATTAGCCTTCCGGCCTCCATGTTGCCTATGACGTGATACAGAGGGAACACAAGCAGGAACATTGAGGTACAACTCGAGCTTTCCTTCATGAATGTACCATTACTTCACAACAAATCGACCAAACTAAAACGACTCAAAATCAAACCGCTCGACATCAAAAACAGAGTGCTAACCTTATCTTATAATCCAGATTATAGTATAGATCTTCAGAATTGGACACTGACTAGTTCCTAATTAAATGCGGAATTTAAAAGGAAAAATAAAGCATATAGTATGTTGTTGGTATGGATCAACAAGTCACCACTACATGCAGATGCAGTACTACACTTGGAGATCGAGTTGAGCAGAGGTAGAAGCAGCATGCACTAGGATAGGTAGCAGCAGCTACGACTCTGTCTGCGTAGTACCCATGCAGAGTGAAATTCCGGTAAGATGGTGTAATCTTCGCCGAAGTTCCCCTATGTTATTGATGGGGATCGGCACAGTGATTAGGATCGAACCCTTTGGACCTATGAACCAATAGGTTCATAAACCTTTTGCCCCTAATTGCTTTTGGGCCGAACCTTCGACCCATCTTACTGGAATTTGTGCAGCGGGGCGGTGATCCAATGGGTCGACGTGAACCACTCCCACCCCTACTTGACTATCTTGGTTACCACAGGGGCCGACTAACTTCGGTTGGTCAGGTTATCTTAGTGATTAAGGGACCAGTTGACATAGGTTAATATAGGAATCCTACTGAACTTGGGGAAACTGACGGCAATCTATTTTTCATTCTAACTAGCAATTACTGCCTTCGATTTTTGCTAACTACTTTCTAAGCTTTTGGTTGCATGAAATGGAACGGTGAAGGATGATGGGATGAGATGGCAATGAGGACTTCGATGAAATGAATGCAGGAACAATGAATTGTAATTTAATTTTTCTTTTGTAATTTACATTGTAATTGTTTGTAAAATTAATCCTGTATCCACAGTTGGGTTGTAATATTTTAATTCTGCTTAGTAAACGGACTGTTGTAAAATCTTTGAGGTTGAAACCTTGTATACTCTTTGTTCTTTTGAAATGTTGATACCACGATTTATAAAGTCAAGTGTGTTAATTATGCATTGATTACTGTTTGATGGATTTTTAATTAACGCTAATTACATATTATTGTTATTAAGTTTAACTTAATTACGCGGGTTCTCACACCAGCACATCACTGTTCAGCGAAACACAATAACAAGCAACCCAAGGGCTGTTACTATTCATAGAACCCGCCCTGCCATAAACAGTATAGCCCTAACACTATTCATCAGCATGTTACTATTTATCTAAACCATTTTTGACATAATATGCCCATTTTGAGCCTGTGAATCCTATTTTTAACTCTGTTTAACCATATCAACCACCTAATAAATTATATTCGCCACACCACCTTTCTCTTTTAATTCTTTTTTGAATTTATTTTACTTGCATGTTGCTCCCAACTTGCTCCTTGTTGAGCTCAGATATTTATTTGGATTATTTTATTTTACGTTAGGTCCCGACTTCGACGACCAAGCTCCAGAGAACACCGGACAAGACGCGGGAGAAGCAGAGAATTTTTAGGATTTTGAGCAAGGAGGCAAGTTGCATTCGTTTGATAATTTTGAGCCTATATTTCATGTACTTGTATTATCAATTTCATTATTGTATTTAAGCCAATTACTTTATTATCGCAATTATATTTTTGAATGTCTTGATGCTTAGGTAAATCCTATCACCCACACACACCCACAACCTCCCATTCTTTGTATGCCATATTCACCTTGATAAGTTTAAGTTACATAAAATGATAGCAAATGTTCGACTTTATCACGCAATGTGTTTATAAATACTGATAAGGAATATTGGCTAGTCGCCAATAGATTTTGGTGGAGAGCCGAGGGTTGAGATCAGGAGGTTGGACAACCCAATAGACTCGATAAAAGTGAGTCGAAGGTAGAGCTAAGAAGGTGGGCAGCCACGAGTTAGTTGTTAGCTCGCCTCCCCACTGGAAACATGCAAGGACTAGAACCATGTGCCAAGTAGCAGACACAAAAATCGCTCAACCACGGGTCTGGTATATCCAGCTTGGCTTAGTACACTGCTCTTCCGATTGAATATCTACAAGATGTCACATGCTCTTGTTGTATAGAGTAGTCACAGATTGGGGGTGGGACATGATCGGGCTTGAGGACACTCACGATCTACACAATGGTCGGTGCAGATCGACAAGATCGGATCGCGTATTCCATCATTGGCGGTGGTTTCGATGGATGTATTGTCTAAGAACCTATCAGGTAGAGGCTAGAAAGATTGAGTAGTGAAAAGGCTTTGTTATCTCAACTCAGTCGCATACGATCGTGTTGCATGTATATAGTTTGACAGTATGAGTTTGAGGTATCTTGTGGGTAAAGCTGGGCAACTATGCAGAGTAAAAACAATGGTACTCGGATACGTCGTGTTTCCAGTTAATGAAACTGTGTTCATGGGTGATTCCAATATATGAGGCATAAGTAGAGTTTTATATATGTTAAATGGATAAATGCAGATGTTCAAAACCCTTGTTGTTATATTTAATATTGTTTTACCACTTTAAATACTAAACTGCTTTCAACTCAAAATAATGCATCCGCATACACATGTTATGGTAAAACCATTCCAATCACTCGTTTATCCCGGCAAGTAGTTAAATAGGATTTCCTATGCAACTTGCTGAGTATTGTTGTACTCATTCTTACTAATCATCAACAGAAGAACTTTGGGAAGAAATAGGTGATCTTTATGATCAGGAAGAGCCAGTGGACAATGACGACTATTGGTACTAGGTATCAATCACGCTCGGGCGTGCTTATGGTTCATAAGTATCTTTTATCTTGTAATATATCATATTTGGGCTTGGATGCCCGTGCCTATGTCCAAACCGGCTATTAAGCCCTAGCTGTTGTAATAAAAGTTTGCCTCGTTTTGTAAGCGTCAGTCTGCCTGTGATGCTATGTTTTGCTTTACGATCGCACATCCTAGGCGAGTGTGAAGAGTTTAACGATCTCAGAAATGGGGTCGTTACAAAAATCATGAAGGCTAAATACTTCCCCGACACTACCTTTTGGAGAGCCAATGCTAATAGCACCAAATCCTGGACTTGGCATTCCATGCAAAAGGCTAAACATCACAATGTTAGTTCAATCCATTATCAACTCTTCCAAGGGAATGTTTCAATTTGATTTGATCCCTGGTGTCCTATATGGTTTAACATATGTTATACTCTCATACCCCGTTATTATGCGCAGCAGCCCCCAGATCAGACCAGAGTTGTGAGATACGATACGAGCGTGCATGGTATTAAGAATGAAGTAGATGAATCCCATAGAGATAACCAAATAACAAAGACAAAATAACCACAATGAGAGAGAAAGATTTGACGAAACCGACTGCAAATTCCTTAAGCACAACCTCAAAAGAGTATTAGGGATTGTCGTTCTCTCACAACCTTCTCGAACTTTTTAGAGCTCTCGGATCCTTATCCTATACAAGAATCTAGTGCTAAATAATAACCTAGCATCTAATCCTCTCGTGCACCTTTTACTTTGGATGAGTTGGTTTGTGACTTTTGTTCTCCATGACTACCCCTCATGGTTTTATATAGTGCCACATATTCCTCCTCCAAAAGGAAGTAGGAATATTAGGATTAGGATAGAAATCCCTGTAGAACGCATCTTCAAGTCCTACTATGTTAGGATATGATTTACTCATACTCAATAATCTCCACCTTTACTCCTATTCGTTAAAGTCACCATGTTCCTCTAAGAATTCACTCCAAACGGCTCTGCTATTTTTGTTTTTCCATTTTTTTTCTTTTTCCTCCCACCTTTGGGAGTGCCCCCACCACAGGGGTCATGCACATCACCGCAATGTACGTGTCGATGTCCAGACTAGCCTACCCTGATCCTCCATCTGAGAGCTCATTTGTTGTGTAGTTTGGTTAACCACACCTCATGTTCCTACAACCCTCCCTGTCATTGGTTTGCACTGCCTCTGAGCTCTACCTGCTCGTCGGTACAGCGTAGTTGGTCCCACCACGTCTTTCTTCTTTCAACAGCTCGTACCTTTGCCTTCGCGCATGCTAGATTTTGCAACCATCTTTGCAGTTCCTCACATAACTACAGATGAGATCTAAGTACCTACCGTTGACGATACAGTTTCATTATCTTGACTGGGATTTTTATCAGGCCTCCAATCGACTGCTCTTCCTTTATGATTACCTATTAATCGGTATCTTCCATTGCTTCGGATACTTTTCATAATTACTTGCCCTTTGCAAATAACTCGCATGACTCCACCTCAAAATGATACCTCATAACTTTTGAGTTCAAGCGACCTTACAGATATTAAATTCTTCTTTAAGCCGGGAACACGCCGAACTCCCATCAATGTGTGATGTGCTCCATTATACATCTCCAATGTAACCGTTCCCACCTTAGAGATTCTTCGCCAAACATCTCCCTCACCGAACATATATAGAAATAACAACATGAATCTAATATCCATCCATGAGAAGTGCATGATTGACTAACGACTAGTACGTCTAAACCATCTTTACTATCGCTACTGAGCATGCACCCCTCATTTGCTTTAAACTTGGACAATTATTTTTCATATGACCTTCCTCGTCACATAGATAGCATACACATGTGCCCGTGCTCTTGCCCTTCTTCTTCCCATGGCTTTTGCTTTTGTCTATAACACCTATGACAACCAATGCTTGATCATCCGAGGATGAATAATCTGATGGCTTGTTTAATGACTTTGCCTCCAATAGGTATGCCACTACCTCATTGAAGTTGATAGTGCTTTCCCCGAAGAGAATATTCATCACTAATTGCTCTCATAGTGGTGGTACAAATGACAACAATATGACGACCATGTCGTTCTCCTCAATTTTCTCATCCACACTAGTCGGATGTGTGATAATCTTGTTTAAGACATTGGGATGGTCAACAAACGGTGCATAGGGCTAGGGGACCCACACGTCGGCGGCTTTGGGTCCACAGACTAAGTCTACCGAGGGTCTTAAGTGGTGGGGCCTGTATGTCATACACACATACTTTAACCTATGGTGTAATTGTATTTCCTAATCACTGAGGGCCCTCATATCATAGACATCAGATCCTAATTAAACTATAACTAATCACTGATTAAACTAATCCTAACTTACCGGGTGGGGTCGACACGTCAGCATCTCTCTCAATCGTCTTCTCCGTCCAGTACAGGGGAACATCGTAGAGCAGCCATGGGCGGTTCGGGTGAGCTCGATGCCCACGGAGAGGGCTCTGGCGATCACACACAACCCCAAAAATGGGATGTGGGATCCATAGTGATCATAATGGTTGGTAGCGTGGCAGGAGATGGACCGAGGCAGTGGCGTACGATGAAGACGACGATGGCAGTACTGTGCCTAATGACAACTACACAATGAGGCTTACAACTACAAAATGTAACTCGGCTTAGCATCTATGGGATAATGCGAAGCTACCGGTGCTCTCGGTGCTCAAGATGAGGTGGCACACCAAGCTCTCTATGGCGGCTTGCAGCGGTGCGGCGAGGTCGACAACGCGGCTAAGCTACAACCAACTAGGCTCTTCACTGACCATCCTAATAGTTTTGCAAGATGAAGAAGCCTACGGGAACGGTTGATCTCACCTTGAAGCCAAGTGAGGAAGGTTGCGTGCTCTGGGCCGATGGCAGGGACGACAGGCGTTTCGATAACTGTGGGCACGGTAAGGAGGAAGAATGTGCGCATTAGAGAGAGGGGGTCGAGGCGACCAAGATGCGTGAGACAATAGAGTCGGAAGCTCACCAAACAAGGCAGAAGGAGAAGGTGGCGACATTCATTGTAGCAAATTTATCCTTTAATTTATCATGACATTCATTGTAGTATTTTACTAGATCCCTAGCTGTTGTCTGTCTAGAAATAGTAGAGAATCTGGGATTATGCGCAGTTCTAATGTAAGTTTGGAAAACATTAGACTCCCTAAAGCCTAACGGTAAATCCTCAGAAGCAATTAAACGATAGAGAGATTGACGGGCTACCTCAGGATCGTAGTTCCAACTACATACCGTACCGTCGAGGTTGTACTGCAGCTGCGTCTGGCTCATCAGCAATCCTTGCTTGGCCTTACATCTTGTAGCATGTCTTTGCAAGTGCCCCGTCCCTCCTATAGACTTTGCAGATAATTCATGACGACAAATTTTGCAAACAGTACATGGTACCTCAATTCCTTGAGTGTTTGGCTTGGTTATCCTGTCGAAATTCTCACAGACTCCGGATGTAGATGACCACAACCTCTTTGCTCCGATGGTCACCGACGAAGATGCTGTCGAAGAGCTTGATGACAGAACTCCGCCTTACCCTTCTGGTAAAACCTCTGGTTGGTTTGAGACAGCCGCAGCCTCCTCGATGGATGCAACCTCCTTCGGTGAAATTTCGTACTCAGTGAGAGCGAAGATATCATAATTTTCTATAACGAAGACTGCAAAATTGAAACTAACGCTATTATTATTTTCATCTTAGCATAACAAATAATAACAATAAAAATATGCAAAAAAAACAGTATTGTACCTCTTTTGATGACTTGCTGCCGGAATTTGAATTTCCCAAATTTTGGCACAATATCTTTGAATTTTGCCAAATTATCTCACAACGAATTTAAATTTGCACAAAAAAAATTTGAAAGAGAGATTGGGAAATAGATGAGTGCTCAACGAGGGGTATGGTGCCTATTTATAGAAAAAAATTCGGGATTGTTGAACTTTTTTTTGCTATTTTTAAAGTCCCAAATAGTCAAAATTTCAAAAATTCCGAACGTTATGGGCTAAATGGGCTATGTCGTGCCGTGCCGAGCACAACCCACCGGACCAATTTAGCCCAGAATCGGCTTATTTTGCCTCGGTCGTGCTTGCTAGGCAAAATGATCGTCGTCTTGGCGTGACCCACTTGGACTGGCACCCCACCTCCCCCTACGGACCTACCCCTATACCTTCTCTCCCTTACTCCCTGGCTCCCTCCACCAGTCCCGAGCACCGCCTCACCTTCTCCTCCCTCCCGTCCGGCGTCGGCCGCCTTTCTCCTCCTCTGTGGACGACGCTGTCCGCTCTCCTCCTCCACACCAGCCGCCATGCCGCCCCTCCTCCTCTCTCTCCTCCTCCTCAAATCTGTCGCCACTCTGAGCTCTGAGCCAGCTGTTGCCTCGCCTTCCCTCCTCCACGGCCACGCCCCCCTCCTCCTCCTCCTCCTCCTCCTCCTCGTTGCACCACACCAGCTGCTTGCTCGCCGCTTCTTTCCTCTCCTCCTCTGCGCCGGCGCTGTTCTCGCCTTCTTCCTCTTCTTCTCCACTTCCTTCGTCATTGCGTCTGCGCGCTTCACGCCATCGCTTCGGACGCCCACACGCTGGCCGATGGGTAGTCTAAGATCATGCCGTGTCTGGTACGACCCGACACTATTTGTGTCGTGCCGACCGCCCCACCGTGCTAGGGTTGCAGCGGCCTAGACACGACACGACCTATAACAGCGTGGTCCGTATCGTGTTTGGATCTGACCAACAGTGTCGTGGCCGTGCCAGCCTGGCTATCACTATACACGTGCAATGGGGGTATTTCAAAAAAAAAAAGAAAAAGCACCCCACTGACGTCCATCCTAAAACCCTAGAACCATGTCGCTCTCTACCCTTAACCACCCCGCCGCCGCCGGGCGGGGGAAATCCTTCTCCCCGGCTGCCCCGGCGGCGCCATCGGTACGCCTGTCCCGGAGATGTCCTCCCGCCCCTGCCGCCGTGTCGGCGGCGGCGGTGGAGGCGGACGCCGCGGTGGACAGGGTCTCGGCGCTCAGCCAGGTCGCCGGCGTGCTGGGGTCTCAGTGGGGCGACGAGGGGAAGGGCAAGCTCGTCGACGTGCTGGCCCCCCGCTTTGATATCGTCGCGCGTTGCCAGGTGATGAGACACGACTCAGGTTTTTGTTATGCTTTAGTTCGACCGTTGTGCTAATCCATGCTTGATCCCTTGTGCGGTGGCACTACTGCGCGTTCCAGTGGGAATATTTGATATTGCACGTCCATCGGTTGAGATCGTGAGATCTGGGGTTATTTTGGTGGATTGTTGTTTGATCCGTATGGTAGTTATCTCTGTGTAGAATTCACCTTCGTTTGGTGTTAATGTCAGGGTTGCTTTGATTAGGAATTATCGCAGAGAGGACCTGGGTTTGTATGAAGTATTTACAAGAGAGTAAAGTTGCAATCGTTTAGCCCCGCTTTGTTTTAGTGAGTTGTATACATGATGAATTTTTACATTTCCTAGATTTTGGCTTGAGCTTTGGGTTGATGATAACTAAAAGGTCTGTGTTTGATCATGATAGCCAGAGTGAACTGATAATATATTAATATGTATGACCTTTTGGGACGGCAGGATTGAAGATGGTTGATACAAATGGCCCGTAAAAGGAAAAACTTCATCCAAAAACCTCAAAACGGCTGGGCGGTATCGCACTCAGAGAAAGAGGACTTAATTCAAAAGCATTTTCAAGAAATGTTGGCCAGCCCGCCTACCAACATCAACCCCCGTCACAAGAATTGCAAAATCTGCAGGAGGCTTTCACGGAATCCGAAGTGCGCCTTGCTCTAGACCATCTACCGGGAGACAAAGCCCTGAGACCAGACGGTTTCTCTACAAATTTCTACAAATCCTGCTGGCCAACCATTAAAACAGATATTATGGCTGTCTTCTTTAGCTTTAGCTTTCACTCCCTTCGCACGTCGCACTTCCATTTACTCAATACAGCTAATATTGTGCTGATTCCAAAAAAAGGTGGGATTCGACAAAATCCAAGATTATAGACCTATCAGTCTCATTCACGGGATTGGCAAGTGGATTGCTAAAACGCTAGCGCGGCGGTTGGCGCCGTTCCTTAATAGCTTGGTCTCGCGGGCCTAGAGCGCCTTCATCAAGACAAGAAGCATTCATGACAACTTTCTCTATGTCCGCAACCTGATTACAAGACTTCACCGCTCCAAAACCCCCCTCGCTCTTCTTCAAGCTAGACATAGCCAAGGCCTTCGATTCGGTTCGTTGGGACTATCTTCTGGATCTGCTACACAGAAAAGGGTTCCCTCTCAGATGGACAAACTGGATGACAACCCTCTTAAGGTCCGCCTCGTCGAGAGTCCTTCTCAACGGCATTCCTGGCAATGCGTTTACTCATGGGCGGGGGCTGCGGCAAGGAGACCCCCTTTCACCTATCCTCTTCATCTTGGCCATCGACCCCTTGCAATGTCTCCTTGAGGTGGCTACGGACTTGGGATACCTCGCCCCCCGCGTGATCGGCTTGCCAGAATCAGAACGTCCTTCTACGCGGACGACGCGGCCATCTTCATCAACCCTCCCCAGTGAATTAAAACATAACCACCCAAATCATCCTCAACTTCGGGAAAGCCACCGGCCTTCATACCAATTTCCAGAAAAGCATAGTACTCCCCATCAGTTGCGACAACTTAGACCTTACCTCGGTCCTTCATGACTGCCCGGCAATCCGATCAACTTTCTCGATCAAGTATCTGGGACCGCCGCTCACCTACAGAAGGCTTCGCAAAGTGGATTTTCAACCGCTTCTCGATAAGGTGGCGGGAAGGTTAGCGGGTTGGCAGGGGCGCCTTCTATCTCCAGCAGGGTGGGTCATCCTAGTAAAATCAGTTCTCACCTCAATCCCAGTTTATTTCCTCACAGTCTTCAAAATCCCCAAAGCGATTCTCCACACAATAGATAAACTAAGGCATCGCTTCTTGTGGGCTGGTCATGACATTTTTTCGAGTGCAAAGTGCAGAATCAACTGGGAAAGAGTGTGTCGCCCAACCCAGCTGGGCGGTTTAGGCATCCTTAGTCTGCCGCAATTCTCCTCGACAATCAAATTGCGTTGGCTTTGGCAAGAATAGAAGAACTCGTCTAAACCCTGGGTCAGTATGGAAATCCCTTGTCACGACTCGGATCGAAATCTTTTTGCGGCGGCAACAAGGATATCCCTCGGGGATGGTAAAACAACTAAATTCTGGTTTTCGGCTTGGTTATTTGGAGAGGCCCCCAAAGACATAGCCCCCTTGATCTTCGCATCGTCCTTTCGCAAAAAACAGACTGTGTTCTTGGCCTTACAGAACGGGCGGTGGGTGCAGGACATCAACCTCACGACAGGATTCTCAGTCCCACACATTGAACAATTCGTATAACTGTGGACCAAAATCAACCAAATCCAACTGACTCAAGGCGCCCCTGACGAGATTTCTTGGAAACAAAGTCAGACCGGAACCTACTCTTCAAGATCTGCCTATGCCTTACATTTTATGGGTTCCTTAGCGACCAACTTCAAACCTCTAATCTGGCAAACCCAAGCCCCTTTGAAGGGGAATTTTTTTGCCTGGTTAGCAATTCAAAATAAACTTTGGACCTCGGACAAGCTCGAAGCAAGGGGGTGGCCAAACCATCATTTTTGTCCCCTCTGCAGACACACCCTGGAATCTGCCTTGCACCTTTTTGCACAATGTCGCTTCTCATGTCGTATTTGGAAACACATGGCGGACTGGATAGGAACTGAAAGTCTACAACCCTCCACCTGGTCCCCTTGCATGAACATCCTAGTTTGGTGGTCCAGCGTGGCAAAGGCGTCAGGTTCTCTTAGGAAGACCAGGACGGCGACCATGATCTTAATATCTTGGGAGCTTTGGAAGGAAAGAAACGCACGCATTTTCAACAATAGAGCAACAACGCCTCTTGATCTTCTAGTTAAGATCAAGGAGGAGGGTAGAGCTTGGTTCCTAGTGGGGGCTAAATCTTTGGAGTGTTTTAGTTCTTTGTAATTAAGCCTTTGTTTATTTTTTAACTCTGGTTCCTTGCGGATTCGCTTCGCTTCTTCTCTATTAATATAACGGGCAACCCTCCTGCCGGTTTCTTTCAAAAAAAAGATAACATCCATTTCTAGTATATGGTAATCGAAATGAATTGTTTCAACATCTGGTCATAAATCGTGTGTGTAGACACTGGAGAGAATATTACCTTCTTCCTTAGTGATGTTTAAGATTCAGTTGGATAAATTATCCATGTAGCTCTTGTATCTAGCAGAAAAGTATTATGAACCTCTGTTGCATAAGAAGTGTAAAGTGTATGTGTGATATTATGTGGAAGATTGTATGTTCTTTGTTCTGTTGGGTAAAAACTCTTAAGTTGCTTAACTTAAGCTTGAGGTTTTACCATGTTTTGCATTTAGGCCTCTTGGGTAGTTCAACTGTTGGGTTTATTTTTTCATTGTATGGGCTAGCGGTCTATTACTTGTAGTAATCTATGCACTGGTAATCTATTACTTGTAGTAATCTATGCACTGGCAGCTTATTGATAACAAGCTACTGTTACTTCTGCTCCTGGAAGGACATGTCTGCATTTTTGTGAGTTTGATATGCTAAGTTATTGCCATTCCTTTGTTTAGTTTAGATTCCCTTTCCTTGATTTTCCGTGATGAATGTTTTCTGAATTGTCAATATTAACCTCTGTTTGTGTAATTGAATTTTCTAGCATTAATTTGGATATGCTTTACATAAAATTCTTAGAATGTAGTACCTGCTGGCCATTTCTCTTAAGCTTAGTCGCTTATTTATCTGAGTTCATACTTTGTTATCAGGGCGGAGCAAATGCTGGACACACAATCTACAACTCTGAAGGCAAGAAATTTGCCCTTCATCTTGTTCCATCTGGTATTCTCCATGAAGAAACACTGTGTGTTGTTGGCAACGGAGCAGTGATCCATGTTCCAGGGTTCTTTGACGAAATTGATGGTCTTGAGTCCAATGGAGTCAGTTGCAATGGAAGAATACTGGTCTCTGATCGGGCACATCTGCTCTTTGATCTGCATCAGGCTGTAGATGGACTTAGGGAAGCTGAGCTTGCAAATTCCTTTATAGGAACGACTAAGAGAGGCATTGGGCCTTGTTATTCCAGCAAGGTCACACGAAACGGACTGCGAGTTTGTGATCTAAGGCACATGGACACTTTCGGGGATAAGCTTGATGTCTTATTGAAGGATGCTGCTTCGAGGTTTGAAGGCTTCAAGTACAGCAAAAGCATGCTGAAGGAAGAAGTTGAGAGGTACAAGAGGTTTGTAGAGCGCTTGGAGCCCTTCATTGCTGATACTGTGCATGTGTTAAATGAATCTATCCAACAGAAGAAGAAAATTCTGGTTGAAGGTGGTCAAGCAACTATGTTGGATATCGATTTTGGAACTTACCCATTTGTGACTTCTTCTAGCCCTTCAGCTGGTGGAATATGCACTGGCCTTGGGATTGCCCCAAGGTGTATTGGTGACCTGATTGGAGTGGTAAGTTATAACTAGTGTAATTGAGCCCTCCCTTTTCAATGATATAGTGTTTATTTATTCCATATATTTTACATGCAGGTAAAAGCTTACACAACAAGGGTTGGCTCTGGTCCTTTCCCAACTGAACTGCTTGGAGTGGAAGGTGATCTTCTTAGGAATGCTGGAATGGAATTTGGGACGACAACAGGTCGCCCAAGACGTTGTGGGTGGCTTGACATTGTTGCACTTAAGTACTGTTGTGAGATCAATGGGTTTTCATCTCTTAATCTGACTAAACTTGATGTTCTGTCTGGGCTACCAGAAATTAAGCTGGGTGTTTCTTATAACCAAATTGATGGACAGGAACTACAATCCTTCCCAGGGAATCTTGACACCCTGGAGCAAGTACAGGTAAGCTTTAGGTGTCATAGTTTTGTTCATTTTGTTACCATGGCCTGTTAGTTGACTGGTAAGATCCTTGGATAATGTCATTATCTTATGTGGAAAATCTGTTCGTTCTTTCTCTGATTGTAAGATGCAATTTAGTTGCTAAAAATGTACCGGCTTCAAGTCCTTGGTCTTGAAAACCTATGGCGTCTTGCCATCACCAATTTGGCAGTAACAATTTACACTTTATGTAAGTCTAGATATCTTTTTCTCATGTGCCTTGTCTTGTGTTTCAGGTCAAATATGAGGTGCTTCCTGGGTGGCAAAGTGACATTTCTTCTGTTCGAAGTTACAACGAGCTCCCCCAAGCTGCCCGCCGTTATGTGGAGAGGATAGAAGAGCTTGTTGGTGTTCCAGTCCACTACATTGGTGTTGGACCTGGGAGGGATGCTCTCATATACAAGTAAAGGCAACTTCATGTGGTCTTCAATTGGACCAAAAAATGTAATCTTAACTAGGCCGTACGCATTGCTCTGTCAGCATTTCCCTTCATTACCATTGTAGCTGTAATACAATTGAGAAGTTACCGGTGAAGTGATGCAATGCCTGCAATAATCATTGTAAAAAATTCCAAGATATCAACATAAGGATGGAATGGTATTGTTGGTTGCTTGATAGCATTTATCTTTTGACGACTCCAATTGTTTGGTGGTATGGTCGCAACTTCATCATTATATTTTGCACTGATTATGAATACTTCCCTGTGGGAAGCCTGATATAAATCTGGGATTGCATTCCTTTGCTGATTATTTGTGCCGATGCTATCTGGAGAAGAATTTTTTTGGGCCCTTACATATTATGATTGTGACATGGTTTGGGAAGCCCGCTAACATGTGTTGCTATGTGACAATTTTGGTCGGATTTGACAGGTTCATGGACTTCAGACCCGGAGTTACCAGATCAGAATATGTTACTTGCATGGTTGCATTGCTTGTTTGCCCTGCTTTGCCAGCTTGCTGTTTAACTACTATCACTCACATGAAGTTTTATTAGTGTACTTAAAGATACTAAGTGATTATTTTGGAGAAAAGAACAAGTATCGAAGCTAGTAGAGATGCCAGCTTGTTTTTAACTCCAGAATAACAGACCGAAAAGTTCATTGCATATTCATGAAAATTCATGTCAAACTCATCACTCATCAGACTACATGAACTTGGAAGCTAAAGCTCGTTCATTATCCTAGGTCCCATCTGCATGCAGATAACCAGGAAATTAACCAAAGCTTCTGCATGGATTCAGATCAAATGTCCCATACAGGGATGGGCAAGCAGCCGAACTGGTCGACCTCATGCAGATCGTCCATCTGAAACCCTCCGTTGACGCCCACCGCGCCGCCGTGGCCTCCTGCGATGTCGCTCATGTCCGCCGCGAGCGCGTCCCAGTCGAACTCCCCGTTGCCGCGGAACCCAAACGCGTCCGCCAGCTCGCCGTCCCCGTGGACGCCCTCCTTCCCGGCCGCCCCATCCTCGTCCGCCTTGAGCACGCCTATCTGTTGCAAGAACTCTTTGAGGTCGAGCTGGGGCTTGTCGGCGCCGACGCCCGCGGCCGAGTCGCACGGCGCGTTCTCGACAGCGGTCATCGCCACCGTGGCCATCGCCTGCTCCAGGGCTTGGAAGCACGACATGGGCGGTGGCAGAGCAGTGGAAGCAGGTACGTTGGTGGTCATAGTGGAGGAGCAAGGAGACGAGGCGGGGAGAAGCGGGAGGTGGGCGCGCGCGGGAGCAGGAGGAGGGGTCCGCGGCGGCTTGGTCGGCGACGAGGAGGAGTTCTTGAGCTCCTGCAGCCTCTGGTGTATGACGTGGACGTTGTGCTGCGCGTTGAGGTTGAGGAGGCCGTAGGCGGGCACGGCGGCGACGGCGCCCCTGGCGGAGGCCGGGAGCCACCTGAGCCGCTGGTGCGCGGTGGCGGCAGAGGCGGCGCGGAGGTGGGGCAGATTGAGGAAGGCGTCGGGCCCGTAGAGCCTGCGCGCGGCCTCGTCGTAGGCGAGCGCGGCCTCCTCGGCGGTGGCGAAGGAGCCGAGCCAGAGGCGCGCGCGCTTGTTGGGCTCGCGGATCTCCGCCACCCACTTGCCCCACGTCCGCTGCCGCACGCCGCGGTACTCGCACGCCGCGTTCTGCGGCCCGCCCTTCCCCCGCGTCGGCCCCTTCTTCCACGTCCGCTTCCGCCCGTAGCTCTCCATCGATCCAAGCACGCTAGCTAGCTCCTGCATGCACGCGCCGCGCGCACGAACGTATCAGAATCCAGAGAAATAAGCGTGAGACTGGCCTGAAACTGCGAGGAATGCACGTTACTTACTTGGTCACACGCGCGTAGGAGCGGAGGGGGAGTTTGAACTGGCTAGTGAGGAAGCGGCGGAGGTGTGAGGAGTGAGGGTTTTGAAGTGGGAGTTGGGGGTGTGTAGTGAAGTGGGAGAGGGGAGTGTGTGTGACGACGAGCTGAGGGCGCGGGATAAGTAGCGCGCGGGGGTGTGATCGGCTTCGATCGCATGGGATTAAATGTTGTCACGGCCGTGAAGAACGCATGTTGGCACGGTGTCGCGCCTTTTCAAGACCTGTGAGTGTGAGTTCTCGGAGGCATGTGACCGTTAGGCATCTCTAGGGTGCACGATGCGTTGTTGCAAACGATATTTCCTTTTCTAATTTAGTTTTTCCCTCTTTTTTATTTTTTTGTTGTGATTTCAATTTTTATTTTATTTTATGAATTGAACAGATTGGTTATACGATTGTGGGTTGTACTTGTATGGCTTAATGGAAGAGTTAGTTGTACTGCTGATGGACTATATATATATATATATATATATATATATATATATATATATATATATATATATATGCTTGCGCGTGTTTCTTTTTCCTACTACTCCTTAGTACCAATTTGCATTTGTAGAACTAGAAATGGAATTTTGAGTACCGTGCATGCATATGTATGCATCGAGGACGTACGGCTAGCGAGACATGCATGTCGATGTTCCATGTACATACTACATTATCATGGTAATAAGAGAGGTATGAATGCTAGGTATAAAGATCCACCTCACAGCATTTTTGGGTCTCACGAGCGCGCCCTTCACATGCTTCCCGATCGTCCACGTCGGACAGGGTGCATGTGTCCATGTTTGCATGTACGCATGATTCTTGAACCCTCCCTCCTGCGATCGATCGCCTTGCAGGCTTACATTCGATAGCGCGGTCTGCTGCTTGTTTGACCAACTCTAGCTTCCAATGCAGAGCAATACGGGTAACCCTACAAATTCTGTGTAAAATCTACCCGTGTCTCATCATGTCTACTCCTTAGTAACCACTCCAGCATAGCGATATATCATTATCACATCTTTAAGCAGCCCGCATCGCCATCGTTATTTGGATGTGTACATGAGCGTCTTTTTACGTCTTCTAGAATACCATGCAACATCCACATCATGTCACAATTTTGGTTTTTGTTCAGTAAACAAAAATAACACGGTGAATTGGATTCTCAGTAAAAATCAACATTGCCTCGCATTGATGGCACGGAACAGGAAAACGGAGTGTATCCTATACATCAATTTTGGACCAAGAAAACAAGGTGTAGTGCAATGCCTTCCCAGAAAATGGTCTGGGGTTAATCTGTCAAAAAAAAAGGACAAAGTTCTGAGAAAAAAAAAGAAACAGCAAAATATATCTTTCATTTCAAATCTCATGTATCCTGAAGGTAATAAAATCCCTTTCTAGAACTACGTATATCCTTTACTTTTTAAGATAGGGGGAGCAAAATTACGCCCATGCCTATCTTTACAGTTGCAATGTCTGCTAAGCACTTCAGGAAGCTTTTGAGCAGATGTTCGGCAATCCAGTTTCCTTTTTTTGGAGGAGACCTTGCCGCCAAGGGTCATTGTATAATTTATAATGCAATACCTGTCAAAGCATTCTTCCTCAGCAAATAGGAGATGACAACAGAACCACAGTTCTAAGGTGAAGTGTAAAAGCTAAGACACATGGACTAGTTATATAGTATGATTCAGCAATGCAAGCATGCAGTGTACAGTGCTTTGCTACTGAAAATGCTAATATTGTTTCAACCCTACCACATAGAAGATGCTAACTATGCTAAGTTACAGCACAATGGAGCAACTTCGATTTTTTCAGAAGTTACCTGTATGAAAGTGGCAAAGACATCATCATCATCATCTAGTTTTGACACCTCAACTGACCAGGGTGCCTCTTCAGGGAACAATCTTTTCTGCCTCTGTGCCTCTAGCAATATAGAGTCACGATAAAAAAACCTCTGCCACATCCGGCGCACATTACCTAACATAAACTCTATTTGTGTTTCGTTTATTCCCTGGTAAGATGAAAATAGTAAGTATGCTGCACAGGTTATGTAAAAAAGAAAAGGAAATATAGTAAACACATACTCGAAGGATTCTGATGAGGTCTGGGATGTCATCTTCTTGTACACGGACTGCAAAACTGTTGTAATTAAGCATATTCTCGTAGGGAAGAAAAATTCCATCCTACAATTTAAGCCAAGAAAGCAGATAGGTATGAGTAAGAGGTCACATGATTCGGTGTTGTGTCACTAAGTCTTGCAAGATACACATTATAGGTTTCCTTGATACGCAGTACAAGAAAATGATGTTGTAGCACCTGAATTATGACGGGAATGCATCCTTGAAGCATGCTGTCTTCCATGCGCCCACTCCAGCCATCCCCTGGCAGGACACCACAGAAAATAGAGCTTGCCAGTTCCTCGTAATACTTCTCAGATCGTAAATAGGTAACTGTTGCATTGGCTGTATGCTGCCTTCCAAGCTTCCCCTGCTTGTTTGGTGTGGAACCGAATTCAGCTGCCAGCTTTTGCCGAATCCCCATGCTATACCTGAATTATGAAGTGGAAGCAGATTGAGATACAATCTTGTCTTATATTTAGACAGACATATACATATATAGATACATACGTGTCTTCAGGGCGGCCCTCTTTATAGGCTGGTCCTAAATTACCATTGAAATAGAATAGTGTTGTACGCTTGCTCCTTGGCCTGCAAAAATTGTATTGTAAGGCTCTAAACAATATTAGTTCAAAGATATGTCTATGAGTCCTCACATACCTTGCCCATAGTTTTAACCAGATGGCCCCTGGGTCAGGTTGCTTCCATGCTGGCAGCACAAGGTCCTTTCTCGGATCAAAACATGGATGGTTGCCTCTTCTATCCAATGGAATATAATCCCAGTTGTCTGCCCAATAAGCAGTCGTTGAATTCTCATGTTTTGTGTTAGTGTTTCCCCAGTGGACGAGCATCATACTGTTCCATATCTCTTTTGGAGCATAGCAGGCACCTTCATCCCATGAAAAGAACTGCTTTCCCATAAGTTGAAATACTATCATGCAAGAAGAATTCAAGCATCATTATACTATTAATTTCATCTAGATATAATACCCACCCAGATATGGTCTCTTCCAGAAGTGCGGTTCCAGTAAGGATATCGCTGAGCTATGTGATCATAAGCCATTCTGTAGTACTCTAGAGTATGGTAACTCCTGAGGCGCGGGTCCTTCTAAAATTAAAACTCAAATTACTGAAGGAGAACACCGACAGTTAGAGTACAACATCTGGATGATAACTGTTACCGGCATCAGCAGATGTGGGGCATCATCAGATCTAGTCATTAGACACGAGTCAAGAACTGGCACATAGAAATAATCAGCTTCCTCCCCATTTAGCGTGCGGTGAGGGCTAGCAAGAATGCTCTCATAGAGTGCCATCTACATGGAAAATTAAAGATTGGTCAGATCTGCTTGTGCCCTGGTAAGCACAATTGATGTTACTGGTAACATGGAACCACCAACATTTAGCATATACTGCTCGTTGACTAGGTTAGCAAACCTGAGCACCATATAGTTGCTTCGTCCATATAGTTCTGTTCTTGTCATCATATATTCTGTTGATACACTCTAACTTAAAATGTCGTCCCTGAAATAGAACATAATACATATCCTGTGATCTCAAAGCTGCAGCAAACCTTTGAGAATATAAGGAACAAAACTTATGATATAGACTTACTTCAAGAAGATGACTGTTGAACTCAGCTGGCAAATCGTAGACATAAATAAGTGGTCTTTTTTTCTTAACAATAACATTGATGGGGCTACTGCTTAAAATTTTCAGGTCTGGTAAATTCATTGGTTGTTGGAGCCATGAGGGCCAGTCATACGCAAGTGAATATGCCGATGGGATGCTGCAATCAATCCCAAAATATCCACTGTCACACTGAAAGAAATCTTCAATTAGATTATAGCTTAAGACAGCGGCAAATACAAAACAGTGTGTCACAACATTTTTACGACTTTAACTGAACAGCTTTGTCTGAGTCATACCTGACAGAAACCACCACGGCAATGTCCATGTCCAGAGCACTGGTTAATACAGCTGCATTCAACACGTGTCTCACAAAACTGCCCCCAGAGTCCGTCATATTTGCAATGACATTCTTCTTTAAACTTCACTTTGGAGGAGTATGCATCCTCAGGGTCCACATTGCACCATCCTAGCTTACTGCTGTTTGTTGTGAATACATCCGGATCAGGTGTTTTCCAATCAGTGCGCTTTGGGTCATCAGGTTTGGCAGGCGAGCTAGAAAGATGAACTAGAGAAGTTCAATAATACTAAAGTATCAATGATACTCTTACATTGTTTTCAAGAAAAACACAGGATCAAAATAAGTATCAATGGTACTCTTACATTGTGTTAAAGCCACAAGCTTCTGCGACAGGACGATCTGGGTATTTTGTTCCTGGTCCACAAAAGCACATTGCCCTGGTCGTGTCACACTGGGCTGGACATATGGAAACAATCCATAGTCCTACAGGCCATTCTGGGGAACTTGGGAGGTTACATTCCAATTTCAGAAGCTCATCACATCCTTTTCCTGTATCAATGAAGCCATATGGTTACTTTTTGTAGTGATCAGGAATACAGCTGTAAAATTAAGATGTTACAAGGGGAAGCATGAAAAATAACAAAAATTCAATATGAGCAAGGGAGCAGTAGTACAGTACAAATGCCTCAACCTTGCATAGTGCGTGATACATATGTTCCTTTCTTTTGAAACAAAAGAGTTAATTTCTGTAAGCTGGTACCAATAAAATGAACATGCAATTAACTAATAGCAATCCACAAAAGTAGATAAGCAAGACAATAATAACCTAATCAAAAAATGATTAGTAGCTAATTATTGAACTAGTTCAGTCCCAATTACATCATATCTGATAATGGTCACAGCAGAGCAGGTTTAATACTTGAGAATTTAATAGTTAATACTGCATTTCTATAGTCATTCATTCATGCACATCCAAACTGAATGTTCTATATTCTTGCAGGAGTGCATAATAATCTCAACTGAGTAAGCTATATATCAAGGATGTTGTTTTGATACATAAGCCTACTCGCAGGTGTATATGGTTAGCGAGATATTTCGTATTTGTAAGATCTATTATATCCAATATAAACATCCACAATTAGTCTTTCATGGTTTCCAACTCAATGAAATATCCTCTTTATCATTTTTTTGTTCATCTTTATCTTAACTACAAGTCCTTTCAGATCCTAAGAACCATTAAATTTTTAGTGATACAAATCCCATATGAAAATGCAATGTGATAAAAAATTCAAAAGTGAACAAGACTACCAGCATTAATCGACCTGACAAAGACAGACTAACCAGCATATCCATGAAAGCATCTGCATTCTCCCAGCTCATAGTTGCAAACACCGTGTCCACTGCAGTCTTTCTCGCATCGCTTTGCGCCTATAACCTGTCCAAAAAGAACAACCAAATTAACCCAAAGCAAGCTAAAGCAAAGTGCAATGATCAATGACAACGGTAAATGCATACTTCAGTAACATTGACAGCTGATGAGCCGGTATGGCACCCAGCAAGCCACCTCCCAATTTCTGCCTTCCATGGTGCGCCACGGAACGTCACCGCACCATACGAATCAGAAGGAAACTGCCCCCTGAGACGTGAGTCCACCACCCCAACGGCCGGGAGCACGCTTCTTGGCCGGCCGATGGTGCGTCGAGCACCGAAGTAATCCAACGAGGAAGGGAGGATTGGCACCATGAACACATGGACGGCGGTGACGAGCATCACCAGGGTGCCAGCCACGCCCACGAACGCCCAAGGGCATTTCGTCGAACGGATTGTGAGCATGGTCAAACTACCATCTGAACATCACATTTCTTGCCATAACAACCGCAAATACAATGAAATCGATGCGAGTTGGATCAGAAACACATATGTTTGAGCCCAAGCGCTTAAGCCAAAAGCACGAAACTGACAAAAAAGGAGGCACCTATGGAGTGTTCTTGAACCCAAGAAACTCAAGAACCAATCAACTCAAGGAACAAGGGATTTAGTAGCAAGAATTCACGGGCACGCCAAAATCCATCGAATTGACCCCCAGAAAACACTAATAAAAGAAGATGCGATTTTGACACAAAAGAATCCGAGCAACGCCTACGGAATGGGGAAAAGGAGGAGACAGGCGCCTTTCGGGGTGCAGAGCTCGCATCGACTCTTTGATTGAGCAATTGGGAAGCGGAAACTGTCACATTGGCTCGAACAAACGTGAGAGAATCTTGAGATCACGGACGAGCACGAGCACGACCGGTCGGAGCGGATCTTGGAGGAGTGATGTTCGGGTCCAACAAGAGCCCAAGAAATGATATAACCGAGTATGTTAGAACTTGTCTAGCTCCGGCAATTTGATAATTTTGTACAGAAGTAGCTTCAGTATCTTCACCTATAGAACTTGTTAATTGACGAGCACGTCTTCTTGAGAAAATTAATATCGTAGTAATTGCATTGGTAAGGACAGGGAGTATATGTTCAATTATCAACAAAGTCGAGTTTTTGGCTAAAATGACACGGTTGAATAGTAAATTTAGACCCTTCCCGAGTCAATAACAAAAATAACACTACGGAGCTATCGGCGCTCGATGCTCGACGCCTTGTCAAATCCGGTCCCTAGGGGGGCAGACTCCTCCCCGCGCGCTGCGTGGCCAGTCTGGCCCCTAGGTTCGGACCTAGCTTGTTCGTGCCCCTGGGGCTAGAGTTAGCTAGTTCGTGTCCCGAGCACGCAGTCTCGCCGAGATCAATGCCTCAGGGCACGACATCATCATTTGTCGCCGCCCGGCCATCGCGTGGAGGAATCAATTCCTTCTGGTCTCTTCTCTCCGTCCCATCTGTCACACCGAAATCCGATTCCTTTCTATCGCTTCGCAGTCGACGAAAATTGCACTCGCGCGGCTACAAAAATCGGTGTCGCTCTCGCTTTCTTTGTCATTCTCACTCGGCGTAGAGAGATGGAGAGAATAGAGCGAGCGAGCGAGTTTCAATTTTGTTGTTGATTAAGGAATGTTTAGAGTAGTGCTTCATGGTCGTATTAGTACAGAAAGTTGTACATCAAGAGGAGATATTTTTCTCCTATGCATTATCTTTATTAACTATGTAATTAGTGCTAAATTAATTTAATCATTATTGCTTGGTCCAAATAATTTATTTGTAGTTAATTAGTCGTAATTAATTAGTCATAGTTAAATAGTCGTAATTAATTTATTCATAGTTAATTAGTCATAATTAATTAGTCATACTTAATTAGTCGGTGTTAATTTAGTCATTGTTAATGAATCATAACTATTTAGTTGTAGTTAATTAGTCGTAATTAATTTAGTCATAGTTATTAGTCGTAATTAATTTAGTCGTTGCTAATTAGTCGTAATTAATTTAGTGATAGCTAATTAGTCGTAATAAATTTAGTCGTACTTAATTAGTCATAATTAATTAGTTGTAATTAATTTAGTTTTAATTAATTTAGTCTTAATTAACTTAGTCATACTTAATTTTGTCGTCATTTTATGTTCACGAATAATGTTGTAATATTTGTGTCTTTATGTACTTCATTTTATTTTAATACTTCGTTTCCATGTATTTTGGCATACTATTTGTTCCGAACTGACATACTATTTGTTCCGAACTGACTCGATATTTCATCTCTCTCAAGCCATGCCTCTACCGGAGCTTCTCGAACCATTCAACGATGAACATCACTGGAGCAAGTTGTGGATCACTGGGGATGGGGATAGTCCTCCACCCTCTCGTGCTTAGGTCGGAGAAGCATTACTGGAACCTTGACCGTCGCTACGTCCTAATCCTTCGGGACACGGGCTTGTTGCCCTTTGCGAGGATGCACCACGTCAGCCACTACTTCACCCTGAACGAGAGTCTCATGTCGGCACTTGTTGACAGATGGAGACCCGAGACGCATATGTTCTACTTTCAATGGGGAGAGATGATGGTCACTTTTCAAGATATCTCCTTCTTGATCAGTTTGCCGATTATAGGAGATGCACTTGTTCCACTCGTCCGCTGGCGGATTGGAAGGCCCGCTTGGCGCAACGGTTCGGCCTACCTGTGCTAGACAGGGCCCGTGGTGTCCTTCGGACATGGCTTAGTGTAATACCCCGAATATCAAATAGAGAGAATATTATTCGGGAGAGGGAATTTATTCAATTTCGAATTTCTCCTAACAAAGAAAGTATCCAACAACGGTTATGTAATATTCTCATTTAACATTAGAGAATTAATTGAAATGAGAAAGATATTTAACAGAATTAAAAAGAGAAATCAGTTTTTAGAGGAGAAATAATCTTGGGCTTTACCACGTTGTTTGGCCCAAGTGGGAAGTTGGTTTAAGAAGGAGCAACCAAACCCTAGGCACTTTTTATCAGAGCACGTGGCTATCTTGCACGCCACCACTGTAGCAAATCCTCCCTCCCTCTTCGCCACGCCTCCATGTCGCCCCTTTGTCGCTCCTTGTCACGGCCATCGGAGGAAGAAGAAAAGGGAGAAAGGAGGAGAAGAGAAGGATCATCTTCTTCGAGGCTTGATCATCGCCTTCCGTGGGTCTACAAGGGTAATGAAGTGTTTTCCTGCTATTTGTTGATGATTAGAGGTGATTTCGATTAATTGGGTTGTATCGCTTTTGTCTGCGGTGAGCGTTTAATTCTGTCCAGTACCTTGCGTGGTCGATTTCTGGTTCTTAGAGACAGAATTCAAGATGTCTATCTCCTAGAGATTTTTATATAATGTTTTTAGATTTTCGTGGCCGCCAAGAACACCTAATTCCGACATACGGATCAAAAGTTATGATAGTTTCAATCTTGCTGCCCGAATTCGACGAGATTGATCTCGTTAATTTATCTTTTAATTTATGTTCATGTTAGAGGCAAATTCAGGGTTTCCACCCAACTAGATTATTTTATAAAATTTCATAACCTTTCCAGAATATCAAAGAACACCCTAATTGGAGTTGTAGATCAAAAGCTATGCTATGTTCTTTACTACTGTTCGTTTCGTTTGGGCAGAATCTGTCTTCTGAGTTCAACTGCTTGTTAGCATTTTATTTTGGCCGAATTGGGTTATCTCGCCAGCTAGAATGTTGTAGATATGTTCATTAAGTTTCTTTAGGAACTGGGCTCGCCTCGTTTGAGTCCCAGGTCAATAGTTATGGTTATTTTCGTTCTCTTGTCCAAATTCGATTCCGTGGTTGTGTTGCTGCTTTTGATTAGGGATTATGGCTATTTCTTAGGTGTTCAGAGGGTATTGTAGAACGTTAATGGTAGTGTCTTGTACCATGTTGTTCTTATTTCGAGTATATATTGTGTAGGCGGAGAGGCTTCGTGTTTAGGAGTACCATTCATTGCCTAACGCGTCGCATCATGACTAAAAGTACTTTGATGTTTTTATGATTAGAAAATGTTGTATGCTTGATGTTCTTATTGTGTTTTCTGTGATCCATGAGAATAGTTAATGTTCATGTTCTTTCCATATGTGTTATCTCCATGATTAGAGATGTTGTCTTTCAATATTCATATTCCATTCCATGCATCCATTATTCATGTTTCATCCACGGGAGTGGATTAAAAAGACCCATCAATTCCAATATGGGCACGTAAGACCCACCATTCCAATGTGGGCAGTTTGGGACAACCGTATGAAACATTCTTCATACGGGGCTTGGATCCCCATTTTGTTAAATGCGGCTTAGGTGAACATCGACGGTGTGTCACTAGCTATACTTAGGTATATGCATGTGTGTGGTCCCTTCATTTCATTCAATCCATTCATTCCATTCATTCAAATATTCGTTCTGTGATTTATTCATATTCTTCAATGTTGTTGTCATGATCATGTTTGTAGTATGTTCCATTTATTTACTGTACTTGCTGAGTCTCGGACTCATTCTTGCGTTGTTTGTTTATTTTAGGTGATCATTGATGTTGGCTCGATTGGGAGGGAGTAGACACGCACTACTCATTCACTTCACCCTATTCAAGTTCAAGATTACAAATTAGTTCTATCTTTCATTCGTTATTGATGAACCGTAATAAATAAATTTAGATGGTGATTGATACCTAGTGCTATGTTTTGGTTGATTCAAGAGTACTTGTGATCTTTGATTATTCCTTCGATATAAATTGCTTAGATTCATACTATTTTCATGCCATGGTTCTCTTGAATGTTGATCTCTTTATGTCATTAGATGAGATAGTGTTCAAATTCTTCCGCTTTATAGTTGTATGTTAGATTATTTAGGTGACATCTTGGCTTCTGAATAGCCAGAGTGTTACACTTAGGCACTTCAGTTATTGCCCCGTGTAACATCCCAAAGTTCTATTACCAAATTAAAATTAATAAAATATTATTTTATGTGATTTTCTAAAATTTAAAAGAGTTTTATTGCTTTTACTGAAATTCCTTTAATATAAAAAGTCAAAAAATAAAGTTTATTAAGTTCCTGAGATTTTCTTGGATTTAAAGTTAAAAAGGAAAACTTAATTAATTCCTTGAATCTTCTGGTATTTAAAAAGGGTTTTCCCATCTTTCAAGGATAAAAAAATAGTTATGTGCAAAAATAAAAGCCAACTTTAAGTTGGAAGTAATTTTGATTATTTCAAAGCTAATTTATTTGATTTTCAGGCCTTTTCGAAGTTTTCCAAATAAAAATCACCATTTGATTTTTCCAAATATGTTAAAGCTTAATTTAAAATTTCAGAAATAAAAATAATTTAAACGTGAGTAAAATAAACTCCAATTAAATCAAAATTGTTTTATTCTATTTTCAGAGCCTTTTGAAGCTTTAAAAATAAAAGAAACTATTTGAATTTTATTGGATTAATTTAAAGCTTAAAATTGAATTTCTTAGTGGAAAACATTTTTGTTGGCTAAAATATACTTCAAAAAAACCCAAAACTATTTTATTTGATCTATTTAGGTTCCAATGTATTTTATAAAAAAAATTAGAAATTTTCAGATTTCTTTTCTTTTCTCTTTCTTTTCTCTCTCCTCCCTTTCTTTTCCTAGTCTTCTTCCCGAAGGCTTCCTTGCCGCCATGGGCACCATGCCTTGCCCATTCCCTGGCAGCCCATGCCATGCATCCCTTTTCCTCTATGCCCTGGCACTCCTACCCTGTCCCTTCCTTCGCCTATCCTGGTCTTCTCCCCACCGCCTTGCTTTGCCATCTCCATCATTGTCGTCCCATGCCGCCTGCTAGCCCATTTGTCTTGCGTGCACCAGTGCCCTGGTTCCCCTTGTTGACTTGCCCCTCCTTTCTCCCCCTTTAAAAGCCGAAGCTCCCCCTCTCTTCCTCTCCCCTTTTCCTTCCCTCTCCCTCCCTCTTGACGAGGATTAAAACCTCTATGTATTATTTTAATACATAATAAAAGACCATACGTCTTCATGGTCGTAACCCCTAAGACTAACGATCTCCCTGGTCGTTAGTATTCTAAAGGTTACTTAATGGGTACCACTGTGGGATGAGGCTTTGTGCCTAATCCCCACCGGATAACCGCCAGAAAATTATCGATCGGTATTTCTTATCGTATGATAAATGGAACACGTGCTATACGTTCCAAACCATGCGATGGTACAACCCTGAGACACTGACTATTAACCACCCTACGGTTAAGCTTTTCACAGGCAACCGCAAGGAAGTTAGCACGTTGTTAATCGCTTCCACCATTCCGACCGACAGTAACGTTTCACCAGGATGTCTTCTCCAGAGTAATCGCCACCTCTTCGGAAGTTATTTAAAGGTGAAGCGCAGAAGACGAAGGGCCAGACACAACAAGGCCAAGACCAACAAAGACAAGAACAACGACAGTTCAACAAGAATACACGAAGCCTAAGCGGTGGAATTAGAAGCTAGATAATCGACTTAGACTCATATTCTAAGTCGATTACCGATTAGACATTCCCCATTCAAGGTAATTCAGGTAGTACTTAGCCACATCTTGTAAAACCAGTTCATATCAATAAAGAGCGACCCTATTCCATTCCGGGATATTCCACGTCATTTTCCTCGTTCATTTTAAGTAAGATCGGCGACTTGATCGTCGACAGCTGGCGCCGTCCGTGGGGAAGAAGGCATAAGTTTCCTGAAGAAAATTGTTCGCTCAAGAAAATCCTCGCCCAAAATCTCTACAATCGCTCATGCGACTATGCCCGGAGTTTGGGATGAGGAAAATTGGTTCGATTTGGTGGACTACGCCGACCTCGACATGGAAGGATGTATCCGCGCCATGGAAGAAAATGGCAGGTCATCCTCCTCTTCCTCCTCCGCCGGCTCGCACGTCGCCGACATTAGCGAGGTCGACCGGGTGGATGAAGATGCGCCGCCACTACTGGTGGCGCAACCAAGAGAACCGGCCGTTCCGACCAGTTCGGAATGCCAGAGGATCTCTTCAAGCCCGGTCTTCTCGACCGGCGAAACAGATGAAGAAATTTCAGCCCCATCACCCGGAAAAATCTATACCATTGATGAAATCATGGCTGAAAGATACTCTCCTTCGGCTTCTGGCAATTCCAGGAGTCAACCGTCACCTGGTAACGGTGTCGATGAAACCTCCATCGTCGTAGGCCATGTGGGGATGATCACACTCAATATACGATCGGCGGTTCGTCGGATCGGTGAGAAGACCTCGAAGTGCTCATCTCCGACCGATCTCCATCGTGGAAGATTCTCGCGAATAATCGACAAGCTCTCCATTAGTTATGATGGAAGCTCATCGGAAGATCAATCTTTGAAGCACAAAGTCAACGCGATCGGAGATGAAGATCAAGATGCCTGCGGGTCCTACACTCTCTACCACGCCATCACGTGTTGTTAGAGATGATCCGGGCCGCCAAGCACCAACTTCGGAGGCAACGGAACTAATCGACGTCAATCGCTTAACTCGCTCGCATCGCTCCACCCAGAGTGACTGATGGGACCGAACAAATCCGAAGGTCAGGGGAAGGTTCAGACAGGCATACACCTACGACCAGTATGAACCCCCTGAGACCTTCGGTAACTGTACAAAACTTGCGACGTATTCAAAACATGTTAAATAATTCCGATCCTGCTCTAGCAGGAACGCCTAGTTTTGTACAACTCGTAGGTCAGGTATCCGAAATTCTCCAACAGACCATGCGGCGGAGGCGTATCGGGAATAAAGGGTTTGTGAAGTCGACTATGACTTCATCCCAACGCTCCTCCTCGGCGAGGGACAACACGGTCATACCGAGAGCGATCGATCGAGACCTCCTCGATGATTCCGACCAAGGAGTCACGAGGGAAAGGTTATTCAAGAAGCTACTCCCCATCAGTGTCGAGAGGAACCACCACTAGGACCTAACGATCTCGACATCGTTTGAACCAAGTGGGCGGTCGGAGGCATCATATCGGTGTCCTGATCGGATCGGTACACCGAGTTCCAGCGTCCCAATCTTAGGGATCGGTCTCCGGCCGACATAATCCGCACCTTCCCGAGAAGACGCCATGAATCAATCACAGGTTGTCGAGCCTTCTCTGCAGGGCTCCAAGCTGTGCGTTGGCCTAACCGGTTCCGACCGGCCAACTTGGACAAATTCAATGGAACTCAAAACCCATTGGAATATCTCCAAATATATACTACCGCCATCAGGGCTGCTGGTGGCGATGAGAATGTAACGGCCAACTATTTACCCACCGTGCTCGAAGGGACTGCCTGGTCGTGGTTGTTAAACTTACGGTCGGATCAATATATACTTGGGAACAACTCAGTGATCTTCGATTGCCAACTTCGAGTGCGTCGACGATACAGGAAGGAGGACGATCTCCACGAATCGGCGAGGATCGATGAGACTTTACGTCAATATATCAAGAGGTTCACCGGTTCGTAACTCTATACCGAAGTCGCAGAATCCTCTCGTTATTCAAAGCTTTTAAAAGCAGTCCGAGGAATCGGCGGTTTACGGAGGACATAGCAATGAACCCTCCAAGAACAACCATTGAGCTTTTTGATATGGCGGATAAGTATGCCACCGCTAGCGAAGCAATCGAGTGGTGTGAAGCCATTGATCGGAAGATAAGATTCCCACTCGGCTGGACAAACAGGAGAAAAAAGAACAAGAAGTCTCTCAAGAAGAAAAAGAACCGCAGACCGACGACAAAGAAGTCCTCGCCGTTCGAAAAAATTCAGAAGGGCAAGAAGGACTATCTTGGCCGAAGCAAGGCAAAAGCTCCGACCAAAGGATTCTGCATTTAACAAGAAGTGGTGTCCACTTCACCAGCAGGGGCATGATCTGCGCGACTGCCGTGGTCTGCAAAAGAAACTGGAGGATTGTTATGCGGGTAAAGGACCATTTCCATACTGAGAACATGGAGAAACGAGCTCCAAAAGGACAAGGATGGCGACGAAGAGATGGAGTACCAGGATCCCCAACACACACCAACATGATTTTTAGAGGATCTTCTTCATACGAGTCCAGACGTCATCCAAGGCCATGGGCGAGAGGTCAACCTAGTCGAATCTCCGATCGTAATCAAGCACTCAAGTGGTCGGACACCGCATTTCTTCAACAAAGACGATGCCCCATCCCATCGACTCGACCGGGTAGGTTCCTATCGTTGTTGAACCAACCATTAATAATTGTCGGGTTAATCGGGTCTTAGTAGATGGGGTAGTTCTTTGAATATATTATTTGTGGGAGCTTTAGAAGAAATCTGGTCCCCATGTCAAAAGTGAAACACATGAAATATGCTTTTCATGGCATAGTTCCGGTTCTACCGCTAAACCGATAGGACAAGTTTCCTTACGATTCGTTCGAAAGCGACAACTTCGAGCAGAGAGGATTCTGTTTGATGTAGTAAACTTGAATCCGCGATACAACGGAATTCTCGATCAACCGATAGCAAAATTCTTAATAGCCACGCATTACGGTTATCAAAGTTTGAAAATGCCGGGGCCGAAGGGATTCATCACTATTCGAGGAGATGAGAAAATGGCTTATGTATGCGATCGGAAATCCTTTGCACTGGTTGATGAACTTCCGACCAGAGAGGTTAACCCGACTCCCATGCAGGTCAAGCACTCGAGGCCAAAGATGACACCCAAACCATCCGACCAGACAAAGAAGGTACCACTCGACAAAAGCACTTCTCCGGACAGCGTCAAGTCTTCACATGGGTCAGGACATCCAGACCCAACCGCCCGCAAGATTCTGGTCGGGGCAAGACTCGACCCTAAATAGGAAGTGTCGTTCGTCTCCTTCCTCCGAGCGAATCAGGACGTGTTTGCCTGGCAAGCGTCCGATATGCCTAGAGTCCCCGAGGTGATCGAGCACGAGCTTGCTCTCGGCGACAAAAACCGATCAAGCAAAAACTACGACGTTTACTTTTGATCGGAAGGAAGCAATCGATCGGAGATTGACAAGCTTCTCAAAGTTTGGATTTATTCGTGAAGTCGACCACCCACAAGGGCTTGCCAATCTGTAATGGTTAGAAAAACAATGGGAAATGGCGAATGTGTATCGACTTTACAGATCTTAATAAGGCTTGTCCGAAGGATGACTTTCCTTCCTCGCATTGATCAACCGGTAGACTCTACTTACAGGTGCGAGTTACTAAGTTTTTAGATGCGTATTCGTGGTACCACCAGTTAGTATGTGTAAAGAAGATGAGGAGAAACTTCCTTCATCACCCCATATGGCACTTCTTGTTATATTAAGATGCCATTTGGTCTCAAAAACGCCGGTGCAACTTTTCAAAGGTTGATGCAAAAACCTTTAGTCCACAAATCGGTTGGAATCTAGAAGCTTACGTTGACGATCCGGTCGTAAAGACCACCAACGGCGACCACATTCCTAACTTACAAGAAACTTTTAATAACTTGAGAAGACATAACCTCAAGTTAAATCCGGAAAAGTGTGTGTTCGAGTTTCACCGAAAACCGCTTTCGGTTTCCTAGTTTAGCTAGAGGTATTGAAGCAAATCTAGCAAAAATTGCGCCATCGACGAGATGCACCCTCCAGACCACGAAGAAGGAAGTCCAAAACTAACCGGTCAGTATGCGCGTTAAGTCATTTCATAGCAAGGTTAGGGAAGAAGGATTACCTTTCTTTAAACTTCTTCGAAACATGGGAGTTTTGAGTGGACTAAAGAGGCAAACGATGCCTTTGAGGAACTTAAAAGTACCTTACAAGTACCCGGTTTTAGTTTCTCCGAGATCGGAGAAACATTGCTAATTTACGTGGCGAAACACCACCACGCATTAGCGGCGTGTCTTGGTTGTAGAAAGGATAATATCCAACGACCGGTCTATTACGTAAGTGAAGTCTTACATGGACCAAAGGAAAGATACCCACAGTACAAAAGTTGCTCTATGGCCTCCTTATGTCTTCAAGAAAGCTAAGGCACTACTTTCGGGCTCACAAAGTGGTCGTACCTACGGATATCCTCTTGGTCAAGTCCTTGGAAACAGGAATCATCGGATCGAATAGCCAAATGGGCGGTCGAGCTAGGGCGTTCGATCTCCATTTTATTTCACGAAACAACAATAAAGTCCCAAGCAATAGCGAAATTCATTGCGAATGGACAAACCTCGAACCCACTCAAGGACCCGAGTACGAACACCACGACAGTGGACATTGTATTTCGACGGTTCCTTGATGTTACAAGGATCGGGGTGGAGTGGTCTTGATATCCCCTCTTGGCGAACACATCAAGTCGCCATCCAAAATTTTCCCGCCACCAATAATGTGGCGTAATATGAAGGTTTATTGGCGGGACTCGAGCGGCTGCGTTAAGCTCGGGATTCGCAGACACTAGTGAAAGACGATTCTCAACTAGTAGCGAATCAAGTGGGGAAAGAGTATCAATGCTTGAGTACCAAGATGTCATCTTATCTCGGCGGAAGTACTGAAAACTCGAAAAGCACTTCTTCGGTTTTCGGATCCAACATATTCCTAGAAAGGAAAACTTTCTGGCGGAACCGGTTAGCACGGATGGCCTCCACAAGGTCGACCGTCCCGCCTCGAGTTTTTCTCGAGCAACTCAATTCACCCTCGGTAGTTGAGCCTTCCGAGAACATACATGATTCTTTGCAAGTTGAACAAACTAATCAAGGAACATGGATGCTCCACGTGTCGTTGACGGTTGGCGCAGTCACGATCAAGGTAGAGACTGGATGACATCGATCTACAATTATCTTCAGCATGACACAATTCCAGAAGATGATGTAGAGGCTGATCGTATAGCACGAAAAGCCAAATCATACACTCTAATCGAACGTATCTTGTATAAACGAGGATCTCATGGAGTGTTGATGAGATGCATATCTCAAACGGATGGCATTAGATTGCTAACTGAAATCCATGAAGGAGTCTGTGGAGCACACCATTCCTCTGAGAACCTCGGTTTCAAAGCCTTCCAAGGCTATTCTCGCCAACGCCCTTCATGATGCCAAAGAGCTTGTGATGAAGTGTGTACAATGTCAGTTTCATAGCCGATAAGTACACCAGCCAGCACAAGCCTTACAAACAATTCCTCTTTCTTGGCCTTTTGCAACCTGGGGACTGGACATTCTGGGAACTTTCCCAAGAGCACCGGGGCTTCGAATTCCTTTTCGTCATGATTGACACGTTTACAAAATGGATTGAAGCCGAGCGATCGTTAAAATAACAACCGAGGCCGCTAAGAGATTTCTCCCAAAAATGTGATCACGCGATTTGGTGTACCCGGTCGTATCATCACGCACAATGGTTCCCGCCTCCAAAGAATCAATTCCAGAATTGCGATGAACTTGGTGTCAAAGTTCATTTTGCTTCATTGCTCATCCACGAACAACGGAGCGATTGAGCGGCTAATGGTATCCTTATGCAAGGGATCAAACGCCGAGTATTCGACCGCTTAATCAAGCGGTCGAGCTTGGGTTAAAGAACTTCCCTCGTGTTATGGGCGTTAGAACCCGCGACCCGATCGTCGCGACCGGTGAAACTCCATTCTTTTTGGTTTATGGTGAAGCCATGCTTCCTCCGAACTCAAAATTGGCTCGCTTTCGAATCGATCGTTTGATGAAAATGATCGATTGAACGACGACTTCGGCGCCGATTTCCTTGAAGAACGACGAAACCAAGCCCTTGTACGATCAGCAGTCTACCAACAAGCCATGCGAAGGTACCATAGTCGTAAGGTGCAGCCTCGCAGTCTTGCTGTAGGTGATCTGGTTCTCAGAAAAATTCAGAGCCAAACAAATCGCAATAAACTTTCTCCTAAATGGGAAGGTCCTTACACTGTGGTCGAAGTCACCCGACCAGGTTCCGTAACGACTAGCTATGTCGATGGGCAAATTTTGTCAAATTCTTGGAACATCGATCAATTGCGTAAGTTCTATGTTTAATTTTCATTCTTTCATTTCTTTCAATTTCAATTTCACTAAATTTATTGATTAATTAAGAAGTGCAACCTTGCTTATATATATACACCTACATTACGGTCATTTATTATTGTTAGTCCGGTCTGAGAAGACATTTTTCTCTCCGATATCCTTTTAAGGATCTCTGATACTCTATGGTCCTCGTCGTGAGCATTTTTCTCAAATGATTCCCACACGCGACTATACTCTTTTCTTAAAGAAAAATGAGTAATCGAGCGCCACACAACTAACTATCTCATGAATGATATGCTTACGATTCAAGATTATGCTTCATTATTTCAAGATTCGGTCTATTCTTGTCAGCTCTCGGTCGGACACGGAAAGCCTCCTAGTCGAAGTCTCTCCTTTTCGCGCGTGGTCCCGCCTAATGGAAGGAGCTTCCTAGCGACGGTTCTTTTCTTCGATCCTCGCTACGATCGGATATAGAATTTGAACACGTTTCAAAAAATATATGTCGTATGCCTTCGTGTCTTAGCATTAGTTCGACCGGACTATGGGACAATAGATATAAACAAAGTTCACTTATAATCATGCATACATATTTGCATTTCTTCTTATGTCAAGTTTGACAAAGTCTTTTTCCCACCATATATAGTGTTTTTGATTGGTATTTCCATTATGACAAACAAAGATCTATAACTAGTCGAAATCGTCTGTTCCCGACCACATTTGATTTCCTAATATTTAGAACGATCGCTTTTGTCTTACATATCCAAACATACCTTCAAAAACTCACATACATGGTTATGACCTCTTTTATTCTCTTTCTTGGCTCACCGCTTGTACAAGAACGTTCTTCTACTATAAAGCGATGGGGCTAGGAAATATACGAGAATTTTAAAAAGTCAAACAGATAAACAAAAGCTTTGTCAATGACATAAAAGGTAAGTTTTCATAGATATTCAAATATTTTTACACTTGCAGAACCTACTCTAAGAAATATTCCCACCTAACTCTTCGCTTGTGGGAGATTCGACCTCCATCTCCTCTACAACTATATCTCCGAGTGGCCCGAGTTCTTCCATGAACTTGGTCGCCTCCTCAGTGGGCGATTGAAGTCTTCTTTAACAGCTTGGAGATCTATGGAGGGTCGGAAGCTTTCAGTTTTGCCAAAGCAAAACTAACTCCACTTGCAACGCTTTGTTTTTAGGGCCTAGGCATAATTCGTCCGAGTAGTTTTGAGCGAACTTTAAGGTCCTCTAGAAGTTGACCCAAATAGTTCATTTTCTCTATTGGATCTCCTAAGGAAGGCGGCTTGATCCTCGATCCCATATCAAAGATCATCTTGTTCAAAGCACAAATCTTTTCATCAATATTTTGAGCAAGAGCGCCTCCTTATCCTGCTCAAATTTCGAGTTTTCTTTACTCTGTTCAAGATTTGCGTTTGCTCTGCAAAAACAAATCAGTTAATGAACACAAGCATAATTGAAGGAAAAATCAAGTTTGCGACATATTACCTTCATTTGTTTTGCTAAGTGTTTCATATTTGGTCGTTGCTTCAGCGATCAACCGGTCTTTGGCTGAACTTGCTTTAGCAAATGACTGGTCTTTAGCTTTTATTTCTTCTTCAAGAAGAGCCGCCTTGGCTTTCTCATCCACAACCTCCTCTTTTATTTTCTCCAGATCTATCGAATACGATAAGGGAGAATAATTGTAGAGGAGCAAAGTATTGAAGAAGAAACAAAAGTTTAAAAGGGAAAAGTTCTTTTACTTTCCAACTCGGAGTGCTTTTGCTCCAAGTCCTTAACTCGCTGGGTCAGTCCTCCGATCACAGCAAAGTTCTCGACCAAATGCTACACAAATAGCATTCTCTTTCTTAAGTTTCTTATAAACTTTTAAAGAAGAACTGGTCGTAGAATACTTACCCAATTGCTTGGTCATTATAACCAAAAAAATCGAATCGGGTGCATCTTGAGTTGAGTATTCGATACTTTCGCCACGCCTCATCAAGCTCCTTATCCTCGATAAATCGGGGCGAAAAGGAACTTGTTAGGTTGGGAAGGGTTATCAACGATGATCGGAACTGTTGAGACCTCTCGAGGCATCTACCTCCACGTAAGGGTTTCAATCACCAAAGGATCCAACTCAACCGTTGCCCTTGTCACCGCCGGGGCTTCTTCGACCACTACTTCCTCGGAACTTTGTCCCGAGAAGTGCTCTGATCTGAACTTCCACAGTGCAGTCCTCAGAAGAACACAGTGGGAAACGACCGAACACCGAAGACCTATGCAAACCGAAGATGGGAAGTTCAAAGTATCAAATCATCAAGGAATTATTAAAGGTACATACTTATACGACCACTTTCATTTGTACATACCTTGTTAATCTCCGGATTTGACTCAAACGCAGCAAGAAGAGAGAAATCTGTGCCGCTAGCCTTCCTTTTCTTCTCCTCCAATTTTGTTTGGTTTTGGACCAAAGGGGTTTGTTGAACCTCACATCCTCCAACAAGATGTCGGAAGCTATGTCCTCGACCGGTTCATCAAGGTTCGCATTCCTCGACTATCTCGGTCGAGGGAGTGGTTTCATCAACCTCGGATCGATTGTTTCGTAATAACCGTAAGGTTGTGCACCACTCTGAGTCTCTGACCTCCAGATTACATTCTGCGGGCCTTCAACTTATCCACCTAAATCAAAGAACAAATTTGATTGGGTGAAGAAATCCTTTATCTAAAAAATTCGTACATATATGATTCCAAATGTTCTATTACCTCGAGGATTCATCTCCTTCAAGTGCCTCGAGGCACGACTCGGTCGGAACCAAGGTGGGATGTTGATCCTCACCAGATTGTATGATTCGCAAACCGACCGACTGCAAATGTAGAGCACGATTGGAAATCTGGTCGGGATATATGTATATACGTGGTAAAAGGAATTTTTTGATTAAATTACCTTAAGCCTTGCCGCCTCTCCTTCAATAGGAGTTATGCTAAGATCTTGGGGCATTCAAATTTTCTCCGTGCTCCTCAAGACAGATTAGTCGACTCGTTCTCTAATTTCCCATAGGAAAGAACTTTAATGTAGGAAGAATAGACAAATTTTAAGGTAACACGTTAATCAAATCAAAATACCGATCGGAATGTATCTCAAAGACTTACCACCTTCTGGAGCAACTTCATCACGATCAAGGCACCAGAGCAGGGAATGAGTCCGGAGCTTCAATGGACTAATCTGGCGAGAGGTAAAATCCCTCACCACATGCCACGGTCGGGCCCCGACTTCAAGAAGTCATAGATGGCATCCGCCCATCTTTTGACTATCCTGCCTTCTTTACTGGTCTCCTTCCACTTGGGGTTTTCACTTGCTCTAGTTCCGCCAAGTAGAGGCCATCGTCTTCAGAACCGTCATGTAAAACCAAGATTTTTTCCATGACGACCATGAAGATTTCACGTACATGAGGATATACTCATCGGCCTTCCCGTCATGAAGACGCAATGTGCATTCCCGAGAGCCGCTTGAGATTTTGTCGCAGATTTTCCCATCACCATGCGGTAGAAATAACTAAAGAGCTTCAAGTTCGGTTGTATTCCCAGATATGCCTCGCATAAATATGCGAAAATATCGATATTTGCGATCGAATTTGGGGCCAAATTCACTAATTCCACCCGTAATGTTCAAGAACGCGAGAAGGAATTTGTGTACCGGTAATCTCAAATTTCACATTCGATGTAGGCAAGAAAACAGGATTTCCTCATCTTCACGGCTCGGAAAAAGCTCTCCGATCGCGGTCTCCAATTAATCGATTCCTATCTGGGAGCATTCCCATCTTCGCCAAAGCCTCAAGCTTTTTCTTGCCCAATTCAAGGCAACCACTTTGTAATCTGCTCGACATGGCGAAAATCCTCAAGGATGAGTAGTGAAAGTTGGAGACTTCGTGGTCGGAAGAACAGAAAAAACTCGAGGATTTCTACGAGAAGCTAAAGGAATCGAAGGGATTTTGGAAGCATAAAATTCTAAGATCCTAGCGAGAGGAGATTTTATAAACTTCCGATACTTTCAAGGATTCCCACAAGAGTCCAAACCGACAAAAAGCCTCTTTTTGCTCAAACGAACAGAGGAACTCTTCGTTTCCCTAGGCAAGTTCTCAACTTTAAAGTGAACACAGACCACTTCGTATACCACGACATTAAATGGGGTCTGCCCGATACGATTTCATCGGAAAAAGGTATATACACGACCAGTTCATTTAAAGTTCGGGGGCTAGCTGACGAGAATTAAAACCTCTATGTATTATTTTAATACATAATAAAAGACCATACGTCTTCATGGTCGTAACCCCTAAGACTAACGACCTCCACGGTCGTTAGTATTCTAAAGGTTACTTAATGGGTACCACAGCCTGATGAGGCTTTGTGCCTAATCCCGACCGATATAACCGCCAGTAAATTATCGGATCGGTATTTCTTATCGTATGATAAATGGAACACGTGCTATCGCTCCAAACCATGCGATGGTACAACCCTGAGACACTGACTATTAACCACCCTACGGTTAAGCTTTTCACAGGCAACCGCAAGGAAGTTAGCACGTTGCTAACTGCTCCACCGTTCCGACCAGTCGTAACGTTTCACCAGGATGTCTTCTCCGAGAGTAATCGCCACCTCTTCGAAGTTATTTAAAGGTGAAGCGCAGAAGACGAAGGGACAGACACAACAAGGCCAAGACCAACAAAGACAAGAACAACGACAGTTCAACAAGAATACACAGAAGCCTAAGCGGTGGAATTAGAAGCTAGATAATCAGACTTAGACTCATATTCTAAGTCCGATTACGGATTAGACATTCCCCATTCAAGGTAATTCAGGTAGTACTTAGCCACATCTTGTAAAACCCAGTTCATATCAATAAAGAGCGACCCTATTCCATTCCGGGATATTCTCGCCATTTTCCTCGTTCATTTTCGTAAGATCGGCGACTTGATCGTCGACACCTCTCTTCACCCCCAACCGAAGCACCTTCATTTGTTTCAACTGCGAGCTTCATTGTCTTCCTCCAAACCGGCAGTAAGCTCCAGCTCTCCTCCCTCCCTCCCCTTTAAAATCCAAAGACTCCCCTCCTCCCCTTCCTCCTCCTCCCCTCCTCCCTTTCTTCTTTTCTTCCCCAAACCGAAGCCCCACCAAAGCAACTCCAGTGAGCTCCCTTCTCTTTTTCCAATCCAGCCGTGTGACGCCTTTCCTCGTTCTCCCTCTCTGGTGATTCATTTTTTGCACCACCCATCTCACGGCGAACCTGTGAGGACCCCGGTTTATTAGGCTTGTAATACTTAGTCAACCATTGACCCTAGCATCACAAACATAATAATCCGCGTCTTCGAGATATGTATACTTTCCAAAATGCAGTATACACACCCCTTTACAAAATCATGCATCAATTCCATTCAAGACATAGAACCAAGGCATGACTAGAATAAACGACATACAATATATAGAGTTATTACAAAAGGGGCTGACCGGCCAAATACAACAATAAAGGTAACACAGCGGAAGCAACATACCATAAGATGGTGATAAACAAAAGGGAGCCACAAGGTTTGCCTTTAGCCCATAAGGCAACCAACCAAGACGCTTAGCTCGATTCCCAACCGCAGCACATCTCACAAAAGTAAAGCTTTTTAGGCTCTACCTCCTCTGCAACAAAGTTATTAAGCAAAGCAAATGAGTACAAAAATGTACTCGCTTAAGACCGACGTGTAGTATAATGAACTATAGTTTAACTACATGCAAGCTTTATTTAGTGGATGAGGCTTTGGACTTATTTTAGCATAAAGCAAGTTTTCATTTGCAATATTTAAATAATTTCCAAAGCAGATTTGTAATTCATTTTAATTTGCGAGAACAACGAGACAAGTAACAAAAGATAGACAACAACAATCCTGGAAGTGACTAACCCAATAGCCACCACAACAATAGCATGAACATCCATTCATACCAACCCATCAAGTTTTAATTAAATGTTGTAGTCTAGTTCTTGCGGGAAATCACCAAGCGTGTCCATAACCTAGGGCGAGGGTATTCGAATAGTTTTAACCTGCGCAGGGTGTACCAATGTACCCACACGCCTGCATCGCCTTTTCGCCACATGATTAGCACACTTCCTTTGGTATGCTTGGCACGGCTAAGTCCTCTGAGGCATTTCCAATGAGCGATGCTAATTAAGAGTCGTGACAACCCGTAGGTAGGAGACACTGCCCGACCACAAAGAATCAGAGGCGCTCTTTCCCTTATAAAACAGTTTTACTCACCTACGACCCCCAATTAACACCTCCCAAAGTACTTAGCCAAGAGAGGTCCCATATCCCCCTCGTGTGGTTAGCACGCATAAGTGCTTAGATCAGTGGCACAAGTAACTCGGTCCTTGGGGACTTGGGCACCATTCCTTTCACACCCAACAAATCACACCATCATCCATTGTGCCCAAGTCAATAACAGATTTGTTTTCATGTTTGTTTTATTTGTTTACAAAGTGACAAAGCACAAGATGGACAAAAAGGAATAAGAATTTTAGTGTGATCAAGGTCATCGACATAATGTCGACAACCGCCCATTTCTACCGTTATCTAAGCATTGCTAAGCATATCAAAACGTGATCTACTAAGTGATGAGAGCTCATCCAACGAACTCCACATCACAGCAAGTAATCCTAGGCTTAGTAGTAGAGAATGGACATTTACCTACTGATTATGCATCTATAGGATCATTAGCGACATTTCAACACAAAGTAGCAATGCATACATACAAGTAAAACAATATATTAGACCTTAAAGTAACGGGACAGTATGGAGATGATCAAACTGCTTGCCTTGCTGGTTTTGCTCAATATTTTGCTGAGGATCGCTCACGGGATCAACACACTCGTCAACACCTAATCGAAAAGACGAAAAGAATCGATAAGAACGACGAAAACGACAAAGACAGCACAGAAAACAAACTCCAAATACTCTGAATTTTCTACAGCAGCAAGAGGATGATTTTTAGGGAATTTAGCAACAAGAACCAATTGATTTGGATTCTCAATGCAAAAGTTATGAGCAAAACAAATCTGCTCAGCCCTAAAAATACCAAACTGCCACTATTCACTAATTTAATTATTTGGCAACATTTTATAGAAGGGTGGTGATACTGAAATTTTTACTGTAAAACCATCACCTCATGAGATGAATAACACAATTGAGTTCATCTCATTTGGAGCTATTATGCATGTTTTACAATTTTTCAAAGACAAGAACTTGAACAAAATTAAAATGCATAAGTATTCTTTTTAAAAATAGTAACAGGTTCAAAACTAATTTTATAGTAAAGTCCATAAGTAGAGGAAACCAACAAAGTCGAATTCACTCAAAAATAATCTACAGAGCATTACCTATGCATTTTACTAGTTAAACACTATTTTATGTGTAACATTTAAAGTTAGTTTTAAAACCTATTGGCAAATTTATGTTCTGGAGCTGAACTCAACTTATAATCATTTTTAGATTAAAGTCTAGTCCAAGACAGAGCTGCAGAAATTTGAATCACTTTATTTGGATTTAAAATGAATTAGATATGAAAATTTGAAGTTATTACCTTTTCCAGTTTGCAAATAAAGAGTTTTCTGGAGTTTCTAAAAACCATCAGGACCAGGGAGGACATGAGCCACAGATCTCAGATCTAACGGCTCAAGACCTCCCAGGAGTTAACGCACACGCGCGCTCGAGAGGTCCAGAGGTCATGGGCCGTGGATCTTGGATCCAACGGTCCATGTCCTCCCAGCAATGCGCGCGCGAGCAGAGCGGAGGTCGTGGCCGTTGATGGTGCATCCAACGGACCACAACACCGGAGGGAGGTCCGGAACGGTGGGGATGAAGCGAAGGAGGTCTAAATGGTCCTGATGACCTCGAGGAGGTCCTCGCGGAGGTCTTAGCGTCCACTGCACCTCCGGGGAGGTCCGGGCGGCCACGATGCGCAGTGGGAGGTCTGGACGTTCAAGATCTCCTCGGAGGAGGTCTTGACGGCCAGATCCAGCGCTCTTCTGCTGCCAGCGCCGCTGCGCGACATGAAGTTCTTGCGCCAGGACACATGGAGGTCCAAATACGAGGTCTTAAATGCGCGATGAGGATGTGATTAAAGGCGCTTAAAGCTAACCCCCTTGATTAACAATGATTGCGACATTAAAAGCGGAGGATCTTTGTCCGAAGGTGACACGGCGCTGCCGTTTTCATCCGACAAAAACCCGAGTGAGCTCCAAGGCTTGCCGCCGGCGATGAGGACCTCGCCGGCGCCAACCAAGGGCACCAACGTGTGCGCAATAGTGCTGCGCACACACCGGACCTACTCTCGACGGCGGCGACGGCCTTGAACGCCGGCGAGCCGGAGATGACAACGATGACAAGCACGGCCAAAAGACCAAAAGGTGAAGTAAAGCTCCGCAACAGCTCATCCAGCATGTGCCCAGCACTAAAGACTACCAGGAGGTTACCTGGACGTCGTGAAGGTGCTGAGGAGGTCGTGGAAGTGATGACCGGAGTTGGGGAAGATGAGAAGCTCCACTGCCAAGCCCAAGCTCCAAATGCTAAGCCTCCTTTGAAAATGTCAACCCAACATGTGTTAGGTTTATCTCCAGGAGGTTTAGGAAGCACCAATTGAGCAAGGGGTTGAAAAGGGAGCCACTGGAACAAAGCCACCGAGGAGCTCCAAGGACTACAACAATAGCAGCAGAAGGGAGGTCAGTGGAGGAGGGGCTCAGCCAAGCACAGGCATGGCAAGGCTCACTGGTGTGTAAAGGAAGCCAAAGGGAGCTCGAGGAGGTTTTATACCTAGGGCAGGAGAGGTCCTGCACCATGGGTTAAGCTCATGGTGAGCTTAGCCCATGGGAGGTCCATGGGAGGTCCTGGACTAGGACAAGATGGAGGGGACAGAGTAGGCAGTCAGAGCATGGCCAAGTGGGCGGAAAGGGGGCTGACACGCATTTAATGCGCCCAGAGCAGAGCCGTTGGACAAGACTTTGAGCTGACCTTCCCCTCTGCCATGGCTCGCACGCGAGCCCAAGCTAGGAGAAGAACAGGTCCTCAAGCCCACCGTTGGATTAAGTGAATGAGGAGGTCCTGGCCATCGGATGTTATTTTTGAACCGTTACGTTTTAAGTGACTGGGAGGAGGTCCCAGCCACACGATCTTGGACGGGGAGGTCGTGGCCCTACGATTTCCATAACGCGGATGCGCACGAGGAAAAAGGGTCAGGAGGTCCAAGGACTGCGCAACGCACAAGGGAGGTCATGGCCGTGAGATTCTCATCTAACGGCTATGACCTCACGTGCGCGGGGAGGTCTGACGCGCACAAGGCGAGGGGGAGGTCTTGGCTGCGATGGTTGGCAGCGGAGGTCGTGGCCCTTGGATCTGAATCCAACGGCTACGACCTCCACAAGGTGGAGAGGAGGTCGGGGTGGTTAGGTAGCGAGGGGAGGTCCTCGCGGTGTTGACCGCGGAGGAGGTCTAGTGCACAAGCTAACCCAAGGAGGTCCACAAGGTCAAGAGGACCTCGAAGGGTGGAGGACCTGGGCGCAAGATATCGAAGGGAGGTTATGGCCTTTGGATGTGATCCAACGGCTATGACCTCATCAAGGCGGGGGGACCTCACAGTGAACGTTGCGGGGGAGGTTGTGGTGGTTGGATCTGAATCCAACGGCTACGACCTCAACACGGTGGGAAGGGAGGTCTGATGGGTTGAGAAGTGGGTTGGGTTCAACCCAAAACGAAAAGTGGCTCAAACAGAACAAAGTTTTGAATTTAAATAAGAACAGCTGAGACTTAGCAGAATTGTTAGGGATAGCAATTCAACTCCAAAATTTATGAAATTTTAACTGGAGCTTGCTGACATTAAGATTAACCTTACATAAAATTCCCAGAGGTTTTTATGCAATGCATTTTTCTTAGGAAATTCATGAAGGCTGTTCAAGGAATTGTCTTACCTCCAAAAATTATCAAACAAGTTTGAAAACTCATGATAAGTCTCAGAGGGGTCCCACAACAATTCTAGGACCAAGGTAAGAATATTTCCAAAGGTTTGGCACAAGATTTGTGGACAAGTTGAATGAGGGTTGGACTTTAGTCCACAGGAGGTTTAGGTTTTTGAACTCCACCACTTTTGATAAGGATTTTAGGGGAGTTCAAGAGTTTCAAGATGTGAGAAAAAGTTTTTATTTCTACACATTTAATTACATTTGAAACACACACCTGTTTACACAGTTGGGATGTTACAGAACCCCTTGGCTTCCTCTTCCTATCCCCATAATTCACCCCTCTCCCTCGCTTTCGTTTATCCGCAATCAAGCTTTTTCTCCCGCCGGCCGAACCTCCTTCTTCGTTGCGCTCCGTCGTCGTCGTTGATCCCCCAGTGACATCGTCACTGTTGTTAGCTTAGCCTCTCGACATTCTATGCCGTGCTCCCCTCGCCTTCGTCGGTGCATCATCGAACCTCGCCGCTTCCTTCTTCGGCGTCGTTTTTTGCGCCCACCACCGCCGGACCTCCCGAACGCGACCACCACCTTTGGGTCCGTCTCGCTCCCAGGATTCCATTTTGCTAGTTCGCTGGCCGCCTCTCACTTTCCCTTGCCGGCGCCATCATTTTTTTGCCCGAGCCTGCACTATTCATGTCAGCACTATTTTCTATATTTCATGTGATTCTCAAACTTCCAGATTTTCATTCTCCTTCATACGAAGTCCGATTTCATTGATTCTCGTTCCTAAATTCATCTAAAGGTGGTATCATTCTTTCTCTACTAATTTTATTATTTTTGGATTTTATTTGGATTTGTTATATTTATTTGGCTCATTTCGCGTATAGATTACGACGACTTCGGAGAATCGGATTTCGACACTTCTCCGCATTTCGACACCATTTAAGAACAACAACTAAATAAGCAAGGCAAGTTACATCCTTTGATCATATTTGAATCCCAGTATTTTAAATTATTTAAACTCTGTTTTACATTACTATTGCATGCTTATTTAAATTCATGTTTTAAGGTTTATAGTTATTCCCAATTCCACTTGTATAGCCATTTATTTTCGAGACAGACAGTATGATGAATCTTTCCGATTGTGATGTATTTAGGAATTAGAAATTGAAAAGACTGGATTATAAGAATACCTTATTGTTGGATTATAGCAATATATGATGGATGGAAGTAGGATTGTAGTAGTACATGATTCTTGGATATTGATTATACGATTATACAATAATTAATTGTTGGGTTATAGGATTGCATCATTATTAATTATCGAATACATGATTATCTGATTACATCCTAATTAGATCATAATATTGCATCCTTGTGGGATACTCGGATTATATGTTTGTTGTATATATGATTAGTTATGGTTGGATGTCGATTATAGAAATAGTTATTATTGGATGATGGATTATAGGGTTATATAGCGATGAATATTGGATTGTAGAAGTACATTATGGATGGATATTGGATTATAGAATCACATGATTATTGGATATTAGATTATATGAATACGTGATTATTGGATTATAGAAATACATGATTGTTGGATATTAGATCAAAGAAGTAGACTATTGTTGGAGATTCAAATATAGGATCCCCTATTTATGACATTGATTTTGGTGAATTAGGTTGAACCAAGAAGTGTGGAATTAATTAGGCATTTTGGTCATATTGGATTTGTTGGATATGATTGAATAGAGAAGTTGGATTTAGAATAAATCTTGGTTGGATTATAGAAGTATATATTTGCGAGATTATTAGAATATATCATTTTTGGATTTATAGATGGTGAATTATTAGAAATAGATTATTATTGAAGAATGGATTATTGGAGATTAGATTATAGAATTAATTGTCGGATGTCAGATTATAATTATTTGTTGGAGATGGGATTATAGGACTAATTGATGGATGTTGATGTAACACCCTGGCTATGCGGAAGCCAAGATGTTACCTAAAAGACTAACGTACAACAGCAATACGGAATAATTTCAACCATTTTTTAAACAATAATATTTTAACCAAATAGAACTAAGATATTTCTCTAAAATCCGGCAAAACCTCCTTGTATAGATGGCTATACCAGAAGTTCAAACAGTTTAATATAGCATCATTCAACAATCAAATCATCCAATTTAATGAATCATCAAGGGACAACCAGGCTAAGCTAAACAACTATAGCATAATCAAAAGGGCTTCCATAATCTTCTAATCAACCCTATTACAAATTATTGAGACTCCATTGAACCAATTAAGTTCAACAACTCAATAAACCATCAACCAAATATTCTAATCCATCAACGAGAATTAAATGAACTCAATCAACGAATGAATAAGAACATAAATGGATCATCCATGACCACAATTTAAAACATCCACTATGAAGGATGGTCACAATCTGAATCTAGAGCAATTATCAAGAATTTGAATTGTGGATAAATAGACTAAGTTATTCATTGTGGTTAGTGATTATGTGACGTGCACCAAGTCTACCCCTTTCTATGCATGTCGATGCCTCGAGAGGTACCTAGCAAGCACAACACAGTAAGTGTGAGTCCACGACTCAGCAAAGTGCAATAGCAAATCAAACAATAGCATCATAAATAGTCGAAGGGAATAAACAATTCTATCATGAATAACAACATGATATACCACAAACCCATCTCTTATGATAGCATCATAAGCAATCAGAGGGAACAAACAATTCCATCATGAACACAGCATTATATGCTAAATAAATAAATCCACATCTTATGCAGAAATGCAATGAACATGTCATGAATGCATCTATTCACTTCTTAGCAATTACCGCTAATGCCGAGTAGTGTATCCGTTGATACATACTCTAAGCTTGTGCCCTCTAGGCACAGGGATCCAAAGCCCACAGGGACCAAAGCCCGTCCAATGCATGACGGGGATCCAAATACATACTCAAGGCCTGTGCCCTCAAGGCATAGGGATCCAATGCCATGATGCAGAATGTAAAGTATGATATCAACTCATCATGAAAAGTAATGCTCATTAACAATATCAAGCTTAAAGTATCATCATCAAGCCATGGCATTCATCGATTATGGAATAAACAATGCAATATTACTACCTGCACTTGCCAAGTGTCATTATCATGATTCATCATTATCATCATCAACAAGGTAGCCTCATTGCTCACCTTGTCCCAACATTATTGCCATCATTCATGAAACCATTACCATTTAAACATCATCATTTAAACATTGCCATGTAAGCATCCTCAGGCAAACACTACCGTGTAAGCGTCATCACATAAACACTAGCATGCGTCGTCAGGTAAACATTTTCATGTAAGCTTCATCACATAAGCATCATCATTAACTATGGCACTTAGGCGTATCGACATTACCAAGCAGTAAGCATCATTAATAAACTATGGCACTTAGGCCCATTAACATTACTAAACAGTAAGCATCATTAATAAACTATAGCACTTAGGCCCATCAACATTACCAAGCAGTTAGCATCATCAATAATTATGGCATTCAACAAGTATGAAATCTAATCACTCATTAATACTACTTGCACTTGCCTCAATCGTGAAACGAAATACGATGACGGAAAGCTCTACCCCAGGGTTCACCACCACCAGACACTAACACTGTCGGACCCAAAAGAGCTCATCGATTGATAGTTTGTCTTCCCTTTGACCCATCTGGTACTGAAACGTGCATGATTTCCGAATTCAGCTTCCTTTTATGAATAAACAACTAAACATTGCCATCAAAATGTTCTTTGCAACCAAATCAAGCCTGATAGGCCATTTGGCACCTGCAAATGTGTACAGCAAACACAGCCGATTATCAAGATCATGAATTGAGCAACTACTTCCAAAGCTTGAAGAACAGTCCGGTAATGGCCACAAAACTGAGCCATAAACTGCTCATGCTGGTCTTACCGCATTGATCCAAAACCGAACGGAGTCACAATTCGTCAACTCAATTGTTCTTCACGTCGAGATCACCTTCCAAAGCATCATCCAGTAGATCACGACAATGGTGAGTCCGTTAGGCCCGGGGCTCTGGCTGACATGGTGAACCTACATGCTCGGCAAGTAGAGCACCTCGCCGGTGCGGACCCTGCAGCGTATCGGCCGTGGCCCCTCGAAGTAGAGCGAGAAGGATGACACCCGCACCGCCACCTCCTCCGGTGACGCCGGGTACGGGTCCACGCTGCTCCACGGCACGGCGGACGTGCGCGGATGCGAAGCACAAGCCCTTGGAGCCCGGAAGCTGTGGGTGTGGGGTGTGGGCGGCGACCTTGAACAAACCCAATGGCTTGCGGGCTGCCGGAGGCGGCAGTGAGGAGGGATAGCTGTAGGCGGACGAGGACCTGAAGGCCACAGCAACCGCGGTGGTCACGGACGAGCCAGGCGCGACCCGGGGGTGGGAGGAAGGCGAAGGAGAAGTCGGCGGCGGGCTTGTCGGGGAGCGGATCCGGTGAGGCGGGCATCCAGGCGTGGCGCGGGAGGAGAGACGGCTCGGAGCACGACGGCCACGTGCGGTGACGAGGAACGGGGCGGGTCGCCGGCTCGCCGTGGGGAATTTGGTTGGGGGCGGCGGCCAGGAGATGGGGCGCAGGGTGATTTGATTGGGGCGGTAGTATCTGAAGCGGTAGGCAAAGACAGGAGAATTAGACTAGGGTTTGGTTAGCCTCTCTCTCTCCCTTAAATAGGTGTGAGGCCAAATGCCCTCTTGGGCCATAGGCCAAAAGGCCCACCACTATTCCCCATTTCCCACTGGATTCTAATTATTATTATTATTAATTCATTAGTTACTCATTCACAATACAAGATATTACAGTTGAATTATATGATTATATAATTATTGAGATTGGATTCTAGGATTACATGATTATTGTGGTTGGATTATAGAAATGAATCTTTGTTGGATTATAGAAATAATCTTGGTTGGATCATAGAGAAATTGATGAAACAGTGGAGTTAATTGAATAAAAGTGTTTGGATGATCTATAATTGTTGGTGGACTAATATATACCATAATGTGGTGGATCGATGGACTTAATAGAGTGATTTGGAGATTATGATTCTAATATTGGAGGTTGACTTACTGGTCTTGGAATTGACAATCCTTGGACATTAATCCCTCACACCTTGTCGCCCTAGATGAAACTCTGGTTAATACATTAATATTACTAGAACATGTTGGAAAATTATGCTTAGTCAAAACTTAGACCAAAAATCTTAAATTGGGGAATTTACAGCCAAAAGATCAAATGTTGTCTAAAATGGTATCCACGGCATTGGTTTGTCATGCAAGTTTATGAATGCTTTGAAAAACTAAAATAAAATGAAAATTGGTTTGGACTTGGGCGAAATGGATGTTTGGATGGTGCATGTTAATGCATGGGATCGAGTCATTTCTATGATCGAGGCCCATGGGTTATTTTGAAAAGTCGTCTAAGTCAATTAAGGACCGGTCTTCGAGCCGCATCTTGCTAAGCCACATCGTACTACCACATGTCCTGAATGGGCGAGACCTAGTTAACTAATTTACAACATTTCACTGTAGTTGTGTCATCCGGTTGCGTGGGTGTCTTTATGACCTACTTTTATGTATTCCCACATGGCGCAAGTGTAAGATCGAGGAGGCCGACTAGAGGGGGGTGAATAGGCGGTTTTAAAAACTTCTTTGGCTAAAATTTAGTTTTATGCGGAATTGTAAATCAATTCGGTTTTGCACAAGTAAAGCCTAAATCAACTAATCTTTACTAAGTGCACCAACAATATTAGACTATATAATAGCAATCATACACATACAAGTAAGCAATTAAATACAAGGAATGTAAATTGCAATAGTAAAGCACAAGAAATCAAGCCACAATGACATAATGATGTTTTACCGTGGTGATCGGAGACTTGCCGGTCTCCCCTAATCCATGTTGAGGTAAGCCCAAAATCAATTGGACCAGCTCCACGAATTAAGCCAAACACCTACGAGGTAAGTGAAGGATCTAGACCTGCCATTATGTGTTAATAGAGTTTTGGTGATTAATGACAAATCTAATTGTGAGACTAACACCTTTATTGATATACATATTGTGTAGTCTTATTTGGATATAAAGGTGATAATCATGAAGGCATGCATGTGATTAATGACAAATCAAATTCATTGGCTAAACAAAAGGAAAATTCAAATAGGTATGCATTTATAATGACAAATCTATTTGTGAGACTAACTCTCTTATTGTTATATCTCATGATTAGTCTTGTTTGGATATAAAGAACAAAAGAGGTATGCATTCTACTTTGTATTCTTATACCTTTGTTGCATTCCTCGGATCCAAAATATAGGTTGAACTCCACCAAAAGGTTATCTTGAATATGTGCATATTTTTCCATTACACATTCGTATATGCACACATGTAGGGGGAGTTTATTCTATATTTTGAGGTTTCATTAGTATTGATCCATATTCCTTTGTCCACTTATATTTGGGATATTTACTTTGAAACATATCCTTTGAATATATTTAACTTGCATAGTTAATATATTCATGTGTGTATATGAGACTTGTGTAGTTCATATATCCTTGAATATATTTAACTTGTGTAGTTAATATATTCATGTGAGTACATAAGACTTGTGTAGTCTAAATATACTTATATGTGAGTATAACATAACTTGTGTAGTTCATGTGTACTCACATATCCTTGAATATATATAACTTGTGAAGTTAATATATTCATGTGTGTATATGAGACATGTGTGCTCTTATATCCTTTGATTATATATAACTTGTGTAGTTATATATATTCATATGAGTATATACAACCTGTGTAGTGCTTATATACTCATACCGATCTACATTCAATTGTTAGCAATTGAAGTGATTATCATCAATTACCAAAGATGGAAAGATTGTGGTATCTTGTCCCACCATTATGAGTTAATGGTATGTTGTGGTAATTAATGATAATCATATTATGGAACTAACATTTTTCATGAGTTGGATAAGCAGGTTAGGTTCCATGATAATGAAGACTTGGGATGGCATCATGTGAGGATTGTTATCAAGTCAAGAGGAGTTCCATCATGTGTTAATGGAAGTCAAGTGAAGGAAATCATCATGTGTCGATGATGTTCAAGAAGAGAAGATGATCATGAGTTGACCATCAAGTCAAAGAGAAGACCCATCATGTGTTGATGGAGATCAAGTGAAAGATGTCATCATGTGTTGATGAGCGTCAAGTTAAGATCCCGAAGCAAAACTTCATCATGTGTTGATGAAGGTCAAGTGAAGAACTCATCATGTGTTGATGAGTATTCAAGTCAAGGACCCGGACTTGAAGTGAAGATGTGCGTCATCAAACTTCAAGTGGTTGCGCAAGGCAAAAGTATGACTAGCTAGGGCTAAGGATGTGTTCCTAGTCTTTTACCGGTCTCGATGTTTGGTTGGGAGACTGGATTGCTAGTATAGGTTGCCATACTATTAAGAGGGGTCTTGACTAGTAGCTTGAGTTAGTCATGTGTTGATAGCTCATTGTGTTTACTCTAGCTCATCTTAACATGTTGCCAATATTTGCGAATGTGTTTTGCAAATAGTTGTGGCTCGTGGATAATCCTTGTAGCATGTGACTTTGGTTTGCGAATGTGTTTTGCAAACGGTTTAAGTCCATGTACCTTATTCCTTGTAGTGTGATTCTATAAGTTGGCAAATGTGTTTTGCAACTTGTTGAGAATCTCACGTGAATCCTTGTTTGCATCGTGCGTCAATTTGGTGACAAATGTGTTTTGCAAACTGAGTTGAAGCGGAGTGCAATTTGTGGTGTGATTCTAAAAGTTGGCAAATGTGTTTTGCAACTTGTTGAGAATCTTGCTTTTGAACCCTTGTTTGCATCACTTGTCAATTGTGAAATGTGTTTTGCAATTGAATTTGTTTTGGATGCAAACTACTATTTTATCAGGGAAATCGGTTGTACCGACGTGTTATGGGCGGTACGACCGCGCTGTGGTTCAACCAGATTTTGGTGCGGTATGACCGCACATCGGTTGTTCCGATTTCCAGTTGGCGGTTCAAATAAAACAATACCTGTATATTTTGGTTCGGCGACTCTCTTGAGAATCGGTAGTATCGCGCTCCTTGAGCGGTACGACCGGACCAAGCGGTAGTACCGCATGTTTATTGGCGGTTGTACCGCACCGGTGCTAAACGGCTAGTTTTATAACCATTGGAGGAAGTGCGGTCGCACCGCACCCTAGTTGGCGGTCGTACCATTCCTGCTGATTTTTCAGCAGACTTGCTCCCAACGGCTAGTTTTTGTGTATGGGCTATAAATACCTACCTTGGCCGTGTGTGGGCAAGTTGCTGGTGCCCCTAGACATTCCATTGAGCAAAGAGCAAGCTCTCTACTATCATTTGTGCATCTGTTGCACTTGTTGAGTTTTGGGAGGCTAATCCTAGTGCATGTGTTGCATTAGGTGGTGGATTTAGTATCCATTGAGCTTTGACACTTGATTAGTTCAAGTGAGAGTTGTAGACTTGTTACTCTTGGTGTTTGCCGACACCTAGACGGCGTGGTGGCGTCGTGCGTCGGTGATCTTCTCAAAGAAGCTTGTGAGAAGACCCGAGCGATTTGTGAGTGGTGTGGTGCTCGCCATCTCCGGAGTGGAGGAAGGAGCAATCTTAGTGGAGCGAGGTGTTGGTTCGGGTTGGAACCGATCCAAGTGGTTGGACTTACCTCGGAGGCGAGTGCTCAATTCGTGGAGCCGGTCCAATTGGTTTGGGCTTGCCTTAACGTGTATTAGGGGAGACCGGCAAGTCTCCGAACACCACGGTAAAACATTGACGTGTCTTTGTGGTGTGATCTCTTTTGCCTCACTATTGCATTTACATTCATTGTGTATGAATGCTTGTTTTACTTTGTGCAATTTATATTCCTAGAATTAAATTGCTTATTTATTATGTATGATTGCAATAGTTATTCATTACCTTGTGCTATTGGCTTTGTTAGAATTGAATTGCTTATAAGTCCATGCTTGATTGTTATATTTATCATTAGACTTGTTGTTGGTGCACTTAGTTGAACCTAGTTGTTTTAGGCTTTAATTGTGCAAAACCGTATTTGTATTAGCTTCCGCATTAGAAATCGATTTTAGCTAAAGAAGTTTTAAAACGCCTATTCACCCCCCTCTAGTCGGCCTCCTCGATCTTACAAGTGGTATCAGAGCTTGGTCTCTCATTTATTAGACTTAACCGTCTAGAGAGTAAAGGATGGCGACTAGAGATTTAGTGCCCCTTGGTAAAGCACCTCAATTTGATGGCACAAATTATGCTCATTGAAAAATCCGCATGTCATGTTATAAGGCCATGGGCCAAAATATATGGTGGATTGTAGACGTAGGTTTTTCTCCTCCATTGGATCATCTTGCTCCAACAAATGAGGAAGAGAAATACTTACATCTCGACGCTCAAGCAACTAACGCTTTATTTAGTGCTTTGAGTATAGAGATATTTGATGCCATATGCGATCTCAAGAACATTCATGAGATGTGGACCCATCTTCAAGAATATTATGAAAGGTCCATTTCCACAAGTGATGATTGCATAGAAGAATGGACGTCGGGAGAAGAATGCTCAACTTCTAGTCCCGACAATGAATATTCCTCAACTTCATCCATATCACCTCATTGCTTCATGGCAAAAGGTAATAAGAAGGTAAATGAAGATGATGAGCCTTCATATGATGAGTTGATGGATATACTTGAGGAGCTTAATGAGCATTTAGGAAAGGAGGTATCTAAATTCAAAGTTTCGAAGAAAGAGTATAACTTGCTTCAAAATAATTATGATGTTCTAAAGAATGAACATGAAATCCTTCTCCTAAATGAGCTCAATAAGCCCAAAGTGGATATAGGCATTGCATGTAATTTAATAGATGATATGCCATGTGAAGCTCCTAATTCTTGCATTTCATCTAAGGTTAGCATATCCACTTCTTGTGATGATTTGATTGATATGCCTTGTTGCTTAAATATGGATGCTTCTATTTCGTCTATGCTTGTTGGGACTAACCTTGTAGAGGAAAATAATGAGCTCAAGGCCCAAGTCAAGAAATTGACAATTGACTTGGAAAGAAACTACAAAGGGAAAGCCTCTCTTGACGATATATTGAGTAAGCAACAAAGATTGAGCGACAAGAGAGGAATTGGCTTCACTCCCAAGAAGAAGAAAGAAAATAGCAAAACAAGGCACAATGCAAGACACACGAAGAATGTCAAGTGCTTTGATTGCCATCAAAAGGGTCACCTCGCCTCCATATGCCCAAACAAGTTGAATGAAAAGAGAGGACTTGGTTTCACCACCAAGAAGAAGGTGAAGAGCATCCCAAAGCAAAATAGAAGACAACCCAAAAATGTCAAGTGCTTTAGATGCAAGAAGGATGGTCACATTGCCTCGGTATGCCCAAATCATATGGATGTCAAGTCAATATCATCAAAGAAGAGGCAAGCCGGCATTGAGCAAGATAAGAAGACAAGTAGGGGAAGCAAAAGTCCAACTTGCTACAATTGCCGGGATGTCCCAAAGGTATCACTCTTAAGCCTATTATCTATAATGATCATTATTTGCTTAGGAAGGATATAAATGGCAATGTGTTTGCTAGATGTGTTAGTTCACCTAAGATTATTAGAAGGGCTATTTGGGTGCCCAAAAGAGTTGTGACTAATATTCATGGACCCAACCAAGTATTGGGTACCAAAATATGCCTAAATGCTTAATAGGTACTTGAGAGAGGCATTGGAGGCTTGGCTTATTCATATAAAGATGGATTCCATCATATATTAAGATTGGAGCCAAGCTTGAGGATTATCACTTCTTATCATATTAAGAACCAATGCCATTTCGGTAACAAGTACTTACATTGAAGTATCTAGCCCTTTTTACCTTGTGTAGGTTGCATTCATGAAAATCTTATAAAAAGGGTGTTCTTGCTCTTATTCTTAATTGTCATTATTAAAATCTTGAGCAAGTTGGTTGTGGCACATTAAGGGAGAGCATTAAGTCATATACATGTATATCACATCCCTTTGTGTGCCCAAATTAATTAAGTGCTAGTATTGTTATTCAAAATGAATCATTTAGCCAAAAGTCAAAATTTTGAAATTATTAGTATAAACTTTGAAAAACTAGTTGCAAAATGTATACAAATGCCATTCAAATGTTTTGCAAAGGTTTTTGGTTTAAGAAAAACCTATTTCAAATGAAAATGAGTTTCTAACAAAAATTCTAGATCTTAGAATCTTGTTTTTGACCAAAACTAGATTTTTATGTAAAATCTATTCTAGAAAGAATTTGACATTTGTCCCAAAATGAAAATCCTAGAGTTGGCCATTCTAAACATTTTTGGTATTCACAAGTTTTCCAAAAGGCCAACCTAGAAAAGGTTATTTTATTTTGAAATTCGTCCAAAAACCTAGTTAGACCTAAATGGTCACTTTCTAGCACTTAAGTGAGTTTTTGCCATTTAAGCCAAAATTATTCACATGAAATGGTCCACAATGGTATTAATGACTCATACATAAATTTGGATGCTCTAAGTTTCATCATTTGCTCATTTTGGTTCTTTTGAAGAAGTTTCATCAAAAATGAGTTTTATTCGCAAAATCAAAAGACTAATTCATAAAAATTATATTCATTGTTGTTTCTATCTTCTATCTCATGCATAATGATCCTAGATATATTTATTTGAGTACTAAAACTAAAGATCATTTGCATAATTCTCCATTCCAAGATCTATCCTTGAAACTCCAGGAAAATCAGAACGACCGGCCTTTGAACGGCGATACGTCCGAACATCGGTATAACCAGCCTTTGAACTGCGGTAATACCGATTTTTCTGTTAAGTCAGCCCGTTCAATTCAATTCATTTCTAAACCTTTTTGGGCTGCTTCTTTTGGTCAAATTGATCATTGTTATCCTTGCAAGCCACCCACATATATTTTGTTGACTCCAAATACCATTTTGATCGCCTTGTGATATATTTATCATTCAAGTGGTATTCATTCAAGTGGTAGCATCTTTTGATCACCTTGACGTTGACATGGAATTCATATTACTTGTTTTTACAAGTGGTATTCTTCAATTGATATCATCTTATCCTTTCTTGTGATATCCTTCATATGGTATCTTTCATATACCCACCTACAAGTGATATCTATTTCATTCCTTGCCGATCAAACCTTTTCAAACTAAGCTCTCTCCGATACCTCCGATTCATGATATATATATTTTTAAGTGGTATCTCTCTCCAAGTGGTACCAAGTGTCTACAAATGGAATTAATTATTCTTGGTATCATCTCTTCTCTTAGGTGAATTCCTTATTTCTCTCTTCTCTTTGGATGCATTCTTTGAAGATCTTTGCAAGAGAAGTTCAAGCACCTTGAGATTTCAAGTCTTATCGACGCATGTTCTCTACAAGTGGTGTCATCATGTAGATTAAGTGGCATCTACATGTATTACCAACAAGTGGTATCGTGGACTCGTGGTATCTACAAGTGATGTTCAAGGACTGTTTTACAAGTGGATACACATAAAAATATTGGGAAAATGTTTTGGTGCCAAATGTCAAGAAGACAATTTGGTTGCAAATTAAAGATCAAATGGAAGAGGTTTAAGTCATCAAGAGTTTTGGATGGACATATTTCAAAAGGATGACAAGGAGGGAGATATGGAATGGATGGAGAAAGCTTTTGTGTGTCAAAAGCAAAGATATGGATTGGGCGAAGAAAACTCTTTGTGTGTCAATTGAGTATCGTCAAGAAGAAAATCTTTTTGTGTCAAAGGAGAAGAATGTCAAAGAACCTTTGTGTGTCAAAGGAGAAGAGAAGTTTGTCAACAAGAAAACATTTGTGTAAGGGGGAGTTTTCCTAAAAAGTTTTTGAAAAGCTATAATAATGAAAAATGTTTTAAGCTTTATTTAAAATGGGTAATATATTATGGGAAAACTAATTTGAAAAGACTCCCTTATGGCTTCGCTTTATTTTGGATCTTTTGGTATTTAATGCCAAACGGGAGAATGTTTATTTGATCAAAATAAAATTAGTTCTTTTGCCAAGCTCATAAGTTATGCAAAGACTCTATTTGATGGCGACTAGTGAAATAGTGCACCTAGGTGAAGCACCTCAATTTGATGGCAAAAATTATGCACATTGGAAAATCGGCATGACATGTTATTTTAAGGCCACGGGCCTAAATATATGGCGGATTGTAGATGTAGGCTTTTCTCCTCCATTGGATCATCTTGCTCCAACAATTGAGGAAGAGAAATGCTTACATCTCGACGCTCAAGCAATTAACGCTTTATTTAGTACTTTGAGTGTAGATGTGTTCGATGCCGTATGCGATCTCAAGAACGTTCATGAGATGTGGACACAACTTCAAGCCTGTTATGAAATGTCCACCTCAACCAAGGATGATTGCATAGAAGAGAGGTCGTCGGGAGAAGAATGCTCAATCTCCAACTCCGACGACGATGAATCCACAAGCACCTTCACTAATGATGAGTGCATACAAGAATGGATATTGGGAGAAGAATGCTCAACTTCAAACTCCGACAAAGATGACATATCAACTCCATCAACATCACCTCATTGCTTTATGGCAAAAGGTAAAAAGAAGGTATATAATGATGATGATAATAATGAATCTTCATATGATGACACTACTACAGGAAGCCACATCACAGACGGTTCGGAACCGTCATCACAGACGGTTTCCGAACCGTCTATGTTTGTTGGTCTGTGATAACAGGCCATTATCACAGACGGTAAAAAACCGTTTGTGATACGCAATATCACAGATGGTTTTACTAAAAAACCGTCTGTGAAGGCTAGTATCACAGACAGTTTGTACTAAAAACCGTCTGTGATTTGTGACTATCACAGATGAGTTGTTAGATATGCTAGAAGAGCTAAATGATTTTATAGGAAATGAGGTTTCTAAATTTAAAGCTTTGAAGAAAGATTATGATCTACTTCAAAATAATTATGATGTTCTAAAGAATGAACATGAAATCTTTCTCCTAAATGAGCTTAAAAGGTCTAAAGTGGATATAGGCATTACTTGTGATTTAATTGATGATATGCCATGCATAGCTCCTAACCCTTGCATTTCATCTAAAATCAATATATACACTTCTGGTGATGATTTGATTGATATATCTTGTTGCTCAAATATGGATGCTTCTATTTTCTCTATGCTTGTTGAGACTAACCTTGTAGAGGAAAATAGTGAGCTCAAGGCCCAAGTCAAGAAATTGACAATTGACTTGGAAATAAGCTACAAAGGGAAGGCCACTCTCGATGAAATATTGAGCAAGCAAATATGCTTGCAAGATAAGAGTGGTATTGGCTTTACTCCCAAGAAAAGGGAGAATAGCAAAACAAAGCACAATGCGAGACATACGAAGAAATTTATCAAGTGCCTTGGTTGCAACAAGAAGGATTATCTCGCCTCCGTATGCCCAAACAAGACAAATGACAAGAGAGGACTTGGTTTTACCGCCAAGAAAGAGGAGAAGAGCATCCCAAAGCAAAATAGAAAACAATTCAAGAATATCAAGTGCTTTGGATACAAGAAGAATGGTCACATTGCCTCGGTGTGCCCAAATCAAAAGGATATCAAGTCAAGACTTTCAAAGAAGAGGCAAGCCGGAATTGAGCAAGATAAGAAGACATCAAGGGGAAACAAAAGAACTACTTGCTACAATTGCCGGGAAAAGGGATATTTTAGTAAAGAATGTCATAAAGGTATCACTCCTAAGTCTTTTATTTATAATAATGATTATTTGCTTAAGAAGGATAAATATGGCAATGTGTTTGCTAGGAATGTTAGTACATGTAAGACTATTGTTAAAAGGGCCATTTGGGTGCCCAAAAGTGTTGTGACTAACATTCATGGACCCAACCAAGTATTTGGTACCAAAATACGCTTAAATGATTAATAGGTACTTGGAGATGCATTGGAGTTTTGGCTCACATGAAGAGGTGGATTCCACCATGTGCAAAAATAGAGCCAAGTTTAAGGATAATCAATTCATATCATAAGGCAATGCCATCTCGGTAATAAGTATCTACATTGAAGTATCTAGCCATTTTACCTTGTGTAGGTTGCATTCATGAAAAATCTTATAAAAGGGTTGTTCTTGCTCTTGTGTTAAATTGTTATTATTGTAATTTTGAGCAAGGTGGAAGTGGCACATTAAGGGGGAGTGCTAAGTCATAATCATGTGTATCACATCCCTAATTGTGCCCAAATCGATTAAGTGCTAGTATTGTTTTTTTTAAAATGAGCCTTTTAGCCAAAAGTCAAAATTTTGAAATTATTAGTATAAACTTTGAAAAACTAGTTGCAAAATATACACAAATGCTATTCAAATGTTTTACAAAGGTTTTGGTTCAAGAAAAACATATTTCAAATGAAAATGAGTTTCTATCCAAAATTCTAGATCTTAGAATCTTGTTTTTGACCTAAACTAGATTTTTATGTAAAATCTATTCTAAAAGGAATTTGACATTTGTCCCAAAAGGAAAATCCTAGAGTTGGCTATTCTAAACATTTTTGGTATAAAAAGATTTCCAAAAGACCAACTCAACAAAAGTTATTTGATTTTGAAACTCGTCCAAAATACTAGTTTGACCTAAATGGTCACTTTCTAGCACTTAAGTGAGTTTTGCCATATGAGCCAAAATTATTCACATGAATAGGTCCATAATGGTATTCATAACTCATACATGAAATTTGATGCCTTAAATTCTTCATTTGCTCAATTTGGTTCTTTTGGAGAAATTTCTTCAAAATAAGTTTCATTTGTGAAAACCAAAAGACTAATTCATAAAAACTATATTCCTTGTTGGTTCTATCTTTTATCTCATGTATAATGATCCTAGATATATTTATTTGAGTACTAAAACAAAGGATCATTTGCATAATTCTTCATTCCATGATCTATCCTTAAAACTCCAGGAAAATCGGAACTACCGGCGTTATTCCCGCGGTACGACCATTTTTCGGTACTACCGGCTTTTGAACTGCGATACTTCCGAATATCGGTACGACCGGCCTTTGCACTATGGTACGACCGATTTTTCCGTCAAGTCAGCCAATTTCAATTCTAAATTTTTTTGGGCTACCTCTTTTGGCCAAGTTGATCCTTGGTATACTTGCAAGCTACCCACATATACTTTGTTGACTCCAAATACCATGTTGATCACTTTGTGATATGTTTATCATTCAAGTGGTATTTATTCAAGTAGTAGCACCTTTTGATCACCTTGACCTCGGTATGGAATTCATATTATTTGTTTTTACAAGTGGTATTTTTTCAAGTGATATCATCTTGTCGTTACAAGTGGTATTATCTTAATTGATATCATCTTGATCCTTCCTTGTGATATCCTTCAAGTGGTATCTTTCATATACCCACTTACAAATGATATCTATTTCATTCCTTGCCGATCAAATCTTTTCAAACCAAGCTCTCTCCGATACCTCCAATTCATGATATATATTTTTTCAAGTGGTATCTCTCCAAGTGGTACCAAGTTTCTACAAATGGAATTAATTATTCTTGGTATCATCTTTTCTCTCAAGTGGATTCTCTTTCTCTCTTCTCTTTGGATGCTTTCTTTGAAGATCTTTGCAAGAGAAGTTCAAGCACCTTGAGATTTCAAGTCTTGTCGACACATGTTCTCTACAAGTGGTATCAACATGTGGATTTACAAGTGGTATCTACAAGTATTATTTACAAATGGTATCTACATGTATTACCAACAAGTGGTATTGTCGACTCGTGGTATCTACAAGTGAAGTTAAAGACTATCTTTCAAGTGGATACACTTAAAGACATTTGGGAAAAATGATTTGGTGCTTCATGTCAAGAGAGAGTTTTTGGACACAAATTAAAGATCAAGTGGAAGAGGTTGAAGTCATCTTAAGTTTTGGATGGATAAATTTCAAAATATGACAAAGAGGGAGATAATTGGATAAAGAAAGCTTTTGTGTGTCAAAAGCAAAGAAAAGATTGGACAAAGAGAACCTTTGTGTGTCAAAGGAGAAGAGAAAAATGTCAACAAGAAGAACCTTTGTGTAAGGGGGAGTTTTCCTAAAATATTTTTGTAAAAATATAAAAACAATGAAAAATGTTTTAAGATTTGTTTAAAATGGCTAATCTGTTATATGGGAAAACCAATTTGAAAAGACTCCCTTATGGCTTCGTTTTATTTTGGATTTTTGCTGTTTTATGCCAAAAGGGGGAGAATGCTTATTCGTTCAAAATAAAATGAGTTTTATTGCCTAGCTCATAAGTTTTACAAAGACTCTCCTTTTGCTTAAGATTTGTTTCGGTTTTTGGTGCTTAATGCCAAAAGGGGGAGAATTTGTATGAGCCACATTTGGGTGTTTTGGGTGTTTGATTTATTTGATATTCTCTCTTGCGTTGTCTAAAGGGGGGGAATCTTGTGATGCCAAAAAGGGGAGTTTACCAAAAGGGAGATTCTCTTGTTATTATTTCAATGCATGCAAATAGTCAAATAAGCTTCATTCTTATCCTATGTTGATTTATATCCAAATGTTGTCATTTATAAAGGATTTGTTATCAATCACCAAAAAGGGGGAGATTGAAGGATCTAGACCTACCATTATGTGTTAATGGAGTTTTGGTGATTAATGACAAATCTAATTGTGAGACTAACACTTTTATTGATATACATATTGTGTAGTCTTATTTGGATATAAAGATGAAAACTATGAAGGTATGCAAGTGATTAATGACAAATCCAATTCATCGGATAAACAAAAGGAAAAATCCAAACAGGTATGCATTCATAATGATAAATCTATTTGTGAGACTAACTCTTCTATTTGCCTTATCTCATGATTAGTCTCGTTTGGATATAAAGAACAAAAGAGGTATGCATTCGACTTCATAGTTCTTATATATTGTTGCTTTCCTCGGATCCAAAATATAGGTTGAATTCCACCAAAAGGTTAACTTGAATATGTGCACATGTTCTTATTACACATTCGTGTATGCACACATTTAGGGGGAGTTCATTCTATGTTTTGTGGTTTCAATAGTATTGATCCATATTCCTTTGTCCACTTATATTTGGGATCTTTACTTTGAAACGTTTTCTTTGAATATATTTAACTCATGTAGTTAACATATTCATATGAGTATATGAGACTTATGTAGTTAATATATTCTTGAATATATTTAACTTGTGTAGTTAATATATTCATGTGAGTATATAAGACTTGTGTAGTCTATATAAACTTATATGTGAGTATAGCATAATTTGTGTAGTTCATGTGTACTCACATATCCTTGAATATATATAACTTGTGTAGTTATATATATATATATATATATATATATATATATATATATATATATATATATATATTCATAAGAGTATATAAGACTTGTGTAGTTGATATATACCCATTGTCTCTTCACATTCAATTTATTTGTAATTGAAGTAATTATCATCAATTACCAAAGAGGAAAATATTGTGGTATCTTGTCCCACCATTATGAGTTAATGGTATGGTGTGGTAATTAATGATAATCATATTGTGAAACTAACATTTTCCATGAGTTGGATAAGCAGGTTAGGTTCCATGATGATAAAGACTTTGGATGGCATCATGTGTTGATTGTCATCAAGTCAAGTTTCGGGATAAAGAAAATCATCATGTGTTGATGATGTTCGAGTCAAGATCCCGAAGTGAAGAAGATCATCATGTGTTGATGATCATCAAGCCAAGTTCAAGAAAAGGATGTCATCATGTGTTGATAAGCATCATATCAAGATTCTTGAAGAAGAGGAAATCATCGTGTGTTGATGATGTTCAAGAAGAGGAGATGATCATGAGTTGATCATCTAGTCAAGAGAAGACCCATCATATGTTGATGGAGGTCAAGTGAAGAGTGCTTCATGTGTTGATGCATATCAATACTCGGGATGGAGGATGTCATCATGTGTTGATGAGCATCAAGTCAAGATCCCGAAGTGAATCTTCATCACGTGTTGATGAAAATCAAGTGAAGAACTCATCATGTGTTGATGAACATTCAAGTCAAGGACCCGGACTTGAAGTGAAGATGTGTGTCATCAAGCTTCAAGTGGGTGTGCAAGGCAAAGGTATGACTAGCTAGGGCTAAGGATGTGTTCCTAGTCTTTTACCGGTCTCGATGTTTGGTTGGGAGATTGGATTGCTAGTATAGGTTGCCATACTATTAAGAGGGGTCTTTGACTAGTAGCTTGAGTTTGTCATGTATTGATAGCTCATTGTATTTGCTCTAGCTCTCTTTAACATGTTGTCAATATTTGCGAATGTGTTTTGCAAATAGTTGTGGCTCATGGAAAACCCTTGTAGCATGTGACTATAGTTTGCAAATGTGTTTTACAAATGGTCTAGGTCCATGCACCTTATCCTTGTGGCATGATGCTATTTGTTTGCAAATGTGTTTTGCAAATAGTTGAGGCTCATGTTTGATCCTTGTAGCATGTGACTTTAGTTTGCAAATGTGTTTTGCAAGTGTCTTAAGTCCATGTACCTTTTTGTTGTGGCTTTGATTCTAAAAGTTGGCAAATGTGTTTTGCAACTTGTTGAGAATCTTGCCTTCATGCTTTGTTTGCATCACGCATCAATTTGGCAAATGTGTTTTGCAAATTAAGTTGAAGCGAATGACATCTGAGTTTTCTCTGGAAAACGGTAGTACCGACATGTGTTGTACGGAACTACCGCTGTACGGTACGACCGGTGGTTCCTTGGCGGAACTACCGCAACCCTGTTGAGCATGTGTTGCTCTTAAGGTGCGGTACCACCGACATGTACTGAGCGGTATGACCGCGATGCGGTAGTACCGGGCTCTTGAGCGGAACTACCATGTACCGATCGGACCGTCCGAACGTACCCTTGATCGAACGGTTTAAATGGTGGTCCGAACTACCCAATTGATCTGAGCCGTCCACGTGTCGTGTACGATTGAAACTGTGTGTTTTGGTCAAACTTGTGGAGCGGTAGTACCGCGTGTTCCTTGGCGGAACTACCGCAGGACGGTTGTACCGTTCTTTGTGTGGCGGTATGCTTTTTCCAAAACCGTTGTATTTTGTATGCTTTGGCTCTCTTGGAGGTGCGGTAGTACTGGCTCTGTGTGAGCGGTACGACCACAACTCGGATGTACCGATCATTTGTTGGCGGTACGAAAATTCCAAAGAAGCTGTTTTTCGGCTTGAGTTGGAAACCCTGCAGTCGGTAGTACCGCGCTCTTGAGCGGTACGACCGGCCTCAGTGGTTGTAACGTATGTTGAACAGCGGTAGTACCGCTCGACCTTCTCAACGGCTAGTTTTGTAGCCGTTGTTGTGTGTCAGAGGTGGTGCGGTAGTACCGGCCATTAGTTGGCGGTACTACCGCTCGAGCTATTTTTTCAGCAATTCGTCTCCCAATAGCTAGTTTGTGTTGTGGGCTATAAGTACCCACCTTGGCCGGCCTTGGGGAGGATGCTGAAGTCCCATTCTATTCCTTTGAGCTAAGAGCAAGTTCTCTCCTCTCATATGTGCATGTGTTGCACTTAGTGAGCTTAGAGAGCAAACCCTAAGTGCATGTGTTGCCTTAGGTAGTGGATTGTGTATCCATTGAGCTAAGACACTTGATTAGTTCAAGTGAGAGTCTTAGACTTACTACTCTTGGTGTTTGCCAACACCTAGACGGCGTGGAGGCGTCGTGCGTCGGTGATCTTCTCAAAGAAGCTTGTGAGAAGACCCGGGCGGTTTGTAAGTGGTGTGGTGCTCGCCATCTCCGGAGTGGAGGAAAGAGCAACCTTAGTGGAGCGAGGTGTTGGTTCGGTTTGGAACCGGTCCAATTGGTTTGGACAATTTGTGGAGCCGGTCCAATTGGTTTGGGCTTGCCTCAACGTGGATTAGGGGAGACCACAAGTCTCCGAACACCACGGTAAAACATTGCCGTGTCATTGTGGTTTGCATTCTTGAGCTTTACTATATTGCAATTTACATTTATCGAATTGAATTGCTTATTCATTGTGTATGAATGCTTGTCTTGCTTGGTGCTATTATCTTTGATAGAAATTGAATAGCTTACAAGTCTTTGCTTAATTACTATATTCATCAATAGACTTGTATAGTTGGTGCACTTAGTTGAACCTAGTTGATTTAGGTTTTAATTGTGCAAAACCGTTTTGATATTAGCGTCCACATTAGAAATCGATTTTAGCCAAAAGAATTTTAAAACCGCCTATTCACCCCCCCTCTAGTCGGCCTCCTTGATCTTACAACCTCAACAGAGCAACTCATGCTCAGAAGGCATCGTTCTGTAAAAAACGTACTGCCAATAAAACATCGGAACAATCGGGTTGTGGTCATACCGCATCACGAGCCGGTCGTATCGCAGAGCGGTAGTACCACAGACAACACGCCAGTACTACCATTTTTCTTGATAAAACAACAGTTTGCATGCAACAACAAACTCAATTGCAAAACACATTTGACAATTGACAAGTGATGCAAACAAAGGTTAAAGGCAAGATTCTCAACAAGTTGCAAAACACATTTGCCAACTTTTAGAATCAATGCCACAAGGAATAAGGTACATGGACTTAAACAATTTGTAAAACATATTCGCAAACTAAAGTCACATGCTACAAGGATTATGCATGAGCTCCGACTATTTGCAAAACACATTCGCAAATATAAGCAACATGCTAATGAGAGTTAGAGCAAACACAATGAGCTATCAACACATGACTAACTCAAGCTACTAGTCAAAGACCCCTCTTAATAGTATGGCAACCTATACTAGCAATCCGATCTCCCAACCAAACATCGAGACCGGTAAAAGACTAGGAACACATCCTTAGCCCTAGCTAGTCATACATTTGCCTTGCACATCCTCTTGAAGTTTGATGATGCACATCTTCACTTCAAGTCCGGATTCTTGACTTGAACATGCATCAACCCATGATGCACTCTTTTGACTTGATGATCAACTCATGATCATTTCTTCTTAGAGATCTTGATACGTATCAACACGTGATGCATCCTTTACTCCAAACTCTTGACTTCAATATCATCAACACATGATGATCTTCTCTACTTTGGGATCTTGGCTTGAACATCATCAACACATGATGATTTCCTTCATCTTGAGTCTTGACTTGATGACGATCAACTCATGATGTTATCCAAAGTCTTCAACATCATGGAACATAACCTATTTCACCAACTCATGGAAAACATTAGTTCCACAATGTGATTGTCATTAATTACCACAACATACCATTAACTCATAATGGTGAGACAAGATACTTCAATCTTTCCCTCTTTGGTAATTGATGACAACCACTTTAATTATAAATAATTGAATGTAGATTGGTATGAGTATATATAAACTACATAAGTTGCATATACTCAAAAGATATGTTTCAAAGTAAATATCCTTAATATATGTAGATAAAGAAATATGGATCAATACTAATGAAACCACAAAACATAGAGTGAACTTGCCCTAAATGTGTGCATACACAAATGTGTAATAAGAACATATGCACATATTCAAGTTAGATTTTTGGTGGAGTTCAACCTATATTTTGGATTTGAGGAATGCAACAATATATAAGAATATGATGTTGAATGCATACCTCTTTGATTTTCACCTTTATATCCAATTGAGACTAAGCAATAGGTATAACAATAGAAGTGTTAGTCTCACAAATATATTTGTCATTAATAACTAAAATACTCCATTAACTCATAATGGTGGGTCTAGATTCTTCAGCAAGAGGGGGCTTAAGTCTGACTAGTTTCTATCCAAAGGAAGATAAACCTTAGCGAGACGGGACTATGGTGGGATGGCGCATTGTAAAGTCCTTGTAATAATCACTTAGTCGTACACCTATGGAAGTGCGTGAGCGGACAATATAATTGATTATCTCTTGTAGGTAAAGTTGTACAATCTCTACATAGTGTTATAAACTATTCGAATAGGCGTGTCCACGATCATGGACATGCTAGCAAATCTACTCCAAGTTAGATTTTGGTTTTGATTTCAAAAGGCTTTATCAAATGTTTTTGGGTGGTTTATCCAAATGGGAAATTGGGCAGGTAGCCTTGTGATAGGAGGGTATCCTTCACCATTTTATGTGAATGTTATTTGACTATAAAACTTGAGAATTTAGAAAATAAATTTTAGTTATAGAATACCTGTTTTGGAACTTAGTATGGATATTTGAAAAGAAACATTGTTTTATGCAAACTCAACCTTATAAGCCTTCCATTGATATATCCCTGCATGCATTATAATTCCATTATTGGGTGTAACTTGCGGAGTATGGTTGCTTGTGCTCACTCTTGCTTAATATAATGTTGTTTAGAGGAGAAAGACTTTGCAACTGCTGAAGATCTCGACAACTAGACCGCTACCCCAGTCTATTGCGTGTGGCAGATTAGCTAGGCTCTATTGTTTCTTGTTTCATCTTCCGTTGTGTTCCATATTGTTGGCTCGTAAGCCTTTCTGGTAATCAACTCTAGTATTTATTATTAAAGTTTTGCGTTTATGGATGTTACCATATTTGTTTACTGTGTGAGCTAGCCACTGATCATGGGACTAGTTCAGAAATGCACAGAGGATTTGGGCTGTTAATCTTGGGTCCTTACACCCTGCGGATGCACTAGACGAGGTTGTTAGGACGCACCTCGTCGCGTACCTTTGCATCTTTTCGATTGGGCCTTGTTTCCCACCACACATGGTGATTGGGTGTACCCCAGCCTCATCAGCATCACCGAGTCTTTGGCTGACGCCGAGCCTAGGGAGATGCCTTATTACAACTTCAGATCAGCCGTCCTTTTACGCCACATACATGGGGTTGTGTGACGCTTTGCGGTGCGACACCGGTCCTTACCGTCTGCTACGTGCTGCTACAGCTATGGAGTTGAGAGAACTTCCCTGTTGGGCGGTCCACCTTCCGGAATACACCACACCCATACATCGAGTTCCACAACCCCATAGACTAGCCCACTATGGGTACCTGGTGGACTGCTGCCAAGTTACACTGGGCCAAAGACAGACCTACGAGATGCTACCCAGTGTTCCACAACGAGTTTGAGACGTTGCACGATGACAACCATGGAGCCCACATTTCGTGAACACGGTAGCACTGCATAAACTGTTCGTGCAATGCACACAAGACGCTAGATTATGGGCGATGACCTACCACCTTGTGTTTTCCCATATGGTGGAGCCTTACACACCGCAGCGCATAATGTGACAGTTCGATCTCTACCAGGTTGTGCCCCCTCCCGATGTGAGGATGCTTGAGCGAGCTGTCCACTTGTGAGTGCGACTTTATCAGAGTAATGTTTACAGTTCATACCTATATCTGCTCTTCTCACATAAATCCTTCTCGAATGCATGCAATCGAGGATGGACTGACATTTTAAGGACCGGTAGGTAGTCCAACATCAATGGACTACAACTTGAATGGAGATGTCGCACATTGAGGTTCCATAAGAGAGGTGGTCGTATGACGTTCAGACTTACCATGAGTTCATCAAGTGGTACGTACCACGATCGTGCACCAGACTCATCTGTCCTTTGCTAGAGTGTCCAGGGCAGGTTACACACCAGGAGAGGCTTCATCACTCGTTCGATCGACACAGCGCTTCGTGGTGTGACGACACTGTAAAACATTCACAACCTATACTTCATTCATGATATTTTTACTGTTTGGTACTGAACAAATGTTGTTTGTCACTTTAGTCCGACCGAATCCAGCAGATCTCACGCATATTCAGGTCCGCCATCTGTAGTCCAGATCACACCGTTTCGGGGCTTCTTAGTACTATCAAGTCCATCTTCACGGAGTCCAAGCAAATCATCAAGAACATGAGCTGCGATCGGTTGAGAGACGACGTGCTTCAGGCTGAGCACCGAGCTGGCCAACTGTGCTCACCTGCTAGGTTGACATGGCCTTGTGAGACTGGCGAGCATCTTAGCACTCCCCGTCGGTCATCCGCACTGCAGATCAGGGAGGTAAGTTATGTTCAATTTACGTCGTGATTATTTATTATGCCTTAGGTTGTGCTAACATCATGCTGTCTTCCAGTCGCACGTCTGTCGGGATGCATCACTTCTACGATCAACATTCGCATGGCCTACTCAGACTGGCGTCCATCCATGCGCTCCCCGTAGGTCATCCGCACTGCACATCGGGGAGGTAAGTGATGTCCAGCTTAGGTCCTAATTATTGATTTCACCTAACATCATTCCATCTTACAACATTCAGTTGAGTGTGGGGGTGACGACAAATCAACCAATGAGGAGGCGACCATCCCAGCTACTGCTAGGGAGGACTACACGGCACCTGGATTTGGAGCATACCACCCAAGATGTCCACCCCTAGTCTACGCTCAATAGAACCTTGACCAGTACGGAGTACCGTATCAAGGCCAGAGCTCTGCCTCATCTGAGGTCGCTGGTACATCGTACGGTCAAGGCCAGAGCTCCTCTGCACTGAGAACCATTCATACATTGTACCTGGGGGCCGTGGCTCCAGGGGCGGATTTCTTGATTCATTCATTATACATACGATGGCATGTGGTAGCTAGTTTGGCATAACTCAGCTGGACAACATTGATATTGGACAGACTCAGCTGGGCTAGAGTTAGCTTACTAAAGCACCTCCGCCCACTCAACGGTCTCTGTACGTTCTCTGAACCGATACGCGCTCTCCGGATCAGTTCACGTATCCCACAGGACATGCTCAATGCAAGACCAGGACACGCACACAGATGCAGTGAGCAAAGAGTTGCTCACACGAGTGAGTCATATTGTAGCCTGTGTGTAATTACATTGTATACATTATGTGCGTATGTATCCAGCATGTTGTGCACTTATGTTGTACTATATTTGCATACATATTTTGCATAACATATTTGTATACATTATGTGTGTATTGTCGGGGTACATCGGTTCTGGAGACGGCTGCAATGCACGTACGTAGTTTGTTGGAGTTCACATGAAATCATAAAACACCCCAAGTTCACATAAAATCATAAAACACCCCAAGTTCACATAAAATCATAAAACACCCGAGGGTAGGTGGGGGGAGTTTGGCCCCTAGGACCACAGCATGGCAATACTGTGCCTCAAGGGCACTGACCTCGGTAGCACCATGCCCCTAGGGCACAGACGAGCTAGGTCTAGCCCCTAGGAGCCCGGACTGGTCACATGGCGCGCGCGGGAGGAGTCTGACCCCCTGGGGACCGGACTTGGCGAGGTGTCGAGCATCGGTAGCTCCGTGGTGTCATTTTTGGCATTGACGTCAGGAGGAGGCTAAATTTGCTATTACGACCGTCATCATTGTAACTTTAGCCAAAAACTACAACAAAGTCATTCTGGTTGGGATCAGCAAAGCCACGGATTTTATGAAAAAATATTTAATCCACTACAAGAATATAGAAAAACTCTCACGTTCTAAGCCGGGCCTAATCCTTTTTTTAGAAGGCTTTGATATGATTAAAAAAAGGTTAGTGCTAAGGATTTGATCGATCTATCTACATACACTTTGTAATATATGGAACACATGCACTAGTACTCTAACGTCCATGTGAAGGAGCATAAGATGGTGTTACAATTTGTGGAATGGAATTCGAGACCTAAACCTAAATACCAACTTCAGAAGGTTTGGGTTCAGGTCTTAGGAGTGCCTTTGGAAGTTCATGATTTTTTGAGTCTTTGTGCTATAGGATCGATCATTGGCATTGCTTTGAGGGTGGACATAAAAAAATTTGTAAGAATGATTTGGTTCGTATGCTGGTGGGTGTTCTGGACATAGATGCCATACCTTCTAGTGTAGACATTGTGGTTGGTGAATTTGTTTATGACATTTTTTTTCAAAATTGAAGATGCTGCGGTGGATGCGGTTGACGAAGTCGTCAATCGAGGTGATGGTCATGAGGAGGAAGACAAATCCGGCAGGGGCAAAGATGTTGAGATGGAAGATAGAGATTCTAAGAGACCAAAGAATAATTCAGATCATTTATCGCAAGCGTCTAAGAGCCGTAAGGGTCAATCTTCATCGTATACTAAGGGGAATACTTTGGGTCTTTTGGCTTCAGATACCATCTGGGTTACACCGAGGGTGGTCAGAATAGAGTTCGAGAATGGAGCTCGAGAGGATGGGGTGTCCGTCTTGAAGGTTCAGGGGCGGAGTTTGGGCGCTGACAATTTGGGTGTAATCTCAGAGCAGGTGGAGGACTCAAATGCTGTGGTGGGTGACTGCTCTCTTGAGATTGTTTTAGTTCAAGAGGAGCAGGTTAGTCCTACGGTGGTAGTGGTTTCTTCTGTCGGGTCAGGTAGGACAACCGAGGTGGTCAAGCCAGGAAATCTTGTTGTCGGGTCTTTAGGTGAAGCAGATTCCTTCGGTTCACCTGGTATCGCAAAAGATGATTTCTTTGTGGCTGGTGATAGTTTCCAAGCAAAGCCGGCTGTGAATGAGGAAAGACCTTTGGGGCAGTTTGTTGGTGCTTCGGCTGTCAGGGCTACCAAGGATGGTGAGATCCTTACTACCGAAGTGGCTAAAGTCCCACAGTTGGGTGATCTTGTGGCTGGGCGGGGGGTGATTGAGGGTCCAGTGAATGTCAAGGCTGCTAAGGGTACAAAACCATTTGGGGTTGGTCGGCTGGCGTTCATCCATCACGTGGTGGATACGGTAGAGCTTAGGCAGAGTGAGCGCATCAAGAATCAGAATTCCGGTGATGATGACCTAGTCCAAAAGGCTAAGCAGCGTGTGGAAATTTGTAATCTTGAACTTGATCCAAGTAAGTCTGATAATAAATTTTCCTTTTGTCTTTTCTGATGAGCAAATTATTGACAAAGTTGCTAGCATTGGAATTTCATTAGGAGCTAATGGGGGTAGAGATTGCTGGTTTTATTAACAATATTAAGAATCTTGAACTCAGAAGATTAAAAAAGAAAGGAGTTGTAGCTGTTGAGGCGTTGGAGGCTGAGAATGAGGATTACAACGATTTCTCAGCTCTTAATTATCTTTGTAGTGATGTAGATGTAGAAGCTTTGGAGGACGACCTTTCTAATTTTACTCTAGTCACAAATAAAAAGAGATCATCTGGGAAAAGGAAAGGAAAAAGTCATCTTCTTAGGTCAATCAAATTGAAGTTAAAAATGAAAGGTCTTTTTTGGAATAGCAGAGGTCTAGGTGACTTGGCTAAGCATCATTATATTTGTGAAGTGGTTAAGAAACAACATTTAGATTTTGTGGCCATTCTTGAAACTATTAAAAAAGATTTTTCAGTAGCTAGTCTTAATCATCTTTGTGGTGGACGAGATTTTTTGTGGCACTTTTCTCTGCCACAAGGACGGTCAGGGGAGGGGGGGGGTATCCTTCTTGGGGTGGATACTCGGGTCTATGACATTGAGGATATTGATGATGGTGATTTTTATGTAAAGTTTCATTTAAAAAATAGAGTGGATGATTTTTCAATGGGTTCTAGTGGCTGTGTACGGTGCAGCTCAGCCTCATTTTAAGGAGAAGTTCCTTAATGAACTTGTTCATGCCTATAGGGAAAAAAACGCTTCCTATTTTGATTGGGGGTGATTTTAATATCATCAGGCATTCGAGTGAAAAAAATAATGATAACGTGGACTTTAGATGGCATTTTTTGTTTAATGTTGTGATTAATAACTTGGATTTAAGAGAAATAGTTTTATCTGGTAGACAATTTACTTGGGCCAATTCGCTAGATAATCCCACTTTTGAAAAGCTGGATAGAGTTTTAATGAGTACAGATTGGGAACAGAAATTTCCTTTGGTCACGGCCAATGCTCTCGAAAGGTCCTTGTCTGATCACACGCTGTTACTGTTAAATACGAGAGAGGCTCCCTATAGAGTACGTCAGCCTTTATTTAAATTTGAATTAGATTGGTTGTTTAGGAAGGGGTTTAGAGAAATGATAGCTGAGGTGTGGAGAAAGGAACATAGAGGTCAGTCGGCCTTACATAACTGGCAATGCAAGGTTATATCTCTTAGGCGTTATCTGCGGGGTTGGGCAAAAAATACCAGCGGGACTTATAAAAAGGAAAAGCTTGAACTCAACTTATTAATTGATGAGCTTGATAAAAAGGCTGAGTTTTTGAGGTTGTCTGATCATGAGCTTAATCTTTAAAAAGGTGCTAATGAGAGATTGGCTCAACTTTTAAGAGAAGAAGAAATTAAATGGTATCAAAGGGCCAAATCAAAATTTCTCTTGGAGGGTGATAGAAATACTCGTTTTTATCATTTGATTGCAAATGGTAAGCATAGAAGACAAAGAATTTTTCAACTCGAACAAGAGGAAGGAATAATTAGGGGTGATGTACAATTAAAAAAGTATATCACCAATTATTATAAATATTTGTTTGGGTCATCTGAAGTAAATCATTTATCTATGATTGATGCTTTTACAGCTAATATGTCTATCGGAAGAGGAAAACAATCTTCTTACCGAGCCTTTTGTTGAAAAGGAGGTGAAAGATGCCATTTTTCAAATGGAACATAACAAAGTAGCTGGGACTAATGGTTTTCCAGCTGAGTTCTATCAGGTGTTTTGGGAAGTTATCAAAAATGACTTGATGGCCATGTTTCATGCTTTTCATAATTGCTCTCTGTCTCTTTTTAGCTTGAATTTTGGGATTATTACATTGCTTCCCAAAAAATCTGACGCTAAGCAAATACAACAATATAGGCCTATTTGTATGCTTAATGTTTGTTTTAAATTTTTTTACTAAATTGGTTACTAATAGGCTTATGAAAGTAGCCCAAAAGGCTGTTCGACCATCATAGTCAGTGTTCATGCAGGGGAGATTTATTCTTGATGGCGTAGTTATCCTACATGAAGCCATCCATGAGTTACATAAATAGAATTTGGATGGAATTGTTTTCAAAGTTGATTTTGAGAAAGCTTATGATAAAATAAAATGGCTGTTTTTACTTCAAACTTTAAGGATGAAAGGTTTTTCCTCTAAGTGGTGTTCCTAGGCGGAAAGTTTGATCATGGGAGGGAGTGTTGGAATAAAAGTCAATGATGATCTTGGTTCTTTTTTCCAAACTCATAAGGGTCTTAGGCAAGGTGATCCTATGTCACCTATTCTTTTAATCTTGTTGCGGATATACTTGCCATCTTTATTTCCAGAGCTAAAGATGTTGGTCTTTTAACAGGAGATGTTCCTCACTTGATTGATGATGAGTTGTCAATATTACAATATGCTGATGACACGGTCCTTTTCTTGAATAATGATTTAGAACAAGCAAAAAATCTTAAACTGATTTTATGTGTCTTTGAACATTTATCTGGTTCAAAGATCAATTTCCATAAGAGCGAGATTTTCTATTTTAGTGCTGCCAAAGATGTCGAACCGTAGTATACACAGTTATTTGGTTGTGAAGTGGGTGTGTTTCCTTTTAGGTACTTAGGTATTCCCATTCACTTCAGAAAATTAAGGAATAGTGATGGGAAAGGGGTTGAGAAGCGAGTTGAGAAAAAGCTTAACAGTTGGAAAGGAAAAACTTTGTCTGTTGGTGGTCGCATGGTACTTATTAACTCGTTGCTAAGTAGTCTACCTATGTTTATGTTTTCTTTTTTGAGGTTCCTAGAGAGGTTCTCAAAAGACTAGATTTTTATCGGTCTAGATTTTTCTGACAGAGTGATAGTCATAAGCGAAAGTATAGGCTTGCTAAATGGAGTTTAGTGTGTTCACCCAAAGAGCATGGTGGTCTAGGTGTTCAGAACTTAGACACCAAAAATAAAAGCTTATTAGGAAAATAGTTGTTTAAGTTGCTTAATGAAGGAGGAGTATGGCAATCTTTACTAACAAAGAAATATTTGGGTGAGAAGAGTCTTTCGCAAGTAGTTAATAAACCTAAGACTTCCCATTTTTGGTCGAGTCTTATGAAAATTAAAGATCAATTTTTTTCACTTTGGTTCATTCAAGGTTAAAAACTGAATGCAAACTAGGTTTTGGGAAGATATTTGGTTAGGAGATTCTCCGCTGTAAAGGCAATATCCACCGTTGTACAATGTGGTAAGGAGAAAGAATGATTTGGTGGCAAATGTTTTGAGATCGAATCCCTTAAATATTGCTTTTCAAAGACCTCTTATTGGGACTAAACTACATGCTTGGTCCGAGTTACTGTTGAAAATTTCTAATGTACAATTAAGTGTTCAAAAGGATGTTTTCATGTGGCATTTGAATAAGTCTGGTCTTTTTTCGGTACAGTCTTTATATGCGGCACTTATAGGCAACGTTCAAGATCCCATTAGGAATTTGTTCTAGCATATTAAAATTTCTTTAAAAGTAAAAATATTCCTATGGTATCTCAAAAGAGAGATTGTATTAACTAAAGATAACTTGCTTAAAAGAAATTAGAGGGGAAGCACAAAGTGTTGTTTCTGCATTAAAGAGGAAATAATTTAGCATCTTTTCTTTGATTGCCCCTTTGCACGTCTTGCATGGTGGGTTGTTCAATGTACGTTCAATTTACATCCTCCAGTGAGCATAGCAAATATGTTTGGGAATTGGTTAGCTAGTAGTCCAAAAATTCTAAAGTCACAACTCTTGGTGGGAGCTAGTTCTTTATGTTGGTCTATTTGGTTATGTCGGAATGAGGTTGTCTTTGACAAAAAGATTATAACTAATCCTTTGCAGGTTATCTTATCGAGTGGGTACTGGCTGAATGTTTGGGCAAACCTGCAGAAATCGGACCAGAAGAAGTCCATGTTGGATGGAAGCCAAAGGTTGGAGTTTGTGGCAAAACAAATCCTCAATTTTCATGGGTGAAGGCCTAGCCACAGGATTTGCAATGATTAAGTTTAAGTTTCAATCGTCTTTTGGTTGTAAGGCTGAAAGCCATTTTTTACATCTTGGTGTGTTTGATACTTCAGACTCTTAAATAAAATGGGTTGTGTATATCTTTGATACAAAGGCCGGAGGAGATTTTTCTCTTCTATTATCTAAAAAAATGCACTAGCACTCCCAATTTGGAGGATTGGGATCCTCTTTGTGAGCAAAGTCAGGGAGTAAGTCCCATGGCTTTGCTCTAATCTCAACCGTCGCATGCAAAATGGACAGCGTAGATTGAATGCTACAGCTGGGTCGTGGCAGCACCTTCGATGGAATGATGCTACAGTACCAACCGGTCTCAGCTTCGATGGCTAGGAAGCTTCACAAAAGTCAGACGATCCGGATCCCCAATTGGAATATGAGTGGCTACGATACACATATGTATGTAATTTATGCATTTTTTTTTCCACCGTTCATTAGTAATCGATAACAGGTTTGGAGTTTCAACACACTTGTTAGAAGATCTAAACGATGTGGTACTAAAAATTGTAAACCTTTTGGGTACCTATAGTAGACATCTCGGTGTCAAACGAAAGGAATCAATAAACATCGAATCACAGTCATTTTCAGTTTAAGGATAAAAAAGTTCTCATTTGCTTGTAATTTATCTCTCCGCTTAGATAAGAATATCAGGGGCGGAGCCAGCACTTGGCCTGGGCCTCGGGTCGGCCTGTTGTGATGGGCCCAAACTGCTATCTACATGGTGGATTTTAATATTTTTACATGCAGGTTTTTGCTAGGCCTCGGGCCCGAGAGGCCCGGCTCCGCCTCTGAGAATACCCTTTGACCATTTTTGTAGACTAAGTCGAATTGTGGCTCTTCCTGATTAACATTAGTCGTGGAGGATCAGAAAAATACTCAATGCATTCAAAATCAAATGCTTTCAATTGTCTCTCCTCCTGATTTACAAGGCAATCGAGGACCATGAAACATCTCAATGCAAATCAAGCCTGTCAAGTGCCAAATACCAGCTGAAGACTACTGCAGTTTGAAAAAAACAGCTGAAGAATAAAAATTTACATTGCAAGTTCTGGAAGAAATTTCAGAATTCTCACTTGTAAATTCTCGCTTGTTACGGTCCAATATCCAAGGCATGTGCAATGTAGCACGTGTGTACTGTAGCATCAACACCGGCTCTTACCTTTAGTGGCCAAGAAAACCCTCGCATCTATCCCTTGTTTAGGGATGTTTTCTTTAGTTATTTCCATATCTTTTAGATTTTGTTGTTATGATCAGCTATTTCTTACATTAGATATATGTTTCTTAAGGGTCAAATCAAGTCATCTCTATAAAAGAGACATCATTGTATCAGTTATGGAAGCAAGAAAGAAATAGAAATAGAAATAGAAATAGAAAAGTTACTCCCAGCCTGAGTCTTCCTCCTCTCTCCAAGGCCGCCGCCGCCCGGCCATCCTCTCGGTGTTGTTTACTTCTATGATATAAGTTAGATCATAACACATCTCAATGCAAATCAAGCCTGTCAAGTGGTGAAGAATAAAAATTTACATTGCAAGTTCTGGAAGAGATTTCAGAATTCTTGCTTGTGATATTTCCCTACATACCTCTGAAACCAGTACCACACTTGTAAAATTATATAGTTTGCATATGCTAAACATTGTAAAATTATACATGAAAAAAAAAGAAGATAAATCATCATCTGTTTAATGAAGAAGAAGACTCTTCTTCATAGAACTGGAAATATCAGGAAATGGGACGGATATCACTTAAGGTAAAATTGCAGTATCTTTGGTCAAACAACCAAGTAGCAGAAGAACAACATTTTGTTATATCTCGAATTCTACATGTGGGAAGAATATCTCAACTTGTATGACTTTACTAGTAACTATACATATGCTTGCTGTTTATTTTCCTGACAGAATGTCCGTCAAATGAATCAATCAAATAGGAAATGAGAGTATTTCAAATTGAATGAAGGAAAGGATTCTAACTACATAATGTGCTGCTTGTTAAAGCTTCTGATTGTTTTGCTGCTACTCCATCAGGAAAGTGCAGGGCTTCAATAGCCAAAACATGCTACTGGAACTCCTTTCTGCATCATAAGCCTTGGCGTTGTTCATATCCTTAACTCCAAATGGTTGCCTCTTAGCATCTCTGCTGTTCTCCACATCCTTATTAGGTGTCCCCTTCTCCTAAAGAAAAGGCAGTCGTTACAGTAATTAGATCACTGCAGACTTAGCTTGCGATAAAATGCATATCATTGGGATTCACAACATTAGGAAAAGACTAAACGTCTTCTGGCATTAGAAGTGTCAGATAGTTATGTATTTAATTTTATGAAGTACAACCAGTTAAAGCAAGAAAGATCATCCACATGGCTCCACTTAAAGTTAATGAGATAGTGATTAGTGTCACATGCTGATGCCAGGAAATTTACACAAAAATGCCTGAAGAACCATAAGAAAGGCCACAGTGATGAGGAAACGAGAACAAATGCTCTACTCAAGCGCGCAGCTGGGTCTCGGGCCGCTAGGGCAATGGCCCGAGGCCCAGGATCAAAAGGCTATGTAAATTTCCTTTAAAAAATTAGCAAAATACGATTTAGACCTAAAAGCAGTTGGGCCGTCCCGAGGCTTGGCCCATGGCCAGCTCCGCCCCTGGCTCTACTGGTGGTCAAGTAATAGTGAAAATGGAGCAGAATGATTCACGATGATGGCATTGCTAACATAATTACAGGGCACATGCACAATGAACTTACACTGAACTGTGAATGTTGTTCGAAATCATGAAGGAAATACACATTTTTTTTCAGATAATGAACAAGCATAATAACGAAACACTGGTCATTTACAGGCACAGACACACTGTTAAACATCCACTAAGATCTTAAACTCAGAAACCATGACTATAGCATATTAAGTAAATTCTCCTTATGACTAGAGCTTAAAAAATTAAGGACGAGAGACTGAAGCTACTTCTGTACAAAATTATCTCAGCTGCAGAATCAGTACAAGATCTGAAGCCTATGAACACATTTTGAGAAAGTTCTCTCATCGCTTAGCATACATGCTTAGGGACAACTGATGTTAAATTGCTAATCCATTAATTATGGTGATGATAATTCAACTCATTGTAAGATTTCTGAAATCTATCAGGGGTAGAACTACTGATAGCCAGCCAGTCATAATAATGTATCCTTCAATATGATCTAAGACCTAAAAATCATGACCATAGTACTTATAAACATTTAACGTGCTTAAATAATTTTAAGAGGGCTAGTAGAAACCATGAAAACCGAAAATTCACCGAGTAAACACCATAATCTAAAGTCTATCTAAAGCCACAGACACTGAGTAAATAAATATTATAGGCATGCCGGAGTCACCTTCAGTAGCTTCTTGAGTGGTGAGCCTGCCTTTGCCATGCCTCCTGCTTTAACGTTATTGACACGGTTCACCGAGGGGGATGGAAACCGCTGCGGAGTCGGCGGTGTTGCCTTCACCTCCTTCAACACAGAGGGTGACCTTTGCTTCTCTGGTTCCACTTCCACCTTCAACCCCATCTTCTTTCCCTTCCTGCACAAACCACCATTATCAACACCTCAAGCAACAATAACCACAATCCTCTAAACACCGCTTTGCGCTATAGTGACAAGCAAGTTACATTGGGCTTGGACTCTTTTCCACTGTTTCTTGCCTTGCCACATCCTTCACAACCTCCAAGGGGACCCGATCACCGGCGCCACTGTCACATGCCACCTTCTCCACCGCATCACTCCCATTCCTGCACAAATGAAAATGTCAAGGACCTGAAAGCACCAATCCCTGAATCATATTGCTGCATTGCTTCAGTGAGAGAAGAATTACATTGGGCTTGGGCTCAATTCCTCCATGGTCTCTGAGACAGGCCGGCTGCCACCGCCACCGGCCATCCGCTTGAGCTCATTGTAGAACTCCGATATCTGGCCAAGTATATCCTTCCCGGAGAAGAGGTTCCTCGCCGAGAGAGTGCTCTTGAGTTGCCTCGGCGCCGCGTTCTTGCTGTGCAGCGCCTCCTTCTCTGCATTGTCCGGCCGCTTCTCCACACTGGACTTTATGGCCTCCTTCGCATTCTTGGTCCACCGCGGCGCGCCGAACGGCGGCCTACTTGCCGCCGGTGGCGGAGGCGGAGGCGGCGTGGCCAATGCAGGGTCCTGGTTCTCGCTATCGTCCTGGAACCTCTTCTTGGGCGCTGCCTTTGTTTTGGGCGACGTGAAGGTGGAAATGCCGGCGCCGGCGCCTCGCCTCTTCAGATTGCTATTGCCGTCTCTGAGCAACGCGATGGAAGAAACGCGGTCAGAACAAGATAGATCGAACCATGTGCGTGAAGAACAGCTAAATTCAACGGGGAAACTCTTCTTCACCTGAGGTTGGTGTCCCTCTCGGCGAACGGCAGCATGGCCGACATCGATCGCAGTAGTTTGCCCTGTTCCGAGGAAGAAACGTGAGAAGATTCGACCAACCAGAGAAAGAAAAGGCTCGCAAGAAATCGAGAAGGAGAAGAAACACGAACCTTGGGGCTGGGGGTCAGCTTGAGGAAGTCGTCGGCCGTCTTTGGATGCCGGCAATCTGCGGCAAAACCAACGAAGCAATCAAATGTAAGACGATGCCGTAACAAATCAAAGCCTCGTTTTCGCGGGAACAGAGGAGAAAATCGCAAGATAACAACATGGAAATCCGCCCCAGAGAAGCAAGCTACGCGGATAAAAAACTGGACCGGTTCTTGAACCCGCTCACTACCAACCACAGAAACTACCAGCCGATCGGCACCGATCAAGGTACACCATTTCCTTGGTTTCCTCCCGATAGACTAACCAATAGGAGCCGCGAACGCCCGCGCGCGCGGAAGCGGAAGCGAAGAAGAAACGGAGGGAAGTCGTACCGGGGCGGCAGAACCAGGCGTCGTCGTCGACGTCCGCGCCGGCCTCGGGGTCGGCGAGGTCGGCCCAGCGCGGGGCCTCGATGCCCTCGTAGGTCTCGTCGCGCACGTAGCGCGACACCACCCTGCTCCAGTCGATGTCCTTGGGCTCCATCAACTCCATCGCCTCCCCTCTCGAGCGCGCGCGCGCGCGCTCGTGCAGGCGAAGGGGACGAGAGAGAGAGAGAAAGAGGGAGAGAGACGGGGGAGAGAGACGTTGGGTACTAACTAGTTGTGGTTCTACTGGTTGGATTAGTGGTGGCTTCTCTGTCTCTTGTGGGTTGTGAGAGGCTGAGGGCGGTGGCGAGGCGAGCCGTTACTATGACCTGCCGTCGGCTCGCGTCCATTTTTCTGACCGTTGGGGATCGCCAGCCACTACGATAGTACGATAATAGCGAGCCACATCAGTAATGTACTGACAACTGGACCCCACGTGGATCTGTGGAGCACATGGACGTGTAAAAGGGAAGCGCTTTGTAGAAAGTTCGAGCGCACAGAATTCGAGGTGATTTGGGTCGCAGGTGACACCCGAGATCTTCAGCAATCAGCAGGATAGTACTGAACGTTTTAGTCGTAACATGGGGTGGATTACCGTATACTTTTATTTTTACCATGGGAAACAGCCGTCAAAATATGATGACGCATAGCCGCTAAAATTATCAGAATGGAGTTGCACAATCTGCAAAAATAAAGGAAAGAGGGTAGATTCAAACAAAAACCAGGCCAAAACTGCAGAGAACATTTCTCTCTAAGACGCGAAAAGATCAGGAGAAAACAGAAATGCCTTCCTATCTTCCATAGTCTCCATACCAGTAACTTGCTAAAAGTAAAGTAGCAGCATCGTTGGCAATAATCTGTTGATTGAGACAAGCAGGGACTAGCAAAAATGGGTTTGCCTAATTATACATGTGATGTACTCTTAACATACATGAATGCATGAAGCTGTTAGTCAGCCTGTCACATTTTCGCTCTAATAGTTACTACTGGGAGGGGAAATACATCTGAATCTACACATTGCAGTCTTCAGAAAAAGGCAATGACTAGTGATGGATGGGTGATCAAGCCGGCTGAGACACTGATGAGGTCTTCAACCACAAGGGCCGTCCTAGCATGGCTCTACCATGAACAGCCATATATGAAGCATTCAACCTGGGTTGAAAGAAAAAAGTGCATGGATTAGATCTCACCAGAATAAAATAACCTAGTGATGAACTGATGATAAGTGGGACTGTACTTACTTGTCAACATCAGGTATGTTCATTGGGTCATACACCTCCTCCTTTTGTTCCATGCCTGGGACATGACTGGTGGCTGCTGATGCCATATCGGTTGCTCCCTCGACCTGGAAGATTGCAAGATTTGTTAATCCTGCTAGAAGGTTAAAAGGAAACAAAATGCAGTAAATATTAAATTAGCAAATTCTAACTATGCGCCTTGTTGGTGTCAAGCTGGTAAAATAGATAATTTTGGTAGTTTTCAGGAAATAGCAGATCAAATAGCTGTTGCGCTCAAGATGAATTTATGTAAACATGCGGCTAGGTTCTAGAACAAAAACAAGATAGAAAAATATATACAAGAAACATACGTTTCCAACTAGACTGGCGAGAAACACATCAGAATTCGTGTACAATGAAGCCTGTGACCATGGGGCATGTATCAGAAATCACATCTGTACTTTTTTTAGAACTAATTTTTTTTAGAACTATGACATCTGTACTATGAAGAATGAATTAATCAATTAAGATCGGTTACAAGATAATGGTGACAGTGGGTATGGTAGCATGAACAAGTCAAATAATTCAATATATACACTTTCTGCAACCCAATATCCTTCCATGAATCTATTTAATACAATGAATTATATGATTCATAAAGATGCAATTCTCTACTCCTAGAAATATAAATCCTACATTTGGTTTAACATGAACCTGCATTGTATAGTGACATGCCACAACCAAAATTTTACAAAAATAGCAAGCTTCAGGTGTCCATATTCACAACTTATTGAAGAATGCACAATTATACAACACTGAAACTGTATAACGGATGAGTGGATTGGAATCCTTGCCTGTTGGGGGTACTGGCTATATCCTGCATAAGCACCATATGCATATGATGGGTCCTGAGCATATCCATATGCATCATACCCATAGCCATAATAAGCACTTGCCCATTGATTAGGATCTGCTTGCTGACTCCAGACAGCTGATTGATCCTGCACATGGTTGTTCAAGATAGTAACATAAAATCATTAACCTCAATTTAAAGAGATTCCAACAGGTAAAGAAAAACAAAACATATCATAACCAGAAAAGGAATACAAATTTAGAATGAGGTAAGCGGAAAATGTGCCGAGAAACAAATATCAAACAAACAAGCCCTTCATCTGTTAGCACCCAAGACTAAGAACATGAACAATACAATAAGGATCAGACTGGTTATCTATTTGAAGAGTTAGCATTAAGAAAATTCTTCTTTAGCATGCTCATCAGTGAAAACTGTCTTATTAACAAGATTGCTTCTAGTGGATTTCAGAACATCTGAGTTTGAAAAGATTTATTGAATGTCAGATCTGTGCAGTAGAAATTTAATGAGATATACCTGCTTACTTGCAGGACTTCTGCCCCATGAAAGCCTAACTACTTGTTGGCCAATCACTGTGCCATGAAGACGCTGTACAGCCTCTTCAGCTGATGCCCTGAAACAGTTATGTCACTGGTAAACACATCATATCTGCATCATTCAATGATTCAATCAAAATATGGATGCTAGCAAAGAAAGGTGCCACCAAGAAATGCATTAACTAATCGTCCACTATTTAAGAGGAGGGAAATATCCACTGTAGAACAATAATAGGCATATATCCACAGAACAACAAAGATAAAATTTTGTTCCTCTCTGCTGAGTTATAAATGGCGATGTAATACTGCACTGAGATATTAATAGTTTTGCCTGCAAAGTTTACACGTGCCTAATGAAGTAAACTACTGAAACAACTCTCCACTACAGTGATACACTATATGTTACCGTTAAGAAATTTGGACACATCTTGCCCAGGTTCTACAGAATTAAGTTTTCAGTTTACCAAGGCACATACGTATCTACAACTTTCAAAGGTTTTCTTTGCTATATTTGTTTCCAAACAGTAATAGTTTCTATCACCCTATTGGATGTACTTGTGAAAAAGAGACAAAATAGACTACAAATAAATATATACATTTACACTTTTTGTGCTTCATCTAGGACGGTAAGGCAATTTGAAAATTGTAACTAACCAGACACCCATGAGGCAATGATAATTTGAGTCTTTCGTGTCTTGTGCAGTAGCTAGTGAGAAATTGCATGCTTGATTCTACAAATTACAGTTCAAGGAATAAAGAAATATAATTTTTTTCCTAAAAGTATTTACCTAGATGCATATTGTACAAATCCACATCCTTTACCAACTGGAATTTTTACATATATAAGCTCCCCAAACTGCACGCATATCTGCCTCAGCTCATCTTCTGTCACATTCGGGTCCAAGTTACCAATAAATATCTGCAAATGTATCCCAATGTAAATGGCATAGTCAACAGAGAATATGGCTAGCAATATAATAAGGGTTCTTACAGTAGTGTTTGTAGGATCACTATCTGGTAGAACTGGTTGGAGTTGCGGAACTGCATAAGCTGCTGCTGGATACATCGCTACATATTTAACATAAAACAGCCGATTAAAACACATCCAAGAAATATACCTCTTCTATAGAAATAAAGAATCTAGTTGTAATAGATGTTGCATTGCCTTCCAATATAAATGAATCATTGCAGTGTGTCCCATTACAGACAAATCTTTGTTTTATTAGCGCTGATAAGAGACAAATCGTATGAGCTCACGAGAATGTGGTGCGTCAATAGAAGTGCCTCATGAGTCATGAGCACTAGATTAGTACTAATACAGTACACTGTCAATTACTACTGAGTTGCATTGGAAACACCAAAATAGCATATAACAGATAATCATTACCTTTTGCAACTGCATACTGAAGCTGAGATCCAGCGTTTTTCTTAGGAATTGCAGCGCTTATCCGCATAGGTCTTGTTGAGCAATACACACCATTCATTTCTGTCATTGCACGATTCTTTTCATTTTCATCTGCAAACTTTACAAATCCATATCCTTTAGATCTCCCAGTATTTGGATCCGTGACAACCTTGGCCCCTCTAACAGATGGATAGTTCACTCGGAATGTCTCTTGTAACAAGTAATCTGTGACATCAGGTGCCAAGTCCCCTACGAAAATCGAATGGTCAGGTCCTGCATCAGGACGCCTCACCAGAGCCGAAAGAGGCCCAGTTCAATCTGAATGTATGCTCAGTTCCAGGCATTTGTGTGCCATTATAAGTCTGTAGAACTTTCTCAGCAGCTTCATGTGAAATGAATTCTATGAATCCATAACCCTCTGGAACGCCTGTTAGTTTGTTGCGTATTATTTTTACAGATTGTACCTGCATTTCCAAATAATACAGGTCTTAGACTCTTAGAACAATAAGTGCAAAAGGTGCTCTTCAATACTCAACAGGACAAAAACGCTGCTGATAACACACGAGATGCTTGAAAGAGTATAGTCAACTGAAATCAACATGATATAGTTTGATGTTGCGATAAAGTTGCAAACATTGCATGATAAGAAAGATAAAATATTACATTCTATCATTAGCTCGGGACCAAATGAAGCCAAGAAGGGGGCTACCACATGTTAGACATCCAACTGTGGAACAGCTGTTGTGTTAATGCATACAGGATGTCAAGGCATAAAATTTTCTTGCAACTTTTTACTGTGCAACAACATTCAATGGGAAAATTTTGTTGGTGCCACTGCCTACTGGAAAGGTGTGCAATATCGGTTCTGCCACCGCAAATTGGACCATATCGTTTTTGCCACTTAAATTTTGCGCCTATTTCGCTTTCGCCACCACCGTCAATAAAAGCACCGTGATTGTCAAATTTTATGCGAAAAGACTTACCTTTCCTTCTTTCTTTCTCCCCCATCCTCCTTTTTCCTCATCCTTCCTCCTTCTCTCCTTCCCTCTTCTTCTCCACCATGTCCTCCCTCCTCCTATGCTCTTCCCCAGGATCCGGCTAGGGGCCGTCGGATCCGGCCGCCTCAAGCTGACAGCCGCTCCACCGGTCGCGCCTCCGTCAGGCCGCCAAGCGTCGCCATGCGCTGCTCCACTCGATGTCGCCGCCCGAGCTGCCTTCCTCTCGGCGCCGCCTCGTCGGCCGCCTCGATCATATCTGGTTGGTAGGCGAATCTTCGGTATCCCGACACGTATCGGCACGGGTCTGCCCGATATGTATCGGGAAGTATCGGAAATGTTTACCTTTTTTTAAAAAAAGAAAATAAATACCCGATGCAGCCCGATACACAGAGATACGCCGATACGACCCAAAAAGAAGCCCAACCCAGAAGAAAAACTACTGCTCCCAGCCCAACCCAGACGACCCATCACCGAGAGAAACCTAACCCTGCTCCCTGCCCTGCGCCTCCCTCCCGTCAGTCCCGTGCGCCTTGCTGCATCCAGTCCAGAGCTTCTCCTTGCGCTTCCCGGCGACCAGCGGTGCTCCCTCCTTCGCATCCAACGGCCGGTGGTGTCCATCCTCTGCGCTCCCTCCTCTGGATTGTCGACATCTGCAACATCCAGTGGCTGGCGCCTCCATCTTCCCCAATACCCCAAGCAGCCAGGTGCCTTTTCTGGTTCCCTTCTCTATTCTCTACTTCTCTCAGATCTTGTTCCAGGCAGTAGCTAGATCTTGTTCAAGGCAGTAGCAGTAGCCAGGTGCTTTGGGGTTTTTTTTTTTGCAAATCCTAAGGACAGTGGTCAGTGCGACTTGCTACTGGGAATTAACTATAGTCTATAGATGAACTGGGAATTGACAGAGCTCCATTAGGGGATCTTACGATTACAAATGAACTGGGAATTGACTATCATCACCACTCAGTCACTCACCAGTACGACTTGCTAGTTGCCAGACATGACATGATCAGAGAATGCAAGTTGTAAGGCCAATGCCGGTTGTTTTATTAGCTGTGGAATTCTAAAGAAGGTTATTTGTTTCAAATTAAGATTCCAAATCTGCATCTATTTTAATCCTTGAATTCTGAAGGGTCAGTTTTCTCAAAGGATCATAATGGCATTATTAATTTGTGCAATATGGGCAGTGCTCTAAAACTGATACTAAAGCTGATAGAGCAATTGGGCCTAGCTCTGAGCCTTTGACTAATGTCTGTTCTACTTATTTTCTTTAGGTCTTTTTTGTGCAATATGGCGAGTTTTAGTGCTGAAGGAAGTGTTTCAACCCCTCCCGTGCAGCAGATTGTAGATGCAGCCAAACCTCTTTGGAGGCATGTCATTCAATTGGAAAGAACTGGTTGTAGTGGAGGAAATGCGAAATCCAAATGTTACTATTGTGATTTTATCATCCATGGGAGCTACTACAGAGTTAAAGCACATTTGTTGAAGATTTCAAACTGTGATGTCAAGGCTTGCCCAAAGGTGACAGTGTCGATACTACAACAACTCCGTGATGAAGTTGCTGCAGCAGAGGCAGCACCATCAAGTGCTACAAGAAGAGTTCCCTTGCCAGGGGAGAATACCTCAAGGTCCTCAAGCAACGAAGGAGGCAGTGGCAGATAAACGGGAGTTGTTGCAAATGCAAAGAAAAGGACGGGGCAACTGTCAATTGACAAGAGTTTTAATCTTGGGCTTCGAACCACCATGGATGCTCTTGTTGCGAGAGCATTTTATACCACGGGCTTGCCATTTAATCTTGCAAGAAACCCATATTGGCGAGAAATGGTTATGTATGCTTGCAACAACCCCCTTAATGGATATGTCCCTCCTGCATACAATAGGATGAGGACAACACTTCTTCAACACGAGAGGACACATGCTGAAGGCATGTTTACGTGCCTGAAGAAGTTCTTTCCCATTAATGAACAATATAGAAAATTGAAAGCACAGTTTCCAGATTTCTCTCAATTTGGAAAAGGATTCGATTCATTCGAATCAATTGAGGATAGAGCTCATCTTAAACCAAAGCAATGGTGGAGCACGCATGGAGGTTCAGCCCCAGAGTTGAGAGCATTGGCTTTGAAATTGCTTGGAAAGGAATTGGAGTACCTATGGTTTCATTCATAGCATGAAGAGAAACAAGATGACTCCTGAATGTGCGGAAGATTTGGTATTTGTGCACACCAATCTACGCCTTCTCTCAAGAAAATCATAAAAATATCATCATGGACCTATGAGGATGTGGGATGTTGGAGCAGATAGCCATGAAAGTTTTACTAGTGGCGTGGGCATCCTTGAGATTGCTAATCTCTCACTTGATGAGCCAGAGTTGGAAGTGGAGTTATATGAAGATGCAACAAGAGATGATGATGCTGAAACTACTATGGATGAGTGTGAAGAATAGGAGTTCTCCTAATATGCTTATCTGATTAATTGATTATGTTTTGTTTCTTTATCATCATGGACCTACAAGGATGTGGGATGTTGGAGCAGATAGCCATGAAAGTTTTACTAGTGGCGTTGGCATCCTTGAGATTGCTAATCTCTCACTTGATGAGCCAGAGTTGGAAGTGGAATTATGTGAAGATGCAACAAGAGATGATGAAGCTGAAACTACTATGGATGAGTGTGAAGAATAGGAGTTCTAATATGCTTATCTGATTAATTGATTATGTTTTGTTTCTTTATGTTCATTGTTCAACTATGTTATGGAGTATGGACCCATATGGTTTTTATCAGTTTGTGACTGGGTGTGCTTGAATTATGTAATATGAACTATCTATCTATGTTCTATCATTAGTTACTACAATTCATCATTCGCCTACAAGTTAGAAATAAGTGCCTAAGAGTAAGAGGCAACCATCAGCAAAGGTCATCAAGACATCTACTCATCATCAAGATTATCCTTATCATGCAGAAGCTAAGTCTTCTATTGTTCATTTCATCTTGACATGCATGCTGAAATAAGGCCCATAACTAATGATGTTGCATTTCTATTTGCAAGATACAACGATACATTGATAAATTTACATATAAGCTGGACAAATGGAGTAAAAGTCTATAATTTCCATTTGTATATGCTCCTCGATATTTCTATACATTCTTTGGACAAATGAAGTAAAGGTAAACCCTTGACTGAAACTTGTCGAGTATCGTATTTTATATTTTTACTATAGAGACACACACACACACACATCTCAGATCGCCAGACGGGTTTTTGAACAAACGGGTATCATCAGATCCGTACCGCCATACCAAGATCGCGTGACGGTGCATCATAGCCGCCACAGACCGAGTTGTCGCCTCCTCGCCCCCCCCCCCCCTACCGCCGCCTCCCCGCCTCGCCACCGAGGACGCCGACGCACCCAACGCGAAGGCGCCTTCTTCATGTCGCGACCTCGGCGCCACTGCTTCCTCGCCTCGTACTCATCCTCTAACTCACACCAGCGTGTTGGCGCGGTGACAGAGGAGAGCTGGTGGCAGCGCGTGGTTGACGCGGTCCTCAAGGTGCAGGAGTGGTCGAAGCTTGTGGCTAGGCCTTGGTGGACGTCCTTCATCTGGCGGTTCGGCCGCGGCTGGCCGCAGCTGCACCACTTCGGCTGTGAATTCTCCGCCCGCTTCGCCGCCCCGCCAAGTCCTCCCTCCGCACCATGGCCGCCCTCCCTCCCTCCCTTCGCCGCACCACACCATGATCACCCTCCCTCCTCCTTAACTCTCTGCTGGCGAGCACGCGTCTCCGCTCCCTCCCTTCGTCGGCGCTGACAGTGGGCAGAGAAATAGATAGAGAGAGGCAAAGAGAGAAATGAAGGACTGACGGTGGGGCCCACAAGTTGACAGGGGTATTGGACATCTTACTGGAAAAACATGACAAGGAAATAGCGGTCAAACGATCTATTGTAATAGTCAAACTAACAGATACTGACAATGGTGGAAAAAACGAAATAGACGCAAAATTTGAGTGACAAAAACGGCATGGTCCAATTTGCGGTGGCAGAACCGATATTGCACACCTTTTCAGTGGCACCAACAAAATTCTCCCACATCCAATTGAATTGCTGCAACAAACACCTAATACTTAAAAAGAAAATTCAGGCATCCATACTAAAAAGAAAATTCAGGCAATTCTGAGCTAATAAAGTCCATAAGAGCGCCTTAGTACATATTGCTTCCTACAAATCCAACACCTCCAATGCTTTCCTACAAGAAACACCTAACAAAAACTCAGTGATATTCAGAGAATAGGCCTAGAACATTACTGTAAAACAAGCCCCTATAACAGTTGCGATGTCAAATTTTGCACAAATCTATGATGTTCAGTGTTCACTATCACATTTATCCTCCCATAACAAACAATCACTGCAGTACATCACTTGAGCAAAGGAGGCTCTTCAGGCATTGGACCACAAATACTTTTTTCCACAAGATCAACCATGCTGCTATTTTTAAAGAAACCCGCTAACTCTAATAAGAGGAAGGATCTAAACACTTCAATTCACAGTTATAGCCAATTTCAGAACAAGACGGCCACTTCACAACCCTAAGCCCAGAAAACCCCTACCAAGAAACAAAGCACCGTCAATCGAAACACCTACCCTAGGCCCTAGCCTAATCGAACCAACAGCATCCAATACGCCCGAACTCACCCAAACAGCAAAGCAATCGCTCCGTCACCCCCAACCAAAGCAGCTTCAAATCACCGAATTGGGCATGGGCACTAAGCCCTAGCGACCTAGCTCATCGGGCTGCACGGTACGAGGCACACGAAAAACCTACCTCGCCGGTGTGGACGAAGCACCCGTAGAGGTAGTTCTCGTCGGCCCAGTACTGGAGGTCGCCGATCCAGAGCGTCCGGACCTCCTCCAGGCTCGTCGGCTGGTGATACGGCGGCGCCGCCGCCATCGAGCGCGCCCCTCCCTGTGGCGGCGGGTGTCTGCTTGGGTCGGAGGCGCGACGGCGAGAAGGGCGGTCTGGTCTAGACGTCTAGTGCGGTTCTGGCCTCTCTTGGTGGTCGTTTAATCAGAAATATTTTTGCTGCGATATTGGGCCTTCTGGCCCATATTTGGGTGGGCCCTTTAGAATAGAAGTCCCGCTTCCTCTCGGAGTCGCACCAGCTTGATCCAGAACAAAGCAATGTCGAGATCCAGGAGGCTCTGCGCCGCCCGCCTGGGTCCTCCTCGACGCGCAGGGGTACCTCGCCGACCGCAAAAACGCCACCACCGCCACAGCCCAGGCGAGCACCGGCCACAACGTCGAGGTGTCCTTCTGGCTTGCCAACCCACCGGCCGTCTCCCACATCTGGTGTACTGCCCCGGTCTGAAGGGCGAGGATCGCCGCGGAGCACCCCGTCGTCGATGCGCACGGCGCCTTCGTCCTCCTCCGTGTTGCCGTATTTGTGAGGTTCTTTCCGTAATTTCCAATTTGAGAAAAAGGAAAAGAAATGGAAAAAAGAGGATGGTGGGCCCACCTGTCATTGGGAAAGGAAGGGGGTAAGGTTGAGACTGAGTCTTATCTGGGGCGACATTTGGCATGCATATGCTCTATTCTGTGCACATATGCATATATAACATCCAAATTTCATCCAGAATCTAAATCGACGCACACGGGCAGGTATGCGAGCGCTAGCTCATGAGCTTTTTTTATGCTTTTAGCCCCGCTTTGAACGAACTTATCTTTTTCCACCTCCGCCTGATCCCTAAATCCCTCAACCTGACGCTCGTTCCCTACCTAGATGCTCTCACCCTCGACCCCAAATCCTCTCTCGCCGTCGTGAGGCGAGCGTGGCGCCGCTTCTCCAGCCCTTGAGCAACTTCGCCGACGCCACTCGCCTTGTGGTCCAGACGCCTCTTGGCGCTCCACCAGGTTCCTCTCCCTCAAATCGACTCTAGGGTTAGGTCCGTGTGCCTCCGCCTCGCTCCCACTAGGGCTCCTCTCCCTCGCGCGTTGCCGCACCATGGAGAAGACGAAGGATCGCGCGGAGGCGCACTCCGAATCATCATCGACGGCGACTAGCGGTGGGCTCCCTCTCGTGCCGTGCCCAAAGTGCCACACGCAGATGATCTGGGCCGTCTCCGGGAGCTCGAAGAATCAAGGAAAAGAGTACTTCAAATGCCCTAAAAACGACGAGGTAAGAAACTCCCTTTGCTGTTGAATTTGATGTTCAAATTTGGGGGTTGGTATTGCCAAGCAGTTTATGCATTTTGGTTGGTCCAGATGTATTCGGGGAGGTGCGATACATTCATGTGGAAAGATCAATACATGAGTCATTTAAGTTGGTTGCGTCTAGTGGAACAGCAGAGAAGGGATCATTCGCCTGTCAAGCTGAGCAATGGAAATGAAGTGGTTTTCACAGTCGACCACCGTGTATTGGATCATTTAGATGCGATGAAGACCTCTCTGGACCAGATGAAGACCTCTCTGGACCAGATCAACAACTCAGTGAGGAAATCCACTGATGGAGATGAAAAGCTAAAAATGGTTCTAGTTGCATTTTTATTCTTGCTGTTAGGAATTTGCATTGAGAAGATTGTCAACTGAGATTTTGATTTTGGTAACAAGTCTTTTGTAATGTAATCTGAAATCTTGTTGTCTGGATGAATGGATTCAATTATGATGTCTGTAATATGAAATCTTGTTGTCTGGATGAATGGATTCTGAAATCTTGTTGTTTGGATGAATGGATTCTGAAATGTGCAATCACATGATCTTGCATTTTTATTCTTGCTGTTAGGATCTGGAAAAAGCGATTATGGATGTATGAGCTGAACATTCAGATATCTGGTCCAATGCCTTTGTGCTCTGTGTAACTGCATGTATTGAACTTTTTGGATATGCTAGATGGTTGTGTAAATGGTTTGCATGTATTCAATCTGATACTGTAGCAAAGCACATCACAAGTGACCTGCTACTGCTGTCTGGGAGGAGCATTCCAGTATTGCATCAAAGAAATTCAGATTTCAATAGCGATAACAATTCAGAAGTCATATTTCAATACAAACTTGAAACTGCATTACATCAGAATTCAGAATTCATATTTCATTACAAACTGTCCAATCAAAAATTGTCCAGAAGCATGACTGGGACCATTTCGTGTATGACTGATTTCGTGTTGTATGAATGATCCATCCTGTCAAAATTGATGCTTAATAACTGCTTTCCTGGTTTGTTCACTGGATGTGCTGCTTTCCTGGTTTGTTCACTGGAAGTGCCCACCCTCTTGGTATATAGTACAACAAATGATTGAACTGACATCAGAGCTAATCGATACTCCAAAAAGCGAAATGAATCGATACTCAAATCGATAGAAAAATGGCTGGTATCACTTGAAAAATGGCTGGTATCAGCAAAACCTGCCAACATTTTGGAAAGCAGTAAACAGGAGTGATCATTTCAAGGATGGGATCCCAGATGCACACAGGATGAAAAGCAGCAGAAAAGCCAACAAAAGCAATTAGCTTTACAAGCTAGGCTAGCTGCATGCATGCTGAACAATGTGTGCTTGAAAAGTTTTGGATGTTCACAAATCACAGCACATACAGCTAACCTGATATTGTTCCAATGCAATTTACTCAAAAATAAAACTAAGAAAGAAATGCACTTAATCACTTTCCTCGGCACATAACACTTTAAAGAAACAAAAGGTAGTATCAGTTACAAGACAAACAGGCAAGCAATCATCCATGGCGCATCACCCATTCCATCTCTCTTTGACAATATCTCAGTTAAGAAAGCCAACACACTAACCCCGGTTTCGTCGACCTGGACTCCCCACACGGTGTATGTCTTCCCTGTGCCACTCTAGTAACAACTCACATATACACAAGCATCAGCAATAGACAGAGAAGTCAAGAACTCAAAACCGAGTAAAGAACTCAAAACCTGATCCTCAAAATTGGACCATGGACTTCCAGGACCTGAATGACTAGCAGCCATCTGACAAAAAGATCAATTCCATTCATCTTCAAAAAAATATGACATTTGGTGAAAACATGTCCAATTCCATTACAAGTCCATACAACATATTACAAGTCCGTAAGTCCATACATTTGGTGAAATGGAACATGTCCAATTCCATTACAAGTCCATACAACATATTACTGCAGTAGTGCATGCAAAATACAACATATTACAAGTCCTGCTTAGCCACCTCCTTTGCAGCCACCTACAAAGCAAATATGAATATTGAACATGTTAGACAATGAGTACTAGAAGCAAATAACAATGGAATGCTATACAGTGAGTACAAGTCATACCAGAATTCCGCATGGGCATGATTATTTTGCTTGCTTCCTTAAAGGGCAGTTGCGGCTGTCGTGGGTGCCGATCTCATTGCATGTCCTACACATGTGAGCGGCCTTTCTCTTAGACTTCTGCTTATTCTCCCCAGGGCGATTCCTCTTGCATTTCCCTCTAGTCAGTTTGTCTGTTGGTGGCAATATATCGAACTGATCAGGGATGCCACACCCCAAGATACGCTTCAACCTCCTCCACTCTACTTTGCTGGCGGACAGGAATTTCCTGGTTTATCTCATGCATAAACTTTTTAAGTTTCCCTCTAGCATTCTACATGCAAGGAAGTGAAGGTCTAGCTCGATGTATCAAATCTTCCAAGTCGTTTTGCATCTCAGCTGCCAACTTTTTAATTTCTTCCTCTATAGGATCTTTGGTCTTCTCCTCAAGAACATTGCCATTCTCATCAAATACAACCTCCCTCTTGCAGTTAGCAGTCCATCTTTTTAACACATAATAACTAGGAAGCTCATTCAGCAATGCACCTCGTAAAACAAGGATAATGTGGTGGCAAGGAATTCCATGAGTGCCAAATGGAACTCTGAAATAATATTAGCCCACCGCGACTCGAATTCTTCTGGAGTTTCTGAGAGATACACACATGAATTGACACAACTGTAAAAAATTCGGTTATCCCTCAAATCTGGCCTAATCTTTGTTGGGAGTTTGTTCAATATGTGCCACATGCATAATCTATGTGTTGTATTAGAGAATACATCTTGAATTGCCTTCTTCATGGTTGCATCTTCATCAGTTATTATAAGCCTAGGTGCAGCACCTCCCATACATCTTAAGAACGTACGGAACAACCATTTGAACGTTTCAATCGTTTGATCGAGCAGCAATGCAGCCCCGAATAGAACACATCCCCCATGGTTATTCACTCCCATGAATGGTCCAAATATCATGTCATATTGGTTTGTATTATATGTTGTATCAAATGAGAGCAACTCTCCAAAATGAACATAATTCTTCCTGCTGTTTGCATCCACCCAAAACACATGGACCAACCTACCATTGTCGTCAATGGCATAGTCAAAATAAAATGCATCATTGTTCTCATTCTTTCTAGCTAGATTATCAAGGAACATCTGAGCATCTGATGACTTTATACTCTCTCTCAAAGAGCGGTGATAATTTTGAAAATCCCTCCTTATGCATCCAACATTCTGAAACCCACCTTCACTAACATGAAGATATCTAAATGCCCCAGATGTTCCAATGCTAGCTTGATGGCATGCGAACAATGTCATCTTAGCCTTCTCATTTACTTGTCTATTAGAACGTATCAAGTGTTGCTTACTAGGTGAGACAAAACCATGATTATGCGCTTCCACAAATGTCTCTAACCTGAAATTATTGTCCTTAGTCCGTTTGATACCAAACATGGCCTCACACCCGCACCTAGTCAATTTAGACTCATATGACCTCTTCATTTTGACCTCCAACTTGTCCTTACCTTTTTCTTCCTTCCAACCACGTTTGGCACAATAATACCGCCTCCATTGCACAACACCGTTTGTGATCGTCCGCTGCCCAATACGAAGCCGGCAACATGCGCATATGCTTTGTAAAACTCGAGGGCTTCATCCTCATCTTCAAAAATAATCCCCACGGTAGGCGTCAGGTCGTCATTAACTACCGGTGTGGACGACGAACCCTGCTGCGGTTTGGATGAGTTAGCATGACATTGACATTACTCATTCAAATTTAAAATTTTCAAATAACCATACACTCACACAGAACGGAATGCTCGCCGCCTTCTGTAGTATTTTACACAAACTACTCGCAATGAGAGAGTGCGCATCGATCATTTCGGGATATGGCAATGCTAGTGGGCATACGGAGCTACTCACATCTTCTGTGGAATCTATGCGGCACTTGGGCTGCTGTAACTGAAAGAAGAATGAATCAATGACCACAACAGCCCTCCCCTATTTCATCCCATCTCAACTGATTTGAACAAATAACCAAAATGCAGTTACCACTATAGCGCAGCTCACCTCGGTGCAGGAGCTTTGGAGGGCGGCAGAGTGGTCCTTGGTGCGGGGGCGACGCATGAGCTCCCCCAATAGAGCCCGTGGAGGGAGGAGAATGGGGAGGGGGGAGACGCGGGGGCTCGGGAGGTGCGGAGGCGACGCAGGAGCTCCCCCAACCCTAGCCCGTGGAGGAGAATGGGGCGCAGGAATGAAGGGGCGGCCGTAGGAGGGCGGTGCGGCGAGGCAGGAGGCTCCCCCAATAGAGTCTGTGGAGGAGAATGGGGGGGGGGAGACGTGGGGGCTCGGGTGGCGCGGTGAGGCAGGAGGCTCCCCCAACCCCAGCCCGTGGAGGAGAATGGGGTGCAGGGACGAAGGGGCGGCCGTAGGAGGGCGGCGCGAAGCACAACCCTAACTAGCTAATGCGGGGGGAGGGTCGAACGATTTCGCGTGGGTATTTTTTACAAAATGTCACTACTGGCCTTCGCGCTCGCCCTCGCGCGACAGGCTGGCGATCCACGTCGTCGATTTCGTGACGGGTGGGCTGGATGTCCTATGTGCATATGTGCACAGAATAGAGCATGTGCATACGAAATGTCACCCTTATCCTACAAACACATTCGGATTGGGATTGCTCCATCCCGAGCGGCAGCCAAGGCGCGGGGCTGGCGAAATTTTCATCGGCCGTTTGCGGCGTCGGGTGCAACCCCTCTTTCCCTTTGCTTTATAAGGTGGCCCTACAGCTCTCAGAGAGGGCTCTCTCGAATTTTAATGAGCTCTTTTTTCCTTCTTAGTTCCTCCTCCCGATCTGGTTTTTGTTTCTGGAAGGATTTTGCAATCATTGCTTATTTCTTTGGTTCGATCCGCAGCAATCGACAGAAGGACTAGTTTTTCCCTTCCTCCTGCACATCTCGGTTTCCCACTGGTTTCTCAATTGAGGTTCAGTGAAGGTTAGTTTTGCGTCAATTGGAGGTGAGAACCGGTTGACTTGGCTTGATCTTGAGAGGAAGAACGCATTCGGCTTTGTGCTCCTTGGTGCTTTCGGTCGGAGCATCTTGTTGGTTGGTCTTGTGTGGCATCTCTATACCTCGACTTCGTGATTTTGGTTTGTTCCGAAATTGTGAATTGGCATTGTATCTTTGACGATCTCGTCCGTTCTTCGCGGCACAATGGGGTGATTGGTTTTCTGAGATAGCGTGATTCGCGTGCCTTACCCGGTTCTACTTGGTGGCTTTGAGTGCCATTCGCTTCGTGAGTATTCTGGTTTTCCATTTTGCTCACCACTCTGCATATATGTGTTGTACTAGTAAGATTATGAAATTGGCTTGATACTAGTACTCGGAGATATTGCTTAGTGATTCTGTGGGTTCAGTTTGATAGCTCAATGGTGATAATGGTCATATACTGAAATTGAATTGATAAATTGTTTAGATTTGAGCTCTAATGTGTTGCTTATTGCTGTCACTTTGATCTTCAGTTTTTCATTCTATTACTTTCGGTTGTGCTTAGTTGAATTAAACCATCTGGTTCTGTGATCTCTAGCAATGCAGTATGCTTGCTCTTCTGTTAGCCAAATGGTCTTATTGCTGAATTTGTGAACTGTGTTCCTTTTACACTGTGAGTTAATCAAGTTCTGATGGTTGACTGGAGTGTTGTTTTGTGATCATTTTACATTGATGATCTCCTATTGGCCGAAAGTATAAATTGTTGTCTTTTGTGTATGTGATTTTTTTTACAGAATAGCAAAGCATTATTTAGAGCTCAAAGTTTGAATCTATATTGTCATATTCAATTAGTTTGGGGTATAGGCTAAAGTAGCGAGAAGACCAAGATTACATTTTGTGCAACTCTACATCTGATAGAAATAACCAAAATATTAAATCTGAGCATTATGCTGATTTTAATTGTCCACATGTTCTATGTTTTGAGCATATTATCATGTTTAAATGACACGAAGGGTTTACATGTTTATATGTTAATTTTGCCATTTAAATACTGCTGAAAATATGTTTTAATTATTATAATTATGATTAATGCTGTTGGAATTAATTTTGAATATTTGCTAAAACCGTCATTTTTACAACAATTCAGAAAACCAATAATTGAATAAATGACTTCCTCATCTGATGTCGTTAAGCCGAAAGTGTTTGACGGTGCCAACTTTAAACGTTGGCAGGCTAACCTCGGACTTTTCTGAGTCATTTCAAATCCTCCAATATTCCCATTGGAAACCGTTGAAATGATGCGGTGGGAGGATGCGAACAATTCAGTCTTAGCTCGTTTGTTGGTCATCCTACCCAACCGGTTGTTCGGCGTATATGTTAACTTCAAGGATGCTAAGCAACTCTGAGACGAACTTGATGAGAAATATTCTAAAGGGGATAATGGGAATGAGTCTTTCATAATTGCTACCTACTTTAACTTTAAGATGGTTGAGGGGCGGTCAGTGATGGAGTAGATCCATGAGCTACAACTCCATGTGCGTGACTTAAGTCAGTACGACTGAGTCTTACCAGAGAAGTTTCATGTAAATGTCATCTTGGCTAAGTTATCGCCCTCGTAGTGTGACTTTGTGGCCGCTCGTAGACATATAAAGGAGCTCTTGACTCTCAATGAGTTGTCAGCTGCTATTAATATCAAAGAGCGTGCAAGAGCTGGTGACGATACAGGAAATGTCAAGTTCAAGCTCATCAGGTGGAGGTCAAGAGTGCTGGAGGCTTTGGGAAACAAAAGTTCAAGAATCAACCCAGAACAAGCTCCAAGGAAAGAAAATGAAGAAGAAGGAGGAAATTGTCTGCTTGTTTGTGAGTGGTTGGTCATAAAACCAACCATTGCTGCAATCGTAAATGCAATGGTCCTTCTCCTGGTCAGCATAAAGGTCGTAAGGTTGAAATGAATGTCGCACAGGCTAGTTCCAGTTCAAAAGGATATGTACCTCAGGCCTTTATAGCAAGTTCATCTATTGATTGATGGATTGTACATGTGCTACTAGACATATATGTGATGATCAATCATGTTTTTCTTCATTTTAGGGTGAAGGTGGTGGATCCGTCCTGATGGAGAACGGAGCTGCTGCTATAGTACGTGGGATTGGACAGGTTTGCTTGAAGCTCACTTCAGGCAAAACACTCATTCTCAAAGACGTGTTGTACATGCTTGCCATGACTTGCAATATGATGAGTGGATCTATGCTGTGTAGGCAAGGAATAAAGCTTGTGTTTGAGTCCAATAAGGTCATGTTGACCAAATTTGGTAATTCTGTAGGCAAATGCTATGATAGTGGAGGCATGTTCCGCTTATCTATTCTTGATTTTAATAATGTAAACGTTTTTAATATTTCCCATTGCAATAAAATTCATGATGTTTGGTATTCTCATTTATGTCATGTTAACTCTGAAGCCATTGCGCGGTTAAGCAAAATGAGTTTAATTCCAAGCTATAATTATGAGAAGGGTTCAAAGTGTGAATTGTGTGTGCAAGCAAAGCAGCCCTGAAAACATTTTCATAACGTTGAAGAGCGAAGCACCTCTCCACTTGAGCTGATCCATTCTGATCTTTGTGATATGAATGGAATATTAACTAAAGGTGGCAAACATTATTTTTTAACTCTCATAGATGATACGACTAAGTATTGCTACATTTATTTACTTAAGTCGAAAGATGAAGCACTAGAACATTTTAAAATCTTTAAAGCCGAAGTGGAAAATCAACGAGAAAAGAAAATCTAACGGTTAAGGTCGGACCAAGGTGGTGAATACGTCTCAAATGAATTCTCTCAATTCTATGAAGAAAGTAGAATAATTCATGAAATTACTCCACCATACTCACCACAATCGAATGGAATAGCCGAAAGAAAGAATCGAACTATTTGTGACTTTGGTAATGCCATGCTACAAAGTTCAGGTTTGTCAAACTATTGGTGGGGTGAAACAGTTCTCATAGCTAATTATATCCTCAATAGGGTGTCGCCTTGCAATCAGGAGGAAACACCTTATGAAGGATGGAATGAGAGAAAACCTAACTTATCATTTCTTCGAACTTAGGGATGTCTTGCAAAAGTGCATGTGTCGTTACCCAAAAAAAGAAAGTTTAGTTCTAAGACCGTTCATTGTGTCATTCTAGGATATACTAAAAATAGTACGGCTTATAGATTTCTAGTGGTCAAATCTGAGGTAAGTGACATCGCTACAAATGTAAAAATAGAATCTTGTGATGCAACGCTCTTTGAACATGTGTTTCCTATGAGACCAAATGAAGTCATTGATCCTAATGGTTCAGACGAACACTCTATTCTTCCTAGTGTGTATAACACCGCTTTAGAGTTGGAGTTGAGGAGGAGTAAGAGATAGAGGACTGAAAAGTCTCTTGGCGATGACTATGTCACCTATGTCGTGGATGATGAACCACGAACCCTTTCAGAGACATACGCATCCCCGGATGTAGGTAACTGGAAGAAGGCAATCCGTAGCGAAATGGATTCCATCATAGCTAACGGAACGTGGGAGGTTACGGACCTCCCATCTGGATACAAGCCAGTAGGCTGCAAATAGATCTTTAAAAGAAAGCGTAGATCTGATGGTACTATAGAAAAGTATAAGGCCTCTTTAGTGACTAAGGGTTTCACGCAAAAAGAGGGTGAAGAATATTTTGATACACACTCTTCTGTGGCTCGTTTAACCACAATTTGGGTGCTTTTAGCACTAGCTGTCACATACAAACTCCAAGTACATCAAATGGATGTAAAGACCACTTTCCTAAATGGAGAGTTGGATGAGAATATTTATATACAACAATCCGATGGTTTTGTGGTTGAAGGGCAAGAGAAGAAAGTATGAAGGGCAAGAGAAGAAAGTATGTCGATTGATTAAATCCTTGTATGTCCTAAAGCAAGCTCCCAAGCAATGGTATGAGAAATTTGATAGTACTATGACCTTAATCGGCTTTTGTGTAAACAAAGCTGATAAATGTGTCTACTATCGGTTTAGTGGAGGCTAATGTGTCAATCTGTGTCTTTATGTGGATAACATATTATTTTGTGGGACCAACATGGATGCTATCAATAAAACAAAGCCTTTTGTCTCCCAGAACTTTGATATGAAAGACCTGGGTGAAGCTGATGTTATCTTAAACATCAAGCTGATAAAGGGCGAGAATAGGATTATTCTTTCACAATCTCATTATGTGGACAAAGTCCTAACCGGATTTGGATTCATGGTCTGTAAGTCAGCGGCCACACCCCTATGATCCAAATGTTAAGCTACATAAAAACACTGGACATGGAGAAGATCAGCTTAAATATTCCCAAATAAGTAGATCCTTAATGTATCTAATGTAACATCCCAATTTTCTAAGCTTTAAAAAAATCTTTTGAATAGTTAGTAGGAAAAATTCACCATTTGGATTTTATTTGAATTTAATTCAAAAGCTTAATATAGACTTTGTACATCAAAACAATTTAATATGATTAAAGTCAACATCATCAATGGCCAAAACTATTTTATTTGGATTCTTTGTGCTTGGATATATTTTCTAGAATTTTTCCAAGTTCATTTGCTATTTTCTATTGCTTATTTGGATTTCTGGTATTTTCTAAAAAGAAAAATCAGTTAAAATCTCAGATCATGGCTTCGGGCCGATTTCCCTCGGCCCAACTCCTGTTCCTTCTCGTGCAGCCCGTTTCTCAACTCCACTTTCGCGCAACGCCGTTCGAGCCGTCCGATCAAGGTCAAGGCGGTCGAGATCCAGCTTGTCCGCTACAAGACATTTATACCAGGCTCGTGACGACCAAGGCCCATCGTCACCGCGTCATCGTTTCTGTGCCCGTCTTCTTCTCCGCGTGAGAGCCAGCCGCGTCTGCCATTGAAACTCTTCGAAGCTTCATCCGACAACGCGTTATCTTAACTAAATCACCTCGGATTTGGTTACTAAATTCTATCCCTAGCTATCTCGTACCCGTCTCGGTTTATATCTTATCTCCAATCAGTTTCTATCTCCTAGAATCCGAGTTTCTTCTTTCGTGTTCTTCACAGACTCTATTTGAGATATTCCTAATACGTGCTTCCCCGGCCCTATAAATAGGACCCCTTGGTTCGCAATTGCGCCCGCACCTCAAAACCTCAAGCCACCGCCCCTCGCAAGCTTCAGCGCCACCACAATGTAGTTTTTAGGGTCTCTTCACCTCTGGCCTTTTTCTTCAATTGCGTCGCCGTCATCGTCGCCGCGTCATCGTTGAGCACACCACTGTGATCAACGTCACCGGATCCATCTCCAGGACCCTTCCCCGACGCCAACACATCACCGGAGGTCTCGTCCGACAATAATTGATCTGCTCTGCCGCCAAGACCTCGCCGCCGGCCTTCACCGTCGACCTCAGCCGCCCGTAAGTGCCTCAATGGGTGCGCAATAGCGTCAGCTACCTCTTGGTACCGCTCATCCCCGCTGGAGCGTCGTCGTTCGCCGTTTCCGTTCGGACCCAAGCCTCACCGGCGTCCAGTTGACGTGTCGTGCCACGTGGCCGTCCACGTCAGCTACCAGCTCAACCTCCGTGCGTGCATGGCAGCCATGTGTCGCTTGCATAGCGGCCATGTCGGATCCCAATCAGCAGACTCAATCCACAAACTCAGATCCAATCTTCCATGAACGTAGTCCATGGTACACCGTCCCTATCACAGTGGGCCCCACATCCAATTCAATTTCTTTTCATTTGTTTTCCAGCCGAAATTCTTTGATGACGTCAGCCCAACGTCATAAACCCGGAATTTTCAATTGGAAAATAATTCGGGATAATTCAATAATCCAATTTTAGGGTTTTTTTTTGGATTTCCAACTTCCCAAGTTCATATCTTTTGCATCCGAACTCCGTTTGAGCCCATTCAAATTTCTAAATTCATCTAAATCCGACATCTATTTATCTAAGATTTTTATTTTATTTTTGGAGTTTGTTTTGTCTTTGTTATTTATTTGTTTTTTGTTTATTTTCTTTCGTTTGCGAGTAGACGTCGATATTTCGGGAAGTTTTGAAGAAGGAGCAACCCAAGATCAAGATCAGTACATAAACCTATTTCAAGGCAAGTTATACCTTTGATCATATTGAACCCAGATTTCAAAATACTTTGATTCAAATTATTGCATTTACTTTAAGTATTTATTCAAATGCTTTTGGGTGTAGTTATTATCCAATTTGTTATGACCTCCTTGTCTAATTGTATGCCATAATCTTTTGTCACCCTAGTTTGGTTCATTTAGTTGGTGCTATTGTATTACCAATGTGGGTTGGTTACATACGATTAGTTTGCTTAGCCATGCTACGGGTCATCATTTCATGTGAGTCGCAATAATAAACTTAACTAAGTGACTATGGAACCATTGATAAAACTGTGTGTACTATGTGTCATTACTCGTTGATGGCATGTGTTACACTTAACCAACAAATGGGGAAAAGGTTTTGACGGGGCAAGTGGTGCGTATACTTTATGGTGGATCTGTGTTGGCGGGAATGATAGGTTAGAATTTGGAAGTCTTGCCCTGGTCAATTAAGGACTTAACCTTGTGCGCCATTGAATCTGGCCTTTCGTTACAACCACATGCCCGGTATGGGACGGGCCTAACTTAGTAAGTTATGAATTCTTGACATTGATTACTCAGGTTGTAGGTTAGCTGTGTCGGATTGGGTGGAGGTGTGTACTACCAAGTAGTCGCATCGCAGGACGGTTCGCCATTTCCCTGTCCAACGGTGTGCGTCTGTGGCGGCTAAGCATACCGGGAGTGTCAATGTCGAGATGAAGTTACTGAACTGTTTTGTTACGACTGGTGCTAGCTACACTAGTTGTATCTTATGGGTAAAGTGTACAACCTCTGCAGAGTGTTAAACCAATCTATTCGAATAGCCGCGTCCGCGGTCATGGACATGCTCGGGGATTTCACGCGAGGGGTAGATTTTCATAAAACTTGGGAAGGGATAGCTGTGTGAGATAACTTATGTAGTTGTGTGAATAACTTGTTTAGGACATGTGTCTTTGTGAAACAACTGTTAAAATTATTACTGTTTATTTGTTTTACTTATGCTTTCAATCTATTATTTGGATTCAATTGCAAATGTTGCATTTCTGCAAAAGAAGCACAGAAGTCATTCCTTTGGAATAAGCCTGCATCTATAAATTACATTATGTGGTATGACTTGCGAGTACGGTTGTGTACTCATGCTTGTTGTAAAACATGCAACAGAAGTGGGGGGATCGTCAGTCAACAAGGTCTACTTCAAGGATCGTAAAGAACTAGGTCGCGCACCCCAGCCGATTGTCTGTGGGCATATGGATGGGCTTTACTGAAGTTATTTGCCCTCTGAAGCATTAATTGTAAGTTTTGACCTTAAGGTCTCTACTATGATGTTTATTGTTATTTGCCTATTTATTAGTTATCTTTGTATATGGAGATGATATTTCACTGATGTTGCCACTGTGTGCACTAGTGTGATCCTGGACTAGTGCAGTATACACAGAGGGTCCAGAATTGCATATTTTGGGTCCCGACAATGAGACCTAATATCTCATATGTTGTAAGCAGATTGAGTCGTTATACGTCCAATCCAGGAGATGATCATTGGATAGCATTAGAGAGGGAACTTAGGTACCTAAAGGGGACCACAAACTTGGGAATACATTATTCTAGCCATCCGGCAGTCTTGGAATGATTCAGTGATTCTAATTAGATCAGTGACTTGGATGATATGAAGGCTACGAGTGGCTATGTCTTCACTCTAGCAGGTGGGGCTGTTTCGTGAAAGTCTTCTAAACAGACCATCCTTACACGATCCTCCATGGAGGCTGAGTTGGTTGCACTTGACTCAGCGACTGTAGAGGCAGAATGGATTAGAGAACTCCTTTCTGACCTACTTGTGCTAGAAAAGCCAATTCCAGCTGTTTTAACCTACTGCAATAACCAAACCATTCTAGTTAAGGCGAAGAGTAGAAAGGACAATATGAAGTTCTCAAAACATATAAAGAGACAACTTAAGTCGGTAAAGCATGCCAGAAAGACGGGTGTTATATTTGTGGAATAAATTCGGTCTGAAAAGAACTTGGCAGATCTTTCACCAAAGGATTAGCACAGAAGGCCATCTTTGCAGCATCAAAGGGAATGGGGCTCATACCCGTGTAAAGACTCACATTGGTGATAACCTATCCTAATAGATTGAAGATCCTGTGAACTAGGCTCTAGGACAACAAACTGTGTGGGATTATAGAGCACATCTAAAGGGTCCCATTAGCTACAATGCTCTTTCTGTATGGAAGGTTGAGTAATATCTCTTAATGAATTCGATACCTATATGGCATCGAGAATAGTCTTACAAGATTCCCTGAAAAATTCACCTACTTGAGTATGATCGTGAGGTCGCGATCAAAGGAAGATAATGGTGTATTTTCTTAAGTACTTATGAGCTAGATACAGGGACATGACCGTAATGTCCCAACCCGAGAGGAAAAAGGGCAAGCCGCCCAGTACAGAATGTAACTTGGGTGAAAATTCTCACACCAAGGCATTAGATCAAGGTGAAATCCTCATTTGTCTGTGCAAAGTCGTAGTCCTTATTGCTAGGCTTTGGATTCAAACCCGCAAGGTACCCATCGTCGAACAACTGTATATTAAACAAGACTTTGAAAATCTTTTATCAAACTGATAAATTGGTGGGGACTGTTGTTTTTGTGAGGTCTTTTCAATAATTTCTCATTTGAGAAAAAGGAAAAAAATGGGAAAAGAAAAGGATGGTGGGGCCCACCTGTCTTTGGAGGAAAGGAAGGGGATAAGGTTGACGCTGAGTCTCATCCTACGCAACACATTCGGATGGGGATTGCCCCATCCCGAGCGGCGCCAAGGTCTTGAAGTGGCAAAATTTTAAATCGGCCGTTCAAGGGCCGCACAACTCTTCCTCTTTCCCTTTGCTTTAAGGTGGATCTGCAGCTCTTGGAGAGGGCTCTCTCGAATTTTAGTGAGCGCTTTTTTCCTCCTTAGTTCCTCCTCCCGATCTGATTTTCATTTATGGAAGGATTTTGCAATCCATTGCACTGTTGTGTTCAATCCGGCGTAGTCAGCGGTAATGACTAGTTTTCCCTTCCTCCTACGCATATCATTTTCCCTCTGGTTACCTCTTCTCAATTGAGGTTCGGTGAGGGTTAGTTTTGCATCGATTAGAGGTGAGAACCGGTTGACTTGGCTTGATCTTGAGAGAAAGAATGCATTCGGTTTTGTGCTCCTTGGTGCTTTCGGCTGGAGCATCTTGTTGGTTGGTCTTGTGCGGCATCTCTGCACATCGACTTCGTGATTTTGGTGTGTCCTGAAATTGCAAATTGGCATTGTATCTCCGACGACCTCTTCTGTTCTTCGCAACACAACGGGGTGATTGGTTTTTCTGAGACAGCACGATTCGCGTGCCTTGCCCAGTTCTACTTGGTGGCTTTGAGTGCCATCCGCTTCGTGAGTATTCTGGTTTTCCATTTTGCTCATCACTTTGCATATATGTGTTATACTAGTAAGATTCTAAAATTGGCTTGATACTAGTACTTGGAGATATTGTTTAGTGATTCTGTTGGTTCAGTTTGATAGCTCAATGATGATAATGGTCATATACTAAAATTGAATTGATAAATTGTCCAGATTTGAGCTCTAATGTGTTGCTTATTGTTGTCACTTTGATCTTCAGTTTTTCAATCTGTTACTTTCGGTTGTGCTTAGTTGAATTGAACTATCTAGTTCTGTGATCTCTAGCAATGCAGTATGCTTGCTCTTCTGTTAGCCAAATGGCCTTATTGCTGAACTTGTGAACTGTGTTCCTTTTACACTGTGAGTTAATCAAGTTCTTTTGGCTGACTGGTGTGCTATTTTGTGATCATTTTACATTGATGATCCCCTGTTGGTCGAAAGTATAAATTGTTGTCTTTTGTGTATGAGATCATTTTTTGACAGATTAGTAAAGCATTATTTAGAGCTCAAAGTTTGAATTTATATTGTCATATTCAATTAGTTTGGGGTATAGACTTAAGTATTGAGAAGGCCAAGATTACATCTTGTGCAACTCTACATCTGAGAGCAATAACCAAAATATTAAATCTGAGCATTATGCTAATTTTAATTGTCCACATGTTCTATGTTTTAAGCATATTATCATGTTTAAATGACATGAATGATTTACATGTTTATATGTTAATTTTGTCATTTAAATGCTGATGGAAATATATTTTAATTATGATTAATGTTGTTAGAATTAATTCTGAATATTTACTAAAACCGTCATTTTCACAACACATGTCTCCTTCACCTGCGTGCCCAGAAGGTCCATGCAAGAGCTGGGGTACTGTGAGTACCTCGTCTACAGGGCCGGCCCCGGGAAGCCGTCGCTTGAGATGCTCCCGACCCCCCACCCGTGCATCTTCGGAGCCGAGGAAGTTGGCCTCTTGCGTTGCGCCGACGACGACAGCAGCGAGCACTTTGTCATCGCCGTCCTCTAGAAGCAGTTCACCCTGGAGGTTTGTTACATACCCGATGGATGGGCGTTAAAGAACACCCGGGACAAGAATAGATGATCCAATACCAACACAATACACCAGTACTTGGGGATAAAAATTTGGGAGGAATAGAGTCAAGACGGGGAAGAATGATCTAGACTAGGAAGGAGAAGCAGAAAACTGGGATTCAGAGGAACAGAGGTTGGGGAGAGGCAGCATCAGGAGGAAGAAGAGATAGCCGTGGCTAAGCTGAATTAATCTTCGATGCTTGGCGTTGCCCTTCGGTTGCCCCTTTGTACTCGACGATCGAATATGCTTTCCTTGACCTCCTTGGCCCACGGCCCACATAGCGAGACCATGACATTCCTCTCTCCTTGAATTTTGGCTTGCCCCCAAGCCAATATGAAAGAATCGTCACCATTGCCACCAGGATCCCATGATACCAGAAGAACCTCCATGCCTAGCCTAACTTGAACACAATCACCACCATGCTTCTACTGCTCTAGCATGCAAAGACAGCACAAATCAAGGTGTGGGGCTCCTTTCATCTTACATTTTGCTAGGAACCATAGCTTCATATTTGAAATTGTCGACAGTCCTGGGAGACCATAAAGAATGATAACAGGGCCATTTAGGTTGCTACCACGACAGTCATCACGCTTCAGCTGCGCTTTCATTTTGGTCATCCATTCTTGAGCAATCCGACTGCCCATATGTACTTCCTCAATTGAAGATCCTTTTTCATGTACAAATTTGACAGATTCTCACAACCTATTCAGAAGATTTACCAGTGCAATGACCTCATTTCTCTGCAGCTAAAATGGTTGATGTAAATGGTTCTCTCCATCAATAGAGAACATAATCTTCAGTGCAGTTCCAAGACCAAGAACTTGGAGCTTTCCCCCTAATCGACACGTCTCACATCCAACACAATCCATAATTGCACTGATATTTCTAAATTGCTCTTGAATCTCCTGCTTTAGCTCAGGGCCATTCTCACCCTGCCAAAGTTTTGCTTCATCAAAAGGTAACGGGCATGCAGATCTTAACTTGGGGTTGTAAAGCAGTTGCTTCACTAAAGATTGTGTTTTCAGGTCCTCTTGAGGATTGACAGTGTTGTACTCAGCCTTTGTCACTGCCCAAAGAACAAACAGGTACATGAAGTATAGATTTTGGACACACTCTGGGTACTTCCGAACACGGTCATACAACAAAGGAAGAATATGTCCCCACAAGTTAACAGATTTGTCGAGAAGATAATCATAAGCAATGTGTACTGAAATTGAGGAGTGCAGAACTGCAGCCCCCTCCAGCTTGATCTCATTTGGGCCTTTTGCATAGTTATGCCATCTATGTGCGCCCTTTCGACGGAGATGACCATAATTCTTCTTGAACATAGACACCTCATTGAATGGATCTTTTATATCATCACTCTCAACACTACTTTCATAGTTAGGAAAGATAACCGTATCAACATCATCAGGGACCTCTGCTAACAAACGTCTAATAGAATACTCAGTAGCCCCACCAGGATATAGCAATTCATCAGTGTCTAAATGAATGATCCAATCCATGCCAGCATCCCAAGCCATTACAATAGCCATCTCCATGTTGAGTGATTGCTTCACAAATAGTTCATAGTTGCAAGGTTTGTAGAAAAATCCTGCAATCCAGGTTTCGTTCCAGATTTGACTCTGTGCCTGCTGCTCCTCTAGTTCCTTGGTCCTATACACCACCTTCACCCTAGGAATGGACTTGAGGACACTCGCAACATGGGGCTTGGCCACCCTCCCCTCCACGAAGAGAAGGAAGTGCGCGACGCCGACGACCTTGTGGTAGAAGAGCCACGACAGGATCTGTTCCAGCCCGGCGGAGGTGCTCGTTTGGGTTGGTGGCCATGAAGACGACACAACTTCATTTAGGAGGAACAAAGGTGGTGGCCATGGCTGCTTCAGCTGCTCATCACATCAATCCCACCTGAAGGATGGCCACGACATTGCCTGTGCTTCAGCTCCATGACTCATGCTTGTGACTTGGGAAGGGGGAGACCATAGACTCCACCCAACACACTTTACCAGATGTGGCCACAACACAACTATACTTTTGAAAGGCATTTCATCAAACGACTTGCGTGTGCCATGGAGATAGAGGAGACACCCATGATTGAGCTCGTTGTCACAGTCGGCGGAGTTGGCAGCGACACTGCTCACTGTGGAGGTGGGGTCGCTCGAGAAAGCACCGACTGAAACTGTGCCCAGCTGATCGACCACGACTGGACGGGCATTGACGAGGGTGGCGTCTGCAACCAGAATAGGGGTAGCCGCATCGTGGTCCTTGCCGACGACAGAAGTAGACGTTGGTGCGGTCACCCGCAGAGGCTGGTCATCATCTGAGGAGCCGTGCGTCATCATGGGTACTACTTCGAGCACTTCGAGCACATCGAGAGGCTACGCCTTCCCTTGCGAGAGAGGAACGGCAGCGGCCGTGTCAATGGCGAGTGGGCCTACATCCACGCCATCCCAACCAGTAGTGGTGTCGGTTGAGCCCTCGGGGGCAGTGGCATCGGAGGAAGCCAGAGAAGACAATGGCCACCTTGGCCTATTGTACAACGTCTCCTTCACCTCAATCACCATCTTCAAGCACCTTCTCTTTTGCTCGTCAGACATGGCATCCCATTCATTGCCCGGTGTAGGCGGTGAGAGCGGCTCAGGCTTGGGTTTGTCGGTGCTAGCGGGATGCGTGTCAAGTGGCGAGGAACATGGAACCTCGACGACGATCTCTGGGGCACACACGGAGGCCACCGCGTCACGCCGCGCCATTTTAATGGAAACTGATTCTGTTGTCGGCTGCACCAGCTGAACGTCGAGGAAGCAACAGCAGTCGTAGATGCACCGACCATGCAAAGCATTTCGAGCTCGCTCTGCTTCCTGCCATGATCGAAGTTGTACCATCGCCTCCACTGGGTTGACTCTCTCGAACACGGACATCTTCTCCACGCCATACGCCTCAAGGACCTGGTGTAGCACCTCCTTCGTCACTGGATAGAGCACATGGCTCATGGTGATGCGTAGAACGCCACCCATGGCTGCCTTCTGGTGGCTCGGCTTTAGGGTTTAGGGTACAAGGACGAGTACCCGGATAGTTGCCCACGGCCGATCATGGACGTCACCTGCAGCAATGGTTTGATCAGGTTCACCGAGATGGAACTCCTCGACGACGGCGATGACAACGGCTTGGGCACGGAGGCACGGAGCTGCACGATTCTTGGACAGCCACCACTTGGAAGAGGATGACTTCTTGGGAGGATTGGCAGTGTCACACGGTTGACGTTGCTGACATCGCGGTGGAAGACCCAAGTCACTCTGATGTGCTGCCTGAGCTGCGGGATGACTAGGCCGAGAAGCTGACGCTGAAGAAACTGCGAACGGCTGCCCCCACCCTGATTGCGCACGACAGCGACGACGTTGTTTACCTGATGTCCAAGGTGAACGATGAGGACCCCGAGGCATGGGTGGCTGCCGTCGACACGAGGAAGAAGACGCTGGAGGCACTGGCCCCGTTTTCTGCTGAACGAATCTTCTGTTACACCGCAAAGTAATTATTATCGAAAGTCTTGATAACTCATATTTCCATCACATAATTTAAAATCTAATATATATTTTGAGATATTGAGCAAAAACAAAGGACAAAAAAGGAATTATATACCAACAAAATACGACAATATAGTGAACCCGTTATGTTCCGAAAAAAATCATAATAAATTCAGACCCAATTTACCATATGAAAAGAAGTGTAAATCTCAAAGTATATCAGACAGATGAAAATTCGACTATTTTAACAAAAGAAAACAGTCGAATGTTGTTTAGCAAATCTCTAACTTCTTTGTTGAGCAGGTGTTCTTCATTTGTAGTCCGTACCGACACAGTTGACAGTGGACTATTTCGTTCTGCGCTAGCTTCAGTTGTTCGTCGGTAAATCGACTAAGGGTTCTCACTAAGTACTCATACCTGAACTGAATAGGTCCAGAGCTGAACAGTTGTCACAGAGTTTTCCCAGCTACAGACAACTGCAGGCAAAGGCAGGAAATCTCTTCACCCACAAAGCCAAAGAAAAGGAACAACATAGACAGGCATAAAAGAAAGCAATAAACGTAGAATTTTTCGTATATCAGGCCTCACCCAATGAACAAATTGACCTGGTATAAGCTCTAGCAAGCTCAGAGTTACAATCACAGACACATCATGGCAAAGAAATGCAAGCTGACACAGGCTGAACAGCTGAAGCAGGGAGTGTAACAAATGAATATTTCCATTGTTCGCAAAATCTTCATCAATCCAACACAAACTAGCACATGCTCTTGGCAGTGAACAAAAACACATCGCAAAGCGTTCGAGCATGTTACCATCTACCACGTGGTTATAGTTCACAGTCGAACTCTACAGTCTACATAAACCTCTCAGGATCGGTGTTCCAACTTCATCTGCTTATAACCTATATTTGGTGATATGATTTTAATACACAAATCGCGGGGGAGGGGGGCGGCGGCGGCAGGGGACAAGCTGCCTTCAAGCAGAAATCGTTCATCGTTTGGGGGCACAGTGGGACTGAGCGCCAGAGCACAAGAACTTTGTGGCCATTAGTCATTGCCTCTTGGGCTCCTCGCCAGGAACTTCAGCAAAGCAAACAGGGCATACCTGCAGAAGAAATGTATAGTTGCATACTCCTGTAAGCCAAACAAGCAAGGGGGAAATGGGAAGTAGACATGGATTGTTTCATTTATCTGATTGCTGACCTTGTTAATGCTAAGCCATCTTGTCACGCAGCTGGCATGGTATACATGCTTGCAGGGAAGTGTCATCTGCAGATCACCTCTCTTGTACTCCATTTGGCAAACTACACACCTGTTACCCAAAGGGAAGTCCCAAGTTAAATTTGTTTCAATTTAAGAATCAGTACAAAGTTGCTGCAACTAATTGCATTCTCTACAGTAAGCAAAAATCATCATATTACACCAAGGATGCAGCATCATATCAGTGCAGACAGAACTAATACGGCATGCTTCTGAGGGTAGTCCAGGGCAAAATCATAGTCAAGAACTGACTGGCATAAAAATATTACAACAAGATCTGACCTTTCACGGCGCGTTTTCTTCCTCGAAAAGAAACCACACTTGTACTTTGTGACTGGAAGTAATGAAATGTGTTCTTGGGAGAGACCACGGTTTTGGGTCCCAACTGCCTCACCCAAATCCAACAATTCCTGTCAACAAAAACTTATTAGTAAACCAAGTTCCAGAAAATAATCAAATGAGAGAAGAAACATAAGATAGGTACCGCTATGAAATGAATGATAAAGCTTCCCCATTAAATGATTAGTGAATATATAGTTTAACCATTGAAGCTATATTGTTACTTGAATAGTACCATTGCATGAAACAAAAAAAAAGCAGTGTATGCATGTAGCTGTGTCTGTGACAAACATGCCTTTCCAGATAAACACACCAAAAAAGACCGGTACATGATTATTCAAGCAACAAGATTTTTCTTCATCTAAATTATTAAGCAACGGAGGTATGTATGTAAGTCTATAAATTTAGAGGAGCCTAATATAATGCCATACTGGCTACTTTACTCTACTTCCTTCTATATGTAGATAATAGATATGCAACGTCCGGCCCATATATAGCATGTGAAAACACCTAGCACTTTCATCTGAGTTGCAAAGGAAGAGATCAGCATTACAATGGACACAGCCAAAGCAATGCATTTTTATTCTCTCGAGGACTCCTATTCTTCAAAGGACAAAACTGTTCACCGAGAAAAGTTGTTCGTACACTAAATATAGAAGAACCGATCGCTCCAAATAGTTACCGGCTGCAACATTTGGGTTATATGATGACTTCTTTTTTTTGAAATGATATGACGTGATTTCAAGAAATGGTTAATAGTTGAATCAAAGGCAAATAACCTTTTGCAATTAGGAAAAACTTTAGTGGATTAATTGGCAATGCAAATTAATATTCTCAATAAATTAACATGCAGCAAGGAGTTATAGCATCCTTAATGTCGAGTATTTTGGCCCTGGAAGCACCCAAATGAGATCTACACCATTGACCAATTCAATAATGCATGGTGTAATCTCTGCGGCCTTTTACCTATCTAGCTCAAGTTAAAGATATAGATCAGATGAAAAAAAAAGTAAGATGATAAATATTTGAAGTGTCAGTGTTACATGAAACAGCCAGTATGAAAACATTGTGACACAAGTCATGCAAGAGAAGCCATTAACCTCATATGTCATGTTGTCAGGATCGATATTGTCTTGCCAAATAACCTGAAAATAAAACATACTAATTTTCAATAAATCAATTGGAGGCCATGACAATCTTCAGCACACAACACATATGTGACATCACAGAACAATCGGGGGAAAAACTACAGCAATCATGTTTCAGTACCTTTCGAGGGAATGAGAAATAAACTTCACATATGATATGTGGAATCAAAAAAGACATTTTTTGTAATGTGGGGAATTCCGTATCGTCGGCGTGGCGTCAACCGTGCGCCTTCAGCCGGCGCAAGGAAATCCCAAATAAGGGATCTTATCTTTTATTTAGAATGTTATGTCTAAATCAGGAAGTTATCTTTAGGACTGTTTATTTAAAGTAGATCAAATCGTGATCCAATTAGTTAATTGCTTCTTAGGAAAGCAATCGTTAGAGATTGGTTTGTTAGCGCCGGACCCTATCTATAAGTGGCATGCGGCAATTCTGTTTTCGGCAAGCAATGAAACTTCAGAAAACTCTCATCCCAGTCTCCTTCTCTGATTCCCGAATCCTCCTCTCCTCCTTGCCGCACGCCGGGCAGCCATCACGGCGCCGGGTCGCCGGAACTACTGGCCAAAGCCCCTTGTTACCCACAAGGTTCTAAAAGGCGCTCTAAGGCGCCAACTAGGCGTCGCCTAGGCACGAGTCGGTGCTCTCCCGCGGCGATTTCCACCGAGACGGCGCGCTAGGCGGGACAGGCGTCGAGGCGAAGCTAGGCGGTCCATGGTGGTTGGCGGCGGCTCTCGGCGAGGCGGGCGCCAAGGCGGAAGATAAGAAGAATAGCACCCAACGCCCCGACCACGTTGTTGTTTACGTCATGGCCGCTATGGTTCACCTCACGCCATCAGATCAAGCTTCGCCGGGTTCGGCCATCTTATGTCACGGGTTGGACCTCGCCACCGACGAATCGAGCTCGCCCCACCATCTCCGCCACCGAATCGAGCTCACCGCCTCCAAAACGCGGTCGTCCCGCCATCGAATCGTAGTACGTACGCCTCTTCCCTCTGCTCCCCCGCCGCCGACCTCCCCTCTCTGCTCTAGCTCTTCTCTAGTCCCCCCTCCTGCGCCGCCGCCCTCCCCTCCTCCGATGCCCTCTTCCCTTCTCTGCTCCACCCTCACGCCACCGCCCTCCCCTCTCTTCCCGCTCCTCCTCAGTCTCTGCTGCTGCCTGCTCTGCCCCCTTCCCTTCTCTGCTCTCCCTAGCACCACAGCTCCCCTCAGTCCCTTCTCTGCTACTCTGCTAAAGTGCTAATTGCTATTGATTGAATTGATGAATTCTTCTGAATGTGCTGAATGTCTGAATGTGTCTCAGGTTCAGGTCAGGTGTGACAAACTAACAACTCTTGGAGTCTTGGTTGTGAACTTGTGCACTTGTGCTGAAGCCTAAAAGTCTGAAATTGCTGATTCTGAAATCTGAATGTGCTGAATGTCTGAAATCTGAATGCTTTGAATGGTTGTGCTGACACTATTGATTCTGAATGTGCTATTGTGCTAAATGTCCGAATGTCTATCTTGCATAATTTTGGCTCTCAGTTTACATAATACATATGCTTGCATATTGCCATATTTTGGAATCTGGATACTGGATCTCAGTTAATCAGTTTACATATGTTGGATTGTTGGGAGCATATGCTTACATAGTTACATATGCTGAATTGCTGATTGCTTACAAGTTACAACAATGTCTGAAATCTAAATAGTGAATACACAACTCTTGGCCTCTTGGGAGCATATGCTTGGGAGCAACAGTGTGTTCTGAGAACTTTTCGCTGTTGACATATGCTTGGGACTGGGAGCATCAGTGTTCAGTGTGTTTTGACTTCTGAGAACTCTTGGTAGCATATGCTTTTCGCTCTCAAATTACGCTGTTAAGAGATAAATCAAGCTAGCTTAGTGTGTTCTGAGACTAGGAACTCTTCATTACACATGTTCAGATGTACTTTCTTATGAGTTATGACTGCTTTGCAGTTTTCTTATTACATAAAGATGTGATGTATCTTTTCACATTGATGTGTATTTTTCGTCGTCTTATTGTCTTGTGATATCCAGTTATGACTAATTTGATGATTTGCAAATATAGATGTATAAAATGTGTGATATGTATGTTATGACTTATTGTTGATTTGTCATTTTGTCAAGATATCATCCGTTGCTTGTGATATATATGTTATGACTTATTGTTGATTTGTCATTTTGTTAAGATATCATTCGTTGCTTCCGGAGGTGCGACAAGTTCAAGCGTCCTTAGGAGGAATTCCGAAGATACAGGATGGGAATTTGGGTATTTAGATGATCCAAACAACTTGAATAGAGTGAAGTGTCGCTTGTGTCAAAAGGTAATTCACGGAGGGGTGTATAGGCTCAAACAACATATTGATCATATTCGCGGGAACGTTGTTAAATGTCCAAAGTCCACACAAAAAGAACAAACGAAATGTAGGAAGTTTATAGAGGATGCACAAGCATCGAAGAAGGCAAAGAAAGCAAAAGAGGATGAGCTTAGAAAAGAAGTGACAATTGAAAAACAAGATGACCCTAATGAAGATGAAGAGCTTGAAGTTGTTGGAGGCTCGGCACCTCGTAGATTAGGGCCAATAGATAAGTTTGCTTGCCCTATTGATACTTCCATTGCTTTGACAACCCGACAACAAAATATTAAAGATACACTTTGGAAAGAAAGGAATCATAAGGTGAAACAATATGTGAGATGGCTTTATGCTCATGGTATAATTTGTTTGCAACACTCGTTCTCTCATGATTGCTATCCTTTCGCTGAACTATTGATTGTTAGCCTTATATTGTATGTTTTTATGTTTAGGTGCCCCTTTCAATGCCATCAACAATGGCGAGTTCAAACAAATGTGTGAGACTATTGGTTGCTTTGGACCGGAGTTTGTAGGTCCTTCTCAATATGATTGCCGGGAGAAGTTGAAGGAGGAAGTGGAAAGAACAAAGGATTTGTTGAAAACACATGAAGAAGAGAGAGCTTTGACCGGATGCTCCATTATGATCGATGCTTGGACCGATCAAAAGAGGAAGAGCATCATGAATGTGTGTGTGCATTGCAAATTGGGGACAAGCTTCATACAATCAAAGGAGGTGTCGGATTATGCACACACAAGTGAGTACATCTTCAAGTACATGGATACTTGCATTGAACAACTAGATCCAACAAATGTTGTGTAAGTAGTTACGAACAATCCTTCCAACAACATGGGAGCAAAGACATTAATTTGATGCAATGATGCTAGAAGTAATTGTCAAGAATATGCCAAAGTATAAGAAGACAATCGATTAAGCAAAGGCATTCACCATATTTGTCTATGCACATCATATGACATTGGCCTTGATGAGGAAACACACAAAGAGATGTCTACTTGTTTAAAGGTATAGCCAATCATCATATCCTTGCAAATATGTGGTGTCTATTATGTCATTCTTGCCTTGTTTGCTATTTCATAACCTTGTATATTGCATTGATTGAAGGTTTTTGAACCATTGGTGAAAGTTCTTCGCATGGTAGATGGGGATGGTCCATCTTTGGCATTTATTTATGGAGAAATACTACAAGCAAAGAAGCAAATCAAAGAGGCCTTGAACAATTTGGACAACAACTACAAATTGATCATGAATGCAATTGATGTAAAGATGGCAGGGAGGCTTGATTCTTCATTGCACTTGACAACGTACCTTCTAAATCCACATTATAGTTACAATGATAAAACCATCTTGCAAGATACAAATATCATGGATGCATTATTTGAATGTGTTGAAACATTTTATCATGATCACGATGAAATACAAGCTCAAGTGCTTAACGAGGATTGGCACAAGTTTAAAGATCAAGAAGAGGTCTTTTGGAAACCTACCGCCAAACTTGGATATCAAAAAAGCAATTTTAATCCCGATAAACTTGTGCTCACAATTATGATTCCAATTCATGAATTCAATGCATGCTTATTTAACCATTTGTCTTGTACTAATTTTCTTCTACTTTTCCTAATGACTAGCAACATGGTGGTCTACTTTTGGATATCAAGTTCCTACTTTGCAAAGAATGGCCATAAGAATCCTCTTCTTGATCTCAAGTTCATCCGGATGTGAAAGAAATTGGAGCACTTTTGATATGGTAAGTCTCAACTCTCAACTATAAAGTATAAACTATCTCATTCTCAATATGTCAACTATGTAACTACTACACTCCACTTTGCAATTCGTAGATACATTCAAAGAGAAGAAATAGGCTAGATGTGAAACGTCTCAACAATTTAGTCTATGTTCAATTCAATGCAAGATTGTTGAGCAAAAAAGAGAAAAGCAATGTGAAGAACATCGATGTCATTTTAGCTTTGGATGCTACACAAGCTTAAGGGTGGATAATTGAAGGCGGTGATGATGATCAAGAGGTTGAGACCGGTACGGAGCTTACATGGAAGACCATTGATGAAGCAACTGGGGCTAGTGAAGCCATGCAATCTCGTAGGAGCACAAGAGTGAGAGACCTCTATGAAGATGATTTCTCGTCCGATTCCGAAGAGGATGTCAACGAGGGGGAGGACGACATTAAGTTCGAGTCCGACCAAGAGGAAGTGGTTGTTACCAGGAATTATGAGGACGAAGACACTAACTCATGATTGACAGATTGAGTCATCTTAACAATTCATTATAAACTATATTAGTATTTTGCTTGCTATGTGGAGTTGACACTGTCATGTTATGAACTTATAATATTTTGATTATTTTCTATGTCAAGTCTTTGAGATGTGTGGCTGCATATGTTTCATACTTTCATTCATTCATCAATCATTCATACATTCTCTCACACAAGTACACAATACAACAGCAAAATTACTCATCATTGATTAAATATACAGGTTTACATCATTATTTGATTACAATACATCATTATTTGATTACAATACATACATGTTTACATCAAGCTCTTGGAGCCTTGGAGGAGAGATAATATACATGACTACATCAAATTGCATATGTCTTGCTTCTTCGAGTAATTTTCGTTCTATCTTGCTCAATTTGATGCCTGATGCTTGCCCAATTCATCAAATTATTCCTGTTGTTGGCTTATCTGCACCGTAGCCAAGCCAGCCACCTGGGCACCGCCTAGGCGCTAGGCCCCGGGCCACCGCCCGCCTAGCGCTTTCTTGAACCTTGGTTACCCACGACTACCCTCTACGCAATTTAGGTTATACCAATTTGGTATCAGAGCGACTTCCGCCCACCACCACCATGTCTGGTTCCGAAGCTGGAGAAGATGTCTCCATGGCGCAACTCCTGCAGACTATCCAGGCGTTGACTACTTGCATAGACGGCACACATGTGCGCATCGACGGCATGCAACAGCAGATGGGAGACATCACCATTCGCCTGACGGCCATGGAGAAACGTCCGACAGTGGAGTTGCCGACCCTATTGCCGCAACCGCCGGCTGTCCTGGCAATTACCGCATCCGAGGGCCAATCTTCCTCAGCACCAGTTTCCCACCGCCGCCACCCAATACACCCAGTAAAAACTTCCAACCGCCACGACCACTGCCCACCACTGCATACACCCACACGTCGCCCACACACACCGCCACTACCATGCCATCAGTTGCGCCATATATACCGTTCACAACCACCCTACCATACACCACTACCTAACTCCCTCTCCACAAGATACTCGCATGATTCAACCACCTATCCCTCCCACCCCGCCCACGCAAACCGAGCATAGCCACGCTTTAAGCGTTCCTCGCTACCACATATTAAAATTTCCTACATATGAGGGCAAGGATGATCCGTTGGCATGGATCAATCGATGTGAGCAATTCTTCTGCGGCATCCTATCATCTCACCGGCATCGCTTAGCATTGGTATCATTAGTTGGAACACGACACGGGAGTACCCTCGTGGTTGTCTTAAGGAGCTTTGTCACCTTCGGTTTGGACCCCCAATTCGAAGCAATCCGTTGGGCGCCCTCGCATGCTTGCCTTTTGGCAACTCGGTGCAAGATTACATCAACAAGTTCTTGGTGCTCCACCGCCATACTGAAGCTCTCACTCAGATACATCAAATGCAGCTTTTCACATCCGACCTCCATGACCAACTGCGGATTGACGTGGAGCTTCAAAACTCTCCCGACTTGCAAGTGGCGATGAGCCTCACCCGCGCCTACAAACTGCGGACGCAGGCAGCGCCGCCGGCCGGCGATCATCGCCAAGGGTTGCGGCCCACTGGATGGCAGCAGCTATCCATGCCCATATCAGTCGTGTCTCGATCACCGGGCCCTAGAGAAACCGCAACAACACCAGCGTCGCCGCCGCCTGCGGGTCGTCCCCTTCACCATCTCACCCCGCTTGAGATGGTCAAACGATGAAAGCAAGGCCTGTGCCTCAACTACGATGAGCAGTACGTCTGCAGTCATCGTTGTCAGTGCCTCTTGTATATTGAGGCCGACGACTCCTTCGACCCCTTGGAGCATACACTGACGGTTTCTTCACGCACTCACAGGGTTGCGGAGCATCCACGCCAATGAAACCATGCAACTACGCGTCACCATCGGCACGACAGACTTCATCGCACTCCTCGACTCGGGATCCACACATAACTTCATCAGCAACAGCACAATGGCGTGCACCGGTTTGACACTAGAGCAGTGCTCGGTAGGGCTGGAAAAATAGCTCGAAGCTCACGAGCTAGCTCGTCTAGGACCAAGCTCGAGCCGGCTTGGCTTGGGCTCGTGAATTTTCAAGCCGAGCCAAGCCTAGCTCCTAGCTCGCAATATTTTCGAGCCAACATCGAGTCGCTCGGTCTACTTGTTTGGCTCGTTTGTCTGCTGCCTTCCCTCTGCCGCTTGATTCCTCCCGAGTCCCGACTGCCCCCAAATCCCGGTCCATTCACAAATAAGGGATCTTATCTTTTATTTAGAATGTTATCTCCGAATCAGGAAGTTATCTTTAGGATTGTTTATTTAAAGTAGATCAAATCATGATCCAATTAGTTAATTGCTTTTTAGGAAAGCAATCATTTAGAGATTGGTTTGTTAGCTCTGGGCCATATCTATAAGTGGTTGTGGCAATTATGTTTTCGGCAAGCAATGAAAAATCAGAAAACTCTCATCCCAGTCTCCTCTGATTCCTGAATCCTCCTCTCCTTGCTGCGTGCCGAGCAGCCATCACGGCGCCAGGTCGCCAGAACTACCGGCTGAAGCCCCGTGTTACCCACAACTTCCCTCTACGCAATTTAGGTTATACCAATTTTATAATATATATAGATGTGGGATTTTATAATATATAGAATGTCGGATGTAAATCAAAAAGTGCCAAACATTTTACATGTGGGATATTGTCAGATATTAAAATTATCAGTGTTCCCCTAGGTGGTCGCCTTGGCCGCCTAGGCGCTGGGCGCAAGCCAGCCGCCACGACTCGGGCTCAATCGGCCCCCTAGGCGCTCGACCCACCTAGGCGGTCAACGCCGGTCCAACAAGATAAGGTGATTTTATGGCATACAGACTATAGTCCAACAAATAAATTGATTTTAACTTGGAGTCATACAAGATAAGGTGAAACCGTAAAAAGCATTCACATACAACATGAAATCATGAGGGCAGGCAAACCCTACCACACGCATTTTCAGGAGAAGACTAGTTAAGATAAGATAAGCATGCCAAAAAAAAACATTTACCTGAGGACTGCTCAAATTTTGGTGTACTGGCTGTTGTGTGCCTGCAAGTGAAAACAAAATCAGAGTGCCAAAATAAAGATGAATTGATGTTGAAGTCAACTGTTTGACTTGAAGGAAAAGGTTCAAATCTTATAAATGTTCTGTTACTATTTATGTGACAACTAAAAGCATAAGATTCTGTTAGCACATCACATGGACAGGTCATAGACCCCAATGTATGCACGGTTGGTATTGAAAAAAAGATCCAGTTATTGGATGGTTTCAATGTGTATGACTATGTAACAAGTAAGACAGCTAGCAATCTTAGTATCATGGCCAAGGCTATCTACTTTGCAATAACCCGTAAGTGTACACAATGAAATACCAACAGGAGTGCAAAGGTACGAGTCGACACAGGTATTAAGAAGCTCGATTCCATACTTCTGTTTTGTTTTTTATTTTTGTAAGCATCTAATTAACTGTGCTCTTTTTGGTAAATGATAGCACAAAAATTCAATCATACAATGCCAATCACCAATGGTCTGCCACTGACAAACTTTTCTTGTTATATGACAAACAGTGAGCAAAGGGAGAAACAGCGAGCAAAGGGAGAAACAGCTTCATGCCTTCATCAGTAGACAGAGCTTCAGAGTGTCTTGGTTATAGAACTATGCATGTGTGCATACTAGTCCTCTTAGAAAGGAAAGGCTAATGGAAATACTATTTTGTTTACACTTTACAATGCAATTTAGATGTAAAGCTACCTTGATTTCAACTGGAACTCATGAACAACAACTCTAACTGTATACATGTATCGAGTGGCAATAGAAATAACTTCACAACTAATAAATGTTCAACTGAGCAGTTAAGCCAGTAAAGTCAGTGAAATTAGCATAACAGCAGCAGACTGAAGTTCATTGGAAATTCAAAGGTAAGAGAAGCATGCAGAATTATATGAGACCCCAAAAGTTCTCATTATAGACCCAAGGGTACACTGATTGCAGGAAGTTCATAGTGCTCATTTGAAAAATATTGTAATTGATCCTTAGCACCAGAGAAACTCATATAGCTGAAATCCCAGAGTAATGATTGTTTCAACTTTCAAAAACAATATAATTTCCAGAGCACTATTTTTCGACTAGGAATGAATATGATATACATATTACAGCATACCAGATTGTTTTGAGCAATACAGTTCGATGAAAGATGAGCATTTGGCCCACAATTCTGAGCTCAATTTGGTGCAAACTTGACTTCCTCGACACATGACCTGACATAGGGCAATTCCACAATTTGATTATTCCTTTGCCTTCCTCAAGCTGCCTCGCTCTTGCTCTAATTCGCCTTTGCCCACCAACCTTGAACCTACTCTGCTCCTGCGCCTCCTCTCCCTCCTTGCATCCTTGCTTTGATCCTTTGCCTCTTCTTCCTCCCCCACAGACCTCATCAGTGCTTCTCCTACCCTCGTTACTCTTCCCCTCTAGACTTAGGCATAGAAGAAATAGAGAGGAGAGGCGAGGGAAGAGAGGATGAGGATGCAAACCAGTGGCGGCTAGGGTTAGCTAACTCCTCCCTCCTCTCCTCTAGTGACCTGACGACGTCCCAGGCTCCCAATGGCGAACCTAGATCGCCGGTGACCCACGATTCGGGGTCGTGGATCGCGACACCCCAATCCCTGTGACTATGGGCAAGACTAGATGTGATCGTGGAATGTGAGCCATAGTTATAAAACCCAACCCACCCAGCGGATGAATCGGAAAATGTTGGGCACACTCACAAGACCGGAGATGCAATTGACCCGGAAAACCCGATCGACCCGGCTGGTTTTGCTTGGCCAGACCAGGTTTTGCTCATGAGGCCAATTTTCAAGAAACCCTCAAAGAGTTTTTCAAAACAAAATTGAAGGGTGTGTTCATACTTTGGGTGCTGCTGGGTTTTAATAGGAATTTCCTTGTGAAATTGGTGGCTACACATAAATAATTTCTATCTCTCACTCTCACTCCGGTCAACAGCTCATCTCTGTACTCTGCTTAGCTTCGCCTCCATCAGCAAGATACGATGCATTTTCCTACTTGCTTGCTTTGCTTTTCTCTACTCTCTAGTCTCTAGTCTCTAGTTAAGATGTAAGTGTTAGATTTTTACCGTTCTATTTTCTAATCAGAGTAATATATAGTTAGATCTAAGACATATATAGTAAGATGTAAGTTGGCAGTTCATGTATTAAGCCAAACATGTAGTGCATCTGGATGTGAGAGGAAGTGAAGAATATTTAAACATATTCATTCAAAGAAGAAAAATAGACTAACATCAACTGCTTGAATGATCTCGTTATTGTGTGAGTCTATGATGTTCCTCTTTGACTAACTTAATTTGTTGTTCAGAATTCAAATTCGTTAATTATTATTGTTTTTTTTTTGTATATCATTGAATTTTTTTTCCTGTTTTTATAAATTAAATTTAAAAACATGCAGTCCGACCGATGATCCACCGGTTCAGTGACCCGAGACCTCGACCGGGTCAATGACCGGTCCGGGTTTTATAACTATGCTGTGAGCTTGAACTTACATTCCTCGGTAGTAGAATTTGCACTTGCATGAGTAGCTTCACCACCCTGCAGTACTACATTGGGAGATTCAATACTGTTTACAGGTGTGGTGTTATCCCAAATTCTACGCCCACCATCTGCTCTATGCATGTAATCATTCATGTCATAAACATGTCCATAACTGTAATAATTTCCTGCACCAGAATATCCATATTTGTACGAGTTTGTATGCATCACTGTCCAGTACGGATCAGCCTGCACATTAGCAACAAATAAGTGTGAGTTAAACACACAATGATAACGGTTCAGTAGCTAAGGTAATGATTGGGACATCCATTCTGAATAATTTCAAGCTTTCTTTTGTGAGTATGTGAAAAGTACAGTTCCAAGAATCATTATTTCCCTTGTTGCCGAGTGACTCCGTTTCTTTTTTAAAAAGGAGTTAGTATTAGACTAAAATGTGTTCTTTTCCTACAGATTTAAAAAGAATCTAGATTTGTGAAGCGCATCCATCACCTATCAAACGTTGAAATTCAGACTCATCAAGAAACTTCTAAACTATCAAACTTGATTTATAAAGTAGCTAAAGATATTAAAGATGATCTTTTACACAAGACACAAGCCACTTAATATTCCATGGCAAATATACATCGTTACGAAGGCAATAGTAAACAATCAAACTTTGGCAGTCAAGGGTTCAAGGATATGGAATCAGCTAGCTGTTGCTTAAGATAGATTGAGAAAAATGGCAATTCTGTTTTTGGTACCTGATCCTGAAAGGCATCTGCAAGAGCAAAATCAGCATGAGCATATGTGAGGCCTTCAAAAAAATCCATGAAGCTCTCAGTGATGGTGTATGGAAACCCAGTGTTTATGTAGTGGAGTTCCATCTGCCGACTCCCGTTCATCCCTTCTGATGAATCATGAACCTAAAAGAATCAAGCCGTCAAACTTTCATTAAACCTCAATAATAGAAACGAAAAATAATTAGAAATGTACGTCAAATGTTAACATTCCCAAAATCAAGGTACTTTTGGTTAAATCAAAGCAGCATTGAGTTGTTAGTTGAAGATCAAATAATAAATATATCATATGGACTGCGGAATTTGCAAATTGACCTTTTGATTGAATCAAGTCCTAGAGGAGTTGCGCAATAAGATGTTAAACAATATTACAGATCTTGCTCATTGCATATCAGTAAAAAGCCATATATCAATCATTATTACACGGTTGCTTTCGACAACGCAACTTGCAAAGCTGAAATTCGCATTGATACCACAACCAAATTATCATCATACCATAAAATGATCTAACGAAAGTGGTCCTTTTTGCCACCACTGCTACAACGCACATTCATCAAACAGCAAAACTACCTACACGTTGCAAGAATCAATGCGCGATCTAGCCCAAAACAACGCTGAGAGTCGAGGCCTCTACTCCATACATCCAAAAGTAGAACAAAAGAAAATCGAGGCGCGGCTAATCGCAACCTCCAACATCCACACCGAGTCAAACCCTCCAAAAATTAGCCCGCCACCTCACCAAACAACCAGAGAACCCAGCAGAACTCACTATAACCATGAATGCTTCACCGGATCACCCACATTTCCGATCTCCCCACCCAAATTCACGTCGAAACACCCAACCTTACGCCGCAAATGCGAACCAAAAGAGGCCCCACAAAAAAATGCACAAAAAATGGCTAAACTGCAAATGTGGCGCCAGATCACCTCCCCGCGGCGCCACCTAGCCCCCATTTCACCACTCAGACACGCACGCGCGAGCACTCACTCACACATACACAACCAAATGAGACAGCGAGACCGCAAGGCCGCACCGAATCAGACAGCGATCCCGCCTCTCCGGAGCCGTCTTCGCCGTGCCGCTGGCGAGGCGCCGCGTGACCAGCGTGGCGGCGGTGGCCGCGGGGGTGGTGGTGATGGGGAAGGAGGGCTGGACTGGAGGAGGAGAAAGGACGAGATCTTCTCTGGCTCACGTGTTGTCGTCCTCTTGTCCGCCGGGCTCATCCCTATCTCTCCTGCTTTATACCTGCCCCTGAGCAGTATCGACTTGCACTTCTCGCCAAGCGCGATATATTGCGCAGTAGGAGAATCTGGCTTTGGATATGTTTTTCGAGGGGTGAAAATGGATTCGGATGCGCTGAGAATCTGGCTTTGGATATGTGTCTCTAGGGTGAAGACGGATTCGGATTGTCTCTGATCGGATTTTTCTCGCACAATTCTCGGATCAGACTTCAGAGACAAATACGGGTTTTTTTTTGCCGTAAACGAATATAAATAGGGAGATCTGATTATTTGTCACTGCCAAAGATATGTAATTCAGGATTTGCTACTTATGTGTCTATGACATGTAGCCCCGAGACCGGGACCCAGATGTCATTCACACATGGAGCGGCAAATCCTGAAATCTACATCTTTGCGGTGGCAAATAATTAATTATTCCATATGAATACAGTAACACTGTTATCCGTCAAATACGGATTATCCAGATAACAAGAAGGGCAGCCCACTAGCCAGACGACCGGCCCGGTCCATCGCTCTCGCTCCATGCCTCCATTAGGGTTTGTACTCGGCTTCGCTACTCCAGTCCACAGGCGCCGTCACGCACTCGCAAGCCGCGACTCAACTCTCAAGCCGCGCGGCTTCTGGCCGCCCTCGCCTCGCCGCCGACCAACTCACCGGCCATCTCGCCCGCCTCCGCCGGCTCCCCTGCGCCATCTCGCCTGCCTAAACCCCACGATTCTTCAAAGCATGCATTCAAGAAAGCACTCCAGAGACTCCCAAGAAAGAATGCAAGAACCAAGAAAAAGAAAAAAAATCCCCGTTCAACTCTTTCTTCACACAGAAGAAAGAACAGCCAAAATCCACGGTTCTTGGGCAAATAAACCCAGAAACATTCTAGAAAAAAAATCAACAAAAAAGAAAAGGGGAGGGGAAGGGGATAAGAAACTGACCATGGCAGGCTCATGGTCATGGGGGAACAAAGGCGCCAGGGGGGAGGAGGCGGCCGCATTCGGTGGGTGCACATCCATGCCCAGGCTCTCCAAACAACACAGAGGAGGGAGGAAGAGACAGTATAGGAGGGTTGGATTTCGCGAGCTTTTTTGTTTTGGAGCGGAGGTTTTTATGGGGAAAGGGAGAGGACTCGGAGGAGGAGAAAGGAAAGGGCACAGCTGTGCAGAGCGCGTATGCTGTTACTGTGTGCTACAAAATTCGTTGTTTTCTTTCCCCTTTTGCTTAATCCTTAGGTTTTGGGTTACATGCTTCAGTTACATGATTCACAAAATCACGAGAGGTTTGATTTTTTTTTCCCGTTGTTTGCTTAATCCCAACGGATATATGATGAATTAAGTGTACTGTTATGCTTTTTTTTAAGACATTGTATCTTGGATTCTTGGTATTATTGAACTATGTATGTTATGAATAAACTATGTTTGATCAGCTAAGTGTGAACTAAGTTTTATATATATGATAAATTAAGTGTGAATGTGTGATGCCTTGTGAGTTATGAGCAAACTGTGGTAAACTAAGTGCTATGTTTGTGGTGAACTAATTAAACTAATGTTATATGTGGTTACTGAGAATATGAAAAATACAGGAATGTTTGCATCAAATAAACTAGTTATATGTTTTCGTTAATTTCTGGTATACAATTTCATGTTTCGAAAAATATTCGTGACCTATTCGTTTCGTTCCGTACTCGCTTCAAATTTGTATTTGATATTATTCATATCTATATTTGTATCTATATCTGGAAAAAATGAAAACAAATATGATAAAAATATCATCTATCCGATCTATTTTTATGCCTATGTGTCTCGGACTCCAGGGTGGTTGGACTGATCTGCCCTGGCTTGCCAGAGTGTCACTTCAGTCATGTGGTGTGCTCAAGAAATCTTTACCTAATGTACGGGTAGAGGGTATATTTACTTTTGGTTATGCTAAGCATAATTAAGCTGTGAGCACGTCGATGCGAATAATTTGTACTACTATAGGCGGTTAACTGTATTTGTTGTACTACTATAGGTGGTTAATTGTACCTGTTGTTCGCCTTTAAACTTGTTTAGTACAATTGACGTGTTGTGTAATTTTTTAACCGTATTTTATATAGAAAATAAATGATGGTGCTTTATACTTACCGAATAATATCTGACAAAATTCACTCCATTTCTCTTAACCTCTTTCGTCAAAGAACTATTTGTATTTAAATATGTTTAGAGAATTCATATGGATGTTCTAGTTGAAGGATAACAACGTTGAAGGTATAGTATTATCATTAGAGAGGTGCTTAACCAACTCCACAAATAATGACATCAAACAGCTGAAATAAACGGGACTGGCCCATGTCCAAATTGACTGGATAGTAAGTAACTGCCAATGCCACTGTTTTCACCACTAGCACGTACGGGAGGGAGTAAAAGAAAACCAGTATTGTACTCAAAGCAGTTGATAATTAGCAAATCATGGGATTCAATGCTAGCTGTAATAACTCGATAAAAATAACGTGCGGCACATACTTTATGTGGCCGAAGTACACTGGGATGCGATTTCCAAAGGGTACTTAGGAGATTTTGTGCGGAGCCATGTATCCTGATTCGTGCGTGACTCGCGCGAGGAGAAGAGATGGTGAGCGGCTGTACTGCGGGCGTGGGTGAGCAGCAGGCCAACTACTTTCGCTGTCTTTTTGTCTACAAACACGATAATCTCGGAATATTTTGCCCAATTAAATATAGAGTCCGAGACAACCTGGCTGACCTAAAATATACAGAGAAATGATCCAAAACAAAAACAAAAAACTGTGGACACAGTTAAATAAGCAGCTAGTCCGGTCCGGAGTATTGCTAAGTCCGGCACCACCCCTGATAGGAGTAAGTAATAATTCAAGGGCAGCCACAACATTACAAACTATATGAATCGGTAGTGACCTCGTATCATATACAGGTGACAGAGATATGACAAGCATTGGTAGCTGTATTTTTTTTTGTACCTTTCGTAAATTGCAAGTTTCAAACAGTATAGTGCATTCTTTGTAATGGCTATCTTAGCTTAGAATAGTTAGTTTCTGATCTGGTGTTGTCTTTTCTAGACATGGCATACATTGTACGTCTGTACAACGCAAGTAAGATGACCTGCCGTTGTCTTTTCTAGTTTGTGCAAGATGATGGCAAATGTGCTTGAACTAGCTAGTTGTCCTAGTAAGTGATGCTGGAAAACAGGAATTGCCACGTAGTTATGTGACATGGCAAATGCCGTACCAGTTGGTCGCCTTTCCAGCCATGCCATCACTCTGCCTCCCGACAATGACGTCGCAAACAGTCTCATCCCGCCACGTGTCATTGTCCGGTTGGCCCGATGCCCTCCGACGCTTGAAACAAAAGGACTTAAATCAACTTGCTATTATCAGCAAATTCGGTACTACTAATCTATTTGTCTATTATTAATACCACAAGCAATAGATAGATTCGGATAAAGCGAAAGGGAGCTGAGCTAGCTGAATCCAACGGGCGGTTTTTATTCGTTCCCGCACCCCTGCCACTCTTGTCCCACTGCTGGTGGGGACACCGGTCTCTGGTCCCACACGCCGGTACGTTGTGCGTTAAGTTTGTTGGTGCGGGAAGGACGCTTGGGGTGTACGCAAGGTGGGGAGGGCGCGGGCCCCGGTGCACGCAGCAGGCGTGACGCTTGGAATTCCTCTCTCCCTACGGCACGGCCTAGGGCGGGCGCACCCACCCGGGAGGCCGGCACGCACACGCGGGTGGGGAGGTGGGCATGACAGGCGGGCCCCGATGGGGCGATGGATTGGGTGGGCCCGTGGTCCACTGCTGTGCGTCGCTTTTGTCTCCCCGCTCCTTTTTTTTCCCTGCATTCGCGCTGAAAAGCGTGCATGGGTGGGAGAAGTGAGGGGAGGGCGTCGGCGTGGAGGATTTGATCAGTCGGGTCGGGTGCATCTTTTCTTTCTTTGTGCCTTCTGGAAGGTACTTCTCCGTCCGGCCGGGGAAGCTTTTTGCCAGTCGGGTCGGGGCCGGAGCTGGCATGCATGCCAAAAGCCCCCTCTGCCTTCCTCCTGTCCTGTGCATCGTATCGAAGCCTTCCCAAGGGTGAAGCAATGCCCAGCCCCAGCCAGTCAAGAGCAAACTTTCTCCTCAATAATCAAGGCTCGATGGCAGTCGGCAGAGCTATGTAATAAATGTTGACGTGCCACCTGGAACGTCTCGATTTGGTACTGATGTGGTACAATTTAGGGGCTGCCGCCCTTCTTTTTGTCGAAGTTCAATCTGATAGCCAACGTTCAGTTGTGCAGACCAGCAAAGCCAAACAAACATATGTACCGCTATGAGAATTGCATGGAAGCATGCAGTTAATTGGTGGCTTCATGGACCTTGGGTTATTGATGTGCCGGTATGTGCATCAACATCAGTAAACTCGTATAACCCTGTACCGACCATAAGCTCTTGCGCCGTGCCATAAACATGGGACGTTAGTTCGGAATCCATCACGTATTTGGCCTACTGACGTCACGTATTTGCAAAAATGACACTCGTACCATTCTTTTTGCCAATCTAGCCCCCTCCCTCTCTTATCGCGGTGGGTAAGCGCCCAAGGGGGGGGGAGCGATCAGCACGAACTTCGCGGGAATAGACGGCGACCGCAAAACCTGCCACTTACCGCGCTCAGCCACTGCGAAAAGGCTCTTCCCGCGCTCACGAACCGCGGTAAGTGGCCGGTCCCGTGTAGCTCCAGTGCCTATCTGGTGACTTTCCGCGCTCGGGGAGCGCGTAAAGTGATCTTCCGCACTTCCCGACCGCGGAAAGAGGAGGAGGGGTTAAAAATGCAATTTTGTATGGAAGAAGGCTGGTTCCGAAGAAAAAAACGCCCAGAGGGTCATATAAGCAAAAGGTTCCGTTGGTTCGAACCCGTTGAGCTGCCAGCGACCAGCTCACCGACATCTCATCGGTATTCAGTACTGTAGTCTGCAGTACGGTCTCCGGCGCCTGTACTCATCCGCACTGCAAAGCGCTCCGCCTCGAGCGAGAATAGTTCGGGGGCAAGGATGCAGGTTGCCTACGCCGCTACACGCTAAAGGTAGCAGCGAGTCCAAGGGCACAACTGGTTCATGGCCAACTTTTACATAACTAGGTTTGAGTAAAGTGTGGCTAACGAAATATTAGCCACCCGTTTGGTAAAGTTAGTTAAGGATTGAGTCTACGAACATGCGATGATCCGTGGGATTAAAAAATATGGCAAGGTACAATTGTGACAACGAACCAAACAACTACCTAATAAATTGTGGCACGAATAAGATTAGGCGTGGCAACATTAGGCATTATTGCATCAAACCAATGAGAGGAAAACCAAACGCCTCCTAAACATGCAAATAAGAAACATCGGGAAATAAAAGATATCTACTCCAATGCTTAAGCCCACTTAGAAGGCCCATTACAAGAAGCTTGTTAGTAGGCTCAGGATGGGCTGGCATGAGCCCAACGACATGCCTTCTCGCTCAGTTTTTCTGATGACGCTAGCTAGCGAACAGGACAGTTTTTGTCTTATTTGCCACCGTTCGTATCAAAGTCAAAAATAACATCGTGGACTCGTCGAGAGACGTCACATGTTATCGTCTGCATGCCAGCTAGCTGGACGCAGTGGCGGAGCCAGGAATTTAGTGTTGGGGGTGCACACACAGAGCAACATCGGGTATGATTAGTTCAAACTATGCATCGCCCAACGAAACCAGGAATTTGCCTGTTAGAAGTAAAAAAAACGTCAAGAAAAAAAGAACGGAGGAAATAGTCTACTAATATCTTTTCGCATATCATTACTATAGTAATCAATTTGGAAAATGACTTGCATAATAATATGAATGTGAGAAAAATGGAAGTTGCTCCATGCATTGATTTAGTATTTCAAGTGTATTTCACTATTAAATCTTAAATCAATAGAAGAGAGGGACAAATGAATGGATGTGACTTGCGAGGAACGGATCCCTTCCCGTGAACTCACCACTATGCGCACCTGCAAAACCACTGGTCTTAGTGAGTGGTGTGTAAGCCTCTCTTCGCTTCTTTGCTCTATACTTTGGTGCCACGCCGTCCAATCAGGAACCAAATTGGGGAGGAGTTGGAGTATTTGAAATAGAGATAAATGTGGGTCGTGAGTGATGAGGTGGTGGTGTGAAATTTGGTGGGGGACGAGCGGTAGTGGGTTGTGAGCTAAACTTCCAAGAGAGTGCACACTAAGCATGAGACGATGAATATAACCCAAATCTGAATCGATCCTCGAAATATTTTTGATTTTTGATGTGTCCGCACACATCCTCCACCCATGATTGTACCCGAGATAAATTACTAGTACTTTCTTAGGGCTTTCTTAGTGTGTCTCGGAAGCTTGACATGAAGAAGCTCCTAAGGGACATGCTCTCACAGTCGCTCAAAATGAGGTTGACCGCATGGACGCCTAGGAGGAGGGTGCTTACTAAGCAAGGATTCATAAAGTATATGCAGATTTTTTTTTTTAAAAAAAAAAGGTCCCATGCATGGTACAAACTCTTTTGAGTAATAATGGGGCTGCTAATACCTACTTAAAAAAAAATTTGTATTAGATTTTGGGGTGCTGTGCACCACAGGCACCCTCTGCCGCCCGGAGCAGGCTCGTCCATGCCCGAGCGGACTGCTGGCTCGTCCGCGCACCAGACCAAAGCCGCAGCTGGCTCATCCTGGCGAGAGGAGCTAAGCATACTGAGCTCTCGGTGAATAATTTTTTATAGCATTTGAAACACTATTTGAAGCATTATTTGCCAATACTACTATTTACAACACTATTTAACATTGTTTCTCCTTTTTGAAAAATTCAGCCGAGAGCATATCACGGAAATTCGTCGGCGCACCGTAACGGCAAGCGTGCTCTGGATAATGGGGTTATGGAAGCACTAGTATGACACTACTCCATATATATCTTGTTTGGTCCAAGTAGCATATGTTCTTCACGTATGCATATATACAAGTATGTTTCTGTACTTTGGTTGCTATGTAAGTGTGGCCATGCAATAAGGCTTCTCCTCTAGGACATATTTTTGTCACAAGTTATGCCTTTTATCGAACAATTAATTTAGCAAATATACGGACGAATGTACTGTACTCCATATACTATATGCACTCATGCATAACGCATGCCAGAGGAAAACAGCATTTTCTCAATTACCCATCGAGTAGAAACTAGCAAGTACTAGAAGCCAGAAAGATTTTGGCTCTACCCGGCCGCCCGGTTCGATCTGCCAACGCCACATGAGCAAAGAAGACGGTCCTGCACATTGCCGGTTCGTCGTACGTGCGTGCTTGAAACGCGATCCATCGGACAAGAATCAACAGTTTCTTTGAAACTCTGCTATCAGACCATAAACGCTTGTGGGAGGGATCCAAACCAGGTGCTGGTCGGTCGATGCACGCTCGGGCTCGTGGCTAGTGATGTACGTGAGCGTATAGTTGGGCTGGCCGGGCGGTACGAGCCTGAGGTCAGGCGATAGGACGAAAATAGCGGGTTAATGGGCTTTTCTTGTTGAGTGCACGGTTTATTTACAAAGCGAGTCCCTTTTGTTTTTGTCCGGGCCTAGTGGCCTTGGCATCCCGGTCCGTAGTAACCAGAGTTGTTTACTAGGTAGGGGTGTAAGTGGCCGCTCGCTGTTCCACAAAAATCTGCCCCGCCAAATACACCGCCAAATACACTAAGGGTTTGTTTGGATCTCATATTTTACCAAAACTAGATTTTGTTAAACATGTTTTAGAGCATAACAACCTAAAGCTTTGTTTGGATGATGTAACAAACTTGCGGATTACAAAAGCTGGTTTTCGGTAAATCCAGATTTTCACGTTTTGGGAAAAACGAGTACTACGTCGTTTTTAACAAAACGACTTTCCTGTGAACTCAAATCTCAACAACCTCAGTTTTCAGTTTGTGTCATCCAAACAAAGAATTCTATAGATACATGCTAACAGAATAACAACCTAAAACTGGTTTTCTTAAAATTCCTAGGAAAACATGTTTAATGAAAACTGATTTCTATTGTATTAGATCCAAACAACCACTAAGTGGGCGCTCACGGGCCAAGTGAAAAATTATATGACCCGCTTGCGGGCTGTCCGCACAACTCACTACTAACCCGCGTATCCCGCTAATGTGCTCCGCTCGAAGCGACGAAGGATCGAACGCCGCCTCCTTCTGCTATGCTAGGTTTTCCCCATCCCGCCGCTCGATCTGCCTCCTCCCCAGCTCCTTTGCTCCGCCTCCTCCTCACCTGGTGCTCCGCCTCTCGTGGATGCCGGCAGCGGCAGCGGCCTCGACTCTCGCCCGATTCGCCACCTCCAAGAGCTTTCTGTGACGCTCCGTGTCATTATCCCAGGGGTAATCACACTTAGGCATACTGATTACTATTTATTTGCTCAGTAGAACACTACTCCAACGAATAGTAAGCTTTTACCAAAGTTACGCAGCAGAACAATAAGATAGAACCTGTCCTTTATTACAACAGTTAGCCACGCAAGGCTAGGGTCTTACATTACATGTAGTAATTACAAATGCAAAAATGGAACTAAGTCCCTCACTTGCCTGCCAAACTCCCTTGGTCGCCTACTCGTCTCATGTGCCAAATAGGGCGTTCATCTCGTCCTGCTTCTCGTAGTAAGGGTCCTCATCTCCGACGACCACATCTGCACCTGCATGTCCCTCGTCCCACTCGGGATAATTTCCAGCCGGACTAGGATCTAACAAAGGAGAATACTAGTAAGGTTGAGTACAAATGTACTCAGAAAGCATTAATAGCAAAAATGCACTGGATGCCTCATCTCTGTTATCATTACATTTAATAATTCATCTCTTTTCTGAAAATACTTTAACAAGATTTAGGTTGCAGTTTTAATTCTGAAAAAACTACTTGTCACTCGGAGAGAAGATATACCCCTAGCGATTCCCGTAGACTCCAATCCAAGAGACTGACATGAATTCATGATTTGATATAGCACTGCGCAGACTTGTACCACTTTACCCATAGCTGCTATTTTGAACTCTCTGAGTTAGGTCCACCACATTTCCTTTGATGTGATTTCGAGTTCAGAATACATAACATTTTCTAAGTTACGTGATTAAGTCACCACCCATTACTTTCCGTCGATGCTGATCCAGTCACGATTGACCTCGTCATCCACCGAGTTCCAGTAATGTTGGTTGGGGCGGCTCTCCTCCGTGCCCAACACTCCACCTTGGAGCGGCTCTCTTCCGTACCCAATACTCCAATGTAACCTGTTGTGGAGATCATAATTACGTAACAAGGTAGCATTTTCTGCCCGCCGAAACGGAAAAATGGTTGGCACTGAATTTACGGCCTCAAATCCGAGTAAGAATTTTGTTGGTCCTTATATTTTAACCATACGAAAAAGGGACCCCACCTCTTACCTCATCATCATCGTCGCGTTCCCCTGCCTAGGCCCCTTTTACCAACCTAGTAATTCTCTTTCCTCATCTCATTCTTATTTCTTATCTTCATCTTATTTTCATCTTTAATCCGATTTGATTTTGAAACATAGTTTTGATGCAATACATATATGATACAGCAATATACGGGTTACATTTAATATAACTATATTTATGTTCAAGAGAATAGCTTGCCTTCAAAATTATAGGAATGTTCGTCGCCGACGAAATCGGTATTAGTTACTCCTGCTGGTTCGTTTGCTGCAATTTATACTACGGTGCGAATAAAAAATAAATAAGTAAATACTTAGCGGCATTTGGGTTCTACTAGGTTCACACTACTTTGTTGATTTTCTTTGTCAGCAGATTTTAATTTAGTAATGTTTTTCGGACCCTTGTTAGGTTAGCACTCCTCAACTACGGTTGTTCTACCGTCTACTGGTTTTGGAATCGAGGTTGCTTATTCTAGCGTTTTATCGCACTAAAATAAAATACTACATGTACTCGTATGCAACTAGTGTTATTCAACTTTACGTAGGCAAAAATAAATGCCTAATCTATTTTATCCTGGTGTCACTTAATTTAATTACTTTATCTTGCTTAAATTATTATTATTATTTTAACGCTTCAACTAATTAGTCTAATTTGATAAGTTCTATCTGCGATTAATTTAGCTATAGCGCCTCTGATTAACTTTACGTATTTTTCCCGCTTTTATTTTCTACTGGTCTAGTCTACGGCTATTTATCCGTACGTGACTTATTTCAAATTTGTTAAGTTCAACAATTACACAGGGTTGACACATATTATTACTGGTGTTTAATTCTACCGCTAAATCTGTTATCAATAATCCCTACTAGAAATTACCTCTTTACCCTTTTTACCTAAATCCTAATTTCCTAATCTCTTTCACCTAATCCCCTCCCTAATCTCTTTTCTCTCCCCACCCTATCTCCTCCCAGCTGAAATCCCCCAGGCTCTCATCTTCCTCCCCATTTCCTCATTCTTCATTTCCTCTCCCCTCTGGTTCCTCTCCCTGGAACTCTTGTTCTCCACCAAAGCTCCCATGACGCCACCTCCACTGGCTCAGGCTCCCTGCGTCGCCTTCACCGTCGGTGTCGCTGGCCTCCTGCGCCCTCGGCTTGCCCTCTAGCGCCTCCTCCTCCTGACCCCTTCCCCAGCTCGGCCCTAGCCCACTAGCTCCAGCCTAGAGCCGCCCCTCAAGCCCCCAGCTCAGCCCAGCGTTGCCACTTCCGGCTCCCTGCGTCCCGTGCCAAGCCCCACGGCTTAACCTCCGGTCGTTGCCGGCCCGCCGACCTATGCCACCTCTTGATTGGTTTCCTGTCGCTGGCTCATCGCTGTGCTCCTCCTGGGCTCCTAGAGCCGTTGCCGCCTCTGGCCTCCCCGGTGTGGCGAGCGCCGCCGCTCAACTCTCCCTCCAACTCTTCCTTCTCATGGCCAACCGTGCGCCTCCCTGCACCTCCCCTTGCAGCCGTGTGCTGGCCGGCTCGGCCTCTGGCCGTCGGCCTCCTCGGCCCAGCTCACTCAGCGCCGCTCGCTCTCGGCTCACCCGGCACCGCCTGCGCCTGTGGCCTCAACCCCCTCTAGCTCCCCTCCTTCTCTTTCATTCTCTTATTACTTTTTGTTATGCTTTGGTTTTACTGATGTTGTTTGAATTAGTTTTTGATGGGTGCAAATGGAGGTGGGAGGTGGTTCATCCTAGGTTCCACTGAGGTACCTCTCTTTCCTCACTGACCCTTTCCCTCCCCTGCTTTGTGATGCGATGAACTGAGAGCTATGATGATGCTGTTACTGAGACGAATTAGATGATCCTCTAAGAGTTATTGCTACAAGAGTTAGTTCCTATGGGGAGTTTTGGATGGGCAAGAAGGATGGCTGCGGTAGAATGGTGATTGATGCATGTATTCTATTGGCTCAAAATGATGGTCTATTGATTGAGCAAAACAATGGTGGGAGGGGAAAGGTTGGCTACCTTGCTGGGTTAGTTTGGGACTAGGATGGTAGTGTCGGCGGTGCTGGTCATCGCCACAGTGGTGCTGATCGCGTGCTGGTGCTCTTCTTGTCCCCTTCGCCTTCCCCTTCCCTTCGGTGCCTTGGTGCTGGCTGTGAGATGTGAAGGTGTTGGGGGAGAGCTCTTGGCTTTGCTCCTCCTTCCTTTCGGCTGTGAAGTGTGGCTTGGTGTGTTGGGAGTGAGAAGAGCCTTGACTGGATAGGGCTTAAGAAGGGGGCTTCGGCTGCCCTTATCCATTGCCTGTGCACTCCCTTTTACCATGATCCTATTCCTTTTACCATGATCCTATCCTTTCTTTTGCCCTCCTTTGTTTTGCCCTCACTTGTGAGCAGGAAGCTTGTAATGCTTGTGTTGGCTTTGGAGTGAAGAATTATTTAGGGTTATGGTAGTCTGCGAAATGTGGGTGGTGGATTCTAATAACGGGATGATGAAACCTCTGAAAGCGGAAGGTCTTGATTAACTCTAGTTTGGAGGTGAAGTTAATTACTATATTAATTATATATTGAATTATTACTATATATATATATATATATATATATATATATATATATATATATCAAAAAGACGGTTTTGTGGAAAAAAAATCTAGTTTGGAGGTGAAGTTACATTAATTAATATTAATTATATATATATCGATCGTGATATATATATATATATATATATATATATATACTAGTTAAATGCGCGTGCGTTGCTACAGAATAACACAGGGAGACGTTAAATGATTGATTGGTTATACCCATCACCGAAACAATTGCATTACAGAAAGGAATCAAGCAAATACAAATGCAAACACAAACGAACACTAATAGTAGTACATATCTGATCTGTAAATGGCATATGCTTCTGCCTTGAGCAATGGTTTTAGACTTTGAGGTCACTCTTAAGTCTAAACATAATTCAAGTGCAAAAATCACATAAGTACCTAAGTGCACATTTGGCTGTCCTCTAAGATTTTCCTGTGTCAGTTAGTAGAGAAAATGTTTTAATATCCAGAGTATACTGAAGACAACTCCAGGCCATATGAACTCACAGAATTTCACTTTGAAAACAGATGGCTAAAATCTTCATCAACATGGTGAATAGCATGCTTAGAAAATGATATAGAAATTTCCATGCTCGATAGAGATCCATAAGTGTGTTCAATCTCAGAGAAATGACAAATCTGTGGAGACAACATATATCAATGAATTAACAGAGCACTTTACAATTGCGAACTATTATCAGGCATGATGAATTCGAGAAATCTTGCTTATAAGATTTACGCTAACATGGAATGTCAATTAATACGAGCCAAGTTCTATATGGTACTTTTCTCATCTAAAAGTTTACGCTAACATGAAATAATTCTCGTCAAGTTGAGTCTTCGAGTACGGAACACCGATCATCTCATCCTAAAGTGGCCTTAGGACTGTACAGAATGCCAGCATTCAATTAAGGAAGACATTCAGTTAAAATACGCAACAAAATAGAAGATGCAATACACTTAGAGTTATATAACAATCTGATTCATCCGAATAAAATAAACAAATAACAGAAGAAAAACCTGAAAAATTCTTTGAGCACAAAATACAACACTGGTATCCCCCAAGTAACATCGATGTATTGGTGTAATAGACAACGAGTTGGAAAGCGGACATGGAATTCTCTTGTACAATCGCGATAACAAAGTGAAGAACAGTGTTAATGAAAACAGTATGCTTAAAAAACTAAAATGACATGGCCCACGCAAATATATGTGATAAACCATAATGTAGCTAAAGGCGTGTGGTGTTCCTTTTGCTCTGTAAACCAGACGATGAAACCAAGGATGGTGTTGTTCAGATCAAAAAGTCGGTGACATTTGTAGATTCCAAAATATTTTTTCAATAAAACTTAGCAACAACTAAGAAGCTCATTTAGCGTTTTTACGAAGATAACCTCATTGAGATCATGGTGACAAAGACAAAATGAACAATAGATTAATAAAATCCGTTATTCAAGTAAGTAGAGTCTAAAATAAGTCCATACAACATGGAAGGCGGTAATGCTATTGCATGCGGTCGTGATGAAATATCATCTAGAAAGAGAAAGAAGGAACATACTTCTGCACCGTGGATGAAATATCATCTAGAAAGAGAAAGAAGGAACATACTTCTGCACCATAACAGGAACCACAATAAGTCTCATTGTGTCAAGCCTGCCACCATGCCGTTGTAATGTGGCTTTTCCACCTGTTACAAAAGAAAAGGAAATATGCATCTTTGTCAAAATGTATTAGAATTGAACAACACACACCACCTAGAAGGCAATTCAATTACTTGTGAACCCAATATATGTCATGTCACACATCTAGGTAATTTAGATAATATGTGCAGAACAAATCCTCTATAGCTTCATGCCAAGAATCTGGACATTTCCATGACAGAAAAAAAAAGTTCTTAATAGCTAAGATTATGATTGTTTCAAATAATGTTACTTTGAAATAAAGGTGTTACAAGAAGTCCATTCTTAACACAAAGTTACAAGTGAGACTTTTAACAACAAATAAGGTCTTGACCTTCATCTCACCAACTCGCATCTTGCCTAGTTGCAATAACATTGCCATGGGCATCAATTATTTGCTTGAATATATCATGCTTCTACATAAGGGCGTTATAGTGGGGCTAGTCGGTTACTACAAGTCTACAACCATCGGTAATCAATCATAAATCGTAGGGACAATTGCACATCTACAAGATCTTGAGAAAGATATATGTCAAGCAACAACGATAGCAACAACAATACGAAGTCACCAATACATACCACATCAAGGTGCTCTTGCCCACCGTTGTCCATCGCATCAAGACTAATTATAGAGCACTCAAGAGCCGAAAGGTGACATCAAAGCGCATTTTAAGAATCGGGATAAAGGTAGATGTCAACAAGTGTTAGAACAGAAAGTAGTATAGGTCAGAAGTTCACATACTACCATATAAGAGACTAATTCTGAAAGGAGAAGGTCCAATGTGGGAAATATGAGATAATGAACAGAAAATATACAAGAAAATGAAGAAGCGAATTGCAAGCAAATAAAACTAATTACTAAAAGAAATGAAAAACAGAAAGTTTGTCAATATTTGGTAAAGGGACAAAAAGAAATAACTCTAAAATAAAATGAGAGTCAATCAAAGATTTTAGAACATAGTCACATGCCCGTGCGTTGCAACAGGAACTCATACTTTGCACCAAAAAAATTATATGCAATGTACACTAAACGTGTCTAAACCGAACTATTCACTTGAATGTGCAATTATCGGATGTTCAAATCATTTCATGGTGTGAAGCATACAAATTGCCAACATTTTTTTTACTAAGTCGAACTGAAAATTATCTCTAATTTTGCACTTAACCGAATTCGACTTTGTGTCCACACCGGACACTGCACCGACCCGCACGCGTTGGGTGGAGCTAGGGAGGGAGCCGGTTCACGCTAATGTAGCGAAGGGCTGCAACCGACTACAACTCTTGTTTCTTATTGGTTTCGGACTCTTCTTCCTCACCCTATAAATATACCTGTAGTCTCATGTTGAGAATGCATCGAGTTGCACATTTCAGACGATGGGTCCTGTCATGTCGTCTTGTGCTTGTAATATCTCCTGACATACCAATAGCATCATAGAAAACATGATCATCTGGGCAGATCCAAGGGCATCATCGATGGGAGGAGCTTCAGTGTTGCAGATGTTGGGATCTGTCTCCATCGACCACCATCTTTGTTAGATGTATACAAATCTTTGCGATCAAAGTTCCCACCACCGCCATGTTCCAAGAAGTTGTTTAGTGACAAAATACAACAGGACCATGTATGTATTTGTGTAGGAGAAACGGCAGATAAATTATATGGATAGTGGAGAGTACCTAGGCCATAAACATGGTCCTTGGGGGAATCTTCATGTAGTGACCCAGCTTAAAGTCTTGCAGAAATGTCAGAGCTTGGCTCATGCTGATGTAGCCGTATACCTTGAAACACATATTTGCAACGGTCGTCCGGTACAAGTACACCATGATGTACTCTTAGATGATGTTCAAACCCCGAGTCGCATACAACGAAGTAGATGAAGTCTTGACACAGTGCTCTAGAGATGTATGGCATAATAGGCACGAGGTGTTAAAATCCATACAGTTCGTTGTTCTTTGTGATTATCCCGATTGGGAGGGTGAAGAGAAAGGCAAGGGCACATGCAGGCAAAACACCCCACCAGGGCAACTCGAGTTGCTCAATGTAGTATTCACAAGCAAATATGGTGACAGCGATGTTAGCAATAAGGATGCAGATGAACCACCACTCAGTGACCTGCTTATATCGCCTCATAAGTTTTGTACGATAGAGATTCCGGATTCCACAAAGAAAAGAAGCAAAAAAAATCACCTCGAACTCCAACACAAGGCCGCTGTAGACAGCAATCCTCCGCAGCAGCCTGAGCCACGGCCTGATCTGGGGGCTAGGCAGCGCGACCCACCCGGGCCACCCTCCCTGCGGCGGTGACTCACCCTCCCTAAGGTGAGGGACGCCAATGGGGTGGACAGTGAGCGTGGAGCGGATGGAGACGGCGGTGTGGTGGCTGAGGAAGACAACCTCGGAGACACGATCCCCCGTGGCGGTCTCCCACCGGAGGTCGAGGTTGTCCTCCTCCCCGATGCCGCGCGAGGCGTCGGTGCTGGGGGAGGTGAGGTCGGAGAGCTACTGTTCAGGAGGGGAAGAATTTGATTGGGGGAATGACGTGCGAGGAAGTGGGATGGGAGATCGGAATCGCTGTGGAAATTAAAGAAAGGAAAGGAGACTACCGAAAGAGGCGCCAGCGACGAAGGGAGGCGGGGCCGTGCGAGGAGAACACGGGATGACGACCTCCGCGAGCCATCGGTGCTGGGGGGCGAGGTCAGGCGAGGAGAGGCAACAAGAAGGCAGGCGAGGCCGAAACAGTGCCCCCCAGCCCCCCACAGCGGACATCGGGTGATGCGTCATGGCGGCGGAGCGAGGGTGATGCGTCGTGGCGGCGGGGTGATGGAGGAAGAGGCGGAGGGGCGGCCCTGTGGGGAGGCGGCGACGCCTGAAGGAGGTAGGGATGGAGTGGTGCGGCACTGGCACCGGGAGGAGGCCACCGAGGCTAAAGGAAGTGGTGGCGCTGCCGGCGTGGGGAGGAGGTGGGGGACGACATTGAGGCGGTGCGTGGATCTTCGGCGGCAGCTCCGTACTCCCGTGGCCGTGGGTCATGCCTCCTCACCTTCTCCCCGCACCCTCACCTCCTCCATTCGCCCCGGACCGCGCTTGCACCGCAAATCTGCTCTCCCTCACCTCCCTCTCGAGCCCTTCCCCTCGATCCTGTTGCATCCTCCGATGTGCGCGTGCGAAGAAGTTGGACAGCGGTGGTTTTGGTGGTTGCCGAAGTAGTGGGGATGTACACACTCGCGAGTCACAGCGGAGGAATAGGCGGGACGATGGCGGAGCGAGAGTGGGAGCGTGGGAGGCGGCGGTACCGCGTGATCAGATCTGGCCATTGGTCCTGTTTATAGATCCAACAGACGCAAGTGAGTGTGGGAGAATGGATGACGGTAAACTCTAATATTTAAGTAGTATATATATATATATATATATATATATATATATATATATATATATATATATATATATATATATAAAAGCAAATTTTCAAATGATATTTAAATGACAAAATTGACATATAAACATGTAATTTCTTCATGTCATGCAAGTACATATACAAGATAAATATACTTGAGAAAAACCATTTCAAACGGTTCCATTATGGAACTGCTCATGATAATTATCACCGACGGTTCCATAATAGAACCGTTTGTGATAAGTCTCTTTATTAGTAGGAGCTCGGCCGTTATGGTTTGCGCTCGCCCTAACTCGTCAATCCCCAGTGCCGCTAGGGTTTGTGCTCGCCCTAACTCATCACTCCCCAGCGCATTTACTCTTGTCCGTTCCCCTCCCCACCTTGACGCCGCCTCCCAACCCCGTCGCCGTCGCCGCAGGTTGTGACACCACTCTGCACTGAACAAGACACTCGTACGATAGTAGTGTCTTGTGTAGTGTCAGGGTCGTGCCACAACTACGGTGACGCCACCACCCCGCGTGTCGCCTGCGCCGCCATGGCTTGGTTCTCCTGCTTGGCCTCCTGCGCTCGGGCCTTGGCGGGGCTTTGCTTTCCCCATCCTCTCTCTATTCTCCTCTAGATCTGTTAGCTTAATGTCTTTTGTTGAGTTTGATTTTTATGCTTGAGCCTTAAGTTGTGTCCGATGTTTGTGTGATTTATGCAAGGTGAAGGAGATAGATGAGGGTTGTCTTTGGTGGTGGGGTCGCCGCCGTGGTTGTCTTTATCTTGAGGTATCACCTACCTTACTCCTCTCTGTCTCTACCCCTTACTCTGTGATGAAAATGGCTAGTGCTCTGCGATGGATGTCGAGGGTCGCTCTTGGTGTGGTGGGTTTGAACACCCTTGGTCTTGTTGTCTTCTTGATGAACCGCTCAATGATGTTAATAGTCTTATGAATTGATAATTAGTTCATATTAATAGTCCCTTGCTCGTGATGTAATGATGTCAATAGTCTTATCTTTGAAATTGAATTGATAATTAGTTCATATCAATAGTCCCTTGCTCGTGATGTAATGATATTAATAGTCTTATGCTGAAATTGAATTGATAATTAGTTCATATTAATAGTCCCCTTGCTATGTGATGTAATGATGTCAATAGTCTTATGCTAAAATTGAATTGATAATTAGTTCATATCAATAGTCCCTTGCTCGTGATGTAATGATGTTAATAGTCTTATCTTTGAAATTGAATTGATAATTAGTTCATATTAATAGTCCCTTGCTCTGTGATGTAATGATGTTAATAGTCTTATCTTTGTCTCTCGCCATTCATTTCACCTTTATCGTGTAATCGTGTTCATGCCTAGGTCAAGTTCTCCTACCTCTTGCGTCCCAGTCGTCCTACCATTCCATTCATAATCTCTTCTCTATAAAGTCTCCAAGCGTTAGTACTTGTGCCATTAAAACCGACATCATATATATATATATATATATATATATATATATATATATATATACATATATATATATATACACATATATATGTACATATATATGTATATATATACATATATATATACATATATATATATATATATACACATATATATGTATACATATATATATACATATATGTATACATATATGTATACATATATATATAGATATATATATATACATATATACATATATATATATACATATATATAAATAATATTGTTCGTAGTCCCCAGCCACTTTCGGGGGGTCGTCCACGTAGTATGAGAAGGATGAGACAGTATCCACGGGCAACCTCATTGAGCCCCTGCAAGTTTGAAAAGTATGGATGCAAGGAGAGCGTCAGGACATCCAATTACCTGGATGTTGTCGATAGGTAATTGGACGTCGCTATGTTCAGAAAGTGACGTTGATGCGCAAGTACTCCGACTGGGAAGTGGCATCATCTATCAGCAACCAACAATTCTTGAGCATGTAATTGTCTTTAAACCCAACAAGAACACCAAGCAACAAGTTGAGAATTCTTTTGAAATATGAGAATGGTTGCTTGGTGTTCTTGTTAGGTTTAAAGACGATTACATGCTCAAGAATGGTTAGTTGATGATACATGATGCCACTTCCCGCCGAATACCAAGCGCCATTCACGCCACTTTCAACCTAGGTCCAATTACCTATCGATAACATCCAGGTAATTGGATGTCCTGACGCTCTCCTTGCATCCATACTTTTTAAACTTGCAGGGGCTCAATGAGGTTGCCCGTGGCTACTATCTCATCCTTCTCATGCTGCGTGGACGATCCCCCTAAAGTGGCTGAGAGACTACGAACAATATATATATGATGCCGGATTTAATGGCACAAGCCGGATTTAATGGCACAAGCAGCCACTACTTGGGGCTTTATAGAGAAAAGTCATCACAGACGGTTTGTGGCTGAAACCGTCTGTGATAAGTACTTATCACAGACGGTTCTCAGTTAATAACTGTCTGTGAAAGTATGCATCACAGACGGTTGAAAACCGTCTGTGATGACCTCATGTCATCACTGACCCATAAACTCAGACGGCTCACGAAACCGTCTGTGATGACGTTTTTGAACAGTCTGTGAATACCTTTTCTGTAGTAGTGTTCTTTGGTATATTCCTTTTTCTAATTTCTATCATGTCATGTGATTATCCAACTTTCGGACGTTCGTTTTCCCTCATACGAAGTCCGATTCCGTCGATTCTCATTCCTAAATTCATCTAAAGGTGGTATCTTTCTTTTGGTTCTAATTTGGTAATTTTTGGATTTTATTTGAATTTGGCTTGTTTTCGCGTGTAGATGACGACGACTTCGGAGAACCGGATTTCAACGCTTCTCTGCTTTTCAACACCATTTTATAGTAACAACTAAATAAGCAAGGCAAGTTACATCCTTTGATCATATTTGAATCCCAGTATTTTAAATTATTTAATTTCTATTTTAAATTATTACTGCATGCGTATTTATATTCCAGTAATTTAAATCCCTGTTTTAAGCTTTATAGTTATTCCCAATTCCAATATATAGTTATTTATTGTCAATACAGATAGTATGAAGAATCTTTCTAAATGTGTTATATTTAGGGATTTGAAATTGAAAGGATTGGATTATAAGAACACATTATTGTTGGATGTTTGATAATAAGAATACCTTAGTGTTGGATTATAGCAATATACGATGGATGGAAGTTAGATTGTAGGTATACATGATTCTTGGATAATGATTATATAATTATACAATTGTTGATTGTTGGATTATATGTTTGAATAACTGTTGAATAATGAACTAATGGAGGTTGAATCATAGGAATAAGCAATTGTTGAATATTGGATTGTTGATGTCAGATTCTAGAAATAGACTGTTGTTGAATATATCATTGATGGATTATAGAAATATACCATTGTTGGATTGCTAGAAAAATAATTGTTGAATATTGGATTATAGACATATAATCATTGGTGATCGTATTATAGAAATGGATTATGGTTGGATGTTGGATTTTTAGAGATATACGATCGTTGGATATTGGATTGTAAAAATACATTAATGTTGGATTATAGAAATGAATCTTGGATTGGATTAGGGAAGTCTATTTTAATGGATTATATAAATAGATAATTATTGGATATCGAATTCTAGAAGTAGATAATTGTTGATATTGGATTATCGAAGTTTGGATTATAGAAATAGATAATTATTGGATATCGGATTATCAAAAATTGGATTATAGGATTACGTAATCATTGGATTGATGGATGTTGAATTATTAGAAATAATTTATTAAGGAATAATGGATTGATGGATATCGGATTATAGAATTAGAATATTGTTGAATGTTGGATTGATAGAAGTCAGATCATAAAAATAGAGTGATATTGGGCATATTGGACTAATTGATATTGGAGTATAGGATTATATAATTGCTGGAGATTGGATTATGATTACAATATTGGGTGGTTGACTTACTGATCTTGTAATTGACAATCCTTGAACTTCAAACTCTCATACCTTGTCACCCTAGATAAAACTCTGGTTAGTACAATAGTGTTAACAAGATGCTCTTGATTGAAAAACTTTTATACTTAGACAAAGCTTAGACCAAAAATATTGAATTTGGGGAATTTAGCCAAATGTTCAATTATGATTTAAAATGAGGATATGGTATTTTTTTTACCATAGAACTTTTGCAAATGATTTATGAAAAGCAAAATAAAATAAAAATTGGTTTGGACTTGGGCGAATGGATGCTTGGATGGGTGTATGTTTATACACGGGATTGACTCATTTCTATGATCGAGGCCTAGGGTTTTATTGGAAAGTCGTCCAAGTCAATTAAGGACTGGTCTTCGAGCCGCATCTTGCTAAGCCCTATCATACTACCACATGTTCTGAATGGACAGGACCTGGTTAAATAATTTGTATCATTTCACCGTGGTTATGCCATCCGGTTGCGTGGGTGTCTTTTATGACCTACTTTTATGTATTTCCACCTAGCGCAAGAGGGGGCCTAAACCCGGTGGGTTTCTGTCCAAAGGGGGTGAAACCTTAGCGAGGCGGGACTACGGTGGGATGATGCATTGTAAAGGCTTTGTGATAATCTCTTAGTCGCACACATTCAGAAGTGTGTGAGCAGACATTATAATTGATTATCTCTTGTGGGTAAAGTTGTACAACCTCTACAGAGTGTAAAACTATTCAAATAGCCGTGTCCACGGTCATGGACATGCTAAGCAAAGCCACTCAAAGTTATACTTTGGTTTTGATTTCAAAAGACTTTATCAAATGATTTTGGATTTCTATCCAATCGGAAAATTTGGGCGGATAGCCTTGTGATAAGAGGGTATCCTTCACCACTCGTTGATGAATGTTATCTGACTATAAAACTTAAGAATTTAGAAAATAAATTTTAGTTATAGAATAACTGCTTTAAAACTTAGTACAAGTATTTGGAAAGAAACATTGCTTTATGCAAAATCAACTATATATATAAGCCTTCATTTGATATATCCCTGCATGCAATATAATTCTGTTATTGTCACCAACTACCGAAGATCTCGATGGCTAGGCCGCTACCCCAGTCGATTGCCTATAGTAGATTAGTTGGGCTCTACTGTTGTTCATTCGTCTTCCGCTGTGTTCTTATTTGTGGGTTTGTAAGTTTTTCTGGTAATCAACTATGTTATTTATTAATAAAGTTTTACGTTTATGGTTATGGTACCATGTTTATTTACTGTGTGAGCTAGCCACTGATCATAGGACTAGTTCAGAAATGCACAGAGGATTTGGGGTGTTAATCCTGGGTCCTAACAAACAATTACACATGGTCGACACATATTATTACTAGCATTTAATTCTACTGCTAAATCTATTATCAATAATCCCTACTAGAAATTACCTCTTTCCCCCATTTTACCTAAATCCTAATTTTCTAATCTCTTTCACCTAATCCCCTCCCTAATCTCTTTTCTCTCTCCACCCTATCTCCTAGCCGAAATCCCCCAGGCTCTCATCTTCCTCCCCATTTCCTCATTCTTCATTTCCTCTCCCCTTTGGTTCCTCTCCCTAGAACTCCTGTTCTCCACTGAAGCTCCCATGATGCCACCTCCACTGGCTCGGGCTCCCTGCGTCGCCTCCACCGTCGGTGTCGCCAGCCTCCTACGCCCTCGGCTCACCCTCCAACGCCTCCTCCTGACCCCTTCCCCAGCTCGGCCCCAGCCCGTTGGCTCCAGCCCAGCGTTGCCCTCAAGCCCCTAGCTCAGCCTGGCACCACCACTTCTGGCTCCCTACGCCCCGTGCCCGGTGTAATACCCCGAGTTCTGATTAGAGAGAATTTAATCGGGGAAAAAGGTTTTAGTGTAATTTCAGTTTTGGAGGGGGGGGGGTTTAAAGAGGTGGGCCTCCGGCCAGGATTGCATTGGCCTTTTGGCCTGCCAGCAACCCAAGACGGGAGGTGCCATGGGCCTAAAGCCCATGCGTCCCCACCCCTTAAACCCTAGGCAAGGCAGCCTTCTCTTTTCCCTTGGCTGCTCCCTACACCAAGCCGCCACCCTCCCTGCTGTGTTCTCCAGGTGGTGGCGCCCTCCCTGCTGTCCCCAAACCGATCTCCCTCCTCCATTGGTGGCAGCCGGCCCTCCTTCCTCCATTGGTGGCAGCAGCTTCTCCCTCCTCCATTGGTGGCAGCCGGCCCCTCCTTCCTCCATTGGTGGCAGCAGCTCCTCCCTCCTCCATTGGTGCTGCCGGCCAAGTCAAGGAAGATCAGCCGGGAGGCAGTCATCCATTAGTGATTCATGCAAGGATCAGCATCTCACGCGTCTCCTAGAGTATCATCTCGCATCCCTGCTGTTTGTTCAGTTCGTTCTTGGTAGAGGTCAGTTATGGATTCGTCGATAGTGCTGTGTTCAGAATTAGATTTGCTGTTCTCTATTGTACGTTGATTTTCGTTTATATCAAGGCCGAATTAGGACTTATGATCTCTTAGAGAGTTGTAGATTATTTCGTCAGGTTTCCATAGCCTTTGAGATCACCTAAATCCGAGTTATGGTTTGAGAGTTACGACCATTTGTTTACTGCTGCCCAGAACCCCGGTTAATTCTCAGCAGTCACTTTGCGTAGCAGATTGAACATTTTTAAGGTATGAATCAGGAATCCTCCCTGTTATGAAAATTGTGTCTTATTATCTTAGCTTTCCATAGCTGCCAAGAACACATAATTCCGACATATGGATCAAAAGTTATGATAGTTTCAATCTTACTGACCAGAATTCTGACGAGATTAATCTGTTGATTTGTCTTTTGAAATATGTTTATGTTAGAGGAAAATTCAGGGTTCCCACCCAACTAGAATATTTTATAAAATTTCATAACCTTTCTAGAATGTTAAAGAGCGCCTTAATCAGAGTTGTAGATTAATAGTTATGTTATTTTCTTTAGTGTTGTACGTTTCGTCGGGACAGAATCTGTCTTTCATGTTCAACTGCTTGTTAGTATATTTCTTTGGCCGATTTGGGTTATCTCCCCAACTAGGTTTTCGTAAATATGTCTGTTAAGTTTCCATAGGATCTAGGCTCACCTCGTTCCGAGTCCCATATCGCTAGATATGAGTGATTCCGTACTGCTGTCCAGAATCGGTTCCATGATCGTGTCGTTTGTTTTCAGATTCGATCTAATTAGTTAATTGTGGGTTGTCGGGAAGGCATTGTAGAACGTTAATGGAAGCGTCCTGTTATATGTTGTTCTTATTTCGAGTATATATTGTGTAGGCGGAGAGGCTTCAGGTTTAGGAGCACCGCCATTGCCTACTAACGCGTCGCATCGCGGAAGGCAAGTACTTTAACGTTCTTATAATTATAAAATGTTGAATGCCTGATGTTGGTATTGTGTTTCTAAGATCTATGTTAATATTTAATGCTCATATTCATTCCAAATGTGTTACCTCCATGATTAGAGAGCATGTCTTTTCAATATTCATATTTCATTCCATGCATCCACTATTCATGTTTCATCCACGGGAGTGGATTAATAAGACCCATCAATTATAGTATGGGCACGTAAGACCCACCATTCCAATGTGGACAGTTTGGGACACCCGTATGAAACATTCTTCATACGAGACTTGGATCCCCGCATTTTGTTAAATGCGGGTTTAGGTGAACACCGACGGGTGTGTCACCAGCAATACCGGTATATGTATGTGTGTAGTCCTTTCATTTCATCCAACTCATTCATTCCATTCATTCAAATATTCGTCCTGTAATTTATTCATATTCATCAATGAAGTTGTCATGATCATGGTTGTTGTATGTACCATTTACTTACTGTACTTACTGAGTCTCGGGCTCACTCTTGCGTTGTTTGTTTATTTTAGGTGACCATTGAGGTTGGCTCTATTGGGAGGGAGTAGGCACACACTACTCATTCACCTCACCTTAATCAAGTCCAGGAATACGTTTTAGTTCTATTTTTCATTCGTTAATTGATGAACTGTAATAAATAATGTTAGCTGTGGTTGATAATCTCTTCCCCGTTATGATTGATTAAGTACTGCGTGTGATCCTCGATCATCTTTTTGATATAATTGCTTGAATCCAGATTATATTCCTGTGATGGTTCTGTTACTTATTGATTCCTTTATTGTCTTGATATATATGACTGTTGGAGCCTCTGGTATAGCTAACTATACAAGGGAGGTTCTGCCGAAATTTAGAATTTTGTCTTCTGTTTTAATTTTGTTAACATGTTAGTTTAGTAGCATTCCAGACCCTTGTCGTACTGGGGTGTTACACCCGGCCCCGCGGCTTGACCTCCGGACGCCGCCGCCTCTCGGTTGGCTTCCTGCCGCCGGCTCGCCGCCGTGCTCCTCCTAGGCCCCTAGTGTCGCCACCGCCTCTGGCCTCCCCAGCGCAGCCAGGTGCCCAGCACCGCCGCTCGGCTCTTTCTCCGGCTCTTCCTTCTCTTGGCCAACCGTGCGCCTCCCCTTGCAGCCGTGTGCCAATCGGCTCGGCCTCTGGCCACCGACCGCCTCGGCCCGGCTCACTCGGTGCCACTTGCCCTCGCTCGCCCGGTGCTACCAGCGCCCGTGCCCTCAATCCCCTCTAGCTCCCCTCCTCTTTCATTCTCTTATTACTTTTTGTTATGCTTTGGTTTTACTGATGTTGTTTGAATTAGTTTTTGATGACCAAAAGTGGATGCATGATGGGTGCAAACGGAGGTGGGAGGTGGTTCATCCTAGGTTCCACTGAGGTACCTCTCTTTCCTCACTGACCCCTTCCCTCCCCTACTTTGTGATGCGATGAACTGAGAGCTATGATGATGCTGTTACTGAGACGAATTAGATGATTCTCTAAGAGTTATTGCTACAAGAGTTAGTTCCTATGGGGAGTTTTGGATGGGCAAGAAGGGTGGCTGCGGTAGAATGGTGATTGATGCATGCATTCTGTTGGCTCAAAATGATGGTCTATTGATTGAGCAAAACAATGGTGGGAGGGGAAAGGTTGGCTACCTTGCTGGGTTAGTTCGGGACTGGGATGGTAGTGTCGGCGGTGCTGGTCATCGCCACAGTGGTGCTGATCGCGTGCTGGTGCTCTTCTTGTCCCCTTTGCCTTCCCCTTCCCTTCGGTGCCTTGGTGCTGGCTGTGAGATGTGAAGGTGTTGGGGGAGAGCTCTTGGCTTTGCTCCTCCTTCCTTTCGGCTGTGAAGTGTGGCTTGGTGTGTTGGGAGTGAGAAGAGCCTTGACTGGATAGGGCTTAAGAAGGGGGCTTTGGCTGCCCTTATCCATTGCCTGTGCACTCCCCTTTTACCATGATCCTACTCCTTTTTACCATGATCCTATCCCTTTCTTTTGCCCTCACTGTTTTGCCCTCACTGTGAACCGGAAGCTTGTAATGCTTGTGTTGGCTTTGGAGTGAAGAATTACTTAGGGTTATGGTAGTCTGCGAAATGTGGGTGGTGGATTCTAATAACGTCGGATGATGAAACCGACGGAAGCGGAAGGTGCCGATTAACTCTAGTTGGTCTGGGTATCTTGGTGATCAAGGGGCCAACCGACTTGAGTTGATATGGGTAACCTACTGGACTTCGGGGAAATCTGACGGCCACTTCCTATATTCTAATTCTATTCTAACGCGTTTGGTTCTCTTCTTGTGTATTGGTCGATGGCGAGCGATGGAACGGTGGGTCGGGTTTTTCGGATTGGCCGAAGGATGGGTTCATTGGCTGGCGATAGGTGGACAATGGTACAAGGAGGGCTTCAGCGATATACATGCAAAAATTTGGATTATAATTTAGTTAAGTGTTGTAAGTTATACTTTGACCTATTGTAAAACAATCTTGTAATAAATGCCGAGTTCGTAATATATTACTTTTGCTTTGTAAACAATTCTTGTATGTTGTTGTAATAATATTTTATTTTCACTTGTAATTAATTTGAGAGTGTAACATTGTTTTATTATCGCTTTAATAACTCATACTGTAATTTTTGGAAATGGATTCTTGTAATTTAATCCACACTTGTTTTTAATGTTCTAATTTGCTTGACATGAATTCTTGGTAATGTATTTTTATATGAAACTGTTTGGTCATGCACTCATGCGTTCGATAACAACTGAGCTTATGTTTTGTTTTTATTGAGGTGAGCTTTATTTACTGCCAACTATTGATTAGCGTTGTTTTAGTTTAGTCGAAATTTTCAGGTTCATAAATCTGAGTTGGCACTGACAATGAAATTTGAGTTTGTTCTGTGTCCAATTCGTTGGTAATTACTGTATTGATTAGTTTATTTACTGTGTAATACTGTTTAGCGTTGCTTAGCTTAATTAGATTGGTGAGGGTTCTCACACTTTCGCTCGGAAGGTTTGTAGTCCTTTCCCAATTCGTTTTGATCTTTTCCATATGATGGTTAGTTGATGTTAGATTCGTTGGTTGATGTTAGAAGTCATGGTAGATGACTAGGTTGCGGCGGACCTCGCGACCCGCAGGCGGTCGAGAAGAGCCGCAGCTGGCAGCGATGAGCAATGACATCTGGCATTTGTGCATTCCAATAGAAACAAAACATGTTATTCTTTGGATCTTTCACATGCAAACATGTTTCTTCAAAACTGAATTTACCAGCACAGATGCCATTCCATGTTTTGTTTGCATTTCGGTATAGAATTAGGTGTCGCTGCACTGTCAAAAGTACCTGAAAATAACATGTTTATGCTTGAGTTAGGTGAGATTGTGGTTCTTTCTTGTGAATCATACTAAGTTACTCGCTACAGCAGCAAATTCTACACTCCATTGCTCGGGATAGCAGTATCTATTCCGTGTCAATAGAAAACTTATGGATTAGATAAGTATACAGTGTTGCTTGATTTGTTGGTTTAATGTGACTCCTTTGCTTAAAAGTAATGCTGATTTGGTTCAGAATACAATTCTCTTTGTTTAATAGCTAGAAATGTTACCATGCTAGTTAAGCAGATTTAGTTCTATAGTTGGGCATCAGTGGATGTCTTAAGCAATTAATGAGAAAGATGCTAATTATCATTCTTTACAAAAATGGAATAGAGCATTTGGCTGTGTTATCACCTTTCAGAATTTCAGCAATAGAGGAATAATGCTAGTTCCATCATGCAGATTATTCAGTGCTTGAGTGTGTGTCACTTTAATGGAGATTTGGCACAATCCTGCTTGGATGTGCTTGATTGCAATGGATCAGACGACTATGAGCTGCATAAGGACGTGCATGACTGCAACTAATTACTTCAAGTCTTCAAGTGCTGATGTAATATTTTATTTTTGTTTTAGGGAGCTTATGCAGCACTTACTCATGTCAAATGGTGCTGATGATTTTATAGGATTTCGTAAGCATCTAAGTACTTCATAAACTGGGACTTGGCATAAAATACCTTTTCTGGTAAGTAATGTCTTTGTTTGGGTTCTTTTGATTTTTCAGTTTTTTATAAATTTTCTAGGATTTTTTCCAAAGCAGTGGTATATACTAGTATTGCAAGTCTAAAGTTCAAGTTTTTCAGCAATTTACTGTTTTGTGGTATAATTAGGGGCTTAGCAGAGAAATAGAGTGGGACTGTGAGAGTACACTTGTCTCCTTTTAGTTGTGGGTTAGCGGACACCACATATACCCACATAACGCTTAGCAGGCCATCGTATTTGCCAGCGTAACATTCGGTAGAAGGTGCGGGCAACTTGTCCAACTTGCAGCCTGCTTACTAGGATTTGGCCACAGTTTTTTTTTTTTTAATTTTGTGAGGACGGCCACAGCAAATTAACTCATTGTTTTTTTACATCTTTTCTTCATTTTTTAAAGAAAATATTTTGTTCAATTGAGGACCACATCTTTTTACTTAAATAAAGTGGTTTCCAGGACCACGATTTACTTCCGTTCTTTTCCTGTTTTACTTGGCATAACGTGCTCAAACTTCCGCCAGTATATATAAATTGCGATAATGTGAAAAAATGTACTTGCGGCTTGACTACTTGAGCACATTGATGTGTAACGCGACCCAAGAGAAGCGCAAGGCAAAAGTACTCCTCAGAGTCAACTTAACAAAGCTCCCTTCGAGATGAACGTACGAATCAGAAGATACATGCACGCGTCAACAGTCTTCCAGTAGACACAGAGAGGAAGATCGAATCAGGTTGCCTGGCAGCGCGCGCCGAGGCGCAGCGCGCGCGCACGGTCCAGTCCCAGCCACGTCCAAAGCCGCGCGCGCGCAGGGGGACGAGCTCTGAGCGTCTGGCGCGACAGGCGTCGAGCACTAGAATTCGGGATTGGAGTAGGCGCGTCGTCGGGCACGCGAAGCGGCGGATTGGCCAATCAGCCTTGGCGAACGGCTAGGACTCGATCGGTGTCGACTGTAGATCGTACTTTCCATGCTACTGGAATCGTTCGAAATAGTCACAGTCTGATCCGTGCTCTCTTTACTCGTGTAACAAATAGTGATTAGCTTGCGCTTCGTGGTTGGCAACCCACAATCAATTAACGGGCAGTGGGAGATAGTAATTCTTATTTCATTCATGCAGTAGTTCAAATTGTACTCTACGGACTGAGGCCAAAGTCAACGGGCGTTGTTCCACTTGGAATTGTTGGCTGATACGTCCAGTTTACGACGCGTATTTACAATTTTGACCGTATACAACGCATATTAGCAAAAGTGGCGGCACAAGACGACCACCGTCTTGCCAGCCGCCGCGCCGTGCCGCGCCGCCGTGTCGCCCTCACGCTCACGTCGTTGGCAAGCGGTGGCCGTCTTGCCTCAGCCACGTCACGTCGACACGCGCCTCCGCCACGCCGAGACATGGCACACGGTGGCCATGCGCCCAGCCCGTTGGCGCATGGCCACCCTGCGCCATCTAATTTAGGTGATTAGGTTAGTTAGGTAGGCTAGATTTAGGTGATTAGGTTAGTTAGTTAGGTTAGTTAGGGTAGAAATTTGGAGGAATTTAAAAAGATACCAAATGAGTTCAAAAAATTATCATTTTTTTTGGAGCCTCATGACAACGTGTACTTGTTTGTGTAAATTTTTCAAAATTTTATTCGCTCAAATAGGTTAGGGTTAGCAGGTTAGTTAGCTAATTATGGAAATAACGATAAAAATTCTGAAAGAAATTATGAAAAATTTATACAAGCAAGTACACGGTGTCAGGATGCTCCAAAAAAATTTCATAATTTCTTGAACTCATTCGCTATATTTAAAAAAAAATTTAAAATTCAAAACCTAACTAATTACCTAATTATCTAACCTAATCACTCACGTGCACTATTGGCAATAGTGCACGTGAGTGATTAGGTTAGTTAGTGATTAGGTTAGATAATTAGGTAATTACTAATTAGGTAATTAGTTAGGTTCTGAATTTTGAAATTGCAATAGTGCACGTGAGTGATTAGGTTAGTTAGTGATTAGGTTAGATAATTAGGTAATTACTAATTAGGTAATTAGTTAGGTTCTAAATTTTGAAAGAATTTTAAAATATAGCAAATGAGTTCAAAAAATTATGAATTTTTTTTTGGAGCCTCCTGACACCGTGTACTTGCTTGTATAAATTTTTCATAATTTTATTCGTTGACAATTTTTATCGCTATTTCGTATAAGTGTCATGTTCGTACAAATCAATAATTGTACAAAATAAGCTCCAAAAATTATGAATTTTATTTTGAAGGCTCCTTACGTAGTGGACTTAATTGTGTAATGTTTCGGCAATTTTATATGCGTTCTGGTATTATCTCGAAAATTTAGGATTTAGGTCACGAAAATTTCGATTTTAGGTTTCAGAAATTATGGTTTCATGATTTCATGTGACTTGGAATGCATAAAAAAGCTGCATTGCAACTATATTGGAGATGTCGATATACAATATGGTGTTCGCACATATGGTGGAGCCTTACGCGCCGCATCGCGTAATGCAATAGTTTGGTCGTCCCATATCAGGCATGTGGTTGTACAAAAAGGCTCAGTTCAATGGCGCACAAGATTAAGTCCTTGACAAGCTACTCAGGCGATAATACCACAAACCCACGACGTGATGAAACACCCCCACTACCCACCAACCACTCGAATGAGCGAAAACCATTTTTTTTTAACCAAGACCAACGACACATCCCGTCATGGTACACAAATTTTAACAACAGGGGCTTACCACCATGATTCCATATTTCATTAAGTCAAGATTAATCATTATGACACATGTGATGATTGACCCATCGTAACTAAGCTGAACTAAGCATTGGTACGCTACCCATGTTGGTGATATAAATATGTCCAACTAAAATTATCCATACTAAGGTGACAAAGGATTCATGGCATTCAACATAGAGCTGGTACCGACCAAACTATTGCATTACGCGCTGCGGCGCGTAAGGCTCCAGAAATTTCGACGCCAACGCCGCGACTCCTGCTTCGCTCGGCTATAAATACCGAACTCTGGCACTCGCTCTTCGCTCATCTCAATTGCATTTCGATTCTCGTTCTTGCGACCATTGCCAGTACAAGGTGGTCCGGGCGGAGGGGCTCCAGGCGATGAATATTCATGAGCTACGACATGTTCGCCTATCAAACTGGTCCACCTCCACCTCAATGGTCTCCATATCCCCTCCGAACCGACACACGTTCTCCGGACCTGTGGACGTACTCCACGGGTCATGCTCGGCGCAAAACAAGGCCGCGCACGCGGACGCAGCCGCCGCAGGCAAAGAGTAGTGGCTCAAACGAGTGCCAGAGTTCGGTATTTATAGTTGAGCGGAGAAGGGGTCACGGCGTTGGCGCCGGGAATTCCGCAAGCATTGGCGCCGGAATTTCTGGATGAGGCGACAGATGTGCGAAGGAGGAAGGAGGGACGGTCGGAAAGATGGTCAGCACGAATTAACCCCACTGTTTTGGCTGGTGTATGGTGGCCATGCGTCAGCGCACACTAAACTAAATGTAGTTTTTTTTATACATTCTTCACATGAAATCATGAAACCTAAAATCGAAATTTCCGCGACTTAAATCCTAAATTTTTGAGACAATACTAGAACACATATAAAATTATCGAAATATTACACAATTAAGTCCACTGTGTGAGGATTTGAACAAAATAAAATGCATAATTTTTTGAGCTCGTTTTCTACATTTATTGATTCATACGAACATGACACTTATACGAAATAGCGATAACAATTCTGAACAATTAAAATTATGAAAAATTTACACAAGCAAGTACACGATGTCAGGAGGCTCCACAAAAAATTTCATAATTTTTTGGACTCATTTGCTATATTTTAAAATTCCTCCAAATTTCAGCCTAAAACTAACCTAATTAACTAACCTAACTCTAATTACTCTAATTAAACTAACCTAACACTAATTAGTCCTATTGGCTGGCGCATGGTGGCCATGCGCCACTATTTTGGAAAATGGTCATGATTGGCCACCCATTTTGGAAAATGGTCATGATGGCCACCATGTGCCATTTTTTGGCCGAGGTGGCGGGGTCGTGCATGGCAAGACACCGCCTCGTGTCGGCCCCATGGGCGACGCCGCTTCAAGACTCACCAAGCGAGGTGTCGCCACCTCTGGCGACGGCCACCGTCGCCAAATTGGTTATTTTTACAAATACACTTTGTATACTGGTCAAAATCAGAATACGGTTGTAAACCGTCAGACGGCCAAAAATTCGTTCCACTTGTAACATCGACACATACACACATCTCGTACGTGATTGTTCGCTACAATCGACAGTGAGAACCTGAGAACTGACGAGCACTTTTACTGGCCCGACGATTTGGAGGAGTTTGTGGCTTATGTGAAATAGTAAATCTAGTCTTATCTGGAGATCAAAGCTAAAAATAACACCGCAGACTCGTCGACAGGCGACATGCATTCTTGTCTACGCCACGGGTGCACGGACCCCCTCGTCCCCTCCCCAAGGGAGGGGACTTCCGACATGTGCATGTCCTCGTCCCCACTTTTGGAGAGGGGACTTCCCTTGTCTGTGCTCCTAGGAAGGGGACTTCTCTCGTCCGTGCGTCACATAAGGGGACTTCCCACGTACTGCTAATTAATTACGATTAAATTGATTATGACTAACTAATTACGACTAACTAATTATAACTAATAATAATGATTAAATAAAGTCGACTAATTATTATGAACAATTAGTTATGACTAATTTAATTACGACTAATTAACCATGACTAAATTGATTAGACTAATTAATTAGGACTAAATTAATTTTGACTAATTAATTACAACTAAATAATTATGACCAATTAATTACAACTAATTAATTACGACTAAATAATTATGACTAATTAATTACGAATAATTAATTACACGTGTTAATTAATTACGAATAATTAATTACCCCACCGTGTAATTATTTAGTCCTGTAATTAACTCCCATCGTGTATTTTATTACATGGGTTTAATTAATTAATCCTCATCCACGCCACAGTGGGAATTTCCCTGGTACTGCTAGTTAAATAATTAACTAATTACACAGGTTTAATTAATTAGCCCCCACCGTGTAATTAACCCCAACCATGTAATTACACGGTTTAATTAATTACGAATAAATAATTTTGACTAATTAGTTATGACTAAATAATTGTATGGTGGGGTTAATTAATTAGTCGTCATTATTTAATTGTAATTTTTAGTTGTAATTATTTCATTGTAATTATTTAGGCATAATTAATCGCTTATAATTAATTGGTTGTAATTATTTAGTTATAATTAATTGGTTGTAATTATTTAGTTATAATTAATTAGTCAAAATTAATTTAGTCGTAATTAATTAGTCCTAATAAATTTAGTCGTGGTTAATTAGTCGTAATTAATTTAATCATAACTAATTATTCATAATTAATTAATCTAGTTAGTTAGTCGTAATTATTTAGTCATAGTCAATTTAATTGTAATTAATTAGCAGTATGAGGAATTCCCCTCGCCAAGCGCATAAACAAGGGAAGTCCCCTCCCTAGGAGAGGGGACAAGGACACATATTGGAAGCTTCAAGAGAGGAAACGAGGACACATGTTGGAAGTCCCCTCCCTTGAAGAGGGGGCGAGGGGGTCCGTGCACCCGTGGCGTGGACGAGGACACATGTCGGTAACCGGCGAGTCTGTAGTGCCATTTTTGGCTTTGATCTCCGGATAAGACTAGACTTGCTATTTCACGTGTAAACAGTGTCATTCAAGAAAAAAAAACTTTGACTTGGGGAGCTAGTTGGTTGGCCTTAGCATGTCCGGTCTAGTCCAACTGTTTAAGAATGTACACTTGTATTGAGTTTTGAGTACATGACCGGATGGTAATTAGAATAATCATGCACATGCTGCATTCTCTCCATGTATTATACATGCTATCAAATCATAGTTTTCAAACGACTTCAATTTGCTGGCCAGCTTGCACTTTTTAAATCATTGCAAACGGCATTTCCTCAAAGAGCATTCTCAGACATCTCCCACGTACTACGTACCAGTCTAGCACTCGGCACATATAGTTCTTCAATCTGTAAATTCTGAATATGCCATGCATATGCATGTGTGCACGTGGTTAGTAGCATATGGTGTACATAGTGCATTTTTGGGAAAATATTAGTCGTTGACCTGTGGAGCTAGTTGTCTCCCCACTCTGTACAGCCCGGCCGTAGGCTTCCGTGTGTATGTGACATTGGTGTTGACGTGGCGCGTGACCGCGTTTTTCTACTACCGGTTATTTATCAACTCAACCACTGCATAGATAGAATGATCGATCACCTAAAAAAAATTACCACTGGTTCTTTTTTTTTTTAAGGAAAGAGGCAGGAGAGCTGCCCTTTGCATTGATAAAGTAAGAGAAAACAAGATTAAAGAAAGATGAACCCCGATGGGGAAAAAAATCCCTGACGGGAGGGCAAACGCAACTGAGACGCGTCTTGCAACACTCTATCATTATCACCAGAGCTATAGACAATAGCTAGCCAACTCTAACGATGGGGAAAAAAATCCCTGACGGGAGGGCAAACACAACTGAGACGCGTGTTGCAACACTCTATCAGTATCACCAGAGCTATAGACAATAGCTAGCCAACTCTAACCACACTCTAACACCATCCAGCTCTGTCGCACACACATTAAAGCTAAGGGAATGACAACACCTCCCATCTAACCCACAGGAGCTCCGGACTGGTTGAACTGGACAGTGAAGAGGATCTCCCTAACACCGACTTGAGAGAGAAGAATAGAAGCAGGTGTAGGTTGGTCCACACACTGCCAGGGCCACCAGCGAGGAGCTTCGTATGTAATTGGTGAGGATGCGGTACTTTCTCTCGGCAATAATAGTGAATGATGTAGAACCGAAGGACGACGACTCTGACTCCTCACCCCTCCACCCGCGCGGCACAGTCAAAGGTGGATTGGACCACTGTTTCATAACTTATACGTACACCTGCAGTTCCTGGGAGATCGACTGAGTAAAGGTCAACATTCTGTAATAGAATGCAAGAGGGCCGCATTTCGTTTTGGAAGGACAGCTTTGGCCTGTTATCTTCAGTTGCAAGTTCCAACTAATTATATTCACAAATGATCTAATATCCTATTTTATTAAATGAGTATTTAATAAATTACAAAAAGATTAATAGTTTGAATTTAGAGGAAAAAAAAGGAAATAGTTATGGGGCTTCTGCCCATACCCAAGATGTGGACCGGCCACCAACAAAGAAGGAGAGGGGAAACCCTAGCTCTGCTACAGCACCACCTCTGCTACAGTGCCACCATCGTGCTACAGTAACCACCACCCTTAGCCCTTGCTGCTATCTCCTCCCTTGCGCCACCCTCCCTGTCTTGTGCTGCTGTCGGCAGAAGCAAGGGAAGAAGAGGTCCAAGGTGCTTCGGCCAGGGAAGAGAGGAAGAGGAAGGGGGAGAAGGAAAGAGGAAAGGGGATCTTGAGGGTTTTTTAGTGGTCGTCTTCGTGTTCTTCAAGGGTGACCTTCAGATCTCCTTTGTGTGTTTATTACTTTTGCTATTCGGGCAATATCGGGTAGCGAACTGGTTTTCCATTGGTCGTATTGCGCTGTAGTTTTGGGTTCTGTAATGGCGAAATTTGGATTTGTCATCTCCTAGAGAATTGTGGATAATTTCAATATATTTTTGTAGAGTCTTTGTTCACATTGTTTGGATGAATAGATTTCGAGTTATGGCTATTTCAATCTTGCTGTCCAGAGTTCTGTCAGGTTCTGGCAGTTGTAGTAATCGGTTGATTAAAACTAGTTAACGATCTAATTAGGGAATTTGACCAACATGATTATTTTATATAATTCCTTAATGTTTTCAGAGAGACCAAGAATGTAATTTTTTGTTTGGTAGATTAAGAGTTATGATGTTTGTGAGGTTGTTGTCCAGAGAGGTGTCATCTGTTGGCAGCAGTTTGGTAAAATACATATTAAAATTACTAAATAGATTAATTAGGGTTCTTAATCTCGAGGAAAGATGTAGATAATTGTTTACGGAATTCAGAGGATCCAAGAACAAGAATTTTGGTTGGGTAAATCAAAAGTTATGTTAGTTTTAGTGACATGACAAAATTGTGCGTTTTTTAGTGTGGGTAAGAGCGTTGTATGTTAATCACTGTTTTACTTACCTTGGCTAGATTGGAATCACCCTTGCTCAATTCCGGTCATCGCAACTGAACGACAAGTGCATGTTAGAGTGATATTGAATGGTTGGCAATATCATTTGGTTAGATGAATGCTTATTATGATCTTTCATGTGAAGTATGCTTGTTTCATATTGCTATTAAGTTTTCGATAATTGGATGAAGATTATAAAAAGAATGTTGATTATTCATTTCATTGCATTTCAAGCATTCATGTTGGATTGATATAACCTGCGGGAGTGGGCTAAGGTCCCCATATGTAAGATATGGGCAATGAGATCCTCGTCTGAGAAAGGATATGCTTTGGGTCCCCGCATTTAAAGAATACAGGCATGAGTGAACACCGACGGGTGTTACACTCCATTATACCGGTATAAGCAAAAGTGAAGTTGTGGCATGTGCATGAATTGCATTGCATTGCATTCATGAAAGATGGATATGTATTTTGAGATAATAAGATTGATTTATCATTGATATGATACCTCATGTGTTGTTTGCTTATACTTGCTGAGTCTTGGACTCACTCTTGTTTATTTTATGTTTTAGGTGAATGTTGACAACGACATGCTTTGGGGTGGGAGTAGCACATGAGATGATTGAAATTTTAATTGATGTTGCACTTCATAGCTCCTAATAAATCATTCCTTTTGACATGAACTAGTTAGCAATTGCTATTGTAATAAGTTGATATATGGTGGTATCCCGTAGTCTCTTATGGTGCGTATAATTGTTGGTTATAGTTTTCCTAATTGAAACTTATTTAGGCTGCCTTGGATAACTATTTAGGTCATATTACATTCGGATTTTGTTTTACCTTCTTGCTAAATTTAATGATTATTCCTTGTTGAATATTCATTCTTGAAGACTAGATGTTAGGAATGATTGTGAAATGGTTAAAGGTGATAGCGATAGTGGCTGTACGTGACATCTTAGGCTTTGTTAAGCCAGGGTGATACATGATCCCGGAAGTTTCATTAAGTCTTTATATAGGAGTAATGTTTCATTTAACCCTCAGAAAGAACCTTTAATTACTTCCCTACCAGTAAAACAGCATGCATATGTGTATGAACTTGGAAGTGCTGGATTTTTAACCGTTAGTAGAAACTTTAAACGTCATGAAAACGAAGTCAAGTGTATGTTAGGTCGGACCCGGACTTACATCCAGACCATCTGTGTATACCGAACTAGTCCTATTATCAGTAACTGGCTCACACAATACAATCATCGGTGAATATTGATCACATCCATACATGCGTGTAAATAAAACAATACACTTAATATTATAATGCAAACGTAAATAGACCATATGACCAAGTTTTTATAGAACAGGCCGATGGGCCAACGAGTTCAAAGAATAAGTAGCAGCGAAATATAAATAAACCAAAAGGAATAGGCCTCCATGAGTTTGTCATGGGCAATCGACTGGGGCTAGGACTTACTTATCGTCATCCTCTTCATTTCCATAACTGGACGCATAGAAATATCCATACACCAGATCTTCTATTTCATACTCTAAATCCACATATTTGAACAACCATGAATACGGAGGTACTCAGCAAGCCCTCACACCAAATGCAAGTATATAGATGCAAGGCTTATTATGAAAGGAGGGCCTTATGGTTGTTTTAGCACAAATCAGGTTTTGCTCAAATACTATAATTATTTTTCAAACCTATGACTTGGCCTTTTTAACTTCAAAACCAAAATTTCATTTGTGTAAGAAATTCTTATATCGAATAAGGTTCCATCCACCTAGAGTTACTCATAAGGTTCCATCCACCTATGTCGTCGCTACAACCAGTTTTTCATTAACATGTCTCAATTCACATTTGATTAAAACTAACAAAGTGTGGCTTTATACACAATGCCCATCACCGAGGGCACAACTGTTTGAATAGATTATACACTTTACAGAGGTTGTATAGCTTTACCCACGAGATATGATCAACTTATAATGTTGGCCTTGACACACTTCCTTGGGCGTGCGACAGAGATGATCATAACAAAGTTTTTCCAATACCTAGTCTCGACACTTGACTCGTTCTGGTAGGGATCAACTCAACACTAGGACAATGATCTTTATGGAGCACCCCAAGAATGCTCCGTTACAGGACACATTTTTAATGAGGGACCTTCCATGCGGGACAGTCATGACATGTGTCAGTGTAGCGAGCGAGAGAGTAGGTTGCGGTCTTGATCGCGTCTTGAGTTGGGCCTAGTGGCGAAGTTGGGCTGAGGAAGGAGAGCAGTATGGGCGTTAATGTGAGGGCTCTTGTGGGTCATGGATAGGGGGATGGGGCTGGGTCGGCGGGGAAGATTTGGCCCGAGCGTGGGAGAGGGAAGAAAAAGGGTTTAAACTTTTAGTTTGGATTTTTAGGATTGAATTTGAAATTCAAATTTTGAGGAGATTTACCATACCATTTAACTTGTATATTTTTATAATTTCAATTTGGAGCAAGGAAATTGATTTATCTTTTTGAATTGCATGTCAAGCTTTTGGAATTTCTCAAAATGCAACAAAAAGTTTTTTGAAATCCAAGAAATTCATGCAAGTTACAAATCATTCATGGGCTGTTACAGTGTCAGGACTCTCGAATGCTCGTAAATTTGGAGCAGCATGGGTTCACTAACTCGAAACAAGCAGGCAACTTCATCATGTAGGTTAGAACCGGCCGGCGCTAACTATGCAGGCGACGTGACGCTCTCTTGCTATATGCGTGATTAAGTAAACCTTTTTGTTTGGTCAACAAGTACTTTCATACTGCATGGCAATTAAACTGCAGCAAGTGTGACCACTTGCTCATAGCTAGCTGTTATAGCATGTGCTAATCTCCTCGCTTAGTCGCTTGTACAGTATAAATAGGCTATGTATGATTGTATGCTCCAAACACGTCCCATTCTCATTCGCTCTAGCTACTAGTTAATTAAGCAGCCGTAAGCACATACACATACATCGTCAATCCACTGATAATTAAGCTAGTACGTAATACGACATGAAGCATTCGCTTCTTCTCCTTCCTCTACTCGCCACCTTCGTCCTTGCCATTGCCAATGCCGACGATTACACAGCGGCCGCGCCAGCACCAAGCCCACAAGAGGCAAGCCCTCCGCCGCCGGATAGTCCTCCGCCACCACCGCCAGTAAGCATTCCACCGGTTAGCCCACCGCTGCCACCGCCGGTTAGCTCTCCGCCACCACCGCCGTCTAGCCCACCGCCGCCGCCGCCGGTTAGCCCTCCACCACCGCCGGCGTGGTCGCCCGTGACGAACGTGAACGACAAGTCGATCAAGCAGGTCGGCCAGTTCGCCGTGCACGCCTACTGCCTCAACACGGGGGCAAATCTGGTGTACGTGAACGTCGTCAGCGGCCAGACACAGCCGTACAACGGTGGCAACAACTACCAGCTGGTGATCACCGTCGCTGCAGGCGCCGGTGGGAAGACGGCGCAGTACAACGTGTTCGTCTGGGGCATCCTTGGGACGACGACTTGGAAGCTCTTGTCCTTCACGCCGAAGTACTGATTCGCGCGCGCGTCTAGAGAAGTTGAAGCCCGTGCGTGTTGAGTGGGTAAACGTAGGCGTATTTGTTAACTAATCCAACTTCAGCATGTGTAGAGCTACTGAGAGCTGCATGCGTGTTTGTATTTTGCGTTAATTCATATATTGTTGTCGAGTGTCTGTAGGTGTGTTCAGTACACAGACGTTGTTTCATGCAGTATTTTCCGTGTTCATCTTCTCCCACCAAGGATTCGCTGCCATATTGTCATGCGTACGTTGTTCTAACATTTAACATCCAGCTTCGTGGATAGTCGAAGCCTATGAGCGATCGCCATAAGGCACAGTAAAAAACGGTGCCGCGCACAGTTTGTTCACAGTCACGCACACGACACAAATTAAAAACTTGTATTTGGTATATCTACGTACACAAGAAAATCGAATCACCATCGGTTGTGCCGGGCGCGATGAGGAGAACTACCCACAGCCGCAGGAGGTAGTAGTTGGCAGCGTACGTTAACGTGCCCGACCGAACCTGCAGTCCCAGCCCCAAGCGAGCCGCGGCGGCGAGCTTGCTCGAACGCGCGCCCAGCGGCCAGCGCAGCGCTGGAAAAAACAAGATCTGCCGCCGCGCGCGACACGGCCGTCGAGTACGTACGCGCTCGTACCGGGGGCCGATAACTCCACGAGTCGTCGACTACTCGTCGCATTGGCCCGAGAGGCCGAGACTCCATTGCAATTCTGGGCTTTCGTCCGTTGGTACCAAAGCTAGAGTGGACTCCCACTACGGCCTGCGAAGCATGTGGGATGACGGCTGCGGAGGGGACTAGGCTGGCGGCCCGATCGCACAGGTGGACCGAAGGCAGTTAAGTGGGTGGTTTCGTTCGATCAAAACGATGTGAAGTTGTCACACAGCTTGAATGACGCATATTTCATCACGTGGCTTAATGCCAATAAGAACAAGCCAACTGAGATCGTCGGTATACTGGTGACAAACAAAAACAAAATCCTTATGTTCCTAGCAGACTTTACCCTAGACAAAGGTAAATTTGTACTACACTTTGTCCTTTCCATGATAAACCAAAATCGGTTATCTAAGAGAATTTCTCGTGTTTATGTAGAGGATAACCAGTTCGAGGCTGATAAAGCTCAAGTTGCCACCGAAGTCTCAGCCATGTAATTACAAAATTGGAGAAGTTGAGATGCAGAGAGTGGTCTTCCTTTGTTACTTCATAAACTGTTGGGACCCGGATTTACAGTTCAGAGCTCTCTATGTATATCAGCACTAGTCTCAGGATCAGTAGTTGGTGCACATAATTACATCATTGAATATCAAACATATATCTCGCAAACGTGAAACTATTGCATGATATTAAACAATACATAAATAGATTATACGGTCACTTGACTTACACATGGGCCGATCAGGCCCAAATACCTTAAATATCTGCAGGGAAACGGAATCAATAACACAACAGATGAGGCCCTTAGGATATGTCCACAGGCAATTGACTGGGCCTCGTGACCTAGTTCTTGGCCTCCTCGATTTCCAGTCTTGTCGAACACGATTAAGCGCCCACAGAGGCTTCTTCTTTTTCACTTACTAAATGATAATATTGAGCGAGAGTGTGAGTACACTGTCGTACTCTGGGAGCCAACACACATAATACAGTTATAACAGATGTAAGGCTAATCAAAGGAAAGGCTTGAGGTTCTTTTATTTGCATAAGGCCATAATTGGAATAGATTAAGTAGTAGACAAGTCTTGAGACCTAGCATTTTGACTAAACTAGTTTTTAATGAAATTGAGTAGTGTTGTATAATACTAACAAAGGTTCGATCCACATGCTAGCAAAGAATATTTTCCGAAGGTTCCATCCACTGACAAGTAGATAATGGTTCCATCCAACTCATGATATATCATTTTCAGAGCTACCTCCACCCGATATTTCCAGGGCTGCATCCACCCAACATTTCCAAGGCTGCATCCACTTGATAGTTTTATCCCACCCAAAATTGGTTTTCATAAAATAAAGACTAGCCAAACAAGTTCCTGTGCATCACCCATGACCGTGGGCACAATTGTCCAGACAGTTTTCACTCTGCAGAAGTTGTACAACTTTACCCACAAGATATGATTAACTCATAATGTCGGCCATGACACGCTTCCTTAGGCGTGCAACTAAGACGATCATAACAATGTCTTTATAATAACTCGTCATAATACTACACCATCCAATAGATCAATCTTCAGGCGTTTGAACAACATTAACTCAGAAGAAACCACCATTGGGGAGCATATGGATACCAACTTAGTACCACCATAATGCTCAAGGGGTGCGTACTTAGATATGCACCCTCCTACAACCTAGGTCCAACAATTTGACTCAAACTACCCACAATATGGCAATAGCATCACGACTTGCTAAATTAGTTAGTCAGGTCGTACCCATTATAGATATGTGATTTCACTGTTGGTGCTCGGGAGGTCATCACAAGATTCGGTCCTTAATTGACTTGGGCGGAACTATCACATTACCAACTCTCGTGCTACCTTTGCACCCACCCTACTTGCTATCCGCCCAAGTCTAAAGCATTGTTTGAGTTTTTGTATGAAAAAATATTGGCTAAGTTCAACATACCAGTCATTTACCTCCAATGGCTGCCTAAAACCAGTTTGATGTTTAAATGATGTCGTGGCAAATTAATGTCCACATGTCAATGTATCTAGATACAGACTTAGTGACTAATTAATTATGTTTACCATTATTTTTAAGGTGACAAAGGCTAGTGTCCAAGATCAAGGAATAGCATTTATTAACTCAATTAGCATCAAGGCATTAACTACAAGCTAATGACAACATAATTGCAATAAAAGTATAGCATGTAATTTCATAATTTGAAACAATATAAATTGCATTCAAAAGTAGGAACAATATGATCAAAGTCTTGACTCGCCTTGCTCAATATTTCAATAACCTGGGTCTTGTTCTTGTCTTGCTCGAATTTGTTGCTCCTTTAGGACTTTGAATTCTAAGGCCCTATTTGGTACAACTCTATATTCTCATTTTTCACATCCTGCTCATGATTATCTGATAATCCACTTATCCGAGAATCTGGAGCTATGTCAGGAAAGTGTTTGGCTGGTAGGTTGGCTCCAAAACCATATAAGAGAGGATTAGAGGCAAATAGATCATACTACCCTTGGTTGTAATACTTCAATTATATTTATGTTTTACTCCTTTGTATTTGTACACAAATTATATAATTTTTTCCCAAATATTTTAAGACCATATGAATGTGTATGTACGGTCGATGAATCTAGCACCACGTCGCAAATAGATCATAAGCAAGTACTAACCATTTTTGTACACATTTATGTATTTGGGCATTACTTTTATTCAATTTTCATCGGCTAACAAAAGACTTTCATATCGTGTAAGTGTTCAAACGATAATTGAGTGCTATTATGTACTATTATGTACAAGTATTCGAAGTATTCCTCCTCTTTTCATTGAACAATTTGGCTAGATCAGTTCAAGTTTGCGGCAAGCGCTGCATGCTGAGAAACATTTATCTAGCTACCGGGCAACTGAATCAAGCCAAAATGGGCTCAGAAAACCAAAGGACACATTCTTTTTTGTGTTCAAGTTGGCGACCCGCCCTTCGTGCATTGAACAGAGAGCGAGCTGGGAAGTGCTCAGAACTGACAAATGCTGTCTGCATATGGGGAACTCTTTTATTTGTACATGCTAGTATCTGAAATCGCCTGCAAGAATGCAAAATTTTGCAACGTTGGCACTAGGCAGGTATGAATGAGGGTTCCATATGGGACTTCCAACGAGTTTACTGCAATTTGTCAATTTTATTGAAACCAAGTTTTCAGGCATGTTTAGAACATGTAATGGCATATAAGCCGCATTTGACCACAAGAAGATACACGCTACGCAGCTTTTTCTCCTTAAATACACCTTTTGGAGCAAGATCAATATCATCAATGACCATACTTTTATTCAGTTTGCCTCCAACTTTACCTCCTCATCAAGCGTCAAGAAGAGGGGTGTCGTAGGGGTGGCCCACCGGCCCCCACGACCAGGCGAACACCGCAAACACCCCCACCCCTCTCCTCCGAGGATCACCGAAGGGGCCCGGAGGGTCCGAAGGTCACCGAAGGGGTCCAAAGATCGCCGAAGGGGCCCGAGGGGGCCTAAAGGGTAGCCGAAGCACTACAATTCCTGGGGTGGCCAAGGCCCTTCAGACTAGCGGCATCCCGCACCCTCCAAAGGGCCATAGTACCGCTGGGCCGGGCGCACCAACCGGGTGGACCAAAACCAGGGAGGTCCACCATGAGTCAAAGGCTACGTGTAAGGGTAGGAAAAGCTCCTATAGCTCCTATCAGTATAGGGCCCTGTTGGGGGTAGATTTGTAATCTCGTGTACCCTATAAAAAGGCTATAAATACCCACCTCCTCCTATGTAGAAAGGGACCCCCAGATTTTGGGAAAAAGTAATACACTACTCCTCACAACCAATCCCTTATCCGAGGATACCCCGGTCCTTTGTGTGGGCCAGCTAATATTGAAATATTAGCAATATTAATAATTTTAACTTATATTACAAATGAAGAATTTAAATAAATGACTTATTTTAACTAGTCACTAATTGATATGGTCTACTTATTATTTTGACATTTTATATGTACATAATTACATTTTAACTGAGACACAAAATTATATTTTTGCTAGAACCTCTAATTAAATTTGCACTTTAAAATAACTATTAATAACCTAATAATAATTTTTAACTAACAATGTCCAACTTAACATCTAATTAAGTGGCCGATGACTACTCTTGAAATATTAACAAGATTATTAATTTTAACTTGATCCCTAATTACAATTCCCTTTAAATTAATTTCTAATTGCACACTAATTATAATTAATTAACATATATTTGCCTAAATTAATTATTAAAATGCAATTGCTAATTGAAATATCAATTAACTAATTAACCTACTAACTAATTTTAACTAATCAATTAATTAGGTGGGGCCCACTGTCATTTGCACATACACAGGAAGAGGAAGAGAGGGCATAGAGGAGACAAAACGGAGGAGGGTTGTTTGCTCCTTTGTTTCAAAATGGGTTGAGGTGGTGAGGCACACACGAGGTGGCTAGAACGTGGCTAGGGGTGGTCCACAACAAGGGCAATGACACACAATGACCGAGGGTGGGGAAGGAAAGGGGTGGTGGCGCCCGGGTAGGAGAGGGGAGAAATTTGGGAGAGCACTAGTATGAGGGGAGTAAGGGGAACTCACCAGACTGGACGGTGGAGGCAGAGGAGCTGTGAGCTGACCTGGCAGCGAGAGTCGAGGCGGCACAACGAGCTCAGATGGGGGAAGATTGGGGGAGGTGAGGGGATGCTCCTGGAGAGAGGAATCGGGCCTAGAAGCTCTATGTGAAGACTGGCAGTGGTGGCGGCGGCGTTCGGCCGGCAATGGGGAAGATGAAAACATGTGGCGCTCGTGTGGATAGAAACTGAAATTAGTTGAACAGAATGGAAGGGGATGTCCTGGAACACATTTTGACGTGAGCCAAAAGTGGAGGAGCTCACCGGGTCAATGGGAACGACGAGGTGAAGGTGACGCCGACGAGGGCATGGTGGAGTGCGGCAGCTAGAACAGAGAAGACAGAGCTCCTCGAGCTTGATTCATTCGCCTTGAGTTCACGAGAGAGAAGGATGAGGGGGAGAAGGAACGAAATGCAGGGGCTTGGCTCGGGCTTTTATGGAGAGAGGCTAGGGCACGGGAGCATGGTGCGATGATGAGCCAGGGTGTGGCATGGGTACGATGTGCAGCACGTGGTCAAGACGACGATGATGGGTGGAGCAGTTGGGTGCTGTGGAAGACGAGGGCGGTGTCAAGGCATAGGCGATGTCGCTTCATTGTCCTTCGGCGAGGACAAGTTGATGGGGACGGCTGGTGGTGGCTTGGCTCGGGCGTGCGAACACGCACAATTGTCGAGAGAGAAAAGCATAGAGAGGGAGGAGGGAAGGGGAAGAGGTTGGACGAGCCAGGCCGGAAGGAGGAAGAAGACGGGAGTAGGTCAGGCTAGGTTCGGTTTAGGCCTAAATAAACTTTGGGGTTTTTTTTTCTCCTTTTCCCTTTCTTTTCAACTTCAGGTTTTAATTCAAATTTGTTTTCAAATTTCATCGATTTAAAGTAGGTTTAATTTTTTATTGGTCAATTTGAATTTAAAATCCAGGTAAATTCAAGTACCAACAAAATGCATTAAAAAGTTTTAATTTTTCCATATTTTCAATAATTTGAACTGCATTGAAATTTTGGGATGTCACATAAACCAACTATCAAGTTGTTTCCTTAGGACGCTCATGTTGGGCCGCGTAGAACTAGATGACGACGCACAACATGCATCCTTACTTTGCCAATTTGTAGAGACCATGTGTTTTGGTCCTACATCTGCTGATGAACAATTGGTATCGTTGTCGAAGAGTTTAGGAAGTTAGCTCTCTGTTTTGCAAAAGCTGCCCTGCTATTAGGAGGTAGGCGGACTGACCAACCATGGGGGTGATCTGACCTGTCTAGGATTGGGGTAAATGGGGACCAAATACTTGTGTAGGAGTGTTCGATGACCCCACTAGAGCTTTTTCATGCTAAAATTGTAATTCAAATGAAATTGACCAAGTTAATTCAAGTTATAGGCTTTGTAATTCTTCCGGTAGTCAATACTTTTCTCATTATCTTGGAGTACATGCTTGTTGTGGCTTGGTTCATACTTTTGCACTCTCAAATTGAGCTCAATTTAGATTATCATCAAGTGGTTTCAGTTTATTCACTAGAATATATGGCTTTTGGATAGATGTCTGGATGTTAATGTGTAGCCATTCTTCACTCACTTTCATACTTGACATGTCTTGTGCATTAATAGATGCTAGCTTCTTCATGTTGGGTAATCTTCAAAGCTTTATGTCCTTAAAATCTAAAAAAAATAAAAAGGAAGTCACTCCATTCCATTTCATTCATGATCTTTCTTATGCTTCTCCCTTGCATCACTTAAAGTTGAAAAATAGATGAGAGGAATGCGTCATTCCTTGATAACTCCATTGTCAAAGGGGGAGAGTGACGAGGATTAAAACCTCTATGTATTATTTTAATACATAATAAAAGACCATACGTCTACATGGTCGTGACCCCTAAGACTAACGACCTCCCTGGTCGTTAGTATTCCAGAGGTTACTTAATGGGTACCACGGCCTGATGAGGCTTTGTGTCTAATCCCCACCGATAACCGCCGTAAAATTATCGGATCGGTATTTCTTATCGTATGATAAATGGAACACGTATATATCGCTCCAAACCATGCGATGGTACAACCCGAGACACCGACTATTAACCACCCTACGGTTAAGCTTTTCACAGTAACCGCAAGGAAGTTAGCACGTTGTTAACTACTCCCACCGCTCCGACCCGATCGTAACGCTTTCACCAGGACGCTTTCTCCAGAGTAATCGCCACCTCTTCGGAAGTTATTTAAAGGTGAAGCGCAGAAGACGAAGGGACACATGTATACGAGACAACAAGGCCAAGACCAACAAAGACAAGAACAACGATAGTTCAACAAGAATACACGTAAGCCTAAGCGGTGGAATTAGAAGCTAGATAATCGACTTAGACTCATATTCTAAGTCCGACACCGATGAGACATTCCCCATTCAGGTAATTCAGGTAGTACTTAGCCACATCTTGTAAAACCCACCATATCAATAAAGAGCGACCCTCATTCCATTCCGTGATATTCCACGCCATTTTCCTCGCTCATTTTCGTAAGATCGGCGACTCGATCGCCGACAACCGGGCGCCGTCAGTGGGGAAGAAGGCGAAGTTTCAAGAAAATTCTTCGCTCAAGAAAATCCTCGCCTAAAATCTCGCAATCGCTCATGCGACTATGCCCGGAGTTTGGGATGAGGAAAATTCGATTCGACGCGGACTACGCCGACCTCGACATGGAAGGATGTATCCACGCCATGGAAGAAAATGGCAGTCATCCTCCTTCCTCCTCCGCGGCTCGCACGTCGCCGACGTTAGCGAGGTCGACCGGATGGATGAAGATGCGCCGCCACTCTCGGTGGCGCAATCAGAGAACCGCCGCTCCACCCGATTCGAATGCCGAGGATCTCTTCAAGCCCGTCCTCTCGACCGTAAACAGTGAAGAAATTTCAGCCCCATCACCCGAAAACTCTATACCATTGATGAAATCATGGTGAAAGATACTCTCCTTCGCCGCAATTCCAGAGTCAACCGTCACCGGTAACGGTGTCGATGAAACCTCCACCGTTGTAGGCCATGTGGGGATGATCACACTCAAAGATACGATCGGCGGTTCGTCGGATCAGGCTGAGAAGACCTCAGGAAGTGCTTATCTCCGACCGATCTCCATCGTGGAAGATTCTGGCAGAAGCACTGACAAGCTCTCCATTAGTTATGATGGAAGCTCATCGGAAGATCAATCCGGAAGCACGGTCAACGAGATCGGAGATGAAGATCAAGATGCCTGCGCACGGTCCTACACTCTACCACGCCATCACGTGTTGTTAGAGATGATCCGGCCGCCAAGCACCAACTTCCGGAGGCAACGGAACTAATCGACGCCAATCGCTTAACTCGCTTAGCATCGCCCCACCCAGAGTGACCGATCGGACGAACAAATCCAAAGGTCGGGAAGGTTCGACGAGCATACACCTCGACCAAGATGAACCCCTGAGACCTTCTGGAATCGTACAAAACTTGCGGCGTATTCAAAACATGTTAAATAATTCGATCCTGCTCTAGCAGAACGCCTAGTTTTGTACAACTCGTAGGTCGGTATCCAAATTCTCCAATGCACCATGCAATGACGCAGGCGATCGAACAGAGGGTTTCAGAAGTCGACTATGACTTCATCCCAACGCCTCCCTCGGCCAGGGACAACACGGTCATACCAGAGCATCGATACCGAGACCTCCTCGACGATTCCGACCAAGGAGTCACGAGGAGAAGGTTATTCCAAGAAGCTACTCCCCACTCGTCGAGAGGAACCACCACTAGGACCTAACGATCTCCGACATCGTTTGAACCAAGTGGGCGGTCGGAGGCATCATATCAGTGTCCACGACCGGATCGGTACACCGGAGTTCCAGCGTCCCAATCCTAGGGATCGGACTCGGCCGACATAATCCGCACCTTCCCGAGAAGACGCCATGAATCAATCACAGGTTGTCGAGCCTTCTCTGCAGGGCTCCAAGTCATGCGTTAGCCTAACCGGCCCGAGCCAACTTGGACAAATTCAATGGAACTCAAAACCCATTGGAATTTCTCAAAATATATACCACCGCCATCGTGGTCAGCTTTGGCGGCGAGAATGTAATGGCCAACTATTTACCCACCGCTCGAAGGGTCCGCCTGGCCGTGGTTGTTAAACTTACCTGGCCGGATCAATATATACTTGGGAACAACTCTGTGATCTTCGATTGCCAACTTCGAGTGCGTCACGACCGCAGGAAGGAGGACGATCTCCACGAATCCGGCGAGGATCGATGAGACTTTACGCCAATATATCAAGAGGTTCACCAGTTCGTAGCTCTATACCCGAAGTCGCAGAATCCTCTGTTATTTAGGCTTTTAAAAGCAGTCGAGGAATCGGCGTTTACGGAGGACATAGCAATGAACCCTCCAAGAACAACCGCTGAGCTTTTTGATATGGCGGACAAGTATGCCACCGCTAGCGAAGCAATCGAGTGGTGTGAAGCCATTGATCGGAAAAACAAGATTCTGACCTACCGACAAGCAGGAGAAAAAAGAACAAGAAGTCTCTCAAGAAGAAAAAGAACCGCAGACCCGACGACAAAGAAGTCCTCGCCGCCCGAGAAAAGTTCAGGAAGGGCAAGAAGGATCTTGCTTCGAAACAAGGCAAAAGCTCCGACCAGAAGGATTCTGATTTAACAAGAAGTGGTGTCCACTTCACCAGACGAGGGCATGATCTGCGCGACTGTCGTGTCTCGCAAAAGAAATCTGGAGGATTATTATGCGGTAAAGGACCATTTCCGCAATACTGAAACATGGAGAAACGAGCTCCAAAAAGGACAAGGATGGCGATTTAAGAGATGGAGTACCAGATCCCCAACACACAATCAACATGATTTTTGGAGGATCTTCTTCATACGAGTCCAGACGTCATCCAAGGCCATGGAGCGAGAGGTCAACCTAGTCGAATCTCCGATCGTAATCAAGCACTCAAGTGGTCGGACACCGCATTTCCTTCAAAGAAAGACGATGCCCCATCCCATCGACTCGACCGGTAGGTTCCCTATCGTTGTTGAACCAACCATTAATAATTGTCGGGTTAATCGGGTCTTAGTAGATGGGGTAGTTCTTTGAATATATTATTTGTGGGAGCTTTAGAAGAAATGCAGTCCCCATGTCAAAGGTGAAACACATGAAATATGCTTTTCATGGCATAGTTCCGGTTCTACCGCTAAACCGATAGGACAAGTTTCCTTACCGCCACGCTCGAAAGCCCGACAACTTCAAGCAGAGAGATTCCGTTTGATGTAGTAAACTTGAATCCGATACAACGGAATTCTCGATCGACCAAAGATTAGCAAAATTCTTGATAGCCACGACATTACGGTTATCAAAGTTTGAAAATACCGGGGGCGAAGGAGTCATCACTATTCGAGGAGATCGAAAATGGCTTATGTATGCGATCGAAATCCTTTGCATTTGGTTGATGAACTTCCGACCGAGAGGTTAACCCGACTCCCATGCGAGTCAAGCACTCGAGGCCAAAGATGACACCCAAACCATCCGACTGCACAAAGGAGGTACCACTCGACAAAAGCGCTTCTCCGACAAATCAAGTCGTCACATGGGTCGGGACATCCGCACCCAACCGCCAATAAGATTCTCGGTCGGGCAAGACTCGACCCTAAATAGGAAGAGTCGCCGTCTCCTTCCTCCGAGCGAATCAGACGGTTTGCACGGCAAGCGTCCGATATGCCCGAGTCCCGGAGGTGATCGAGCACGCTTGCTCTCCACCGACAAAAACCGATCAAGCGAAACTACGACGTTTCGCGACCGATCGGAAGGAAGCAATATAGTCGGAGATTGACAAGCTTCTCAAAGTTTGGATTTATTCGTGAAGTCGACCACCCACAAAGGCTTGCCAATCTGTAATGGTTAGAAAAACAATGGAAAATGGCGAATGTGTATCGACTTTACGATCTTAATAAGGCTTGTCCGAAGGATGACTTTCCTTCCTCGCATTGATCAACCGGTAGACTCTACTTACGGGTGCGAGTTACTAAGTTTTTAGATGCGTATTCGAGGTACCACCAGATTAGTATGTGTAAAGAAGATGAGGAGAAAACTTCCTTCATCACCCCATATGGCACTTACTGTTATATTAAGATGCCATTTGGTCTCAAAAATGTTTGGTGCAACTTTTCAAAGGTTGATGCAAAAACCTTTAGTCCACAAATCGGTTGAATCTAGAAGCTTACGTTGACGATCCGTCGTAAAGACCACCAACGCCAAGACCACATTCCCGACTTACAAGAAACATTTAATAACTTGAGAAGACATAACCTCAAGTTAAATCCGAAAAAGTGTGTGTTCGGAGTTTCATTGAAAACCGCTCGGTTTCCTAGTTTCGCTAGAGGTATTGAAGCAAATCCAAGAAAAATTGCGACCATCGACGACATCGCCCTCCGACCACGAAGAAGGAAGTCCAAAACTAACCTATCAGATGGCGTTAAGTAAGTCGTTTCATAGCAAGGTTAGGGAAAATGGATTACCTTTCTTTAAACTTCTTCTAAACATGGGAGTTTTGAGTGGACTAAAGAGGCAAACAATGCCTTTGAGGAACTTAAAAAGTACCTTACAAGTACCCGCTTTTAGTTTCTCCGAGATCGGGAGAAACATTGCTAATTTACGTGGCAAAAACACCACGCATAGCTTAGCGGTGTCTTCGTTGTAGAAAGGATAATATCCAACGACCGGTCTATTACGTGGTTTAAGTCTTACATGGACCAAAGGAAAGATACCCACAGTACAAAAGTTGCTCTATGGCCTCCTTATGTCTTCAAGAAAGCTAAGGCACTACTTTCGTGCCCACAAAGTGGTCGTACTTACCGGATATCCTCTTGGTCAAGTCCTTGAAACAGGAATCATCGGACTAATAGCCAAATGGGCGGTCGAGCTAGGGCGTTCGATCTCCATTTTATTTCACGAAACAACAATAAAGTCCTGTGCAATAGCGTAATTCATTGCGAATGGACAAACCCCGAACCCACTCAAAGACCCAAGTACTAACACCACGACAGTGGACATTGTATTCGGCGGTTCCTTGATGTTACAAGGATCGGGGCCGAGTGGTCTTGATATCCCTCATGGCGAACACATCAAGCACGCCATCCATTAATTTTCCCGCCACCAATAATGTGGCGTAATATGAAGGTTTATCGGCGGGACTCGAGCACTCGTTAAGCGGATTCGCAGATTATTAGTGAAAGACGATTCTCAACTAGTAGCGAATCAAGTGGGGAAAGAGTATCAATGCTTGAGTACCAAGATGTCATCTTATCTGGCGGAAGTACGAAAACTCAAAAGCACTTCTTCGGTTTTCGGATCAACATATTCCTAGAAAGGAAAACTTTCTGGCGGACCGGTTAACACGGATGGCCTCCACGAGGTCGGCCGTCCGCCCGAGTTTTTCTCGAGCAACTCAATTCACCCTCGGTAGTTGAGCCTTCCGAAACATACATGATTCTTTGCAAGTTGAACAAACTAATCAAGGAACATGGATGCTCCACGTGTCGTTGACGGTTGGCGCCGCACGATCAAGGTAGAGATCGGATGACATCGATCTACAATTATCTTGAAAGATGACACAATTCCAGAAGATGATGTAGAGGCCGATCGATAGCACTAAAAGCCAAATCATACACTCTAATCGAACGTATCTTGTATAAACGAGGATCTCATGGAGTGTTGATGAGATGCATATCTCAAATGGATGCCATTAGATTGCTAATCAAATCCATGAAGGCGTCTCAGGAGCACACCATTCCTCTGAGAACCACGGTCGGTAAAGCCTTCCCAAGAAGGCTATTCTTGCCAACCGCCTTCATGATGCAAAAGAGCTTGTGATGAAGTGTGTACAATGTCGGTTTCATAGCCGATAAGTACATCGGCCAAAGACAAGCCTTACAAACAATTCCTCTTTCTTGGCTTTTTGCAACTTTGGGATTTGGACATTCTCGGACCTTTCCCAAGAGCACCGGGGCTTCAATTCCTTTTCGTCATGATTGACACGTTTACAAAATGGATTGAAGCCGAGCGATCGTTAAAATAACAAGCGAGGCCGCTAAGAGATTTCTCTGAAAAATGTGATCACGCGATTTGGTGTACCCAACAGTATCATCACGCACAATGGTTCCCGCTTCTCCGGCGATCAATTCCAGAATTTCGCGATGAACTTGGTGTCAAAGTTCATTTTGCTTCATTGCTCATCCACGAGCAACGGAGCGATTGAGCGGGCTAATGGTATCCTTATGCAAGGATCAAACGCCGAGTATTCACCGCTTAATCAAGCGGTCGAGCTTGGGTTAAAGAACTTCCTCTCGTGTTATGGGCGTTAGAACCACGACCCGACCGTCTGACCGGTGAAACTCCATTCTTTTTGGTTTATGGTCTTTGAAGCCATGCTTCCTCCGAACTCAAAATTGGCTCTGCTTTCGAATCGATCGTTTGACGACAATGATCGAAATGAGCGACGACTTCGGCGACGTCGATTTCCTTGAAGAACAACGAAACCAAGCCCTTATACGATCGCTAGCCTACCAACAAGCCATGCGAAGGTACCATAGTCGTAAGGTGCGACCTCGCACCTTTGTCAGAGGTGATCTGGTTCTAAGAAAATTCAGAGCCAAACAAATCGCAATAAACTTTCTCCTAAATGGGAAGGTCCTTACTGCGTGGTCAAGTCACCCGACCGTGTTCCGTCGACTAGCTATGTCGATGGGCAAATTTTGTCAAATTCTTGGAACATCGATCAATTGCGTAAGTTCTATGTTTAATTTTCATTCTTTCATTTCTTTCAATTTCAATTTCATTAAATTAATTAATTAATTAAGAAGTGCAACCTTGCTTATATATATACACCTACATTCGTGGTTTATTATTGTTAGTCCGTCTGAGAAGATATTTTTCTCCGATATCCTTTTAAGGATCTCGATACTCTATGGTCCTAGTCGTGAGCATTTTCTTCAAATGATTCCCATCGCGACTACACTCTTTTCTCGAAGAAAATGAGTAATCGAGCGCCACACAACTAACTATCTCATGAATGATATGCTTACGATTTTGAAGATTATGCTTCATTATTTCAAGATTACGGTCTATTCTTGTCAGCTCTTGGTGGGACACGGAAAGCCTCCTAGTCGAAGTCTCTCCTTTTTATGCGTGGTCACGCCTAATGGAAGGAGCTTCCTAGCGACGGTTCTTTTCTTCGATCCTCGCTACCACGGATCTGAGAATTTGAACACGTTTCAAGAGATATGTCGTATGCCTTGTGTCTTAGCATTAGTTCCGACCGAACTATGGGACAATAGATATAAACAAAGTTCACTTATAATCTGTTGCATACATATTTGCATTTCTTCTTATGTCAAGTTTGACAAAGTCTTTTTCCCACCATATATAGCGTTTTTGATTGGTATTTCCATTATGACAAACAAAGATCTATAACTAGTCGAAATCGTCGCCGTCTGACCACATTTGATTTCCTAATCTTTGAACGATCGCTTTTGTCTTACATATCCAAACATACCTTCAAAAACTCACATACATGGTTATGACCTCTTTTTATTCTCTTTCTTGGCTCACCGCTTGTACAATGCGTTCTTCTACTATAAAGCGATCGGGGCTAGGAAATATCTGAGAATTTTAAAAAGTCAAACAGGATAAACAAAAGCTTTGTCAATGACATAAAAGGTAAGTTTTCATAGATATTCAAATATTTTTACACTTGCAGAACCTACTCTAAGAAATATTCCCAAATAACTCTTTGTTTGTCGGAGATTAGACCTCCATCTCCTCTACAACTATATCTCCGAAAGTGGCCCGAGTTCTTCCATGAACTTGGTAGCCTCTTCAGTGGGCGATTGAAGTCATCTTTAACAGCTTGGAGATCTATGGAGGGTCGGAAGCTTTCGGTTTGCCAAAGCAAAACTAACTCCACTTGCAACGCCTTTGTTTTTAGGGCACAGGCATAATTCGTCAAAGTAGTTTTGAGCGTAACTTTAAGGTCCTCTAGAAGTTGACCCAAATAGTTCATTTTCTCTATTGGATCTCCTAAGGAAGGCAGGCTTGATCCTGATCCCATATCAAAGATCATCTTGTTCAAAGCACTAATCTTTTCATCAATATTTTGAGCAAGAGCCGCCCTTATCCTGCTCAAATTTCGAGTTTTATTTACTCTGCTCAAGATTTGCGTTTGTTCTGCAAAAGCAAATCGGTTAATGAACACAAGCATAATTGAAGGAACAATCAAGTTTGCGACATATTACCTTCATTTGTTTTGCTAAGTGTTTCATATTTGGTCGTTGCTTCAATGATCAACCTGTCTTTAGTTGAACTTGCTTGACAAATGATCGGTCTTTAGCTTTTATTTCTTCTTCAAGAAGAGCCGTCTTGGCTTTCTCACCACAACCTCCTCTTTTATTTTCTCCAGATCTATCGAATCGATAAGGAGAATAATTGTAGAGTAGCAAAGTATTGAAGAAGAAACAAAAGTTCAAAAGGAAAAGTTCTTACTTTCCAACTCGAGTGCTTTTGCTCCAAGTCCTTAACTTTCATTTGGGTCGATCCTCCGATCACAACAAAGTTCTCGACCAAATGCTACACAAATAGCGTTCTCTTTCTTAAGTTTCTTATAAACTTTTTAAAGAAGAGCTATGAAGTCGGTCGAGAATACTTACGAATTACTCGGTCATTATAACCAAAGAAAATCAAATCGGGGTGCATCTTGAGTTGAGTATCCGATACTTTCGCCACGCCTCATCAAGCTCCTTATCCTCGATAAATCGGGACGAAAAGGAAACTTGTTAGGTTGGGAAGGGTTATCAACGATGATCGAACTCGTTGAGACCTCTCGAGGCATCTACCTCCACGAAGGGGTTTCAATCACCAAAGAATCCAACTCAACCGTTGCCCTTGTCACCGCTCGGGGCTTCTTCGACCACTACTTCCTCGGGAACTTTGTCCCGAGAAGTGCTCTGATCGAGAACTTCCACAGTGCAGTCCTCAGGAAGAACACAGTGGAAACGACCGAACACCGAAGACCTATGCAAACCGAAGATGGGAAGTTCAAAGTATCAAATCATCAAGGAATTATTAAAGGTACATACTTATATGACCACTTTCATTTGTACATACCTTGTTAATCTCCGGATTTGACTCAAACGCAGCAAGAGAGAAATCGTGCGCTAGCCTTCCTTTTCTTCTCCTCCAATTTTGCCGGTTCTAGACCAAGAAGGTTTGTTGGAACCCTCACATCCTCCAACAAGATGTCGGAAGCTATGTCCTCGACCGGTTCATCAAGGTCCACATTCGACTATCCGGTGGAGGAGTGGTTTCATCAATCTCGGATCGCTTGTTTCATAACAACCGTAAGGTCGCGTGCACGACCACTTTGGAGTCTCTGACCTTGCAGCTATATTCTCGGGCCTTCAAGCTTATCCACCTAAATCAAAGAACAAATTTGATTGGGTGAAGAAATCCTTTTATCCAAAAAAAAATTCATACATATATGATTCCGAAATGTTCTATTACCTCGAGGGATTCATCTCCTTCAAGTGCCTCAGGGCACGACTCGGTCGGAACTAAGGTGGGACGTTGATCCTCACCAGATTGTATGATTCGCAAACCGACCGACTACAAATATAGAGCACGATTGGAAATCTGGTGGGATATATGTATATCGTGGTAAAGGAATTTTTGATTAAGTTACCTTAAGCCTTGCCGTCTCCCTTCAATAGGAGTTGCGGCTAAGATCTTGGGGCATTCACCTTTTCTCCGAGCTCCCAAGACAGATTAGCCTCGACTCGTTCTCTAATTTCCCCATAGGAAAGAACTTTAATGTAAGGAAGAATAGACAAATTTTAAGGTAACACATTAATCAAATCAAAATACCGATCGGAATGTATCTCAAAGACTTACCACCTTCAGAGCAACTTCATCACGATCAAGGCACGGAGCGGGGAATGAGTCCAGAGCTTCAATGGACTAATCTGGCGAGAGGTAAAATCCTCACCACATGCCACGAAGTCGGGCCTCGACTCGCAAGTCATAGATGGCATCCGCCCATCTTTTGACTATCCTGTCTTCTTCTGTCTCCTTCCACTTGGGGTTTTCACTTGCTCTAGTTCCGGCGAAGTAGAGGCCATCGTCTTTCGTAACCGTCATGTAAAACCAGTACTTTTTCCATGACGACCACGAAGATTTCGCGTACATGAGGATGTACTCATCGGCCTTCCCATCGTGAAGGCGCAATGTGCATTCCCTCAGAGTCGCTTCAGATTTTGCTGTAGATTTTCCCATCACCATGCGGTAGAAATAACTAAAGAGCTTCAAGTTCGGTTGTATTCCCAGATATGCCTCGCATAAATATGCGAAAATACTGATATTTGCGATCGAATTTGGGGCCAAATTCACTAATTCCACCCCGTAATGTTCAAGAACGCGGAGAAGGAATTTGTGTACCGGTAATCTCAGCCCACATTCGATGTAGGCAAGAAAAACAGGGATTTCCTCATCTTCACGGCTCGGAAAATGCTCTCCAGTCGCCGGTCTCCAATTAATCAGATTCCTATCTGGGAGCATTCCCATCTTCTCCAAAGCCTCAAGCTTTTTCTTGCCCAATTCCGAAGGCAACCACTTTGTAATCTGCTCCGACATGGCGAAAATCCTCAAGGATGAGTAGTGAAAGTTGGAGACTTCGTGGTTGGAAGAACAGGAAAAAAACTCTAGAGGATTTCTTGGCGAGAAGCTAAAGGGAATCGAAAGGGGATTTTGGAAGCATAAAAATTCTAAGATCCCAGCGAGAGGAGATTTTATAAACTTCCGATACTTTCGAAGGATTCCCACAAAAGTCCAACTGACAAAAAGCTTCTTTTTGTTCAAACGGACAGAGGAACTCTTCGTTTCCCAAGGCAAGTTCTCAACTTTAAAGTGAACACAGACCACTTCAGATATCTGACGACATTAAATGGGTTCGCGATCTGATTTCATCGGAAAAAGGTATATGCACGACCGGTTCATTTTAAGTTCGGGGCTAGGCGACGAGATTAAAACCTCTATGTATTATTTTAATACATAATAAAAGACAATCGTCTACATGGTCGTGACCCTAAGGCTAACGACCTCCACGGTCATTAGTATTCGAGAGGTTACTTAATGGGTACCACAGTCTGATGAGGCTTTGTGCCTAATCCCCACCGGATAACCGCCGTAAAATTCTTGGTGGTATTTCTTATCGTATGATAAATGAAACACGTGCTATCGTTTCAAACCATGCGATGGTACAACCACGAGACACCGACTATTAACCACCCTACGGTTAAGCTTTTCACGAGTAAGCTGCAAGGAAGTTAGCACGTTGCTAACTACTCCACCGTTCCGACCAGTCGTAACGTTTCACCAGGGACATCTTCTCCAGGAGTAACTGCCACCTCTTCGGAAGTTATTTAAAGGTGAAGCGTAGAAGACGAAGGACACACGATACGAGACAACAAGGCCAAGACCAACAAAGACAAGAACAACGATAGGTTCAACAAGAATACCACGAAGCCTAAGCGGTGGAATTAGAAGCTAGATAATCGGACTTAGACTCATATTCTAAGTCTGATTACCCGATTAGACATTCCCCCATTCAGGGTAATTCAGGGTAGTACTTAGCCACATCTTGTAAAACCCAGTTTATATCAATAAAGAGCGACCCTCATTCCATTCCAGGATATTCCACGTCATTTTCCTCGTTCATTTCGTAAGATCGGCGACTCGATCGTCGACAGAGAGACTATGTCAAAAATGCTTGAAAAAGGGCTATGCTTGTAAACAGGGGGAGAAAATTCAAAAAGGATAGATCTTAGTGAGGGGGAGCATTTTGTATGCATTATTGTGCTCTAATGATCTTTTATCGGTTCAAATTTCAAAATCCCTCAAAATTGACTTCTCACTGTGATCTAACGTCAAATTGAACAATTGTTTTTTCATATGGACCTCGAGCGAGTTTTTGAAGCTATCTTCTAAATCTCAAGTTTTTATGCATTTTATATTGCCTCATCTAATTTGCTTCTTCATTCCTCAAGCCAACTTGGTCATATTCACGGCTTTCTTCTTCAGAACCAAGGTGAACATTTTTGCAAAACAAAGCTTGAATTTTCAAAACAACCTCCAAATTGTATTTTTGGGTATGTTGCCAATGTGTTCTTCAAGGGGGAGATTGTAGAGACTATGTAGTTTGATCCTACATTTGGTGATAAACAATTGGCATCGTTGCCGAAGAGTTTGGAGAGTTAGCTCTTTGTTTTGCGAAAGCTGGCCTGTAGTCAAGAGTTAGGCGGTCTAACCGCCCATGGGTGGCAGTCTAACCAGTAAGACCGGTGATGTAGGCTTGGGATAAATGGGCATCAAACACTTGTGTCAGAGTGTTTAGGTATGTGTTTGCACCAGGTGCCATTGAAAATGGAAACTGGATGAGAAACTAGATAGAATTTAACCGAAAAGTCCAGAGATGGGTGTTTTCTGGTGATAGGAAGAGGTATGACCGGCCACACCATGGCGATCATACCGGTGCCCTACTACCGGTGGGCACGGTCAGACCGGCCAAGGCTGTCAGACCGGTCGGTGGTAGCGATCTAATCAATCGTGGCGGTTCAGTGCACAGTAAGCTGTGCTGAAATTTGGGATTTGACCTAGGGTCATGGAATAGTTGCATATGTGTTACATAATGCATGTTTTGGCTGACGTGGGTTAAGTTGCGAATAACTTTTGCCCTGAATTGGTTGCTTGGTTTATTGTTATGGGAAGCTTAGAGTCAACTACGGTCAACGGCGAGGTTGATTGGGACTTGGTTTGGTGAAATTAAGGTCCAAAACGATCAATGATGAAGTGGTTGGTCATAAGCAAGGTGCAAGATGGACAAGAACAGGAAGTTTGATGCAACGGGTTGCATCAAGTGGCTTGAGTCAGTGCAAGTGTTGAGACGGTCCGGTGGGAGCCGGATGGGAGAGACTTGTCGGCATGAGGAAAGTCATTGGTGAACCTATGCGTGACAAAGCATGTGATTGCTTCACAAGATTGGACTCGGTCAAGAATGGACGGATCGATAAGAGGTATTTTGGTATCTTCACCAAAATATCGGGTTAGTGACCTTGGAAAAACCATAGCGCATGATGGTGCAAAGAAGAAGTGGTTTAGGTCATAAGGAGGACAAGATCACAAAGAGACGGATTCAGGAGCACCGAATCATCATCCGCTTTGAGAAACATGTGTGAGTGTGAGATCCGTTTGTGTATGGGTTTAATGGGTACCCGTTATGCTCTCTCTAGTTTTAGCCTCCACTATATAAGTGGTGATGCAGGATTTGCACACCAACCAAGCGTATGAGCCCTAATTTAGGATATGTGGGAAAGTACAGAGAGGAGAGAAGGCTAGGGTTTGAGAGATGTATTAAAATAAATTTTGTGGGATTGTGTGCTCATGAGTGAGCTTGTGCCCTCCATCTTGAAGTGGCTGTACACTATCAATTCCTCAATATCAATCCAATCAAATTCATGCAAAGATTATTTGTCTCTTATTCTTGCTCTCTTTCTTGAGATTTTGGATTTTTGTGTTCTAGGTGTTTTGCTTTGGTTTTTTTTGTTGTAATCTAGTTTGCTAGAACTTGTGAAAGTTGATTTAAGGTCATCTTGACCATCTTTAATCTATGAGCAAGTATTTGGATCAAGTTATGGTTTTCATCCAATTTTGAGCCCTCTTGCACTTAAACAAGAAATTCTTAGAATCTTGGCTACGATTGTCTAGATCTTCGATTAGAATATGTTCCTAACCTTCTTGATGAGTTGTATCTAAAATTTCGAGTGATTTGGATTTATAGATCAAAAGTTAGATCATTTTGTGAATTTGAAATCGTGCTGATTTTTCCGTCAGTTTGATGGGAGATTAGACCGGCTGAGAGGTTAATGGTTGAGCTTCTTGGTTTCAACTCAATTCTTCTGTTGTGATTCTTAAACCTTTATCTCCATAGCTTCACATAGCTATTAGAGTGAAAAAGAAAGGAAAAAAAAGACCTGTTCACCCCTGTCGTCCCTAGCACGGTCAACACAATTTAATTTCTAAGCGGGCCGTTAGCTTGAGACCTATTCTGCGCTTTTACTTTTCTGTCCCGCAACGGAACAAAGACTGGTTTGGCCCAGTGTGGGAGCGGCCACGGCCGATACCATCTTTCCGTGTAGCAGGCAGCCGTCCAAACTGACGCGCCGGCTAGGCCACACCAGCGAGCACGCCGAGCAGTCGACCTTGTGGCATCATCGCGTTGCTCCAATTTGGGGCACGAGACGAGGACATCATAATTTGGAGAAACGAATCATCACACTCATGGATGGAAGTAGGCTTTTGTTCCAAAATAGTATTAAAACACAACAACGACTATATACACATCACACTGACTTCGACTCGGGAGGAGAAATACATAATAATTCCTCCAAATGAACTTCCTTTTCGCAATAGAGAAGAAGAAGAAAAGAGTAATTAAGCAGAGAAGAATCCATCAAAGGCAGCCAAGCCGAGCTTCGTCTTGGGCTCCTCTATCTCGGCCTTGAGCAGCGCGACGTTCACCTTCACCCCGGACGCGGCGGCGGAGGCGGACTCGACCCAGGAGCCGCACACCTTCATCACGGCCCCAAAGTTCCTCCTGCTCTTGGGCGCCTCGTCGTCGCCACTGCCGGGCGCTCCCCTCTTCGTCCTCTTCTCGAACTCCTCGGCCACCAGCAACGCTATGTCAGCCATGGAAGCAGCAAGGAAACCTCAAAAACACTCTTTATCTCACTGGAACTCTAACTTGCTCTGCTTTGCTCTGCTCTGGATGCTGTAAATGGCTTATGTGCGCGGGACGTATTTATAGGCTGGCTCGGTGCTGATTGCTTTGCTGAGGTTGGTTCGGATAAGTCCAGCAATTCTTTTCTTATCTTTTGTCTGGAGCCTTATCTTTTGCTAGTGTTGAGTGCTCGCGTCGCGGGTTTGTGCCGCAATCACTCGTTGGTTTTGTTTACTGGGTGCCGTCCGTTTGTTTTTGCGACCCCGGAAGGACACGCTCCTGTTTCTGTGGTCTCGTTTTTATTAATTCCGTTGGCCGGTGCGGCCGTGACGTGCCAGGAATGTGCTGCTGCGTGTTACACGTTCTGTACTCAGTAATACTATTATCTAAGCACTAAACAGACTTGGTCATTACAGAGTTGTTAGTAACGGTCATGAAAAAATTAAGCCGCTGCGTAAGTTAGGTAAGGTCATGGAAAAATTCAAGGCTAACAGGACGAATTTTTTTACGTCTTTGTGGCACGTCTCAGTCTCGGGATGTGACAGTGAACAGTCACGTGTTGCATGTAGCACCGCGTCATTGTATCTTTCAGTCTTTGTGGCACATGCTTGTGCTTCCCGTGTGCGTTTGTGTGGTGCAGGCGAGGCCTGAGGCCTCCCCTGTTTTCTGTATGATTTCAGAGCACGGCGCGTAGGTTTTGTTGATGGTGGATATCAGATTTTTTAAAAAAAATAAATCAGTTTTTATTCTGAAAATAGTAATAATACTAGTTTTTTTTTATTTATTTTACAGGAATAATAATCTGTCATTTCAGCGGTTAAGAATTCAGCGAAGTCGTTCAACGGTTGAACGATTTGGACAATTGTCGCCCAATAGTGTATAATGCATACCTGCTAGCTGAGCGGCCTGTGCACTTAGACCAACCGTTGAACGACAAGTGGACAAGTCTATGTGTCGCTCAGCTATTGAGCGATTTGGGCTAGTCACTCAACGGTTGAACGACAGATGATTATTCCTGTAAAAAAAAGTAGTATTATTACTGTATTTCGAAATAAAAACTAGGTTATTTTGAAAGAAAAATTCTAGGTATCATGTAGTACCTCTTTTTACGGCAGTGCTACCTCCGTATTAATTATATACAAAGATTTTTCTCAAAAAAAAATAGAAAATGTTGGTGAGGACATATTCTACAAATATGTAAAATTTCAAGATCAAGCTCGGTTACATGTGAGATATATAAAAAAAGACAAATTATGTATGAATAGTGTGATATTCACTGTTCATCCTTGTTTATTTTCGTTGTTTGATAATTCCATATCTTTCAAAAGCGAACAAGTTTTATCTTGAAATTTTATATGGATGTAGAATATGTCCTTTCCTACATAACTTTTTTTTTATTTAATCTATTTTTAAAAAATATTTTAAAGATAACATCTTCCTAACTTTATTTCCAATTCTGACCCCTTTGGCCACCCCATAACGTGTGACGTGGCAAATGAGTGCTATCACGCCACTCATCTTGGTGTGACTGGACTTAGCCCAATAGCAGACGTGTGTTGGCTTTGAGGGCTATCGTTGCAGGTTTGGCAACGCCGCGGTCGTTAGCGTGACATCACAGTTTGATCACGTCACGAGTCATAGCATGACCAAAAGGGTCAGAATTAGAAATAAAGTTAGGGAGATGTTATCTTTAAAATATTTTTAAAAAATAGATTAAAAAATAAAAAACTCTCTCCTACATCTCCTAATTTGTTTAATTTAAAAAACAACTTCTATAGATAGGTAACAGAGATAGCATCGTAGGGTAGCACAGTGTATTCTCTAATGGTTCTGGGTGGATCCTTGGAGTTGGAGCGTGCGCTTAGAACATGTACAATGGTATAGATAGCTGTTGTCTATATTAACTCTCTATGTCACCTATAGACGACACTACGGACAGTTCATACAATGGTACAAACGGCTGTTTTCTTTTTAGTTATCTTTATAGAACACACAATCTTTTAATAATTTTTTCGTTTCTTGTGCTATAGTCGGTTACAGGATTGCAGACAATATTTTTCTCTCTCTTCATTCTCTTTCATCCACGTCAGCAAAAATCTTACGTAGTAATAACTATAGACAGCTAACATAAATCTATTGTACATGCTCTTAATGACCAGTGGGTTGGCTTCTGTCCACCGTGGTATACAGTAACACTTGTACACAGTGATATGCCTTGCTTCAGTCGTAAGAACATTTTTATTAGAGGACTTTGATCGAGCTTTCCTATGATAAACACCAGTTAAAGATATGTATCTAGATTCTAGACCTTAGCTGAGTCATGGTTTTGTCTTCTTCTTCTTTTCTTTCTTTTTTGACAACTGGGCCAGCGAATAAAGTTGCATTGCATCTTTCCCTTGCGCAGAGTTTAGCTGCATCCCAAGTCAAGTATACAACAGACAAGGCGAAACGAATTCAGCTAGATTATTACGCCAAATTCGTCGTCACTTGTTGGAGTACACACCACCCGGCCGGCACGAAGGACGATTTCTCGGGTCAATCGTATTCAGAAACGGCGAAATTACGGGTGAAATTGCACAATCAATGGATTAAGATATACAGTGCCATGTGAGCGGGAAACGTTGCTACCTCCTGCCATAAAGGTGCCCCCTCCTTTTCTCTAATGATTTCGGATGGAGGAAAAGGACGATAGAAGACGAATACAGGGTACTAAAGTAAACCAGAAACCCATGTGAGTTGTGCGGCTTCGTGTCGCCCTCCGTCCACGGTATTTGGTCGAAGCCTTGTAACAAACCACATCCTCACATGGTTCTGCAAAAGCAGGTTTGGTTCACTCCAGCAACGCGATCTCATCGCGTGCGCGGTACGACAAGATGAACATTCTACATTTCTACTTGCGATAAATCCACAAGAATTCTTTGATCTTAACCACACACAGCGTACACGAGTTGCCGTTTTCCGTAATAACAGACCACGGGACTTCAAAACCATAATTGAGTGGTGGCAAGAAACGGCGAAAGCGACACCAAAGGACAAAAACTTCAATGATCTAGTCATCTTCGTCGCATAGAGCATTTGGAAGGGACGGAATTAGGAGGCTTTCAAAACAAAGCAACCACGACACAGAAGATGGGCAAGCAAGCCGAAAGAAGACACAGAGGAATGGCGTCGAGCCCTCCATATCCTTTTTACCTGTTGCTAGGCAGCATGGCTGCTTCTTTGTTCATTGTAATAGCCTAACTGTTTCCTCGGCTGTCACAGGCGTGTGAGTTGTAAACCTTTTAAACCTCAATTTCTATATTAATTGAATAATAGTTGAATGACAGAGCTCCTGCTCTTTACCTTAAAAAAAGAAGAAAAAATGTTGGATTAATTTTCCATTTGTGAACTCACATGAGTTAATATACATATCAGATATCTATATTTTTGGTTGACTCGAATCTATAAAGTGATCAAATAAAGTATTTATAAAGAGCCCGAGTATCTATTAAGGAAAAATATGGACTTGGATTTTAAATCTGTGCAGAGACATCTTTGGAATATATTTCTAATTGTGGGGCGGGATATGATTCTATGCCAAAAAGCTATAGGGTTAGGTTCTCTCAGCAGGGTAACACATGCCATACCGCATATCTCTATTTGTAGTTGGAATTTGTGGCTTACTTATTGCTGGAAAAGACCAAACCCTAGGTAGATTGGGCACATGTTCATTTACTGCTTCAGATCAGATCTACTGCGAACAATGACATTGTTATCAGGTATGCTTTCGCGTTTACAGATTTATGGGTGTTGCAATTACCATATATAAGATCATGTTTCGTTCTGACCATCTGGTATAGATCAGAAATAATCTTTCAATTGAGATCAGTGCTAATATGCGTCAGATTATTTATGTGGGATTGAAGGCTCTCGGCTGAGGTTTGTGATCGCTGGCGACGCCGTACGGGATTGGTGGTGGCGGCCGTGAAGTGATTAGTTCTGGCGACGTGAAGGCATTACGTGAGGTACTAGTTAGGGCTGGTATTTTCTCACGTGAGATTTTGTGAGGAGCTGAGATGCTTGGTGCGGCTGGATGGGATTAGCACTTGCGGCTGTGAGGTGCTAGCGACGGCTGTTCGATGCGGCCGCCGCCCTTCAAGCGCCGTCGCACCGGCATCAGTCTTCAGTAATTGGGCTTAAAATTTCTGCATTGATGATTATTTGTGGTTTAGCAGATGCATCTTCAGATTATCTAGTTCAGGGTACATCGTTTTTGGTACAATGCTATGTTCTCTGATGTTCTCTGTGGTGCAATTTGGTTAAATGCAACACTGTTTCTCAAAGGATTCTAGCACATGCTTTTAGTTGGTTCAGTTAATTCAATCAATGAATCTGGATCCAATCTATGCATCGGTTCCTCAGGTTTTTAGTTTCAATGTTCTCAGAAAGAAACAGCAAAAGTATTTAGGCACTTCTGATAATTATATTATGCATTATAATGATACATTGTGTACTCTCATTGATGTGTCCTCTTCATGAATGTTGGATTGATTCAAATTTAGTTAGCTAGTGTTCTACATAGGTTAATTGAGATTCTATGTTGCCAAAGCAATCTCTGTTATGTAGGTTAATTTATTCAGAATAACTAGATTTTTTTGTATGTATAATTTATTTATTTATTGACTGGCCCAAAGGAAAGTCAATATTTAGCCGAATTATATATGCAACTGTGGCAACAAATATGTAACAGTTATTAAGTTTCCATGTAAAAAATAAGTCAGCACAAAGTAAGGCATATTGTTTGACATGATTTACTATTATATTTGTTTGCTACATCAAGGTTACCACTTGCAAGTTAATATTTCTGTCCAAAGACTAAATATTAATGTAGCGCTAGGCATCTTGTGTGATGGAATATACCAAATTCTGAATCAAACCTTAAGTATTTTATTCATATCATGACGTGAGCATTTATTCATTCTTTTATTTCAGCTGCAAATCCTGCTTCCAATATTTCTGCTAGCCTCAATTCTAAATCTATGATTACTGGTGCAAACTTTACATAATGGAAAGAGGATATTTTGATCATTCTTAGGATAATGGATCTAGACATTGCACTTCATAAAGAACAATCCGCTGCTGTTCTAAAAGTTTTTCAGGATAGTTGTGACGACCCAGCCAGGGGCCCCACCCGAGAGGTTCTCCAAGACCTCCCTGGGAGTCCACCAGGACCTCTCAGGAGGTCCTAAGGACCTCTCGGGCAGTCCTCCCAGACCTCCCAGGAGGTTCAGCCGGACCTCCAGGAGGTCCAGGGTCCTGACCTGAGGAGGTCTTGAGGCTCAGGACCTCCCCAAGAACCACGACCAAACCTGGGGGAGGTCCAAAGACCAACCCGAGGAGGTCACGGGACTTGGAGAAGTCCTAGCCCTCCTGTGATCCGAACTAGTCCCAAGGATCAATGGCTAGTTCTCACAGCAATTACAAGTGATAACACCCATCCACACGAAATTTTATTAACAGCAAAATGGTTGATTACAAGGTTTGCTTACAAACCGACAAAAGCAAAATACACAGCGGAACAAAAGGCAAGTCCATCCAATACACCATAGGTAATTGGCTGGAGGGCGCGGCCTAGTTGATCTGGTCATCGTCATCATCAAGGAAGTCCTCTCCTATTCAAAAATTAGTTTCAAGCAAGAGTGAGCACAACAACCATGCTCGCAAGTTACACCCGTGGGGTAACAAAATGACATGCATACATGGATATTCAAAGGAAGGCATAATATGGTTGCTTTGTGTAAAGCCAAGTTTATTTCAAATACATATACTAAGTTCCAAGGCAGTTATACAATATTTAAAATTCACTTTGTATGAATCTCAGTTTTCAGTTGGATAACATTCATCATCAAGTTGGTGAAGGATACCCTCCTGTCACAAGGCTCCCTGCCCGGCCCATGGGATAGATATCCCATAAAAACAGTTTATCCAAAACCTTTTGAAAACAAAACCAACATCTAACTTTGAGTGGTCTTTGCCAGCACGTCCATGACCGTGGACACAGCTATTCGAATAGTTTTCGCTCTGCAGAGGTTGTACATTTTACCCACACGACATGATTCCTCTAGTTTGTTTGGCATTCGTCAATGCCACCTCTCACTGCCGAAGGTAAGAGGTCTAGAGTTCATGACAAGGCATTTACAATGCATCATTCCACCACGGCCCCTCCCCGCTAAGGTTTCGCTTCTATTGGATAGAAACCCGCCGGAAAAGCCCCCTCTTGCGCCAGTGGGAAACATAGGTTATAAAAGACCATAGACCATGAAAGACCTCCCACACATCAAAGTGGAACAACCGCGATGGAACTTTGCAAATTAATTGTCCAGGTCCCACGCCCAATTCTGGAGACATGTGGTTGTACGTGGGTGGCATAGCCCATTATAGGCTTAGCAAAGGGACGCTCAAAGGCCGATCCTCAAATTACTAGGGCGACAACCACAGAACCCCTGAGCCTCAACTCTACCCAAGTTGAGCTCGTGCATGGACATGCACCCACCAAGCAACCAATTCGCCCCAATCCAAAACCATTTTCCTTTCATTCACTTTTCAAAGACATTTAGAAGCTTCCACGACAACCCAATGCTATGGCTTAAAACCTTTAAACAACAGTTGGTCATGTTGGTAAAATTCCCCAAATTAAATACTTTTGGTCTAAGCGAGACTAAGCATACGTGTTTCAAATCATCCCAATTCATACTAATGTACCAACCAGTTTTTCCTATGGTGACAAGATGTTCAGTTCAAGGTCAACAGTGGCTATACAAAGGATTTAGGTATAGCTATGGATTTAAAGACATGTATTGAAATAACTTAGTAAAGTAAGCATGCATAAACCTTTAAGACAGAACATAGTAGTTTGAAATAATGGGTGCAACATGATCAAGAGTGTAACTTGCCTTGCTCAAAGGCCTGGACGTCTTATTCTTCAGAGAACTCTTGCTCCTCAGTGTCTTCACAATCTACATGAAGAAACCAAAGCAACTCAACACAAAGCTCAAATAAGATCCAAGGAAACTTTAATGAAACTTCAAAATAAAACCAACAGAGAAGCTAGGTCAGTTTGGAGGAGATCCAAGGAGCTTGCTGGAGGAGGTCCCAAGCTTCAGGAGGAGGTCCAGAGAGCTTTGGAGGAGGTCAAAGATGGGACAAAAGAATAGCACGGTTGCTGCAAAAAGGTAGAAGCATTTAATGCGGCACAACAGGCATTAAATGTGAGGAGACTCCCATGCGCAAAGGACACGGTCAAAGGTTAAAGAAATATGAGTGTGACTGCCAAATGGGGCCAGTCAAAGCTCAAGGGGAGGTCTTGCGGAGACCTAGAGGGGATCGCGCAAAGGTAAGGGGAGGTCCTGATGGTCCGATCCTCAAAGGGGGGGTCTGGACGGTTAAGATCTCCAAAGGGGAGGTCTTAACGGCCAGATCTAACAAGGGGGAGATCTGGACGGTTAAGATCTCCAAAGGGAAGGTCTTAACGACCAGATCTAACAAGAGGAGGTCTGGACGGTTATGATCTCCAAAGGGGAGGTCTTAATGGCCAGATCTAACAAGGGGGAGGTCTGGACGGTTAAGATCTCCAAAGGGGAGGTCTTAACGGCCAGATCTAACAAGGGAGAGGTTTGGACGGTTAAGATCTCCAAAGGGGAGGTCTTAACGGCCAGATCCAAGGAGGTCTTCAAGGACATGGGGAGGTCCAAATAGATAAGGGGGAGGTCCTAGAGGACATTGGGAGGTCCTGAAGGACACGGGGAGGTCTAAATAGACAAGAAGGAGGTCCTAAAGGACACAGGGAGGTCCTGAAGGACACAGGGAGGTCTAAATAGACAAGGATGAGGTTCTAAAGGACACAGGGAGGTCCTGAAAGACACAGGGAGGTCTAAACAGACAAGGAGGAGGTCCTAAAGGACACAGGGAGGTCCTGAAGGACACAGGGAGGTCTAAATAGACAAGGAGGAGGTTCTGAAAGACACAGGGAGGTCTAAATAGACAAGGAGGAGGTCCTGAAGGACACAGGGAGTGAGTTCAAATAAACATGAGTGAGGTTTATGTGAGCACCCGAATTTATTAAGCTCATAATACTTAGTCATCCACTTGACCCTAGTATTATCAACTAAATAAACCGTGCCTCGAGATATATGTACTTCCCAAGAATGCAGTACACACAACTCATTACAAAAGGTTGCATCAATTCCATTCAAACACATAGAACAGAACAAGCAACAACCAAAAGTTAATATAAATACAAGATAGATATTACAAAAGAGAGGCCGACCGGCCAAATAACAACAAGACTACAAAGATACACAGCGGAAGCAAAAGTGCCATAAAGATGGCCCAAAATAAGAGCCAACCAGTGTGCCTTTAGCCCACAAGGCAACTGACCGGACCGCCAAGCTAGTCGCTCTCCCAACCATCAAGACACTCACAAAAGTAAAGCCCTTTGGGCTCTACCTCCTCTGCAACAAGTTGTTAAGCAAAGCAAATGAGTACAATAACTTGTTTATTGTACTCGCAAGACTGACGTGTAAGATAACAGAACTATAATTTAGCTATATGCAAGCTTTATTTAAGTGGATGAGGCTTTGGACTCATTTTAGCACAAAGCAAGTTTTCATTTGCAATAATATAGTAGATTGAAGGCAATTTGACAAAGCATTTTTAATTGTTGAAGTAACAACGAGATAATAACATGATAACAACAACAAGAACATCCCAGAAGCGACTAACCCATTAGCCACCACAACAATAGTATGAACATCCATTCATACCAACCCATCAAGTTTTAATTAAATGGTTGAGTCTAGTTCTTGAACGACCTTACCAAGCATGTCCATAACCTAGGGCGAGGCTATTGAATAGTTTTAACCTGCGGGGTGTACCAATGTACCCACACGTCGCATCGCCTTTCCTTTAAGCACACTACCTTTGGTATGCCAAGACGGCTAAGTCCTCTGAGACATTTCCAATGGGCGATGCTAATTACGAGCCGCATCCCACGGGACAAGGACACATTAGACAGCCCTAACCGGTCTGCTAATGCTCCCTCCCACACCACACACACACATTTTCTTTTTAAACACCCACCGACCAGCTCATAATTAACACCTCCCAAAGTACTTAGTCAAGAGAGGTCCCATATCCCCTCGTGTGGTTAGCACGCAAAAGCGCTTGGCTTAGTGACCCAAGTACTCGGTCCTTAGGGACCCTGCATACCACCACATTCCAAAAACCGCACCGCCCATCCAATATGCCCAAGTCTAATTCAATCGTTTATTTTCAGTTTTGATTTTACAATTAATCAAAGCACAAGTCTTTGGACATATAGGAGTAATAATCGGTTTTGAGTGATCAAGACCATCGACTAAGTCGATGATCGCCCATTACTACCGTTACTAAGCATGTCTAAGCGGTAAAAAATAACTACTAAGTGATAAGAGCTCATCCAACGAGCTCAAACCACCGCAAATAACCTAGGCTCATTGGTAGTAGAGGATAAACAACTTCTCAGATTATGCAACTATAGGATTGCTAGCGACATTTAACACAAAGTAGCATGCATACATAGAAGTAAAACAATATATTAACCTTTAAAGTAATGGGATGTTAGAGGATATGATCAAACTGCTTGCCTTGCTGTTGCTGGTCAATCATTCTTTGAGGATCACTCTCGGGATCACCACAAATGTCGAAACCTAACGGAAAAGCGATAAAGAACTGATAAGAACGACGAAAAACAACAAAGACAGCACAACAAACGAACTCCAAATTCTCTGAATTTTCTACAGAAGCAAGAGGGTGATTTTTAGGGATTTTATCAACAAGAACCAATGGATTTGGATTCTTAATGCAAAAGCTATGAGCAAAACAATTCTGCTGAGCCCTTAAAATTACCAAACTGCACTATTTACTAATTTAATTATGATGCAACATTTTCTAGAAAGGTGGTGATACTGAAATTTTTACTGTAAAACCAGCACCTTATGAGATGAATAACACAATTGAGTTCATCTCATTTGGAGCTATATTGCACTTTCCATAATTTTTCAAAAACAAGAACTTGAACAAAATTATAATGCACAAGTCCTCATTTCTATAATAGCAACATGCTCAAAACTAATTTTCACAGTGAGTTCATTATTAGAGGAAACCAACAAGGTTGGTCTCACTCAAAAATAATCTAAAGAGCATTAGTTATGTATTTTACAAGTTAAGCATTAATTTGAGTGTACATTTAAAGTTAATCTTAAAATCTAATGGTAAACTGTGCTCTGGGGCTGAACTCAACTTACAATCATTTTTAGATTAAAGTCAAGTCCAAGACAGAGCTAACACAATTTGAATCACTCTATTTGGATTTAAATTGAAAAAGTTATGAAATTTTAAAGTTCATACCTCCTTCAGTTCTTAAAATAACAGCCCATAGGAAATTCTAAAAAAAAATCACAAGGACATGGGAGGTCGTGAGCCACAGATCACAGATCTAACGGCTCAGACCTCCCAGGAGGTAACGCACACACGCGCTCGTGAGGTCCAGAGGTTCTGGACCTCCTAACAACGCATAAGTCTTGAGATGAGGGAGGTCATGGCGTTGATGGTGAATCCAACGGACCACGGCGATAGGGGAGGTCCGGACGGACCAGATCTAAAGGGGAGGTCCTCAACGGTGAGATGACCTCGAGGAGGTCCCACGCAGAGGTCTTATCGTCCACAGACCTCGAAGGAGGTCCAGACGGCCACGATCGCATGGGGAGGTCTGGGCGCTCGGATCTCCTCGGAAGAGGTCATGGATGTCGAGATCCGGCGCCTTAGCTCTCGCAGCAGCGCACGGACAAGCAGACATGGAGTTATTGCGCCATGGGACACAAGGAGGTCCACGCGGGAGGTCTTAAATGCGCGCAAAAGACAGGTTAATGGCATTTAACGCTAACCCCATGATTGCAATGATTGAGGCATTAAAGCGGTGAATCTCGTCCTAAAACGACAACGCACGCCGGGGCGTCCGACAAAGATCTGAGTTCAAAGAAGTGGTTGTTGCGGCGATGCGGACCGCATGGCGACAACCAAGGACATCACTGTGTGCGCAATAGTGTTGCGCACACCATGGGCTCACTCGACGGCGGCGACGGCCTTAATCGCCGGCGGCCGAGAGAGACGATGATGACCAAGACGGCCAAAAGACAAAAGCGCAAAAAGGAAGCTCCGCGACATTCAGCGTGTGCCCAACATAATCTCCGCAACATGCATTCAGCGGGTGCCCAAAGCACTATAGGACTATCGGGAGTACACGGAGGTCCTAACGATCTTGGGAGGTCGAGGATGGTGATGGTGAAGATGAGGGGTGCTCCACGGCCTAGGCTCCACGCTCCAAGCTCCCAGTTCCATCTAGGCCACCTCTGCAAATGCCCCAACCAGTGAAGTTAGGGTTGAGGTCACAGAGGAGATGCCCAGATAGAAACAAGGGAGAGGGAGGAAAAGCCATCGGAACCCTTTTGCCACCGAGGAGCTCCAAGCTCGACAATGGGCTGCGGAGAAGGGAGGGTTGGTGGAGGAGGAGCTCACCACGCACGAAGTGCAAGGCCGAGATCCAAGGTGTGCAAAGGAAGCCAAGTGAGGATTCAAGGGACAACTTATAGCCGGGGTGAAGGTTATGGAGTGGGGCTAAGCTCCATGGTGAGCTTAGCCCACTGTTGGTCCATGGGGTGGACAAGACATGAGGTTGACAGTCATGAGGCGGAGGAGGGAAGGTGACCGACCATTTAATGCCAAGGTCGCGGGCATTAAATGCATGGCAACAATAGAGCCGTTAAGTCGAGGGGAGAGGACAAGGCCTCGACCTTGCCCCTGCCATGGTGCACGCTGGGAAGAAAAAAGCAGAGCCAAGGGAGGTCTTGGATGGCTTAGATCTGAACCCAGATGTTTTAAAATGAGAACGGAGGTCACAACCCTCGATCCACATCGCACGTGGTGAACAAAGCGGGAGGTCATGCGCGATGAGGGATAGGAGGTCCAAGCCATTGGATTGCGATCCAAGGGCGCGGACAAGATGGGGAGGTCTTTAACAATGCGCACGACTCAGATAAGCGAGGGGGGAGGTCATGGCCTTTGGATTTTCATCCAAGGGCTATGACGCTGATGCGGGGAGGTTTGACACGCACACAGCGAAGGGGAGGTCTGATAGTTAGATTAAGAGGAGGAGGTCGCGACCATAGATTTTTGATCCAATGGCTGTGACCTCATGTAGGTGGGATGTTTGCTAAGTTTAACAAAGGAGGGAGGTTTTGAGGTTTAACACACAGGAGGTCATGACCGTGGATCTTTGATCCAACACTATGACCTGATGAGGTGGGAGGCCTTTGCGGTGTTGACCATGAGGAGGTCTGGCGCCCACGTTGACCCGAGGAGGTCCACGAGGTCAAGAGGACTTGAAGGGAGGTCTGGGTGCGTTGGTTGAGGGGAGGTCGTGGCCTTTGGATTGGATCCAACGGCTGACCTCATCAAGGTGGGAAAGGAGGTCGATGGGGTTGGGCTTGACCGGGTTTGAATCTGGCTCACCCAAGGAATAGTGCCAAGTTTTAAGTTTAATTTTCTAACAGCTGAGACTTTGCAAAATTGTTTGGGATAGCCATTCAACTCCAAAATTTATGAAATTTTTACAGGAGCTTGTTGACAATGAGATTAACCTTACATAAAATTTCTAGAGGTTATTATGCAACACATTTTTCTCAGGAAATTCATTAAGGCTGTTCCATGATTTGTTTTGCCTCCAAAAATTATCAAACAAGTTTTACAACTTGTGATATTTTTCAGAGGGGTCCCACATCAGCTTTAGGACCAAGGAAAATATTTTCAAATGATTGGCACAAGATTTAAGATAATTGGAAAATGAGTTCGACTTTTGGTCAACAAGAGCTTTGCGTTTTTGAATTACACAACTCTTGGACAAGAATTACATAAGAGATTAGGGGTTTTCAAGATGTGAGAAAAAGTTTTAATTTCTACACATATAATTATACTTGAATAACCCTGTTTATACACTTGGGATGTTACAGTTTAGACCTAGGAAGGGAGGTCTGGGCCAGAGAAAATCCAACCCCTTGGGAGGTCTAGACCTAAGGAGGCCTGGACCCGAGAAGGATAAAACCAGCACAGAAGGGAAGGGGTCACCAAAGCTTCAACAAACCCAACAACCAAAAGAGAGTCTTTAGTTGAGGTTTGGTTCAGTTAATTGAAGTCCATTATGAAATTCTCAAGTTAAGCTTTGAATTCTCATCAAAACAAAATTGTTCTTTTTATTTTAAAAATTCAAAAAGGCTCCAAAAAGGCAGGGTGTTACAATAGCACATCAGAACAGGCCACTACAGCTAAGGGTTTCCTTGACAGTCTTGAGCAATGCGTGCTGTTCTGAAAGTTTTTCAGGATAGCACATCAGAACAGGCCACTACAACTAATAGTTTCCTTAACAGTCTTGAGCTTTGCCCAAAACGAAAAGGTTGAAACAAGTACGCTTTTGGCAAAATTTATCTCAATAAAATATAAAGGTAAAGGAAAAATAAAGGAGTGCATTATGAAAATATCTCATCTTGTTTCAAAAGTTAAAGGGATCAAGTTAGAATATAAGGATTTGCTTGTGCATTTAATTTTGGTATCCCTTCCTGCACACTTTAATCAGTTCAAGGTGAGTTATAACTATCAAAAGGACACATGGTCCCTAAATGAGCTCATCTCCTATTGTGTGCAAGAGGATGATAGATGAAAACAAGATAGAACAAAAAGTGTTCATTTGGCTATGACCCTTAAAGTCAAGAATAACAAGAGTAAGAGCAAAAGAAGCTGCAAGTGTGTCATCCATAAAGAAGAAACAAGGGTCTAAATTGACTTGTTTCTTTTGTAAGAATGATGGTCACGTAAAGAATGATTGTACCAAATATCACACTTGGTGTGCTAAGAAAGGTACAATTCTTGCCATGGTTAGCTCTGAGGTTAACTTAACTTCTGTACATACAGATACTTGGTGGTTAGACTCTGGTGCAACATCTAACATCAGTGTGTCCATGTAGGGTTGCCTGAACTGCCGAAAGCCAAGTGATGTTGAAAGATTTATCTATGTGGGCGATGGCAAGAAGGTGGAAGTTGAGGCTATAGGCACATTTAGATTGCTGTTAAAGACAGGATACTATCTGGATTTGAAAGAGACTTATATTGTACCGTCTTTTAGGTAGAATTTGGTTTCTATTTCTGTATTGGACAAATCAAGTTATAATTGTTCATAAGTAGTATTATCATTTATATCGTTTGTTACCTTTTGTTCCCATTTTGCCATGAGACAATGGGGTGTAGAGAATAATGATGGAGTCTCTTTGATGGCAATTCCGGCAAGGTCTCTCTTTCTTGGGGATTCGTCTTCTTCGTAGTCGGAGTCCAATGAGTCTTCATCGAAGTTCCATTCTCCAATGTGAGCTTCACCATTACCATTGCCATTCTCCAATCAAAGGGGTTTTTCTTGCCATTGTAGTCATTTTTCTTGAATGACTTGAATTTTTCATCCTTCTTATTTGGACAATGAGATGCAATATGGCCCTTCTCCTCACACTCATAACATATAATGTTGGCGTAGCGATTTTTGCTTGAGGATTGACCTTTGTTGAAATTGGAACTTCGATTTGAGCATCTTTTCATGAACTTGCTCATTCTTCTCACAAATAGAGCCATTTCTTCATTGGAATCATCATCATCTTTACTTTCAACCTTTTTCTTCAATTGATTCCGCATTTGCCTTGAAAGCGATATTTTCTTCTTAGATGCAACTTGTTCTAATAGCTCTTCCTTGTCTTTCTTGTAGTGCACATTGGTAATTAAATTGTCCAACAGACCGATAGGAGTCATTCTTGACAATTCGAAAGATTTTACAAATAAGGTCACCAATGTCTCATACTTATCGGGTAGAGCCCTAAACATTTTTCTCACAATATCAAGATCGGTTAGAGATGAACCAATGCCTTTAAGTTCATTAACTAAGTTATTCAATCTTGAATACATTTCATTTATGTTTTCATGTGGCAACATAACAAATGTCTCATATTTGATTTTGAGCATATGCAATTTGGCCTCCTTAATTGCGAATGTTCCCTCATGAATTTCGGAGAGAGTTTTCCAAATATCATGAGCCGTGTCAAGCGAACTCACTATATTGAATTCATATGCGTTTAAGGTTCCATAAAGAGCATTCATTGCTTGAGCATTTAGGAGGGCATTTCGTTCATCTAAATTGGTAAGATTGTTTGGACCAATAGGCATAATGAAACCCTCTCCTACAATTCTCCATATGCTAGAACTCATGGCTTTAAGATAAACGGTCATACGGACCTTCCAATAAGTATAATTTGTGCCATCAAATTGAGGTGCTTTACCAATGAAGAAACCCTCACTAGACATCCTTTTCTCTCTAGGCAGTAAAATCTAATAGATGAAAGACCACGCTCTGATACCACTTGTAGGATCAAAGATAACCGACTAGAGGGAGGGTGAATAGGCGGTTTTAAAATTCTTTTGGCTAAAAACAGATTTTGCCAAATTAAACCTATGAAATACGATTTCACAAATCAAGGCCTAAATATTCTCGGGCTATCTAAGTGCACTACACTAACAAGTTAAGCTAGACAAGATAAACAAATAGCTTAAGAGTAAATGCACAAAGTAAAGAGCGAGAGAATAAACCACACTACGGAAACAAACGATGTTTTCCCGTGGTCTCGGAGACTTGCCGGTCTCCACTAATCCACGTTGAGGAAGCTTGATCAACTCAAGCTAGCTCCACACAAGCACTTTCCTCGATCACTAATGGTAGCTCTTCTCCACTCCGGATAGGCGAGCTCTAACCTTCACAAATGCCCGGGTCTTCTCACAATCTCCTTTGAAAAGATCATCGACACAACTCCGAACCATCTAGAAGACAACAATCTCCAAGAGTAATAGACCAATGATTCTTCGCTTGAAGACGCTCAAGTTCCACAAAGATCAAACCCTAATCAAAGAACTTGGAAAGACCTCAACAACCTTCATAAGATGATTTTAGAGTTAATTCTTTATTTGCCATTGGAAGTTGACGAGCTCCTCAAAATGCCATGGAAAATTTGCTCATCCCTTTTTTGCCACTCGTTCTCAACTTCTCTCTCTTTTTTTCCACTCCGGTCAGTTGACCGTGGACTTGACCGTTGACTTGGACACGAAAAGACGATTTTGCCCCTAAGTATGCTAAGATCTTTAGGGAATTGTTTGACATAGTAATATAGTTCCAAAAATTATGAAATTTTTAGGGGAAGTTTCTGACATAGTGTAGATTATTGTGTAATTTGTATAGGGTTTTATTTGTAATATGTTTTTCTCTAAAAATCTTTCAAGTTACAGCCGAAATTTAAAGATTTTTAGACAAAAACATGTTGCAAATAAAATCCTATAAAAATTACAAAATAATCTACACTATATCAGGAACTTTTTCTAAAAATTTCATAATTTTTGGAACTATATTACTATGTCAAATAATTCTCTAAAGATCTCAGCCCTAAATAATGCACTTAGGGGCAAAATCGTCTTTTCGCGTCTAAGTCAACGGCCAAGTCCACAGTCAACTGACCGGAGTGGCAAAAAAGGGGGAGAAGTTGAGAACGAGTGGTAAAAAAGGGATGGGCAAATTTTCGATGGCATTTTGAGAAGCCCGCCAACTTCCAATGGCAAATAAGGAATTAACTCATGATTTTAATGCTCTCAAAGAGTGGAAGACTATCAAAGGGCTCAAGAGTATTCAATGAGGTTCATCTCAACTCTCTAGCTGCAGTGGATAAGGTATTTATAGCCTTCACAGACTGTACTAGCTGTTAGAGCACGAAATCCTAAAAAGATCAGCAAGTCCGGTTAGACTGCGAGTATTTGGCCAGTCAGTCCGGTTTGAGAATAACGATCGACTGCTATGCATTTAATGCACAGAAACTATCCGTTACAGCATGTCCGATCAAACCGGTCTACAAGAAATCCAATCCAGAGAAAAACAAGCTATTGTAAAAAGCTGACCGCTCTGATGGACCGGAGGCATGGTCAATCCAAGGTCACACCTGCGGTCAGTCCGACTTTAGAGATTTAGTAGCAAGACATAAAAATCACTTCTCTGGAAAAAGTTGACCACGTTTCTTGACCTGAAGGTCCAGTCAGTCCGGACCTATGCTGGCGGTTAGTCCAGCCTCAAGTTTTTAAAGCAAACCAGGAAAAACTCCCTTCTCTGGAAAAAGCTGATCGGGACACTCGATCTGGAGGTTCGGTCAGCCCGGACTAGTACCTGTGGTTTGTCTAGCCATTGAAAATGCAGAAAAGGAGCTTACTGGAAAAAGCTAACCGCAATGCTGATCCGGGTTTCTGGTCAGTTCGGCTGATCAACCGCGGTCAGTCCGACCAAGAAAATAAAACACATTTAAATTAGGGCCAGACTACTTCAAAAGAATCCAAGTTTTAAACCAAGCAAGATTGAGCATGTGGCATCATTAGCTTTCAAGATACTAGTCATTTGATCCCTCTTCATAGTACGGTTTTCTATTTTAGCAATCCGGTCTTTTATCTTTCATTCTCGTAGGCCGGTAAAACTATGAAAAGGCCCTATCAACTAGAGACATTTCCCTTGAGAGTGATGAGATCCTTTAGCGCTCTTTCATCTTAGTCCAAGAATAACCCTTGTAACTTCTTGACAAAACAAGTTAGTGCAAAACACATGGTTGTCTATAATTACCTAAACACTGCAAATGGGGCCTAGATTCTTCAACCTCCCCCTTTTTGGTAATTGATGACAACCTCACCAAGGAGATATAATAATTGATCTGAATATACCAAAAGCACAAAGCAAGAAGTATATTCTAGGACGCGATTTTAGATAGCATATGACAATAACATTGTAAAAGTTATGAAAGGAGCACAATGCTAGCTAAGCCATCAAATACGAGAGAAAGTCCCCCCTAATTATATGCATAAGATAGATATGTGAAGAACATGCATATATTTGAAAGAATTTTGACGGAGTTTCTCTTGTATTTTGGGTTGAGAGAGCAACAATATAATCAATAAGATAAAGACATTTAACCAAGCTCACAAAAGGGAAACATTATGATCACTTAGTAATATCCATAAGACAAAGATAAAGAGGTTCAATAAGCTCAGAAAGATAACATATGAAAGTAATAAGCTTATCCTCTATCCTATTACACACATAAAGTCCAACGAACATAAAGAGTATCGTATTATGGATATAGCTAATAGATAGATCTTCTCCCCCTTTGGCATCAAGTACCAAAAGCTAAGAGGAAGGAGGAGGAGGAGCATCAACCGAAGTGGAAGGAGCTGCAGGAGAAGGATCAACACGACGGCGACGAGAGTAGGTAACTGACTGCTAAATCGAGGACACACGAGTGTTGATATCAGCAATGTTGGTCATAATCTGCCCTTGGGCTGCTTGCATCTCAGAAACCCATCCAGTCAATTAATCTAGGCGTTGAAGCACGACTGTATTGGATTGATCCATGGCAGTGTGGCGAGTGTCCAAAGCCTGATAGTGACGATCAATGGCATCCATGCAATGATCAAGAATCTCCATGCGACGATCCATGGCATCAAAGCGAGAAACAATGGTGGTGATGCCAGAGTGCAGAGTCTCAAGCAAGAGAGGATCAAGTCCGCCCTGCTACTGAGGAGCTGGCTGAGGATTTTCTGGTGCATTTTCATCACCCTGGGGAAGAGGCCGTTCCAAAGGCTGATTTCTTAAGTCTCTTTGATGGTCGCCTTCAGGCTTGTATTGCTTGTGAGGAAAAGAAAGGGGGCCATTGAAGTGAGCCACTCTCTGAATGAGCTGCATGATATAGGGGGCAAAGTACATCCTTGGAACAGGGGTAGGGAAAACCTACCCCTCCCCTTTTGATTGGCCACGCATGGGCCTAATGGGCCAAGAAAAAAAGGCCCCAGAGAAAAAAAAAGGGAGACTAGCCCAAATGAATTTCCGTGAAATAAAAAAACGGGGAGGAAAAAGGAAAATCCTAGAATTTTGCAAATAAACCCTCGAAGTTCTGAAAATTATGAGGAAATATTTCGGGAAAGAAATTCTTACAGAATAACCCCTAAGAAATTGAAAAATCACACAAAAAGTTCTCAGAATTGATATTTAGCGGTTTAGCACCCTGAAAATTACAGAATTCGCCGAAAATTCATATTCCCGCAGAATAGGGCCTCGGGAATTCAAATTTTGAATACTTTTGAAATTTTGAAACATGTTTAACTCTGTTATTATTATTTCTATGCAATTTATATATCGTATTTACTGTTTTTTATTATATATGATTGTTTATATTGCTTTTAATCACTGGAAATAGCATTAAATCATGATAAATGCACAGAAAAATACGGGATCATGAACCGAGAGTTTAAAGAACATTATGAGAATTTTGCAACCATTTTATGCAAATTACCAGCAGTAATCTTATGAACTCTTTGCATAAATATGGAAATGGCTGGCATCACAAACCAAAAGTTCAAAGAACTGACCTAGCATGGCCAAAATTTGTATAGAATTTGTACCAGTTTTCAATTCTGTGGTAAGGTAACCACGGATGATCAGAAGATTGAGAAGACTCTCTCTACCTTTCACCCCGAATGTGGTGCAATCCGCACGCAACTATTGTCAAGACGGCTACAAGAAGTATGCCGAATTGATTTACATCATGCAAGTTGCGGAAGCTCAAGATGATGTTCTAAGGGAGAACTACATCTCACAGCTGCCTAGTAGCAATATTGGCCATGAAGCCAATGCTAGCAACTACAATGTGATGAAGCCTTTCACGAAGGAGAGGGGCAAGAAGAGTAAGGTCGTAGGTTGCACGTTATCGATGTTTTCCAGTCTAAGAAAAAGAGCAAAGGACAGCATGAGGCACACCTCGCCATTGCAAGCACAGAGGATCCACACCCATGGACAACCCAATAGCAACCCCCATCACCCCTCCTTTGGATATCGTAGCAGCCGCATCCGTAGTTGCCCAAGAGGAGAAGATCTCCATGGAGAAGATTTAGGCAGAAGTTTCTACATACTTCACTGATTCGATCTAGTGCATGTATTACACTTAGATCTTTTTACAGTCACTTGCAGTTTATGATTGTGATGTAACTTTGAATAATGGTTGTAAACTCTAGGAGAGCAAAGCATTAAATTCTTATGATGAGTCCTACAAGGCTTATATTCCCTTTTTTATAATAGCAAGTTATGTTCTGATATCTGAAGTATTATATTTATGTGTTGCTTGCTTTCTATTGTATATTAATAAAGTACATTATATTAGAACGCATGTGGTGCCCTATAGAGAAAGTGTGCTTAGCAGGTAGTGGCACAACGAATACCATCTTGAGGGAGGCGAAATTCTTTCAGTTGATCAGCAAGAATGCTGGTAGTCTTATGACAATCACGGACAGTGATACTTGTATAATCGGCTTAGGAAGGGCCATAATTATACTCCCAATGCACACAACTTTGGTCATTGAAGAAACCTTGTTGTACCCAGAATCGACTAGAACTTTCAAGGATATTTGCGCTAACGGTTTCCACGTAGAGACTGGAGAAGAGTATGGTAAGGAATACCTGCTCATTACAAAGCGTGAAGAAAGTGGAAAAGGGTATTAGAACAACTTCCTTCATATCAAACTGGGTTATACTACGCTAATATTAAGGCACTCGCAGCCTATACTGCCTTGAAAATCATATTTAGAAACTCTGAACTTTTCTATCAATGGCAGATAGATTAGGCCACCCAGGTCTTAGGATGATGAAAAATATAATTAATAATTCACAGGGACATAATATCAATGTAGAGAATTTTCTGAATCAAGAAGATTTTGTGTACCCTGCATATACCACCGGGAAATTAATTAGAGTTAATTCCTTATTTGTCATTGGAAGTTGGCGGGCTTCCCAAAATGCCATCGGAAATTTGCCCATCCCTTTTATTGCCACTCGTTCTCAACTTCTCTCCCTTTTTTGCCACTCGGTCGAGTTATTTGTGGACTTGGCGTTGACTTGGGCCTTGAAAAGGCGATTTTGCCCTAAGTGCATTATTTAGTTATCTTTAGAAATTATTTGACATAGTAATATAGTTCCAAAATTATAAAATTTTTAAAAAGTTCTTGACATAGTGTAGAGATTTTTGAGTAATTTTATAGGGTTTAAAACCCTATACAATTTACACAATAATATACACTATGTCGAAGTTTTGGATGTAACTTGATAATTTTTAGAACTATATTACTATGTCAAACAATTCCCTAAAGATCTCAAAGATACTTAGGGCAAAATCGCTTTTTCAAGGCCCAAGTCAATCTGTTAAGTCCACTATCAACTCGACCGAGTGGCAAAAAAGGGAGAGAAGTTGAGAACGAGTGGCAAAAAAGGGATGAGCAAATTTTTGATGGTATTTTGGGGAGCTCGCCAACTTCCAATGGCAAATAAGGAATTAACTCAATTAATTACTAGACATTCTGCTCTGAAAGCGAATGATGAAGTCCCTACATTCCTGGACCATATCCAGGGAGATATTTGCGGTCCTATATAGCCCCTGTCAGGGCCATTTAGGTATTTTATGGTGCTCATCGATGCTTCCTCGAAATGGTCGCACGTATGTTTATTGTCTACGAGAAATCACGCTCATGCAAAGCTAATCTCGCAGATAATTAAAATTAAGAATAATTTCCCTGATCATCATGTGAAGTCCATCAGAATGGACAACGCCGGAGAGTTTATTTCAAAGGCATTTGATGATTATTGCATGAAAATGAGAATTAAAGTTGAGCATTCCGTACCGCATGTCCACACCCAGAATGGATTAGCAAAGGCATTAATTCAAACGATTAAATTTTTGATTGACAACTTTGAAGAATTGTAATTTACCAACTACATATTGGGGACACGCAGTTCGGCTCGCAGTAACTCTCATCAATTTTAGACCATCAGCATATAACATTCATTCACCTATGCAACTAGTGCAAGGGTCAGCACCAAAAATTTCTCATCTTTGAAGATTTGGTTACATTTATGTACCTATACCACAACCATAGCGAACTACAATGAGCCTTCTCCGAAAGTCTAGGATATACGTTGGTTATGAGACAGCATCCATAATTAGGTATTTGGACCCGATGACGAGAGATTTGCATACTGCCCGATTCCCTGATAGTATATTTAATGAGGATTGTTTCCTATCGTTAGGGGAGAAATCAATCCCTTGCTGAAAAATGTCGGGAAATAGATAAGATAATTGAAGTCCAGAAGATAATTGAAATCCATGCACATGACCCATGCACTAGTGAAGCAAATAGAGAAGTCCAGAAGATAATTGAAGTCTAGAAGACAATTGAAGTCCAGAAGATAATCGATTTGCAAGCATTAGCGAATCAACTGCCTTACCACTTTAGTGATTTGAAGAGCGTGACCAAGTCACATATGTTTGTACACAATGCACCGGAGAGGGTTGAAATACCGATGAAGGTATCCCTAATCCCGTCCTAAGGCCTCAGAAAGGACAAGAACTCCGGCCCCTCAAATCCAAAGTAACTGAGGACGCCTGGTGAAAAAGGATAAAAAGGACTTGACACAGTCGATCACAGAAGTTCTCAGAAGCAGAAGGGGAGCCAGTTGAGACTTTGCACTAGTATGGAATCCTCAGAAAAGGCATACCAGATTTGAACATCCCCATAAAGGGAGACATCAGCAGAGATATGTGCGCACACATTGGAGCTGAAAAACTAAAGGGACTTGCCCCCATAATTGGAAGTAGCGGTGGGCAATTAGAAGCATTAGAATAATCGCCCCTTGAAGAAATAGCTATAAACTTTGTTACCTCGGGAGAATCTATGAATAAGATAACAGCTAATGTCGACATTGATTTTGCAAAGAAAATTGCCACAATCATCGATCTTGATCCAGAGCCTGCATCGCTCGTTGAATGTAAGAAAAGATCAGATTAGGAAGATTGAAAGAAGGCAATAGAAATTGAATTATTATCTCTAAATAAAAGAGAGGTGTTTGAGCATGTAAGCCGCACGCCTTCCCATGTGCACCCCGTAGGGCATAAGTGGGTATTTATTCGAAAGAGAAATAAAAATAATGAAGTTGTAAGAAAGTAAGGCTCGTTGCACAAGGTTTCACTCAACATCCAGAAGTTGATTATAAAGAAACATATTCCCCGGTCATGGACGGAACTACATTTAGATATTTAATCTCAATGGTAGTAAACTTGAATTTAGAAATTAAATTCATGGATGTGGTGACTACATACCTTTATGGAAATTTGGATTCGGATATTTATATGAAGATACATGAATGTATCTCTGTCCTGAACCATGATAGAGCAAATAGAAATCTGTACAGTGTGAAATTCAGAAAGTCAATGTACAGACTTAAGTAATTAGACAAGATGTGGTATAATCGCTTGAAGCGACTTTCTATGCAAGAAAGGATACACGAACAATGAGAATAATCCATGTGTATTTATACGATGATCCCAGGATGGATTTTGTATAATCTCAGTGTATGAAGATGATCTGAATATCACCGGGACCCTGGAAGATATTAAGAAAGCAATCTCTTACCTAGAGTCGGAGTTCGAAATGAAAGATTTGGGTAAAACCAAATATTGCCTAGGCTTGCAGCTTGAGCATGCCCCTGAAGGGATTTTAGTACATCAGTCAATCTACACTCAGAAGGTGTTAGAAAGATTCGGCTTTAAAAAGGCATACCCTTCAAAAGTGCCGATGGTCGGGAGATCCTTGCAGCAAGACAAGGATCCGTACAGACCTAGAGAAGAGGGGGAGGAAGTCTTAGGACCGGAATTCCCATTCTTGAGCGCGGTAGGAGCACTCATGTATTTAGCAAACTGTACTAGACTGGACATTGCATTTGCCGTGAAACTACTAGCAATATATAGTGCAGAACCTACCAAAGGCAATGGTAGGAAATAAAGAGCATCTTCCGATACCTCCAAGGAAGCAAAGAACTTGGTATGTTCTACATAAAGAACCAAGACCTAACTATGAATGGCTATGCAGATGCCAGGTACTTGTCGGACCCGCATACAGCCAAATCGCAAACAGACTATGAATTACTGTGTGGTGGAACTGCAATTTTCATGGAAATCATCTAAGCAAAATATTGTATCGACTTCAATGAATCACTCAAAAATCATAGCACTGTACGAAGCCTCACCAAAATGTGCTTGGCTTCGACAGATGATTCACCCCATCCAGGAGTCGTGTGGATTGAATACCGTGCAAACCCCCACTATTATCTATAAAGATAATGCAGTTTGTGTTGCACAAGTGCAGATGAGTTATGTGAAGAGTCATCTCACAAAGCATATCAACCCCAAGTTCTTCTATGCTCATGAATTGCAAAAGATGGACGAAATTAAAGTACCGCATACTAAGTCATGTGAAAATCTAGCAGATTTATTCACTAAGTCTCTTTCAGCATCTTGCTTAGAAAGGTGCATTTGTGGAATTGGAATGATGTGACTTAAAGAAGTGCAGAATTCAGGGAGAGAATCTTCACGAACTCATTATTGAAACTTAATCACGAAGACCGAATACCCAAAGAGTAAATCCTAGGGATTAAATGAAATTGGGTGGATTGTACTCTTTTTCCCTTGTCAAGTTTTTCCTAAAGTTTCTTAGCTAAGGTTTTTAATGGGGCAATTCATGAAACGCAGTAAAACTTGTATCATGTGCTCTTTCTCTAAATTTTTTTCACTGGGTTTTTATAGAGTTTTGACGAGATATGAACATGTGAGGATGGGTGCCCAAGGGGAGTGTTGGGAAACCCAGCAGTCGGCCCATGTATGAGCGTCTCATCCCAAACCCTGGCAGGGTCTCTAGCCTATAAATAGAGGGTACTAGTCATTGTAAAAGGCTGATCGCTTGATGGAGGAATAAAGAGAAGCAAGAAGTCTCCTACATCTCTGTGTTTAATCTACTATTCTTTTCTTGTGTTCTTACATTGTTCTTACGATTCTGAGTTTGTTTACGAGGTAATCGTTCGAACTGGACTCATGAGCGACGGTTTCTCAACAGAACCTAGGGATGAAGCACTTGAAGAGGGGAAAGCCGCTTTTGGATTGGGACTGGGAGCGCGGATGGGAATGGGAGTTGGGACTTGGGGAGGGAGAGAAATGAACAGCGCTCTGTAGGCCACAGCCTTGGATAGTAGGATGTTTTCCTAGACAAACCACAACTTCACATGGCTCTGAGCGGTTTTGGTTCGCTCGAACAATGTGGCGCGCATGCCACAAACAAGATCGACTAACATTCCACTTACGATAAATCTACAAGAATTCTTTCATCTTTACCCCCACACAGCGTACATAAGTTGCTGTTTTCCGTAATAACAACACCTGACGAAGCCAGTTGATGGGTACAGCTCACAGAAAATGATACATATTGTACGATGGCAGATGCAAGAAAATCCCGTTACATTTCATTAGGAGTTTACATAGTATGGTAACTCTCTGAACCATTAGTAGCAGATTCTACACTTCTACTGTGGCATCAGACAAGCAAACTCATGGAACTCTTCCGTGTGTTACTGACTTGGAGCTCATGTGCACTTCAGATCTTGTGACCGATTGGAACAGCCATCAGGTTAAAACACCGTTGATCTATATCAGAAAATCCCATCAATTCTACATAAACAATCGGCATGGTTCTTCTAGCATGAGTCCTTGCAAAGTATGTTGGTGAAAACAGTGACCGCCTCCTGCAGGTACGACGTCCTGAGGTCATCGGGGACGGGAGCATCGAGCATCATCTGAAAGCAGCCCATGTAGAGATTTGGCACCAAGCCCTCGCCGGGGGAGTTCATTAGAAGCTCGCACAGCTCCTCCGCCATCTTCGAGAAGCATGCCCTGCCAAACTCAACAATGAGAACAATCCTAGAGAGTAGATTCTATAAGAAACAACCCATATGTGTGGATGCATTCAAACAATCTTATAATGACCATGAATTTCCACTGTGGTTATGTAGCTTGGTTTTGGATTCCGCTATACAATAAAGGTCCAATGAAAGTAGCCTTTTGCAAAACTTAATTACATAGTAGCTTATAACACTACATTAGGTTCTTGGAACTGGGATATTTTTAGTTAAAGCATAAAATGGAAAAACAACAGTTTCACACAGAGAATTATATTTGGTTTCTTTTCACATTGCGGATCTATTACATTTTAGAATCGTATCTTACCTCGCCTCAACAGGTAATTTGCTTCCCCATATAAGCAAGGAATCATTTAATCAGCCAAAGAAACTCCTGCACGATTCATTCTTCTTCTCAAGTGGATCTTGAAAGATAAAATTGTGTCATGTTCATTCACAAATCCTAAGGAAAATATTGAAATTTTTATGGTTAGAGTTCTCACTGAATCATCCATGGTACTTTCTTCTTGCATAGAGCTCCTTAGAATGTAATAGTCTATGTATATTCCAGCACCAAGGTCCCAGACAGCAATTTCAGACTTGTGATTCTCCAAAGCACTTATAATGTCCCATATCTCTTGATGGTTTGCTGAAACAGATATCAAGAAAGAAGTGATTGCAAACTCATACCACAACGTCGTGTGCTGTTTTTCAACAGAAGCAGCACAAAATTGATAAGGCACCTTCCACAAACATATGAACAGAACAATGATCAAGAGAAATAGCACAGAAATTCTCAAGAAGCTTCATTTGATTAGGTTTTGTAGAAGTAGGTATACTTGAAAATTTATGGAAATGTGAGACATTTGAAAAGGGGCATTTGTAAAGCTGTTTGTTTAGTACATTGTAGGATAAACTTACATGACAGAAAAAGAGAATGAGCAACAGATGTCATGAAAATAGTATGAGCTTTCCTCCAATTGCCACATTGAATAAAATTCTCCAGTGTACCCTGCCGATCTCCATAGTATTCATGATAAAGACCTGTATATAGAGATCATTAGCCACACATAGTTCAGGTGTGATGTTTTTCTCATAGTTGCATAGACAATTTTTTATATTAAAGATCACACATTGACTGCATGTTAGATAATTTGTAGAAAGCAAAGAAATTGGTACTCACCAGAGCCTCATGCATCCATTCTGCTGGTATACCAAGTTCTGCAATATATTATCTCTGAGCTTTATCTTTACTCCATAATTCACAATACTGTGACAAAATTTCCCTGATTAACTTCTCATGGATGTATGGGGCATCATCAAGATGTGGCATATGTATAATGACGTAGATAGCCCAATAGCACTTCCCAAGACATAGCAATTGATAAACAAAACTCAAATCTAGTATGTGCAGATCATTTGCATCGAAAGCACCAACACTTCCAGATAGAACGCCGATGCGGATCATATGGTAGTCCAAGGGATCATATGAAGACGAGAATGCACCGAACATGGTTTTTAGCAGCCCAAACTTCTCATCTTGATTGGCATGAAGAAGCATTAAATAAAAAGATATGTCAAAACGGTCACCTGGGGACCACTGAAGTGCTTCATCAAGAGGACCTTCATCGATAAAGACAGGAACAGGATATGGAACTTTGCCCTCACCAAGTAATTGGTGATAAGAATGAATGATAATATCGAGTGATGTATCAGGTGATAATTGATACCACATGATTAAACCAAGGTACCTTTTCCAGTCGATTGGTGAATCTAGTAAAGCACCTTGTATGTTACCAGCAAGCAACTCATATATCTTCAACCTGTCTTCCTCGATATAATCAAAATCCAGACCGTTTATTTTCCACAGATCCAGTTGCTGAGCAACGTTAGATCGATTTAACATTGACCCACCTGCCTGGCTTAGCAAGATTGCCACCGGTACATCGCCTCTGAAGCAAAGAACTTTTGCAAATGTGTCTATTGTCGACTACCAAAAGCGTAATAATATGTTCCAAGTACGGATCACTTAAGGAGCCTACCACTCCTTGTAACCGATGACGACGCCGTCTCAGAACCAATTGTTGAAGTCTCCGCTCTCCTAACCAAAGGAAGTGCTTCAAGGTCTATGTTGATGTAACTTTCTTGTCTAAAATCATGCCCTCCTCGATCCTCATCACCAAGAGGATCCAACCGTTACTAGCTGCTCTTTCTAAGAACAAGACCCTAATTAACTCCCAAATCAGAACTTGATGCATTAACAAAGACACGAGAAGACATGATAAATCGCCGACTTGAAGTTGCCTTTCAATGATGTCAATATAAGACACGCAAATATCTCGCAAAACCAAACGACTTGCCACAACTTTCTCGAGCTTTAACTTAAACGAGTCGACTCGGTTTCGTGAATTCACGAGCAAGCCTCCTATGGAGGTCCATTGCCTCGAGAAACATATTTCGTCGGCTCCTCCTTAACTTTGTTGTTCTCATCACGCACAACTTTGTCACCGCAACTTTCTATGTGAATAACGAAGATAAGCCGCCTGCACTATTGACCGACTACCGTAATGAACAAGTATGCCATTTGGTCCCCACCAACTCAAACGATCTACCCATAAATAAAGCAAAGATCCACTACGCAATTAGTGTATACTTTTCCAAAGAACAGAGTTGCTTGCTCAAACGGCGACTTAAAGCCTTCCACCTTGGTCATTCTCACTGAAATCCCTTGTTTTGCCCGCACATAAGAATACCCCGAGAAAATGACCAAGCTCAAGAATTTACATTATATTCCAAATGGTGCTGTGGTTCTTTCCTTGCAAGAATACCGTGTCTCCTTCCAATCTTCTGAGAAGAACTGCAAAGGAGAGAGAGACCTCGGTCTCGGACCGTTAGCACTTGAGTTGGGTGAATCCACATTCATCCTTTCTCTGCTAAGGTATCTCGATCGATGGGAAGCCATCCTCCATATCTTCATCGCCTTCCTCGTTGGAAAACATTGCCATCCGCATTTATTGCATCTTTGCGAGGTCAAGCCCAAGATGAGCGAGCAATGAATGTGAAAGCTCCATTCTAAACCATTTGCAGTGGGTCTCTTACTTGAAATAATTTGCACGAACAAACACCTCATCCATCACAACATCCTCTTCCTCCTCGTCCACAAGACCAAACCTACTAAAATGATCAACCTCGAACTTCCATTTGCCATTCACAGGGTTGAATGAAAGAAACCTAGCACCTTGCTTTTTCGAGCGACACCTTAGCAGCTCAACAAGGATGCTGGGCTCTGGAAGTTTCCTCAAATCCGGCTCCAACGTCACTTCTGCCGCTTTATTAAGACCATGCCCTACAGGCGGCTTACCAGCCTCATCATCGTAAACCACCACACAATGGCAATCAAACCTCACGATTTCATTCAGGTCCATCCCCCTCACGTCGGTGTTGCCGGGGAACATAACTTGTCCATACCTCACTCTCCCGACGACGAGGTTTCGAACCCTACTGCAGTAGCCTGGATCAGCCGCCTCCCTCTCAACCAGCTCATCGATCGACGGCCTCGTGAAATAATCGGAGGAACGCAGCGCACCGGGAACATGGAGTTGGCAGCCATTGGGGGCAATGAGGCGACCCATACAGAGTCAGCAGCAGCGAGCGAAGGGTCCCTGCCTTGGCGTTGCGGACTTCATAGCTCAATGCGCAGCTAGATCTGCTCCACAGGAACAATGATTCGTGGTGAGATGAGATAGCGCGCAGGGAGCAAGTTATTATTCAGATCATGCGGTTTCACCGCGGCGCAACCTACTTGGCGAACCAAGCCTAGGGTTTGAGCAATTCGAAGGCAGTATGCAACAGCTCGAAAGGGAGTATGAATTACCTTATGGCCGTAGGGGCAGGGCGAGGCCGGCGTGCGGCGAGGAAGGCGACGGGCGTGGTTTGCCGAATCGCTTTGGATATCTGGGTGGAATGCACGACTGGGCTGTTTCTGCCTAATAGGTCGCACGGCTAGTCTTGTTGGTTGACACTATTCAGCCAACCCACTAAACATTGCCAAGTGTATGCCGTTGCAGATGTCTTAGGCATGCTCCATTTCAAACGTGGGGTTTTTCTCAAAGCCGAAAGCTACGATTAACGTGAGAAAACCGGAAACCACTATGGGGTAGCTTCCCGCGGCCCCGTTCTAGATTTACCTCTCAAGTTCACTTGTATTTACTCATTTTTGCTATCACATAAAACCTCCTCCCAGCCAAACCCTAACCCTAATCCATTACGCCCCGCTCCCTGTGCCCTCGAGCCCCTCCCTCTTCTTCCTCCCGCACGGTGCTACCTCTCCCCCTTCCTCCCATGCGATGTCGGCACCCCTCCTTCTCCTCCCACGCCGACCCCCTCCTCCCGCGTCGGCGTCGTCGAATCTCTTCCTCCTCCCCACGCGCCACCACCGACGCTGACCTCCCCTTCTCCTCTCTCAAGCCGCCACCATCCCCTCCTCCTCCTCCTTCGAGCCACCGCCGTCCTCCTGAGCAGTCAGTCGTCGGCCCGACGCTGCCGCCTGACCAACCAAATCTGGCGCCCCAGCGCCCGCCTCGCCGCCACTCCTCCTTGAGCTTAGTCGCTTTGCAGTGTCCGACCGCCCACCGACCGGATCTACGCTCATCCCCGACTTCGAGCCGCCACTGATGGCCCCAACGCCTCCTCCTCCTCAAGCACCCTCCTCCATCGACGCCTAACGATGGCCTCTCTCGACACATGCATGCATGGCCCAAACCCTGCCTCTCTTTTAATTTTATTTCTTTTTTTCCTATTGTAAATCAATTATGTAGGTAACATTTGTTTATTGTAATAATTGTTTATTTTAATAATTATTTATGTAATAATTGTTTATTATAATTATTATTGGTAATTACGTTAATTTTGGTAGTCGTCGTTAATTGCAGTCAATTACGATAGTTATCATTAAATGTCGTTACTTGCAGTAATTCTCGTTAATTGCGTTAGTTGTCGTTAATTATCGTCAATAATCATTAGTTGTCATTAAAGGTCATTAACTACCGTCAATTGCGTAAATTGACATTAAACGGCATCAAACAAGTCATTACTTACCTCAGTGGTATTTCAGACATTTCTCATCTCAGAAGCTGTAGCCAGCCTACCTAAAAGTCAAACAGTCAAAAACCAAATCTCTTCAGCAAAGCCGTTCAGTCCTGCCAGAAGCCATTTTTCAGGAAAGCTGTGGTCATACCAAACAGACCCTTATACTACGAAATGCTAATGAAACAGTGAAAAAAATAAATGGTCCAATGGATGGACAGGCAGGTTGCTTTTTTCCTTTGATGATTCAAGAAAATCCCTGTACAAACAATATACAAGCCAGACAACACATTCTGCATTTCTGATGTTTTTCCCCTTCGTTTTTTTATTCCTGGGGATTCTAGTTCACCATGACACTACATGAAACGAGCTGGCTGGCTACCGGTATCAGGCATGCATCTCTCGTGATCGCGTTGCGGGTAGTGATGGTTCGACGCAGAAGAATGTTCAGGGCATGTGTTCTCAAAGCCCGGACATTGCATAGTCCATGGCGTCCACCAAGAAGTCTGCAGCAAGCAGCGTTTTATTACTCTCTACACGCAATGCAGTAATGGGAGGTTTTGTTGAGATAATAGTTCTTACGGACCTGCATCGTCCTTGGAAAAGCACATTGGTGGTTTTATTCTGAAGACGTTACCATGCAGACCACCTTTTCCAACTAGAATGCCGAGATCTGCTCAACAAGGATGAAGAAAAAGGATGTCAGCGTGCAGACATTTGATACAATCATGGAGGGAGGAGGGAATGAGGAACATCACCCTTCAGTTTCTCAAACAATACAGTAGTCTCTGCCTTGGCTGGTGTCTTCTCCTTTCTGTCAGTAACGAGCTCCACCCCAAGCATCAGGCCTCTTCCTCTAATATCTCCAATGACTGACAACAGCAAGACCAATCGATCAATAAAGTAGCTCAATTAGATAGATTCAAGTTTTAAAAACAAATAGCTGAACCAAAAGGTTAGTAGCGAGAAAGGCCTCCCCAACAAATTATTGATGATTCTGAGTCAATCCGAATGTAAAAGATCTGTCAGTAAATTACAGAATCAAAGAACAGGAATTTTACTTTCATGCTTTTGCTGAAGCAATTTTAGACGCTCCACCAAGTGAGCACCAACATCAGCACAGTGCACCTGCCGTTTCTCCTTATCAAGAACCTTAAGCACGGCCAATCCACCAGCGGAACAAACAGGATTTCCACCAAATGTGTTAAATTGGATTTTTTGAGCCAACACATTTGCAATCTCAGAAGTTGTTACAACTGCCCCCAATGGTAGACCATTGCCAATTCCCTATAAATAAAAGAAACCATCACATTGGTATTGAAAGCTATTGCCAACAAAAATTAAACCTTCAAAGGCAATTTTTTTCCAAAGGTCCACAAGAACGTGTATGTGTGTTAAGACCTTTGCCATTGTTACGATGTCAGGAATAACATTTTGCGTCTGGAATCCCCAGTAGTGACTTCCAGTACGACCAAATCCACTTTGGACTTCATCAGCTATACAAACACCACCAGCCTTTCGGACAGTATCGTAAACTAACTTCAGGTATCCAGGAGCTAGTTCAACAGCACCTCCTACACCCTACAATCATGTTCATGGATCAACAAGATTGCTATATGACAAGTTCTTGTGGATAAAAGCAAGAGGAAAACTATATTTCTTCAATTTAAATTATATAATATAAATTGTTCGTACTTGGAAAGTTTCTGCAATGAAACCTGCAACTCTTCCTGAGCTGCCATAGTTTATATGCTCTTTGACTTCCTTGGCGTAAGCTGCCGCATCAGACCCAAAAGTTCCACGGTAAGGATCAGGGTTCATGACGTGATGTATTTCGCCCTGCAAAAAGTGTGATGAGGCTACGATTCATTATAACTAACAGGTAAATGAAGACTAGATTGCTAGGTAGAAATAAATGGCTCATAAGTAAGCATCAGCTTGTGCAACTACAATAAGTGATTTTGACAGGGAAAAAGTGCAACAAATATACTACATGTTATCTTCTTGGACCATCCGAAGCTAATCATTTATGTATGATTGATGCTTTTGCGAATGATATACCTTAAGTCTCGGATACGGAAAATAATTTCCTTACAGAACCTTTCACTGAAAAGGAGGTGAAAGAAGCAGTCTTTCAAATAAACATAACAAAGCACCTGGGCCAGGTGACTTCCCAGCCGAGTTTTATCAGGTGTTTTAGGAAGTCATTAAAAAGGATTTGCTGGCCATGTTTCATGATTTTCATAGTTGTTCACTACCTCTTTTTAGTTTGAATTTTGAGATCATTACATTGCTTCCCAAAAAACGGATGCTAAGCAAATATAACGATATAGGCCTATTTGTCTTCTAAATGTTAGTTTTAAAATTTTTACTAAAGTGGTTACTAATAGACTTATGGGAGTAGCTCAAAAGATTGTTCGATATTCTCAGTCGACGTTCATGAAGGGGAGATTTATCCTTGATGGAGTTGTTATCCTTCATGAAACCATCCATGAGTTACATAAACAGAATTTGGATGTAATAGTTTTCGAGGTTGATTTTGAGAAAGCTTATGACAAAGTAAAATGATCGTTCTTACTCCAATCTTTAAGGATGAAAGGTTTTTCTTCTAAGTGGTGTTCCTGGGTGGAAAGTTTAGTCAAGGGAGGGAGTGTGGGAATAAAAGTCAATAATGATATTAGTTCTTTTTTCCAAACTCAGAAGGGTCTTAGGCAAGGCTAGACTTTTATCGATTTAGATTTTTCTGGCAGAGTGACAGTCATAAACAAAAATATAGACTTACTAAATGGAGTTTAGTGTGTTCGCCCAAAGAGCATGGTGGTCTAGACTCTAGACGTTCAGAACTTAGACACAAAAATTAAAAGCTTACTCAGAAAATGGTTGTTCAAGTTGCTTAATGAAGGAGTTTGGCAATCTTTGCTATCAAGGAAATATCTGGGTGAGAAGAGTCTTTCACAGGTGGTTAATAAACCTGGGAATTCCCATTTTTGGTCGGGCCTTATGAAAATTAAAGATCAATTTTTACGCTTTGGTTCATTCTAGGTTAAGAATGGAATGCAAACCAGGTTTTGGAAATATATTTGGTTAGGAGATTATCCATTGAAAGGATAATATCCAATCCTTTATAATGTGGTGAGGAGAAAGAATGATACATTGGCAAATATTATGAGATCGACTCCTTTAAATATTTCTTTTCGAAAACCTATTATTGGGACTAAGTTGCATGTTTAGAATGAGTTAATGTTGCGAATTTCTAACTTATAATTAAACTCACAAAAGGATGTTTTCAGGTGAATTTTTGAATAAGTCTGGAAATTTTTCGGTACAGTCATTATATGAGGCACTCATTGGCAATTATCAAGCCCCCATTAGAGATTTTTTTGGCTAATTAAAATTCCATTAAAAGTGGAAATATTCCTATGGTATCTCAAACCAGGTGTAGTATTAACTAAAGACAATATGCTTAAAAGAAATTGGAGGGGAGGCAAAACATGTTGTTTTTGTATTAAATAGGAAACAATTCATCAGATTTTTATTGACTGCCCCTTTGCACGTCTTGCATGGTGGATTGTTCAATGTGCGTTTAATTTATCTCCCCTACGAGCATAGCAAACATGTTCGGGAATTGGTTAGCTGGCATTCCAAAAAATTTAAAGTCACAACTCCTAGTGGGAGCTAGTGCTTTATGTTGGTCTATTTGGTTATGTCGGAATGATGTTGTGTTTGACAAAAAGATTATCACTAACCCCTTGCAGGTTATCTTATTGAATGGGCACTGACTGAGTGTTTGGGCAAATCTGCAGAAATCGGCCTAGAAGGAATACATCTTGGCCGTAAGCCAAAGGTTGGAGTTTGTGGCGAAGCAAATCTTCAATCTGCATGGGTGGCGGCTTAGTCACAGGATTTGCAAAAATTGAGTTTACTTTTCAGTCGTCTTTTGGTTGCAAGGCTTCAAGCCACTTTTAACAGCTTTGGCTCTTTTGTTACTTTAAACTCTTTAATAAAATTGGCTGTGTGCATCCTTGATACAGAGGTCGGGGGAGATGTATTCTCTTCCATTATATAAAAAAAATCTCCTTTCTTTACATTACGACACAACATTTCACAGAACATAGGCAAATTTTGTTGTATTTTTTAGGGCTATTTGGTAATTTCTCAATTAGAGAAAAGAAAAAATGGAAAAATAAAATAAAAAGAAGTGGGGCCCACCTATAGGTGGAAGAAGGGGAAGAGATAAGGTTGGAGACTGGGTCTCAACCTTATCTCCTAGCTGCTAAGGCGGGCGGCTTCCTCGTGAGCAGGTGGCGCTGGAGGCGCGGGCGGTCTGGCGGCCGGGCCGTTGGCTACACCATGGCTGCTCGTCTCCTCCTCCTTCTTCTTAAGGCGGCGGCTCCTTCTCTTTTCTTCACCCGAAAGCAGTGAGCAATCTCCCCATTTTTTGTTCTTCTTCTTCCCCAATTTGGCTTCGATTTTGGGGGCTTCGGAGCGGCTACATTGCCGTGATTGAACCCAGCGCCGTCGGTAGTGAGGACCGAAACCTTCTCTTTGCGCATATTGGCTCTTCTCTTGCTCCCTCTTCTCCGTTGAGGATACGGTGAAGGGTTTGCACCGATTGGAGGTGGGATCCGGCCGGCTCTGGCTTGGTGTGGAAGAAAGGTTCGGTTTCGGTGATTTGTGCTCTGTGGGTGCATTCGGCCGGTGCATCTTGGTTGGCTCTTGTGCGGCATTCCCTGTACCTCGACTTCGCAAATTGGTGTGTCCCGTTTTGTGGATTGGCATTGTATCTCCGACGACCTCGTCCGTTCTTCACAGCACAGCGGGGCGATTGGTTTTCCGAGACAGCGCATTCGGCGTGCCTTGCTCGGTTTCTACTCTGTGGCTTTGAGAGCCATCTGCATCGTGAGTTTGCTGTTTTTTAGTTTTGCATTACTTTGCTAAGTGCGCTCGCTAGTTGAATTACATTTGTATTATTGTCTAGCACTAGGAGACTTTGTTTAGTGATGTTGCGGGCTTGGTTGATGTTCGATGATGAATTGATGTCAAATTGAGATTGAATGTGACAATTGAGTATAAATTGGTCTTGAGCTAGGAGATTACTTCTTGTTTTCTATTGTTCATTGCAATTGGTTCATTCGGTTAGTTGCTTGTTGTCCACTGTGATTCATTCAGTCAATACTTTCTGTTCACTGTGATTCACTCGGTTCTATATTCGGTTCACTGTGATTCACTTTCGGTCACTGTTATACTTCTTGTCAATAGATATCTTGAGTATTAGTCAATTGCTTGTTGTCCAGTGAAGTCAGAATTGATGATTTGCATAAACATGATTGATTAGACTAGCAATTTTTTTATTTTGAGCTCAAGGCCTAATCTATTTCAAAGTGATTGTCATATTCAATTTGTGATTAAACGTTGACACAAGTGTCGTGAGGGCCAAGATTTCATCTTGTGCAACTCGACATCTGAGAGCAATAAACAAACATTTAAATCTGAGCATTATGCTTATTTTATATGTTTTCAAGTCCTATCTTTTAAGCATATTATCATGTTTAATTGACATGAAGATATTACATGTTTATATGTCGTTTCTGTCATTTATATACTGCTGAAAATATGCTTTAATTATCATAATTGCTACTAGAATTATTTCTGAATGTTTGCTAAAACTGCTAATTTTACAACAATCCAGAAAACCAATAATTGAAGAAATGGTTTCCTTGTCTGGTGTCGTTAAGCCAGAAGTATTTGTCGGTGCGAACTTTAAACGTTGGCAGGCAAAAAAAACTATGATTGACTGACCTCATACTTCTCTGGGTCAGTTCAAATCCTCCAATGTTCCCATTGGAAACCGCTACTGTGTCACAGTGGGAGGGTGCGAACAATTTGGTGTTAGCTCATTTGTTAGACATCTTATCCAACCGGCTGTTCGACGCGTACATTAACTTCAAAGATGGTAAGCAACTCTGGGACGAACTTGATGAGAAATATTCCGAATGGGATAATGAGAAAGAATCATTCATAGCTGCTACTTACTTGAACTTTAAGATGGTTGAGGGGTAGTCGGTGATGGAGCAGCTTCATGAGCTACAACTCCATGTACGTGACTTAAGTCAATACGACTGCGTCCTACCAGAGAAGTTTCAAGTGAATGTCATCCTGGCTAAGTTACCGTCCTCGTGGCGTGACTTTGTGACCGCTCGTAGACATATAAAGGAGTGCTCGACTCTCAATAAGCTATCAACTGATATTAATGTCGAAGAGCGTGCAAGAGCCGGTGATGGTACAGGAAAGGCTCAAGTTCAGGCTCATCAGGTGGAGGTCAAGAATGCTGGAGGCTTTGGGAAACAGAAGTTCAAGAATCAGCCCCAGAGCAAACTCAAAGGAAATCAAATGGAGGAGGAAATTGTCTGTTTTGTTTGTGGAGTGGTTGGTCATAAAGCCAACCATTGTCACAATCGTAAAGGCAAGGGTCCTTCTCCTGGTCAGCATCAAGGCTATAAGACTGAAGTGAGTGTTGCACTGGCTAGTTCCAGTTCAGAAGGGTATGTACCTCAGGCCTTTATGGCAAGTCTAACTATTGATTGGTGGATTGATACAGGTGCAACTAGACATATATGTGCTGATCAATCTTGTTTCTCTTCATTTCAGGATGAAGATGGTGGATCTATCCTGATAGAGAACGGAGTTGCTGCCACAGTACTTGGGATTGGACAGGTTTGCTTGAAGCTCACTTCAGACAAAACAATCATCCTGAAAGACATGTTGTACGTGTCTGCAATGACTCGCAATCTGATGAGTGAGTCTATGTTGTGTAGGTAAGGAATAAAGCTTGTTGAGTCCAATAAGGTCGTGTTGACCAAATTTGGTAATTTTGTAGGCAAATGCTATAATAGCGGAGGCATGTTCCGTTTGTCTATTCTTGATTTCAATAATGTAAATATTTTTAATGTTTCCCATTGCAATAAAATTCATAATGTTTGGCATTCTCGTTTATGTCATGTTAACTTTGAAGTCATTGTGCGGTTAAGAAAAATGAGTTTAATTCCAATCTATAATTATGAGAAGCGCTCTATGTGTGAAGTATGTGTTTAAACAAAGCAACCCAAAAGACCTTTTCATAGCGTTGAAGGGCGGAGCACCTCACCACTTGAGTTAATTCATTCTGATCTTTGTGAGATGAATGGAATATTGACAAAATGTAGCAAACGATATTTTCTAACTCTCATAGATGATGTGACTAAGTATTGCTACATTTAATTACTTAAGTCGAAAGATGAAGCACTAGAACATTTTAAGATCTTTAAAGTTGAAGTGGAAAACCAACTAGAAAAAATCAAGCGGTTAAGGTCGGACCGAGGCGGTGAATACATTTCAAATGAATTCTCTCAATACTGTGAAGAAAGTAAAATAATTCATGAAATTACTGCACCATACTCACTCCAATCGAATGGAATAGCCAAAAGGAAGAACCAAACTCTTTGTGACTTGGTTAATGTCATGCTATAAAGTTCTAATATGTCGGACTATTGGTGGGGTGAAGCAGTTCTCACAGCTAATTATGTCCTCAATAAGGTTCCGTCTCGCAATCAAGAGAAAACACATTATGAAGGATGGAAGGGGAGAAATCATAACTTATCATTTCTTTGAACTTGGTGATGCCTTACAAAAGTGTATGTGTCATTACTGAAGAAAAGAAAGCTTGGTCCTAAGATTGTTAATTGTGTCTTTCTAGGGCATGTTAAAAATAGCATGGTTTATAGATTTCTAGTAGTCAAATCCGAGGTGAGTGACATCGCTACAAATACTTTCTTTGAAAATGTGTTCCCTATGAAAACAAATGAAGTCATTGTCACTACTGGTTCAGATGAACACTCTATTCTTCCCAGTGTGGATAACACCGCTCCTGGATTGGAGTTGAGGAGGAGTAAGAGGCGGAGGACTGAAAGTCTCTTGACGATGACTATGTCACCTATCTCGTGGATGATGAACCACGAACCCTTTCAGAGGCATACGCATCTCTGGATGTGGATTACTGGAAGGAAGCAATCCGTAGCGAGATGGATTTCATCATAGCTAATGAAACGCAGGAGGTTATGGACCTCCCATTTGGGTATAAGCCAGTGGGCTGCAAATGGATCTTTAAAAGAAAATGAAGACCTGATGGTATTATAGAAAAGTACAAGGCCCGTTTAGTGGCTAAGGGTTTCATGCAAAAAGAGGGTAAAGACTACTTTGACACATACTCTCCTGTAGCTCGTTTGCCCACAATTCGGGTGCTTTTAGCACTAGCTGCCGCATAAAAACTCCAAGTACATCAAATGAATGTAAACACCGCTTTCCAAAATGGAGAGTTGGATGAGGAGATTTATATGCAACAACTCGATGGATTTGTGGTTGAAGGGCAAGAGAAGAAAGTATGTCACTTGATTAAATCCTTGTATGGTCTAAAGCAAGCTCCCAAGCAATGGCATGAGAAATTTGGTAGTACTATGACATCGGTCGGCTTTTGTGTAAACGAAGCCGATAAATGTTTCTACTATCAATTTAGTGGGGGTGAAGGTGTCATTCTTTGTCTTTACGTGGATGACATATTGCTTTTTGGGACCAACATGGATGCAATCAATAAAACGAAGTATTTCATCTCCTTGAACTTTGGTCTTTCAGAACTTTGATATGAAAGACCTGGGTGAAGCTGATGTTATCTTAAACATCAAGTTGTTAAATGGTGAGAATGAGATTACTCTATCACAATCTCATTATGTGGACAAGGTCCTAACCAGATTTGGGTTCATGGACTCTAAGTCAGTAGCCACACCTTATGATCCAAATGTTAAGCTACATAAAACACTGGATATGGAAAAGACCAGCTTAAATATTCTCAAATAATTGGATACTTAATGTACCTGACTAGTGCAACGAGACCTGACATCTCATATGTTGTAAGCAGATTAAGTCGTTATACGGCCAATCCAGGAGATGATCATTGGGTAACACTGGAGGTGGTACTTAGGTACCTGAAGGGGACCACAAATTTGAGAATACATTATTCTGACCATTCGGCAACCTTGGAAGGATTCAGTGATTCTAACTGGATTAGTGTCTCGGATGATACGAAGGCTACGAGTGACTATGTTTTCACTCTAGCGGGTGGAGTCATTTCGTTCGGCATTCCTTATACCTCGACTTCGCAAATTGGTGTCCCGATTTGTGGATAGGCATTGTATCTCCGACGACCTCGTCCGTTCTTCGCGGCACAGCGGGGCAATTGGTTTTTCGAGACGGCGCATTCGGCGTGCCTTGCCCAGTTTCTATTCGGTGGCTTTGAGTGCCATCCGCATCGTGAGTTTGTTGTTTTTCAGTTTTGCATTACTTTGCTAAGTACGCCGTGTTAGTTGAATTACATTTGTATTATTTTCTAGCACTCGGAGACTTTGCTTAGTGATGTTGTGGGCTCAGTTGATGCTCGATGATGAATTGATGTCAAATTGATATTGAATGTGACAATTGAGTATAAATTGGTCTTGAGCTAGGAGATTACTTGTTGTTTTCTATTGTTCGGCAATTGGTTCACCGATTATATGCTTGTCATCCATCGTGATTTATTCAATCAATACTTTCGCTTCGTGATTCACTTTGCTCGCTCTTCTTCTCACTGTGATTCACTTTCGGTCACTGTTATACTTCTTGTCAATTGATATCTTGAGTATTAGAGTCAATTCCTTGTTGTCCAGTGAAGTCAAAATTAATGATTTGCATAAACATGACTGATTAGACTAGCAAGTTTTTATTTTGAACTCAAAGCCTAATATATTTCAAAGTGATTGTCATATTCAATTTGTGATTAAACTTTGACACAAGTGTCGTGAGGGCTAAGATTTCATCTTGTGCATCTCGACATCTAAGAGCAATAAATAAACATTTAAATCTGAGCATTATGTTTATTTTATATGTTTTCAAGTACTATCTTTTAAGCATATCATCATGTTTAATTGACGTGAAGATATTACATGTTTGTATGTCGTTTATGTCATTTATATGCTTTAATTATCATAATTATTGCTGGAATTATTTCTGAATATTTGCTAAAACCGCTAATTTTACAACAAATTTAACTAACCGGGATGAAGCACATATACAATTGACCAACATAGGTAAATCATTCCTAGTTGCAGATCATCTTTAAGCTCAAGTACATTGATTGAACTGAAACAGTTTTAGTACTAATAATAGGACACGCACCTGAGGAATCGGGTACTTCCACGTCTGCAAACCCGTCAGTCCTATTGTTCCAGCACTACCACCATGATATGCATTTCTCAATGCAATCATGCTGAGATTTCCACTGTACAGCCGAGCCATCAACATTGCCAATTCATTTGCTTCAGTCCCAGAATTGACGAAGTACACAACCTATGGCCTCCCCAAATATGAGACAGTCGTATTACATGCACGTCAATGAGTCCATTTGAATTATTGTTGCACCCAGGAAGTATTTTACCTTGAGATTGCCTGGCATTTTGGATGTAAGTGCTTCTGCAAACTCGACAATGGCGTGATGCAAGTATATGGTGGTTGTGTGCTGAAGCAACTTGGTCTGCTCCACCACAGCATTCACAATATCCGGATGGCAATGGCCACATGACACTGTCACGATGCCTCCGAAGCAATCGAGGTATCTCTTCCCATGCTCATCATACAGATACTGCATCTTCCCTTCCACAATGTTGAGCTGTGAATACAGTTGAAATGGAAAGGATATCACTGCCAAATCTTCAGACATCTTGTGCGTCGTTTCTTTGTTTATGGAATAAGATTACATAGTTGTTATACTATTCAACCCGGATATTAAATGATAAAGTTGAAGTGTTGAACCACCCTCTGCCAACACAACATCAAAGAAAAAACATTGCCCTAGGCATAAAAAAAATTGTTCTACTAAAAGAATCGGTATCACATCCACGAGGACATTAGACGAGTTTGGAATTCATTGGCGAGGCTGAGCATCTCTCAGACTATCCTAGTTGGAACATTGAGGACCCGTGGGCAAAAATTAATAATATAGAAGACCTTCCAAAAAGAATGACGGCTATACTGGTCATTCTAACTACTTGGAAGATCTAAAAGAACACAACGACAGAGTCGTCCATACCAAACTAATCACCGCTTTGGATCTCCTTTCAAAGATAAAGAAAAAATGCAGGGCTTAGACCCTCGCAGAGGCCGGTGCTCGAAACATTCCTCGTTTTTGGTTTGTCTGTACTCTCTTCTTTATTAATATAATAGGCATTCCTACTGCTTGTTATTAAAAAAACATCCGCGAGGGCACCACTTTCGCATCAACACTTCTGCACCCAAAATCTCCATCTTTTTTGGGACATTTAATCACACGAAAAAAACAATATAATTCGCGACGAAATAAAAAAAAGGAACAGACACGATCAAATCCGAGCTTTACCGGCTTCTGGTAGTAGTAGAAGAGCGACGGGCCAAGGAACTTCTTCCGCTTCTCGAGGATCTCGTCGCTGCCCATCCCGGCGTACGGCCGGGGCCGGTGCTCGAACGGCGGCATCTCCGGCGGCGACCGCTGCGGGGCCTTCTCCGGCACCGCCTCCGACGACACCAGCCTCCGCAACACCTCCACCGGACAACGCCGGCGTCCGGCATCGGCAGCGGCTGCGCCACGGCGTAGCAGCGAAGTGGCCATGGATTAGAGTCCAAGAAGAAGTTGGAATTGAACAGGATTTGCTCGGGTTAGTTAGGTGAGAACGAGATAAGAGCGTGGGATTAGCACGGGTGGGAGGGAGTGGCAGCCATAGTGGAGGTGACGTGGAAAAGGTCCAGATTCCGATAACGACGCATCGGGATTAGTGGTGTTGACGTGGAGGGATGCGTAATCGTGTCACTGACGTGTGGCCATAGGAAAAGGAATCTCTTCAGTCTTCAGCCGGTGGGTGGGGTATGAGTTCGGGGGTGAATCATTTTGGTTTTTGGCGAGCATGGCACAAAATTTTAACTAATAAAAGAAACGGTTTATCTCACGCAGTGAGACAATCGTTTCATTTACTTGAACTCATCTCTCCTTAACGCCCACCACTTTCCCTCCCCATCCCCCTCCCTTCCCAACTTTGCTTCTGCTCCACATCTCTGGTCGACCACCACCGTCACTATCGGCGCACAGAGGTGCCAGCGGGGAAGGTAGATGGAGGCGGCTGGTCTGGTGGAGGAGGGAGCGAGGGTGACGGGAGTGGAGAGGGCGGCGACAGAGGGAGGGGGAGGCAGAGGCTCGTTGCGCCGGCCCGCATCAGTAGTGGCTCGAGCCTCGACCTCGCTTCCGCTCCACATCTCTAGTTGGACACTATCGTCGCCATCGACGCGCTCGCTAGAAATTGATATTTACTGCACGGTTTATGATCATGTTTGCTGGTGCATCTCACCCTCTTCTAGAACTCTGTTGTAACGCACAAACACCCTACTAGTATTCCTTAAAAATTGGTGTCTTGATACGGCCCTTGAGCTTGGGGATCCCGGCTGGTCACTCTTGTAGGTTTCCGCTTTCAAAAGCTATTCACGAGTATGATAAAAAAAACGCCTTCTAGAGGCATTTGCAAGCCCATTGTCCCCGCCTCCTCCCTTAGTTTGTCTATGTTAGTTGACCATCGTTGCATGCATGTGCCATGCTGCACGTACGAAGTATTGCGGCACGCACCAACGGTGCACTTGCATCATGGGCTCGGTCATCACCTACCGATCCGCTTCTCTAGCATGTTTTCTGTTGCTTCTCTTTACTTGTACTCAATGCAATGGGAACATGCGTGTGTTGCCATTATACAATTTATCATGGCATCAGACTAAACACGATCCACCTATAGCCATGAGTGAAACCGGCTCACCATCGTCCGCTGCCACCGCCGACGCAACCGCCGGCTCCACTGCCCTTTCCTCCACCTCCTCCTCCTCCACCTCTTCCCGGAGCGACTCTCTCTTTGCCCTTTCCATGGTTGCCTTGCAGGTGGGCAATATCAAGTCGTTCATCTCGATTGTCCTCGATCTCTAGGTTCCAAATTACTCCCAATGGCGCCATCTCTTCTTGGTGCATCTCGAGCGGTACTCGCTGTGTCACCACGTCGATGGTTCAAACCCTGCTCACGACGACCCGACATGGGTTCAGGAGGACTTCATCATTCTCCAGGGGTTGTACACCACAATTTCCAACGAGCTCTTCCAAATGGTGATGCAGCCTGAGTCCACGGCCTACAGCACCTGGCGTCAAACCTGGCCAAACGGGCCACCCGACCTGGCACGGCACGGGCCTGGCTAGGCACGACCCGTTTAGGCACGGTCCATTCCGGCTCGGCTACTATTCGTGCCGTGCCGGGCCAGGCCGAGCCTGTTTAGCCCGTCGAGCCAAGTGTGGCCCATTTAGCCCGTCAGAACAAAAAAATCCGGAAAAATTAGAAAAATGTGTAGAATTCAGAAGTAGACATGAAAATTGAAAAAAAAAATGAGACAATCATATTGAAAATGTAATAAAGAGCTTTATTAATGTCCAACTGGCTGCCTCGTTAAAACCTTCGCCAAGTAAAAACTCGAAATGAGAAAACCTTAGCAAAGGAAAAAGAGTGCATCATATAGCTCTACAATTATACATACATGATACATCTTTGTTCTATGTGTCGGTGTCGTTGTCTAAGTACAGATTTTCGAACACCTCCGACAACTCTAGATTTTTCACAGAGTGTTGTGTTCGTGAATCAATTTGTTCCCAGTCCTTCACAGTTAGAAGGATCTCCACCATCTCACTTGTGAGACTGGTTCTTCTCTCCTCCAATATCCTTCCAGAAAGACTGAAAGCAGACTCGGAGGAAACCGTAGAGATAGGAACAGTTAACACATCACGTGCAAGTATGGATAGCACGTGATATGTTAACTTATGGGCTTGCCACCATTGCAAGATGTCGAAGCCTTCTAAGTTGAAGTCCACCGTGTCACTGTCTAGATAGGTGGATAGTTCTCCGCTCCTTGTGGATCTTGGCTGAGCAGGTGTTGGTGTAGAAGAAGAAGAAGAAAACCTAGACCTGGAGGAAGAGGCACCAAAGAACGCGCCACACATATTTGTCTTCTCACTTGAGGTGGGGGCTACTAGAGGTCATTGCGAACGGACTCCCCAGAACCTATTTTCATACCTTTGGTAAACCTCGTATAACCAAGAATGAACTTCTACAAAATAGTCAATATAGTCTTGCCCCATAGCATCACTAAGAAGATCAAGTACAGTACCAAATGCATCAATTTTAGCCCTAGGATCTAAAAGAAATGCAAATGCATATAGGTAAGGGATTTCTCTCCAATATTTAAGGTATTTAGATTTCATGGAAACAACAGCATCGTGTAAAACTAAGTCATTTTCAAACATTTTCAATTGAGTAGCAATCCGTAAAATAGTATGCACAATGATATGAGATGTTGAATAGTAGACAGCGGACAAAGCAACAGTTGCCTCATAAAAAATTTCTAAAAACGACAGTATCTTCTCAGCAACGAATCAATGTTGCTCAGTTAATAGTATAGTACCGTTAGTGATAGGATAGTGCGTTTGAATAAAAACAGAAAAAATGCTCTTGTATGCTAAAAGATTCTTAAGCATGAGTTAAGTAGAGTTCCACCTTACCTCCATGTCCAAACCGAACTTTCTTGGACGTACACCCATCGCCCTGCAGAAGTTCTTATATTGTGCTATTCTTACGTTAGAATTATTCAAGAAAGAAATTGCATCGCGAAAAGCTTTAATATACGGACTCAACCTCTTCAAACCACATTTGACTACAAGGTTGATAATATGACAAGCGCATCGTTGATGTAGCAAGAAGGAATTGACATATGTACTCAACACTGGAGTAAGAATGTCCATGGCCCTAGAGTTTGAAGCGGTGTTGTCTAAAGTAATTGCGAATATTTTGTCTGTAAGACCAAAGTCTTCCATGACTTTGATAATACAGTTCGCAATATTCTCCCCTGTATGTGCTACATCAATTAATTTCAAAGCTATAATCCTTTTCTCCATTACCCAGTCGTCATTAATATAATGCACAACTACACTAAGGTAATCCTCCCTAGCCCAACAACTCCATATATCCGAGGTCAGGGCCACCGAAAATGTGCACGTACTAAATAGTTCCTTTATTTTATTACGATGTTCATTATAGTATTTCACTAGATCCCTAGTTGTTGTTTGTCTAGAAACAGAAGAAAATCTAGAATTATGCGCAGTCCTAATGTAATCTTGGAAAGAAACAGACTCGTTAAAGCCTAACGATAAATCCTCAGAAGCAATTAAACGATAGAGAGATTGACGGGCTACCTAAGGATCATAGTCCCAGCTAGATACCGTACCATCGGGGTTGTATTGCAACTGCGTTTGCCTCATCACCAATCCTTGCTTAGTTCGACATCTTGTAGCATGTCTAAGCAAGTGCCCCGTTCCACCTGTAGACTTTACAAACAATTCATGGTGACAAATTTTACAAATAGCATATGGTACCTCATTTCCCGCTGCGTCTTACATGGTTGTCCTGTCGAAATTCTTCCACACTCTCGATGTAGACGGTCTCAACCTCTTTGCTCCGGTTGCCGTGGAGCCTGATGACAGAACTCCACCTTGCTCCTCAGGTGAAACCTCCGGTTGGTTTGAAGCAGCCGCGGCCACCTCCATGGACGCAATTTCCTCTAGTGAAAGTTCGTAATCACCAAGAGCAAAGCTGTCGTGAGGACTGTCTATAACGAAAACTGCAAAATCGAAACTAACACTATTACTACTTTCATCTTAGCATAACAAGAACTAACAATAAAAGTATTACAAAAGTAGTGTTGTACCTCTTTCGCTAACTTGCTGTCGAAAATTGAAATCTCCAAATTTTGGCACAAATTTTTTGAATTTTGCCAAATTAGCTCAACACGGATTTGAATTTGCACAACACAATTTCAAAGAGAGAATGGAGAATGAAGGGGTGCTGAATGAGGGGGGTATGGTGGCTATTTATAGAAGAAAAAAATCAAGATTTTTTGAATTTTTTGCTATTTTTTAAGACCCCAACGGTAAAAAACGGTCAAAAAAGGCTAAAATTATCCCTAACGGCCGGATTTTTCGTGCCAGGCATGGCCCATGGACATGCCACGGCCCAGCTGCCCCCGCCCCTTGCCCTTCTTCTTCCCCCAGCCCCAGGCCCCAATGCCCGCACTGCCGCACCCCGCAGCTCAATGCTTAACTCCGTGTGCTGCATCAAATTCATGTGGACGTTTCCTCTCAAATTCAAATCCGACGTTCACTCTATCTTCTTCAACTTTTACAATTATGTTTCCACCCATTTCTCCTCTCCTATTAAGTTCATCCAGTGTGATAACGGGATAGAGTTTGACAACTCTAGGAATCGAGACTTCTTCCATCGACATGGGATTGTGCCTCGCTTCTCATGCATTTATACCTCACAGCAAAACGGTAAGGCTGAACGTGCTTTACGCACCATCAACGATGTCATCCGCACCCTCCTCTTACAAGCACAGATGCCACCATCCTACTGGGCGAAAGCTTTGCGCACAACCACGTACCTGCTAAATATCTGTCCTACAAAGGCCTTACCATTTCTTACACCCATGAATCTCTCTATCAATCCCCACCTTCCTATGACCATTTGTGCGTCTTCAGATGCCTTTGCTATCCTAATGTTTTTGCCACCACACCGCACAAGTTAGCACCTAGATCACTGCCATGCGTGCTCCTCGGTTACCCGGCTGAGCACAAAGGTTGTAGGTGTCTCAATGTTTCTTCCGGTTGGGTCATCATCTCCAGGCACACCGTGTTCGACGAAGCCACTTTTCCTTTCCCGACCCTATCTGGCTCACGCAGTTCATCTCCTAATTCTCCTATACCACCTTCCCCCAATATTCTTCTGCTGCTTTCCTATTCTCCCGTGCATGGGCCTCATCCACTCGTTTCAGATGTGCATGGCATTGTGCCACCCAACCCATCCAATTCGCATGCCATCTCCCTCGTGCATGCGACCACTCCAGCGCCCGCTTCCCCCTCGACTAACCAAGTCAACTAACAACCCACACCTCTCGCCGAGATTCCTTCCCGTGCTATTCTCGTCTAGCGCCCCACCAACCAGCATACCATGCGGACTCGCGCGAAGGCTGGGTTTGATATCCCTGTTCAGCGCCTGAACCTTCTCGCCACATCCATCTCTCCAATACCTTCATCCCACCGAGCTACACTCCTCGATACTTACTACTCTCAAGCCATGCGTGACGAATTCGATGTGCTCATTTAGAACAACACTTGGCGCCTTGTGCCACGTCCGGCCGGTGCCAATGTTGTTGTAACATCCCAATTTTCTGAGCTTTAAAAATACTTTTGATTAGTTAATAATTGAAAATTCACCATTTGGATTTATTTGAATTTAATTCAAAAGCTTAACTTGGACTTTTAGTACCAAAACAATTTAATATGATTAAAGTCAACATCAACAATTGTTAAAACTATTTCATTTGGGTTCTATGTGCTTGGATATATTTTCTAGAATTTTTCCAAGTTCATTTGCTATTTTCTAATTGCAATTTTGATTTTCTGGTATTTATAAAATAGAAAAAACTACTTAAATCTCGAAAATCAACTCGGGCCGAATCTCCCCGGCCCAATCCAATCTTTTGCACGTGTGGCCCGCAAAGCGGCCTAGTCGCTGCTTGTTCAAATTTCGTTCAAGACGCTGCCAAATTTATTCGTCCGTCACAGGTCCGATCATGTTTGGACGGTCCGATGGGGTTGGGCCGTTCGGCCGGTTCGAATGTCACAAGCGGTTCAAACCGCCCGATCGAGGTTGGACGATTAGATCAAGATTGATGGTCCGAACGCGCGCGCGTGCGTGCGTTCGCGTTCACTGACTGGTGGCCCCATGCCTCAGTGTCGCTACTGAGTGGACCCGCGTCTTCGTCGTCTCTGAATCGCTTTCATCTTCGTGGAGCCGAGCGCTCGTTCGCCATGACTCGAGCTCGAGGCTCGTACGACAACAGGACTCCTCCATGTGAAACCTCTTAGATTTTGTTGCCAAATCCTATCCCCTGGCTTTCCGCACCCGTATAGGCTTCCAATCGTGCCCGAATCCAACTCTATCTCATCGAACCAAAGAGTCTGAGATAAACCCGATTTGGGGATTTCCAAATCCGTGCTGCCCCGGCCCTATAAAGGCATCCCTGGGATCGCAAGCACACCCTCATCCCGAACCCCAGCTCAATTTCATCTTAGATCGATTCGAGCCGCCGCTATTCGAGCTTTAGGGTTTTGGAGACGGAACCCTAAGAACTCGAATTAGGAACCCTTGTATTGTAATTCTTTGATCTGTTTCTTCAATTCTACTAATTCATTTGCGAGCATCCTGTACAGTCTCTTTGAGATTGGAGCTGTCCCTGGGACTCGGTCAATTAGAAACATGATGTCCCTATTTGGTGGCATGTCGCGTAATTTCTCAGGAACTACATCCGGATATTCTTGCACCACCGGTATATCTTCAAGCTTCACTTCTTTTAAATTGGTCAGGATGGGCTTTTCTTCGGTAGAGGTCTTGGGTCTGAACTCTACTATAATTCCTTGGTCATTTGTGAGGGTGATAGACTTATTGGCACAATCTATTTGACCTTGATTCTTGGCTAGCCAATCCATTCTGAGAATCAAATCCAATCCTTGGGAGTGCAAGACTATTAAGTCTGCCAAGAAGGATACTCTTGATATTTCCAATGTAAGGTTTGGGCATAGGGAACTAGTCCTCATTTTTGAGCCCGGAGAATGGATTATCATAGGGTTAACTAAGGGAGAGCTAGATAACCCATATTTTCCCACAAACTTACTTGAAACAAATGAATGTGAAGTTCCTGAATCAAATAAAACTGATGCTGGAACTGAATTGACAAGGAACATACCAAGGACCACATCTAGTGCAGTCTGAGCTTCTTTAGCTGTGACGTGATTCACACATCCCTTCATGATCTGAGTTGGTGGTCTTGCGGCCGAGTATCGCCAAAGGCCGAGCTCCCGATTGATCTGACTGGGTCATTGGTTCTTTGCTTTTGCACTTGTTGGCATAGTGTCCGAACTCATTGCAATTGAAGCAAGTAATTCCTGCAGCTGAGGTAAGTGCCTTCTTCTGATACTGGCCTCCGAAAGAAGTGTTGTGGAAACTGGGGTTGTTTGGGCGTTGAGTTGGCACATGTGCTTTGGATGAAGAAGACTAGGATTTCCTGTGCTGAGGTAGAGTGCTGCGGGGCTTGGGAAAACGTCCAGAGTTGAACTTCTGAGATGCCATTCTTCTCTTGCGATTCTCTATATCCAGGTGCTTGCCTTCCTGGTGAATAGCCTTATTCACCAACTGTTGGAAGTCGGTGTAGTCTTGAGCGATGAGACGAACTGAGATATCATCATGGAGTCCTTCCAAGAAACATTCCTATTTGGCCTCATCAGTTGCAACATCTTTAGGTGCATAGCGTGCTAGCTGGTTGAACTTGTGTAAGTACTCATTGACTGAGCGATTGCCTTGGCGTAGGGTGTGAAACTCTTTATTCTTCAGAGTCACCATGCCGAATGGGATGTGAGCATGGTGGAAAGCCTTCACGAACTCGTCCCAAGTGATAGTCTGAGCATCAATGTGAGACTGAGTGAAATTGTCCCACTATTCCGATGCTGGTCTATTCAGCTAGTGAGAGGCGAACAGAACCCTTTCGCGGTCAGTGCATTGGATAATATCCAGCTTCTTGCCGATTTCCCTAAGCCAATCATCAGCATCCATTGGCTCGGTGCTGCTGAAAAAAGTTGGGGGACGCATCCTCATAAATTTAGATATGGTGGTCCTTTGCTGAGGTGGAGCGTGAGCTTAAGGTTGAGCTGCTACTGCTGCTTGCTGATTCTGATTGAGTGACTGGGCAAGTAGATTAATTAGTTGGGCTTGATTGGCCATCATTTGGTGCCAATCATGCCCTTCGGCTGGAGGGGGTGGTGGTAGTGGAATCGGGATCTCTTGCGAATCCGTATTTTCTCTGTCCTGAGTGCTAGTGCTACCACTGTCGTTGCCAGAAGTCATCATCTGCACGATTTCTAAGGCCTTAGGAAAGAAGAGGAGAAACTAAGGGGAGTAAAGCGAAAGAAACAACCCAAACAAAACAACTAACTCAGAAGCTTTTTAAAGAAACTTTAATAGTTTTTATACAATGTTCTACTCGATCCAAACTCTTAATCTGGTGGAGCGACTCAATACCCAGAATGAGTCTTAGCAAACTTAAGCCATATGGTTCAGTGGACGTCGCAATCTTCGGTTCATGGTCTTCGATGATTCTTGTATGACGACGCTCTCTTGATAGCTTCATATCTTGTGGTCTTGAACGTAATGGTTGTGTTGACTATCTATAGAGTTTATAGGGTAAGAGGATAAAATGGTGAAGAGAGTTAGGTAAGAAAGAATTGCCATGAAAAAGATAAGAGTAGATAGATGACCAAAGATAAGGAGAGAATAATTTATTTTTCTTATTATAAAATAAGTTTTGAAGTTTTTCAACTAACGTTCATTCTAACTAGGTTACAATCTACAGTCGATATGGCTCTGGTACCACTTCTTGTTGGACCCGGGAGCAAAGGATCCCGGATCCTCTGTGTATTCCACTCTGGTCCCATGATTAGTAGCTAGAGTACACAGTTTAAACAAGGTGATAACATAACCATAATGTACGATAAAAACACACAAGTTCATGTTTATTACAAAAGGAGCATAAGTCCAAAAGTAAGATACAGTGGAAGCAAAAGTAGTAGTAGTAGACCACACGATTCGTCATAGGCAATCGTCTGGGGGCGTAGCCTAGTCGTCCACGTTCTCAGTCTCTTCACAGTAGTCCTCTCCTGATCAACATTGTATTAAGCAAGGTGAGTACAAATAAATGTACCGCGCAAGTTACACCCAATAACAGATGATAATGCATGAGGTTATAACAAAGGATGGCTTATAGGGTTTATTTTGCATAAAACGATGTTTTCTTTAAATACTTGTACTAAGCTCTAAAGCAGTTTAATTCCATAACTAAAATTAATTTTCTAAATCAGGTTTTATAGTCAGATAACATTCGCACAAGAGTGGTGAAGGATACCCTCCTATGACATGGCTACCCGCCCAATTTCCCATTTGGATAAACCATTTGATAAAGTCTTTTGAAACCAAAACCAAAATCTTACTTGGAGTGGCTTAGCTAGCATGTCCATGACCATAGACACGGCTATTCGAATAGTTTTACACTCTGTAGAAGTTGTACAGCTTTACCCACAAGAGACAATTGACTTGTAATGTCCGTCTGACACACTACCGAAGTTGTGTGACTAAGTCATTGACACAAGGCCTTTATAATGCATCATCAAACCGTAGTCCCGCTTTGCTAAGGTTTTGTCTCCTTTGGATTTAACCATCCACCGGATCAAGCCTCCTCTTGCGCCATGTGGGAATATATAAAAGTAGGTTATAAAAGACACCCACGCAACCGGATGGCACAACCACGGTGAAATGATACAAATTATTTAGCCAAGTCCCGCCCACTCAAAACATGTGGTAGTACGATGTGGCTTAGCAAAATGCGGCTCGAAGACCGGTCGTTAACTGACTTGGGCGACTTCCAAAAGAACCCCTGGGCTTCAACCCATACTCGAATTGAGCCCGTGCATAAACCTGCACCCACCAAACATCCATTTCGCCTAAGTCCAAACCAATTTTTATTTCATGTTGCTTTTCAAAAATCATTTGCAAAAGTCCTACGGTAAAACAATACCATAGGCTCAATTAAATCATATTTGAACATTTGGCTAACTTTCCCCAAATTCAACATTTTTGGTCTAAGCATGACTAAGCATAAAGTTTTTCAACATATTCTAGCTCGTACTATTATATCAACTAGATTTTCATCTAAGGTGTCAACGTAGATTCATTTCAAAGTCAAGATTGCCAGTACAAAGGATTTAGGCATAACTATAATTTTAAAAAACTGGTATTTAAATTATAGTGAATAGAAATACACATGCAATAATAAATTAAAATAGAATTTAAATAATTTAAAATACTGGGATCAAATATGATCAAAGGATGTAACTTTCCTTGCTCGTATGCTTGAGGATCTAATTCTTCAAAAAGATCGGTTTCCCCGGAGTTGTCGAAATCTATACGTGGAAAAAAGCCAAATTCAAATATTATTCAAAAATATTCAAAAAGAACTCCAAATTGAAAAATTATAGTATAGATAGGTAGATCTTGATTTTAGACAAATTTATAGACAAAGATCAACTCATTTGGATTTTCCTAGCAAAAGTTATTAAGGTTCTAAGTTGGCTTGGTTTGGAAATTCCAAACAAAATGGAAAATACGCTTTCTAATAAAGGAGACGTATTTTCTCTCAGTTCTCAGGTAAAATACGTTTTCAAAGGCGAAAAGCGTATTTTTGCTTGAACTGTTAAGTTTTATGCTTTCAAAGCTTGGAAAGCGCATTTTGGTCATAACCAATGGCGTAATGACCATGAGCTTACAGGTGGGACCCACATGTCAGCCTCTCGGTTCACCAAACAGTGCATAGACCTTTGGTCCACCACTACAGGATTTAGTTCATAAGGTGGGATCACTGTGCAGGTTAAAGGTATTGGCCCACGCGGTAGTGAGACTACCGGTTTAATTGAACTCCCTTTTATTGCGCGGGCCCGCAAGTCAATGTAACGCAATTCATTAGCTTAGCACTTAATTACCCTTTTAGGCTTAACTAACCGAAAATCGGTTCAAATGATTTTCTACAGTGTTTGTTCATTTTCAGACCGCAGATGGAAGCTCCCGGCGCTGGTTCTCCGGCCACTCGCCGGTGAACCGAGGCACGGGGCGCGACCGAGTGATCAAAATGGAACCGCATGGTCCAGACGAACCTGCCGTCACCGGCGGCGAGAGCTCCGATGACCAGAGGCGGCGGCGCGATGGAGAAAGGCGGCAAAGCCATTCGGCCAAATTGCGAAAACGATGATTTAGTGATTCCTAACAAAAAATGATGCGAGCATGGGCTAGAGGGTTTCCTGGGGAACTTACCAAGGCAAGGGGGGAAGCCGAAGATGGCCAGTGGAGGGAGATCGGCGCTGAGGAGACAGGCGGCCGGAGCTAAGGAAGAAAGCCAAACCCGTCGACTCCTGCGATGAAACAACAAAATTAAGAGAGGGGTTTTGCTTCTTAGGTGCTAGAACACAAGCTGACGCAGTGGCCAAGGGCGGAAGATCATTGGTTCACCGGCGGCATCACGGCGGCGCTTCAGTCGAAAATTTCGTGATGCTCGGTCGAATTCGGCGAGAAGATGATCGGGGAAGGGGAGGAGTGGTACTAGGGTGGTGAAGAGGGGTAGAGGGAGCCTTAGGGCGGCTTAAATAGGCAGAGGGAGTAGAGAGCTCGCAAGGAAACTGACAACGTTGCGCTTCAAGAGGACAATGGTGGGGGCGACCCGAGTGGACGTTCGAGCGACAGGGCACTTAATGGCTGGTGCAGAGCATGGCCGCCAACGAGTGATGCGAAAGGCGACATGGGCGCGGGAGTGGCAGAGAAGCAGTGTCGCGTGGCGCTTCAACCGCAGGCGTGGCAGCAGCTTGAGCAACGATGCGCTCGGGGAAGAAGAGTAGGGCGGTAGCGGCCCCACCTGGTGGCGAGAGATGCGAGAGGTCTTGTTGGCGAAAGGTGGGCCACGCCAAGGAAAGAGAAAAAGGTCGAGTCTGGGCATGCGGCGCGAACAATAGATGGGCCGGACGAAGTTTCGACCCAAGAAGAAATGAGGATTTCCAGCAATTTAATAATTTTAGAAATTGGAATAATTCCTTTAGGGTTTTAGAAAATATCTAATAGGGTGCAAAAATAATGAGAAAATTCACAGAAATTCCTTGAAATAATTTGGACTTAAATAAAATATTTTCAACTTAACATTGGTATTTAATTGTTGTAATTAAATTATTTTGGCTTCAACATAAATAGGAAAAAGCTTTTAAAATTACCAAAAAAAAAATAAAAAACTCAAAGAAAATAATTAAATTTTATTTTTAACCAAAATTGAAAATTTGGGATGTTACACGCGTGGACATCCACCTCAGCAGCTACGTCAGTGCCTGTGCGCGCATGTCATCCAGTTGTTGCCACGTCAGTGCTTACGCGGCAAGACTAGATCCAATCCAAAACCATGGTTCGGTGAACCAAGTTCACCGTGAGCCGTTTCGCTGACCAGTGGGACCCACATCATTTTCTTTTTCCTTTATTTGTTTCTCAGCAGAAAATCCTTTGTTGACGTCAGCAGTGCGTCATAATCCGGAATTTCCTATAGGAAAATAATTCAGAAATTCCAAATAAATCCTTTTTGGGGTTTTTCTTTAGATTCAAACTTCCAAAGCTCATATCTTTTGCATCCGAACTCCAATTGAGCCCATTCAAATTTCTAAATTCATCTAAATTCGAGATCTATTTATCTAAGTTTTTAATTTAATTTTTGGAGTTTGTTTTGCTTCTATTTTTTATTTATTTTGTTTATTTTCTTTGTTTGCGAGTAAACGTTGATACTTCGGGGAACTTTGAAGAAGAAAGAGTGCCTCAAGAGCAAGATCAGTACCTAGACCTATTCAAAGGCAAGTTATACCCTTGATCATATTGAACCCAGTTTTCAAAATACTTTGATTCAAATTATTGCATTTACTTTAAGTATTTATTTAAATTCTTTTGGGTGTAGTTATTAATCCAATTTGTTATATCCACCTTGTCTATTGTTATGTCATAATCTTTTGTCACCCTAGATTGGTTCATTATTTAGTTGGTTTTATCATAGCACCAATGTGGGTTGGTGAGATACGATTAGATTGCTTAGCCATGCTACGAGTCATCATCTCATGTGAGTTGCAATTATAAACTTGACTAAGTGATTATGGAACTTTGCGATAAAGCTGTGTGTACTGTGTGCTATTACTCGCTGATGGCATGTGTTACACTTAACCAACTGGGTGGTAAAGGATTTATAATGAAGCAAGTGGTGGACATTAAGTGATATGGTGGAGCTGTGTGCATGAGAATAATAATATGTATGGCATAGTTAGAAATTGGAAGTCTTGCCTTGGACAATTAAGGACTTAACTTTGTGCGCCATTGAACTGAGCCTTTCGTACAACCACATGCCTGATGAGACGGGCCTAACTTAGTAAGTTATGGATTCTTGACATTGACTACTTAGGCAGTAGGTTAGGTTGTGTGCATAGGTAGAGGTGTGGACTACCAGGTAGTACACATTTATGAACGGTTCGTCGTCTTCAGGTCTAACAGTGTGTGTCGGACTGATTTCCTGTGTGGGGTTAGTCTGACGGTAAAGCACATCGGGAGAATTAATGTTTGAGATGAAGTTTCTAAAATGTTTTGTTATTATTAGTGCTAGCTACACTAGTTGTATCGTGTGGGCAAAGTGTACAAACTCTGCAGAGTGTTAAATCAATCTATTCAAATAGCCATGTCCGCGGTCATGAATATGCTTGGAGATTTCACACGAGGGGTAGTTTTCATAAAACCTTTGGGAAGAGAGCTGTGTGATCTAAGTCATATGGCTGTGTGAATAACTTATTTAGGCTTTGTGTTCTTTGTGAAATCAAACTGTTAAATTATTATTGTTTATTTGTTTTACTTCATGTTTCAATCTATTATTTATATTCAAATTGCAAATGTTGCATTTCTGCAAAAGAACCACAGAAGCCATTCCATTGGAATAAGCTATCATGTATAAATTGCATTATGTGGTATGACTTACGAGTACAGTTGTGTACTTATGCTTGCTATAATCAATCAACAGAGGTGGAGGAGTCTTCGCCTGCTTTCGAGGAAGAGTTCTACGAAGGTGCTGATCGTTAGGGTCTTGATCCCAGTCGGTTGTCTGTGGCGAATTGATGGGATTCTGCTGAAGTTATTTGTTCCACTGCTTATTTCTCTATTGCTCGCCCTGCGTGGCTTAATAAGTGTAAACTCGACCATAAAGTCAAAATGGTTATTTGTTATCCAAATTACTCGTTTATGCTATTAATCATCTTGTGTGGATCAATATTCATCTATGATGGCACTAGCGTGATCCTGGACTAGTGTATTATATACAGGGGGTCCAGAATTCCATTTTTGGGTCCCGACAGTTGTCATGGGGAAATGGGTGTTCTGGCACAAATATCACTCCGATGGCTCCTTGCTCGATATAAAGCGCGTTGGGTTGTCCGTGGCTACTCGTTGCAGCCCGAAATCGATTACAACGAAGCATTTAGTCCGGTCGTCAAACCTAGCACGATTCGAGTTGTTCTTAGCCTCGTCATCTCTTCTTCTTCGCCTATACATCAACTCGATGTAAAGAACACATTTCTTCACAGTTCTTTGCACAAAAATGTATATTGTCAGTAGCCACATGGTTCTCAGGATTCTACTCATCCTGACTATGTCTGCCTTCTCGAAAAATCACTATACAGTCTGAAACAAGCACCTAGGGCTTGATTCACCCGCTTTGCTTCTTTCATACAATTCGCTGGTTTTGTTGCCGTACGGTTAGACACCTCTCTCTTTGTATATCTAGTGTCCACATTGCTTACTTATTGCTCTATGTAGATGACATAGTGATCACTGCTTCTCTGACTCTTCTCACTCGGATCATAGCCTCTCTACGAGCAAAGTTCTCTATGACTGACTTGGGTCCCTTACATCATTTTCTAGGAATCACAGTAACTCGTTCTTATTCCAGTCTTTTCCGTTCTCAGCGGTAGTATGCTGTTGACAATCTCTCTAAAGCCGGCATGCCCGACTGTCATCCTGTTCACACTCCAACCGACACAGGCCCCAAGATGTCTGCCGTCGGCACTCCTGTTTCTAACCCGTCTCTCTACCGTAGTCTCACAGGAGCTCTTCAATACATCACTATCACCCGACCCGACTTGGCTTATGGGGTACAACAAGCATGCTTGTTCATGCATGATCCTCGGGAGCCCCACCTTGCTCATGTCAAATGTATTCTTCGCTACCTGAAAGGCACCCTTGATCTCGGTCTCCACATCACACCCTCCTCCGCACATACCTTGATAGCATATTCGGATGCCGATTGGGCCGGATGCCCTGACACTCATCAAACAACATTAGGTTATTGCACTTTCTTGGGAGACAATTTGATCTCGTGGTCGTCCAAAAGACAGGTCACGATGTCCCATTCGTCAACTGAAGCAAAGTACAGATCAGTTGTGCATGCAGCTGCGGAAGCGTGCTGGCTACGCCAACTTCTTGATGAGCTCAAACGACCGGTTAAACATGCCACTATGGTCTACCGTGATAATGTTTCTGCCGTCTACCTCTCTGCCAACCCAATGCAGCGTCGACACACAAAACACATTGAAATTGACATCCATTTCAAGTGCCAAAGGCAGCCTTGGGTCAAGTATGTGTTCTTCGTGTACCCACGTGCTCGTAGTTTATAGACATCTTCACGAAGGGATTTCCATCAACGATCTTCAACGAGTTTCGCTCCAGTCTCAGCATCGGCTCGCCCAACGCTGCAACTGCGAGGGGTGTTAATTGACCATTGTTGCATGCATGTGCCATGCAGCACGTACCAAGTATTGTGGCATGCACCAACGGCACACTCGCATCATGGGCTCGGTCATCACCTACCGATCCACTTCTCTAGCATGTTTTCTGTTGCTTCTCTTTACTTGTACTCAACCATCGATGTACTATATATTTTGAGAATGCAATGGGAATAGTGGCAGACCCAGGATTATATTTTTGGTATGGCGGAGTCGAAGCACGGACAAACTTGGGCAGTTGGAGGTTAACGCGTCTGGTCGGTCCAAACTGGTGTCAGCGGCATCAGACTCTACACGCTCGAAACAAAGCAAAATAAATATTAGAAAAACAATAAAATCAAAAATTTATAAAATTAGTACCAATAGAGATATATTGAATTTAGATGAATTTAGGAACAAGAATTGACGGAATCGGAGGTCGTTTGAAGGAGAATAAGCATCCGGAAGTTTATCGGATTTAGAAAATCCTGAAAATCGGAAGAGATGGAGTATTCATGGAATATTCTTTTTCAGAATTAAAGATTAAAAGAAATAATTGACATATCGGTCCCACTTGTAAGTGAGGCAAGAAAAGAATAGAAGAAAGAAATAGAGCAGAAGTAGAGGAGGCAAGCAGCAGCGGCGGCGCAGGAGGTTCGGCCGGCGGCCAAAATGGGTCACCGGCCCCACGAGGAGGCGATAGGAGGTGGCAGCGGCGGCAATGGTGGCCGGTGGAGGCGCACAGGCGACGCGGGGCGGTGGTGCTTTGGCGGCAGGGATGATGGTGTGGCGGCGACAGCATGCTCTGGCGACGGGAATTCCAAAATTGAGGAGGGGGATAGAAAGAAGATGACAGGGAACACAACGTGACGTAATCAATTTGGTGGAAAGATCACCGGAAAAGAAGATCGACGTGACGTCGGCTACTTGTCTGCTTCGCCGATTGGAGTTGGAGCCTTGAGGCTTCCATGTATGTGGTTTGGGTGGGCCACCGGCGACGGAAAAGGATGGGCCACAGCCCAGCAACTCCAGTCCACAGCCGGGACTCGGGAGGAATGGAGTTCTTCTCCGACACAGTGACGCCGGTACCAAGGAACCGAAGCCCAGAGGCAGGGAAGAAAGACAGAGGATAGGGGGATTCCGGACCAGCGGGAGCTCTCGCAAGAATGGGAGGTCCACCCCTAAATGGGAATATGTGTGTGCTACCATTATACAATTTATCAGTCTCGTTTTATGTTGCAACTGTTTGCTGCTGTGTTCCGCTTCAGAAACAGATCTCTGAATTTGTTTGGTTCTTCAGAGACATGTCTAGTCTAGCTAGCCACTATATGGTTTGGATTTTGTAAGGCGACGAACAGACGCGGCGATTCTCTTATGGATCGGGAAACGCCAAGTGACACTGCAGTAACGCTCGCGGAGATTTGAAGCAAGATGCAGTTGCACAGTTTTGTCATCTCTTGCGCTTGTAAGCGATTGCCATGTAACCGAACCGAAGAATATACAGTTTAACTGGGTTCCAATTGGAAGGCAGGGTGGATTCCAGCCAGTGCCGTAGTGATATCCTGAAGCCTGCGTGACAAGTGGGGATCTCCGATAGATATGCAAAATCTTGGACCCATGTGTTTCTTGGGCCCTTGTGTCATGCGTTTCAGTTTCTTGTTGTAAGGTCGTATGCATAGTGTGTATAATGGTATGAACGACACTGATATGCACAAGCACAAGCTGCTTGCTTCGATAATCAAACGAACACCTTTGATGGCATTTTCTGCGAGGGATGAATTCTCAGGTGATGCTAATATGCTATGTGTTTCGTCGTCATCTTTGGGCGATCGATGAGGTCTCAGTCGCTGAAGATTGGTTCCAGCTAGCAGCTACCGCCTACTAAAGTGTCATTTTGTTCACGTCCAAGAAAATATACTGTTGAAGTTTGATTCTCTCGCTGTTTTGGATAATCGAGTGGAACGTACTGGTTGTCCCTACGAGAATCTTGATGTTGAGTGGCTTGTTAGATTGAGTTCTGGTCATGTAAGGCAACATTAGCCTGAAGATCAGGTGAACAATTAACTGATTCTGACTGCTCGTGTTGTGTGCAGCGTCAAGAAAGACGCATGCGATGTGCACATTATACATGCACCTGTGTTTGCATGCATGTTCAGAGAACCCAGTGTGCCAGTTGTCTCGGAGGTTCTTCAGAGGTTCTTCAGACCAATGTGCATGGATGCTACCGTGATTTTTTTTTTCTGTAGTTTTTTTTTGTAGCTGTAGGCATTAGTCAATGCGTGCAAGGTGAAGATTCTTATCAGAGCTGGTCAGATAGGTCATACCTGTCGGGTCGGCTTGAGGCACGATACTGTAGATCCAGCCTAGGCACGGCACAACTCGTACTATTTATGGGCTGTGCCGGCCCGACACGAAGGCTCGTGCTGTGCTTGGGCTACTACCCTGGCACGGTGGGCCGGCTCAGTACAACCCGAATTGTGTCGGGCTGTGCTAGGCATGGCACGAGCCCCAAGACGACCCATTTGGCCCAAGATCCGGAGGTGAGCAGCAAGGCTGAGTGGCAAGCCGTCGAGGAGAGGAGGCGAGCGGCGGTGCGGCCAAGGAAGAAGTTGCCGGCGTGGAGGAAGAGGAGGGGAGGCTGCGCGGAGGAAGAGGGGAGGGGAGGCGGCACGACGCCGGTTGACGCTGAGGCACGAGCTGGCGCTGCACGAGCCAGTGCGGTGGGAGGAGCCAGGAGGCTAGGAGGAGAGGAGGAAGCGGCGCGGAGGGAGGCGTCCGAAGGGGCGTGGGCTGGTTGGAGGCCGTACTCGGGTGCACTACCGCACGCGGGCAAGGGCACGCGGTAGGGGAAGGAAAGGGGAGGCCCAACATGGGCAGGCGGGTAGGCGGACGGGCAGGAGAGAGTCGGCCGGGAAGGCGAGAGGCGGGCTCATGGGCCATGCTTGGCACGACACATCCCGTCTAAATTCCGAACGTTGCGGGGTTTTGCCTTTTTTTTTTTTACCTTTTTGATCGTTTGTCTCTTTAAAAATAGCAAAAAAAATATCCAAAAAATTTTCTATAAATAGCCACCATACCTCCCCCCTCATTCAGCACCCCCACATTCCCCAATCTCTCTTCGAACTTATGTTGTGCAAATTCAAATTCGTTGTGAGATCATTTGGTAAAATTCAAAAAAAACTTTGCCAAAGTTTGGAAACTTCAATTTTCAGCAGCAAGTCAGCAAAATAGGTACAATTCTATTTTTTGCATACTTTTATTGTTAGTAATTGTTATGCTAATATGAAAGTAATAATAGTGTTAGTTTCGATTTTGCAGTTTTGGTTATGGACAGTTACGACAGCTTTGCTCTTGGTGATTACGGACTTTCACTAGAGGAAATTGCATCTATGGATGCGGCTATCTCAAGCCAACCGGACGAAAGAGGTCGATACTGACTACATCGGGAGTGTGGGAGAATTTCGACATGATAACCAATTAAGACACCTAGGGAAATGAGATACCTTATGCTATTTGCAAAATTTATCACAATAAATTATCTGCAAGATCTACAAGTGGAACGGAGCACTTGCTTAAACATGCTACAAGATGTCGAGCCAAGCAAGGATTGGTGATGAGACAGACGCAACTGCAATATAACCTCGACAGTACGGTACGTAGCTAAGACTACGATCTTGAGGTAGCCCGTCAATATGTCTGTCGTTTAATTTCTTCTGAGGATTTACCGTTAGGCTTTGGGGAGTCTCCTGCTTTCCAAAATTACATTAGGACTGTGCATAATCCTAGTTTTTATTTCGTTTCTAGATAGATAACAACTAGGGATCTAGTAAAATACTACAATGAACGTCATAATAAAATAAACGAACGATTTTGCATAAGTTCGTTCTCGGTTATACGAGGTTTACCAAAGATAAGAAAATAAGTTCCGAGGAGTCCGCTTGCAATGACCTCCAGTAGCCCCCACCTTAAATAGCAAGACAAATATGTGGGGCAAAATCTTCAATGGCTCTTCCTCCAAGTCCAGGTCTTCTTCTTCTACACCGTTGCCTGCTCAGCCAAGATCCACATGGAGTGGGAAACTATTCACCTATCTGGACATCGATACAGTAGATTTCAACTTAGAAGGCTTCGAAATTTTGCAGTGTCGGCAAGCTCATAAGTTAACACATCTCGTGCTATCCATACTTGCATGTGATGTGTTAACTGTTCCTGTTTCGACGGTTTCCTCCGAGTTTTCTTTCAGTCTTTCTGGAAGAATATTGGAGGGGAGAAGAATAAGTCTCATGAGTGAGACGGTGGAGATACTTCTAACTGTAAAGGATTGGGAACAAGCTGATTCACGAACACAACACTCTGTGGAAAATCCACAGTTGTTGGAGTTGTTTGAAAATTTGTACCTAGACAATGACACATAGAGCAAGGATATATGTAGAGCTATAGGTTGTACTCTTTTTCCTTTGCTAAGGTTTTCTCATGTTGAGTTTTTACTTGATAAGGGTTTTAACGCGGCAGCAATTTGAACATTAATAAAGCTCTTTATTACATTTTCAATATGCATGTCTCATTTTTTACAATTTTCATATCTATTTTTGAATTCTACACATTTTTTTCGATTTTTTTGGCCTAACGGGCTAAGTGGGACTAAAAGGCCCGTCGGGCTCGTGCTAGCCTGGCACGACACAAATAGCCGATGGGTCATGTCTGGACCGTCTCCTCGACATATGAGCCGACACTGCACGACCCATCTATTACCCAAGCCATGATGGCCCCCACCATTTTTTTCTTTTCTCTAATTGAGAAACTACCAAAATAGCCCTTGCATGTAACAAGATCATCCCTCATTTATAGTGATGGTTGATCGATCAATGACCGCATTAGTTTCGTTCCCCTGTATTTTCCCCCGATTTCAGTATTACCGGGGAAGAACAAAAGGTATATTGATCCTCCCAAAAAAAGGTCAATTGATGGTTGTACGATGTAGTGTAAGCTTCTCTTTTTAAGAAAAGGTGTAAATTTACAAACTTCTTGGGAGGCCATAGATTATAAAACCGTGCATCCTGTTTGACAATGTGCGAAATTTCTGTATCACTTTAGTTCCGTACGTTCATGCTGATGCTAATCACCAACCTAAGCTGTTGCCGTGTCACAAGATGTAATAGTTTGGTCGTTCTCCGGAGCGCTGTTCCTTGCTCACTGTTTGATTTGAAGCTGCCGAGGCCGTGTCGCAGCTCGATCGGAAGATGATAAGAGTTCGTTAGTCGAGTAGTTCATCCGTGGAAGACTACAACACGTCTTCACGTCATTTCGTTTTCTCAGAAAAGCTAACACCAGTTGACACCAGCACCCCGTCCCATCACCTTGAAGCTCTTGTACGTGCGGTACGGGCATATACGTATAAGAAAGCGACGTATGTACCTATATCGGTTGTACGATAACACGTGCGACTATCCAGTGCCCGTCTGTTTGTACAAATCGCACATCGTTCTTCTAGTTCTAGTTTTTAAGTATAAGGTTCGGGGCTGTGTCCACCGTGCAATCATAAGTTTCGAAGATAGAGCAGCATGCGATACGTTAGAATTGGGCTACTTAAACACGTACCTACTACGGGGCTGTGTCCACCGTGCAATTTGTACATGTGGGCTCGGCGGGGCTCCGGCCGGCCGGGGGGCAGGACCTTAGATCCGGCCAGCGCAATCATTCAGGCCGCCCCCTCCCCCCGGGCCATGTCGTGCGCCGGGCGCGGCAGCGGGCCACCCGCGGCGCCGGTGCGGGAGGCTAGATCCGACAGCGATTAGATGCCCATGCTCAGCTCGATCGGGCAGCGCAGCGCGGGCGTCACGCGCCGTACGCTCCCACTGCGTGCGTCGCGCGCGCGGCAACGCCCGTTTCTTTCCTTTGGTCGTTTTCCATTGCCGACTCGCGCCTCGGATCGTTCCAAAAACAGGGCGTCGTCCTGCGATGTCTCGCGCTGCCGAGGCAGAGGATTGAACGCAACAGACCGTGAAAAAAGTTTCTTAAAAGTCTTTCGATCTCCACGATCTGTTGTTGATGAGCCTGCCCGACCATGGAGGCTGACGGTTCTGGCTTGCATGCAGCGCAGGCCTGAGCTGAGTCGAGTCACTATACGCGATCCGATGTAATGCACAGGAGCAGAGAGAGAGTGATCAGAGACATTGCGGTGATCAGGACCATCTTATCATCAACGCGTGCCTGTGCCCGGACGGCCAGCCCCTACAGAAGCCGGGATTCGCCTTTAATGAGCAGCTGCCGCTCGGATCCTGGAGCCCGGAACCAACGGCTGTATCTTGCGGCACCGATAGCGACGGCCGGCCAGCCCTGTACCACCGCCGGCCCCCTGCTGTCCGGCAAGTGGATCGGTGGGGAACCAACCTGACGAGGATCCGATAATTCTCATATAATTATTTATCTGTAAGTTTTACTATAGATAATAATACTATCGTAGAGTTCTTGGGTATACTCCTTAGTGTTTATAAAGGAGAAGCTAGTCAAGAGGTCGTAAGTCCTTCTACGACCACCATATGATCGTAAGTTCTTCTACGACCAAGTCAGTTACAACTATTCTATAATCAATAGAGCTTGAAGACAAGTAAGTCCAATCGATTAGGGACTCTAAGCAGTTAGTATACGTTGTTATTCTCTACAATAACTGCATGCAATACACATCTATCTCTGTCAAAAACTGCCGGGCGACGTGGAAGGGTTACTACTCCAGCAATAACTACCATCAACATGCTCATTATATGAAATGATGAGGCGCCTCTTAGCCTGGAGAAACGGTCACCTCTTCGTACGATATATAAAGGCTACAGACAGACAGAGACAGGGGAGGAGGATCAAGAACATAAGATATTAGACTTTGGTATTTCTCTTGATTTATAACCAGCATACTCAATATAGCCACGCAGGAGTAGAGTTATTATTCTCTTCGGAGAAGACCTGAACCTGTATAAAATCCCTGTGTCGTTATCTCTGCGTGATCAATATTGGAGACCCTCCGAATCAAACAATCATATGTAAGATCGGTTCTAAAACACCGACAGTTGGCGCCGACCGTGGGGATCTCGTCCGGTGATTTCTCGTCAACAGGTTTTCTTCATTTTTCTTAACTCTAATGCTTCCATGACAGGAGAGTGGAACGAGGAGAACTGGTTCGACTTGGCCGATTACACAGATATCGACATGGATGCCGGCTTCGGCTACGAGCCAAGTATCACTTTATCCGATGGTAAAGTCGCCCCCAGAGATCATTCGTCAGATCCAGGAGACCATACCACCGATGGAGTTGAGGAGGGATCCTTATCCCCCACAACAGTACGTCCAACTGAGGGATAAGTTTCCTCAGAGGGCATGGTCTATCCAACCATAATCAGGACTGTACCAAGGCAGGGTCACAACATAACGAGGGCTCTCCCTCCAAATGTTCAAATCCGCCTGAGGCAGTCCGACCTGGCGAAGCAAGTTTTGGAAGCCATTATTCCGGAGCTTCATCAGCATCTGATGGTCATCTCTCTTTGGTTAGCCCCACAGAGGATGGGGTCGAGCATACTTTTCCTGCGAGTTCGACCATACTCTTGCAGGGCTCACCTGCGGATGGAGATGGTTATAATCCAGATTTCCCCTTCTTGGAGGGGCTTGCTCCAAGTCGTCAGACTGTGTCTTTCGACTACTCCTTAAGCGAGGAAGCCTCAAGCGCGTGTAGAGATCATCAATGGGAATTCTTCATCCTTCACTCAAATAATGATCACTCTCTTAGAAACAGGACTAAGAATGCTCTCTGTCGATCACACTCTACAACCCCTCGTGGCAATGGCGAGGACACCTCCGGTGATGAACGGGGTTAACACTCTGATGAGCGTGGGAGAAATCCTCAAAATGATCACGCTCCAGTGAGGCAAACTCAAAGATCGGATATGGAAGATCCTGAGACAACCTGACAGAGAAGAATTGCGGCTCAGAGAAATCTGCCTAGGCGCGTTCAGTATCAGTCGGAAGAAACTCAGGAACTCCAACACATCAATGATCTGCTCGAGAACCCAATTCAAGAACTCACCCGAACGCCCGGCTACGACCACTTCGTCGAAGAGATAGCACGAAGGCTTCAAAAAACGATGGCCAGACTCGAGCATCCTCACCGTCATCATTCCGGAAGTCGTACCGATACAACTCCATCAGCTACCAGTCGTTCGAACAACTCACCACATGGAGATCGGCGTGACAACAGGTTACGTTGTTCCCCTAACCTTAACTCCAGTTGGAGAAGAGTTCCTCGAACGCCTGATGATCAATAAGCTTCTAGGAGAGGTGATCGTTCACCACTTCGACCCAGAAATCTGCAGCAGCAAATAAAATACAAGGAGTATTACAATCGTAGGGCTGAGATTTATCATAAGTCGGGTTCACCCATGGCCGGGTATCATCGTGTACGATCACCTAGAGATATCAACCATTCTTTCCTGCAAAGGAGGTGTTCGATGCGATTACCAGATGTAGCGTATTTTCGTCTGATCTCCAAGCAATTCGCTGACCACCTTGGTTTTGACCAGTGAACATGGAGAAGTTCGATGGTCTCAGAATCCCATCGAATTTCTTCAAATCTACACGACCGCTGTCGGAGCAGCAAGAGGAGAAGAGCGCGTCATGGCGATTTACCTTCCGACTGTACTCGAAAGGTCTGCTAGATCGTGGTTGCTAAATCAATCACTCGAGTCGATCTATTCGTGGAAACACATCTGTGACCTTCTGCTGGCCAACTTCCAAGGCACCCAGAATCGTCCTGGAAAGGAGGACGACCTACATAGGATAAGACAAAACGACCACGAGATCTTACGCCAATTCATCGGGCGTTTTAGTCAGGTTTGAAATTCAATTCCAGAGGTTTCTGACTCATCTGTTATTAGAACCTTTAAACAAGAAGTCTGCAGGAGAAGAATTACAGAAGACATCACTTTGAATCCTCCGGCTACTGTCACTGAACTCTTCGAGATGGCCGATCGATATGCGACTGCTGCTGAAGCAGTCGAGTGGAACAAAACTATCGACCGAGACAACAAGAATCCTCAAGAAGCAGGCGACAGTAGCAAGAAGAATAACAAAAGGCCAAAAAATCTAAGAGCAAGGCACAGGGCCAAAAACATCAAGCCAACAGTTCTGAGGAGGTCTTGGTCGTAAGAGGTATGGAGCCACGAAGTTCGAAGCCATATCCCGACCGAGGCAAAGGTAAGTGCCCCGAGCGGAAGAACGACAATCCAGGTGGTGTCCTTTCCATAAAAAGAAAAGACACGACCTTCGCAATTGCCGGGTTTTCCAACGAAAACTTAAGGACTATTACACTGGCAAAAGACATTTTGTAACACCCTGGCTATTCGAAAGCCAAGATATTACCTAAAGGACTAACATACAACAACAATGCGGAATAATTTCAACAATATAACAATTAATCTCGAACAAAGATCAACAACTAATGGAACAAATGTAGGAATTTAATCTGAATTCATCGACAAATCACATTCTCTAAATATCCAAGTATATTGAGTCAATTAAGTTATTCCTATCAATAATCTAATCAAGGATCACATGCAGTTATTGAATCAATCATAAACATAATGAAGGATAACATACTACATTTATTACAATCCAATACTTAACGAATGATTGGAAAGAACAAGTTCATATGGTTAATAGTGAACAATGTGAAGTGAAAGAAAGAATGTGAAGTGAATGATGTGATCCACGTGACTAAGCCCTCTCATACATGCCGTCTTCAATGGTTACCTAAAACAAATAAACACGGCAAGAATGAGTCCACGACTCAGCAAGTACAACAGAATAAAGCGAACCATACTAAATATGAACATATCAACTACGAAATAGAATGCGAAAGTAGAACAGATGAATAAGAACACAATATCACATAATAGAAATTGAAGGTAGAATGGATGAAATCATATGAATGGATAAAATGCATGAACTCCACTTCTGCTTATACCGGTATAGCCAGTGACACACTCGTCGGTGTTCATTTAGGCCCGTATTTAACAAAATGCGGGGATCCAAGACCCGTATGAAGAACGTTTCATACGGAGATCCAAATCTATCCACATTGAAATGGTGGGTCTTATGTGTCCATACTGGAATTGATGGGTCTTTACATCCCACTCCCGTGGGTAAATCATGAACAATGTATGAATGAATGAATACGTGAATTTGTAAGAAGGAAGCTCAAGAAGCATGATTCACATACATGAAACGAAATAGAAATCAATGAAACCTACTCACCGACCATAGCACTCATTCATGGCATGAACATAAAACACTATGAACAAACAACAGCAGTACATTACACAGTGTACTTGCCCATATTGGAATAATGAGACTTCACTACCCACTCTCGTGGATGAACATGAAAGAAGGAACGAATGAATATTTCGAACGTAAACATACCACCAAATAATCATGGTTTACCAATTATGAAGGGAAATGAGAGATACTGGAATTACCCATTGCATAATCACCAATCAAGTAGAATAAAACATCAAACAAGACAATTCAATTGTACTTGCCTTTCGAACTGCGATGCGTCAGGAGGCAAGGACGTAACCACTAATCTTGAACCTTCTCCTCCCTTGAAGACTCGTAGGAAGACGATGATCAATCTCCCGAAGAATCTCCTCTTCTCCTCCTTTCTCCCTTCCCCTCCTCCTTCTTCTTCCTTGGCCGAAAGCACATAAAAACAAGATGGCAGCAAGGGCTAAGGGTGGGAGGTCATTTAGAGCTTGGAGTTCTTGTGTAATGGTGGTGCTTATGTGAGCGTGCTACAATATAGGTTAGGGTTCCCCCTCCTTTTGTTGGTGGCCATTTCCCCCATGGGCCATGGGCCAAAAGAGCTGATTTTCTCCCTCACTTGACTTTGGGTTTGCAGCCCATTCCCCTCTAAATTCTGAATTTTTTTCTCTTTTCATTCCCTTAATTCCTTCTCTAATCTTATTGCACTCAATAATTATAATTGGGATATTACACATTTCCCTACTCTCGAGGAGGTAGGCCGAGTGAGTGGTCAAAAGCAATCAGACGACGACGAGGAGATGCCATTCCAAGATCTGGAGCAAACCATCGAGCATATCTATGGGTGGTCATCAGCATACGAGTCAAAACGACAGCTTAAGACTGTCGAACGTGAGGTAAACTCCATTGATTCTTCTCTTCTCAATAAATTGCTGAAGTGGTCGAAAGTCACTATCTCTTTCAAGAAGGGTGATTGCTCAATCCCTTCTACTCGATCAGGTCGGTTTCCGATTGTGGTCGAGCCCACCATCAACAAGTGTCGAGAAAATCGAGTGTTAGTTGATGGTGGTAGCTCGTTAAACATCTTGTTTACGAGTGCCCTGGACGAAATGTAAGTACCTAGGACCAAGGTAAGACTGGTACAATACTCTTTTCATGGGATTGTACCGGGGTCTTCGGCCAAACCTATTGGCCAAGTTTCTCTTCCTTTAATATTTGGTTCTCCAAGCAATTTCAGGATAGAGAAAGTCTCTTTTGATATGGTCGATTTCGATACGGCATATAATGCCATACTCGGATGACCAACTTTGATAATATTCTTAATGGCCGCTCATTATGGGTATCAATGTCATAAGATGCTAGGTCCAAAAGGAGTAATCACAATTCACTGTGATAAAAAGATGGCGCATACGTGTGACCGTCAATCCCTCGAGATGGTTGGCCAGGTACCAATTCGAGAAGAAAACAAGGAGCAGCGTTCAACTAAGCAGTCGAAGCCTAAAGCTGCACCTAAGCCGAACGACCAGGTCAAAGAGGTTCCTCTGGATCCAGAGGAGCCCTCGAAGACTGTTCGCATTGGGGATACCTACGACCCCAAATAGGAAGACGCCCTCGCAACTTTTCTCTGAGCTAACGTAAATGTCTTCGCGTGGCAAGCATCCGACATGCCTGGAGTCCCTAGGGAGGTGATCGAGCACAGGCTAGCTTTACAGCCTGACAAGAAACCCGTAAAACAAAAATTACGGAGATTTGCACCTGATCGACGAGATGCTATCAGATCAGAATTGGACAAGCTACTTAAAACAGGGTTTATACGAGAAGTCGACCACCCTGAGTGATTGGCCAACCCTGTAATGGTTAGGAAGTCTAATTGCAAGTGGTGTATGTGTGTAAACTACACTGATCTCAATAAAGCTTGTCCAAAAGATAATTTTTCTTTACCTCGTATCGATTAGTTGGTTGATTCTACTGCCGGTTGTGAAACATTAAGTTTTTTAGATGCATATTCTGATTACCATCAAATTAGTATGTGTCTAGAAGATAAAGAAAAGACCGCATTTATTACACTATTTGGAATATTTTGCCATGTCAAAATGCCATTTGGTCTAAAAAATGTTGGCGCTTCTTTTCAACGCTTGATGCAATCGACTTTTTCACTTCAACTAGGCCGAAATTTGGAAGCCTATCTTGACGATCTAGTCATAAAAAGCTTCAAGCAACTTAATCATGTTTTCAACTTGCAAGAAACATTCACCAACCTCAGAAAACACCGCCTGAAACTCAATCCTTTAAATTGTGTGTTTGGAGTCTCTTCAGGAAAGTTGCTTGGATTTCTTGTCTCTGTACAAGAAATCAAAGTAAATCCCGTAAAGATAAAGGCCATTGTGCAAATATGCTCTCCAACCACGAAGAAAGAGGTCTAGAAACTCACAGGATGCATGACGGCTCTAAGTCATTTCATCGCACGACTGGGAGAAAAATGACTACCTTTCTTCACACTTCTAAGGAAACATGAGGGTTCCGAGTGGTCAGAAGAGGCAAACGCTGCCTTTAAGGATATCAAGAGGTATCTTATGAGTGCTCCTGTTTTGGTTTCTCCGAAACCGGAAGAGACGCTCATAATATATTTAGCTGCCACACCACAGGCAGTCAGCGCAGTACTGGTCGCAGAACGTGAAAACGTTCAACGACCAGTTTACTACGTAAATGAAGTTTTACACGGACCTAAGAAGCGATACCCTCAGGTTCAAAAACTTCTGTATGCCCTCCTCATGTCTTTGAGGAAACTGCGGTATTATTTTCAAGCCCACAAGATAATTGTGTCATCTCAATTTCCCATAGGAGTGGTCCTCTAGAACAGGGAAGCAGCGAGACGCATGGCAGAATGGTCAATAGAACTTGGGGAGTTCGATCTCTATTTCGTGTCTCGAACGACTATTAAATCCCAGATCTTGGCAGACTTTGTGGATAAATCCTGAACCTGTTCAAGATCCCCAGTACGATACCCACAACCAGTGGACGATGTACTTTGACGGGTCACTTACTTTAAGTGGCTTAGGGGCTAGGGTGGTCCTGGAATCTCCTACAAGAGAGACTTTAAAGTATGTCATTCAATTCGACTTTCCTGCCACTAATAACGTGGCAAAATACGAAGGTTTGTTGGCTGGCATATGAGCTGCGAAAACGCTCGGGATTCGACGACTACTCGTGAGAGGAGACTCTCAACTAGTCATGAATCAGGTCAGAAAAGAGTACCAGTGTTCTAACCCGACCATGTCTCTGTACTTATCGGAAGTTTGAAAGTTTGAAAACGATTTTTTTGGTTTTGAGGTACAATTTATCCCTCGAAAGGATAATTTCCTCATAGATCAGCTTGCTCGTATGGCTTCTTCCCGATCACAGGTACCAAAAGAAGTCTTCTTGAAGCACCTCCAGAAGCCGTCTCTGGTCGAAACACTAGAGACAACTCCTATTGAGACAACCTCTCTAGAATACGAGGATACATGTATGAATCTGTCGGTGTTTTAGAACTGAACTTACGTAAAGATTGTTTGATTCGGGGGGTCTCCTAGAATGAAATCACGCAGAGAGATTGACACGGGGATTTTTATACAGGTTCAGGCCTTCTCTGGAGAGAATAATAACCCTACTCCTGTGTGTGTATGGTATTGAGTGTATTATGAACAATCAGGGGAAAAAACTCAGACTATTACAGATGATAGTGTTTGTATTCCTGATCGCCCCCTTCCCTCTCTGATTGCCGCCTTTATATAGTACGTGAAGGAGCGGCAGTTTCTCCAGGTGAAGCGGCGCCTCATCACATCCTATAACGGGCTCACGTTGGTAGTAATCATCGGCGTATTAACTCCTCCACGTCGCCTAACAGCTATATACCAGAGATAATAGAGCATTACGTGCTATTACTTGGCAGAGTAACAACATGATGACTATTTGAATCCTTTAATCAATTGGGCCTACTTGTGCAGAGGTTTAATTGATCATAAAATGGTCATAAATGACCTAGTCGTAGAAGAACCTACGACTATGAGGTAGTCGTAGCAAGACTTACGACTATGGGGTAGTCGTAGCATAACTTACGACTATGGGGGTGGTCGTAGAAGAACTTACGACCACCCAGTAGGCTCTTCCCTTATAACATTTAAGGGGTATATTCAGGGACCATATGACGTCATATTTACTTGGTTAAGGAGTTATAGATAAAAGATAAAATGAGGATTATTATATCCTCGTCATCTAGCCCCCCAGCTTCAAGTGAAAGCAACTTACTTGGTTAAGGAGTTATAGATGGTCTTACGACCACGAGAGGGTCGTAGAAAGATAGTCAAAGGAAAAACTCTTCGACATTAGTGTACTACTTTGACCAGAAGTATGCTTGGTCAAGAAAATTGCTTACGGCTATCAAATAGTCGTAGAACATTTCTACGATCACGAGGTGGTCGTAGCATGGTGATCGGAAGACAAACCTTTCCGATTGACATTTCCTTTGGTTAAAAAGAGTCTAACCAAGGAAGTAATTTCATTTGAGGTGTAAAAGCAAAACTGATTTTCTCGAACGGACACGCTGTGGAATTTCAAACGACACCCATTAGCCTGTCCGTTGGAGCGGTTCCCGAGACGATGGCAACCTTTGGAATACCACGCCTCCGGCCCAAGGCACGCGGTTATAAATACTTACTGGGGGTAAGACTTAGGGTTCACACTTTTCCTCAAATCATCCCACTGTTCATCAAGTTCTTGTCTTCTCCGCCACCAACTCAATCAAGAATCTCCCCCTTCTGAGAGAAATGGCTGGGAGGGTCTCCAAGTGGGCCGAGTCGGAGATGGATACGGCGAAGATGCAAGCCCTTGTCAACGCTGGGAAGATTCCAGAGAGAATTCTCGTGGAGTGGTTCCCGGCGTACAAGCAGTAATGGCCGTCGGGGGAGGATGGACAAATTCCCGTCTTCCAGGCGTATTGTGAGTGTGGTCTACGATTGCCTGCTCACCCCTTTCTTACACTTATACTCGAGTATTTTGAGGTGGAATTGGTGAACCTTGGTCTCAATTCCATCACAATGCTGAGCGTATTTGTGTATCTCGTGGCGGCACTGGAATTCCAATGACCTTGAGCACTTTCAAGATTTCTACGAATGGCTCGACAAGTTGGAATAGCCTAAGTCGTGGTCCAAGCTCCATGACGGAAGTCGAGGGAGTACATTCAGATGTTCACCAGTCCTCGTGGCGGGATGGAGGAAGAGGTGGTTTTATCGAAAGTCACCTCAGAAGATGACCTTACCTTCAAGGAAAGGTCATTAAAAGAAATCTTCGTGGGATTCGACTCCCCAAGATATCGGTCAATTGCCCCTATATTCAAGCCATTAAGGATTTGAAAGAAGGGGGTTGATCGGATGGCATGTGGTGAAGAATTTCATCACGCGCGTCAATTAGCCCTTTGAAGAAACGAGTACCTCCTATGTGGAAGTACACAGGCCAAAAGACCCACCGGGGACTACGAGGAGGGTAAGTAGTTTTTGACTTAACTCTCGGTTTGGTCTTCTTGAAATTATCTAATCGAGTATCTTTATCTGCTTTATCTGAGATCTTTCACAGCAGAGATTGCCGTTCGAGTCAAACTTCGCTTGTGAAGCCCCGCCACCCTAATGGCGGTTCCTCAAATCCTTGCGGTTTTGTCCGCAGAGGAAAAGGTTGAGCGCCTAAAGGTAATCAAAAGCTGATTTTATCCTTAGGACTTTATAGTCGAGAAAGAACTTACGACTAGGTAGTGATCGTAGAAAATCTTACAATCGAGGACATGTCGTAGAAAAGCTTACGACTAGGTAATCGGTCAGAGAAAAACTTCTGTTGGTCATTAATTCTTCTTTTTCTTTTTCTTCTGACGAAGTAGGCATGGAAAACCGCCGGACGACGAAGAGGTCGAACCGATGACCATTGGCGCGCGGGCGACGGTGGACAAGGACTAAGCTCCCCAAGTAAAAGCGCCGACTTTCAAGAGTCGCCGACAAGGAGGATCAAGCTCAAGTCCCTCGCTTTCGACCAGGTCCTCGTTAAGGTCATGGCACGATAGTCGCAGCAGAAAATCAAGTCAAAACAATCAAGTCGAGGAGGATGAAGAACCTCTTATACGCAAGACCAGAAGACCAAGGACATGACCACAAAGAAGGCAGAGACTGAAGTAGCAAAGAATGGGGAGGCCGTGGAGGTTGAAGAACCTCTTAGGCGCCAAAGCCCACAAGGCCAAGGTACCTTTTATTATGACGAGAAAGCTTTCACGGTTTACGCCACTTCTAGTTTTGTTAAGCAACTAGAAAAAGAGAACTGGAAGGAGTTTATGTCTTTTGTGAAGGACAACGCTAATCCAGTCCTATTGTTGAGGTAGCGCCGCTGCTCTTGGAGTGGTCGAGATCGATCTCGGCCCTTCGAAAGTCGGGGACCGAGAGATGGTCCTCGTTCAAGATCCACGACTGGCGCGTGGTCGTGGACCGAGCCTATTTCCCATCTTCTGAGCTACGACCGGGGCGTGGTCGTAGCAAAGAAGTCGAAGATCGGCCCGCATTGCTAAGGCAAACGCAGATGAAGTCAAGTTATGGAAGGAGCGGCATGATGAGACCGCTGTTTCTCATAATGCGTAAATCGAGAAGTTAGATTCTCGCCTAGCGGTAAGAAATTCTTTTACTGGACTATTTTATTCTCTCCTCTAGAAGTTTATTTACTCGACCGGTCTTATTCTTGTCGTAACAAGTGGTCGAAAACAAACAACTTCGCGAGGCTTCGACTTCACTCCAACAGTCATGGAGGCGATGAAGATTAATCTTCAAGACAATATCACGCCTGAACAATGTACTTGGTGAGCTACGTCTTGAGGAAAAGCTCCTCAAGATGATACGATAGTCGCTCACGTAAGTACTATTGGGGAACAAATCGGGACTTTGCAAGAACCGTGTCCACTCAAGGCCAATCAAACCGAAGTCCATCAAGGAGGCGGTCGAAAGTGCTATAAGTTATGCATTGGCAAAACTTAAAGCTCATGACCCCACCTTAATGTGCAACCAATCGAAGTCGACTTCGACCGCCCAAGGAAGCAAGTCGCCTTATTGAAGAAATGCAACCACTTTCGGTAAAAAGCGTTTCGAGGAAATGCAACTAGGCTCTCCTTCTTGAGTGATTTGTAAAAACCCGTGAAAAACAAGCTTTTGTTGATGTATTATATAATGCATCTTTTTTTTCCCGCAAATCATCTTGTCGAATAGTTAGTAACTCAAAAGATAATTAACTAATGAAAAATGTAATGAAAGACTAAGAATTGAAGTCAAATTAATAACTTTATTCTAGCCCCCGACTATTTGTTTAGTTTGTTTAGACAAACTAAGTAAATAGTATTAAAAAGGGTTTCAGAAAACAGAGAGGTTTGGTTAACTTGTAGTTTTTGGTCACGATTGTCATGCAATCGCCGAAAAAGTAGTAACTAATCGACACTAGGAAGTTCCTTCTAGTGGGCGTGACCACATGCAGAGAGGAAAGTCTTCGACTAGGTGATGTCACCATCTCCCACTAGATTAATTAAATCGAGAACAACAACTTGAGTTAAACAAACATCCGAGAGGACTTCAAAAAAATTGTTCGCCCTTCTTTGGAGGACTCGATAAGTCCGTCTGGTATCAAGAATAGGAAACCGAACGATGCTAGGAAGCTCCTTCTAGTGGGCGGGACCACGTCAGAGAGAGGAGAGACTTCGACTAGATGTGTTTCTTCCTCCCACCGCCTGCATTTAATCGAATACCCCAAAAGCGCTTGAATAAATTTAAGAAAGTGCACTTGACTTAGAATATTTTTCAAAAGAATCAAGAAATAGACTAAGGTGAAAAGAGGAGGCTTTAAAAATATTTCACTAAATAGAACCCGAGCTCTTTGTGTTGGCAAGAAAAGTGAGTAACGAGTCAACATTAGGAAGCTCCTTCTAATGGGGGACCACATGCAAAGAGGAGAGGCTTTCGACTAGGTGATGTTACTGTCTTTTCACCAAAGATAAAGGCCGGGTATTTGGAATATAGTCGAAAGATTATGAAAGCACTACTCAAAAGTAAGACAATAGAGGTAGAGAGAACACCGAGTCTTTATTGTGCGAATGATTGGTTACACATAAAACTTGCGTGAATCGGGTCGATGTTCCAAGAGTTCGAGAGAACACGGCCGTCTTCCATTGCCAATCGTCGACCACACGACGAGTAACTTCGACCACTGTGTAAGGACCTTCCCACTTGGGAGAAAGTTTGTTCCGATTAGACTTGGATTGGCAGAGCCTCAATACCAAGTCACCTACAGCAAGGCTGCGAGGTTCGACCTTACGATCGTAGTATCTGCGTAGGGCTTGTTGGTAGACTGCTGAACGGATTAAGGCCTGGTTTCTCCTTTCCTCAAGTAGATTAATATCATCTGCTTTCGAAGTTGTTCTGGTTGGAGTCTTTGAAAGTTTCGACTGTGTTGACCTTATCTTTAGTTCCGAGGAAACATGGCTTCATTCAAGACTAAAAAAATGGTGTTTCACATCAGAGCTCGACCGTAGTCGCATTTAACCGCCCATAATATGGAGGGTAACTCTTGTACCCAAGCCCTCGAGTCTTAATTCCTCTCATTATTTGGCCGTTTGCACGTTCGACTGCCCCATTACTTTGGGGATGGGCCACAGAAGCATAACACAACTTAGTACCCAACTTGTCGCAAAATTCTTGAAATTTTGCGCTTGAAAATTGCTTACCATTATCTGTAATTATTCGACTCGGTACTCCAAATCGAGTAATTACACATCTCATCATAAATCGTTTTACCGCTTCGTTGTTATCGATCCGCAGTTCGCTTCAATCCATTTTGTGAACGATCAATAGCCACAAAAGGAACTCAAACCTCCCGGAGCTTTGGGGAACGGTCCTAGGATATCGAGACCCTGTGTCGCAAAAGGCCAAGATAGAGATATTGTTTGTAATGCCCGAGCCGGTTGGTGTATTTGCTCGCTATGAAACCGCATCGACACACTTTTAACCAACTCTTTAGCATCGTAAAGGGTCATTGGCGAAGAAAACCTTGTCGAAAAGCCTTACCGACCAGCGCTCAGAGGAAGCATGATTTCCACAGATGCCATCATGTATGTCGTGAAGGAGTGTTAATCCTTCGCTCTGCGAAATGCATCGCATGAGCACCCCTTGAGTACCTCGTTTATAGAGGACTCCTTCAACCAAAGTATACATTTTGGCTTTTCGATAAACGATGCGCCTCGAGATCGCCTCTTGGCATGAACCCTTACAAGATACTCATAGATAGGCGTCATACATGTATCCTCGTATTCTAGAGAGGCCGCCTCAATAGGAAGTGTCTCGGTTCATCGACCCGATGGCGGCTTCGAGTTGTTCCAAGAAGACTCCCTTTGGTACTACAGATCGGAAGAAGCTATTCGAGCAAGGCGGTGCGCGAGAAATTATCCTTTCGAGGGATAAATTGTGCCTCAAACCTAAAAATGCTTTTCTAGCTTACGACTTCCGATAAGTACCGAGACATTATCGGGTTAGAGCACCGGTACTCTTTTACGATTTGATTCACGACTAGTTGAGAGTCTCCTCTCACGAGTAGTCAACGAATCGAGAGCGCCACGTCGTATGCCGCCTAGCAAACCTTCAGATTCGCCCACGTTGTTAGTGGCCCGAAAGTTTAATTGTATGGCATACTTTAAGGTCTCCCGGTAGGAGATACCAGACCACCCCAAATTTCGAGCCACTTAAAGTAAGCGACCGTCAAAGTACATAAATCCCTTTGGTCGGTCGGGAATCGATCGGGATCCCAATGTGTTCAGATTTGTCCATTCGGTGACAAAGTCCGCCAAGATCTGGATTTAACGGCCGTTCGGGACACGAAATGGATGTCGAACTCCCCAAGTTCGACCGCCATTTTGCCATGCGCCCCATTGCTTCCTATTCCGAGGATCGCTCCCAAGGAAAACTCGACAAGACATGCCTATTTTGTGTGCTGAAAATAATGCCGCAGCTTCTCGAAGACATGAGGAGGGCATATAGAAGCTTTTGGACTGAGGGTAACGCCCTTAGGCCCGTAAAACTTCACTTACGTAGTAAACCGGTCGTTGTATGCGCTTTCACGCCCACGACTAGTCTTCGCGCTCTTGCTGTGGTGTGGCGGCTAGGTAAATTAAGAGTGTTTTATCCGGTCTTGGAGAGACCGAATAGGAGCACTCAGAAGGTACCTCTTGACATCCTCAAAGGCAACGCGTTTGCCTCTTTCGACCACTCAAAACCTTCGTGTTTCCTAAGAAGTTTGAAGAAAGGTAGTCCTTTTCTCCTAGTCGTGCGATGAAACGACTTAAAGCCGCCATGCACCCCGTGAGTTTACGACTTCTTTCCTTGTGGTGGAGGGCGATTTGGAGAATGGCCTTTATCTTTTCGGATTTGCTTCGATTCCTCGTATAGATACTAGGAATCCAAGCAATTTTCTGAAGAGATTCCAACACACACTTCTCAGGATTGAGTTTTAAGCGATTTTTTCTGAGGTTGTCGAATGTTTCTTGTAGGTTGGTAATATGATTAAGTCCCTTCATGCTTTTAACGACTAGTCATCAACATAGGCTTCCAAATTTCGGCCTAGTTGAGATGAAAAAGTCAATTGCATCAAGCGTTGAAAAGAAGCACCGGCATTTTTTAGACTAAATGGCATTTTTACATAGCAAAATATACCAAATGGTGTAATAAACGCAGTTTTTTCTTCATCGTCTAGACACATATTGATCTGGTGGTATCCAGAATATGCATCTAGAAAACTTAACATCTCACAACCTGCAGTAGAATCAACCAACTGATCGATGCGAGGTAAAGGAAAATCGTCTTTTGGACAAGCTTTATTAAGATCAAGAAAGTTCTCGCACATACGCCATTTGCCGCTTGACTTTCTAACCATTACAGATTAGCCAACCATTCGGGATGATTGACCTCTTATAAAGCCCGCTTTAAGTAGCTTATCCAATTCGATTTGATAGCATCTCGCCGATCGGGGCAAATCTCCGTAATTTTTGTTTTATGGGTACTTTGTCGGCCGTAGCTAGCTCGTGCTCGATCACCTCCCTAGGGACTCCGGCATGTCGGATGCTTGCCACGCGAAGACATCTGCGTTAGCTCGGAGGAAGGTGATGAGGGCGCTTCCTATTTGGGGTCGGAAGTTTCCCCAATGCGAACGATCTTCGAGGGCTCCCTGCGTCGGAGGAACCTCTTTGACCTTGTCGTTCGGCTTTGCGATAGCTTTTTAGGCTTCACTTACTAGTCGAAGGTGACTTTCTTCTCGAAATGGTATTTGTCCAACCATCTCGAGGATTGACTATCGCAGTATGCGCCATCTTCTTGTCACAATGAATTGTGATTACTCCTTTGGGACTCGCATCTTAATACATTGATATCCATAATGAGTAGCCATTAAGAATTTTGCCAAAGTTGGTCGTCCGAGTATGGCGTTATATGCTTAGATCGAAATCGACCACATCAAAGGAGATTTTCTCGTCTGAAATTACTTGGTGAACCAAATGTTAAAGGAAGAGAAACTTGACCAATCGGTTTGGTCAAGATCCCTGAGACGATTCCATGGAAAGAGTATCGCATCGGTCTTACCTTAATCTCGGTACTTGCATTTCGTCCGGGCACTCGTAAATAAAATATTTAACGAGCTGCCACCATCAACCAAAACTCGATTGACTCGACAATTGTTGATGGTGGGTTCGACCACGATCGAATACCGACCTGGTCTAGTCGAAGGAATCAGACAGTCACTCTTCTCAAAGGAGATGGTGACTTCTGACCACTTCGGTAATTTATTGACAAGAGGAGGATCTATGGAGTTTACCTCTCGTTCAGACTTTAAGTCGCCACTTTGATTCATATGCTTGATGATCCTCCGTAGATGTGCTCGACGGTGTGTTATGCGGATCCCGAACGGCATCTCCTCCTCGTCATCTCAAGTCTTATGACCACTCGCTTGCCCTACCCGCCGAGAGTAGGAAGCGGTCCTTGTTGCTGTAGTAGTCTTCAAGCTTTCGTTGAAAGACCCGTGAGTTCTGAAGGTCATGCCCTCCTTTTATGGAAAGGACACCACCTAGGCTTATGATTTTTCCGATCGGGCGCTTACCTTTGCCTCGGTCGAATGTGGCTTGAGGTGCGTGGCTCTTTATCATTCACAGCCAAGACCTCCTTGGAACTACTGACTTGGAGTTTTTGACCCTTCGCCTTGTTCTTGGACTTTTTTGCTTTCTTATCTTTCTTCTTACCAATATCACCTGGCTCTCGAGAGGTATTGTTTTCTTGATCGATTGTGTTGTTCCACTCGACCGCCTTAGAGGCAGTTGCATATCGATCAGCCATCTCAAAGAGTTCAGTGACAATGGTAGGCGGATTTAAAGCAATATCTTCTGTTATCCTTCTACTACGGACTCCTTGCTTGAAAGCCCTGATGACAGATGAATCGAAACTTCCTAATTGAATTACTTAACCCGACTAAAGCGCTTGATGAATTGGCGCAAGGTCTCGTTGTCGCTCGTCTCATCCGGTGCAAGTCGTCTTCCTTCCTGGCGCATTGTAAGTGCCACAAAGTTTGCCAAGAGAAGATCGCAGAGGTGTTGCCAAGAATGAATCGACTCGAGTGGTTGGTTCAATAACCACGATCGAGCGCACCCTTCGAGCACAGCTTGGAAGGTAATTTGCCATCACATGTTCTCCTCCTCCGCCGCTTCGGATCATTGTTGTGTAGATTTGAAGAAATTCGATAGGATTTTGGGATCCATCAAATTTCTCCATGTTTATCGGTCGAAGCGAGGTAGCCAAATGAATCGCTCAAGATCGGCGAGAATGCCCGACATCCAAGAATGACTTCTTGACGCATCCTTTGTAGGAAAGAAGGGTTGATATCATCAGGTGGTCATACTTGACGATACCCGAGAATAGGTTGACTCGTCCTATAATAGGTCTCGGTCCTCTGAGGGAATACTCCTCGTAGTTCATCTGTTCTCGCAGACTCCTATGTCGGTATGGCTGAACGATCACCTCCGATAGGTTTGTTGATCATCGATCGCTCAAAAAATATTTCTCTGAGTAGGAGATCGATGTGACTTCTTGCTTGCCGATTCCTTTGTGGTGATATGATCAATCGACTGGTAGCTGAAGAAGTCGTATTGCTACGATTTGCTGAATGATGCCGGCGAGGTGCTTCAAGCTTTTCCATTGTAGACCGAAGCCTTTGTGCGATCTCTTCAACGAAGAGGTCGTACCCCGGCTCTCGGGCGAGCTCTTGAGTTGGATTCTCAAGCAAATCACTGATGTGCTGGAGTTCTTGAGCTTCCTCTGACTGATATTGGATGCGCCCAGGTAAACTCTTCTGAGCCGCAATCTTCCTTCGTCGAGTAGCTTCAAGATCTTCCCTGTTAGACTCTTGAGACTGCCTCAATGAAGTGCGAGTATGTCGAGGATTTCCTTCGCGTTCATGAAGGTGTTGGTCGTGTCGCCATCGGTGGTGTTCTTGCCATTGCCATGAGGGGCGCAGCGTCGTGATCTTCCGGGAGGTCTCGATTCGATCTCTAGGAGAGTGACCTTGATCTCGAGGAAGGACGAAGACCTCCGTTGATGATTCTCACTTGCGCTCGAGGCCTCCCCGCTTGAGGAGTCGTCGAGAGACACCATCTGGCGACTTGGAGTAATCCTCTCCAGGTAAGGGAAGTCCGGGTTATAACCGTCTCCGTTAGCAGGCGTGATCTGCGGAGAGATGGCGAATTTGTAGGAAAAGCATGCTTGATCCCGCTCTCTCTAGCGCCATTCGGAGAGAGAATCACCAGATGTTTGGTGAAGTCCTCGAATTGTGGCTTCCAGAACTTGCCTCACCAAGTCGGACCGCCTTAGGGGGACTCGGACACTTCGAGGTAAAACTCTCGTCGTGTTGTGAGTCCACCTGGGTGTAGTCCTAGTCAAATTGACCCTTGTCCTTTGAGAGGGTAGACTCCTCCTTGGGCGCATGTTGTGGGGATATGGATCCTCCTCAACTCCATCAGCGCATTGTCTCCTCGGATCTCATGGAAGATCACCGGAGGCGCCGTAGCATCATCGATGAGTCATCACTGGCTCATAATCGAAACCGCATCCATGTCGACGTCTCACAGACTGCCAAGTCGAACCAATTCTCCTCGCTCCATTCTCCGCCACGAGTGCATGAGATTTGGAAAACAGAGAGTATGTTGACAAGAGATTATCGGAAGATCCCCACTTGACGGCGCCAACTGTCGGTGTTTTAGAACCGAACTTACGTAAAGATTGTTTGATTCGGGGTCTCCTAGAATGAAATCACGCAGAGATTGACACGGGATTTTTATACGTGTTCAGCCTTCTCTGAGAGAATAATAACCCTACTCCCGTGTGTGTATGGTATTGAGTGTATTCTCGAACAATCGGGGAAAAACTTCGGACTATTACGATGATAGTGTTTGTATTCTGATCGCCCTTCCTCCTCTCGATTGCGCCTTTATATAGTACGTGAAGGAGCGGCGGTTTCTCCAGTGAAGCGGCCCTCATCACATCTCGTAATTCAAGACGTTGGTAGTAATCACCGCGATAATCCTCCACGTCGCCTAACAGCTATATACCAGAGATAATGGAGCATTACGTGCTATTACTTGGCAGAGTAACAGCGTATGATGACTGTTTGAATCCCTTAATCAATTGGGCCTACTTGTCTGTAGGTTTAATTGATCATAAGGTGGTCATAGCTGACCTAGTCGTAGAAGAATCTACGACTATGAGGTAGTCGTAGCAAGACTTACGACTATGGGGTAGTCGTAGCATAACTTACGACTATGGGGGTGGTCGTAGAAGAACTTACGACCACCCAGTAGGCTCTTCCCTTATAAAATTTAAGGGGTATACTCAGGGACCATATGACGTCATATTTACTTGGTTAAGGAGTTATAGATAAAAGATAAAATGAGGATTATTATATCCTCGTCAGAATCCTATCTACGAGTATCTTCAGACGAGTACAATACCCGATGATGATCTCGAGGCAGATCGTTTATACCGAAAGGCCAAAATGTATACCTTGGTCGAAGGAGTCTTCTATAAACGAGGCACTCAAAGGATACTCATGCGACGCATATCGCAGAGAGAAGGATTAAACCTCCTTCACGACATACACGGAGGCATCTGTAGAACTCATGCTTCTTACAGAACGCTAGTCGGAAATGCCTTTCGACAAGGTTTCTACTGGCCAACAGCCCTTTTAAGATGCCAAAGAGCTGGTTAAGAAGGGTGTACAATGCCAATTTCATAGCAGGCAAATACACCAACCGGCTTATGCATTACAAACAATCCCTCTATCTTGGCTTTTTGTGACCTGGGTCTCGATATCCTAGGACCGCTCTCAAAAGCTCGAAGTGGCTTTAAGTTCCTTTTTTGTGGTTATTGATACATTCAAAAAGTGGATTGAAGCCGAATCTATGACTGAGATAACAACGGAAGCAGCAAAAAGATTCATGATGAGAAGCGTGATTACTTGGTTTGGAGTCCCAAGTCGAACAATCACATATAATGGTAAGCAATTTTCCAGCGTAAAATTCCAGGAATTTTGCGACGATTTGGGTACCAAATTGTGTTATGCTTTTGTTGCCCACCCTCAAAGCAATGGGGCGGTCGAAAGAGCGAATGACCAAATAATGCAGGGCATCAAAACCCAAGTTTTTGACTAGCTTATCAAGTGCTCGGGGGCCTGGGTACAAGAATTACAATCAGTATTATGGGCAGTTCGTACGACTGCTAGTCGGGCTATAGGTAAAACATAATTTTTCCTAGTTTTCGGTACCCAAGCCATGCCGCCAGAACTAAAGATCAGGTTGACAAGGGTCGAAACTTTCAATAACTCTAACCAAGAACAACTCCGAGCAGATGACATCAACCTATTCGAAGAGAAGAGAAACCAAGTCTTAATCCGTTCAGCAATCTACCAACAAGCCCTACGCAAATACTACGATTGTAAGGTCTAACCTCGCAGCCTTGCTGTAGGTGACTTGGTATTGAAGAAGATTCAATCCTAGTCTAATCGGAACAAACTTTCCCCCAAGTGGGATGGTCCTTATATAGTGGTCGAAGTTACGAGACCAGGTTCGGTACGACTAGCAATGGAAGATGGCCGAGTTCTCTCTAATTCTTGGAATATCGACCAGTTACACAAATTTTATGTGTGACCAACCATCCCGACAATAAAGTATCAGGTTCTTTCTATCTTTATTGTCTTATTTTGAGTAGCGCTTTGATAATTTTCGATCATTTTTATTAAACACCTAGTCTTTCTTTACACTGGTCGAAAGGATAGTAACATCACCTAGTCGAAGTCTTTCCTCTTTGCATGTGGTCTTGTCCACTAGAAGGAACTTCCTAGTGTCGACTCGTTCCTCACTTTTGCTACCAACACAAAGAGCTCAGGTTCAACAAACATGGTCAAAATATTTTCAAGCCAACTCTTTTAACCTTAATTTATTACTTCATTCATTTTGAAAAATACTCTAAGCAGAGTACACTTTTGTAATTTGTTCAATTACTTTTGGTAAACTCAGTTTGTTACAACTGGTCAGAGAAAGACACAACACCTAGTCGAAGTCTTTCCTCTCTGCACGTGGTCCTGCCCACTAGAAGGAACTTCCTAGCGTCGTCCTGTTTCTAACACTTGCTATCAGAGCAAACCTACTGAGTCCACTAGAAAAGGTCGAACGAATTTTTAAGGTACTCTAGATGTTTGTCTAACTCAAATTGCTGCTCTTGATTTGATTTATCTGGTCGGAGATGGTAATATCACTTAGTCGAAGCCTTTCCTTTCTGCACGTGGTCCTGCCCACTAGAAGGAACTTTCTAGTGTCGACTTGTTCCCACTCTTACGACCAGTGCATGAAAATCGTGAACGAAAACTATAAGTTAGCTAAATCTCTTTTTTTTAAGAAAACCCTTTTTAACACTATTTACTTAGTTTATCTAAATAAACTAAGGGGGCTAGGATAAAGTTATTAATATGACTTCAATTCTTAGTCTTAATTTCCTTTTTATTTTCTTTGTCTTATGAGTTACTAACTACTCGATGAGACAATTTGCAGGAAAATGAAAGGATTATATACATCAACAAAAATTGTCTCTATAGGTTTCTATTCAAAACTACTCTGACGAGGGAGATCCTATTTGCATCTCCTCCGTGACCTTCTTACTGACCGACTGCATTTCTTCAATCAATCGCTCCGCTTCTGCTTCAGAGCAGTCGAAGTTGTTTTTGATTGGCTGAAGACTAAGATTGGGGTCATGAGCTTTAAGTTTTGCCATAACATAACTTACTGCGCCTTCGACCACCTCTTTTATCGAATCTGCTTGGTTGGTCTTCAGAGTAGTCATCAATTATTGCAAAGTCTCGACTTGTTCTCTAATGGTACTCGTGTGGGCAATTATCGTGTCTTTACAAGGAGTGACCTCCTCAGCACATAGCTCACTAAGTACATTGTTGAAGAGAAAAATGTTGTCCTAAAGGTTAATCTTCATCGACTTCATCTCCTCCTGATTACGAGTCAAAGCCTCATGGAGTTGTTTTATTTCAACTGCTTGCTCTGAAAAGAGTAAGACTAGTCAGACAAAATAACCCTTAAAGGACTGAAAAATTGGTCGCAGGTAAAGAGTTGCTTACCTGCTAATCGAGAGTCTAACTTCTTGACTTCATCATCATGGGAAGCAGTGCTCTTTGCATATCGCTCTTCGCACTACTTTATCTCCTAATCTATTTCTTTGACGATACGGGAAATCTCATGAACAATCAAGGTCTTTTCTTTGTCCTTGATTTCGAGCTTGCCCGTTTCGACCTCTTTTTCTGAAAAGGAATAAGAGTTAGAAAAGAAAAGAAGGTCATTATCATAAGCGGTCTTATGTTTAGAACTTATCGTTTATTCGTCCCTGCAACTTTTGAGTTGCAGAGTTTGCCTCCTGAAGTTTCTTCAGAATGTCCTCTTTCTCTTCCCTTAGTTTTTTTCGTTTCGACCTTCTCGTAGTCGAGCGAATAAGATAAGGACTTTTCGTCGCTCTTAAACCTACAAGAGGTTAAAAGTAGACATAAGCACTGTGCAAGTGGTCGAAACATAAATGACTACAAGTAGCAGTGACTTACCATCTCTCTGTCTGCTCACAGAGTTCTACTTTCTGCTGCCGTAGCAGCTCGAGTTGTCGGTGGTATCCACCAACAGCGATAATTTCCTCCAAAGCTTTCTGTAAAAAGAAAGACAGTGAGAAGCGAGAAAAAACCACATATGTGAATGTCATCAGATGCTTACATTAATGCTCGTTCAAGCAAAGGTGGAGAATACTCTCGTAGAATCCTTCAGCACATCGATCTCCTGAACTCGATTCTACCACACCTTTTCGAGACGCTTGTCATCGAAAACATTCCCCCTGTTGGGAATATCCTTAGGGTGAGGAATCTGATCACGAGATCTGAATGCATGAGATCCCACAACAGATACGGGGCTGAAAAACCCGAAGGAACGGTCGAAGAAATCATACCCTTCTTCTTCTTCAGTGATGGCAGCATCAGCAGCTTGACCTTGGGGGCTAGGAGGAACGTCTACAACGACTTCCTTCCTGGCGCGGTGATCGAAGTCTTCACTGCCATGGCCGGATGCTTCCGCCGCTACCTCCGTCGTCTTCACTTCTGGCTCCACGACCACCTCAGTGGTTGTAGCCTCTTCAACAATAACAGCCTCTTCCACCACATGGACGGTGGACGACCCTTCGACCACCTCCACTGTCATCTCTCCGACTGCTGGAGAAATAGCAGTGGGTTTCTTGACATAAACGTCCTTAGAGGTTGGAGGAGTCGGGCTAAGATTACAAAAAGGAAAACACGTCAAATTATAGAAAGCAAAAGGTAAAGGTTGTTCTTATACGTTTTTTTATATACCTTTGTTTCCTGAACTTGATCTTGAATCTAGAAGAAACCTTCCTTAAAGAAGATTTCTTCGACTTCTTCTCTTCGACCACGTTTGGTCGAAATTCAAGTTGAGGAATGGGGTCAGCCATGACCACGTCTGGTCATGGGTCTTAAGCGAGAACGACCGCTCCTTGAACCTCCCTCCTAACTCTCCGAATGGCTGAGACCTGTCTCGATCATCCCAAGAGCAGCACTTCCCTCGACCATGGGCCCTGCTGGCGTAGCGGTTTCCTTCACAAAAGACATAAAGCTCTTCCAGTTCTTTTTTTTCTAGTTGCTTGACAAAGCCACAAGAGGTAGAAACTGCGAAAGTCTTGTTATCGTAATAGAAGGGTACCTTGGTTTTGTGAGCTTTGTGTTTGAGAGCTTCGGTCGCTTTGACTGCCTTGGCTTTCTCTATAGTAGCCATATCTGCAGCAAATTTCTCAAAAGGCCTGGTCGAAACAGCAGAGCTTGAGCCTGCGTCTCCTTTATCAGCGACCCTCATAAGTTGACGCTTTTTAGCCAGAGGAGCTTTGGCTTGCTCTACCTCCGTGCAAATGACCATCAGTTCAACCTCTTGGTCGTCCTGACGATCTTCCATGCTTGCTTTCTGTAGGAGTCAGAAAAAAATATTACAAAGTGGTCATTTTCTGCGACCATCCCCTGATCGTAAGTCCTTCTACGACCAGTACCTAGTCATAAGTTTTTCTACGACAATCCCCTGGTCGTAAGTATTTCTAGACCAGTACCTAGTCGTAAGTTTTTCTACGACAATCTCCTGGTCGTAAGTCCTTCTACGACTAGTACCTAGTCATAAGTTTTTCTATTATAATCCCCTGGTCGTAAGTCCTTCTACGACCAGCACCTAGTCGTAAGTTTTTGTACGACAATCCCCCGATTGTAAGTCCTTCTACGACCAGTACATAGTCATAAGTTTTTCTACAACAATCCCCTGGTCGCAAGTATTTCTACAACTATGAGATCCTAAAGATAAAATCAGTCCTTGATTGCCTTTAGGTGTTCCATCTTATCTTCCGCGAATAAGACCGCCAGGATTTGAGGAACCACCACACTGGGTGGCGGAGCTTTCTCATAAATGAGCTTGACTCAGATGTCAATATCTGTTTGTAAGAGATCTACGCAAGTAAATAAGACACTCAGTTGATAGGCCTGAGATTAACCAAAAGGGGGCTAAGTTGAAATTTTTACTTACCCCTATCGTAATCTCTGATCGAGTCTTTTGGCTCCAAGTACCTCTACATAGAATGTGCTCGTTTCTTTAGAGGGCTAATGCGGCGCGTGATAAAATCCTTCACTACGTGCCATCCGGTGAGCCCCTCTTCCTTCATGTCTTCGATGGCTCGAATATAGGGGGGATCTGGCCAAGATCCTTGGGAGTCAAATACTAGGAAGAAGTCTTCTCGGCAACGTTCCCAATGAAAGAAAGGTTGTCTTCACTGGTCGTCTCCCAATAGAACCACTTCTTCTTCCACCCTGGCCATGGCGACCGGGTGAACATCTGAATGTACTCCTTCGACTTCCTATCGTGGAGCTTCAGACCACAGCTACTGGCGACTCCCGCCATTTTGGTCATCCCATAGAAATATTGGAGTAGCTCCAAGTCGGCCGAAATTCCTAGGTAGGCCTTACACAAGTATACGAACACGCTCAATATCGTGATGGAATTGGAAACAAGATTCACCAATTCCACCCCAAAGTGCCCGAGTACGAGTGTGAGAAAAGGATGAGCAGGCAATCGAAGACCACACTCATAATACGTCTAGAAGACGGGAATTTGGCCAATCCCCCCTGATGGCCAATGTTGTCTTAAAGCTTCGAACCATTTCACAAACTCTTTCTTTGGAATCTTCTCGCGGCGACCAAAGCCTTCATCTTAGCCACATCCGTCTCCGATTCAGCCCACTGGGAAGTGGTTCCGGCCATCTTTCTCAAGAGAGGGAGATTTGGATTTGGAAACGTCTTTAGAGGGCGTACGATTTGGTTGGCGGTGGAGAATGCAAGAGCTCGATGAACAGTTGGAGTGATTGGAGGAAAAAGTAAGAACCCTAGAGTCACACTCACGGTAAGTTTTTATAACTGCACACTTGAGTTAATGACGTGGCAATTCAACAGTTACCACCTCTTCGAGAACTGCTCCAACAAATAAGTCTATGAGAGTCGATTGAGATTCTTTAATTTGTTTGTTCAAGAAAACCGAGTCTCTCTTTACACTTCAAACGAAATTACTTTCTTGACCAAGTCTATTTCTGGTCAAATAAAATATCGGTCGAGAAGCCTTTCCCTCGACCACCGTTCTGTGACCACCTTCTGGCAGTAAGATTATATACGGCTCCTTTTTCAAGTAAGTTACTTTCACTCGAAGCTGAGGGACTAGATGATGAGGATCTAATAATCCTAATTTAATTATTTATCTGTAATTCTTATTATGTATAATAATGTCATCGTATGGTTCTTAAGTATACCCCTTAATGTTTATAAGGGAGAATCTAGCCAAGAGGTCGTAAGTCCTTCTGCGACCACTCTCATTGTCGTAAGTCCTTCTACGACTACCTCATGGTCGTAAGCCTTTCTCTGACCACCATGTGATCGTAAGTTCTTCTACGACCACCTCATGGTTGTAAGCTTTTCTATGACCACCATATGGTCGTAAGTTTTTTTTACGATCAGGTCAGTTACGATCATCCTATAATCGATGAAGCTTGCAGACAAGTAGGCCTGATCGATTAGGGACTCTAAGCAGTAATATACGCTGTTATTCTCTGGAATAACTGCATGCAATACGCCTCTGTCTCTGACAAAAACTGCCAGGCGACGTAGAGGAGTTATTACTCCAGCAATAATTACCATCAACGTGCCTATTATATGAAATGATGAGGCACCTCTTAGCCTGGAGAAACGGTCACCTCTTCGCACACTATATAAAGGCTACAGACAGACAGAGGCAGGGGAGGTGGATCAAGAACATAAGATATTAGACTTTGGTCTTTCTCTTAATTTGTAACCAGTATACTCAATATAGCCACACAGAAGTAGAGTTGTTATTCTCTCTAGAGAAGGTCTGAATCTGTATAAAATCTCTGTATCGTTCTCTCTGCATGATTAATATTGGAGACCTCCGAACCAAATAATCATACGTAAAATCGGTTCTAAAACACCGACAACCGTTCGACGATGGCCACCGCCCAACCGCCGGTAGCTGCAAGCGTAAATGGCAGCGCGCTCGCACAGGCCCACCGTGCAACGCATGCATGCAAATAACACCCACCCCCAGATCTGAGCTCTTCTTCTGCCACGTCTCTGCAGATACCCACACATGCAAGCACCAAGCATACGATCCTCGTGCATGTGTCGTATACCATACTATATTGCACACAAGTCACTGAAGAATTGCATCAATTAGTACTTGTTACTTGCAGTGCAGACAGCCGTTGTGTTGACCTGATAAGACAAGTGAAACACATTTAGGGCTTGTTTGGATAGAGATAGATTAGAACTAATCTTTTTGAATTAAAAGAGATTTTAGTTCAAATTCAAATTAATCCAAAGAAATTGAGTCAAGTCAGATCATAATATATCCAAACAAGCTCCTATAGGCTCTAGACACGCCTCCTGGTTATGTGGGCACCGGCCTGGCTCGCAACCTGCTGCGAGCCCTCACATCGCAGACAGAAAGTTTGTTTCCTCCCCAAATCGCTCCGAAACCATTTCCAGTCCTGCTCATCCTGCAGACACACACACCTTGGGTGGATTTTCAGCGCTGCTTTCCATGCATGAACCTGGACCCCGGCCCTTCCAGAGTTTTGGAACTCATAAATAAACAGTTTCTGCGTCTTCGCAGACAGATCGAGCCTGCAGCTGCTTTCCCTCTTCTCAGGCTCAAAACTTGTTCCAAATTAAAATGGTTTCTGTGCACGTTCTCCTGCACGGTTCTTGAACTCAGTGAGCCATTTCCTAAGCGTCTGGTTTTATATTTGCCAAGGTCTTGAAATGTGCGAGTAATCCTGATGATCCATCAGGGTAATCGTCCTGTTGGATGGAGGATTTTGGATATATCTGTACAGCCCTTGAGATTTTGACTAGAAGTTGAGAACAAAAGCTTGGATATACCTGCACAGTTCTTGAGATTTGAGCAGGTGTCGGGAGCAAATCTGTGCAATGTGCACACCACACAGTCGAAACGCGAGTAATCCAATCCATTAGATCATGTGAGATGAGGCACTAGGGACAAAAGGAGCACTGTACATGTGCTTGTAGATGTCTCTGAAATGCGAGTGATGAGATGCACAAATCATTAACTTGTTTATTGGTATGCGACCCACATTAAGCATGACATATCTTTGTTTAATCGGGTCTCCTGCCATTAAAAGAAAGTAAGAAACGCTATGAGAGTGCCAATTGGCACCTTCAGGCATCAAATCAAGACTACCGCGATTGAAGTTTTGCTAAAGAGAATCCTATTATTGTCTCGTCTCATAACAACTAGAGAGTACCCTTTTTCTCCCAATATGAATCTCAAGCTTTGATTTCTGATCGAATGTTCTTTAGTTTTAAGGAGGGGTCGGGCTCTATATTTAAACCTTGTTTGTTTGGACTAAAATCTCTGCTCATCCACATAGATGAATCGGGATTTTAATTTAAATTTCCGGCCTATCCCGCCGGGAATGTGCTTTGAGTTCTTGGAGAGATCTTGTAGCAATCGACACTTCGTGGGGCCATGACTGTGACTTCCAATAGTTTTGAGAAGTCCCAGGCCGAGCCAAAAAGTCTTAACCTTCTAGGTATTAGGGCCTATCTTTGATACTTAATCTCCCTTTGTATAGAACGTGTCGCTCTTTTTTGAACTCCTAAGCCACGTTACAATTTTACTATTGTTGGTCATCTCCTTCGATCCCGCTCGCTTACATCTGCTCTTGCCTCTTGGTGGCATCGAAGAACTCGAACTATTTCCACGTTATATGCCGCACGTACGCACGCACGAGAGGTCCTCATTTTTTTATTGCACGTTGCTCAGGCCTTAACGTGTCCGCTTTACCATTAGATATCGCGCATAATTGTAAGTTCTTGAATAAACTGTGAGATAAAAAAGAACAAGGGAAACATCATAAAATAGACACAAAGTAGTAGTACATGTCCGAAGTGGTTGTCGTTAAGCTTGTCCATTTGGAAAGACAAAGACAAAGCAAGCAATCTACAAACAACACCTCTAGGGATGCATCTGAAGCTGAGAACAGCTACAACACGTACGTCTACAAGCTAGTAAGTACCTCGGTTAATAGAAGTTCATATATGTCGATCTCTATTAACCTTGGTACATACATATACCAAACATATAACGCAAGCTAGGCCTTCTGTCCTAAATGAGGGCCTTTGATTACCTCAGAAACAAACACATATCAGGAGACCGAAGAAGAAGAAAGAAAAGGGTCAAGTAGCCAGCAGCAAATGCCATGTTTTCTCTTGTCATCTTCTCCTGTCTTGTCTTCTCGTCTCCCTCCTCGCTCTTCAGTAGGATCACCGGAGGAGGCTCCGGATGATCTCGGCCTGGGGGCTATTGTTGTCCATGGTCGACATGAGCTCCGACAGCCGGTCGGAGAGGTCGTCGACCTCCCGGTGCAGGCTCTTGATGTAGCTGCACGTCTCCTTCAGCAGCTTCGACGCCGACGACTGCAACAGCACCATTAATTCACGTCAGTCAAGAACAGACAAACGGAATCCTTGTCAGACTTTGCTGCATTGACGAAACGGCGCTAGCTAGCTAGCTCCCGTGTGTACAGTCGACGCAGCCGGCCTGAAAGTGACAGTGCACGCCGCTGCACACACACACGGAACTAACAGGATTAATGTGCATTCGTACGCGTGCGTACGTACGTACCCGGCTCGCGGGGCGGCGGCGGGAGGACTCCGGGAGGAGGGCCTGCAGCTTGGAGATGAGCTCGTTGATCTCGTCGTCGGTGATCCTGCCACGGCGGCTCGACATCTCTCTCCGGCGGCGGCTCTCGGAGCAGAAAGCTAGCACTTGTCGCTTCTCGCCTCCGCCTCTCTCTCTCTCTTGCTTGTGTATGTTTTATGAGCAAGTGATCAAGCTAGAGCAAGTGTGCACAGGGACAAGAGCACGACGGGATGGAGAAAAAGGTGAAATGGAATTGGAAAAAGAGAGGATTTGAAGCTTTAAACCTAGCCAGTGAGTGAACTGAGAGAGAGAGAGAGAGTGAGCGCGCGTGTGAGAGAGAGCAGAGAAGGCAAGCAGCTAGCGCAAGTAGAAGTAGTGAGGAGTGGTTGTTTGGAAAGAGATGGGGGAGGAAGCGTATATTTAATAGGAGAGGGGGTGATGGGCCCACTGCGCCTTCAGTTCGGCCCGACCTTCTGAAAGTGAGCCCGGGCTGCCCTGGCCCGGCCCGGCCCATGTGCCCCGAGTACACCCACATGGCCCAAGGAGATGTGCGAGATGTGCCAGTGGTAAGTAACATCTTTTGACAAACAAAAGCCAGCAAAATCAAGTGTTCGTAACAAAAGGCAAGAGCATTTGTTCTCGTGAGACAATGTTAACATAGTGCTCAAGCTACATAACACAGGCTTATATAACCTTCTTCTCAACTCATAGTACCTTCTTTTTTTTTGAAAAAGGACTTGCCCTGTTTTTATAGAAAGCAAAATAGTACTAAAAATACGATGTGAAAACGGTGTAGGCTTTTTAGTACAATCAATGACTAATGTTGACTTTGGACATCCACACGCAAGGACCAAAGGGCCAAGGTAGTACTACTACTACTCAAAGGTGACAAGGTCACGACTCTTGTAGATCTCCTTTTTTTTCTGAGAAGAAAGAAGCACTTTTAGATTCAGGGGAGAAGTTACTAGGATGCCTCACTGCCTCCTGTGTGGGGACTGACGAGCCTTGAATCTTGATGTGGCGTGATCTTCCGGGGATCACCCCCTTTGAGGCGGTGTGGTCCTTAATCTCTAGTGGATCTTTTCTAGCATCTACACGATCTTTACAACTAGCTAGTGCTAGGAAGATGACACCATGGACCCACATACATGTACTCTGGCATGGAAGATTCCTGTCAATTTCCTGTATTTTCGGACTTAACAATCAGATCCAATGATAAAGTTAACCAGAGTCGTTACTTGTTTTTCTTCTCCTTTTCTCAATTAAGCTACGGCGGTGACAATGACTGGTGACGTGTTAAATGAGAACACTTTCAAAATTAAGAACCCAAACACGTAGAGGTGGATCTAGCCATGGGGCTGCTTGGGCAGCCAGCCAGCCACCCAACCTTTACGCCGAAGAACAGCAGACCTATGACCATGTAGGTTTTGTTCTTCAATTCAAAGGCATTTGCACATGAAAACTGTAAATTCGCCCTTACCCCACAAATTCCATCAATGTTTATTCGGTCGTAGAAATCTAGTATTCCGGAAAAAAAATAGAAATACGGTATTGCCAAAGTAGGAATGTTTGCATCACATCGCAAACGTGCGTGTGGTACCGGTGCGGCTCGTCGACAAGCGAGTTGGCAGCGTGAGACGGCCGCATTTTAAGCTTTGCTCGTACCAAATAACCAAATACGCACCGGGCGCCCGGTGAATCCTCTGCTCACTCAAAACTCACCGCTAGATCCCTCCGTAGGCATGCGCGTGCTAAACTCGGAGGTGGTTTAATCGCTGTGCAGCGGGGCCCATCAACTGTGCCAGTCTGCCCCCACGCGGGCCCACCTGTCTTCCAGAGGGAGTCTCGGGCTTCCGGCGTTGGCCCTCTCGCCAGAAACGAGAAGCAGAGCGAAGCGTAGCAGCCAGCCATGCGGCGGCTTTGCTTGCTGCAGATAGGCAGCCAATGGGGATCGACACGGCTAACTAGGAACACTTGTCAGTACCATATGCCATTGCCTGCTAGCTCTGCTCTCTCCTAAATAATCTAATCCTTTTGGAACAAACAAAGCCCTTGATTGCGCTTTCAGATGCCTGCAATGACATGTGAGGGAGACCTGTGACTGACATGACAAATCAACCTAGTATCATACATGGCTTGTGTTATGCTCACAAGTATATGTGGCCATTTCAGTGGCACATGTAGTACTAGTCTACTACGAGAAAAGTTATCACTGGCTCGGTAAATCTGCTGCAAACTAAATCCAGTCCGTCGCCATTTCTTTTCGTTCCCTGACATTTAAAAATGACAGTGCATGTGTCATATCCCTCACTAGGTAGTAGTAGGTAACCACAGGAGCTAGCAGCTGTCAAATTTTGCGTGTGTCATATTCCACACTAGGTAGTAGTAGGTAACCACAGGCATACAGAGCTAGCTGCTGTCAAATTTTCTCCAGGGCTGAGTGTGATTGCACGGATAAATTTAAAGGCCAGCCCAACTTCGTGAATCCATGAGTAGAAAGTAGAAACTGAAGGCATGGATGTCAATCCCTTGTCAGTTCCTGTCCTGACATTTCCACATGCAGCGGCCTGTGCACCGCAGAGCAGCAAGTGCCAAAAGGCAAGGAGATTTCTAGGATGATTTGGTGCGTGATTCGCTGGGGATCGAGAGCGGGTGAGCTCATCAGCCATCCATGATTGCGCCATGATGACGCTGATTGTGCAGTTGTACGCGCGGATTCCCGGCCGGCGCTGCGATGCAGATACTGCATACTGCGAATCTCCCTCGTGATCTCATCAACTGGGAAGAGGAGGAGAGACCTCTGTTGCCCCTTTGGACTGTGCCTGCTAGGTCTTAGCACCAACCCATTGTTAACGATATTCCCTAGAGACAATTACATAGATAATTATATCGATTCTATATTTATAAATTTTTAAATAACGTGCGACAAAACTGCTATACAGAATAATCTAAAAAGAAACTCGAATTCTACTAAAGGGCGGCGGCTCCTATGTTAGGAGAGCGGCCAGGAGGTAGAAACCCTAGGATGGGGTACTGTTCACGTGGAGGTGGTACTGTTCACATGAACACTATGGTCTCCTTGGTGTGGCCGGCCAGCATATGGGCCAAGTCAACCCATTCATTACATGGCCCATAGACCAACAAGAGGTGACACAGCACCAGGGTATGTAGACATAGTACGATGGCATGTAGACGCGGCTCGGCTTGTAGGAATAGAAGTAGCTCGGTCCAATTGGGAAATATGGCATTGCTGTAGCTGAAAGTCCTATTGGAGAAGATGTAGTTGAAGTAGAGGATGCAGTGCAGCGGGTCGAAGCAGTGGTTGCATCCTTAGTATTGCTATGTCCTGCTAGGAACCGCTACCGACTTATGGATCAGAAAAGAGTTTTCTAGTCCCGACCGATTACGCATGAACCTACAGGGCCAAACACAATGAATTGAAACAAACTAGTTCGGATTGGATCGCTAGAGGCTTAAATCTGATTATAATCCATACGTAGTTAAGAGTCATAATGGGTTTCTAATGTAGGGATCTGTTAGAGGCTCTTTATAAAGGGAGGTGTGATGACTTTTGGGAGGATGTTGCACCGCCCACCGAAACCCTAACCGCCACCTCCCGAAGGCCCTGCTGTGTGCGCTGGTGCTAGCACCCCAGCGCACGACGTTCCACCCCTGGACGTGTGGATACCGTAGAGGCACTGCTGTGATCGCTGCTGCGTAGATTGAGGATGATCTGTGACATATGTAGGGAACGCGAGAGATTGATGGAGGAGACAATCGACGACCAATGACGTTGAACGTCAACTACTTCCATTACATCAACGCACACGATGTTGGACCGGGCTACTCCAACTCTTCTTTCGCTACACTACGCATCTAGTGGTAACGATATATGATCTCTTACTCGCATGACTTTCTGGTTTACACGATAGAAAATTTTAATTACACGCTTGTCGACGGTCGAGTTGCCGATCTTACGAAATAAATAGAGGAAAATGGCAAAGAGTTCTTGGGAGAGAATAAAATTATTCTTTATTGCTACGAACTAGATATTATTGGGGGTGTCTTCAATAAGGCAGTGGACTAATCCTAATTATACTGAGCGTAGTGCTTGCTTTGCTATTGAATCAGACCTGAAGCATGAATCTAATGTTGGCTATAATGCTTCAATCTGATGGAATGCAATTTATCTCCTCTCTATGCTGTTTGCAATCTCCTTTAAGTAGTCGACGAAGTGGTGACAGTTACTTCTTGAACAAACGCCTGTTGGTAGCGTCGTGACTAGTCAGAGTGAGGCAGCAATTGGTAAAGTATCAACTGCTCGACGATTGAGTGTGTGTGAGACACTCAACCGAATGGTGGTTGTTGTCAGTATCTTAGGACCATGAAACGTCGTGTGGTATGGAGCAAATATGATATATGTTCCATTCATCACACGGTAAGGAATATACTTGGAGTTAAATCCAAATGCCAGTTCATTGCTTCTACGAGTAGTCACCTGGTCGGGGACTAGGTATAGGACCTCATCCGACCAGGCTACCCATTATGTAACCTCTGGAATCCTTATGACCTTGGAGGTCGTTAGCCTTAGGGTTACGATCACGAAAACATATGATCTTTTATTATGTATTAAAGTAATACATAGATATTTTAATTCTCGTCAGCTAGCCCCCAAACTTTAAATGAATTGATCGTGTGAATACTTTCTCCCGACGAAGTCGTATCGGGCAGACCCTCATTTAATCTCATGATATATGAGATGGTATGTATTCAATTTAAAGTTGAGAAACTTCCTAGGGAACTGAAGAGTTTTTCTGTTCATTGGAGAAAAGGTCATGTCTGTTGGACTTTTGGGTAACTCCTGATTGCAGTTAAGGAACTGTGGCTATAAAATCCCCACTGTACTAGGCTTTAGGGTTTTTATGCTTCTAGATTTCCTTCAACCCCTTTCATCTTCTTGCGAAGAATCTCTTCCGACCACCTTTGTTTTCCTCACCCAAAATCTTCTCTGACCGCTGCTCTTAAACCCAAGCATGTCGGACTCAATCACCAAATGGTTGGTTTCAGATCTGACTAGGAAGAAACTCAAAGCTCTGGAGAAGATCGGGATGCTTCCGGATAAGAATTTGATCAAGCGGAAGTCGGTAGCTGGAGAACACTTTCCGAGTCATGAGGAAGGGGAGATCCCGATGTTCCTTGCCTACATCGAGTGCGGGCTCAGGTTACCAGTGCACCAATTCCTCCCAAAGGTATGTGGTTTCGAAATCCACCACATCAAATGGATTTTTTTCTGTTCTAAAGTTGTCGGGTCTTCCGAAAGTAACCGGTAGGGACAACTGTCAATCGGTTTGGCGGTACAAGCAGAAACTATGCTGTGGAAGGCATATTTCACGGGTTTTACCTTAGACTTGGGAATATGCATATCTTCCAATGCTCCTATAAATAAAATGTTTAAAGATGTATCTCCATCTATTAAGACTCGATTAACTTTACAATTGTTAATAGTAGATTCAACTACAATAGGAAACCTACTAGTCGAATCGACGGGATAGGGCAGTCTTCTTTGCTGAAAAAGATTACAATTTCCGACCATCTGGACAGCTTGACGTTGATCAGAGACTCGGCAAGGTTCACCTCTCGTTCCACGGCCTTCAGATGACGTCTTGACTCGTACAAGGAGGATCCACCAAAAATCATATCGGCTGTGTGATGTGGCTCCTAGTACTCCATCTCTTTGTCGCCATCTTTGTCATTCTTGGAGCTTGGTTCTCCGAGTTATGTTATGGAGGGGAAGTGACATTTACCTGAGTAGTAATCCTCCAGTCTCTTTTGTCACGCCCGACTGGTGCACAAATCATGCCCTACTGCCTGGGGAAGTGGACACCACTTCTCATTTTTCTTGTAATCGTTGGTCGAAACCTTAGCTTTGTTCCCACCAGTGAAGTTTTTCTTACCCTTGGTAAATTTTTCGAGAATCGTAACGACTTCCTTGTTGTCGGGCTTGCGATTCTTCTTATTCTTGAGGGACTTCTTGCTTTTTTTTCTCTTGCTTCTCCAGGCCTGACTAGGGATTTTTATCTTTTCGATCAATAGCTTCACACCATTTGACCGCTTCACTAGCGGCTGCATACTTGTTTGCCATGTCGAAAAGTTCGATAGTCGTTCGTGGAGGATTTGTTGCAATATCCTCCGTAAACCGTCAATTCCTTAGCCCTGCTTTAAAGCCTGGATGACAGAAGACTCTGCGATCGCTGACATAGAGTTTCAAATCTGACTAAACCTCTCGATATACTGTTGAAGAGTTTTATTGGTTTTCTGCTTCATCCGATTAAGATCATCCTTCTTCCCGAGACGGTCGTATGTCTCTTGAAAGTTGACGATCAGAGTATCGCAGAGCTGCTCCCAAGTGTGGATAGATCCGACTGGTAGGTCAAGCAACCACGACCGGACAAAACTTTCAAGGACCGTGGGCAAGTAATTTGCCATCACGTTGTCACTACCACCAGCAGCCTTGATAGCGGTAGTATAAATTTGAAGAAATTCTAATGGGTTCTGAGTCCTGTTGAACTTCTCTATGTTGGCTGGTCGGAACTTGTCCGGCCAACGAACAACTTGGAGATATGCCGAAAACGCTCAGCAGCCCATAATGGAGTCGTGGAGCCTTCTCTGAAAAGGTGCCGGATTATAGTCGGTTGGGGATCGGTTCCTCAGATTTGCATACCGAGGATCCGATGTCCCAATTTGGTCATGGATATTATGATAACGTCTTTGACTACCTGCTTGGTTCAGATGATGCATGAGATCGCCTCAATCAAGTGGTCGTTCCTCTTGACGAGGAGGAGGAGTGGCTGCTGTAAAGAGCCGTTTTCCCTCGTGATTTCCTAGTCGGAACCTACAAGGGGGTCTTGGTGTCGATCGGTTCTTCGCTCGACCATGCTGTCACCTACCGAGAGAGGAGCGCTGGGACAAAGTCATCGTGTGACTTTGCAAGTTCCTTTGCTCTCGGTACGTTTCTGTTCGCTGCATGGTTTGTTGGAGGATCTCCGACACTTTACCTGCAAGCTGAGCATAACCTGGAGTTTGTGCTAAAGTAGGATCTGGATTATTCATAATATCCCGGACTCGTTGCATGTTTTATGTTGTTACCGAAGGTTGTGGACGATTCCCGCTTGAAGTGGGCATTCGATGAGTTGAGTTTTCCCTCGACCTTCCGGTTGGCCATGTGTGAGAACCCGTGTAATTAGTCTAATCTAAGTAACAGTAATCGGTAATTAGCGTCTAATAAAAATCCGTCAATCATTAATCAACTCATAATCTCAATTTCCTTAAACATGTAATTATCACAATTGTTTATATGAATCAAGGTAAAATCAGTGCATCAATATCATTATCATCATCATTAGCATCATCTCAATGCATCCATTATTATATAAGTTATAAATTACAAATATGATACTTGTTACAAAAAATTATTTTACAACAGCTTACAATATTCTTGGTAGCAATGAATTAATTTACAATCCATTCATGACATTCATGTAGCAGTATCCATTTGCCATCCTTGTCTCCTTGTCTTTTTAGCGCCAGTCCATAGAACCATCTTGCGATCCATTTCCTCGCTCATTAGAAAAATCAGAAAAACGGTTAGCAAACTTAGTCGAAAGCAGTGGTTGTGAGTATTAGAATATAGGAAGTGGCCGTCAGAATTTCCCGAAGTACGATAGGATTTCCATATCAACCTAGATCAACCGGTCCCTCGATCACCAAGGCACCCTGACCAACCTGAGTTAGTCGACTCCTTTAGTAATCAAGGTATCCAGATCAACCAGAGTCAATAGGCAACATTTACTTCTAGGAGTATCCTCATCCGGCATCAGTAAAATTCAACACCCACCTTTTTGCATTACCGCAATCGCAGTATAATCCCACAAGACACATCCCATTAAATCTTACCCTCAGCCGGAGCATCATAGGGTCCCACAAGCCCACATCTCACATTCCATTAAACCCAACCCTCAACAAAAGCCTCATCGGGTATCCCGAAACCAGCACCATCAATACTCATATAGTGCACCAAAGATAAACCCACATGTATCATTTCCATCCCAAAGAAGGCAACACAAACCCATTCACAATGCATCTCATTTAGTGACAAATGGACCAAAAGGTCCTTAGCTCAATAGTATCATGAGAGGGCTTAAGGGTTAAGGCAAAGGGACATAGTGGTTATTAGCACGCCACAAGGAAAGCCAGCCGACAGCTTCCCCATAAACCACCTCCCCCACAACACAAGGCTAACACAAAGCAAGCTCAAGCAGTACAAGCTCATAGTTCAAAGTAGGATATCAAAGTAGATAGGACCATGGTAAAACAATAAATAGGAATGGTAAAAAGGATGCACAAAGGCCGAGGGATAAGACCCCCTCCTCGAAAAAATCTTGCACAGGGCAAGGATAAGGGCAGCCGATTGCCTCCCCAGGAAGCCATCTTCCCACGTATAAGCATAATGCTTCATATGCTAACGCAAGTCATTTCATAAGCCTCAATCATTCCACTGCCACCACCAAAACCGAAGGCAAGAAGACCAAAGGTCAAGCCTATGCCTCCCCACAAGGAAAGCAGAGACCAAACCCTAGAATACATAGCAAGGGAGCACAGGATTACCAAATAGAGCACAGTAGATTGCAGTGAGGAGATAGGAGCATGGTAATTAGGGCAAGGTAAATAGGAATAGGGTTGCCGTAAAAACAAAATTACCTCAGCCAAGGATAAGATCAACCAGCCAAGGATAAGATCACCCCCACAGCTCAAGCCATTCCCCATTTCCCATTCTCACAGTCGTAGGAGAGAGGGAGAAAGCAAGGAGCTCCGCCACCAAATCCACAAAGAAGTAGAAGGAAGAGAGAAGCAAGCCAGGAGGGCTCCCTCAGCCCTGCCACCATAAACCGCACCAAACCATAGAAAGGAAGGAGGAAGGGAGTAGGGGAGAAGGGCAAGAACCACGTAACCAGACTATCAAGATCGCCATGCAAAGAAGGCGGTCCAGAGGAGAGCAAGCTCAGGTTATACATCATTACCGCGTGCAAGCCGATCGCAGCAGGGAGGAGGAGAAGAGCACCAATTTGAAGCCGGCGCTACCATTCCCCTTCCCTAGCCTCAGAAACCACTAGAGGTAAACCACAGTGGAACCCCATGTGTACCTCATTCACCTTAGTGAGCATCTCACAGTAGAGTCACATATAGCTCTCAGTCATATTTCATCACAGAGCAAGGGGAGGGTCTGAGGTAGAGAGCGCGGGGGAGTATACCTTAGAGCATAGCTTTAGGAGTACCACCCGCACTTTGGATAGCAAGCCTCATAGCCTCAATGCCCACATCCAGCATCCATGCATTAACATTGAACTAACATCAGTATAAGTAACACAACAAAGTAAATTGAATCAAATCAAATCAATAATTTGAAGAGAGGTTAGAGAGGGGTTAGGCGGCGTCAGAGGCTGCCATGGGGAGCAGAGGCGAGCCGAGGGGAGGTCAAGCCGGAGGGGAGCCAGGCTGGGCCGAGCCGGATCTCGGTGGAGCTGGGCGGCACTGAACCAGACGAGCGCAGCCTGGAGCCAAAAGGGACCAGAGGCAGAGACGCTGGCGGCGGGCCTCTTGCTTGGGAGGAGGAGGAGACTGGAGGCGGCTCCAGGCCGTCTTGTGAGCAGCCGGGCGGGCCGTAGAGGTGGAGGCCAGAGGCGGGCCGGGTGAGTGAGCGCCGCCGGCCGAGGCAGGCCGGCCGTGCCGAGGAGCAACACTGGGTCGAGCCAGGAGCTCTTCCCCCCTGGCGGCTTGCTTGAGAAAGAGAGAGAGAGAGAAGGGAGAGTGAGGAGGTGTGTTGAGGAAGAAGATGAGCCTGGGTGTGTGGCTGTGGTCTTGTGTGTGTGTGTTAGGTGTGTTTGGTGTGAGTGTGTGCGTGTGTAGGTGCGGCTGGGTAAAGAGGAAAGGGAGAGAGAGATTTGGGGGTTAGGTAAGTAATTGGGTGGGAGATAATTAGGGTTAGGATTTTTGGTAGGATTAGATTAGAAAATCTGGTTTAGGAATTGGTGTAGGAAAAATCTTAAGAAGATTGTAGGAATTCTAGTAAATTGTGGTAATTAAGGTTTGTAACAACAGAAACCTGAAATAGAATTATTGGTTGTTAGCATTCTGTAATTACGCGATTAAATGAACCCACTTAGGTTGCATTAAGCTAACCATTCTTATAAATTCGTCGGTTGAGTATTTGTTAAAGTAAAATAGGCTACCTTTAATTCTGTTGGTAGAAAGTAAGAGTGCGTGTGTAGCAAATCTATTCATCTTTGGCAATTAGTCAGGTTAGTGAAATATTTTAATCATGCTAAATTTATTAACTTGAAGCGGTCGTGAGTATTTGTAGAAAATTAAATAATCGCATACTCATTTCAGTAAAATAATTATTTAGAAGTTTTGCATGAGTAGAATTTAATAGACTTAATAAATTGTGCATGTGAGTAGTATTTCTTTTCTCGTTAGTTTAAACGTAAACTTAGGCATTTTCAACCCTAGAGCGAGTAATTAGTAGAACGACCGTAGTAGGGAGTGCTAACCTCGCGGGGGTTTCGAAAATGTTATTAAATGAAAATTCACTAACAAAAAGGATCATCTAATTAGTATGCACTGCACCTAGTCGCATATATTACTGCTAAGTAGTTAATTATGTATTTATTATTTCGCACCGTCAGATAAATTGCAAATGTGAACCAACAGAGTAGATAATATCGATTTCATCAATGACGATCTCTTCTCTGATTCTGCAGCAAGCTACTCCCTTGTTCATTAACATAGCTATTTTAAATGTAAACCGTATATTGCTCTATCTTATATGTATTGCATCAAAACTATTTTCCAAAAATCAATTCGAATGAATAAGATGAAAATGAAAAGATAAGAAATATGAAAGAGATGAAAAGAATTAAGAAATGAGAAAGAAAGAGATGAAAGCTAATAGGTTGGTAAAAAGGGACCCGGGTGGGGAAATACGACGATGACGATGATGTTGAGGTAAGAGGTGGGTCCCTTTTTACTGGTGGTTATAATATAAGGACAAACAAAGCTCTTACTCGGTCGGGAAGCGTAATTCAAGACCAACCATTTTCCTGTTTACGGGCGTAAAATGCTACCTCTTTACGTAATTATGATCTCCACACGGGTCGCATTGGAGTGTTTGGGCACGGGAAGAGAGCCGCCCCAAAGGTGGATGGTTGAGCACGGACGATGGCGCCTCAACTAACATTCTTGAAACTTCGATTGTATGACGAGGTCAAGAACGTGATTAAATCGGCACCGATTTAAAGGTAATGGGTGGAGACTTAATCACGTAATTGAAAACGCTCAGTTTCTATTACGAACTTGAAATCGCATCAAAGGAAATCGGTGAACCTAGCTCGAGAGTTGAGAGTAATCAGGGTAAAGTGGTACAAGCTCAGCAAAATGCTATACAAATCATGAATTCATGCCGGTCTCTGGATTGGAGTCTCTGAGGAACCACTAGGGTCTTTCTTCTCTTCGAGTAATCAAGTAGTCTCTTCAGAAGTAAAATTGCAACCTAAGTTTTGAAAACTATTTTCAGAATAAGAGAAGAGGTAGGAATTTGATAAAGACGGAATTTAGAGTCATCAATTGCATTCTAGCTATTAATGCTTGCTGAGTACACTATAGTACTCACTCTTGCTATCTCTTCCCTTGCTTAGCTCCTAATCCGACCGGGAGTTATCCCGAGTGGGATAAGGAATTTTGCAGGTACCGAGAAGGCCGCAGGTGACGAGGGCGTTGGGTACGAGAAGTAGGGCGAGACGATCGCCCCTTTTGACTCGTGGGACGAGGAGACTACCGGAGGAACTTAGCAGTAAATAGAGGGAAGTGTTTTCCCCTGTAGGTAAATAAATTATTGTATTTAAAACCTTAGGCCTGTGTGGCAACTATTGTAATAAATAGCAGTTTCTATTTTATTGTTCTGCTGCGTTATCTCTGATAAATGGCTTACTATTCGTTGGAGCAGTGTTCTACTGGGCAAACGAATAGTAATCCGTATGCCTAAGTGTGATTACCCTTGGGGTAATGACACAGGGTGTCGCACCATGTCTGACCCCTTACTCGTGGTAGGGTAGGAACAGGTAAATTAATTGATGCATGTCCATCAGCTTGGTTGTCTCCGGTAGTTGGTGCTTGAGTGTCCGTACCATTTCCACCAGTAAGTGGTGGCGAGTTAACCCGTGAAGGATCATGCATGGCATCCGGACTGGTATCTCTGATTGCATAAACTTTGTGGCGCCAACAGTGATCTTCTAATGAGCTCCCGTCGTAGTTAAGGGAGGACCTTCCAGAGTTTCGGCAAGGAACCTCCATGATAGGGAGCGGTTGGAGATTACCGCCTCTAGTAGGTTTTGTGGTGGACTCAGCCTGATCCGGCGGATTGCCTATCGTATGCTGAGTTTCACCATGCCTACTTGGTCTACGATCGATGATAACTTCATTAATACCCTTACCAGATGTCGGTTGACCCCCGGAATACATAGGAGCCATTGTCGAATACTGGCCGCCCATGATAATATCGAGAGTACATGGACTCTCTGGTTGTAGCGCTAGGCTTCCGCTGCCGCTTTGCTTGTAAGGTGGACAATCGGATCTGCTTCTCCCTCTCTCCCCTCGTCCGCTACGATCAGACAATGCTTCACTAGCGCCTCTCCTCCCCTCTCCCCTCTCCCTCTCCCTTCCAAACTTTTATTATTATTTAATCCATCTTTTAAAAATATTTTAAAGATAATCTCTCCCGAACTTTATTTCTAATTCTGACTCATTTGGTCACGCCACACCGCGTGACACGGCAAAAGCACGTTGTCACGCCACGAACCTCGGCTTGGCAAACGAGTGCTATCACGCCACTTCTCTTGGTGTTACAGGGCTTAGCCCAAAAACAGACGTGTGTTGGCTCGAAGGGCTATCGTGCCAGATTTGATCACGCCGCGATCGGTGGCGTGACAGCACAGTTTAGTCACGCCACGGGTCATGACGTGACCAAAGGTGCCAGAATTGGAAATAAAATTAGGGAGAGATTATATTTAAAATATTTTTTAAAAATAGATTAAAAAATAAAAAAGGCTCCTCCCTTCCTTCCCCTCTTTTTTTTCGTATTAAGAGTGAATTTCGGCTGATTTTTTGGGCCTTTTATAGGGGGAGATTCTATCGCCATTTCAAATGGCTACAGAGGTATTTAATACTGTTTGGAGGATGACAGGGGCATGTTGTCATTTCAAACGGCAACAAAAACCTAATTTTATAATTTTGTTAAACGTGCATTTATTTCCATAGTTCTATTAAAGTTGTATTATTAAAAAAATATTGTTGTCACAACAGCCTCATTCCAAGACATGAGAAAATAACCGTGAATCTTAAACGTACTTTCTGCTTAATTTCTCATTTGATATGTTATGAACTAGCTTTTTTTGGCTTTTGATTTTTTACTTACTTCGTTTTACCTTGTTCAGTTTGGTTCTAAGAGGACGGATGGTTAATTCGTAGTTTTGGGACTAGCATTCTTCACCACCATGGATTGTGAAGCTGCCAATTTTTGACTAGCATGGATTGTGAAGCTGATTTTCGGTCTCCATCAGAGAAGGGTGCGGATGCCCCGATGGAGCGGCAGAGCAAACCGTCTTGCGTGGGTTGTTTTCGTGCCCTCCCTGGAGCGAGATCACAAAGCATGCTAGGTACAAGCGCGTGCGCTCCTGTGTACCTGAAGCTCCTTTTTCTCTTAGTTATTTTTGGGTAATATTATGCGTACATAAATTAGTCGATTTCCTTTGTTAACAGATTTTACTTTATTAATAGCTTTTCGGATCCTCGCTAGTTAGCACTATCCAACTACGGTTGTTCTACGGTCTGCTGGCTCTAGAGTCGAAGTTGCCTACTCTTGCATTTTAATGAGCGAAAATAAAATACTACACGTACTCGTACATAACTTGGTCTACTTAATTTTACGTATGCAAATAAATGCCTAATCGATTTTACGCAGATGTTGTTTTATTTAATTAATCCATATTTATTAAATTATCTCTAACATATCAGGTTATTCGTTTAATTTAGTGAGTTCTATCGGTGACGAATTTATTTCTAACATCCCCAATTAATTTTACATTTCTTTTCCTGCTTTTATTTTCTATCGGATAGCTAATGCTATTTTCCCATGCGGCTTACAGATTTGCTTGGTCTAACATATACACGGTGCCGGCATGTATTATTATTAGTGCTCATTTTTACAACGGAACTTACAACTACTAATCCTCAATAGAAATTACCTCTTTACCCCTTGCTCAAATCCCAATTTTCTACCCTTTTTTCTTAACCTCTAATCTTTCTTTACCATTTCTCTTTCTCCTCCCTACCCCACAGCCAAACAGCCCCTGGATTCCTTCCTCATTTCTTCTCATGACTTCCTACCATTTCTGCATATACGATCTCTTACTCGCACGACTTCCTAATTTATACGATAGAAAATTTTAATAACACGCTAGTGTAGCGTACTAGTATCCCAACACCCATAAGTAGAGATATTCAACCCCTTGTGCTGCTAGGCACGCCTAATGGGTCTTAGGGCAAGCCCACCAGTAAACTACTTTACACATAGGAATGTACCAGTTTATCCTCACCTTCATGTAATCATTAAGGGGCAGGATGAGAAATAGCCATCCGCCCACCTCTATATAAAGAGGCCCAAGGGGGCGTGTGAGGGGACATCTCACTCATTTTTTACTACTACTACTACTACTACTCTCTCTCTCTCTCTCAAGTGACTAGCACTCTTTAGCTTCTCCATTTCTATATCCCAAAAGAGAAAAACTAAACTATACACACCTAAAAAGGTGTACTATAACAAACTACACTACATAACCATACATATAAAACTATCTAATTTATTCAATTACTACATTGACGAGGATTAAAATCTCTATGTATTACTTTAATACATAATAAAAGACCATATGCCTTTATGGTCGTAACCCCTAAGGCTAACGACCACTGTGGTCGTAATGATTCCAGAGGTTACATAATGGGTACCCTGATCGGATGAGATCCTGTACCCAGTCCCCAACCAGATGACCACTCGTAGAAGCAATGAACTGGCACACAGGTCTAACTCCAAGTGTATTCCTTACCGTGTGATGAATGGAGCACATGCCATATTTGCTCCATACCATGCGGCATTTTATAATCCTAAGACACTGACAACAACCGCCCTACGGTTGTGTCTCACCAACACACAACCGCCAAACGGTTGGTACTTCATCAACCACTGCCTCGCTCCGACTAGTCGCGGCACTTCCAACAGGCGCCTCTTCAAGGAGCAACTGCCACCTCTTTGACGGTTACTTAAAGATGGAACACGGCGGACAGTGGGGATCAGATTGAAGCACCACAATCGGGCATTAGATTTTTGTTTCAAGTTTGATTATGCAATATAGCAAGTATTACGCTCGGTGTAATTAGGATAGTCCACTGCCTTGTTGAGGGTACCCCCTGTAATAGCAGTTCATAGCAATAAAAAGAGTAGTCCCATTCTATCATAAGAACTCTTTGCCATTTTCCTCTGTTTATTTCATAAGATCGGCGACTCAATCGTTGACAGCTGGCGCCGTCCGTGGGGAAGAAGGCGTTGAGTTCTTGAAGATTACTTCGCTCAAGCATTCCTCATCCAGTATTCGCCAATGGCTCCTACGTATTCTAGAGGCCAAGCGGCATCTAGTAAGGGTATCGATGAAGTTATCACCGATCGTGGGCCAAGTGGGCGTGGTGAAACTCAGCATACGATCGGCTATCCACCGAATCAGGCTAAGTCCACCAAAAAGCCCACCAGAGGTGGTAATCTCTGATTGCTCACCGTCGTGGAGGCTCCTTGCGAAAGCCCTAGAAGGCTATCCCTTAGTTACGACGGGAGTTCCTCGGAAGATCACTGTTGGCGCCACGAAGTTAACACCATCAAAGATACCAATCCGGATGCCATGCACGATCCTCCACGGGTTAACTCGCCACCACTTGCTGGTGGAAATGGTACAGGCACTCAAGCACCAACTACTAGAGGCAAACGAGCTGATGGATGTGCATTAGTTAATTCACCTGTTCCTACCCCATCACGAGTAAGGACTCAGGCAAGGCCACCCAGAAGGTCGAGGGAAAATTCAACTCATCGGACGCCCACAACAAGCGAAAATCTGCCACGACCTTCGATAACGATACAAAACCTGCAACGAGTTTGGGATATCTTGAATAATCCAGACCCTACTTTAGCAGGGACTCCAGGTTTTGTTCGGCTTGTAGGTCAAGTGTCGGAGATCCTTCAACAAACCATGCAACGTACAGAAATGTACCAGGAGCAGAGTAATCCACAAAGTCACACGATGACCTCGTCCCAGCGCTCCTCTCTCAACAGGGGGTAGCATGGTCGAGCAGATGATCAATCAACACCAAGACTCCCTTGTAGGTTTCGACCAAGAAGTCACGAGGGGAGATAGCTCTTCACAGCCGCCACTCCTCCTCGCCAAGAGGAACGACCACTTGATTCAGGCGATCTTAAGCATCATCTGAACCAGGTAGGTGGTCAAAGACGTTATCATAACGTCCATGACCGGGTTGGGACACCGGGTCCTAGATTTGCAAATCAAAGGAACCGATCCCCGACTAACTATAATCCGGCTCCTTTTCAGAGAAGACGCCACGACTCCATTATGGGCTGCCGAGCATTTTCGGTAGGCCTCTAAGCTGTTCGTTGGCCGGACAGGTTCCGCAAACATAGAAAAGTTCAATTGGACTCAGAACACGTTAGTGTAGGATCGTCGATGGCAATCAGAGGGGGGGTGAATGATTGTAGCGATTTGACCTCCAATTCAAATCGTTGATCTGTGCACAGAGCTTCTCACGACCTCCTTGAGAAGTTCCTTGAGTACCTCTTCGAGGACCTCCTCGGGAACCTCCTAGAGAACCTCTGCTGGACCTCCTCGAGGACCTCTCACGCACAGCTTGAACAACACAACGCAGCCCGAGGCAAGATAGAATAGATCTGACTTGTATTGCTCAAACTTTGATCTGTGTCTACAAGGTGCTCTTCGACACCCCTCAAAAGCCTTCTACAGAAGACCTCTCAAGTTCTCACAAAAAGGTCACATAACAAGCCTACGTGAAAGCCTCTAAAAAGCCTCGGACAAACCACCTCTCAAAGCCGTAGAGTTAGCACCTAACCCCTCCTCTATTTATACCCTAGAGTCCTGATCATGTCCTTCACAACATGGACACGGACTCTATCTCTACTGAGAACAAAGAACCCAAAACCCTCTCAGACATGGGTTTTCAATATCTCTAAGACTTCCAGATATGGAGCTCCTTCCATATCTCTTCACGTGTAGTAAGCCTCCAGGACTCCACCTCCTGGAGCTCCTCCACGTAGCAGCAACAACCTTTGATCTCCACGTGCTCCAGCGAAAGCCCAATCATCTTGTGACATCCACGACCTCCTAGACCTCAAATCTCCCCATTCTAGTCTGAGTCCTCCTCTTCTCCGACCATGATTGTCTTCACGCCCAACCTACACATGCAAGGATCAAAGAACACATATCCCGGCACAAGTTCTCCAACTTGACCAACATTAGCTCACACACACACACACACACACACACACACACACACACACACACACACACACACACACACACACACACACGCGCGCGCGCGCGCATAAACACTATCATGCAACATGCAACATATTAAAATTCATGATCTTAAACTAACTCTTAGCCAAATCCCGAAAGCGGCGGACAAACAGAGCACAATCGGTCGTACCTCCATGTTAGGGCCGGTACTACTGCACCACGGTCGTACCGCTCCATTTACACTGGTACTACCGATTCCCAAGATAGTCAGAAACTCCTGAAAACATGCTCTCTAGAAAAACCATACCGCAAACTTGCGGTCATACCATTGCGCGGTACTACCACCATCCAACATGCGGTCGTACCGTTCCAGGAGAAAACTAAGAACTCAAAAGCAACTTCTCTAAAATTTTCATACCGCCAAGAAACAAACAGAACTACCGGCCTGCGGTCGTACCGCTCCCAAGCTGCGGTACTACCGTTTTCCACGCAAGTTCAAAATTCTCAAAACATGCATTCTGGAAAATACGTACCGCCAAGCTCCATGCAGTACAACCGTGGTGCAGTACTACCGCCACAAGCCCTGCGGTACTACCGTTTTCCAAAAGAACTCAAAGACCCCAAAACACATGTACTGGAATTTTGGAACCGCAACAAACCACTCGGTACTACCTCGATGCGGCAGTACCACTCCAGACTGCGGAACTACCGTTCCAAAGAAACGCTCAAAAGCTATTGCCAGATGTGTCAACACCTAAGATCATAAGGATGTCCCCATGGCAATGTATTCATCATTAAATATCACGACTAAGACCTCCGGGTCTAACAGTTAGAATTTCTTCAAATTTATTCTACCGCCATCAAGGCCGTTGGTGGTAACGACCGCCCAGTCATGGTTGCTTAACCTACCGGTTGGATCTATCTATACTTGAGAGCAGCTCTGCGATACTCTGATCACCAACTTTCAAGGGATGTATGACCACCTCAGGAAGGAGGATAATCTTCATCAGATAAAGCAGAAGACTAATGAAACTCTTCGACAACATATCAAGCGGTTCTGTCAGGTTCAAAATTCCATCCTAGAGATCGCAGAATCTTCTGTCATCCAGGCTTTTAAAGTAGGGCTGAAGCATCGCCGGTTTACGGAGGATATTGCAATGAATCCTCCACGAATAACCGTCGAACTTTTCAACATGGCAGACAAGTACGCGGCCGCTAGTGAAGTGGTCAAATGGTATGAAGTTATTTATCGGAAAGACAAAAATCCCCAGTCGGGCTTAGAGAAGCAATTAAAGAAAAGCAAGAAGTCTCTCAAGAACAACAAGAAAAGCATGTTCGACAGCAAGGAAGTCCTTGCGATTCCAGATAAGTTTACCAAGGGCAAGATAGATTTTACTGGTCGGAACAAAGTGAAAGCTCCGACCAGTCACTTCAATAAAACTAAGAAGTGGTGTCCACTTCACAAAGTGGCAGGGTATGATTTGCGCACCTGCCGGGCCAGGCAAAGTAAACTGGAGCGCCCGTGTCGTTTGTTGTCCTCCTTCAATCTTCTTCGGTCTCTTTCTCTCTCTATCCTGGTGAGTTTCTCCGTGCCTTGTTCTTTTCGTTCTCCTCCGACTATGTTGCGTAGTCGTATCCTTCCTTTATCCCTCTTACGACCACATTGAGTAGCCGTATCCTTCTTTGGACCTCCTCCCGGCCCGTTGGACCTCCTCAGGACCCCCCCTCACATTTCTTTTGGTTATAGTTTGATAGTTTTTGGTTTTGTTTGGATTTGTTGTATTTATCTGGCTCTTTTCGCACGTGTAGATTCCGACTTCTTTGAAGAGTTCTTGGACCCGACGGCCTCTACCGAAGAATCTCAGCTCTTCAACGAAGGAAAGTCGTAGACCTTTGATCATGCCGTACCCAGTTTGCAAAATTACATTGTTTATACCAACATGCATGGCTAATTGTATAAAAATGGTTTTGGGAAATAGCTAAATACTTACTCGACAGTATGACTCCTTGAATACTTCTGATTGACAAGTTGACATGTACCCTTGGACACCATAGGTTGGGTAGTCTTAGTTGGACATCTTTGAGATACCAACTTGGGTGTGTATATTGCTTAGACATGTTTTAGTTATACGTTGTCTCTCGATCACACGATTCTATGATGATAAATTTGACTATGTGAATATGGAATTGTGACGCGGCCACTGTTGTTAAAATTTGTTGTGCCATGACTAGAGTGGTCATTTGGCTAAGTTGAACCCAAAAAGTTTTATACTCGGCCGAGTGATCGTGCAGTAAATGGGGTGCAGGATGCACATTGGGATGTGGTTGTCTCGCCTGAGTAGTCACTAAGGACTTAACCTTGCAAGCTATTGATCTGGGTCATATCGTGCAACCACAAGTTCATTATGGGGTGCACCTGGCCAACTAATTAGCAATGCTTTGAGTCGGTTCTGTTTGGGTTGAGAATGGCGCAAGAGGGGGCCAGGAAGGCGAATCCTTAGCGAGCAAAACCGAGTCAAAACAGAGCTTTGTAAAGGCCTTGTCACGTGCTCTAGACTGCTTACCTAAGGTAGTGAGCAGGGGCATCGACGGGTGCCCAACCAACTAGAGAGGTCATGTCTTGTGGGTCAAACTGTACAACCTCTGCAGAGTGTAAAACTATTCGAATAGCCGTGTCCCCGGTTATGGATAATGCCTGGTGATTTCACACAAGGGGTAGACTTTCTAAAAAATGTGGTCGTGGTTGGTTCTGAGTGGTCTGGGTAGTGAACTGGGTGTTCACGAGTGGTCTGGGAAGTGAACAGGGTGTTCACGTATTGTTTCAAAGAAACTTGATACTTATGTATTAATCTTTCGACTCGTGCTGTACAATCTACTTACTGTATTTCCAGTTAAATTTTGCTTTCTACAAAGTAACCATAAAGCTATCCTTGTCAAGCATGGCATGAATACTATTTGCATACATTTTTCTACGACTTGTTGAGTACATTCAAAGTACTCACGACTTTATGCCCTCTGGTTGATCAGTCGCTGAAGAGGACCTAGGGAGCTCTGAGCTTTATGAAGAGGAGCTCTTCGAAGACCATGCGTGCTAGGAGACATCCTCCACTCGATTGCCTGTGGGCATGTCGAATGGCTTCCACGAGCGTTTTGTTTTCCCGCTGCGAGCTCTCTTTTGTTGTAGCCCTACGTGGCAACTCTGTAAAAACCTTGACAATAAGGTCTTTTGCTTCTGTTAATATTAATTTGTCTGCTTCTTCTATAGTTTGTGTATGGATTTGATCACATCGATATTGAAACTGTGTGAGCTAGCTACTGATCATGGGACTAGTTCAGAATACACAGAGGGTCTCGAGGTTGCATACTCGGGGTCCCGACAGCGGTGGTATCAGAGCCATATTGACTGTAGAATGTAATCTTAGTTAGCATGGTCACCTTAGTCAAGAGTTTCAAATTTTATTTTATAAATCAAACCAACAGAATAATGTGAGTAGTTATCCTTCTCTCATCTTATTCTATCCTGTTCTCATCTTAATGCAATCTCTTCTCACCTCATTCTTAGATTCTTACACCTTATCCCCTCTGAAACTTTGTTTTCAACTTTAAATAGATCCCTCTCATCCCGGTAATCTCAATAGGATCGGGCTTTGCTTTAAGTCGACCTCCCAGATAGGTTAGGTTAGAGGCGCTTTAGCAGAGCTGCCCTTCTTAGTTCCAGTGTCGTTTTGTCCGGTAATTAGGATCTCCTGTTTGAGTTTGGTTGCCTCTTAATAGCTCTCCGGCTATTTGCTCGTTGGGTTTAACCGCCTTTTCCCAGTTAGGTTATTCCATCTTTCTCCCTTGTTCTCGCTCACCTCTGTGCTTTTCTCTCTTATCTAGTGTGATTTCTTCTCCTCATCTATTAAGTCTGGGAAGATTGGTGCAGATGGTCCAGATCCGAAATTCGGCGAGTCAAGATGAGTCAGTGGATCCCTTCACACAGCCACCACCGCCTCCTCCAGCCGCAACCACAGATCAAGGTTTGGGACAGTTCATGGCAGTCTAGATGCAGTTGATGAATGCAATGATTCAAAATGTGAACCAGATTATGACTCAACAAAATCAGACCGCTGCGGCTCTTCTCGCAATGCTGAACTAGAACAACCAAGCAGCTGCCATGCCACCGCCACCACCAGTTATTCACCAATCAAGACTGGCAGAATTCATGAGGACCCGTCCACCTACGTTCTCCAGCTCCTTCGAGCCATTGGACGCAGATGACTGGCTGCGCTCAACTGAAAAGAAACTTGCCATCGCCCGGTGTGACGACCGTAAAAAAGTTCTGTATGTTGCACACCAACTTAAAGGCACTGCCACAGAATGGTGGGAGAACTACTGCGTCGCTCATGAAGACCACCAGGACATCAGTTGGGCCGAGTTTACTGAAGCCTTCCGCTACTCCCATATTCCCGATGGAAGGATAGAAATGAACAAGAACGAGTTTCGTGAGCTACGCCAAGGAAACATGTCAGTAAATGAGTACCTTAATAAGTTTACTCAACTCTCGCGTTATGCTCCAGAGTACATCACCACAGACGATGCACGTCAGAAGCGTTTTAAACGAGGACTCCACCCTAGCTTGAAGGTTCAAGTTGTTGGCAACGACTATTCGGATTTTCAACATCTAGTGAACAAAGCTATGCTTATAGAAGAGTCTCATCGCGAGCTTGCAGAATTTCAAAAAAGGAAGATGGTACAGCATGGTGCTCATCAAGGTCATCCGCAGAGAGCCAGGACGAATGCACACCCTCCTGCCCGCTTTGCTCCTTCTGTTGCTTCTAGGACCTCTGCGACAACACCTCGCTTGGTTACTCCAGGTTTTCGCAGCCCCAGCAACAACAACCCGTAGTCAAGAAACAACAACCCTGCCACAGGGATCACCTGTTTCAACTGTCATCAATTGGGACATTACGCCAGCAATTGTCCTTTGAAGCAAGGTCCATCACCTGTCCGATTCAACTTGGGAGCTACTCCGACCAGGATCTCCATGCCAAGAGCAGGACGTGGAGCTCCTCAACCTCCAGCTGCACCAGCCAAGACCTCCCAGCCTTTTGGGAGACGTCGTGTGAACCATGTCACGGTGGAGGAAGCCCAGACAGCCCCGGACGTCGTGCTGGGTAAGTTCCTAGTAAATTCAGCACCTGCTACTGTTTTGTTTGATTCTGGAGCTTCGTATTTGTTTGTTTCTTGGATTTTTACTGCAAAGCATCGGTTGAAGGTTTCAACTCTTAAAACCATCTTGTTGGTTCAATCCCCCAGTTCGGAGTTAAGTACAAACCAGGGTTGTCCACAAGTTAAGGTGGTCATAGAAGGGGTAGAATTTCTAGCCAACCTGATCATCATCGACACCAAGTCTTTAGATGTGATTGTGGGAATGGATTGACTTACTAATCAGCAAGCAATGTTGGATTGTGGTGGAAGAAACATCACCTTGGTCAGTCCAGTTGGGATTAAAGTAAAATTTCAAGCCTCCTTGGAGAAGCATGAAAGAGCAATAGTTTGCAGTGTCAGGGTTGTATCTTTAGAAGACGTGCCAGTGGTCCGTGAGTTTTCAGATGTCTTTTCGGACGAGTTACCCAGAATGCCATCAGACCAAGACTTAGAGTTCGTCATCAACCTAGTTCCTGGAATTGCACCAATTTCCAAGAGACCCTACCGTCTGCCTGTTGACGACTTGGTCGAGCTGAAGAAGCAGATCAAGGAGATGCAAGCTAAAGGTTTTGTCAGACCAAGTTCTTCACCTTGGGGAGCCCCAATGATCTTTGTTGCAAAGAAGGACGGCACCCAGCGGATGTGCGTGGACTATCGCGCACTCAACGAGGTCACCATCAAGAACAAGTACCCTCTGCCCAGGATTGATGATCTGTTCGACCAGCTGAAGGGAGTCGGAGTGTTCTCCAAGATAGATTTGAGGACATGATACCATCAGCTGAAGATTCGCCAAGAGGACATCCCCAAGACAGCTTTCTCAACCCGTTATGGACTATACGAGTATACAGTCATGTCTTTTGGATTAACCAATGCCCCGGCTTACTTTATGAACTTGATGAATAAAGTATTCATGGAGTATCTGGATAAGTTCGTTATTGTCTTTATTGACGATATTCTAGTATACTCTAAGAGTGGAGAAGAGCATAAAGAGCACCTTCGCTTAGTCCTGAGCAAGTTTAGAGATCATCAACTCTATGCTAAATTTGACAAGTGTGAGTTCTGGATGAAGGAGGTCACTTTTTTGGGACACGTCTTGTCTGCAGAAGGAGTCGCCGTCAATCATAGCAAAGTCAAGGATGTGCTCAATTGGGAGTCACCCAAGGCAATGCCTCAGATCCAAAGCTTCCTTGGAATGGCAGGTTACTTCCACAGATTTATAGAAGGATTCTCCAAAATAGCAAGACCTCTCACTCAGTTGCTGAAGAAGTCAAAGAAGTATGCTTGGACGCCAGAGCGTGAGCAGAGTTTTCAAGAGTTAAAGAAGCGATTGACCACCGCTCCAGTGTTGATCTTACCGGATGTCCAAAAGGACTTTGAGATCTTCTGTGATGCCTCACGTCAAGGTCTCGGTTGTGTCCTGATGCAAGAAAGGAAAGTGGTAGCTTATGCTTCCTGTAGTTAAAACCTCATGAAGCCAATTACCCCAATCATGACTTAGAACTAGCTGCCGTAGTGCATGCTTTGATGATATGGCGCCATTACCTCATCGGTAATCGATGTGAAGTCTACACTGACCATAAAAGTTTGAAGTACATTTTCACTCAAACTGATTTGAATATGAGGCAAAGAAGATGGTTGGAGCTGATCAAAGATTACAATGTGGGAATTCATTACCATCCAGGAAAGGCTAATGTGGTAGCCGATGTTTTAAGTAGGAAGGTCTACTGCAATACTCTAATGATCAAGGAAAGTCAGTCAGCACTGCACGAAGAATTTCAGAAACTCAAGCTGGAATTGGTCGAAGAAGGTTACTTAGCTGCCCTGGCAGTGCAGCCAACTCTCCAAGATTAGATCCGGAAAGCCAAAGGAGAAGATGCAGATGTCATGGAGATCAAAAGAAACATGAAGATGGGTAAATCCCTATGATTTTCGGAAGATGAATAAGGAACCGTCTGGTTCGATAAGCGTATTTGTGTACCAGACTAGGGAGAGCTCAAGCAGTTGATACTCAAGGAAGCTCACGAAACCTTGTACTCCATTCACCCCGGAAGCACTAAGATGTATCAAGATCTCAAGGAATTGTATTGGTGGCCTAGCATGAAGCGTGAGATCGCTGAGTATGTAGCATAATGTGACATTTGCCAGCGAGTTAAAGCCGAGCATCAGAGACCTACTGGACTCTTGCAACCGTTGAGCATACCTGAATGGAAGTGGGAAGAAATTAACATGGATTTTATCACCGGTCTGCCAAGAACCCCAGCTGGATATGATTCTATTTGGGTAATCATAGATCACCTGACAAAAGTTGCACACTTCATCCCAGTCAAGACCACAAACTCTGGAGACAGACTTGCAAAATTGTATATGGCTAAGATAGTATGTTAGCATGGAGTACCAAAGAAGATGTTGGACCGAAAAGGCGACTAGAGGGGGGGTGAATAGGAGCACGCTCACTTTTTCACAAAGGTCAGATTCAACTCAAATCTTACTCCAGTAGCTATAGAAGCTATGAAGATCAATCTACAAGTACAGCGGAAGACTTGTATTGAATCTAAACCAAAAACCCCAAAGCAAAAGATCAAACGAGGTTCAAACCCTAAAGGGCGGTTAGACCAGCGGCGTATGGGCGGTCGGACCGGAGGGCGATCGACCAAATAAGATAACCGGTCGACCGATTTCGTCCGAAACGTAAGAACACGGCCAAAACTTAAACCTCAAAACAATCTAACTTTTGATTCGTGAAGGCAAACTCCACGAAACTTGACACTCACCTTCTCAAAGATATTTGGAACCTATTCCAATCGGAGATCGTGAAGATCCAAGCCAAAGTTCCTATCTTTTTCAGTTTGAACGAAGGTGGTTCCAAAACCGAGTCAAAATGAAAATAAGATCTAAAGACTTGCTCGTGGGTAATTGATGATCAAGATGATCCTAGATGGGTTCCCACATGTCACAGCAAGTTAGATCAAGGCAAGAAACCAAGCAAAACTTCATGGATCAAAGAAAGACCACAAATAACCAAATAGAGAGAAAGAAAGCAAATAGACTCATCTTTGAGGGAACTTTCTTTGGATTGATTTGATATGGTATTGGTTTACATCCACTCCATCAATGGAGGACAAAGACTCAATACATGAGCACGAAATCAAATCCAACTCTCTAGAACCCTAACCTCCACTAATCATCTCCCTAAGCAAACTAGGGTTTCAAACACATTGAAAGGGTTGAGGGGGTGCAGCCACCTCCCTCCTCTATTTATAGTGGAGGCTTAGACCTTCTAGAAGATTGAACCCTAATGGGCTCCCGTTAAGGCCCAAAACAAATGGGACACATACGCACGCCTTTTAAAGTGCTGTCTTCATCTCTTGATCTAATCCTCTTCACCTTGCGCCATCTTACGCCGTGAGTTGGCAAAAGGTCACAAATGCGGTATTTGGTGAAATTACCAAAATACCCCTTCTCGATCTTTTTGCAAAGACCGAGTCCCAAGTGCGTGAAGCACCTCCCATGCTTCGCCACGTGTAGGTTGATCCAGCGGCTCTCATCATGTCGGCACGTCTCTCTCATCCGGCTCCCACCGAAACCACCATGGCACTTGCACCGACCCCCGTGCCGCTTGATCCAACCCGTCGCACCGAACTGCCCATTCGGTCACCTTTGTCCCTCTTGCGCCATGCTTGACTCTATTGACCTCACCCGGCATCCCCGATAGTTCTGGATCTCAGCTCTCCAAGCCTAGTCCCGATCATCCTCGCCGTTGACCGTCATTGACCTCCAAGCAACTTGCACATCAATAGACAAAGAAATCGAATCCGGGAACAAGTTCTTCACAACTTGACTCATGTTAGTCAAAACATGCATCATGCAACACATATGCCATGAAACCCATGAACTTGACCTAACCCAACAATCATCGCCACCAGTTGGCCGATGAAACAAGTGAAAACCGGTCGACCGCCACTTTGGTCGGCCCGACCGCCTCGACTTAGCCAAAATCCACTCGGCGGGGCGGTCGATCGCCAAATGGCGGTCGGACACCGGCTGGCTTAGATCAAGACGCCTAACGCCGGTCGACTGCACTCGACCGACATCATTCTCAACTTTGCCGAAAACGCGTGTTTCGACAAACCGTAAGCGACATTGCCAATTGTAACATCATCCTAAGATCTCAGGCATATCCCCATGATATCCACAGAAGATCGTGTCAGATCGAGGATCTTAGTTCACCTCCAGATTCTGGCAGAAGCTACACAGTGTTTTGGACACTAATATGAATTTCAGCACAGCCTACCACCCTCAGACAGATGGGCAAACAGAAAGAGTAAATCAAATCCTAGAAGATATGTTAAGAGCCCGCGCCCTGGAGAACCAGACCAGCTGGGATCAAATGTTTCCTTACGTAGAGTTTTCATACAACAACAGTTATCAATCAAGTCTGCAGATGTCCCCGTTCGAAGCTCTTTATGGAAGAAAGTGCCAAACACCATTGCATTGGACCGACTAAAGCGAAAGACAAGTGTTTGGACCAGATATTCTGAAAAATGCCGAAGACTAAGTTAAGTCAATCAGAGAGAAGCTGAGAACAGCTCAGACTAGGCAGAAAAGTTATGTGAATAACCATTGTCGAGACTTAGCTTTCGTACCAGGAGATCATGTGTATCTAAAGGTTTCACCTCTCAAAGGAATGCGTCGCTTCAGAGTAAGTGGGAAGCTTGCACCTCGTTACATCGGACCCTTTCCAATCCAAGTCAGAAGGGGAGAAGTTGCTTACAAATTAAAGCTCCCACCTCAGTTGTCGGATGTGTATGATGTCTTCCATGTGTCTCAATTGAGGAAGTGTTTGCGTGTGCTAGAAGAGCAGATGCCCATAGAATCCATTGACCTGTAGCAGGACCTCACCTACAAGGAGCAACCCATCAAGATTTTGGCAGTGTCCGAGTGAGTGACAAGAAGCAAGATCCTCCGTTTTTGCAAAGTTCAGTGGAGCAATCACACTGAAGAGGAAGCCACCTGGGAGCGGGAAGAAGACCTGAATGCCAAGTTTTCGCACCTATTCTCTAGTCAGCCTGAATCTCGGGGTCGAGATTCCCTTTAAGGGGTGTAGGTTTGTAACGTCCCAATTTTCCTAAGCTTTTTGAGTTTTCAAAATAAAAATAACTATTTGGTTTTGTTGAAGTTCTAAAACTTAACTTGAGATTTTGGAATTAGAAGTGTTTAAACTGACTAAATCAACCTTCAATTAATTAAGTTTGGTTTGTTTTGAGTGCTGGAGCTCTCTGGTGTTTGAGAAATCCCCTTTCTCTGCTCGTTCCTTTTTCCCGTTGGACCTCCCCCCTCAGTCCAGACCTCTCTCGCTTTGGACCCCCCGTCTGCACCTCCTCTCGTTTGGACCACCCCCTCAGTTTAGACCTCCCTCTCGTTTGGACCTCCCCCTCAGTCCAGACTTCCCTCTCATTTGGACCTCCCCTCAATCCAGACCTCCCTCTCGTTTGGACCTCCCCCTCAGTCCAGACTTCCCTCTCGTTTGGACCTTCCCTCAGTCCAGACCTCCTGGGTGGTCCTGGGAGACCTCCCGGGTGGTCCTGGAAACTAGTCACGACTACCTCTTTGGTCACGACCACCTCTTTGGTCACGACCTCCCCTTTGGTCATGACATCCCCTTTGGTTGGACCACCCTCCTGAGTTTTGACTAGACCCACCTGTCAGCCCTGCTCACCCTATTTTTCCTCCCGTCGCGTCACTACTGACGCAAAAGTGCTAGCACATTAAATGATGTTGTGTTGCATTAAATGCTGTCGCTTCTGTAGTACCTGTTTCCCCCTCTTATCTCCTCCCCTACCTGCCCCCATCTCCTCCATCACCTACCCTTGAACGCGTGCGTTTCTGAGTCTCTCAGCAACTCTCCTCGCCACCCCTGGCTATAAAAGCCTGAGCAGCCCTCTCCCATCTCCTTTTTTCTCACCCAACTCTCTTGCTCTCACCCAGTTCCTCTGTGCTGTGAGTTTCGCCAAGGAGTCCACTGAATCCGCGCCATTGCCTCCTTGTCGCCAAGGAGCCCGCTGGAGCCTGCGCCGTCTTCAACCACCTCGCTGCCGAAGGATTCACCGGAGCACCCGTGTCGTTCGCCATCCTCCTCCAGTCTTCTTCGGTCACTTTCTCTCTCTGTCCTGGTGAGTTTCTCCGTGCCTTATTCTTTTCCTTTCTCCTACGACCACGTTACATAGTCGTATCCTTCCTTTATCCCTCTTATGGTCACGTTGAGTAGTCGTATCCTTCTTTGGACCTCCTCTTGACCCGTTGGACCTCCTCAGGATCTCCCCCTCACCGTTCTTTTGGTTCTAGTTTGGTAGTTTTTGGTTTTGTTTGGATTTGTTTTATTTATCTCGCTCTTTTCACATGTGTAGATTCCGACTTCTCTGAAGAGTTCTTGGACCCGACGACCTCTACCGAAGAATATCAGCTCATCAACGAAGGCAAGTCGTAGACCTTTGATCATGTCGTACCCAGTTTGTAAAATTACATTGTTTTATACCAACATGCATGGCTAATTGTATAAAAATGGTTTTGGGAAATAGCCAAATACCTACTCGACAGTATGACTCCTTGAATACTTGTGATTGACATGTTGACATGTACCCTTGGACACCATAGGTTAGGTAGTCTTAGTTGGACATCTTTGAGATACCAACTTGGGTGTGTATATTGCTTAGACATGCTTTAGTTATACGTTGTCTCTTGATCACATGATTCTATCATGATAAATTTGACTAAGTGAATATGGAATTGTGGCACGGCCACTGTTGTTAAAATTGGTTGCGCCATGGCTAGGGTGGTCATTTGGCTAGGTTGAACCCAAAATGTTTTATACTCGGGCGAGTGATCGTGCAGTAAAGGGGTTGCAGGAAGCACATTGGGATGTAGTTGTCTTGCCTAAGAAGTTACTAAGGACTTAACCTTGCAAGCCATTGATCTGGGCCATATCGTGCAACCACAAGTTCATTATGGGGTGCACTTGGCCAACTAATTAGCAATGCTTTGAGTCGGTTCTGTTTGGGTTGAGAATGGCGCAAGAGGGGGCCAGGAAGATGAATCCTTAGCGAGCAGAACTAAGTCAAAATGGAGCTTTGTAAAGGTCTTGTCACGTGCTCTAGACTGCTTACCTAAGGTAGTGAGCAAGGGCATCGACGGGTGCCCAACCAACTAGAGAGGTCGTGTCTTGTGGGTCAAGCTGTACAACCTCTGCAGAGTGTAAAACTATTTGAATAGCCGTGTCCCCGGTTTTGGACAATGCCTGGTGATTTCACACAAGGGGTATACTTTCTCAAAAATATGGTCGTGGTTGGTTCCGAGTGGTCTGGGTAGTGAACTGGGTGTTCACGAGTGGTCTGGGAAGTGAACAGAGTGTTCACGTGTTGTTTCAAAGAAACTTGATACTTATGTATTAATCTTTCAACTCGTGCTTTGCAATCTACTTACTGTATTTTCAGTTAAATTCTACTTTTTGCAAAGTAACCATAAAGCTATCCTTGTCAAGCATGGCATGAATACTATTTTCATACATTTCCCTACGCCTTGTTGAGTACATTCAAAGTACTCCTGGCGTTATGCCCTCTGGTTGATCAGTCGCTGAAGAGGACCCAGGGAGCTCCGAGCTCTATGAAGAGGAGCTCTTCGAAGACCATGCGTGCTAGGAGACATCCTCCACTCGATTGTCTGTGGGCATGTCGAATGGCTTCCACGAGCATTTTGTTTTCCTGCTGTGAGCTCTCTTTTGTTGTAGCCCTGCTGGCAACTCTGTAAAAACCTTGACAATAAGGTCTTTTGCTTCTGTTAATATTAATTTGTCTGTTTCTTCTATAATTTGTGTATGGATTTGATCACATCGATGTTGAAACTGTGTGAGCTAGCTACTGATCATGGGACTAGTTCGGAATACACAGAGGGTTTCGAGGTTGCGTACTCGGGGTCCCAACAGTGGTGGTATCAGAGCCATATTGACTGTAGGATGTAACCTTAGTTAGCATGGTCGCCTTAGTCAAGAGTTTCAAAATTTATTTTATCAATCAAACCAATAGAGTAATGTGAGTAGTTATCCTTCTCTCATCTTATTATGTTCTGTTCTCATCTTAATCCAATCTCTTCTCACCTCATTCTTAGATTCTTACACCTTATCCCCTCTGAAACTTTGTTTTTTAAATAGATCCCTCTCATCCTAGTAATCTCAATAGGATCGGGCTTTGCTTTAAGTCGACCTCCCAGATAGGTTAGGTTAGAGGTGCTTTAGCAGAGTTGCCCTTCTTAGTTCCAGTATCATTTTGTCTGGTAATTAGGATCTCCCGTTTGAGTTTGGTTGCCTCTTAATAGCTCTCCAGCTATTTGCTCGTTGGGTTTAACCGCCTTTCCCCAGTTTGGTTGTTCCATCTTTCTCCCTTGTTCTCGCTAACCTATGTGATTTTCCCTCTTACCTAGTGTGCTTTCTTCTCCTCATCTATTAAGCCTGGGAAGATTCGTGCAGACGGTCTAGATCCAAGATTCGGCGAGTCAAGATGAGTTAGTTGATCCCTTCACACAGCCACCACTGCCTCCTCCGGCCGCAACCACAGATCTGGTTTCGGGACAGTTCATGGTAGCCCAGACGCAATTGATGAATGCAATGATGCAGAACATGAACCAGATATAGTGGGGGGCTAGGAAATATATGAGTGCCCAACGAATACAGGAAGACAAACCAAAGACTTCATTTGATGATAAAAGGTAAGTTTTGTTTACAACAGTTTAAATATTACAATCATTTACTTCTCGGAGCCTCCAGATTTGTCGCTGCGCGTTGGAGACCCGACCTCCATTTCCTCCGCAACCTTGTGTCTGAGAGTTGTCATTTCCTCGAATACTTTGGTTGCTTCCTCTCCCGAGCAGTTGAAGTCTTCCTCAACAGCATGGAGATTTATCGAGGGGTCGGAGACTTTTAGTTTTGCCAAAGCAAAACTAACTCCATTCTTGACAGCTTCAAACATGATCTACGCATGGTTCTCCCAAGTTGTCTTGAGGACACTCCTGAGGTCTTCGAGTTGTTGGCCAAGGTAGTTGATCTTCTCTGTGGGATCTCCTAAATTGGACAGTTGCGTTCCCGATCCCATATCGAAGAGCATCCCAAAGACTGCCTCCTTGCCACGCTCGAACTCAAGTGCTTTTTCTGTTCTCTTTAATGCTTGAGTTTGCTCTACATGAGTGAACCAAAAGATGAGTACATACAACTAGAAAAAGGAATCACACTGGTCAAGTTTATGATCGGTTACCTTGGCTCTTCTTTTCAATAGTATCAAGGACTTCTTTGTGCCTGGTCGTCAGGTATTTGATCGACCGGTCCTTGTTTTGTTATTCTTCTTTAAGCTTGGCAATTATGGCTTCCTTAGCCATAACTTCTTTGATGAGGATTGTTGACTAGTAAATAATCCGGTTATATCTTTATTTGCTTATTAATAAATAAGTTGGATTTGTACTGGTCCTAAGTTAATCTTCTGGGCCTAAGATCAATCAACCAGTTGGAAGGTGGGCCTATAAAGTCTTTCCTTTGACTGCTCCCGAAAACTCTCTCGGTGTCCTCCAGGACCTCCCCTTTGGTGTCCTCCAGGACCTCCCCAGGACCTCTCCAAGAAGCGGTTATGCACATGTGGTTAATAATAGCCACACATGGAGATGTCAGCAACAACGGTCATCACAAAAAGACGTGATGATTGGCGTCAAGAGATGCGACGATTGGCGCAAAGAGGCACCCCGACAACTAACTGCCAATGCTTGTAATACTATAAATAGTCCGGACTACGTGCCTTTGTAACATAGATTTCACATCCAAGCCCTAATCCACGTGTATTCACAGTCACTTTCACCATTCAGAGCATACTCTTTGCAATACTCATTCACCATTCTGAGTCTCTTGGTGAACAGATAGTAATCTCCATTCTTCTTTTTTATATTCTTGTTTGTCCGTTCTGTGACGAGAGTCCCAAACGTCGACAACTGGCACCGTCGGTGGGGAGCGCTGTCACCATCTTCGCCTGCTCTATTCTGGTAATGTGTTTTGCTGATGAATTACAACCTGCCTGCTTGGAGAGAAGAAAGCATTCTCGACATCTCCTATTACGATGACGACATGGAAGAAAACTTCATCGTCTTGTTCGGCAACACCCATGGTTCCTCTGGGCCATTACTAAGAAACCGTCGCCCACCGCTAGCTCCACGCTGGCTGTGTCTTCGTTCACAGGTGCTGCTATGGACGAATACTATCCTGAGCCTATCTCCCTTGGAGGAGGAGATTCGGAAGGTCCTTGGAGCCCAGCGGACCATGATGATCTCACTAGCAGCCTCCACACTAAAGGCCCGGAGAAAGCATCTGGGGAGAATCTTCTCTTCTCCCTACAATACAACTCATCCTCTTCCTCAGAGGAAGAGGGCATGTTCACCCGTTCCGCATGTTCCGGCGGCCGTCAGTTCGCCGCTATCGATGACAATCAACCCGATCCTTGTGATAATCCCGAAACGTCAGGACAACACCGGGAGCAGGAGGAACGAGAACGCCTCCAACGAGAGGAAGAGGCCTAACAAGCCGATATACGTGTCGCCACACAAGCGCACATCTCGTAAGTTCGCGACCTCTACTACTGAGATGCCCCTGGCTCCTCAACAAAGGCGCCGCCGACGGCGATGCGTACGTCACTGCCGCGGGCAACGATGGTAAGAGATCCAAATGCCTTACCAACCCCCATGCAAGAGGATACCCTTGCAGAGCGCATTCGCTATTTAGCGAGCGCCATCGCACGTCCTCCAGAGGGATTAACTCTGGAGCAAGGAGTGCAAGTGATGCGTGTAATTGAACAGAAATTGCAAGATGCGGCAAAAAATATTTCTGCTCGATTGCCAACAGTACTTTCCCAAACATACTCACACCTAGAGGGGTCCTCAATTGGACATCGAAGGTAGAGTCGAAATTACGATGCACCCGGTCGTCAAATTCAAGACCAAGGTGAGTGTGACTCCCGTTTTTCGGGACGTAGCAGACGTCCCAGATCTCCTGTTGGTCATATAACCGTCGTAATATACGGCAATGTATTGGACCCTATGCAGGATGCAAAGCTTTTTCCCCTGGATTGAGGGACGTCACCTGGCCAGAGAAATTCAAGCCAGGGAGCATGGAGACTTGCAACGGAATGCAAAACCCATCGGAGTTCCTCCAAGTTTACACTACCACCATCCAAGTTGCTGGAGGCGATGATAAGGTAATGACAAATTATATACCCACAGTTTTAAAAGGTTCCACCAGGACCTGGTTATTCAACCAACCTGAAGGATCTATATATAACTGGGAGATGCTCTGTAATGCATTACAAAATAACTTTAAAAGTTGTTATGTAAAGCCAGGAAAGGAGGACGATTTACATCGGCTTCGCCAAACCCCCAAGGAAAATCTATGACAATTTGTAAAGCGTTTTTATAGAAGTTCATAATACTATCCCAAATATTTCTGACGACTCTGTAATTCGAGCTTTTAAACAGGCGGTACGATATCGAAGGTTCATGAAAGACCTCAACATCAACCCGCCCAGGTCCGTGTCGGAACTTTTCGACATGGCAGACCGGTACTCCGATGCCAATGAGGCAGTGGAGTGGAATCGAATGGTGGACAAAGGGACCACCCCTCCTCAGCCAGGCCTCGAGGATGTTAAGGAAAAGAAATCCAAGAGGTCTGAAAGCTCCATGAGCAGTAGAGGGAAGCCCAAAAGAAAGGAAAAAGGGAGGTCCAAGTAGTCCACCAGGGAGGTCGCAGCGGTTGACCAGCGACCACTCTATGACAAAAACAAAGGTCCTTGGACCAAAAGAAGGCAAGGAGGTCATTCAAACGACCAAACCGCCCCACTATCTGCAAATACGTCCAGGAGCAATGAGCACTAGTGCCCATTGCATAAAGTTCTTGGCCATGACCTCCACAACTGCCGTACTTGGCAGAAGCAGATGGAGAATTACTACGATGGGAAAGGTCCGATGCCTGTCCCACCGGAAGATTGCGGACCACTAGAGGTCTAAGGAAATGACAAGGACACAGAGATGCCATTCCAAATAATGGATCACCACGTCAACGTCATCTACGGGGGTTCAGCTGCCTACACCTCTAAGCGGCAGTACAAGGCGGCGTGGAGGGACGTCAACATCGTTGAAATCCCACCTGATCGTTCAGAATACCCCAAATGATCAGAGACCTCCCTGACCTTCACTAAGGAGGACGTCCCAAAAGGTATGTCTACTTTTCATAAATTACCACTAGTAGTTTCCCCTACCATAAGTAATTGCAAAGTACGGAGAGTATTGGTAGATAGCGGTAGTTCTTTAGATTTGTTATTCGTATACAATTTAGATGAGATGCAAATTCCTCGTTCTAAAATTAAACCGATGACAAGTCCCTTCTATGGGATAGTGTCTGGTATGTCGGTTACACCAATAGGGCAAGTAGTTTTACCAGTAACTTTCGGTACAAGTACTAATTTTTGAACTGAGTTAATTACTTTTGAAGTAGTTGATTTTGAGTCTGCCTATAATGCTATTTTGGGAAGACCTTATCTGACAAAGCTCATGGCAGCTACACACCATGTCTACTAGAAGATCAAGATCCCTGGTCCAAAGTGCATGATTGTAGTGCAAGGTGACCAGGCCGTCGCACTTTCATGTGATCGTAATTCATTAGAACTTGTCGATCAGTTGCCTCTAAAAGATCTTACTTTGGAGGATAAAATAGAGAAGTCTGCGAAGATCAAGGCCGCTCCTCAACCCAATGAGGAGGTAAAAGTCGTACCACTTAACCCCGATGACCAGTCCAAGACAGCCCAAATTGGTGCGGGATTGAGTGAGAAACAGGAAGATGAGCTCGTCACCTTCCTCCAAGCCAAGTCAGATGTCTTTGCGTGGAAGCCATCTGATATGCCCGGGGTCCCAAGGGAGGTGATCGAGCATAGGCTAGCCATTCAGCCCGAGGAAAAACTAGTCAAGCAAAGACTGAGACGTTTCACCTTGGATCATCAAGAAGCTATCAGAGCAGAGCTCGATAAGCTCCTTGAAGCTAGTTTCATTCGGGAGGTTGATCACCCTGAATGGCTTGCAAATCCGGTTCTGGTCAAGAAATCTAACGGTAAGTGGCACATGTGTGTAGATTTTACCAGTTTAAATATTGCTTGCCCAAAGGATGAGTTTCTTTTGCCTCGCATTAATCAATTAGTTGATTCTACTACGGGTGGCAAACTGATGAGTTTTCTTAATGCTTATTTCGGATACCATCAAATCAGCATGGCGAAAGAAGATGAAGAGAAGACTGCCTTCATCACTCCCTTCGGTGTCTACTGCTACGTCAAGATGTCGTTCGGGTTAAAAAACGTTGGGGCCACGTACCAGCGTTTGGTGCAGAAAACCTTCAGCAGTCAGCTGGGGCGTAATTTAGAGGCCTACGTAGATGACCTCGTTGTAACAAGTAGTACTAAGAATGACCATTTGAAGGATCTCGCAAAGACCTTCGAAAATGTAAATAAACATGGAATAAAGCTTAATCCCGAAAAGTGTACTTTCAGGGTTTGTTCTGGCAAATTGCTTGGTTTCCTTGTTTGTTCCTGTGGGATTGAAGTCAATCCCAAGAAAATTCAAGCCATCAAACAATTATGACCACCTTCCACAGTGAAGGAGGTCCAAGCCTTAACTGGTCGAATGACGGCTCTTAGTCGTTTCATTTCTCAATCAGGAGAACGAGGTTTACCTTTCTTTAAGGTGATCCGCAAGAGTAATAAAGGGTTTCAATGGTCCGAAGAAGCTGATAAAGCCTTCTAAGGCTTAAAGGCTTATCTCTCAAATCCTCTGGTATTGGTTTCACCTTTAGAAGGTGAACCTTTACTAGTTTACTTAGCAGCAACACCAAATGTGGTCGGCGCAGTACTTATTGCAGAAGGAGGACGGTCCCAACGACCCATCTACTATATAAGTGAGGTCTTACACGGACCGAAGGAAAGATACCCTGAGGTCCAAAACCTAATTTATGCTCTTTTGATGACTTCCAGAAAACTGAGGCATTATTTTCAATCTCACAAAATCACAGTACCTTCGTCTTTTCCTCTTGGAAATATACTCCATAATCAAGAAGTAACAGGTCACATAGCCAAATAGGCAATAGAACTTGGAGAATTCGATCTTCATTTTACTGCCCGAACAACCATAAAAAGGCAAGTCCTGGTTGACTTTGAGGCTGAATGGACGAATATCGAGGATCAACCTCAAGAAAGTTCAGGGCCGGATGACCATTGGACACTGTACTTTGATGGCTTCCGTGAGCTTAAAGACTCGGGGGCTGGGGTTTTGTTGATAACACTACAGGGTGATCAACTCCAATATGCCATACAGTTTATGTTCCCTGCTACTAACAACGTGGCAGAGTATGAAGGACTTCTAGCCAGGTTTCGAGCAGCCAAATCCCTTGGAGTCTGTCGGCTTTTGGCGAAGGGAGATTCACAATTAGTCATAAACCAGGCATCAAAGGAATACAGCTGTTCCGATGAGATAATGGCTCAGTACCTGGGTGAGGTGAGGAAGTTGGAAAAACACTTCAAAGACTTCGAAGTCCAACATATACCGCGTAAGGAAAACTCAGCGGACTAGTTATCGAAATTGGGTTCCTCACGAACGCTTGTTCCAACAAGTGTTTTTCTCGAATACCTTACAAAGCCTTGTATAGAAATGGGTTCGACCACCTTAGAGGTCGGAGTCATCGAGCAAGATGCGGAGTGGATAAAACCATTGACCACTTATCTCGCGTCAGGGACATTGCCCGATGATCCTCAACAGAAGGATATGTTAATTCGTAGAGCACGCATGTACAAGCTGGTCAAGGGATCATTGTATAGGAAGGAAGCACATGGTGTTCTTATGCGTTGTATATCCCAAGACTCCGGGATAAAATTACTAAAAGAAATCCATAGGGGCTTGTGTGGTACACATGCATTCTATAAAACAATAGTTGGTAAAGCTTTTTTGGCAAGGTTATTACTGGCCCACCGCTCTGCAAGATGCCATGCACCTTGTTAAGACCTGTGAGTAATGTCCATTCCATGCTAGACAAGTGCACCAACCATCTTATCAATTACAGACCATTCCCTTATTATGGCCTTTTTCGACTTGGAGTATTGATATAGTTGGACTACTACCACAAGTACCTAATGGGTATACATTCTTGTTTGTGGCCATCGATACATTCACTAAGTGGATAGAAGTTGAGCCACTCGTCAGATAATCCATCGCAAAGAAGAAAAAATTCTTTGTGCGAAACATTGTTACGAGATTTAGAGTACCCAGTCATCTTATCACAGACAATGGGAGCCAATTTATTAGTGACGTGTTTCAGGATTATTGCGATGAAATTGGCACTAAAATCTGCTTTGCTTCCGTAGCACATCCACAGAGCAATGGAGCAGTAGAAAGGGCCAATGGTCATATTATGCAAGGTATTAAAAAGAGAGTTTTTAATCGCCTTAAGGCATGCTCAAAAATTTGGATGGAGGAACTCTTTTCTGTTTTATGGGCATTGCGTACTACGACCAGTAGAGCAACTGGCGAAACACCATTCACACTAGTCTACGGTGCAGAAGCAGTGCTACCTAGTGAGATTCAGCTAGGTTCCACACGTATAGACCTCCTAGATCAAACAAATCAGGGAGATTTACGTGAAGATGACGTTAATATGCTAAAAGAAAGGCGTGATCATGCACTATTGAAATCGGCTACCTATCTGCAAGGGCTGAGACGCTACTTTAATAGAAGGGTTCGTCCAAGAACACTTCATGTGGGAGACTTGGTCTTGAGGCGCATCCAGAACCAAACCAACTTGAACAAGTTGTCCTCCAAATGGGAGGGTCTATATACTGTAGTCTCTGTCACTAGGCTAGGATCAGTTAGATTAGCTATGGAGGATGGTTGTGTTTTATCTAACACATGAAACATTGAACATCTTCGAAAATTCTATGTATAAGTATCTTTTTTCTATATTATATAAGTTCAATTTTCATTCTATTGTTATTAATATATTGAATTTTTTTAGCATAAATCTTTTCGTATCATTTCATATACATGATCACTATTTTTAAAGTGCCTACGGTTGGTCAATTTCGCTTATAGATCACATTGTCTATACTTATGAAATGACCATCGGTATACATTTGGGAAATGACAACTGTCTGAGACCTCTTATGTAAGGCAATTCTCATTGCATAAGAGCTCAACAATCTGACTTTATATTCCTGAATGCACACTGATTTGGATCATTGATTTTGTAATAGAAATACGGATCTTAGCACAATTGTTCGCCCGAAACACTTCTTCTAGTGCCGGACAAAGTGTTCAAGGCGGGGAGCTACACATAGTAAAATATATGTTAGACCCGGAGGTCTTAGTTGTGATATTTAATGATGAATACATTACCATGGGGACATGCTTATGATCTTAGGTGTTGACACATCTGGCAATAGCTTTTGAGCGTTTCTTTGGAACGGTAGTTCCGTAGTGTGGAGCGGTACTACCACATCGAGGTAGTATCGAGTGGTTTGTTGCGGTTCCAAAATTCTAGTACGTGTGTTTTGGGGTCTTTGAGTTCTTTTGGAAAACAGTGGTACCGCAGGGCTTATGGCGGTAGTACCGCACCAAGGTTGTACTGCATGGAGGTTGGCGGTACGTATTTTTCCAGAACGCATGTTTTGAGAATTTTGAACTCACGTGGAAAACGGTAGTACCGCAGTTTGGGAGCGGTACGACCGCAGGCCAGTAGTTCCGTTTGTTTCTTGGCGGTATGAAAATTTTAGAGAAGTTGCTTTTGAGTTCTTGGTTTCCTCCTGGAACGGTACGACCGCATGTTGGATAGCGGTAGTACCGCACAATGGTATAACCGCAAGTTTGCGGTATGGTTTTTCCAGAGAGCATGTTTTCAGGAGTTTCTAACTATCTTGGGAATCGGTAGTACCAGTGTAAATGGAGCGGTACAACCGCGGTGCAGTAGTACCAGCCCTAACATGGAAGTACGACTGATTGTGCTCTGTTTGTCCGCCGCTTTTGGGATTTGGCTAAGAGTTTGTTTAAGATCATGAGTTTTAATATGTTGCATGATGCATGATAGTGTTTCTGTGTGTGTGTGTGTGTGTGTGTGCGAGAGAGAGAGAGAGCTAATGTTGGTCAAGTTAGAGAACTTGTGTCGGGATATGTGTTCTTTGATCATTGCATGTGTAGGTTGGGCGTGAAGACAATCATGGTCGGAGACGAGGAGGACCCGGACTAGGATGGGGAGATCTGAGGTCTAGGAGGTCGTGGATGTCACAAGATGATTGGGCTTTCGCTGGAGCACGTGGAGATCAAAGGTTGTTGCTGCTGCGTGGAGGAGCTCCAGGAGGTGGAGTCCTGGAGGCTTACTACACATGAAGAGATATGGAAGGAGCTCCATATCTGGAAGTCTTAGAGATATTGAAAACCCGTGTCTGAGAGGGTTTTGGGTTCTTTGTTCTCAGTAGAGATAGAGTCTGTGTCCATATTGTGAAGGACATGATCAGGACTCTAGGGTATAAATAGAGGAGGGGTTAGGTGCTAACTCTACGGCTTTGAGAGGTGGTTTGTCCGAGGCTTTTGAGAGGCTTTCACGTAGGCTTGTTATGTGACCTTTTTGTGAGAACTTGAGAGGTCTTCCGTGGAAGGCTTTTGAGGGGTGTCGAAGAGCACCTTGTAGACACATATCAAAGTTTGAGCAATACAAGTCAGATCTATTATATACTGTCTCAGGAGCGTTGTGTTGTTCAAGCTGTGCGTGAGAGGTCCTCGAGGAGGTCCAGCAGAGGTTCTCTAGCAGGTTCCCGAGGAGGTCCTCGAAGGGGTCCTCAAGGAACTTCTCAAGGAGGTCGTGAGAAGCTCTGTGCACAGATCAACGATTTGAACTGGAGGTCAAATCACTACAATAATTCACCCCCCCCTTTGATTGCCATCGATGATCCTACAAGTGGTATCAGAGCTAGGTTGCAATGGCATCAAATCAAGATCGTTTTTCAGGTAAGCCACCATATTTCGATGGGTCAGACTACATCTATTGGAAAACACGCATGAAGGTTTTTCTTCAAGTACAAGGTAATGTTATTTGGCAAAAAGTTGAACGTCCATATGAAGTTCTTGCTGTTACTACTGTTGAAAATACTGCTGATGTTGAAGCTAATGCTAAGGCTAGAAATATACTGTTGCAAGGTCTGAGTAGAAACGAGTTTGTCAGAATTGCTAATATTAAATCTGCTAATAAAATTTGGACTATAGCTGATTATCATGAAGGTTCTAGATCTGTTAAAGGTGTTCATCAGAATCAATTCAAAAAAGGAGTATTCTAAATTTGAGATGAAACCAGGAGAATCAGTAGATGCACTTTTTGATCGCTTCAATAAATTTGTTAGTGATTTGCAATCTGTTGATGTCATATACTCTGATTCTAACAATGCTCGTCAAATTTTAAATGCCTTGGATATGTCATGCAGGAGGTGCTAGTCACTACTATTAATCATTCATTAATATGGAAACACTCACCCTGAATGATCTTTATTCCAAGATGAAAACACATGAGATTGATATTTTGGCCAGGATAAATAAGTCCAATTCTTTGGGTTTAGTGACTAATCAAACTGACAACTCTTCTAGCTCCTCTAGTGTTTCTTTGTCTGCATTAGGGTCCATTTCAGATGAACAGTTAGAGGAGATTCCAGAAGAGCAGCTTGTACTCTTCTCCAACAGGGTGACCAAGGCAATTAACAACATCAGATCAAGGAGGAGAGGTGGTCCAATCAGGTGCTTTGAATGTGGTGAGCTAAACCATATAAAGATGAATTGTCCCAAACTGAGAAGTAAGGAGGTCAAAGATGACAAAGTGGCAATTCGTCGCTCTAAATTCAAGATTGACCCAAGCAAGAAGCACAATTATCGTAAGGTGGTCAACAAGGTACTCTCAGCACTAGATGAGATTAATTTGAGTGATGTTGATTCTGGAAGCGACAATGAGGACAATGGCAAGAAAGCAAAGGAGGTGGACTTCACAGGAATGTGTTTTATGGCTAGCAGTGAAGAACTTAACAATTATGATCTCTACAGTGATCCTGATAAGGTAAAACCTTCTTATACAGATTTATCTCGTGCTGTGCTTAAGCTGACTGATGAGCTTAAAAAATATAAAAAGAAAGTAAAGAAACATGACCTTGTTGTTGAGAGCTTAAACTCTTAAATTAATAGGCTTAGAGCTTCTATTCCTGATGATGAATTCCGTGAGTCTTGTCAAGTTTTACATTCTGAGTTGAAAACTGATAGGTCAATACATGCTAAATTTGATGAGTTAAAACTAGCACATGACTCTTGTGATGAAAAGCTAAAACTTGCATATTGTGAAATTGAAAAGCTCGAGTCTAGTTCTACTTATTTAGAGTCAAGTATCTCAGATACCCAAATTAAAACTTGCTCTAATTGTAAGTTGCTAGAAGCTAGACTAAAGTCATCTCAGGAATCTATTCAACAGATGCTTTATCATGAGATATCTTCTTGCTCCAACTGTCCAAAACTCACAATAGAAATTGAAGCTTTGTCTAGACAACTCATTGATTTTGCTGAAAAGGAAAGGTCATCCCAGCTTAGTGTTTCTAAGAATGTTGTGAATGAACCAGTGAAATGCACAACATGTCCTACATTAACTAAAGAAAATGAGTACCTTAAGGATACTCTGGAGAGTTTCTCTTTTGGTAAGAAAAATTTGAACATGATTATAGACAAGTCCAAAGTGAGTGTTAAAAGCCAAGGTCTAGGATTTAATTTTATTGAGCATGCCAAAAATAATCCTCCTAAAATTGTGAAGCTTCTTGAACCTAGAAAATTTGAGGTAGAATCTGAACCAAAACCAATTATTTTTAAATCTGCTAGTATTGCAAAGAATCCATCTATTAAAGTGAGTACTCAAAAGGGAAAAGCTACAACTTCTCATCAAGACAAGTATCAATGTACTCATTGTGGTAAAGAAGGTCATTTGGTTCAATTCTGTTTTCGGAAAGCAAAGAAAGAATAGAGAGACAGGCTAAGGAAAATTTCTCAAGTTCATTATCGTCATTTTGTTTCCACTAAATAAATTGCTGCAGGATTAGGAGCTTTTACACAACCGGTCAGACCTGCACCTAAACAGCGGTCTGACCGGCAGTGTCCTGAAAATAGAAATGTTTTTGTTGCTCCTGTTCATCGTGTATCTCAGTACTGGGTTCCTAAATCGTATCTTACTAACCCCAGTACTGTGAGACCAATACTTCCTTGATGTAGGTTCAGCTGATGAGGAAGGGGAACGTGTGGCTAGTAGATTCAGGCTGTTCCAGGCACATGACTGGTGATTCAAGATGGTTCTCCTCCCTCACTAAGGCATCTAGTGATGAATTGATCACTATTGGGGATGCTTCAACAGGTATTGTGATAGCTAAAGGTACTGTGCGTGTTAATGATAAATTCATTCTCAAGGATGTTGCTTTGGTAAGTAAATTAAAGTATAACTTACTTTCAGTTTCTCAGTTGATAGACGATAATCTTGAGGTGAGTTTTAAGAAACATGCTTGTAGAGTTTTAGATGCTTCTGGGGATCTTATTTTCAATATGTCTCGGTTAGGGAAGGTCTTTAGAGCTGATTTTAATCATTCCTTTTCACCTTATGTTAGATGTTTGGTAGCTTCTAAATCCAGAGATCTATTCTTTTGGCACCGTAGGTTAGGACACATTGGTTTTGATCACCTTGTACGGATTAGTGGGATGGATCTCATTAGGGAGTTACCCAAACTTAAGGGTGATAAAGATTTGGTTTGTTCTCCTTGTAGACATGGTAAGATGGTAGCTGCTTCACATTTCCCTATTTCTATGATCATCACAGATGGCCACGGTCAATTCTTTGCACATGGACCTTTGTGGGTCCTTCTAGGGTTCAATCTGTTGGGGGAAAATGGTATATTCTTGTGATTGTTGATGATTTCTCTAGATACTCATGGGTTTATTTTATGGTGTCTAAGGATGAGGCTTTTGGTCATTTTAAAGATTTATTTCTTAGACTTAATAATGAATTGCATGGTCTTTGTGAAAGCTATAAGAAGTGATAATGGTCTTGAATTTAAGAATTCCTTATTTGCTTCTTTTTGCTCTGAAAAGGTTTAGAACATCAATTTTCTTCTCCTCATGTCCCACAACAAAATGGGGTTGTAGAGAGAAAAAATAGAACCTTAGTTGAGATGGCAAGAACTATGCTTGATGAACATGCTACTCCTAGGAAGTATTGGGCAGATGCTATTTCTACTGCATGTCATGTTTCGAATAGGGTATTTTTGAGAGCCTCTTTGCACAAGACTTCTTATGAGTTGAGATTTGGCAGAAGGCCTAGTGTTTCTCACTTCAGAGTTTTCGGTTGTAAATGCTTTATTCTTAAACATGGTATTCTTGATAAATTTGAGTCTAGATCTTCAGATGGCATTTTTCTTCGTTATCCTTCTCACTCTCGTGGCTATCGTGTGCTTAACCTAGAAACTAACAAAATTGTTGAGACCTGTGGGGTTACTTTTGATGAGGTCAGTTCTTGTACTAGACCCAACATTTCGTTACCACAGAGTTCGAGAGTCAAAGCATATTTCTTAATGAAGAGGATGACCTTGATCTTGGTAATTATGTTTCTCCCATGACATCACTTGCACCAACTGAGGATGCTGCACCTTCTACTTCCACTTCAACAGGAGAGACTGCAGCTTCTAGTGGAGCTATACCTCATGTTGCGCCACCATCAAGTGATGGATCACCTGCAGAAGATGTTCATAATGTCGAAGATATTTTAGAACCTTCTGCACCATTGCGTATTCAGCGGCATCATCCCCTAGAACTAATGATTGGTGACATTCATGAAAGGGTAACATGTTCTAGGTTTACCTCTCCTGTTTCACATGCTCATTCTGCCTTTGTTGCCTCTTTTGAGCCTAATGATGTAAGTCATGCTTTATCTAATGAGTCTTGGATCAATGCCATGCATGAAAAATTAGATAACTTTGAGCGTAATAAAGTCTGGACCTTAGTTGAACCTTCTCATGGACATAATGTAATTGGAACTAAATGGGTTTTTCAAAATAAGCAAAGTGAGGATGGGGTTGTTGTTAGAAATAAGGCTAGACTTGTTGCTCAGGGTTTTACCCAGGTAGAGGGTCTTGATTTTGGTGAAACTTTTGCTCCTGTAGCCAGATTAGAAGCTATCCGGATTCTCTTAGCATTTGCTGCATCTAAAGGTTTTAAATTGTATCAAATGGATGTTAAAAGTGTTTTTCTTAATGGCTTCATTGAGGAGGAAGTTTATGTTAAGCAACCACCTGGTTTTGAAAATCCTAAGTTTCCTAATCATGTCTACAAATTGTCAAAAGCCTTGTATGGATTAAAACAAGCTCCTAGAGCATGGTATGAGAGGCTTAAGCTATTTTTGTCAAAGAATAATTTTCAAATGGGCAAGGTAGACAAAACTTTGTTCACATTTCGCCATGGCAATGATCTATTACTTGTTCAAATTTATGTGGATGATATCATCTTCGGGGGCTCCTCTCATGCTTTGGTTTTCAAGTTTCCAGATACTATGAGCAGGGAGTTCGAGATGAATATGATGGGGGAGTTAACTTACTTCTTAGGTTTGCAAGTAAAACAGACCAAGCAAGGCAATTTTATTCATCAAACCAAGTATACTAAGGATTTGCTTAGACGTTTTGACATGGGAACCTGCAAACCTATCTCTACACCAATGGGGTCTACAACTGTTCTTGATCCAGATGACAAAGGTGAGGCAGTGGATCAAAAAGAATATAGGAGCATGATTGGGTCTTTACTTTATCTGACTGCTTCAACGCTGGACATACATTTTGCTGTGTGTTTGTGTGCTCGATTTCAAGCTTCACCTCGTTCATCCCATCGTCAGGCTGTGAAAAGAATTCTCAGGTATCTCCAATCAACTTTAGAATTCGGTCTCTTTTATTCCTCTTCATCTTATCTTACCGTGCGTGCATATTCATATAGTGATTTTGCGGGGTGTAGGATTGATAGAAAAAGCACATTTGGCACATGTCACTTTTTAGGCACATCATTAGTTTCTTGGTCCTCTAGAAAACAGACTTCTGTTGCTCAATCAACTGCTGAAGCTGAGTATGTTGATGTGGTTGCTAGTTGTTCTCAGGTTCTTTGGATTTCTTCTACTCTCAGGGACTATGGGTTAGATTTGAGTAGTGTTCCTCTTTATTGTGATAACACTAGTGCTATTAATATTGCCAAGAACCCAGTGCAACATTCTAGGACTAAACATATTGATATCAGATATCACTTTCTTAGAGACCATGTGGAAAAGGGTGATATTATTCTACACTTTGTTGAATTTGATCTTCAGTTTGCTGATATTTTCACTAGGCCGCTTGATACTTCTCGTTTTGTCCGTTTGCGGAGTGAATTGGGAGTAATTCATCCTATAGGCTTATTTTGAGGGGGAGCTGTTGGTGCAAAAATTCAGAAGCTTTGGCTATTATTCTTGTCTTACAATTCACCAAGTCCCATTAAAATCAAATGAGTTGTAGAGCTTCCTTTATCATATTTATTCATGTGCTGTGTAGCTTTGATCTTGACTGTTTTAAATAAACTTGCTATATTTATAACTAAAGCATGACATGGCTGAAAACTTTGACTAGATTAATTATTGTTATCACTTGGAGATGTCCATGGAAAAAGATGAGCTTGTTTGTGAGTCTTTTTAAATCTTGGATTTACAGCAAGTATGTCTCTCATTGCAATCCTGTTATGCTCACTCAATTTGGCATGTTATATATAAAAAAAATTAAAGGGTTGGAAAATGAAAAGATGTATGCTTCATGCATACCATACATCGCTGTGTATTCAAAAGAACAAAAATATGCACACAAAAGTGCTCAAATGAAAAGAAGTATGCTTCAAGCATGCCATACATAGCTATGTATATTCAAAAGGAAAAATATGCACACAAAAGTGCTAAAATAAAAAGAAGTATGCTCCAAGCATGCCACATGCAAATAAGAATTGAAAGTGAAGTAATAGGGTGCTATATGAGACTGCTAGCTCATTTGGATTTAACTTGTGTCTCACTGTTAGGCTCTCACTTTTCTTGGTGATATCTTTTTGTGGTGCTTATGATTGGTTTAGTCGTTGTTGAGATGCCTGTCATTAAGTTAAAATTGCTTAATCATCCTTCAAGTGGTACAAACTTGTCCGGATTTTGCTACACGATACATGATTTTATATGATCCTTTTAAGCTCTACTCAACAAGATGGCTTGGTTAATACATTAAATTGACTTGCCTAATCTCCAAAGCTTCGTGGTTTTTATTCTCCTTGCCCCTCTCTTTTGAGCATTTCTGTTCCTCTAGAGTTCTTGATGAGTTCATTGCCAAAGGGGGAGAAAAACGGGAGATTTGAAATTTGCTTCCCTTGTGTTGAGGGGGAGTTTTTTAGCTGTGGTTCCTAAAGTGTTTGCCTTGTAGCTTTGAAACTTTCTTTCCAAATTTCAAATCATGTTTTTTTTATGTTTTGTCAATGTATTCATCAAGGAGGAGATTGTTAGACCCGGAGGTCTTAGTCGTGATATTTAATGATGAATACATTGCTATGGGGACATGCTTATGATCTTAGGTGTTGACACATCTGGCAATAGCTTTTGAGCGTTTCTTTGGAACGGTAGTTCCGCAGCGTGGAGCAGTACTACCGCAACGAGGTAGTACCGAGTGGTTTGTTGCGGTTCCAAAATTCCAGTACGTGTGTTTTGGGGTCTTTGAGTTCTTTTGGAAAACGGTAGTACCGCAGGGCTTGTGGCGGTAGTACCGCACCACGGTTGTACTACATGGAGGTTGGCGGTACGTATTTTTCCAGAACGCATGTTTTGAGAATTTTGAACTCGCGTGGAAAACAGCGATCACAGCAGACTTGGGAGCGAGACGACCGTGGCGGTAGTTCCGTTTGTTTCTTGGCGGTATGAAAATTTCAGAGAAGTTGCTTTTGAGTTCTTGGCTTCCTCCTGGAACGGTACGACCGCATGTTGGATGGCGGTAGTACCGCACAATGGTATGACCGCAAGTTTGCGGTATGGTTTTTCTAGAGAGCATGTTTTCAGGAGTTTCTGACTATCTTGGGAATCAGTAGTACCAGTGTAAATGGAGCGGTATGACCGCGGTGCGGTAGTACCGGCCCTAACATGGAAGTACGACCGATTGTGCTCTGTTTGTCCGCCGCTTTCGGGATTTGGCTAAGAGTTAGTTTAAGATCATGAGTTTTAATATGTTGCATGATGCATGATAGTGTTTCTGCGTGTGTGTGAGAGAGCTAATGTTGGTCAAGTTGGAGAACTTGTGCCGGGATATGTGTTCTTTGATCCTTGCATGTGCAAGTTGGGCGTGAAGACAATCATGGTCGGAGACGAGGAGGACCCGGACTAGGATGGGGACATCTGAGGTCTAGGAGATCATGGATGTCACGAGATGATTGGGCTTTCGCTGGAGCACGTGGAGATCAAAGGTTGTTGCTGCTGCGTGAAGGAGCTCCAGGAGGTGGAGTCCTGGAGGCTTACTACACGTGAAGAGATATGGAAGGAGCTCCATATCTGGAAGTCTTAGAGATATTGAAAACACAGTGTGCGAGAGGGTTTGGGTTCTTTGTTCTCGATGAGATAGAGTCCGTGTCCATGTTGTGAAGGACATGATCAGGACTCTAGGGTATAAATAGAGGAGGGGTTAGGTGCTAACTCTACGGCTTTGAGAGGTGGTTTGTCCGAGGCTTTCACGTAGGCTTGTTACGTGACCTTTTTGTGAGAACTTGAGAGGTCTTCCGTGGAAGGCTTTTGAGGGGTGTCGAAGAGCACCTTGTAGACACAGATCAAAGTTTGAGCAATACAAGTCGGATCTATTCTATACTGTCTCAGGAGTGTTGTGTTGTTCAAGCTGTGCGTGAGGGATCTCGTCAAGGAACTTCTCAAGGAGGTCGTGAGAAGCTCTGTGCACAGATCAACGATTTGAATTGGAGGTCAAATCGCTACAATCATTCACCCCCCCCCCCCCTCTGATTGCCATCAACGATCCTACAATATACGACTTTCAATTTGCAAAAAATTAATTTGCAAGACAAAGTTAGTTAATCTTTGATAAATAATCACAATTATCATACACAAAATCTTTTCATTATCTCATATAATTTAAAATAAAACATCTGTATCATTACAATGTCATTTTTGACCACTTGAACCAGGAGTATTTGAGGGAAGAGCAGGAGCACTAGCTTATATGTTCTTTATGATCTCTGCCACTACTGGTGTGATCTTGGCTTGAGGAGCAATACCTGCTTCTTTTGTCTTAAACTTGGGCGCAGGGATAAGCTTCTGGAGATCGACAGAATCCCCATAAAGAAGATCAATCTTCAATAAAACTCGGTTTAAAGCTTGACTCATTGCCTTCGTCAAAGATTGATAAATGGTATTCTTCATAGCAGGTATGTGTTTTCTAATATGTTTAATTTGAGTATAGATATCGTTTCTAAGGTCATCTAAGATCATCTTGGTCGCAAGAGGAGTTACCGGAGCCTTTAGATGTTCTGCGATCTCTCGTAGAGAGGCTGAAATCTGAAAAAAGCTGTTTCCAGAAACTATGGTAATATCCTTGCCAGCCTTCACTAAGGTTTTCACCTTCTTTTCAAGCCCTTGTACGGCAATATGCTCATCTTTTGCCTTTTTCTAGTTCTGAGAAAGAACAGAAAAAGAGAATAAAACTCATGCATTGCATATAAAAGATCAAAATGCTCTATAAGAAACAAAGAAAGGTTCTTTACTTTCTTTCTCCATAAGGAGTGTGTTGTTTTGTTCAAAGAGATCATGATTTTCTTTGGATTGTCTGACCAAGATCTCTTGTAACTTCTCATTCTTTCGAGTTAAGAGGTGGATCTCTTTGGTCTTCTCTGCTTTGACCACCGCACTCTCCTCAGATCTTTTTTTTCTATCTCAGATAATTTTAATCTGAGAGCTTGAAATGCAGACTCGGCATTTTCTTGTCCGGCTTTCGCTAGTAAGCACTCCCTGTGAAGTAAACAAAGGCATAAGTCATCTATTTAAAATAGAATTTTATGATTAAATAATGACTTCTTGTACTTACTTCTCTTTTTCCTCTGCAAAAGTTTTGATCTCCTCTACCATGTCAATATTGACTCTCCAGCACCTTTTGACAGATGTCATGAGGTTCTGGAGATCTTTCTTCTCGGTTCTGGGAGGTGAACGTTCAAGAGGAATCTCATCCTCAGGCTGATCCAGTTGAACCAGACAAAAAAAACCCCTCTAGTTGGATCAGTACTGGTACTCTACGGCTCTTAAGACATTCTATGAGTCAGGTTTATACTGATAAATTCAAAGAAAAATTATTAGGATAAAAATCTTACCAAGGTATGATCACTTTCATCTTGAGTTTCGATGGTCTCATGGACCGCTTCCTCCGAAACGGCTGGTCGCATGAACCACCTCCTCAGAATGGCTGGTCCTGTGGACCACCTCTTCCACTCGATCCTCTTGAGAGGACCTCTCTGTTTGGACCTTCATGTTCAGCGGTTCACCTTGGGACGTCCGAGCAGTTGTCACTTGAACGTCTTGGACCACTTCCTCAGTAGTCCTAGGAGGTCCTTCCATTAGCAGAATCTCTTCTGTCGGGGATCCCTCTGTCGCCAATATAGTTGGTGGCGAATATTATTCTTGAGTAGTCAATTGACCCCTTTCCGGGTCTGACGGAAATCAAGACTAAATAGGAAAGAGAAAGTTAATCATTTAAAAACCAAAATTATAAAGGTGTAATCAAAGAACTTACTCGATCTCAAAGCTGCTCTCACTAAGGAGCGATATAAAGTCATCAATAATAGTGAAATTGGGTCCTCTCCTTTGCTCTGACGACAAAGGAACTAAGGCCAAGGAGGTCTTTGGCCTTGCAATCCTCTGAAGAGGGACCTCCTCTTCTGATTCTTCTGATGATCCTTCACCCTGGACCACCCTAGCCAAGAAAGATGATATAGAAGACACTAGTTGGGGGTTAGAAACATATCGGGAAATGGAAGTCCTAACTTTTGTTTTTAATACCTCTCGGGTGGAAGATCTTGGAAGAGCAGTGTCGGTGTTTCAGAACCGAACTTACGTAAAGATTGTTTGATTCGGGGGGTCTCCTAGAATGAAATTACGCAGAGAGATTGATACGGGGATTTTTATACAGGTTCAGGCCTTCTCTGGGGAGAATAATAACCCTACTCCTGTGTGTGTATGGTATTGAGTGTATTCTGAACAATCAGGGGAAAAACTAAGACTATTACAAATGATAGTGCTTGTCTTCACGATGGCTTTGATTCGATCCGCCCTTTCCTTCTCGATTGCCGCCTTTATATAGTGCGTGAAGGAGCGGCGGTTTCTCCAGTGAAGCGGCGCCTCATCACATCTCGTGTGGCATGACGTTGGTAGTAATCACCGCGATTAACTCCTCTCGTCGCCTAACACTATATACCGTAGATAATGGAGCATTACGTGCTATTACTTGGCGAGTAACGGTATATGATATTTATTTGAATCCCTTAATCAATTGGGCCCACTTATGCAGAGGTTTAATTGATCATAAGGTGGTAAATGACTGACCTAGTCGTAGAAGAACCTACGACTATGAGGTAGTCGTAGCAAGACTTACGACTATGGGGTAGTCGTAGCATAACTTACGACTATGGGGGTGGTCGTAGAAGAACTTACGACCACCTAGTAGGCTCTTCCCTTATAACATTTAAGGGGTATACTCAGGGACCATATGACGTCATATTTACCTATAATAAGAATTATAGATAAAAGATAAAATAAGGATTATTATATCCTCGTCATCTAGACCCCCAGCTTCAAGTGAAAGCAACCTACTTGGTAAAGGAGTTATAGATGGTCTTACGACCACGAGAGGGTCGTAGAAAGATAGTCGAAGGAAAAACTCTTCGACATTAGTGTACTACTTTGACCGAAGTATGCTTGGTCAAGGAAATTGCTTCTGACTATCAAATAGTCGTAGAACATTTCTACGATCACGAGGTGGTTGTAGCATGGTGATCGGAAGAAAAACCTTTCGATTAACATTTCCTTTGGTTAAAAAGAATCTAACCAAGGAAGTAATTTACGCTTGAGGTGTAAAAGCAAACTGATTTTCTCGAGCGGACACGTTGGGGAATTTCAAACGACACCGCTTAGCTTTGTCCGTTGGAGCGGTTCAAGAGACGGTGGCAACCTTTGGAATACCACGCCTCGGCCCAAGGCCTTGATTATAAATACTTAGGGGTAAGACTTAGAGTTCACACTTTTCCCCAAATCATCCCACTATTCGTCAAGTTCTTGTCTTCTCATACCAACTCAATCAAGAATCTCCCCTTCGAGAGAAATGGCGGGAGGGTCTCAAGTGGGCCGAGTCGGAGATGGATCTGGCGAAGATGCAAGCCCTTGTCAACGCTTCTGTCTTTTACGAGTTCTTTCCTTTTTTTCACTCTTATTTCTTTTCTAGAAATGGACCGTGAACTGGGAAGGGTCGAAAATGAGCTCAGGGATAAAACCATGATTTATCTGGAGATCGTCGCATTGCTAAAGCAAATCACGGAGGACATTAGATCATGGGAGAAGAAGCATCTTTGAGACCGTTGCCTCCCATGATGAAGAAATCAAGAATTTGGATTCTCGATTAGCAGGTAAAGAAATCTTTTACCTGTGATTATTTTTGTTTTCTTTTCCTCTAGAAGTTTATTTTTGCTTGACCGGTCTTATTCTTTTCAGAGCAAGCGGTCGAAAACAAACAACTCCACGAGGCTTCGACTCGTACCCAATAGGAGATGGAGACAATGAAGATTAATCTTCAAAGTAGTGTCACGCTCCTGAACAATGTACTTGGTGAGCTACATACTGAGGGAAAAGCTCCTCAAGATGATACGATGGCTACTCACGTAAGTACAATTGGGGAATAAGTCGGGACTTTGCAAGAACTGATGACCACCCTGAAGGCCAACCAAGCTGAATCGATAAAGGAGGCGGTCGAAGTTGCAGTAAGTTATACATTGGCAAAACTTAAAGCTCATGACCCCAGCCTTAATGTTCAACCAATCGAAGCCGACTTTCGATCGCCTCAAGCGAAGCAAGTCGTCGATTGAAGAAATGCAATCGATTGGTAGGAAGGTTTGGAGGAGATCTTGTTGGGCTCTCCCTCTTGAGTAGTTTGTAACAAACACATGGGAAAAACAAGCTTTTGTCGATGTATTATGTAATCCATCTTTTTCCTGCAAATCAACTTGTCGAGTAGTTAGTAACTCAAAAGATAATCAACGAATGAAAGACTAAGAAATGAAGTCAAATTAATAACTTTATCCTAGCCCCCGACTATTTGCTTAGTTTGTTTAGACAAACTAAGTAAATAGTGTTAAAAAGGTTTACAAAAGAGAGGTTTGGTTAACTTGTAGTTTTTGGTCACGATTGTCATGCACTGGTCGAAAAAGTAGTAACGAATCGACACTAGGAAGTTCCTTCTAGTGGGCAGGACCACGTGCAGAGTGGAAAGTCTTCGACTAGGTGATGTCACCATCTCCGACTAGATTAATTAAATCAAGAACAGCAACTTGAGTTAAACAAACATCCAGAGGACTTCAAAAAAAAAATTCGTTCGCCCTTCTTTGGAGGACTCGATAAGTCTGTCCTGGTATCAAGAGTAGGAAACTGAACGATGCTAGGAAGTTCCTTCTAGTGGGCAGGACCACGTGCAGAGAGGAAAGATTTCGACTAGATGTGTTTCTTCCTCCGACTTAGTTGAGACGAATCGAATACACCAAAGGCAGCTGAATAAATCTAAAAAAGTGCACTCTGCTTAGAATTTTTTTCAAAAGAACTGAAGAAATAATCTAAGGTGAAAGGAGTAGGCTTTCAAAAAATATTTCGACAAAATAGAACCCGAGTACTTTGTGTTGGCGGCAAAAGTGAGTAACGAGTCAATACTAGGAAGCTCCTTCTAGTGGGCAGGACCACATGCAGAGAGGAGAGGCTTCGACTAGGTGATGTTACTCGCCTTTCGACCGATGTAAAGGAAACGGGTGTTTGGAATATAGTCAAAAGATTATGAAAGCACCACTCAAAAGTAAGACAATAGAGGTAGAGAGAACTGAGTCTTTATTATGCGAATGATTGGTTACACATAAAACTTATGAATGGCGGTCGATGTTCCAAGAATTGAGAGAACTCAGCCGTCTTCCATTGCCAATCGTCTTGACCACTCGACGAGTAACCCGACCAACGTAAGGACCTTCCCACTTGGGAGAAAGTTTGTTCGATTAGACTTGGATTGGCGAGCCTCAATACCAAGTCACCTCTGACAAGAAGGCTGCGAGGTTGGACCTTCGATCGTAGTATCTGCGTAGGGCTTGTTGGTAGCTATTTGAGCGGATTAAGGCTGGTTTCTCCTTTCCTCAAGTAGATTAATATCATCTGCTCGAAGTTGTTCTGGTTGGAGTCTTTGAAAGTTTAGACTCGTATTGACCTTATCTTTAGTTAGGAGGAAGCATGGCTTCGACTCAAGACTAGAAAAATGATGTTTCACTGTGGCTCGATTGGTAGTCGTCTGAACTGCCCATATACTGGAGGGTAACTCTTGTACCCAAGCCCCGGCGTTTGATGAGCTGGTCGAAGACTCGAGTCTTAATTCCTTTCATTATTTGGCGTTTGCACGTTCATTGCCCCATTACTTTGGGGATGGGCCATGAAGCATAACACAACATGGTACCCAACTCGTCATAAAATTCACGAAATTTTGCGCTCAAAAATTGCTTACCATTATCTGTAATTATTCGACTCGGTACTCCAAATCGGGTAATTATGCATCTCATCATAAACCGTTTTGCCGCTTAGTTGTTATCGATCCACGAGTTCGGCTTCAATCCATTTTGTGAGCGTATCAATAGCCACAAAAAGGAACTCAAAACCTCCTGGAGCTTTGGGGAACGGTCCTAGGATATCGAGACCCCAGGTCACAAAAGGCCAAGATAGAGGTATTGTTTGTAATGCCTGAGCTGGTTGGTGTATTTGCCTGCTATGAAACTAGCACTAGACACACTTTTTAACCAACTCTTTAGCATCGTAAAGGGCTGTTGGCCAGTAAAAACCTTGTCAAAAAGCCTTGCCGACCAGCGTTCTGTAGGAAGCATGATTTCCACAGATGCTATCATGTATGTCGTGAAGGAGTGTTAATCCTTCGCTCTGCGAATGCATCGCATGAGCACCCCTTGAAATACCTCCTTTATAGAGGACTCCTTCAACCAAAGTATACATTTTGGCTTTTTCGGGATAAGCGATGCGCCTCGAGATCGTCTTGAATCTTGAACCCTTCGAAGATATTCATAGATAGGCGTCATCCATGTATCCTCGTATTCTAGAGAGACCGTCTTAATAGGAGGTGTCTACGGTTCATCGACGATGGCGGCTTCGAGTTGTTCCAAGAAGACTCCTTTTGGTACTCTGATCGGGAAGAAGCTATTCGAGCAAGTCGGGTCAGTGAGAAATTATCCTTCGAGGATGAATTGTGCCTCGAAACCTAAAAATGCTTTTCTAGCTTACGCACTTCGATAAGTACCGAGACATTGTCGGGTTAGAAACCGATACTCTTTTCGATTTGATTCACGACTAGTTGAGAGTCTCCTCTCACGAGTAGTCGGCGAATTGAGCGCGCTACGCTCGTATACCGCCTAACAAACCTTCAGATTCTCGCCACGTTGTTAGTGGCGAGAAAGTTTAATTGTATGGCATACTTTAAGGTCTCTCGATGGGAGATACCAGACCACCCCAAATTTGAGCCACTTAAAGTGGCGACCCGTCAAAGTACATCGCCCTTTGGTCGTGGGAATCGTCTTGATGGATCTGAGCGAGTTCAGATTTGTCCATTGGCGATAAAGTCCGCCAAGATCTATGATGTAATGGCCGTTCGGGACACGAAATGGATGTCAAACTCCCCAAGTTATCTTGACCATTTTGCCATCGTCCCATTGTTTCCCTATTCGGAGGATCGCTCCCAAGGGAAACTCGGGCAACCTGACTATTTTGTCTTTGAAAATAATGCCGCGATTTCCTCGAAGACATGAGGAGGGCATATAGATGCTTTTGGACTGAGGGTAACGCTCCTTAGGCCGTGTAAAACTTCACTTACGTAGTAAACCGGTCGTTGTATGTTTTCACGTTCTCGACTAATCTTTAAGCTTCTTGCTGTGGCGTGGCAGCTAGGTAAATTAAGAGTATTTCTTCCGGTCTCGAGAGACCGTAATAGGAGCACTCGTAAGGTACCTCTTGACATCCTCAAAAGCGGCGTTGCCTCTTCGACCACTCAAAACCTTCGTGTTTCCTAAGAAGTTTAAAGAAAGGCGGTCCTTTTCTCCTAGTCGTGCGATGAAACGACTTAAAACCGCCATGCACCCGTGAGTTTCTCGGACTTATTTCCTTGTGGTGGGGCGCATTTGGAGAATGGCCTTTATCTTTTCGGTTTGCTTGATTCCTCGTATAGATACTAAGAATCCAAGCAATTTTCTGAAGAGATTCGAACACACACTTCTCAGGATTGAGTTTTAAGCGATTTTTTCTGAGATTGTCGAATGTTTCTTGTAGGTCGGTAATATGATTAAGTCCCTTCGTGCTTTTAACGACTAGATCATCAACATAGGCCTCCAGATTTCGGCCTAGTTGAGATGAAAAAGTCAATTGCATCAAGCATTGAAAAGAAGCACCGGTATTTTTTAGACCAAATGGCATTTTGACATAGCAAAATATACCAAATGGTGTAATAAATGTAGTCTTTTCTTCATCGTCTAGACACATATTGATCTGGTGGTATCCAGAATATGCATCTAGAAAACTTAACATTTCACAACCTGCAGTAGAATCAACCAACTGATCGATACGAGGTAAAGGAAAATCGTCTTTTGGACAAGCTTTATTAAGATCGGTAAAGTCTCGCTTTACGCCATTTGCCGTTTGACTTTCTAACCATTACTGAGATTAGCCAACTATTCGGATGATTGACCTCTCTTATAAAGCCCGCTTTAAGTAGCTTATCAATTCGATTTGATAGCATCTCGTCGATCGAGGCAAATCTCCGTAATTTTTGTTTCTGGTACTTTGTCGCCGTAAAGCTAGCCTCGTGCTCGATCACCTCCACAGGGACTCTGGGCATGTCGGATGCTTGCCACGCGAAGACATCTGCGTTAGCTCGGAGGAAGGCGATGAGGGCGTCTTCCTATTTGGGGTCGAAAGTTTCCCCAATGCGAACAATCTTCGAGGGCTCCCTGCGTCGGAGGAACCTCCTTGACCTTGTCGTTCAGCTTCGGTGCAGCTTTAGGCTTAGACTTGCTAGTCGAAGGTGACTTTCTTCTCGGTATGGTATTTGTCCAACCATCTCGAGGATCGGCGATCCGCAGTATCGCCATCTTCTTGTCACAATGAATTGTGATTACTCCTTTGGGACCTCGCATCTTAATACATTGATATCCATAATGAGTAGCCATTAAGAATTTTGCCAAAGTTGGTCGTGCGAGTATGGCGTTATATCTCAGATCGAAATCAACCACATCAAAGGAGATTTTCTCGTCTCGAAATTACTTGGTGAACCAAATGTTAAAGGAAGAGAAACTTGACCAATCGGTTTGGTCAAGATCCCTGCGATTCCATGGAAAGAGTATCGTCACGGTCTTACCTTAGTCTGGGTACTTGCATTTCGTCTAGGCACTCGTAAATAAAATATTTAACGAGCCGCCACCATCAACAAAACTCGATTGACCCGACAATTGTTGATAGTGGGTTCGACCACGATCGGATCTGACCGACTGTCGAGTCGAAGTAATCAAACAGTCACCCTTCTCAAAGGAGATGGTAACTTCTGACCACTTCGGTAATTTATTGACAAGAGGAGGATCTATGGAGTTTACCTCACGTTCAGTAGCTTTAAACTGTCGCTTTGATTCGTATGCCGATGATCCTCCATAGATGTGCTCGACGGTGTGTTGTGGATCCTGGAACGGCATCTCCTCCTCGTCATCTGAAGTCTTATGACCACTCGTTTGTCCTACCTGCTCGAGAGTAGAAAGTGGTCCTTGTCGCTATAGTATCTTCAAGCTTTCGTTGAAAGACCCTAGCTCTGAAGGTCATGTCCTTCCTTTTTATGGAAAGGACACCACCCAGGTTTATCATTTTTTCGATCGGGGCGCTTACCTTTACCTCGGTCGGATTGTGGCTTGGAGGTGCGTGGCTCTTTATCATTCACAGCTAAGACCTCCTTGGAACTGCTGGCTTGGAGTTTTTGACCCTTCGCCTTGTTCTTGGACTTTTTGCTTTCTTATCTTTCTTCTTACCAATATCGCTTTGGCTCTCGAGAGGTATTGTTTTCTCGATCGATTGTGTTGTTCCACTCGACCGCCTCAGAGGCAGTCGCATATCGATCAGCCATCTCAAAGAGTTCAGTGACAGTGGTAGGCGGATTTAAAGCAATATCTTCTGTTATTCTTCTACTGCGGACTCCTTGCTTGAAAGCCCCGATGACGATGAATCGAAACTTCCTAATTGAATTACTTAACTGACTAAAGTGCTTGATGAATTGGCGCAAGGTCTCGTTGTCGCTCGTCTCATCCGTGCAAGTCATCCTCCTTCCTGGCGCATTGTAAGTGCCCTGAAAGTTTGCCAGTAGAAGATCGCAGAGGTGTTGCCAAGAATGAATCAACTTGAGTGGTTGGTTCAATAACCACGATCGAGCAGACCCTTCGAGCACAGTTGGAAGGTAATTTGCCATCACATGTTCTCCTCCTCCTGCCGCTCGGACAGCTGTTGTGTAGATTTGAAGAAATTCGATAGGATTTTGGGATCCATCAAATTTCTCCATGTTCACTGGTCGAAAGCGAGGTGGCGATGAAGCGGCTCAAGATCGGCGAGAATGCACGGCATCCAGTAATAACTTCTTGACGCCTCCTTTGTAGAAAAGAAGGGTTGATATCATCAGGTGGTCGTACTCGACGATAATCAGTAATAGGTTGACCTGACCTGTAATAAGTCTCGGCCCTACGAGGGGAATACTCCTCGTAGTTCATCCGTTGCTGCAGATTCCCATGTCGGTATGGCGAGCGATCACCTCTCGAGGGTTTGTTGATCATCGATCGTTCGAAAGACATTTCTTTGAGTAGGAGATCGATCGACTTCTCGCTTGCGTCGATTCCTTTGTGGTGGTATGATCGATCGACCGGTAGTCAAGAATTCGTATTGCTACGATTTTCGAATGATGCTTGGTGAGGTGCTTCGGCTTTTCCATCAGTGACCGAAGCCTTTGTGCGATCTCCTCAACGAAGAGGTCGCACCGGCGCTTCGGCGAGCTCTCGAGTTGGATTCTCGAGCAAATCATCGATGTCTTTGGAGTTCTTGAGCTTCCTCGATCGATATTGGATGCGCCTGTAAATTCTTACGGGCGCAATCTTCCTTCGTCGAGTAGCTTCAAGATCTTCCCTGTCAGACTCTTGAGACTGCCTCAATGAAGTGCGAGTATGTCGAGGATTTCCTTCGTGTTCATGAAGGTGTTGATCGTGTCCGCCATCGGTGGTGTTCTTGCCACTACCATGAGGGGGCGTAGTGCATGATCTTCGGGGAGCATCTCCATCTCGGTTTCTAGGAGAGTGACCTTGATCTGAGGGAAGGACGAAGACCTCCCGTTGATGATTCTCACTTGCGCTCGAGGCCTCCCCGCTTGAGGAGTAGTCGAAAGACACCATCTGGCGACTTAGAGTAATCCCCTCCAGGTAGGGGAACTCCGGGTTATAACCGTCTCCGTCGGCAGGTGGGATCTGCGGAGAAATGGTCGAATTTGCAGGAAAAGCATGCTTGATCCCGCTCTCTCTGGCGTCATCCGAGAGAGAGAATCACCGAGATCTTTGGTGAAGTCCTGGAATTGTGGCTTCGAACTTGCCTCACCAAGTCGGACCGCCTTAGGGGGACTCGGACACTACGAGGTAAAACTCTCGTCGTGTTGTGAGTCCACCTGGGTGTGGTCCTGATCAGATTGACCCTTGTCTTTTGAGAGGGTAGATTCCTCTCTTGGGCGTCTTGTTGTGGGGATATGGATCCTCCTCAACTCCATCGGTGATTGTCTCCTGGATCTGCGGGAAGATCACGGAGGCAAGCAGCACCATTGATGAGTCATTACTCGGCTCAGAATCGAAACCGGCATCCATGTCGGCGTCTGCAGTCTGCCAAGTCGAACCAGTTCTCCTCGTTCCATTCTCCCGCCATGAGTGCATGAGATTTGGAAAGCAGTATGTTGACAAGAGATTACCTAAGATCCCCACGGTCGGCGCCAAGCTAGCCGGTGTTTTAGAACCGAACTTACGTAAAGATTGTTTGATTCGAGGGTCTCCTAGAATGAAATTACGCAGAGATTGACACGAGGATTTTTATCTGAGTTCAGCCTTATCAGGAGAATAATAACCCTACTCATGTGTGTGTATGGTATTGAGTGTATTCGAACAACCGGGGAAAAACTAAGACTATTACAGATGATAGTGCTTGTCTTCCCGATGGCCCGATTCGATCCGCCCTTTCCTTCTCTCGATTGCGCCTTTATATAGTGCGTGAAGGAGCGGCGGTTTCTCAGTGAAGCGGCGCCTCATCACATCTGTGTGAGCGCAAGTTGGTAGTAATCACCGGCGTATTAACTCCTCCACGTCGCCTAACACTATATACGAGAGATAATGGAGCATTACGTGCTATTACTTGGCGAAAGTAACGGTATGATGATTTATTTGAATCCTTAATCAATTGGGCCCACTTGTGCAGAGGTTTAATTGATCATAAGGTGGTCGAATGACCTAGTCGTAGAAGAACTTATGACTATGAGGTAGTCATAGCAAGACTTACGACTATGGGGTAGTCGTAGCATAACTTACGACTATAGGGGTGGTCGAGAAGAACTTACGACCACCCAAAGAGGCTCTTCCTTATAACATTTAAGGGCATACTCGGGGACCATATGGCGTCATATTTACCTATAATAAAATTATAGATAAAAGATAAAATGAGGATTATTATATCCTCGTCAGCGAGAACTAAAGCAAGAGGTCTTAGAGAAGTTAAGGTCGTAGCAGGTGCAAGTTTTGTCTTCTTTGGCGTAACAGGAGGTCTGGAAGTAGTCTTTGCACTCTTTGCCAAAGAAGGAGAAGAGCTTGCACCGACATCTGAGATGGGACGTTTCCTTGATGACGTCTGTCCAAAAACATAAAAATCAGATATGAGTAAATTTACTTCTTATGTCTAGTTAATTTTTATGAATACTTACACTGTAAGATCCTTCCTAAGTGATAAAGTCGCCCCAATCAAGCTTGGGGGCTGCTCTTCTGTACTGATTGGTTCTTTTTCTAGAACCCGGTCCTTTAACAGGACCGAGGTCCTAGCTAGGACCTCATCATTTGAGAGAGCTACAATACAATAAAAAAGTTACTTTACTTTATCTATGAAATTCAGTTCAAGAAAAAAAAAGATGAGTAAAATATTATCGCTTTTAGGGATATCACAATTGCAGGATAAAATTTTCTTCTTTTGAAGAGGGAAGATATTGTTCTTGAGGATGTCGTGGACGATCTTTCATCCAGTTAGACCTCCTTCTACCAGGTTGCTGATCACCAGGACCACTTTCTTCTCATCCTCTGAGAGCTTAATTTTCTTGTCAGTGGCTCGGTTCTTGGTGGACCACTCCGGTGGTGCATTGCGATTGTAAGTAATTCTACTTTTCTTCGGAACTTCGGAATAAAACCTTTCCTTACTCTATGACTGGTTGGCATCTTTGGTAGCCAAGAAGGGGAATACCCTCTTACTAGCATCTTGAAATTGTAACACCCTAATTTTCAGAGCCTTTTTGAATTTTCAAAATAAAAAGAACCATTTTGTTTTGATGAGAATTCAAAGCTTAACTTGAGAGTTTCAGAATGGGTTTTAATTAATTAAATAAAACTTCAACTAAAACTTGCATTTGGTTATTGGGTTTGTGGAGTTCTGGTGATCTCCTCTTTTCTGCGCTGGCTCTGTTTTTCTCTGGTCCAGACCTCCCTTTCCAGGTCGAAACCTCACTCATGTTCATTTGAGCTCACTCTTTGTTCTGTCGGACCTCCTCCTTGTCTATTTGGACCTCCCCGTGTCCTTTAGGACCTCCCCGTGTCCTCTAGGACCTCCTCCTTGTCTATTTGGACCTCCCCGTGTCCTTCAGGACCTCCCCATGTCCTCTAGGACCTCCTCCTTGTCTATTTGAACCTCCCCGTGTCCTTCAGGTCCTCCCCATGTCCTCTAGGACCTCCTCCTTGTCTATTTGGACCTCCCCGTGTTCTTCAGGACCTCTCTGTGTCCTTTATGATCTCCTCCTTGTCCATTTGGACCTCTCCATGTCCTCTAGGACCTCCCCCTTGTTCATTGGGACCACCCCTAGGTTCACCTGGACCTCCCTTGCGCCCGTGCGAGCCTACTACTTGCTTTTGATCTTTATCGCATTAGGGCCGTCCGATGTTTATTGGGCAGCCTGATCTTGGGGGCACGTTCGGATGGTCCGAACATCCCACTCCTTTAGAACTGTCCGATCCATATTGGACGGCCCCGATCTGTTGGAGCGTTCGCTCGATCCGAACGGCCCAATTGCCTTAACCCATCCGATTAAAATCTAACAGTCCTGCTCCACCGCGCCTTATCTCACGGTCACGTAGGACCTCCCCTCGCACGAGACCTCCCGTTTGGAGATCTTAACCGTCAAGACCTCCCCCTTGTTGGATCTAACCGTTAGGACTTCCCCTTTGGAGATCTTAACCGTACAGACCTCCCCCTTGTTAGATCTGACTGTTAGGATCTCCCATTTGGAGATCTTAACCATCTAGACCTCCCCCTTGTTAGATCTGACCGTTAGGACCTCCCCTTTGGAGATCCTAACCGTCCAGACCTCCCCCTTGGTTAGATCTGACCGTTGAGACCTCCCCTTTGGAGATCTTAACCGTTCAGACCTCCTCTTTGTTTAGATCTTGACCGTTAGGACCTCCTCTTTGAAGATCTTAACCGTTCAGACCTCCCCTTTGTTTAGATCTGACCGTTAGGATCTCCTCTTTGGAGATCCTAACCGTTGAGACCTCCCCCTTGGTTAGATCTGACCGTTGAGACCTCCCCTTTGGAGATCTTAACCGTTCAGACCTCCTCTTTGTTAGATCTGATCGTTAGGACCTCCCTTTGGAGATCTTAACCGTTCAGACCTCCCCTTGATTTGATCCGACCGTCAGGACCTCCCCCGATTACTGTGTCTTTTGGACCTCCCCTTCGGGCTTTGACTGGCCCCATTTGGCAGTCACACCCATTTTATTTATCCTTTGACCATGTCCTTTGCACATGTGAGTCTCCCCACATTTAATGCATGTTGTGTCGTATTAAATGCTACCACTTTTTGCAGCACCCGTGCCATTCTTTTGTCCCATCTTTTGCTTGCTCCCATTGTCCTTTTCACTAACTCTTGAACACGCCTACCCTTGGAAATCTGGGCGGCTCTGGCTATATAAGCTAGGGCAGCCCTTCCACCCTTTGCTCATTTCCACTCCCTAGCTAAACCGACCAGCTCTTGGACCTCCTCCAAAGCTCTTCGGACCTCCTCTCCTTAGCTTCGGACCTCCTCTAGCAAGCTCCTTGGACCTCCCACTACTACAAAAAGGCTAATACTGGACGCCTCATCACAGACGGTTGACCAAAACCGCTCAGATATATGCAATCACTGAGCGATTTTGGTTTAGAGACCGTCTATGTTCTTGGTGCGCTAAAACCGTCTCGTGAAGAGGTAATATCACGAGCGGTTCATAGCTAAAATCGCTTGTGAAACATCATAGATGGTTCTTGTTAATAACCGCTCAGTGATAATTCTACATATCACGACGGTTTTCAACAAAGAACCATTCGTGGCATCACGAGCAGTTCTTAACAATAACCGATCGTAATATTACTACATATCACATATGGTTTTTTTTGTTATAACCGCTCTGTAATAATATCGCTCTGACTCGGTTGAAGCCCGATGAGTTTCTTAAATCGCCGACGTCTCTTCGTCGCATCCGCTTCACCAGTCGAGACCCTCAAGCAAGGAAGAGAGCCTATAGGCTCAATTCTTCTTAGTTCAACAATCCGAGGGTCTTCGAGACACTCGAATGAGCGCATCGGCGGTGGACGATTTTAAGGTCAAGCGTTCGATGATCGAGAACCGTCTGGATCCGACGCGTTATCGCCTATGAAGTATTGAAGACAGAGATAGGAGCCTATCTCCGCCACTAGAAAAACTTTGTTTATTTATAGGTTTCTACTTTTTTAATCTTTTGTAGCGGTAGCCACGCTATTTGGCCATATGAAAATTCTAAAATGAAAAAAAAAAGTTTGGAGGTGAAGTTACTATATTAACTATATGTTGAATTATTACTATATATATATATATATATATATATATATATATATATATATATATATATATATATATATATATATATATATATATATATATATATATATCTATAGCAGTTTTGTGGAAAAAAATCTTGTTTGGAGGTGAAGTTACAATATTAATTATATCAGAGACGGTTTTGTGGAACAAATTATATGCTAGCAAAGCCACTCAAAATTAGCTCTTGGTTTTGGGTTTCCAAAGAACATATGAACTTGGTTTTGGATTTCTATCCAAATGGTTTATGGGCGGGGAGCCTTGTGACAGGTGGGTATCCTTCACACTTTGTTGATGAATGTTATCCAACTGTAAAATTGAACTTCAAAAATGAATTTTAATTATTGTACATGCTCTGAAACTTATTACTTGTAATTGGAAATAAACTTGGCTTTACGCAAATCAACCATATAAGTTCTCCCTTTGATACCCATGTATGCATGTCATTTTGTTATTTGACGGGTGTAACTTGCGAGCACGGTTGTTGTGCTCATTCTTGCTTGATTGATAAATTGAGCAGAAGAAGACTTCTTTGATGATGATGAGGACCAGATCAACTAGGCTGCGCCCTCCAGCCAATTACCTGTGGTATATTGGATGGACTTGGTTTTGCTTCCGTTGTGTACTTTGCTTTGTTGTCGTGGCTTGTAAGCAACTTTGTAATCAACTCTTTGGCTGTTAATAAAGTCTCTCGTGGATGTATGTTACCACTCGTGTATGCTGTGTGAACCAGCCATTGATCCTTGGGATTGGTTCGGATCACAGGAGGGTTATGACTTCTTCAAGTCCCATGACCTCCGCGGGTTGGTCCCTGGACCTCCCCCAGGTCTAGTCGTAGCTCTTGAGGAGATCCTGAGCCTCAAGGCCTCCTCGGGTCAGTTCCCTGGACCTCCTTGGAGGCCTAGGAGGACTGCCCGAGAGGTCCTTGGGACCTCCTAGGAGGTCCTGGTAGACTCCCAAGGAGATCTTGGAGGACCTCTCGGGTGAAGCCCTTGGCTGGGTCACCACAGAAATTTAAAATAAAAAGAGCTCAAAGCACCAGCACCTTTCTTACTGCGAATGATTTGGTAGTAAAATCTAAATAGACGCAAACTAAGGGCTATCCCTAAAAACGCCTCAAATATGTGGGCAAAAATACTAAGTACCAAAACTGAATTCGATACAAAGTGAACCAATTCAATTCCATAATGGTTGAGAACCTCGACCAAAAAATCACTCTCAGGCAAGCGGAGGCCTGCCCGGAGGTAAGGCACAAAAAGTACCGTGAAACCAGTCGAAGGGTTCGGTTCAGTCTCCCTCCCCGGTGCATGCCACTCAATGAGAGATTTCTCTGGTAGATGCCTGTATTGCTTTGGAGTTCCTCTGCTATCAACATTGATGGTTTCCATCCCGCCATTGCCTTGGTTCAATGGCGAAGTGTAGGATCCTTCTTTTCGAAGGTTCGTGGAGGACAAAAGGTGCTCGGTGTAAAGAAAAGTGAAAAGCAACTAGGGTGAAAATGTGCCTGAGGAGAGGTAAAAGATCTGTATATATACCCTTGGTGCATTTAAAACCCACTACCTCAAGGATGTAACAACTGCGCCTCGATCAGTGGTGACATGACACGTCACGTCTGGTCAAGGAGGTTGTTCCGCGCGTCAGAGATGTGTAAGGGAAGGTAGTTGAAAAGTTGTTTTCTTTTTTTCAAAAGTTATCCTCATCTCATATCTATTGACATAGAAGCTACCTTGGTATATGTTTCAAGAGAAGATCATCTGATCATCAGGATTCTCTTTTTATCAACTTTTTGAAGATTTCACAGAATGAATTGACTTCTTGAAAACCTTGCAAGCATAAAATCCAGAGATTATAACATCAAGATTTTCAAAAAGTCAAATTTATTCTATAAAATATGTCTTCTTCATGATCTCTACTATCATGATACACCATCTACTCAAACTAGAAGAATTTGAGAATAAGGGGTCTACGATAAAATGGAGACAGGAAAAGATGGAGAGTTTCTAAAGGGATGTTTCTTCTTCTTGCCCTTCTGGAGGTTATTTATAAACCAGTAACTTACGGTGGAATTAAATAACCAGATGGAAGTCTAACAGATAAGATTTTATTAGAGTCTGTTCCTAATAAATCAACGAAGACTAAAACATATTTGTCCCTTCGGGAATTGCTTTCATAAATATATATATGATTAATGCTTTTGCTTTTTAAAGAGAAATAGTTATTTACAACTCAAGTAAAACTATCTTCTTTCATAAATATATATGATTAATGCTTCTGCCTTTTAAAGAGAAATAGTTATTTACAACTCACGTAAAACTATCTTCTTGACCAAGTCTAGTTCTGGTCAAAAAACCTCCTCAAGTAAGTTATTTTCTCTTGAAGTTGAGGGGCTGGCTAACGAGGATTGTTGACTAGTCAATAATCCGGGTATATCTTTATTTACTTATTAATAAATAAGTTGGGTTTTTACTAGGCCTAAGTTAATCTTCTAGGCTCAAGATCAATCAAACAGTCGGAAGGTGGGCCTATAAAGTCTTTCCTTTGACCGCTCCCAAAAACTCTCCCGGAGGCCCAGTTGGACCTCCCCTTCGGTGTCCTCCAGGACCTTCCCAGCACCTCTCCAAGACCTCCTCAGGACCACCCCTACGGAGGAGGTCCTGGGAAGCGGTTACCCACGTGTGGTTAATAACAGCCACACGTGGAGATATCAGCGATAACGGTCATCATGAAGGGACGCGGCGATTGGCGTGAAGAGACGCGACGATTGGCGCAAAGAGGCACCTCTGCAACTAACTGCCGACGCTTGTAATACTATAAATAGTCCACCGTACGTGCCTTTGTAACATAGATTTCACATCCAAGTCCTAATCCACATGTATTCACAGTCACTTTCCCTGTAATCAGAGCATACTCTTTGCAATACACATTCACCATTCTGAGTCTCTTGGCGAACAGATAGTAATCTCCATTCTTCTTTATTGTATTCTTGTGTTGTCGGTTCTGTTATGAGAGTCCCAGACGTCGACATTCTTCTTTAATTTTCTCCAAATCTATCAAACATGGTAAAGGGAGAAATTAGTTAACAGAAAAAGAGCCAAATGGGTCAGGACTTACCCTCTTTGGAGTCTTTGGTCGCATTGTCACGACCAATGTACCAGAGCATCGGATGTGCTCGGACCTTCATGGGGCTAATCCGACGCATGGAAAAATCCCTTACTACGTGCCAGGAGGTTAAACCCCTAATACTAAGGAGTTGGATTGTTTCATCTCATCTCCCCACTTTTCCCTCCTTCATAGAGGAGTGTCATTCTGGATTCTCGACCGCCTTTTTACCAATGTAGTAAAGGCTATCTTTTTATGTGACCATCATGTAGAACCAGCTTTTCTTCCATGACGACCACGAAGATTTTGAGTACATACAAATGTACTCATCGGCCTTTCCGTCGTGGAGGCTCAAAGTGCACTCTCCAGGCGTCCCGGTCATTTTTCCCGACTTCGCTATCCTGTAGTAATACTTGAATAGGTTCAGATTTGCGGGAATCTCTAAGTATGCTTCACAGAGGTAGACAAAGACGCTGAGGTTGGCGATGGCGATGGCGTTGGGGGCAAGATTCACCAATTCAACTCCGTAATGCTTTAAAATCTTGGGAAGGAAGGAGTGAACTGGTAATATGAATATGCATTCGATATATGCGAGGAAAACAGGAATTTCTCCATCTTCGCTGCTCGGAGAATGTTCCCCGGCCGCTGATCTCCAAGAAATCAAGTCCTCGTCAGGAAGCAACCCGATCTTCTCCAAGCTCTCAAGCTTCTTCTCACTCAAATCGGAGACCGACCAGTTGGTGATAAGATCCGACATGGTTGAGTTTTGGATAAAGGAATAGAGGAGGTCGCAGAAAGTTGTAGACAAAGGGAGGTTGGAGGCGATTGTTCTCTCAGGAAATGAAAAGGAAAAGCAAGAGGTGTAAAATCCTAAAGCCCTGCGCTAAAGGGGTTTTATAGCCGCAATTCTTTAACTGCATCAGGGAGTTACCAAAGTCCAACGGACAGAAAAACTCTTCGGGTCCCAAGACAATTTCTCAACTTTAAAGTGAATACAGACCATCTCGTATATCACGAGATTAAATGAGGGTCTGCCCGATACGACTTCATCAGGAGAAAGTGTTCACACAACCGATTCATTTAAAGTTCGGGGACTAGCTGACGAGGATTAAAATCTCTATGTATTACTTTAATACATAATAAAAGGGAAAAATTAGCTCAATGACATCGTGTTAGAGCGTAATTGGAGGAACAACACTCCGTTCGTGACGCATTGGAAAATAACATCGCGAACACCAAAAAATTAGACGAATGACGTCGCCGTCAAATACTTCCGTTTTCAGAATTTTTAAAATATAGAAAATGAGTTCAAAAAATTATCAGTTTTTTTGTCAAGCCTCCTGACACAGTTTAATTGCTTATGTATTTTTTTTTTCAAAACTTTATACATTCTGATTTTGTCTCTAAAATTCATTTAAGTATATTGTTTGTAGGGATTTTCTAATATAGAAAATGAGGTCAAAACATTATGAAATTTTTTTAGGCTCCCTACACAGTGGAGTTGATTGTGCAATTTTTTCAGAATTTTACAGAATTAAGTAATGCAATTTTATAATATCCACTGTGTGAGGAGTCTAATATTTCATAATGTAAGGATATTATGAAATTGCATTAATTAATTTTATAAAAACTCTAGAAAAATTATACAATCAAGTCGACTATGTAAGGAGCCCCAAAAAAATCATAATGTTTGGACCTCATTTTCTATATTAGAAAATTCCTACAAATAGTACACTTAAATAAATTTTAGAGAAAAAAATCAGAACCTGTGAAGTTTTGAAAAAAATACACAAGCAATTAAACTGTATCGGGAGGCTCTACAAAAAAAATTGATAATTTTTTGAGCTCAGTTTCTATATTTAAAAAATTCTGGAAATGGAAGTAACTGGCGGCGATGTCAATCGTCTAATTTTTTAGTGAACGCGATGTTATTCTCTAGTGCGTCACGAACGGAGTGTTGTTCCTCCGATTACACTCTAACGCGATGTCACTAAGCTAATTTCCTCTAATAAAAGACTATATGTCTTCGTGGTCGTAACCCCCTATGGCTAACGACCACTGTGGTCGTAAGGATTCCAAAGGTTACATAATGGGTACCCTGGTCGGATGAGATCCTGTACCCAGTCCCCGACCAGATGACCGCTTGTAGAAGTAATGAACTGGCATACGGATCTAACTCCAAGTATATTCTTTACCGTGTGATGAATGGAGCACATGTTATATTTGCTCCATACCACACAACATTTTATAATCCTAAGACACTGACAACAACCACCCTATGGTTGTGTGTCTCACAGACACACAACCGTCGAGCGGTTAGTACATTATCAACCGTTGCCTTGCTCCGACCAGTCGCGGCACTTTCAACAAGTGTCTTTTCAAGAAGCAACCGCCAGCTCTTCGACGGTTACTTAAAGATGGAGCGCGGAGGACAGTGGGGATCAGATTGAAGCACTGCAATTGGGCGACAGGGGCATGTCGTCATTTCAAACAGTGATAGAAACCTAATTTTATAATAAACAGACATTTATTTCCATAATTCCATTAAAATTGTATTATTAAATAAATCTTGTTCTCACGACAGCCTCATTCCATGACATGAGAAAATAACAGTGAATCTTAAACGTACTTACTGCTAAAATTCTCATTTGATATGTTATGAACTAGCATTTTTTGGCTTTTGATTTTTTACTTACTTCGTTTTACCTTGTTCGGTTTGGTTCTAAGAGGACGGATGGTTAATTCGTAGTTTTGGGACTAGCATTCTTCTCCAGCATGGATTGTGAAGCTGCCAATTTTTTACTAGCATGGATTGTGAAGCTGGCAATCTGACACATTTTTGCCGGATTTTCGGTCTCCATCAGAGGAGAAGGGTGCGGATGCACCGATGGAGCGGCAGAGCAAACCGTCTTGCGTGGGTTGTCCCATGCCCTCCCAGGAGCGAGATCACAAAGCATGCTACGTACAAGCGCATGTGCTCCTGTCTACCTTGAGCTCCCTTTTCCTTTTCTAATTGTTAACGTCTGCGTTTTCAAAAAAAAAAAAACTGTTAACGTCTGGGCCTTACGGCAAACACAAGAATGTCATTTCTGCCTACAATGCAGTAATTGTCAACCGAAGACCCAGTCCAAGTGCACCCATGCGCAGTAGGCTGAGTGCAAGCACGGGATTGATTCATCTGAGCCATCCATCCCGTGATCGGACGGCCATCGAAAACTAACCCCGTCTTACGTTGCGGAAACAGAGATAGAAAGACCTCCCAATCGACGAGAAGACTTTTATGAGGCCCTCTGGCCTCTGCCTTCATCACGGTTCGATTGAACGCATCGAAGTATTTTCCCCCCAATTGACACCGGTGAATGAGAAGTCGGAGAAGCCCCTAACTGCAGTCAGGTACTAGTGCTAGCTAGGAGCTTCCCTGACTCTCACAAGAGGGGGGATGCATGCACGCACGCACGCAGGCGCAAGGACGGCACTAGCACAACCAACAAGCCAACAACCCACCCGCAGCGTTAGGTTTCTGGGCTACCGGTACAAGAGCCCAGAGAGGCATGCAGGCAGTGGCATGCACGCACACCTCTGCTCTGCTCTGCTCCGCTCCGCAGTCTGCACTCACATGTGTAGATATTGTTACTCGTACCCCTGCTTCACAGTTGTTATTGTCGGCCTCCTCGGGAATCAGCACGGAACCCCAGGACAAACCAACGTCGACATAGCCTTCTGTACGACTGTATGTGGTAGCTGCAGCCTGTCCCAGGAATCCGAATAGCTAGCGACTGCCAGAATTCTGAAAATCACACGAGTTTTTCCTCTGTTTTTTTTCTTCTCACACCAACGTAGAAGTTGTATTACCGCTGCCCGTCTTGACGAGGCAAGCACACAGCAAGAACATGTTTAGAACACATGAACTTTACAGTAATTCCTATTAAAATCGAAAAAAAAAAACCCAAGTCAGGGCCTACGGAGAGGACAGGATGGAATGGACTTAGAGAGCACAAACCTGGGCCTGATTAGAAGCCCATTAATTTCCGGGCCTAATCCAGAGCACACAGCCTCCCTAATCAGCAGCAGCCCAAATCACGGAAGGAACAGGCGTTCACTTCAAACACAAGTCGAATACAAACTGTGCATTTTCTGTTTGTGCTCATTGCTCAATGGTTTGAAGCCAATGGACTTATTGAGCAATGAGCACAGGTGTAGTCCGCATTTTCGGCTGTACGCGTAGCATCAGCCGTGAAACGTAGACTTGAACTGTCAATGGTTTGAAGCCACGAGGGCGGCCCAACCCCAAGAGCGTAGAGCCGGCGCCACTGACACGACGTCATTATTGCAATGGGAACGGCGAGCCGCGACGGCGTAGGAGGACTGATGGCGCGGGGAAGGAAGAAAACAGAGGAAAGTTTATTGCAACTTGCGGGAACGCATCACCAGGAGCACAGCACGCAGTGATTCTTCTGGCGTCTCACTGCGTAATTGCGTTTCCGTCCATGCAAAAAGGAAGGGAAAAATGAGACGAGAGGAAAAAAAGACTTTCGAGTGGAAAAATATCCGGTGTTTTTAGTACTCCTCAAGGATAAACAGGGTGAGAAGGGGTGAAAAATGGGGCCTAATGCATGCTTGCGAATAAAGGGTGGGCATGATTTCATATGCAGAGACATATTCTCCGCTGAAATGCTCTCACATCTCCGGCTGCAAAAGTGCAAATTATACAGTGTGTAAACTGGACAGATTATTCGGCGAGGCAAGATTCTAGGACACCAGCAAATTAGCTTTAGCCACGTCTAATAGTATAGACAATTGTTGTTTATAGTATCCCTCTATGTTATTTATAGACAGTATTAAAGATAACTTCTACAATATATTGTTTTTTTACACGTTTCTATAGACATCTCCTTCGTGTATAACATGTCTTGTTTCTCGTGTTTTAGTCGACTATTGCCGTGGGTCGTATGGGCGTGGGGGTGCCTGTGGTGCACGGCACCCCAAAAAAATTTGCAAATTTTAAATATATATATATATATATATATATATATATATATATATATATATATATATATATATATCAACAATAAGCATCAATTTAAGCTCCCAACTAATTTCATAGCGCTTCGCCTACCGCATGCATGTTTGACGATAAAATGGATCCACTACTTACTTTCTTGCATGCTTGACGATACTACGTACCTCGGCCAAGGCGTGACATTTTTGGCTTTTTCAAAATCTACATGATGTAAGTTTGACGATACCACGATCTATGCAATTTTATGTTCTCTTCCTTCTTTGTTTTTTTTCATGTCCCAGTATTTTTTTCATGTTCTAATTTTTGTCTCTTGTCTTAATTTTTTTTTGGGCAGTAGGTTCTTTTTTCCTCTGGGCTCAATATTTTAGGGTTACGACCACGAAGGATGTAACTCAGAGAATGTAACCTCTAGAATCCTTACGACCACAAGGGTCGTTAGCTCTAGAGGTTACGACCACGAGATGTGTGGTCTTTAATTAAATAAAGTAATATTTAGATATTTTAATCCTCATCACTAGCCCCTAACTTTAAATGAATTTATAGTATGAACTCTTCTCCGATGAAATCATATCGGCAGTTCTCCTCCTCCGCTCAGAGGCGAGGACGACGAGAGCGTCTCGAGTCAAGTCGCCGAGAGGCCATTGCTCGACCACTAATACTGGCCACCAAGGTAGGGCAAATGCGGCGCTTCCTTGCTTCTCCTCCCCGACCTTCTCCACCGGACCTCCGCCAAGACGCCCCACCGTGGGCGCTCTTCTCGGGATCCGGGATTGGATATTTGGATTGGGGAGCCAGGAGGGGCCAAGACAAGTAGGCTAGCAGCTAGGGTGCTAGGTCAGAGTGAGGAGGCCAGAGCAAGACCAAGCCAGGCGAGGCGCCAAGGTCGGAGGCTGCCACGGAGGCGCTCCATTTCGATTGGATATTTGGATTTAGGGAGCCGGGGGGGGCAAGAAAGTGGCTAGGGGCTAGGCGCTAGGTCGCAGAGGAGGAGCGCCAGAGCGCATCGACCAGCGAGGCGCCCAAAACTGGCGAGCCAAAGTGACAAGAGGGAGCCAGCGCCGAGCGAGCTATTTAGGACTCTTTTATTAATGTAAGTTCTTATTTGAACTATTTGTATTGCACTATTAACTAATTTTGAACTTTTTGTGTAATTGTGTTAAACTTGTGAAATTACTTATATATCGTACAAGATTTTTTTTTAATTCTTGAAGTGTGCATCCCCATCATAAAATTCCTGGCTCCGCCACTGCCAGGGGTGGACCCAGCGTGGTTCATGTGTGTGCGAGTGAACACCCAAAATATTTTGCAGAATCATCAGTACCTTGATGCAACACTTCCTTTGCCTAGTTGGTGTTTCTCTTAAACAGGAGGTCGTGTGTTCGATTCCTCTAGCCCTCACAATTTTTTGTTTGATTGGTGAGATCCTTCTTTTATCTCTTTTCTTTTTTGAAAATGAGATCGTATTTCTTCTTTGTTTCCTAGTATCTGAATAACTTATACAAATTTTAAAAACAAATATTATGAACAGTGACAGAGCTTCAAACAATTTGGGGTGGGGGGTAGCCTTGAGAGAATTGCAAACCGAATACGATAGAGAGCATATATTAGTAGCATAATTTTCTTAGAGTTTAGTAAAGTGCAATAGGGGTCCTCATCCAATCTAAATTGCACTAATTAAGCTGAGCTAGTGCCTACAACCTAATATATAGCATAACTATCACGTGAATTACGTATACAGATTCATCGAGAGTATACGTGCATACGTATAGATATATATTTATACATGAACACAGGTGAGCGTAGCCATCATCGAGAGTATACGTGCATACGTATAGATATATATTAAGTATGGATACATGGTGTTAAAAAAAACTAAAATGCTTTGTGTGGTAACTTACTACTTTATGTTTCCACACTTTTCATCTCCTTTATCAATTTTCAAAAAATAATATTGCATCTTGCTGTGATAATAATTAACTCATTGCATACCACCTTTTATAACTAATATTTCTCTAAATTATTTCGAGAATTGACTCGCTAAACAATTTGTACTTTGATTTTCGCTACTGTTGACTTTGACTTTTTTTCATTAAACAATATTTTGTTAAATTTGAACCCTATCCTAGAAATAATGGATCCACATCATCTTATGTCCTACATGTCAAAGCTTACAGATAGCTAATGTCATACTATTGTACATACTTTAAGCATGACAACAAAATACCTCACAAATTTGAAATTTTCGACCTGCTCAGACGTTTCAGAGCACAGGTCAAACATGAATGTATAAGAGACGGCAAATTTGGAACTCTCACACAAAAGATCTAAATACAATAGAACAAGAAACTAAAGATAGTGGTTGAGAGCAACAAATAACCAGCAAAACCGAATGAGAAGGACATGCCCATACAAACAACTGACCCGAACCAAAAAGAAAAAAAAAGCTTTGTGGCAAGTGAAGCATGCACTCGTGCCGTTGCAGTAACCGCACGACAGAACTCGATACCAGAATAGTACAACAGCGACTGCTATCAAATTATTGCGATGCTGTTCCGAACGCAATGCACTCCGTGGAATATTTTGCAAACAGAGAAAAGGTAAGGCAGCCGTGATGTAAATTACCACGAGAGCGTCGCCACATTGAAAACAAGACGCCAGATTGGGCATCCTGTGGAATGGATAGCCCTCCAGAGTCAAAAGAACAAAGCTTCACGCAACGTACCAGAGCAATTTCAGGTACGCATGCAGTCTACACATTTTCATCGATCCTCTGTGGAGTCATTCCTTGTTCTGTTCCAAGAATGAGTCAGCAATTTTCAGCTAGAAATTATGCAGAGTTCTATTAAATTGGATTACTTGTCATGGATGGAACAATGTAGGATTCTACCAGACTGAACAAGGCTTTGTTGACCAGATAACCTATTGAAATGTAAGCACACTAGTCAAGAATCAGAAACAGCCAGCACAGATTTCAGCGTGCAGTTCTCTGCCTTACAAGGCACACATGCACACTAGGGACCAGCATTTCTCATCAAGAAGCAAGGTTCACAAATATCTGTAAATTTACTTCTTAAAATGTAACTACACTGAAAATTAGCCTGCTTTCTTTTAGCAAATTGGACTATAAAATCAAAACAAACAGGACGTCAAGAACAGGGTCAACTCAAACAGGTCACAAGTAATTCTAATTTGCAAAAGAAGCTCTTGCAACCATATTTCTACAATCCACGTTACTAATAGAGATTGACACTGACAGCAAACTACATTATACAATATACCAAACTCAATTAAGATATGGTCATGCACAGCATTTGTCATGCAAAATGATCTCTGCTGTTTATGTAAATAACAGCACCAAGTATGCTATTCAAATTTGAACATAATGCGACAAAACACAACTCTTTAATAAAAGAATGATTCTACTTCTTCCATCCAATATGCACGAGGCCACGAGCTATATAACTTGGACAAAATAAGTCCTTTCCCTTCACTTCCTGCTCCATACAGCTTATGTTTAATAAACCCCAGATTCCAGGCCATCCGTCATTACTCGCAACAGATGTGACTAAAGTTTCTACAGAGTTACATCTGACCCCATACTATCAAGGTAACCAAAAGGGCTATTAAGGTAACTAAAAGGGCGCCTTTTACTTCCAGCGGTATTAAAAGAGAAATCTCTATATTCAAATGGCATTGTCGTTTTGGCTGTAAAGTAGCCAACTGCTGCGATAGAACAGAGTGCAACGATCTTTCCTCAACCCTGTTCTTGCTCCAAATGGCAAGATCTCCGAATGTATTAACACATATTTATGTAAGGCTGACATTGACACGTAACGCGAGCATCTTTTATAATTTGAATTTATAACACACCATTCAGTTTTTTTTCCCAGGCACGATGTGAGATGTATGTTACAGAATTACCAAGAGTTACTACCCCAAAGAAGCTTGCATAATCTCATGATTCCAAATACCATTGCAACATATCGGCCATGCAGATAAACCCACTCAAAATATTATAATAAATAGCAGTTCTAAATTACTCTTTTCTTCACCTTAGGAAATTTCTAATGAAACCCTCGTATTTGCTTATTGCAGCATACTAATAGAGAACGATATCTAATTGGTGAAATAACTAAAAAGGAACATGCAAAATTAATCAGCTGCAGAGTTTTCACCTTTTCAAGGATCATTCAATGATACACAAACTTATTAGAGAGTAACGCTAGACAACAATGCCCACAATAGAAGGGCCGACAATAGAACCATGAATTCCAGGAAACTGTCATCAAATGGCCAAATGCAAAAAGGTAATGTTTGGTTTCTTGTCTGTTCAAATTCCAATTTTGAAGAAGTAATGCTAATTTGCTCACTCCATCAGAAAGAAAAGCATTCACACTCTACTCGATAGACTAATTCGAACATCAGTTCAAGCAAATATGAACAGAAAAAATTAATTGAATCAAACAAATCAATAAAGTTACCATCGACGATTAAAACTAGAACAATACCAAGCAAGGTCAGCACAAGCATCTTAGAGCATATAAATCATAAAAATTCACAACCAGCAAAACAAACATACCATTACCAACTCTGAAGCTCATAACACAATTCAAGAAAGACAGGCATACCAAGAAGCAAGTAAGACGGATAAAAAAAATACCAGTGAATATAAGGCACGATATTCATAATTGATGATCATGTCTTTGTTGCAGCCACAGATGAATCAAGTGTTGCTTAACAGGTGTTCATCAATAGTGAAAAGCCTTCGAAAGTTGTTTCTAGATTATTAATATAACATTGTTTTGCATAGTCTCGTATCTTTGAAATCACGAGCAGTTGATCCAAATGCAAATGTAGAAATGGATTAGCGAGGAAAACAGAAGTATTAGAACTCAAGGGTTACATGAGACTGCTGCCGCTCAGCAGATGTCCAGTTAAGGTCTGAAACTGGGCAGAAGGCAGAATTCGCTATGAAGAATCAGGGCTGAAGCAAATGAACAGGCTGCCTTTGTGCATACTATCCTTCATAAATATCCACTGCATTCAATCTTTATTCAGTGGACTCAGCAACCCATCACGGCGCAATTATACACGAAGTTCCCCGATGGCCGTCTGGCAATCAAATTCCACACAGGCGGTCGCTCATCCGGGATCCATGAATTGAGCTCAATCATGCCACCAATAGAAGTCCTTGGGCCTCCGATGACGATCAACCGGTCACCACATGCTCGGAAAGCAAGGCCCCACCCATTCATCGACACAGACCGTTCAGGCAATTTTCCAAGAGTGTGCCACTTATTGTTCTGCTTGTCATACTTCTTTACATCCTTCTCACTGTAATCAGCAGCATAAAGGTCATTGTTGACAACCGCAATAAGCGGAGGAGCACCAGTCACTCCATTGAGGCCCTCAGACATGTTCTCGATCACCCTCCAAGACCGCCGCTTCAAGTCATATTCCTCACCACATGTCAATACCTTGTTGTTGCTGGCCACACCACCTATCACATAGAACTTGCCGTCCATGAACACCCCAGAACACATCTTCCTAGCCCTATTCATGCTAGGAAGGGGCGTCCAATTATGTGCCTCAGAATCATACATCTCTGCGGAGCTCAATATCCTGCCAGAAGAATCAGTGCCCCCCGCGACATATGCCTTTGCCCCAACACTTGTTGACCCAAACAGGCACCGCGGTGAGTTCATTGGATCAGCCCGCGTCCATGAATTGGTTAGGATGCTATATCTGAACACAATGTGTGCCATCCCAAACACGAGCAGCTCAGTGCCCACAGCGAGTGACTCCTTGTCAGAGCACATGAAGCATTCATCCGGTGGCATCTTGGGCACTTGGATCCAGCGCCCGCGGTATGGATCATATGCGTCCCACTCTAGAACATTGCAAGAGAAGTAGACCCAATGCTCCGCCACCCCATTTTGCCGTCGCAGGCGGTAGATCTCCCCGTTGCGCACCAAGGACCGGAAGTCCCGGCTCAGGGAGGCCACCGAGCCGTAGTCCGATCGGGACAGCCGGAGGAGGCAATTGATGGTCAGGTCGCGACCAATTGCACTAATGAGGTTGCTCCCGTTGCCATGCTGCTCTCCACCACCGGAGGAGGCATGGCGGCTGGAGCCGTGGCTCTCCGAGATGTCCGGTGTGTGCGGCTGCGGAGACGGCGGCTTGCTGCGCTTCCCGCCGCCGCCGTCAACCTCGTCCAGGTCTTCAACTTCGACGTCTTCAGGTGCCGGGCGCTTGCCGCTGAGGACCTCGTGCGCGAGGTACGCCCACTCGGACTCCGGCTCGCAGGAGCTCGGCAGGGAGCGCGAGACGAGGCAGGATTTGCCTTCCAGCATCATGCCTTCTCTCCCTTGTTCCCAATTTATTTTCTTGCTGCTTTGTTCCCTCCTGCTCTTCTGAGATTGATCCCAAAAAAAAAATCTTGGCTTGCTTGCCAATCTCCTTGCTGTGATCTGCAGCAATGAAATTTACAGGAAAATAAAGTAAGCGAGGGTGAAATCGACAAGAACAACCGGATCAATAACCAGGGGGAGCATTTCAGATCTGAGGAGACCGCGTGAATAAAACAAGCCATAAAAATCGAATCTTCCACCGAGAACCCAATCGATCTCCCCAAATCCTTCCTCAAAGACCAAATCTTTCACCCCCACAACAACTCAGATAACACGAATTCAAGCCGACCAAAACAAGACGCAAAGAAGGAAGAAATAAGCACAAGAAACGCACCTAAATCGAACCCATGGGAGATCACAGACCCCAAATCTCCTCTCAAAGATGGCACCTTGGAACCCAATCAGCTCCTCCCCGTCACCCCACACCCAAGAAATCCCCTTCCCCACCACACTCCTTCTGCCCCCTCCTCTCTCCCTCTCTCTCCCCCCTTCACTATCGATGTGCGAGGAAGGATTTATACCTGTAGAGATAGATGGCTCTATCTACTGCTGCCACTTGGTTACAACTGCCGCTTCTAATGCTTCTGCCTCTGCTGCAGCCTCTGCCGCTGCCCTCCCCCCCTCTCTCTCTCTCTCTCTCCCTCCTTTCTCTCTCTTGTAGTGTGCTGCTTTCTCCTCCTCTCTCTCTCTCTCTCGTGTGTAGTACTTGGGGAATTGTGATTCTCCCTTCACTTTATTTCTTACCCTTTTTTTTGCTCTCTCTCTCTCCCCGTCTGTTTTGGCTCGTCGAAATTGGAAACCGGGCAGGCCTCAGAAATAGAAAAGGGGAAGCGGCCACCGGCCAGCTCACCTGAAGCTTAGGTGGATTCTGTGCAGCCTCCGCTCCGCTGGCTGTACAGGCAGACGGCATATGTCTTTCGCGTATCCATCTATCTCCCTTTCTTTTCATCGGCTGTCTGCCTGATTGGCAGTGCTAGTATAAACTATAAACTACTACCTGAAACTAAATATTTTAAAAAATCTTTTTTTTCTTTGCTTGTCTTTGTCTAGGTTAATTGTTCTTCTTTTGCACAAACTGTATGAACCAGCTTAAAGTCAATTCAACCACTTTGATATGTTGTCTATAAGTATTTAATGTACCACTATTGTAGTATACTCTATGTGAAAATAAACTGGTCTCCTCTCTTCAGTTTAAGTATACCCTATGTGAAAACAAACTGGTCTCCTCTCTTTTCAGTTTTCTTTTTCCTTTTGGCTTATGAGTAGTAGATTAGTACTAGTACATATAATGGAGTAGTGTTTAAGTGCGCGCCAACGCTTGTGTTTTCGTCCTTATTAAGGTCTAGTAGTCCAGTTGATATGTTTAGGTCCTAAACTAACTAAACAACTTAACTGCTAGTATTGGACTAATCCATTTACACCTGGGTCTAACACTGCTACGGTGTCACTGTCTTTGCCGAGCTGACAACCATATTTCAGTCTCTCCCTGACTCTAACATCATCTCAACTGCTGATGTGAGATCTTGTTGCGGCTGTCAAGAATAACAGAAATAGTCTATTAGCATATCCAACAGAACCTTGGCTGGTTCAAACCTGAAACTTCATATTTAATTTAATAACTTCTAAATTCCAATTAACAGTCAGTTTTCATTTTCAGAAAGCAATGCAAAATGCTTTGTTGCTCCCAATGCAAGGATCTGCCGCTCGCTGCAACAAATACGTACCAGGGGAGATTTACTTTTCACTCGTACTTGCTGGCATCTCAAACAGTGGGATGCATGGGCAATTGGGCATCTCGCTGAACTGGAGAACATGAGAGGAAACGGTGCAGAATTGCAGAGTTTCTACAAAAAAGCGGAGGCAGGAAAGCTCAGGCCGCGTCAGCGTCTTGTACTCGCTGCTCGACGGCCGAGAAAACTTCGCTGCACCAACCTACCTCTGTAGTCTGTACTTCATGCGGATCTAACCAAGCCAGCCACCGGCTGCTGAAACTTCAAACTTTTTCGAAGTGTTGCATCTCCATCGCAACACTTTTTGCAATAGTCCTGTGTTAGCTACACGGTTATCAAAATCCCGATCCATAATTATGTGTAAGTCATGTGTCCTTTAAAAAAAATCATGTGGAGCTATTTCTGTCCTGAATTTATGTAGGATCTTAATTAGGAAGAATGACCTTACGATTTTTGTAATCACGATTTTCAAGATACGATCCTACGATACAACCCTTCTTGGGATCCTTATTTTGGCACCCTTGACCATAAGTTAAAATTAGGGCTCTAATTAGTAGTTGTATTACTGGGTTGGAATCTTTTGGTTTACATGGGATTCTACTTGATGAACCTGTTTTGGTATCCATTTATTGGATGAGAGACTGATGTTGCATCTCAACGACAACATATGTACTAGTATAAAGTGCTAATTGGTTTAGTTCGAATGTTACGTAATGGTGACCGAGACCCCCCTTGGTCATTGGGGCTATGATTTCTGTTATGGCATGTACGACAGTGTTAGAACACGCGCGGCAAAATAGTAGAAACAAGACACGAATTTTACGTAGAAAACTCTTGTAGGATCACGGACACACAAAGACAGAACTTTGGCGTATCTAATAGTACAACTAGAGGGATACATATATAGGCTAGAGAATCAGAATTCCTCGTGAAGAAGGAAACCGAATAAGAGTCTGATGCACCACTCGACGCCACGTCTAGCGCCAGTCGACACATTTGCCACATATGGCACAGACACGATGACGAATTCGTATCATATTTTAACAATCTCCACCTTGAGACGAATTTGCTCCCGTAGCCGAAATATCAAATCTCCTCCAAATAAATCTTCATCAATAGACCTTATGCTTCGAAAGTCTATAGGACTAATCTTAAGGAGTAAGACTGGATCAGTCTTATCTAAACGCTTCTCATGAAGCCGAATTGAGCAAACCACCAGCAAGTCCAAACACACAGCTATCAACAAAGCAGGTGAACAAATATGAGTCTTGAATAATTCATAACCCCAGCAAAGTTTGAGTCTGTGTAAATGACCTCCTAACGACGATCGAGTTGCCAATCTTATAAAATAAATAGAGGAAAATGGCAAAGAGTTCTTGGGAGAGAATACGACTACTCTTTATTGCTACGAACTGGCTATTATAGGGGATGCCATCGACAAGGCAATGGACTAATCCTAATTACACTGAGCGTAATGCTTACTATATTGCAGAATCGGACTTGAAACAGAAATCTAATGCCGATTGTTGTGCTTCAATCTGATGCAGCCTGTCCCTGATTTGTTCCGCGCTCCACCTTTAAGTAACCGTCGAAGAGGTGGCAGTTACTCCTTGAAGAGATGCCTATTGGAAGCGTCACGGTTGGTCAGAGCGAAGCAACGGTTGATAAAATACCAACCATTCGGCAGTTGTGTATCTGTGAGACATTCAATCGTAGGGTGGTTCTTGTCAGTGTTTTAGGACCATGAAACGTCGCGTGGTATGGAACAAATATGACATGTGTTCCATTCATCACACGGTAAAGAATAAACTTGGAGTTAGATCCAAATGCTAGTTCATGGCTTATATGAGCAATCATCTGGTCAGGGAGTTGGTACGGGACCTTATCCGACCAGTATACTTTATTATGTAACCTCTGGAATCCTTACGACCATAGGGGTCATTAGCCTTAGGGGTTATGACCACGAAGACATATGGTCTTTTATTATGTATTAGAATAATACATAGAGATTTTAATCCTCGTCAGCTAGCCCCTGAACTTTAAATGAATTGGTCGTGTGAACACTTTCTTCCGATGAAGTCGTATCGGGCAGACCCTAATTTAATCCCGTGATATACGAGATGGTTTGGATTCACTTTAAAGTTGAGAAACTGTCTTGGGACCCGAAGAGTTTTTCTGTCCGTTGGACTTTGGTTTGTGTCCGTTAGACTTTAGGTAACTCCCCGATGCGGTTAAAAAATTATGGCTATAAAAGCCCTTTAGCGTAGGGCTTTAGGATTTTACGCCTCTTACTTTCCCTTTTCATCTCCTGAGAGAAAAGTCGCCTTCGACCTCCTTTTGTCCACAACCTTCTACGACCTCCTTTCTTACTTCATCCAAAGCTCCGCCATGTCGGATCTTATCACCAATTGGTCGGCTTCTGATCTGAGCGAGAAGAAGCTTGAGAGCTTGGAGAGGATCGGGTTGCTTCCTAACAAGGATCTGATTTCTTGAAAATCAGCAGCCGGAGTGCATTCTCCGAGCAATGAAGATGGGGAAATTCATGTTTTCCTCATATACATCGAATGCGGATTCAGGTTGCCAATTCACTCCTTCCTTCCCAAGATTTTGGAGCATTACGAAGTCGAATTGGTGAACCTTGCCCCCAATGCCATCGCCAACCTAAGCGTCTTCATCTACCTCTGTGAAGCGTACTTAGGGATTGCTGCAGATCTGGACCTCTTCACGTACTACTACAGGATGGCGAAGACAGGGAAGACGACCGGGACGCCTGTAGAGTGTACTTTGCGCCTCCACGATGGAAAGGCCGATGAGTACATTTGTATGTACTCAAAGTCTTCGTGGTCGTCATGGAAGAAAAGTTGGTTCTACATGACGGACACTCAAAAGGATAACCTTTACTATACTGGTAGGAAAGCGACCAAGAATCTAGAGTGGCGCTCCTCCGTGAAGAAGGAGGGAAAAATAAGGAGATGGGTTGAAGCCATCCAACTCCTTAGTGTCAGGGGTTTGACCTCCTGGCACGTGGTAAAGGATTTCTCTATACGCCGGATTAGCCCCCTAAAGACCCGAGCACATTCGATGCTTTGGTACATTGGTTGTGACGACGCGACCAAAGATTTTAAGGAGGGTAAGTCCTAACAGATTCCGACTAGTTTGCTTATTTTGGTTGATTACTTTTGTGATCTTAAAGTCTCTTGTTTATCCTTACAGCTCTTTCTCCTGATGACATAAGAAGCCGGATCAAAATGATCTATGCCGGAGAACCTGGCGATAAGGCTGATTTTCCTTAGATCTTAGTGGTTGTTTCCGCAGAAGAGGGCTGAGAGACTTAAGGTAAAAATATCAACCACTTTTCATCTTTTGCATATTTTCCGATCGGTTTTACCGTAAATCCTCTTTGATGCGCAGTCGGTCGGATTGAGGATCGATGATGCCACTGAAAGTTGTGAGCCGATCGACGCCCCGACCACTCCTACGACCACTTGAGATGGTGGTCTCACAGAGGTAGGTAACCGAACATAAATGTATTTTCTAGATGAAGGATTTTCATCACCTAACTAACTTTGATTGTTAATTTGAGCGGTTGTCATGGATTCCGATGTGGTCGCTCAAGCCCTGCTAGTTGCTACTGAAGCAATTGTTTTGGAGGTCGATGAATCCATACCCTCCGACCAGATGGTCAAAGATCTTATTCTCAATCAATTGGTCAAGAATATTTCATCTGACCTCTAGTTGGAGGACGTGAGGGGTCTGACCAGCCCTACCGGTTCAGGACCGATGAAGTTGGTCGAACAGAAGAAAAGAAAGGCGGGCGCGACTGATTTTGCTTCAGCGCGCTTCAAACTAAAGACCAAGAAAATGACTAGGTACGTATACATGAAAAGAAGGACTTATGTAAGTATTTACCTCTGGTGTGTTTGTCTTTTAGAGTCTTGAGCTTCTTTTCTTTTTGCCATTGTAGATCCTCTGGTATTCCAGTCAATTTTGACTAGAGTATCCCCCAGGAGAAAGCTCCCGAGGAGGAAGAGGTTGAGCCAGCCCCCGAGCAGGTAGCAACACCAGTGCCTGCTCAGGAACCCGTGGTGGCTCGAACCCCACTTGCAGAGGTGGTGGTTCTTGAGGAATCTCGGTAGGTTCTGACCCCTGCTGGGAATTCTCCTCTTCGAGTCGCCTTTCCACATCGCCTCCGGATCTTCAAAGATGAAGATCTTAATTAAGCTTGGGAAGAATTTCAGATCGTCAAGCAATGATGAGTCGCAACTCTATTTTTGTTGAATATAATAATATGACAATTCAGATAAGCTTCCACGACCACTGTTAATAGCTTTTCCCTTAGAAAGCACTTAAAGGAGTTTGCTATTTTTTTTAGCATATGGTGGAGAATTTCATTGTGGTCGGAGGACTGGCCCAGCGAATAAAGCTCTTGGAGAGAAAGAACTTCGAATTAGAAAGTAAGCACCTTTTTAGTATCTTCCTCTCTCCTCCTTTATCATTTGGCTCTTTTTCTGTTAACATATTTATTGCTTTATCGTGTTTGATAGATTTAGAGAAATTTAAAGAAGAAGTTATGGCTAAAGAAGCCATAATTGCCAAGCTTAAAGAGGAATGTCAAAACAAGGACCGGTCGATCGAAAAGAAGAGCCAAGGTAACCGGTCGTAAACTTGACCAGTGTGCTTCCTTTCTCTAGTGGTATGTACTTATCTTTTGGTTTACTCGTGCAGAGCAAACTCAAGTATTAAATAGAACAGAGAAAGCTCTTGAGTTCAAGCGCGGCAAGGAGGTAACCTTTGGGCAAAATCTTGAAGAGAATGTCAAAGCTTTCAACAAGATGCTCTTCGATATGGGATCGGGAATGCAACTGCCCAATTTAGGAGATCCCACAAAGAAGATCAACTACCTTGGCCAACAACTCAAAGACCTCAGGAGTATCCTTAAGACAACTTGGGAGAACCATGAGCAGAACTTGTTTGAAGCTGTCAAGAATGGAGTCAGTTTTGCTTTAGCGAAACTGAAAGTCTCCGACCCCTCCATTAATCTCCAAGTTGTTGACTTCAACTGCTCGGGAGAAGAAGCAACGAAAGTATTCGAGGAAATGGCACCTCTCGAACACAAGGTTGCGGAGGAAATGGAGGTTGGGTCTCCAACGCGCAGCGACCAGTCTGGTGGCTCCGAGAAGTAAATGATTGTTATATTTAAACTGTTGTAAATAAAACTTACCTTTTATCATCAATGAAGTCTTTGTTTAGTCTTTCTAAATTCACCGAGCACTCATATATTTCCTAGCCCCTGACTACTTGTGTTAGTAGAAGAACTTTACTAAAGAAGCAATAGACCAAAAAATGAGCAATAGCGACGACCACGGTACAAAGTATATGCTGATTATATTATAAAAATGATCTAAGTATCACTAGTAAATCAATATGGTCAGAACTAGCGTATGACTTCGACGAGTTTTATAGCTTTTCCATAATCGAAATACTGTGTAGTATCTTGTGTGGTTGGAAGATGTAGAAAACTTGTATTGATGATAAGGAATCATGCAAAAATGTATGCAAAAAATGACAAGTGAATTTGTTTATATATCTTATTCAAAACTGGTCGTAAGGGTTGCTAAGAATCAGAGACTAAGAGAAACACTTCATGAGACGTGCTCGTGCTCAAGTTCTGACTGGGAGCGAGGATCGTAAGAAATGGACCGTCACTAGGAAGCTCCTTCCAGTGGGCAGGACCACGTGCGGAGAATGAGAGACTTTGACTAAGAGGCTTTCCGTGTCCCAACCAGTAGCCAAAATAATAGTTGAACAGAATGTTGAAGGTAAGAAATATGGTCCCCAAAATCTGAAGCATGTAAAGTACTATATATAGTTGCATGTGTGATGCTCTTGTTACTCGTATATTTCTTTTAAGAAAAGAGTGTTGGTCGCGCATGAGAACCATTGTCTGAATGGTCATGACTAGGACTCTTATGACGTTTGACTTGTATGTCATAGCCATAGAGTAATAGAGATCCTTAAAAAGGATATCGGAGATAATCTGATCTTCTTTGACCAAGTAGACAACAATAGTATGCAAACCAGATGATGAGACGGACACATAAACAATATCACTTTGGGTGGTCGACTTCACGAATAAACCCAGCCTTGAGGAGCTTATCGATCTCCGACTGGATTACCTCCTTCTGATCAAGTGCAAAACATCTTAGCTTCCGCTTGATCGGTTTTTTGTCAGGTTAGAGAGTTAGCCTGTGCTCAATCATCTCCCTGGGGACTCCGGGTATGTTGGACGTCTGCCAGGCGAATACGTCCTGATTTGCTCAGAGGAAGGAGACAAGCGACTCTTCCTATTTGACGTTGAGTCCTGCCCCGACCAGTACTTTTTGGGCAGACACGTCAGCATTTCTTGACACAGACGGAGTGCTTGTACCTTCCATAGGAGCACCTTTGACGAGTGGCACCTCCTTGGTCTGGTCGGAAGGCTTTTTCGTCATCTTTGGCCTCGAGTGCTTGGCCTGCATGGTAGGTAGATTAGTTTCCCTGGTCGAAAGCTCATCAACCAGTTCTAAGGTTTTCTGATCACATGCATAAGCCATTTTTGATCTCCTCGAACCGTGATGACACCTTTCGGTCCTGTCATCTTTAGACTCTGATAATCGTAGTGTGTGGCTATTAGGAATTTTGCTAGAGTTGGATGACCGAGGATTCCATTGTATGTGGTTTTGAAATCCACCACATCAAATAGAATTTTTTTCTGTTCGGAAGTTGTCGGGTCTTCCAAACGTAACCGTTAGGGACAACTGTTCTATCGATTTTACGGTAGAACCAGGAACTATGCCGTAGAAGGCATATTTCACAGGTTTTACCTTTGATCTGGGGATCTGCATCTCTTTCAATGCTCCTGCAAATAAAACATTTAAAGAACTACTTACATCTATTAAAACTCGATTAACTTTACAATTGTTGATAGTAGGTTCAACTAAGATAGGAAACCTACCTGGTCGAGTCGACGGGATGAGACAATCTTCTTTGCTGAAGGAGATCATAGTTTTCGACCACTTGGATGGCTTGACGGTGATCGAAGACTTGGCAAGGTTGACCTCCCTCTCCACGGCCTTCAGATGACGTCTCGAATCATACGAGGAAGATCCTCCAAAGATCATATCCACCGTATGCTACGGCTCTAGGTAGTCCATCTCTTCGTCGCCACCTTCGTTCTTCTCGGAGCTTGATTCTCTAAGTTCTGTTATGGATGGGAAGGGTCATTTACTCGAGTAGTAATCCTCCAGTTTACTTTGCCAGGCCCAGCAGGTGCGCAGATCATGCCCTGCTGCCTTGTGAAGTGAACACCACTTCTTAGTTTATTCGAAGTCACTGGTCGGAGCCTTAGCTTTGTTCTGACCAACGAAATCTTTCTTGCCCTTGGTATACTTTTCTGGAATCGCGAGGACTTCCTTGTTGTCGGGCTTGTGATTCTTCTTATTCTTGAGAGACTTCTTATTCTTCTTCTCTTGCTTCTCCAGACCCGACTCAGGTTTTTTTTATCTTTTCGATCGATAGCTTCATATCATTCAACCGCTTCACTAGCGGACACGCACTTGTACACCATGTCGAAAAGTTCGACGGTTGTTCGTGGAGGATTTATTGCAATATCCTCCATAAACCGGCGATTCATCAGCCTTGCTTTGAAAGCTTGTATGACAGAAGATTATGTGATCTCTAGGATAGAATTTCGAACCTGACTAAATCTCTTGATATATTGTCGAAGAGTTTCATTGGTCTTCTGCTTCATCTGATGGAGATCATCATCCTTTCCAGGGCGGTCGTACGTCCCTTGAAAGTTAGCGACCAGAGTATTGCAAAGTTGCTCCCTAGTATAAATAGATCCGATCGGTAGATTAAGTAACCACGACCGGGCAGACCCTTCAAGGACCGTGGGAAAATATTTTGCCATCACGTTATCGTTACCACCAGTGGCCTTGATGGCGGTAGAATAAATTTGAAGAAATTCAAATGGGTTCTGAGTCCCATTAAACTTCTATGTTGGTGGTGAACTGTTAAATAACGAACGACTTGGAGACTGTCGGCGCTGCGACCGTAATGGAGTCGTAGCGCATTCTCTCAAAAGGAGCCGGATTATAGTCAGTCGGGGATCGGTTTCATAGATTTATATATCTAGGATCCGGTGTCCCAACCCGGTCGTGGGCGTTATGGTAACGTCTTTGACCACCTACCCGGTTCAGATGATGCCTGAGATCGCCTGAATCAAGTGGCTGTCCCTTTTGACGAGGAGGAGGAGTGGCTGCTGTGAAGAGTCATCTTCCCTCGTGATTCCCTGGTCGGAACCTACGAGGGGGTCTTGGTATTGATTGATCCTCTGCTCGACCATGTTGTCCCCTACTGAGAGAGAAGCGCTGGGACGAGGTCATCGTGTGACTTTGCAAATTCCTCTGCTCCCGGTACATTTCTATACGTTGCATGGTTTGTTAGAGGATCTCCGACACCTAACCTACAAGTTGAACATAACCTAGAGTTTATGCTAAAGTAGGGTCTGGATTATTCAAGATATCTCGGACTCGTTGTAGGTTTTGTATCGTTACCGAAGGTCGTAGCAGATTTTCGCTTGCAGTGGGCGTCCGATGAGTTGAGTTTTCCCTCGATCTTCTGGTTGGCCCTGCCTGATTCCTTACTCGCAATGGGGTAGGAACAGGTGAATTAACTGATGCACGTCCATCAACTCGGTTGCCTCCGATAGTTGGTGCTTGAGCGCCTGTACCATCTCCACCAACAAGTGGTGGCGAGTTAACCCGTGGAGGATCGTGCATGGCATCCGAATTGGTATATCTAATTGTGTTAACTTTGTGGCGTCAATAATGATCTTCCGATGAACTCCCGTCGTAGCTAAGGGAGAGCCTTCCAGTGCTTCCGCAAGGAGCCTCCATGACAGGGAGCGGTCGGAGATTACCGCCTTTGGTGGGCTTTGTGGTGGACTTAGTCTAATCTAGCGGACCGCCGATCGTATGCTGAGTTTCACCATGCCCACTTGGCATACGATCAGTGATAACTTCATTGATACCCTTACCGGATGTTGCTTGGACCCCGGAATACGTAGGAGCCGTTGGCAGATACTGATCGCCCATGACAATATCAAGAGTACATGGACTCTCTGATTGCAGCATTGGACTTCCATTGCCGCTCCTATCGGTCGGATTGACCGGGCTTGTTGAGGCGTTCGAACGTTCTGAATTGGTCGGAATGAGCGGTTCCTCTGAGAGCGCCATTGTTGGTGGCGGTGTATCCTCATCCATCCGGTCGATTTCGTCAATCTCTGTGACTGGCGAGTCGGCGGAGGAGGAGGATGATGATGACATCCCATTTTCTTCCATGGTGCGGATGCATGCGTCCAGGTCGAGGTTGGAGTAGTCCGCCAGGTCGAACCAGTTTTCCTCATCCCAAATCCCTGCCATGTTCACATGAGTGATGATGGAGCAACAGAAGTGGATGAGGAATGCTTAAGCGAAGTAATTGTAATATCCTGTTTAAACATAAAACACATAAGTGATTAGTACTGAAATTAAATAGAATTAGAAAGAAAACAAATCAGATTTTTAGGGAGAAGAATGGGCCGCCAACCCATTTTCAAATGGGGGAAAACCAGTTTTAGGGGTCCAAGGCCCATGGTTACCACTAGAAGGCAAGGGGGCAACCACCAAACCCTAGCTATGCTATAGTGCCACCGCTGTGCTACAGTGTCGCCTCGCTACAGTGCCACCACCCCTTGATTCCTCCTTGTGCCACCCCCTATTGCTCCTACACCCAGTCGCCTCCACGGTTCTCACGGCCAAAGTAGAGAAGGAAGAGGAGAGGGAGAAGAAAGGGGAGAGGAGAACCTCGTGGGGTTTTCAGTGGGTTCTTTCGTGTCTTCAAGGGTGATTCTCATGTCCATGTTGTTTTATTTAATTCGTTTCTATGTGTTTGTTGTCGATTAGTGTATCGGTGTTCCTGCTGGATGTGATCCCTAAATTTGTAGTCTTTTTGTTCGGTAGATTTGAACTAGATCAATGCGAAATTAGAGTTTTGGGTTTCCTAAAGAATTGTGGGAAATGTCATAAGGTTTCTGTAGGATCTGAGTTCGCATTATTTGGAGTTTTAGTTTGAGAGATGTGATAATTTCATTGCTGCTGTCCAGAAACTCCATCAAGTTATAGGAGTCGTGATTGCTAATAGATTAACAGTGGATAATTGCAAAATTAGGGATGTCAACCAACACAAATTGTGTGGGAAAATCTTTTAGCTTTCTAGATTGATAAAGAACACAATTTTTGGATCAGCCAAATGAAAGATATAGCCATTTTAGTGTTGCTGTCCAGAAAGTCGGTCAGTTTCTATCAGCGTTTTTCATCAGTTTGTTAAAATTAGTTAAATGCAGAATCAGGAGATCTTGCCAACTTAACTTTTGTAGACTAGTTCGTAATCTTTCTAGGGAGACTGAGAATGCCTTTTTATGACAAGCCAATTGGGAGTTATGCATTTTAGAAGGTCGCTGTCCAGTTTTAGTTTACTGCTATTTCATCGTTGTACTTAAGTAGATTAAATATTTGAACCATGGGTTTTTGGGAGTGCGGATAAGAGCATTGCAAATAGCGTTGTTTTATCTTGTCAAACTTGTTTTGAGTAAATTACTTATTGCAAGTGGAGTGACCTTAGGTTTGGTTTCATCTTCTTTACCTTCCAACATGTTACAACGCGAAAGGCAAGTACAACTTGGATCATCTTGTATGTTTGTGGTTCAATCAGATTGTATGGTTATGACATGGTTAATTCTTATGAATTATGAGTATTTCTATTCTTTACATGATTTCGTTCATTGGTGATATTAAGTGTTACTATGAGAGAATGCATTCATTTCATTTCCTTCATTTCAATCATTCATGCCTCACCTATGGGAGTGGATATTGAAAGTATCATCATTCCAATATGGACAAATAAGTCCCATTATTCCAATATGGGTAAATAGATCCCGTATGAAAGATTCTTCATACGGGCCTTGGATCCCCGTATTTTGGATAATGCGGGCCTAAGTGAACACCGATGGGTGTATCACTGGCTATACCGGTATATGCAGAAGAGAAGTGGAGTCATATGCATGAGTTGCATTTCATTCATAATATTTACATGTGTATTTGATATTGAGAATGATCTGTCTTCGATTCAATGTTTCATAAGTTGTTCAATGAGAATGATCTGTCATTGTTATGGGGTTTTCGTATGCCATTTATTTATACTTGCTGAGTCTTGGACTCACGCTGTTTATCTAATATTTTAGGTGTACATTGAGGACGGCATACTTTGGGAGAAAATAGAACATGGAACTTATGCACTTGAGAAGCACCACACTACATTACTTGATTCATTCATTCTAGAATTTATAATAATAGAATAGGTTATGATTCCCTTAATTCCTCATGGTTGATTTTTATTGGCTAGTAATTGTTTTCCTTTAATTGAAACCTTTCTATAATGCCTTTGATAATTTATTAGTTCGAATTATAATTGAATTATGATTAACTAGCTTGCTGAAATTATGTTTATCGTATTGTCGAATGTTTAATCGTGACTCCTAAAAGATAGAAATACTTGAGTTTGAGGTAGATCCTTGTAGTGTTAATAGATGAAGGTGACATCTTGGGCTTTTACTAAGTTGGGGTGTTACAGTAATCTTTAAAAACTCAACGCTTTCTTCCCCATGGACGGTGTCAGCTATCGACGATCGAGTCACCGATCTTACGAAATAAATAGAGGAAAATGGCAAAGAGTTCTTGGGAGAGAATGGCACTGCTCTTTATTGCTATGAACTGGCTATTACAGGGGATGCCATCGACATGGCAGTGGACTAATCCTAATTACATTGAGCGTAATGCTTGCTATATTACAGAATCAGACTTGAAACAGGAATCTAATGCCGATTGTTGTGCCCCAATCTGATGCAGCCTATCCCTAATTTGTTTCGCGCTACATCTTTAAGTAACCGTCGAAGAGGTGACAGTTATTCCTTGAAGAGACGCTTGTTGGAAGCGTCGCGACTGGTCGGAGCGAGGCAACGGTTGATAAAATACCAACCGTTCGGCAGTTGTATGTCTGTGAGACATTCAATCGTAGGTTGGTTGTTGTTAGTGTTTTAGGACCATGAAACGTCGCGTGGTATGGAACAAATATGAATTGTGTTCCATTCATCACATGGTAAGGAATAAACTTTGAGTTAGATCCGAATGCTAGTTCATGGCTTCTACGGGCAGTCATCTGGTTAGGAAGTTGGTATGGGACCTCATTCGACCAGGATACTTTATTATGTAACCTCTGGAATCCTTACGACCACAGGAGTCGTTAGCCTTAAGGGTTACGACCATGAAGACATATGGTCTTTTATTATGTATTAGAATAATATATAGAGATTTTAATCCTTATCACCTCCCGAAAACAAATGTTCATTCATCAAATGACATAAGCCAAAACATCACCTGTGGCGCTGGACAGATAGCAAAGAACTCATCTCATGCATATTTCACATACTCCACCTGGAACACATCTCACCTCTGTCACCACCGGAATTTGAAGTTCTTCGACGCTGTTCCTGAGGAGTGCCACCGTTGATTTTGTCGCCACAGGTGAGGCTTTGACCTCATCATCTTCACCTTCGGCATCGTCGTCCCATGTTCTACGTCATGCACATGTCTTGTCACCGGAGGACCACTGGAGTGCCATCGCCATCAAAGTCCGAACCGCGCCGCTGGCCATTCCTTCACGTCCAGCCGTCACAACCGTAAGCACCAGGTTCCCCGAAGTCCCCTCTTTCCACTACGACCCTTGCTGTCCGTCGCCACGTCGTTGAATGCCAGCGACCAACGGTCCGCAAGCGCCACCGCCATGTTTGAGTGATGTGGCCGCCGCACGGTGCCACATGGCAGCCACGTACATGCCACGTCAACTCCTCCGTCCTTGTTAGTGCTTGCGTGGCATTTGGCACTGTGTCGTGGGCCTGGTCCACCGTGGACCAAGGCATTCTCTTGGACCCGACTTATGGACCGAGGGCCCACATGTCAGTGACTCAAAATCTTTTCCTTTAGAAAAATAATTTTGGCCAAAATTAAAATCTATCGCTGATGTCATGCTTGTGCAACAATTAGAATTTCCTTTATAAAATTAATTCCATAATTCCTGAAAATCCAAATAGTGTTTTCTCTCTTAATTTCAAACTTCTGAGAGCTCGTTCTCCTTCGTCCGAGCTTCGATTCAAGTAATTCAAATTTCTAAATTCATCTAAAATCCTAATATATCTAAATATTCTAAAATTATAAAATTTAGAGTTCATTTGAATGTTATTTGAATTTAGCTCGTTTTCACGTATAGATTTCGATGAGTCCAGAGAGCACAATCTCTACGACGAGTCAAACCAACAACCCTTTGAGTAAGCAAGTTACATCCTTTGTCCATATTTGATCCTAGTATTTTAAATTTATTTAAATTCTATTTTAAATTATCACTACATGCTTATTTGTACTCAATGTAATTTAAATTCCTGTTTTAAAATTATAGTTAACCCCAATACAATTGTATAGCCAATTTTGATATTGAAATAACCATACTTTGTTGCCTTAGATAAAATCTAGTTGATGCAATAGTATGAATTATAATACTTTGAGAAAATGTACGCTTAGTCATGCTTAGACAAAAAATGTTCAATTTGGGGATTTACAACTAAAATTCAACTATGGATTTAAAATTGTATCTATGGCATTGTTATGCCATGGAATTTTAAAAATGTCTTAAAATTAAAATAAAATAAAAACTGGTTTAGATTTAGGAAAAACAGATGGATGGTGGGTGCAAGTTTATGAATAGGATCGATTCAGTGAATGGTCGAGGCCTAAGGGTTATTATTGGAAGCCACCCAAGTTAGTTAAGGACCGGTCTGCGACCTGCGGATTGTAAAGCCATTTCGTACTACTACAAGTCTAGTATGGGACAGACCTGGCTGAATAATCTGCCATTTTCCACCGTGGTTGTGTTATTTAGATGTGTGGGTGTCGTAAAGACCTATTTTTAGTATCCACATAGCGCAAGAGGGGGCTACCGCTTGGCGTGAAACCTTACGGTTGAGAAACCTTAGCGGGCATGACTACGTTTGAATAGTGCAGTGTAAAGGTGTCGAACCTGGGAGTCGAAGGATCCTGAATTCCCTGTGTTTCTCACACTAGTCTAGGGACAGTTAGTGCACATAGTTAAATAAAAATGATAACAAATCCATATCACAGATTTTATTCATATTATGAGAGTTTTATTACAAAAGGGCACGAAGCCAAAAGGAAAGTGCAGCGGAAACATAAAGTAGTAGTAGGCCACACGATACGCCACAGGCAATCGTCTGGGTGCAGCCTAGTCGTCCAAGTCTTCACCAATAGGATAGTACTCCTCCTCTGATCAATAATTTTATTAAGCAAGGTTAGTACAAAACGTACTCCGCAAGTTATACCCAATAACAGATTATAATGTATGCAAGGAATTATCAAAGGAATGCTTATAGGGTGAAATTTGTATAAAACAATGTTTTCCTTTTAAATATTTGTACTAAGTTCCAAAGCAGTTATTCCATAACTAAAGTTCTTTTTCTAAATTTTCAAGTTTTGTAGTAGGATAACCTCTACACAAGAACTGGTGAAGGATACCGTCCTATCACATGGCTAGCCACCCAATTTCTCAAGAATTAACCATCCTAAAACATCTGTGCTAAAATCATTATTAAAACAAAACCAAGTCTAATCCACGAAGGGGGTGAGGAAGATGACAGGTGGGCCCCGCTGTCGGTGAGAGGGAGAGAGAAGGAGGGAGTGGCTGATGAGGCAGGCCCACATGTCGTGAGGAGAGTGAAGAGTCTTGTGAGTGGGCAGACATTTGGGAGGGGAGGAAGAAGGAAAAGGCTGTGGGCTAGGAAGGAGATTGGGCCCAAAGCAAAAATCCAGATTTTTGGATGATTTTTATTTACAGAAATTGAGTTAAATTGAATAGGCTTTTAGAAAAATAGCAAATAAAGTTCAAAAATTCTGGAAAAATTCACAAAAATTTCCTGAATTATTTTGAACTTAAATAAAATATCCCCAACTCAAAATTGGTATTTAGATTTGCAAATAATTTGTTTTGGATTTAAAATAAATAGGGTAAACTTTTAAAAATCCAGCAAATTCAAGGAAAATAATTTTTTGGGATGTTATAAAAGGCCTTGTGATAATCGCTTTGTTTCACGCCTTCGAAAGCATGTCTTGGCCAACATTATACACCAATTAACTCTTGTGGGTAAAGTTGTACAACCCCTGCAGAGTGTAAAACTATTCGAATAGCCGTGCCCATGGTCACTAGCATGCTAAACAGAGTCTTTCACGGATTAGACTACGTTTTCTTTTTAAAATGTTTTACTAGAAATAATTTTTTTTGATAGTTTATCCAATTGGAAAATTTTAGTAGTTAACATTGGTGTTAGCGGCTTATTCCTTCACAAGAAGTGTATGAAGTTTTATCCTGCACTAAAAATGATAATTAAAATCAAATTCAAATTTAGATATAGTATAACTGCTTTAAAACTTAGTAAATGTATTTAAAAAATGATAATATCACTTTAAGCAAAATTCACGGACACACAATAGTAGAAACAGAAGACACATATTTTATGCGGAAAACCCTTGCGGAAAAACTACAGACACACGAAGGCGGAATTCACTATTTGGGGAGAAATTAAAAAGCACGGGGAACTTTGGCGTATCTAACCATGCGACTACAGGGTTAGATATATGGGCTAGGGAATAAGAATATAAGAGTCCCAAATGGAGAAGGAAACCGAATAAGAGTTGGATGTGCCACTCAGCGCCACGTTGGCGCTAGTCGACGCATGTGCTGCATTCAGCACAGACACAATGACGAATGCATATCATACTTTAACAACAACATTGTCTCTAACTTATGCCACACCATACTTAGAGACAACATCTCCAATACTTTGTCTCTAGCATACTCTCCAACATCAACTTGTTCACTATTTTTCTTTAAAGTGGTCCCACATGTTAGTTATTTTATTAACCTACCCGGCTACCCTTTCCTCTCCTTCCTTTCACATCGACCTTGCTCCCTCGCCACCTCATATCTCTCTCTCTGACTCTCCTGATGTCATCTTTCTCCCTCCTCATCGCTCTCCCCCTCCCTGTCGTCTTCTCCCCCACTGCTTCTGGTCGCCACCCTCTCCGAGCTCGCCACCATTGACCATGCCAGATCTAGCTTGCTAGCATCTCGATCCGGTCAGATCTAGACTCCAGCGAGCCGAATCTAGCTGGATCGACTAATCCACCAGTCGCCCTTATGTTCGTCATCGTCGCTGACGTGAAGCCAGTCACCCTCACGTTTGTCACCATCGCCGAAGCCAAGCTGATCACCGCATGGCCTTGGTTGTGCCACAACATGCACTACTACAGAAAAGGCTTTCATAGACGGTTCAAAAATGTCATCACAGACGGTTTCGTGAGCCGTCTGAGTTTATGGGTCAGTGATGACATGAGGTCATCACAGACGGTTTGTGGTTCAAACCGCTCATGCGATAGTAATATCACGACGGTTTCATCCACAAACCGCTCGTGATAATATATATCACAGACGGTTTTAGCCACAAACCGTGCGTGATAGTATATATCACGAGACGGTTTGACCACAAACCGCTCGTGATAGTACATATCACGAGCGGCTTGTGGCCGGAACCGCTGTGATGACTTTTCTATAAAGCCCCAGCGGTGGGTCGCTTGTACCATTAAATCCGGCATCATATATATTATATATATATATATTGTTCGTAGTCTCTCAGCCACTTTGGGGGGATCGTCCACGCAGCATGAGAAGGATGAGACAGTAGCCACGGGCAACCTTATTGAGCCCCTGCAGGTTTAAGAAGTATGGATGCAAAGAGAGCGTTAGGACATCCAATTACTGGATTGGGCGTGGCTATGTTCGAGAAGTGTCGTTGATCTTTATACTCCGTGGGAAGTGACATCATGTATTAGCAACCAACCATTCTTGAGCATGTAATCGTCTTTAATTGTTGCTTGGTGTTCTTGTTGGCTTTAAAGATAATTACATGCTCAAGAATTGTTGGTTGCTAATAGATGATGCCACTTCCCAGTCGGAGTAGTTGCGCATCAACGTCACTTTCTGAACATATCGACGTCCAATCCAGGTAATTGGATGTCCTAACGCTCTCCTTGCATCCATACTTTTTAAACTTACAGGGGCTCAATAAGGTTGCCCGTGGATACTGTCTCATTCTTCTCATGCTGCGTGGACGACCCCCCGAAAGTGGCTGAGGACTACGAATAATATATATATATATATATATATATATATATATATATATATATATATATGATGCCGGTTTTAATGGCACAAGCAGCCACTGCTTGGAGACTTTATAGAGAAGAGATTATGAATGGAATGGTAGGACGACTGCACGCAAGAGGTAGGAGAACTTGACCAAAGATGAACAAGGGGACTATTAATATGAACTAATTATCAATTCAATTTCAGCATAAGACTATTGACACCATTACATCACAGAGCAAGGGACTATTAATATGAACTAATTATCAATTCAATTTCAAAGATAAGACTATTGACATCATTACATCACACAAAGAAGAGGACTATTAATATGAACTAATTATCAATTCAATTTCAAAGATAAGACTATTGACATCATTACATCACAGAGCAAGGGGACTATTAATATGAACTAATTATCAATTCAATTTCAGCATAAGACTATTAACATCATTGAGCGGTTCATCGACAAGAGAACAAGACCAAGGGTGTCCAAACCCACCACACCAAGAGTAGCCCTCGGCATCCATCGCAGAGCACTAGCTAGCCATTTTCATCACAGAGCAAGGGGGTAGAGACAGAGAGGACCTTAGTACAACAAGAACCACGGTGGCGACCCCCACCACCAAAGACAACCCTCATCCATTTCCTTTACCTTGCATAAATCACACAAACATCGAGACACAACTTAAGGCTCATGCATAAAAATCAAACTCAACAAAAGACATTAAGCTAACAGATCTAGAGGAGAATAGAGGAGGATGGGGAAAGCAAAGCCGGCCAGGCCCTAGAGGGCGCAAAGGGGTCGGGCGGCGACGGCGACGAGGTCGGCGGCGTCGAGCATGAGAGGGAGGGAACGGAGTTAGAGGCGGGCGCAAACCCTAGCGGAGCTGGGAGTGACGAGTTTGGGCGTCATCAGTGGTTGTGGCATTGGTGGTGTTGTAAAAGACACTCTTATCATACGAGTGTCTTTTACAGTATCACCTTATGCTACAACCGTCGGCGACGGGAAGAATGGCGGCGTCGAGGTGGGGAGGCACGACGAGAGTAAGGCCGCTGGGGAGTGACGAGTTAGAGCGCAAACCCTAGCGGCCGGCTGGGTACCTCCTACTTATAAAGAGACTTATCACAGACGGTTCTATTATGGAACCGTTAGTGATAATTATCAAAGACGGTTCCATAATAGAACCGCGTGATATGGGACATATCACAGACGGTTCCACAATGGAACTGTCTGTGAAATGGTTTTTCCTGCAAGTATATTTATCTTGTATATACACTTACATGACATGAAGAAATTACATGTTTATATTAAAAAAAGCAGAAACCTATAATTAAACAAGGTTTTTCTAGTGGCGGAGGTAGGCCGCTATCTCCATCTGCAATACTTCATAGGCGATGGTGTCGGCATCGGACGGTTCTCGATCATCGTGACGAAGCTTCGAAATGCGCCCACCCGCTGACGCGCTCGCTCGAGTGTCTCCGAAGACCCTCGATCGTTGAACCAAGAAGAATTGAGCCCATAGACTCTCTTCCTTGCTTGAGGGTCTCGGCACCGTCGACTTGGTCGCCGCCTCGATTACGGTCCAAGTGACGGCAAGCCTCCGGAGACGTGCAACATCGTTTTGGAGGACTACGCCGATGACGCGTAAACTCGCCGAAAGTGGGAGATCACCCGAAGACACGGCGGAGGAGGATGTCAAGACGGCGGAAGGTGGCCATCACCGCTCGGCAAATTCTCCGCGGCGGGAGTGAAGACATGTTGATCAAGCAGTGTTCTTCCGCAAAGACGGTTCAACTTACACCGAGAGAGGTGCTCAGACAAGGTCGCGCGAGAAGGCCATCAATGCAAAGCGACAAGGAAGAGGCGACCATTTCGTTTTTTATAAGTATGTGGGGATGATCATCTTGGATGGCGGATGATCCTTTTATAAAACAAGAAATAAATTCGAGCGTGAGGCGAAGAGACACATCGGGAGCCGAAGCGGATCGATGCGATGAAGAGACGATCGGGAGCCGGCGGATGGCGACGAACGAGCGACGGGCGATGAAGAAACTCACCGTGGATCACAGACGGTTATTAGTTAAGAACCGCTCAGATACTAATTAATATCACCGACGGTTCTTGTTTAGAACCATCGTGATACTTCACGATGGTTTTAACATGAACCGCTCGTGATATTACCTCTTCACTGACGGTTTTAGCGTAGCGATGAGTACGCATTTCGCTCTAAACCAAAACCGTGCGTGATTGAATAATCTGACGGTTTTGGTCAACCGTCTGTGATGAGGCGTCGATATAGCCTTTTTGTAGTAGTGATGGCCCCAACAAACCACGTAGGAAGCGGAGGGCTCCGCTCCAACAGTGCACGCGGTCGTCGCGTCTTGTTTCGTGTGCACGATGGTCACTTCAAGAAATGACAACATGTGCTCTCTCTCCATGTAGGATTTTACTAACGTAACATAGCTAACAGAAGACCAAAGCGGCGCAACTGGAGATGCCCTTAGTAGTGCCTGTTGAGAAACCCTGATTTAAGGGTTGATGGGCGTAATACCGAAATTGCCCCTAGTGGGTTTTTAGTCTTTAAATATGACTTATCGTACTCAAAAAGAGATCAATCAATCAATAAAGAGGTTCCCTGTAGATTAATTTCTATGTATATGTTAACTGCTAATTAACCATTAGATTAACCAGCATTCTAAAGGAAGTTTTACAAATGGGCCCTTGGAGTTCTAAAAATTACGAGAAATTTTTTGTGGATAAGGAAATTTTGTGGAAACCCCCTGGAGTTTGGGAAATTTATGGCAGATTTTGGATTTTTATATATTCTTGCATAATAACCCCTTGGGGATCCCTTTTTTTCTTCGACAGATTAGTATATCTCATGGTTATTGCGTATTTTAGACCCTCGATTTATGGTTATTTGTTTTAATATTATTTATTTTTATGCAATAATATTAAATAATCCTATAAACATGGTTTTTAGGCACATGAGCTTCCATAATTTTGTGAAACCTTAGACTTAGCACAGCCTGGAAGCTTCATCAATGGGTTTTTATTTTTCCTAGCTTTATTTGCTGAATTGTTTTTCTGTCATATAGATAATTCCAAAAATTATCCATACACCTCATTAATTAGCAGAAATTCATAATAATTGCTAGGAAAATTATGGAAAATTCATAAAAATATCTTATGAATATATGTTAAACCAATCTTTATTGATTTTGCAATATTCATGCTTTAGATTCTATTTTACCTGTAGTAAAACTGAATAATTGCATGAACCTAATGTAGGAGATGTGAGACATCATATAGAAAGAATTTCTGAGCTTGCTCTGAATGGCAACAACTACCTCCTGAATGGCAACAACTACCTCACCTGGTCGATGGACGTAAAGATTAGTCCGAAGTCTCGATCTCTTGGAGCTGTCATCACCGAGGTAGAAGCTAGCGCCCCTGCCATCCAAGAGGCCACTAGGTATGCAACTCTGCACTTCCTAAGGCACCACCTCCATGAAGACCTGAAGTCTGAATATTTAATGGAGGAGGATCCACTGGTGTTGTGGAATTCTCTGAAGGAACGCTACAACCAATAGAGATCTGTCCTTCTCCCATAAGCATAACGAGAATGGACTTACCCGCATTTTCAGGATTTCAAGATCATGGTAGCATATAACTTATATCCAAATTGTGGTTCTGTAACCAGGTAGTTATAGAAGCTGGTATGATAGAGAAAACCTTGTGCACCTTCCACCCTAATATGCTGATATTGCAACAACAATACTGCAATGCAAAGTACTTGAAGTACTCTGAGTAGATGTACACTCTGCTAGAATAAGAGAAACATGCCGAACTTTTGATGGAAAACCATCAGATACGTCCCACTGGAACGATGGTTGTGCCTGAAGCACATGCAAATGCTCAGCAGGCTAGAAAAAGCCAAGACCACAAAAAAGGTCCAAAATAGAATGGGGGCAAATAGAAGAAGGTTGGGATGCAGAGAGGCAGGGGGTAAACCCCATGGTAGAGGAGCAGGTAAAGGGAGGCCCCAAAAGCAAGAATCAGGCAGCAAGACTACTCATCCTCCCCAGACGTGCTTCAGATGCGGTACACTAGCCATTGGTCATGCACTTGCCGCACCCTGTAGCATTTGGTGAATCTCTACATGCAATCCACGGTAGAATCAAGAGGACCGAGGGAACAAAGTTGAGGCTCACTTCGCCGCTCAGCCCACTCTGAGTAGCCCGTCTCCTAGCCAAAATGTCGAGAAGAATGATTACATGATTCTTGACGATGTGGCTCAGGGAGAAGCCACCTCCATTGTTCACGACAATCTTCTTGGATTGGAGCTCCTAGACCTCCATAAGGACAACCAGGATCCATTTGGAGACATAAAGTTGTCTCCTTATGTTATTTATTGCATATCAGTTTAGTTTTAGTTCCCGATGAACATTGGTTTATTCATGCTTATGTTGATTATTTATCTTTCATTATTTGCTTAGGCTGAACTCTTGGCATTGTTATTTTTCCAGATTAATTCAATGCATTATCTTATTGGTCTATGCTTGTTCTATTTAATTTCAAACTATATTTCCTGTTGAATAATTGTTTGATTATAAATCATGTTTTAAATGCAGAACAACCCGGTACGATCCAATGCGAGAAGAGGAAATCTGACTTATAGATAGTTGCACCACTAATTCGATTTTTAGGGAAACTAAATATTTCCAGACATTAACTAAAAAAACTGGGAATATCATGACCATCACCGGAAGCGATGCTCTCATAGTCGACACTGGAAGGGCCGTCATAGTTCTCACTATGGGTACATGTATAACAGTCAAGGATGCTCTTCTGTATTCCGAATCTAAACGTACCTCCTTAGTTTTAAAGACATTCGTCTGAACGGATTTCACGTAGAAACCGATCATGAGATTAGTACAGAATACCTACTTATGACTAAGTCTAATGGATGCAAGAAACAAGTGGTGGAAAAACTCCCCTCTTTCTCATCAGGATTGTATTACACTTATATAAAACATGAAGTTTATGTTGCGATGAAAATAATTGTTAAACACCCATAAATTTTTAAGATCTGGCATGATCATCTAGGTCATCCTGGATTGGGTATGATGTGAAAAGTTATTAATAATTTTGTTGGCCATAACATAAAAACTACAGACTTTCCTAGACCTGAAGATTTCATGTGTCCTGCTGGCGCCAAAGAAAAATTAATTACTAGACCCTCTTATATGAAATTAAGAGATGAATCACCTAGTTTCCTGGATAGAATTCATGGTGATATTTGTGCACCTATCCAACCCCTATTGGACCCCCTTTAGATATTTTATGATCCTGTTAGATGTGTCTACTAGATGGTCCCATGTTTGCCTGCTGTCTACACGAAACTACGCTTTTGCAAAATTAATTACCCAAATAATCAGATTAAGAGCCAATTTTCCAGATGAACAGATTAAGTCCATTCGAATGGACAATGCTGGTGAGTTTGCCTCAAAAGCATTTAATGATTATTGTATGGCTCTAAGCATTAAAGTAGAGCATTTAGTACCACATGTCCACACTCAAAATGGCCTCGCAGAGTCATTAATTAAAAGAATAAAACTTATTGCTAAGCCACTCTTACAGAATTGTAGGCTACCCATCAGTTATTGGGGCCACGTAGTGCTGCATGCTACTGCATTAATCCAACTCAGACCAACTACATATCATCCAATTTCCCCCTTGCAATTAGTGCATGGAAAAAAACCAAATATTTCCCATCTGCGGAAATTCGACTGTGTTGTATACGTGCCGATTTCACCACCGCAGCGTACAACCATTGGCCCTCACCAGAAGTTGGGGACCTATGTAGGTTTTCAATCTCCATCAATTATTAAATACCTAGAGCCGATGATAGGGGATCTACACACGGCTCGGTACGCTGATTGTATTTTGATGGGGACAAGTTCCCAACATTAGGGGGAGGAAGATACCACTCCAAAGAATGCCGAGAAATAGATTGGAATGTAACTGGCATTCAATCCTTAGATCCACGCACCAAAGACTCAGATCTGGAAGTTTGGAGACTAATTGATTTGCAACAAATAGCTAATAATGTGCCAGATGCTTTCACTAATATTAAGGGTGTGATAAAATCACAAATACCCGCAGTAAATGCACCGGAGAGAGTGGAAGTACCCCAGAAGGATACTGAACCCATTGATGCCCTCATGCAAAGAAGAGGGGGAGACCTTCGGGCGCACGTGACTTAATTCCGCAGAGATGTCCGCAGAAACAAAGGACCAAACAAGACAAATTACTCCATAAGACAGTTGAAGAACCTCAACCTTATGTTTAGAAAATCCTTGAAGTGATCCATCCTAAGGATGGTAACCCCAGCGAAAATTTGCACGCACAATCTGACGCTGGGAGATCGAAACACCCAGACTCCACCGTTGTGGGAAATCACAAGGAGCTGAAAGAAATAAATGAAGAAATTTCCACAAATTATGTGGACTCACAAGAGTCATATAAAAGAAAGACTGCAGTTGTCGACATATACTTTGCCTCTAAAATTGCTAAAACTCTTGAACTAGATCGAGAACCAAAGTCCATGGTAGTGTGCCAGAAGCGCTCAGATTGGGTCAAATGGAAAGAAACAATTGAGGCAGAATTGCACTCACTAAATAAAAGGAAAGTATTCGCTCCTATTACCTGAACACCTCCTAAAGTGTTCCCTATAGGATCCAAATGGGTTTTCATCTGGTAGAGAAACGATAACAACCAGGTGGTAAGACATAAAGCGAGGCTTGTAGCACAAGGGTTTACGCAGAGACTCTGCATCAATTATGATGAAACCTACTCAGCTGTGATGAGTGCAACCACGTTCCGATACTTAATATCAATGGTAGCTTGCATGAATTTAACAATGCAGTTGATTGATGTAGTGGCCGCATATTTATATTGGTCATTGGATACTGATATCTATATGAGAGTCTCCGAAGGAGTCAAAACTCTAGATCCTAATAATACTAATCACAACATATATAGCGTCAAATTGCAGAGGTCGCTGTACGGATTGAAATAGTCGGGAAGAATATGGTACAACCGACTAAGTGACTTTCTCATGAAGAGGGGTTACTCAAATAATGATGATTATCCCTATGTATTTATAAAGAAGTCCCAGAATGGATTTTGTATCATCTCAGTTTATGTCGATGATCTGAATATCATCGGAACCGCAGAGGACATAAATAAAGCAAGTTCTTACCTTGTGACGGAGTTTGAGATGAAAAACTTGGGTAAAACCAAGTATTGCTTAGGCTTGCAGCTAGAGCACTTCTCTGAAGGAATCCTAGTACACCAGTCTACCTATACCAAGAAGGTATTGGAGAAGTTTAACATGGATAAATCTCATCCTTTAAAGACCCCCATGGTAGTAAGATCCCTAGATGTGGATAAAGGCCCTTTTAGACCGAGAATGGAAAACGAGGAAGTTTTAGGATCAGAAGTTCCATACTTAAGTGCCATATGAGCACGCATGTACCTTGCGAATTGCATCAGACCTAATATTGCATCTGCAGTCAACTTATTGGCTAGACATAGTGCAGCTCCAACAAGAAGGCATTGGGCTGGCATTATGACTTTTCTCAGATACCTCCAAGGTACACAAGATCTTGGCTTGTTTTTCGAAAGAACCAAGACAGGGATAAGAGGGAGAATCCCCTGAATTCTTCTATCCTCATGAACTCCAGAAGAACGATGAGGGGAAGATCCTACAAACTAGATCTTGTGAAAATCTGGCTGATTTATTCACTAAGTCTTTGCCTACATCCAATTTCCAACGATGCGTTCGTGGTATTGGAATGAAGCAACTTAAAGAGTTGTAGGGATCAGAGGGAGAATCCCCTGAATCATAATCCACTTAAGGTCCTGAAGTTTTACCTTAATCCTGAAGCTTAATCCAGAAGAAGAGGTTGCACACTTTTCCCTTAGTAAGTTTTTTTCTGAAGATTTCTCACATAAAGGTTTTTAACGAGGCAACAATGCAATACAGCTTGCGGATGCAATGTACTCTTTTCTCTGATCCCTTTTTTCCCGCTGGGTTTTTGGGAGGAGTTTTTAATGAGACATGTGCATGATGCGGTATTCGCCTAAGGGGGAGTGTTGAGAAACCCTGATTTAAGGGTTGATGAGCGTAATACTGAAACTGCCCCCAGTGGGTCTTTAAATAGGACCTCATTGTACTCAGAAAGAGACTAATCTATTAATAAAGAGGTTCCCCATATTGTGACCTCATTGTACTCAGAAAGAGATTAATCTATTAATAAAGAGGTTCCCCATATTGTATCTCTATTGTTCGTCTCTCGGTCGATTGTCTATTGTATAGTGATTGGTTGATTGAATTCATGTGACTACTACGTTCTTCGACCGTGCCCACTAGGTTTTGCGTTGATTATCGCTGTTGATGTGTGGGATTAAGGGATCTATCCTAAAAATGAGTGCCCTCCAATCTATGACAACCAGTGCAACAACACTTTATTTTTTCTTCTTTTTCCTTTTCTCTCTTTTTGTGCCTCCTTTCAGGTTCATAATGCCCTTGGCCAAAAAAATTCTGTCCTCTCTTTCCTCTCTCCCCAACTATATTTGACTATAACAAATTGGAGGATGATGAAAACTTAACCTACCAATCGGGAATAATTCTAAAGCCAAAACTTTGTCAATGCCTTGGTCGAATCGGGAAAAAAGATGGAATAAGAAGGAAAGAAAATAGAGATAAACGCATCGATCGCCCAAGCTGAGAGAAGAAAAAAGAATTGGATTCTCTTTTGTTAATGCGAAGGAAATGCGGCTTAAGAACAACCCAAAAGTATATGAACCATGTCACTGTCCTGCCATGAGCTAGATAAATTCTGTTTAGTTTTATTTGACCTTGTGTGAGTTGGTGCCACACACAATTCGAACGTGGTGCTTTTCACACGATTAGAATACGACCACTACCACTTAAACAAGAGCAATTAATAGAGTCGAGGTTCATATACATATATAGATGATCTTGTAACATTTCAGATGAGTTGCTGCTGATTCTTTGTGTGTTATTGGTGCGACCCCCCAAGTTATCTCTCTCTCTCTCTCGGTAAAACTAGGTAGAGTTGTGCGCTACGCTGCGCCGATCGATTTTAAAAGAGTTCTCAGAAGGCACTTTACATTTAACAATATGTAAACACTTTTACAAATTTGGAGATTCATATATGACCATCTAGATCATTTTTAAATGGGACTAAGTTAAAAGGAGAGATGTATACCTCTTACAATGACTTCTCCATGGTCAGATACATTTATTGTCAACTTTATGATACTTTGGACACCTTTGTATGTGCTAAAAACGCCAATCTAAAAAGTCAATGTAATATATTTCTTAGTACTAACATTTTGCTAATTATAGTTTCTCATAAAGGCATGAATGACACAAATCAAGCAAATTAGAATTAAAACATAGAAGTAAACTTACCTCGACATCTACTTCAGAATTAAGGTCATTTCCTTTGTCAAAATGACCCTCGCATATGCACAGCAACAAGTTTTCCAGCTGATAGCAGCAACAAGAAATTACAGAAGTCAAGAGAATAAAGTAACATAATGTCACATAAATATGATTTCTTTTCGTTTTATTTATCGAAAACGTAATAGATCTATAACACATCTACCTCAACTGTAGCAGGAATCCATTCTCCATTGAAACATTTGATAATATCATCGACTTTAACTCCAAGTTTCTCAACAATAGATCCTTCTGATACGTATGGTTCAATTGACAATAACTCCATAATATGCATGATAAGAAAAGATTATAGCAAACATAAGTCTACAAAGGCGTCTACAAATAAGCAACAACAAATGATCTGTACCTCTTTAACAATCAGACCCTCATCAATGTTACACCTGGGTGATATCTTCTCAACATGAGAAGGGTCTAGAAACCTGATTGCCCAAAGCTTCAATCCAAGGTGGGGCGGAGGGATGCACCTATACCAAAGAACAATCTATTACATTTAGAAAAGGGTATACAGGAGCATATGACTCTTTTAAATAAGCCACCATGGATGAAATTCAACTTTTGTGTAAAATGTAGAAAATTTGCAAAAACTTGATCGAATCATTTGATCTGAATAAAGCTGAAAAAAAGTTAAGGATCTACAATGATCTTATGTTAAAAAAACATATCTCAATAGAATTTGATCATGAACCAAAAAGGAAATTAGTCCAAGTCCTTCTCCAAAGAGGATTGATTCGGGAAAATATGGGTTATCAACGTTCAGAGAAAAACATAGCTTTTGAACTAATTTTATCTGAGCAACTTAGCTATTAATAGTATTGATAAAACATAGAAGTACATAGAGTGATCCCCTCCTTTCCCCTAAAGTTCTCATCATGAATCATTTTTCAATCTTGTCTGTGTGGTTTTCCCACCTAGGCCCCATCATGGTTCCATCCCTAGCCACATTTATACATGGTTTTTAATAAATTGTTTTTAAGAGCAATTTCTTCAAAGATGCTAACTAAAAACATAAAACATGACAACAATTACATTGTGGAGTTATTTTGTGGTCATTAATACATGCGTGAGAGAAACAAGATAAAGACGTAAAAATCTAAATAGAATACTGGAACCTAATAATATAATCTTTCCGCAAGACATGTTACTTATACAAGAGAAATGAGACTGACATAACAAATTAACAATTATTTTTCTAGCTGATCTAATTTGACCAGGTAAATAAATGGTATGGCTTAACTTCCAACTAGCAAAAGTAAAGAGGAATAAATTAATCAACAACACTACAATAGAACTGAAAGGAAAAACGAACCAAAATTTCTTCCACAAATGAAAGCAACCGAGTATAATAGAAGAAGGCACAAAAGACCCTCTCGTACTAAGGTTGGAACATTCCCACAGCCTTTCCATCGAAGTCAATGACTAGCCCTCCAATTCCACACTAAAACATTGCATTGACACTATTATAATTTATAAGAGCAAAAAATAATAATGATTTACAAAACAAACAAGGAAATTAAACCGTATACAACTCAAAATAAGAGAAGCATGTATAACACAATCTGACGACAAAATATGATTCGTACCTTAGGGGTTGCATCTGCACCATAAATGTACATATAGTGATGTTGTTCATACAAGTTTGGATTCAAATATTGCACCCTGCCATAGCTTATCCTCAGATATATTTTTTCATCTCTTCCAAGAATGAAAACCTCTTGAGCACTTTTCACTCCATCATTAAAAGAGGGTAGGCGAACTTCACGTTGGCTGCGGCATGTCGCCCTGGCTGCGCCAGCTGGCCGCCTATGGTGCCACGTGCGCAGAGGAGCTCGGCAGTGTTGACGTTGTCGTTTCCATATGGCTTCGCCTCCTCCTTGCCCTCTTCGTTATCCACCACCATCGATTGGCCTCCTCAATCACTTGCCGACTCCTTGCTCTCCAACGCCGTGGCAGCCGAAGTGGCCGCCAAATGGGAGGCCGGCGGTGTGAGCAGGTGGTGACGATGCACGAGGAGATGGCGGTCTTTCGGGGAGGATCTGTAGGCGGTAGCCGGAAGGTGGGGGTGGTGGCCGGAAGCAGAGCCCCTAGTGGCAACAAATGGTGGAGAGCTACAGGCGACCAACTATGGGGTGCTAGATCTAGGAAGCGGCGGGAGGGGGAGGGGGAGTGGGAAGGGTTTGGAGCTCGGCGGCGACAACACAGATTCGCCTTCCTTGTTGGCATGCAAGACAGATGAAGCGACAGCTAGGAGGAATGGCAAAGGGTGGGGGGGGCATGAGGGCAGATGCAGTCTTGAGAAGGACTACATGTGAGGAATCATGAGAGAGGAAGGAAGGGAGGAGGCGGGCGCAAGGCGGCGGGGGACGGTGAGGTCTTGGGGAGAAGGAGGCGACGGGAGGAATCGGGGAGAGGAGAAGGAAGGGAGGAGGTAGGGGCGGGGACGAAGGCGAGGTGGCAAGACGACGACCTCTAAGAGGGGAATGGGAGGAGCTAGGGCATGGCCATCTGGCACGCGTAGGAGGACGGATAGATCAACACCTTGCGCGCGATCGGATGGGCAGAGGCGTGTAGGATCCTAACGCAATTGCGTAAAAGATCAAGAGGTTTTCTGAAAAATACGCGAGCGCCAAAACGAGCGGCCGCTGGTTCAATATGGTTTCGCCGAAATTACGAAAACCAGGAGTGTCGATTTGCAAAAGAGCCGATGTGGAGGCTCCGAACGGCCGCGGTTTCCTTCGCCTATAAGAGATAGATTATGACAGAGCTGGTACTAATGTTTCAAAATAAAAAAGAGAGAGAGAGACAGAGAGAGTGCTTGCTAGTTAGGATTTCTCTCATCATGCATGAAAATGCTGGCACGGACGCGCAGCTCTAGGACTGTAGTTTTGTGCGTGCGCCGGGTGGCGACAAGGGAAAAACGACCGCGGAATTAAAATCAATGTCAATATATGGGATGGAGGGTGCATGCATGCGCACAGGCAGCACTGCAGCAGGGCCGGGTGAGGTGAGAGCAACCCATGGTTGTTGAGGAGCCACATGCATGATAGATCGTCGATCGTGAGCTGTGAGCTGTGACCACACTGATCCCCTCCCCTGCTCTAAAGTTTGCGCTCACATGGCTAACCGCCCTCTTGCTTGCCTGTGCGATGTGATATTTCTTTCTACACAAGCATGCTTAAGGCCCACTCGATCTATCACTCACTCGCAATGAGGAGAGCAGCCGAGATGGCATCTACTACTACTAATTCTGAGAGAGAGAGAGAGAGAGAGAGAGCCTCTAGTCCTCTACTTCTAGTCCTCTCCTTCCCATGCATGTTAGCCACCAGGTCCAATGATTCATTTCGTATGCTCATGCGGTGTGCTTGCTGGGCTCCAACTTGTTGCAAAATTAAATGTCACTTCAAGAGAAGGCTACTTGTTTGCTTTTCATTGATCGATCCGTGCGAAATTGGTGAACACTGAAGTACGGAGAGGCTTTCTAAGCCGACACCTTACCTTCTCCCTTCTACTTGAAGCCATCCTTGGCCTAACTTTATTGCATCTAAGACTAGTACTACTAATATGTAATCTATTTAGTCCATTCAAATTGCAGATAGATCGATTGACTTGCCCAAAATCAAATGCAAAAGGCCGTTGTTTATTGATCAAAATCCTAAGTTAACCCAATGCTGTCCAGTTAATGTCAGAACACAGGATGGGGACAAACAGAAGGAAAAAATGAGTGATTAAAAGCGTCTGAATAAGAACTGGAGGTGATATGGGGGGCCAGCCAAGCTAGCTAGCCGAGCAGCTGGTTCCCAGCCTAGACAATTTTGGTCGTATGTTCTGTCGTGCTGGCCGCTGCCGCGTGCTTTCTCTCCCCGGTCCAATCTGTCGCCGTACGTGGCCGCGGACGCGCGCGGCGACTGACGTGTTGCTGCCACCGCGCCGCCGCCTCTGCCGCGCGTATGTGCCTGTGTGTTTCGGACGGGTCGGACGCGCGCGCGCGCGGGGTCCAACCGTCCAAGTCCAATCCAATCCGCTGATGTGGTCCGCTCCAACGTCGTGCGCGCGCGCGCACAAACGCCACCGTACCGCACCGATAGGAATGAGGAGGATGCACCGATACGCACACCGGCCACCGCACGCGAAAGCCGAGGCGATTGGCGACGCGTTTGGTTCGGTCCGGTCCGGTTCCCACACCGATTGATCGAGCTGGTCAATCGTCCGATGGAGACGTCGCACCCAACCACCCCACCCAACCCTCTTTCCCCCTTCTCTCTTTCTCAAACCCAGTAGGAACGTAGAATTATATCGCTACACTCCATAGTCCATACAAATACGTAGGATGGATTCATTCACGAGAAGTACTTGGGGACGGGTTGTTACTACTCCAATTGTTTACTCCCGGTCCCGGACCCCCGGTGATCGATAGGCATGAGGCCACACTGAATGAAAAGGGCGGTACGTCCAATGTTGATGTTGTGGTACAGAAACTTTCAGCTTTCAGGTGTGTGTCGTGCTTATGGCTCGTGCGTCCTGGCAATTTGGAGGAGCTGCAAGTAAGAAACGGCTGACAGATTTAATGAGATGGTTGTGTTGGTGGCCGAGCCCTGATGGGCTAGCAGGCCAAGGTGTGGTCCATGCCCGGAAGCGTAGAGGAAATGAGAACAAAATTGCATGGTCTCACAATAAAGGCGTACCGCTACTACTTTGCTGTTATAGCCCGGGAATCACAAATCAGAAATCACCCCTACACACATACCGGCCATTCTGATATTTCCTAGCTTTTTTTCTTTGTCACTGCACCACAAGTATATACTATGCGTTAATACGTACGCTCTTAATCTTTCTATATTAGCGTCTCAAGTCGGCCACCAGGACGGCATTTCGGACGCTAGTACCACGTACTGTTTGATATCTGCTCGCTTGACAGAGACGGCTGTACTACGACACGCGCGACGCTGTGCCAGACTGCCAGTGATGTGCGCACCCATGAGTTCAGTTGGCGTTTGTTGATTGTTCATGCGGTCGTGCCTGGCTCCCATCCCACTGATTGACTCACTCATTTAATTGCTAGCAACTTGCGAGTTCCAACCGGACAAGCAAAGGAGAACCGGGAGACTCACCGGATTGACGATTCCTTTCGACACGTTGTGTAGCGATACGTCATTTGTGATTTTGCATGCCACCGTCTTCACCTGGTTGGAGGTGGATGGATGGAGACGTGTGCCGGGTGGGTGGCTCTGGCTGGTCGCACGCGCAGACGCGCAGTCACGGCGCCAACAACCTCCCGCGCCGCATTGAATCCGTCAACCTCGCCACCGCAACCGCAAGGAAGCAAGCGGCGTCGGCTATGGGCTGCTCACTTCGGCAATTGGAGACCCAGCCGTTCAAATCACAGCCACGTTTCCAACCCAAACCCACCGTTAGATCACCGGCCCAGCACGGCCGAATCAAAGCGGTAAAGCCACTCCCCAGTGAACCATTGAGCTCCTCGGAGAAGGCCTAGTTAGGCCCAACCGAAGCCACGCGGTTCCCATCGCGTCGCACCGTCTCGCCTCGGCGGAGGAGCTCGCTCCGCGCCTAGATCGCTTCAGTTCCACACTTCCACTGCCTACCCTCCCTCTCCTCCGCTCTCGCGATTCCCCGCGAAACTTTGGGATTGTGGATTCTGCTCCAATTCCTGTGCTCGTTTGGATTGGACCCCAGTGCGGCTTCCCTTATGGCGTTCTGCGTCGGTTCTATGACGCGATCTCCCTTTTTTTTGAAAAAAAAATGACGCGATCTCCAGCTAGGGTTTCGCTGTGAGTTTCCCCTTTCTAAATTTTGGTGATCTTATGACTTGTTTCGATGTTTTTATTACGGTGCTTTTTTGGTGACTAGGAGTTGGTTTACTTGGTGCTTCGTTAGCTTGAGCACCGCCTGTGCTTGCGGGTGTCAAATTGTCAATGCTGATATGTTGCGCTTGCCTTTTTTTATTTTAAAAAAGTGTTGTTTGGATGCGCCTGTGCTTATGTTCTTAGATGCTTGCTCTCATGAGATGCGTGGTTGGAGAGAGACTAGCGATCAGGATGTTGATGAAAGTTTGGGCTTCAAGTGAGATGAGATGTCGTTGGTGTATATCGGTGTCTATTGAATGGATTTAGCGCCTTTCTAAATTTCATGTGTGTGCACGCTAACGAAGCAATAAAAAACCTTGACATGTCAAATGCAGGCCTGGTTTGCATCTTGAGTTGGTGTCTGGGAAGGATTACTTGTCTTTAACTCTACAAAGGCTGGTATATAAGCTATACCAGCATGTGTCTTGTACTCTTACTGACTATTGATGCATCTTTCTTGAGATATGGGGCAGAGTGGCAGACTGATAAAGTAGGAAATGAACAACAAAGGAAAGCTTCAAACTAACCCCATTCTTTATTAATAACATTTCTGTGTCTCTTTTGGTTCAGCAAATCCCCATCAGACACAATTTTGTTCGACTTAGTGAACTTCATGTCCTCTGCAGACTGCAATCGTGAAAATCATATAATCAGAAAGATAACATTTGTTAAACTACAACGGGGATTGGTACACTTTTCCGTTCAAACGGAACTTATTTATTTGTCTTGTCCCAACTATATTTGGACACCTCAAAATCTATAAAGCTTATCAGGGTTCTTTTCAAAGATAAAATAGTTCAACTTCTAGGCCCATTCTAACCTTGGATCTTAATGCATAGACAAGTGCCATGTGTCTTAACCTTGGAAGGATTTAATTAGATCAGGGGGTTCATAGGGGGAATACTGCTTATGGTGTTGCAAAGGAAAGAAGCAAAGTCTTCCATAAGACTTGGTCTTGTTGATCTAGATGCTGGGCACTAGACTTAGCCCTATGTTGGTTAAGAAGCTACTAGCCAGGTAGGTTTAGTTTTAGAAATATCTATTGATTTGGATGCAGTGACCTTATCTTACGTTCCATACTTGAAAGTGGACTAGAAAATATACTTCTTGAGCAATGCTGTTGAACATAAAGATCTCGGATTCAAGAAACTTCTTTCTTGTAAACAATGTAAAGCTTCATTCGCTAATTATCCAATTATTGGGAGTGAAGCTTCTCTGGCTTCGAATTGGAATTTGTGTAAAGTGTCTTGCTTGCATGCAAGCAAACATTAAGCTACACATAGGCTGCAGCTGTTTTTCCCCAATTTCTCGTTCCCTTCTCACTTTATTCAGCCTGTACTGTCCGCTTACAAAAGAACATTTAGGACCAATGGCATGCCTACAGTATCCCTCTAAACAGTACTAGTCTACTAGACAAATCACCCTATTGTTGGCATCTTAGCCCCTACCCCTTTCACGTTGCAATTGTCCCCCTTTTCTGGAATCAACATTTTTTCTCATCTATGGTCTATAACTTGGAATGCATTAGTAAACTAGGGAGAATGGCTTGGTGAAAAAGGTCCTGGAGTGTAGCTTGACCAGTAGATCCAGAGACATTACTCAGTCTTGGTGCACATGGAATAAATAGGTTTTCTAATCTAGCTATGTTTGTGCTGTTTAGTTGTTTTCAGAAATTTTCAATGCATGTTCCCAGTAGCAAACTAGCAATAATCATGTTTAGTAGATTGAGCAATGATTTATTGAAGGTACATACCGGAAATTATAGTCAAATAATTTAATCTAGATGTTTGCATGTTGGTTTTAGATCCACTTTTGTTTATAGGAGACAATAGAATTGGTCTCTTATTTTTGTCAGTACTATTTTGAGTTTCCATGATAACAATTCCTAAGTAGTAACTGCATCTCGGGGTGAACGTTTACTGAATATTAAGTATGTAACCCTAGTTCAATATGTGAGTGATTGTGTGTAATTTCTTACCTAGCAAGAATCAACTTAACCAGATAAGAGTACCTAGATTCAATTATTCATGTTCTCCTTCCCTAATGTGGAAGCCTTGAAAAAACCACAAAAGACTATTAACATCTGTGGTGACAGACGACCAAACTGTAACCATCTCTTTGAAGGTATCTCCATGCAATTTCCCTCTGAAAAAATGTAATGTGGGGTTGCAAAGTGCTGGGCCTATTGCGCACTTCATTTTCCTTGGTCCATATATTAGTTTGGATTTCTGAGTTTGTGCTCATGTTGTTGGAGAAACTACGTGGAGTTTTACATCCGGAAAATTCAGAAGATATCTTTCAGAATGGGTTTGAATGAAAGAACCATATAGAATGTTCACTGGTAGCAGTTTGCGTGGTCAGTTAACTTGTACCTATGACTATCTTGAAAAAGTTATTCCCTTCATCAGGCGATGCTGATTTTCTTTCCAGCCTAACTAGAGACTGCCCCTCCCTAGATGAAGCAATTCCTTATATCTGTATTGTGCCACTTGCAGTAATTTGTTTGGATGAAACAGATACACATGGACCAAAGTTCAGACATGAATATGGTTACCTCAACATGCATGAAAATGATGGGAGTTGAAGCTTTCGGTGTTGACATGTGCACTTGCCATGCGCTTCCACACTTCCTTTTCTCAAACTCCCTTCCCGAAGCTATTTCCCCAGCCCATTCAACTCCTATTCAGCTTTGCTGGGAAATCCATGAACATGCTTTCTCATCCCACAGCCATTAAGACGTGATTATTTAACTCTGTTAGCACACAAATTTATCAGTAGTCACCTTGGTGCGTTCTTTTTAGTGCCTTTTTTGGGGATATTTTCCATGTTACTCTATTTTCATTGTTACCCAGTCCTGAATGATTTTCACCCTGAAATTCAAGGCTAGTGTATAACTTTAGCCAATGATACCTAAAATAATATACATTTACTAATAGTAGCTTTGGCCTCGAAGTATTTATTTCAATTTCTTGTTTACCAACTGTCCACCCTAGTATAATCTAGCTTTCAATGATGAGCATGTTGGGGTTCTGCAGCAAGATCTGGATTCTTTTCCTTGTTAATTGAAACAATTGTAGTGTATTCTTTCGGCTGTTGGGCATCAAGAACTTTGTCAGGACTTTAGTTTTAATATTTATCGGCAAGTAGGTCTTGGATTTCCAGAAGTTTTCCAGAAGTGGGTGTATATTTCGCAAGTGTGTTGGACTGAAGCAGCTGACCTTCAGTATCTCCAGATCAGATTATTCCTCTTGTGTCAGAGTAATACCTGGCATTTCTAGCTTTGACGAAGGACCCTGTTAGTTATATAGATAGTGAAAGCTTCTTGCGTTACAAAACCAATTTGTGTGTGTGTGTGTGTTGGGGGGGTGGGGGTAGACACATTCATAGGTGTAATTTTCCTTCATTCAGGATGTCACTCTGTTATGGCAAAAAGACATGAAGATAATATAAACCAACTGAGATAGATGTAAAATTTCTTTCACTGGTACTAAGACGATTCCATCATGCTGTGTGGAGGTCGGTAGTCAAAAGACTGTCCAACTGAGGCGAAATCATGCGAATGTTGAGGTACGAAAGACCAATTTTTATTGGCAATATTGACACCCCACATATCCTAATCATTCCTGAACTGGACCTGCCGCTTGAGGATCTTTTCAATATCAGACCACAAGGCTTCATCATTGTCCCTGCTTGATCTGCTTTACAAATTTACTTATATCACATGATTCACATAACACTTTTCAAATTTTACGCACGGACAGGGTGACAGATTGAACAGGGTGACAGATTAAAATAGGTAAAGCATGTGAGAGCCTTGTTAATGTAATGCAATACGTTAAGATAATGCATGTGATTCCTAGCATCTGTTTAGCAGGCAGGCCTACTTGGCCTATTGTTTAGTAGATATGCAGTACTCTTGATTCTCTTGATTGATCAAGTGTGGACTTAAACAAGAGATTGATTTCACTTGTGTGTGTGACCTTGGGTGGGGGCTACGGGGTTCTGCATAAATAAAATCGTATCCACGTGACAACCTGTACGGCGTTTTCTACTAATTGGATTGAGCTACATGTGCCCTGTGAGACATGCTGCCATCAGGATACGCTTAGATCATCACCCACTGGCTGGTTTTGATTGTTGATTTGATATTTTATACTGTGTTTACATCGTACTTACAAGTTACATAGTGATTTGCAGAGTAGCTTACCCTGCAATTGGTATTCTATGTAAGTCCTATGATGGTAATTATGCTCAGAACATAGCTAGGGCTAATTAACTTTATGGCAAGGTCAATGGGATAATTTTATAAACAGGCAGCAGCACCTAACGATACAGGATTATTCTACTAGTGGCAGTGGATCTTGTGAATTGAATATTCGAGACAAAGAGAATTTTTAGTGCATGGATATGCTGTGACTGGCTGGCTAATCAGATTGTTATTAGGCCAATCAGATCTTTTTTAGCTAACTCTTGTGCACGTCCTATGTCATTGGTTCGTCATTACCAAATTATCTTATAATACAAAATGCCTCTGTATTTTTATTAAGTTTCCCGCCAGTATACTAGATCTCCTTCAAGCTCTTAAATGCTGTGCATTATCATCATTGGAATGCCATTTCTCTACCAATTTATTGATGGGCATGTTATGAGACCATTGCATTGGAATGAATACCTGCTTATGAGCTAATGATTAAAATTATCCATCGCATTTAACTGCCTGGAAACTATATGTGTTCTGCTGTGATGATTTACTATGTTGCACGTCGAATTAGTCACTAGCTTACAAAAACTGAGTCATTGTAGCTGGGATTTGCTTTTAGGAGTTCTAGAGATCTTGATATCAAAATGCAAGTAAACACGCACTTACATGATTACACTTTAAGTTTTTATTGTCATCTTCACATTATAATACTGTCTCTTAAGCTTCTGGAGGTTATGAAGGGCTAATCTATGTCGTACTAGCTCAGTTGTCACTGAAAGAATAAATGCTTGCAATACAACTGGTAGTTGCACTATAGCTGCTGTGCAAGTTGCATTGACTGGTCAAATTCCGCATGATTCTTCTGATTGTGCAGCAACCGCATGATTCTTCTGAGTTGTGCAGCAACTGTTTCCTGGAAGGACTGATTCATTCTACGATCTATACATATACTAGCCCGTTTGCAAACATATTTGGTGCCATAGTCCCATGAATCTACCTCTTGTTGCTCACAGAACTAAATGTTGTGACTGGTGAATCGAAGTGTTCTTTTTTTGTAATTAAGATGCAGTAATTAAGTAAAACTTTCAGTTACCTATATCCTTCTATACTCTGTTAGAGCTTGAAGCCTATACATGATTATTTATGCTAATCGGTCAAGCCTAATTCATTTCAAATTGCAAATTTCCAAAATGCGCTATGGTTATGTTTTAAAGCCTTAATGCGTGCATAGTATATTACCATATGCCAAAAAACATTGGATACTTCTTCCATATTTTTTATTGTTTAACATGTAACTAACGTGCTAATCATTGGTTACTGTATTTTGTATCAGGTCAACTTGAGCAACATAACAGGAATGACTGAAGTAGGGAAACCAAAGGGTTCATAAAGTAATTGTTTTTCATGAAATCGCATGTTAGAATTTACCTGCAACCAGCTCATTCCTTTGTTTTACTCCATTGTTGTACGTGAAACAATGCAGGGATCTGATGCATCGATCAGTATCGGTCTTAATGCTCCCTTAGTGTGAGGGAGTAAATAGCACTTGTCAATGTGACCCATTACCTGTATTGATTATCAGGCGCTGCAAGACATGGGCTGTGGGTGCCAAATGATCGGAGAGACCAGTCAGCATCATGGCACTGCTGAATCTGATATACACTGAGGTATTCAGCACTCTATAATCTTAACCATGCAATTACTTACTTTTTACCAGTTCACGCACTGATGGTTTCAGCAGCGTGTGCATGGTACTGGTTATCTCTTAAATTTATGATGCAAGAGAAGATTTTTATAAGGAACAAAGTTCAATGATGCTAATTTTCCTCATTTGATAGAATAGATACATTGAGATGAATTAGTAAACTGTGTGCAAAGTGCAAACACACCCATTAGAATGTACATTGTCTAGGAGGCAATTTCGCGTTGATAGGAGTAGTGAGTAGCCACTGAAATTCCCCCAGTGTTGCTGTTCCTTCGGGCCATTAGTTTTCCTACTGTTTAGGAAGACAAGAGATGTATGCTGCATCCATGGGTGTACACTGAATCCTAGACATGTACAAAGAGAGTCGCACACAAAGCGATACTAGTAACTGTAGACTCACTGTTCGTTTTTCATTCATATATATTAAATACCAAATGTGGGGCAAAAACAATGAACCCACATATTTTGGTAGGCCAAGTAACATGGCATGCGTGGTTCCTTCTGACAGTACTGGCCTCCAAGTCGTCTCTCACACCGGCATTTCATCTCCTGTTGATCAGAGCTTCCTCCCACTTGCAGGGGCAATGCACGAGTACCACAATACTCACACAAGCTCTCTCTCTCTCTCTCTCTCACCAGTTTCGCTTTCACTTTTGTATATCCTGCCTATGACTGTTATTCGGGCCATAGTGTAGTTTTGTCCCGACAGGTCAGGGTCTTGGGCTGGGTTGTTCACTGTGTAAGATAGATGAGAAGCTCACTTTCTCATGCCTGCTCTATGGATTTCTCTATTTGCATCTAGCACTATTTAAGACCGCTGTAGCCACCCATTTCCATCTCCCATGCACTTGTCTTCCCTCTCTTCGTAACACCCCCTCTTAGTTTCTCCCGTCCTTGTCTGCCACCACCTCTCTCTCACACTTGTCTCACCCCAACCATAAACCTTCACCATCTTTGTCTCCTCTCTCTCTTGCAAACACGGACCGCCCATCTCTCCCAAGTGCATATTTATACCCTAGCCCGTCAATTGCAAGCACCCACATTGGCCGAGATGTCGAGCCGGAGATCACGGTCGAGGCAGTCAGGCTCGTCGAGGATCACTGATGAGCAAATCAGTGATCTAGTTTCCAAGTTGCAGGACCTCCTCCCTGAGGCTCGCCTTCGGAGCAATGATAGAGTACGTGATAATTTGTTGGCATTAATCATTATCACTTTATGCAGCAAATGGTTGCTCCAGAAATTCGAGATTTTAAAGAACGTTGGCCAGCGCTATGTTGTAGTTATAATTTAGCGTTCACTCAACAATGCCAATGAGGAAGCACTCTACTATTTCAAAAGAAAGTTTAGTCTAGCCTTCGGTGCATTGTGGCCTAGATCGTGATCTAGTATCTACGGGCTGCTCTGTTAGTTGTTACACCTACCGACTTGGCCAAAATTATCAGTCCAAGTTGAATGGCCTCTATTATTCCTCTGCAGGAGTTGAAGATTCTACGAACTAATCGACTACGTCAAGCAATACTATAATTGCATGCTCTACTCACGCTTCAACAATTGTACGCATCAAATTGCATGAGCTAGCTTATAGTGAGCTTGAGCTGACAGAAAATATTTTCCCTTTCTTTTCAATCCAGGTGCCATCTTCAAGGGTGCTGCAGGAGACATGCAACTACATTAGGAGCTTGCACCAGGAGGTCGACGACCTGAGTGAGAGGCTGTCGGAGCTGCTGGCGACGTCCGACATGAGCAGCGTGCAGGCGGCGATCATCCGCAGCTTGCTGATGTAGCCGGCGCGTGTTGGTGCGAGAGAGAGGGCCGTGGTCGCCATTGTTCTTGCTGAGCACACCGTTTGAACATTTGTAGCTTAGAGAGTGATCTTAATTAGTACTGGAGGGGCAGGTTACCTAATTCGCTGTGTACTTAGTCTACGTGTATACGTACTGTTGCCCTGTTGTCATCTAAATCAGGCCTATCTTTTTTGTGTACTTATTCAAATCCATCGTGATTCGTGCAAAGCTTATGTCTGATTTCTGTGTGTTTTTTTGCCACTGTGCTATTCAGTAGTAGTGGTACCTGCCTAGCCGCAAGGAAGGCGCCACTGCATCACCTCTTTCGGTACCCACTGAATGTGTTCCTGCCTCTTTTGGCACAAGAAGATTCTTAGGAACTGTCCTCTTTTTGGCAGCAGGAGGTGGTTGCTAATGGCAGATTCCTTTTTCCCTCTATTTTCAGATCTTACAAATGTGAGGTAGCAATTTGAACATGAGTGGATAGTAGGAACCATGGACAAAAGCCTCGCAATTATCATGGGCTCATGACCAATTGAATATTCGTACCAATCAGGGATTAAAAACCGGTGTAATCGGTTCCCGATGGGGAATATAATCCCAGCCGGTTTTCTTCTTATTTAGCAAATTCAAATTTTGAATTTCAGTCAATTTTTAAGTAAATTCAAACGAATTTTATCCCCCGGGCGGATTTCCAGAACGACCGATTATCGGTGCATCATCATTGCGAGAATCCCCTACCTAGGTTACGATCCTTGGTACCAATGCAAGTTCCTTAAATAACAAGTCCAAATACAGGCCATTTAATCAGCCCGATCAGAGCACTTGCTCCACACAAAAAAATGTCATGCATGCTGGCTTCGAGCTACCGCTTTGGGGTTTCACTTAAGGACATATTGCAGAGGAAATGAAGGCAATTTGCTTTGAGAGTCGGTTAATTAATTGTAGCCAAACGAACGGCGAATTAAAAATTACTCTGGCCGTTGAGTGGATCCTGTTAGCTGCAGAGATGATAACCTTTTCAATTGCTTCTAGGTGGGAGGAAAGGAGAGAGGATCCAATATCTTAATGCAAACCTGAAATAACAAAGGATAATGAGATTGCTAATACCATTCGTTAGAACTGTTACTTAGGCCACTCAAATACATTGACCAAATTGAAGCTTGATATTTGAGGATAAGTTAATTAGCAGCTCATTAGTAGAGATAGAATTCCTTTTGTAAGAAACGAGAAGAGAACTTGAATATAATTAAAAATAACAGTAGGTAAATGACATGGTTAAAACAAATGGTTAGGAATTTTATTAATTCAAATAACCACCGAACTTTTGTCTAGTAGTAGCAACCCAATTCGCAGACAACCATTAATATGAGTATTCAAAAATAAACAGTGAACTAAGGCCACGTTAAATATAAAGACAAGTTAATTAAAAATCATATTGAATTAATTAGCCATTATCAATTAACCTAAAAGGGTAAAGCTAATTAGGATTTAAGTCATGGCAAGTGGTCAGCTAAGCAATAGTAGGCCTTATGCCATGAATAGGATAATAGCAATAGTAGCACTAGGTCAACGAGATAGTTAATAAAAGATGGTAAGGCAATTAGGGATTAAAAATCATTAGTAGGTACTTAGCCAATGCAACTAATATCTAGGTTTAAATGAAGGCCAACTAAAAATAATCTTAGTACATATTCTAGTTAAAGGTTAACCTAATCTACTATATGTACCTTAGTATAATATTAATCATGATAATAAATAGGAAATAACAACAAAAGGAATTATTAATATGAGCTAGACCACCCATGCAAGTCACGGTAAGGTGCTCTCAATAGAACAGTAATAATTCAACAAGTTGAAGCAAATCAAAACGTTAATAAATTTTACATACAAACTCGAAATCAAATGAATCTTTTTGCTAAATTCATCTAAAATCATTCTCTGTAATAATACGCAAAAATATTTGGATTCTCTTGCTACTGGATTTATTTCCCCATTTGTGTTTTGTTTTTGGTTCTTTCGAATAAGCGTCAGAATTCGCGAGCAAGAACATCGACGATCAAGCGACGACCTCACTCTCTGAACAATATAAGCAAGGCAAGCACCCCCTTTGATCATATTGATCCCAGTATTTTACTTATTGTACCTTGTTTTGTAAATCTATTACTGCATGCGTGTATGTTTGATACAAATTGCTATGTTTGGGATGTTGGTAGCTGTAAATCCTATTTGTTGCATGAATTCTTTTTGACAAGTTGATATCCCTACTTTGTAAACATTATGATATGAGTTAGACAATATATAATGTCATTTGGAAATTTTGAGTGCGAGCTATCGCACAAATGCTTACTAGAACAATATTTTTCTTAAAAGATATATAAAAGGGCAATATGATAAATGTGAATTTGGGGGATTTATGAAAATGTCCACAGGGGTGTGCCTTTGTTATTTTGAATAAAAACAAAATGCAAAACCTAGTTTTGGATGCGGGTGAAAGCATCTAGGCCCCTAAAAATTGTTTTGGTAATTAATGACAATATGTGAATATGGGATTAACGTATTTATTGAGTATGTACAAGGTTAAGTCCCATTGGCGTTCTTGATGACCGGGAATTGCACGCTAAAGGTTTACATGAAGATCTTCTGGCTCAAAGGCAAGGTACAATAGTCTAGGATTTTTTCATTTTACCGGTCTTAGGTGAATTGGTTGGAAGACCGGGTTATAGGCTAGACAGCCGTACTATAAAGAGGGTGCAAAAATTGAGTACCTTGAAAGTGAACAATGCCACAACTACTCAAATCTTAATTGGCTTAATCTTGGTTTTGTTTTTGGTTTTGCCTCAATTTAAATTTGCTGATTTTCTGTTGAGGTAGGATCGACCGACGACCTTTGGTCGGATCGATCAGATTAGGACCAAAACGGCGGTCAACATTTTCCAGTGAGGTGCTGTTTTCTGATTTTGGTAAAATCCTCTATCCCGGACTGACCGACGGCCTTTGGCCGGACTGACCGCACACCCGGGTCTGGGACGCGGTCAACTTTTTCCACAGAGTTTCCAAAAGGTATTCCGTTTTTCTGTAGGGCGGACTGACCGCGTGCTTGCCTGCGGACTGACCGGACCCCCCTGTAACGGCTATATTTAAGTGCATTAAATGCGAATAACGATCGTTATAAAGCGAGGCCGGATGACCGCACTATTGCTCATGGTGGCGACCGGCTCATGAAAAATTGGGAATTTCGTGTCCAACGGCTAGTGGAGTGGGTGGAGGCTATAAATACCTCCCCCACTGCCACTAGAAAAGGGGTTGAGCCTCATTTAACATCTCTTGAGCCCTTTGCATTGTTTCCTACTCATTGAGAGCATTGATTTCCATTTGCAAAGGTAGTTGAGGTCCCTCTAAAGAGCATTCATTGTGTTTGATAAATTGTGGCATTTAGAGAGCTTTCAAGTGAAGAATTCTTGCTCTATTACTCTTGGAGATTGCCGTCTCCTAGACGGTTTGGAGTTGGGTTCGGTGATCTTCTCAAAGGAGATTGTGAGAAGGCCCGGGCATTTGTGAAGGTTGGAGCTCGCCTATCCGGAGAGGAGAAGAGCTACCTCTAGTGATCGAGGAAAGGCTTAATTCGTGGAGCCGGCTTGAATTGATCAAGCTTCCTCAACGTGGATTAGTGAAGACCGGCAAGTCTTCGATACCACGGGAAAAACTTCCTTGTGTTATTGTGGTTATTTCTAGTCTTTACATTTCCGCACTTATAATTCTAGCTTGTTTATTGTGATAAATTGCTTGGCTAGTATCATATCTTGTTTAGTCTAAGTTAATAATTGGATAAACTTGTTAATTTGTTAAAAAGTTTAAAAACCTCCTATTCACCCCCCTCTAGTCGGTTATCCTTGATCCTATAAGTGGTATCAGAGCTTGGTCTCTCATTGATTTAGACTTAACTGTCTAAGAGAGAAAATGATGGCTAGTGAGGGAATTGCTATAGGAAAAGCTCCTCTCTTTGATGGCTCAAATTATGCTTATTGGAAAATTAGAATGTCAATTTATTTAAAGGCCATGAGTCCAAGCATTTGGAAAATCGTAAATGATGGTTATGCTATGTCTCTTAATCCACTAGAACCCACGGATCAAGATATGCGTAACTCTCATTTAGATGCCCAAGCTATGAATGCTCTTTTTGGCGCCTTGAACGCGGATGAGTTCAATAGAGTGAGCAACTTGGAAAATGCTCATGCTATTTGGACAACTCTCTCAGAAATCCATGAGGGTACATCCACGGTCAAAGAAGCCAAATTGCATAGGCTTCGGATTAAATATGAGACATTCATAATGTTGCCTGATGAAAACATCAATGAGATGTATTCAAGACTCAACAACATTGTGAATGAGCTCAAAGGTCTCGGAACTAACCTTCTTGATGTTGATGTTGTTCGCAAGATACTTAGGGCTCTTCCGGATAAATATGATACGTTGGTGACGTTATTTCTCAACTCGCCCGAGTTGCCAAGGATGACACCAACGGGGCTTTTGGGCAACCTCATCACAAATGAGTTGTTCAAAAAGGACAAAGAAGAGCTTTTGGAGACATCATCCTCAAAGAAGAAAATTACCGCATTCAAAGCCAAAGCGGAATCTAGTGATGATGAGGATGGAGAAGAAGACTCCGACAAGGAGTATGCACTCCTTGTGAGAAGAATGAAGAGGGTCATGAAGAGGCGTCCCAATAGAAGCTATAACTTTGACAAGTTCAAGAAGGGGCAATCCTCAAATGACAAGAAGAGATATAGCAATATTCGATGCTATAATTGTGAAGAAAAGGGACACATTGCTTCTCGTTGCCCCAAAAAGAAGGATGACAAGAGCAAGCCATTCAAAAAGAAGGAATACAACGGTAAAAAGAAGCTTTTCAAGAAGCTTTACAAGGATGGCAAAAATGAAGCTCACATCGGAGAGTGGGATTCAAATGATGAGTCAAGCGACTCCGACTCCGATTCCGATGAGGAAGAATCCCCCAAGAAAAAGGGACTAGTCGGTATAGCCATCAAGGAAGATTCATCGCTATTCTCCACTCCTACTTGCCTCATGGCAAAAGGAGATAAGGTGAACTATAAGACCGGTGGAAAACATTGGGTGCTTGATAGTGGATGCACTCAACATATGACCGGTAATAGAAAAATGTTCACCACATTCGCGAATGGAAAAGGAGTAGACAAGATCACTTTTGGCGATAATAGCAAAGGAAAGGTATTAGGATTAGGTAAAATTGCTATCTCAAATGACCTTTCCATTTCTAATGTTTCTCTAGTAGAATCATTAAACTTTAACTTGCTATCCGTTGCTCAAATATGTGATCTTGGACTAATTTGCTCATTCTCTAGTAAAGATGTAACCATCTCTAACATAAAAGATAGCTCTTTAGCTTTCAAAGGCTTTAGATTTGGAAATCTTTACCTAGTTGATTTTGGCTCAAGTGAATCCTGTTTAAAAACTTGCTTAATCGCAAAAACCTCCTTGGGTTGGCTTTGGCATAGAAGGCTAGCTCATGTTGGAATGATTCAACTCAAAAAGCTTTTCAAACATGATTTAGTTGTTGGCTTGAAAGATGTGAAATTTGAGAAAAATAGACTTTGTAGTGCTTGTCAAGCCGGTAAACAAGTCGTTAATTCTCATCCTTCCAAAAGTATTATGTCAACGTCTAGACCATTGAAACTCTTACATATGGATTTGTTTGGGCCAACAACCTATAAGAGTATCGGGGGAAATAGCTATTGTTTAGTCATTGTGGATGATTACTCTAGATATACATGGGTATTCTTCCTAGATGATAAAGGTGAAACCTCCGGAATTTTCAAAAGATTTGCAAAAAGGGCTCAAAATGAATTTGATTTCAAAATAAAGAAAATCCGTAGTGATAATGGCTCCGAGTTCAAAAATACTAAAGTTGAGGACTTCTGTGATGAACTTGGAATAAAGCATGAACTTTCCACAACCTACACTCCGGAGCAAAATGGAGTAGTAGAAAGGAAAAATCGAACATTAATTGAAATGGCTAGAACAATGCTTGATGAATACAATACTTCTGATAGTTTTTGGGCGGAAGCTATTAACACCGCTTGTCATGCCATAAATCGTCTTTATTTGCACCGCCTTTTGAAAAAGACTTCCTATGAGCTTATTGTAGGAAGAAAACCGAACATCTCTTACTTTCGTGTTTTTGGTTGCAAGTGTTACATTTTGAAGAAGGGTGTTCGTCTTTCAAAATTTGATAGTCGTTGTGATGTTGGTTTCTTGCTTGGTTATTCTTCAAATAGTAAGGCCTATCGTGTCTTCAACAAAAACTCCGGTTTAGTTGAAGAAAGGCACGATGTGCAATTTGATGAGACTAACGGCTCTCAAGAAGAGCATGAGAATTTGGATGATGTAGGTAATGAAGCCTTAAGAAAAGCAATGGAACATATGCAAATAGGCGATATCAAGCCCGAAGATGGTCCATCATCCTCTACTCAAGTTGAACCACCCACATCTTCCACAAGTCAAGTACAAATCATTGAAGAGGATAACAAGGAAGATGATCAACCATCCAACCTACCACCAAGAATCCACAATGCAATTGCAAAGAATCATCCAATAGATCAAATATTGGGTGACGTAAGTAAGGGTATCCAAACTCGCTCTCGTGTTGCTTCTTTTTGTGAACATTACTCTTTTGTCTCATCTATTGAGCCAAAGCATGTAGAAGAATCACTTGACGATCCGGATTGGGTGAATGCGATGCATGAAGAACTTGTGGATATCATGGGGATATGCCTGAGATCTTAGGATGATGTTACAATTGGCAATGTCGTTCTCGGTTTGTCGAAACAGCGTTTTCAACAAGTGTCGGGACAATCGGTCGCATGCGGCGTGTAAGCATGATGCGACCGCCCGATCTTGATAATCCGCGCCTTGGTTCTTGGTAGTACCAAGATCGCGAATGACCGCATGTGTGCGGTATGGTTTTTCGAGCAGTGTAATTTGAGAAGTTTTGGTTTTCTCTGGGTAGCGGATGCGATCATTGAGTTATGGAGTCTTGATTACTACATGATCTTGATAGTCTGAAGCCATAACATGGTGGTAGTACCGATTTTGTCTTGATTGTCATTTCAATTGGAGAATTGCTTTTGGGTTAGGTCAAGTTCATGGGTTTCATGGCATATGTGTTGCATGATGCATGTTTTGACTAACGTGGGTCAAGTTGTGAAGAACTTGTTCCGGATTCGATTTCTTTGTCTATTGATGTGCGAGTTGCTTGGAGGTCAATGACGGTCAGCGGCGAGATGATCGGGACTAAGCTTGGAGAGCCGAGGTCCGAAACGATCGGGGATGCTTGGTGAGGTCAATGGAGTCAAGCATGGCGCAAAACGGACAAAGGTGACCGAACAGGCGATTCGGTCGACGGAGTTCGATCAAGCGGCGAGGGGTCGGTGCAAGTGCCATGGTGGTTTCGGTGGGAGCGGATGGGAGAGACTTGCCGACATGAAGAGAGCATGGATCAACCTACACGTGGCGAAGCATGGAGGTGCTTCACGAAGATGGGACTCGGTCTTTGCAAAAGATCGAGAAGGGTATTTTGGTAATTTTACCAAATCCGCCTTGATGACCTTTTGCCAACTCACGGCGCAAAGATGGTGCAAGGTGAAGCGGATTAGGTCAAGAGATGAAGACGGCGCTTTAAAAGCGCGTGCGTATGTGACCCGTTTGTGTTGGGCCTTAACGGAGCCCATTAGGGTTCAATCTTCTAGAAGGTTTAGCCTCCACTATAAATAGGAGAGGGTCTTGGCCAGCACCTCTCAACCCTTTCATTGTGTTTGAAACCCTAGTTTGCTTAGGGAGAGGATTAGTGGAGGTTAGGGTTCTAGAGAGTTGGATTTGATTTTGTGCTCATGTATTGAGTCTTTGTCCTCCTTGATGGAGTGGTCAGTAAACCAATACCATATCAAATCAATCCAAAGAAAGTTCTCTCAAAGATGAGTTCATTTGCTTTCTTTCTCTCTATTTGGTGATTTGAGGTCTTTCTTTGATCCGTGAGTTTTTGCTTGGTTTTTCTTCTTGATCTTGCTTGCTGGGATATGTGGGAACCCATCTAAGGTCATCTTGATCATCATCCACCCACGAGCAAATTTTGGATCAAGTTTTACGTTTTTGCTCGGTTTTGAACCCTCCTTGATAAATTGCAAAAGATCAAAACTTTGACGTGGATCTTCTCGATCGTTGCTTGGAATAGGTTCCCGACATCATTAGGAAGATGTGTTTCAAATTTGGTGGAGTTTGGCCAAGCGGATCAAAAGTTACGTCGATTTTTGTTTTCGTTTTTCAGTCATTTCTTGTTCATTCGCCGATTTTCTTGTTCATGCGAACGACCGACATTTGTTCATCCGGTTCGACCGGACTGCGGTACAACCGCCACTTTGTTCATCCGGTTCGACCGTTCTTCGTTCATCAAGACTGCTTCATAAGGCTGATTTTTGTGTTTTTGGTTTCTTTTGGGGATTTGAAGGATTAAGTACAAGTCTTCCGCTATGCTTATATATATTGATCTTCATAGTTCTCATAGCTATTGGAGTCAATATCATGTTTGAATCGGATCAAAGCGAAAAATTGATAGTGCTCCTATTCACCCCCTCTAGTCGCCTTTTCGGTCCAACAAGTGGTATCGAGCCGGTTAGTTCAATCTTGATCTTAACCGTCACCGAACTGGCGATGGATAAGTACTCGACCAAGCCGCATGTCTTTGATGGGCTCGACTATGCCTATTGGAAGAATCGCATGCGAGTTTTTCTTGAGAGCGAAGGACAAGCTATATGGGAGGTTGTTCGAGCCCGCTCGTTTTGCCCGGTTGCTCTGGCAAACCCGGTGACCCTTTTGGCTAACAACAACAAGGCAAAGAACCTTCTATATCTTTGGGCTTGGTAGGCAAGAGTACGATAGGATTTGCAATCTTGCGATCAAGACATGAGATTTGGCACACCCTCGAAACTTACCATGAGGATTGTCCCGGATCAAGCAAGTCGTCGAAATGTCTACAAGCGAGAGTACAACAAATTCGAGATGCGTCTGGTGAGAGCATCGATGGCGTCTTTACTCGTTTTAACAAGGTGATTAATCGGATGAAAGTCATTGACATTGAGTACTCTCAATCGAGAATGCCACCCACCTCTTGGGTGCAATCAACACCAAGGAGTGGGAGATGAAGGCAAGCGCCATAGAGGAGAACGTCGATCTCTCTAATCTCACTTTGGAGCTGCTTTATAGCAAGCTAAAACTCATGAGATCAAGAGGCGGTAATCCTAAGAAGGATAACATGGCTTTGGTGGTGATCCTCTCAAAGGGACTCCTGATGGTTTTTCTGAGTCTTCTTCTGGTTTTTCTCTTGCGTGTTTATCTGCTATTCAAGAAGAAGAGTTTGAGAGTCTTCCTGAGGCTGATTTAGCTCTTTTAGCCAAGAAAGTCACACGGGCATATAACAATGTCGAAAGCAGAAGAGAGGTGGCCTGTGACATGCTATGAGTGTGGAGAGCTATATCACATCCGAGCCAACTGCCCCAAGCTGAAAGGTAAGGGAAATCATGAGAAGGTTGCCAGGAAGAAGCCTCAAGGGGGCAAGCCCAAGTATGATGCTGCCAAGCTCATGAAGGCTGCTCACCGAGTTCTTGCCGCTTTTGGAGATCAATCCATGAGCGATGTGGACTCTGGGAGCGAGGAGGACAAGGAGGAGGAGTTTCCTCAAGACAAGAAGGGAAGGCCAAGGATTTCACCAAGCATGTGCTTTATGGCCGACTCGACTCGGCGCCGATAACGATGATGAGGTACCTCTCTCCTATGATGTTCTTTACGCTAGATGCGATAACATGTATGAGCAATTGCTTAGTCAAGATAAAGCTTTAAAGTTCACCATGGCTAGGAACAAGGATTTAGAGTCACAAGTCGAGAGTTTGAAATTAGAGCTTGTGAATGCTAAAAGTCTAGATATTGATGAATGTTCATCTGCCATGCTTTGCACTCAATTGTCTAAGCGCAATCTGCTCATGATATTGCTTTGCATCAACTTGAAAATGCTAGAACTGAGCTAATTGATGTTAAATCTGCTCCATGTGAAAAATGCTTAGATTCTAGCAAGTTGGATGCTTCTGGTAATGTGAAATCTAGCTTTTGCTCTTTACGCTTAGAGCGAACATGAAGTTAAGGATATTCTAGAAGCGATTAGAGCTAAGTTTGCCAAGCTTAAGGATTCAATTGATTCTACATCTTGTGCCTCTTGTGCGCCTATAAGCTTGAAGTTGCTCATCTTAAGGAGAAACATGCTAGAGCCATTAAGGGCAAGACTTGTGAATCATGTGCTAATATTGAAAAAGAGAATGCATATCTCAAGGATACTTTAGAAAGATTCTCTAATGGTGAAAAACAGTTAAACATGATTCTAGATAAATCTAAAACTCCTTTTAAGAAGCAAGGTTTAGGATACAACTCTGCCCAGGACATGTCCAAGCCTAATGTCATTCAGGTCTTGGAAAATGGCTTAGTTGAATTCAAAACCCAACCTGCAAAAACTGTTTTTAAATCTGCAGGGTTTGTCCAACCTTCTTTTAAGCCAAAAGGTGCTTCTCCCAGTGGTACAAAATACCATTGCACCTATTGCAAGAAGAGTGGACATTTGGTTGAGTTCTGTTGGCGTAGGTTGAAGAATGCTAAGAAAAATATTGCTAGAATGTCATCTAATCAACCTAGAGCTTTTATGAGACATGGTCACGTACAAAAGAAGAACCCCAGCCTAGGATTTGTTGCACATGCTCATCACCATGTTCCTAGACAGGATGCATCTCATGTTCAGTTACCATTGCTCAAAATAGAACGCTAATAAAGTCAAGGATAGCACATCCGCTTTGCATACTACTTTCAGACGAGTGTCTCGATCTTGGGTTCCCAAGTCGCTTTTAACTAACTTGATGTTGAGACACATCGCTCTTTTGTTCCTTGATTTTCGGGATTGGCGGAAGGGGAAGAACACATGGTTAAATCGACTCGGGTGTTCACGCCACATGACCGGAGACTCAAGATGGTTCACCTCCTTCACGCGATCAACGGTGATGCCTTCATCACCTTTGGAGATGATACACAAGGCGCATTGAAGGAACTGGAATGATTAGGGTGAGCGACAAGTTCATTCTCAAGGACGTCGCTTGTGTCTAAGCTAAGGTACAATCTCCTTTACGTCTCCTGACTTCTCGATGATGGCTATGAGACGCGTTTTAAGAAGAATGCTGTCGTGTGCTTGATTCTTTTGGTGAGCTCGTTTTGGGATTTCTAGAGTTGGTAGAATTTTTGGAGCTGATTTTTACGAGTCTCTTCTTTGGATCCCTTAAGTGCTTAATTGCTTCTTCTTCGATATCGGCTTTGGCACCGACGTTTGGGGCACATTGGTTTTGATCATCGACACGAGTTAGCGGCCTTGATCTCATGAGAGGTTTGCCTAAACTCAAAGTCATCAAGGATCTTTGTATGTAATACATCGTAGGCATGGCAAACAAGTTGCCGCCTCACACCCGTCATTGACTATGGTTATGGTGACGGACGAGACGGTTGCTTCATATGGATCTTGTTGGTCTGCTAGAGTTCGATCGATCGGTGGCAATTGGTACATTCTTGTCATAGTCGATGATTTTTGAGATACTCTTGGGTGTTCTTTCTTGCTTGAAGGATGAGGCTTTTGATCATTATCATGACCTTGTTCTTCGTTTGGCTTCAATTTCTGGTGCCTTGAGAGCGATCCGCATGATAATGTACGGAGTTCAAGAACGCCTCTTTTGCCTCTTTTGTCTTTGGCGCGGTATTGAGCATCAGTTCTCTTCTCCACACGTCCCTCAACAAAATGGCGTTGTGGAAAGGAAGAACAGACTCTAGTCGAGATGGCTAGGGCGATCTTTGGATGAGTATAGCACACCGAGGAGATTTTGGGCCGAAGCTATTGCTACAGCTTGCCATATTTCAAACCGTGTCTTTTTGAGACCGTCTTTGGGCAAGACTTCATATGAGCTTCGTTTTGGTAGAAAACCCTCTGTTTCTCACTTTCGAGTCTTTGGATCGAAGTGTTTTATTCTCAAGACAGGGAACCTAGATAAATTTGAATCAAGGACTTGTGATGGCTTATTTCTAGGTTATCCTGCACATTCGAGGGGTTTTCGGGTTTTAATGTTGAAACTAACATTGTTCAGAGACATGCAATGTCACTTTTGATGAGACTAGCCACAGAGCTAGATCCGATGTTTCGTGACTTACAGTGTGAGAGAGCATTTTGTTGAAGAAGATGAGGATGAACTTGATTTTGCTCCTTCACTTCTTCTTGATGTTCTGTGCAAGCCGCCCAAGCTCCGAACACCTCTGATCGCTTCACCTCCAATTGAGGCTCCTGCTGCGACTTCTTCATCAGCTGTACCTGCGGAGGTTGAGGAGATGCTATCTCCCCCAGGCGCTCCTTTGCACATTCAGAAGCAACACCCTCCGGATCAGATGATTGGTAATCTCCATGAGCGAGTCACTCGCTCCAGGTATCATGATCCGAGTCTTTTCTCTCACTCTGCATTTGTAGCTTCTTTTGAACCCAAAGATATATCACATGCTTTATCTGATGCTAGTTGGGTCAATGCCATGCATGAGGAGTTAGAGAATTTTGAAAGAAATAAAGTTTGGAACCTTGTAGATCCTCCTAGTGGTCATAATGTTATAGGAACCGTTGGGTGTTCAAAAATAAACAAAATGAGGATGGTTACGTGGTTAGAAACAAGGCTAGATTGGTAGCTCGGGGTTTTAGCGAGTTGAGGGTTAGATTTTGATGAGACCTTCGCTCTGTTGCTAGATTAGAAGCCATTCAGCATCTTGCTTGCATTTCTTTGCATCTAAAGGTTTTAGGTTGCATCAAATGGATGTTAAGAGTGCCTTCTGAATGGTTTTATAGAGGAGGAAGTGTATGTTAGGCAACCCCCGGCTTTGAGGATCCCAAGCACCTCGATCGTGTTTACAAGTTATCCAAAGCCTTGTATGGTCTTAAGCAAGCCCCTAGAGCCCAGTATGATAGACTTAAGACCTTCTTGCTTAAGAATGATTTTGAAATGGGAAAGGTTGATAAGACTCTTTTCATTCTTAGGCATGGCAATGACTTCTGCTTGTTGATTTATGTAGATGATATTATCTTTGGTGGTTCCTCTCATGCTCTTGTTTCCGGTTTTTACGAGACCATGTCCGAGGAATTGAGATGAGTATGATGGGAGAGCTCAACTACTTTACGGGGCTACAAATCAAGCGATGCAAGGAAGGATCTTCATCCATCAAGCGAAGTACACCAAGGATTTGCTTAAGCGTTTTGAGATGGGTGATTGCAAGCCGATCGCCACTCCCATGGCGACATCGATATTTTGGATCGAGATGAGGAAGGAGAAGCCGTGGATCAACGCGAGTACTGCATGACATGATCGGCTCCTTCAGATACCTAACGGCCTCAAGACCGGACATCCACTTCATGATCTGCCTCATGCGAGGTTTGAGCGTCACCGAGGACTTCACATCGCCAAGCCGTTAAGCGCATTTTCGGTATTTACACTCTACCCTTGATATGGTATTTGGTATTCTTGTTCTTCTTATTTGTCCATTCGGGGTTTTGATTCGATTTTGCGGGTCAGTAGGCTAGATAGGAAAAACACATCGGCACATGTCATTTCTTAGGCACTTCTCTTGTCTCTTGGTCTTCTAGGAAGCGGTCTTACATTGCACAATCCTTCTTTGAAATTTGAATATGTAGCTTCTTTGCTAGTTCTTTGTAGTCGATTTTGTGGATGGTCTCCACTCTTAAGGATTTTGGGTTAACTTTTGCTAGTGTTCCTCTCTTCGTGACAACACTTCGCTATTAACATTGCTAAAAACCCATTGCAACATTCTAGGACCAAGCACATAGACATTAGCTATCACTTCCTTAGAGACTACGTTGAGAAGGGTGATATTGTTCGCATTTTGTGGAGTCAGAGGCTCGATTAGCGATCTCCTCACCAAGCCTTTAGACCCAACAAGGTTTGCCACCTTGAGGAGTGAGTTAGGGTAATTTATCCCTATGGGTTGGTTTGAGGGGAGTTGGATCTTTTCGATCTTTCCTTGTTCATTTGATCTTTTCTTGATTTTCTTTTTGAACTTGTTGATCTTTTAGGCTTTTGAGCTTTTCTTGCATCTCATTGTATCATATTGCATTCATATGAAAAATCCAAAAGATGCATTGTAATATAAGCTTTTACGCTTATCTTTTAAAATTAATGAAGCTTTGCTTATTACCCTTTGGAGCTTTAGTGTTTCAAATTCTTGCTCAATGCCATGTCTAGTTCTTTGACTTGCTAGAATTATCATGCTTTCACATGTGTAGCTAAGTCTTTCTTTGTATGAGCTAGAACTTGAAAAACAACTTGAACTAAGAAATTAGCAATTTGTGATTTGTTCACCGATTCTTAATTAGTGCTCCTTTTATGACATTGGCCTGTCAAAATTGCTTTGTTAGCTCTTGAATCTAGCTTTGATCATTACTTGAGCTTTTTGTGTTCTTGAGAATCTAAATCTGCTCTTGTGGAAAATGAAAATCAACTTCCAAGATTGTCTTATGCTTAAATTGTGCCAAACTACTCTTACGAGACTGCATGTCAAAGACATGAACTTGGAGATAGTTTGATGATCGAACGATCTCATGAGGACTGCTTGTCTGTGACATGAACCTCAAGATTTGTCGCCTTGGTAGATGCTTAGGAAGAGTTTGTGGATGGCTCCTAGTCCGGGATCTTCTTCACTAAGATATACCTTTAATCAACTTTTGGTGAAGCTTAGGATGAGTTTGTGGATGGCTCCTAGTCCGGGATCTTGTCACTAAGTTAGACCATTAGTCAACTTCAATATTCATTGCAAATGAAAAACAGTTGAAAAATGGGCTTTTGAGAAAATTTGAGCAAAATGATTCAATTCAGGACCTATTTGTCTCTTAATGTGGTCATTGTTAGCTTTTGGATCTTACGTTGACATTTTGACATGGCCAGTATCATTTTAGGATCCCTGTTGATGAACTTGCTAGATTTGAAGCTTTGCTTAAAATGCTAAAATTCATTGCTTTATATTGAGCCTTCTTGCTTAGCTTTGCTATATATGTCTTATCATGATCTTGCTAGCTATTGTTAGGCTTGATATGTTGTTTGTGCAACTTTAGAAATGCTAGCTTGTTCTTTTGGGTAATCTCCAAAGCTTCTTGTACTCAACAATTGAAAAATACAAAAATTGAAGCCACTCCATTGCATTTCATGCATACTCCTTCTTATGCTTTTTCCTCATTCGCATTTGTCATCTCGGGACGAGAGGAAGGCGTGATTCCTTGATGACTCCATTGTCAAAGGGGAGAAGATATTGTAAAAATGTTAAAAAGGGAGAAGTTGTTTGGGAGAAGATGTTTGAAAAAGGGGAGTTCTTGGAGAAAATTGAAATTCTGAGGATCATAGTGAGGGGGAGTTTCTTATTTGCATTCTTATGGTTTTATTGCTACTTCTGATCTTGAATTGCAATTCTTGATCCTCACAATGATCAAAGGTCATATCGAACAATTGTTCTTTCATATGGACCTTAAGTGAGATTTTGACACTTTTCTGGATTTTGAAGCTTTCTTGCTTTCTTTTGCCGTATCTCACTTGCTGATACTATTCTGGAGCCAACTTGGTCATTTCCTTTGCTTTTTCTTGCATTTGGATCAAGTTGTGCCTTTGAGCGAAAACGTCGAGTTTTTACCTTTTCAAACCTCAAAATTTGCATTTATAGGAAATTGCCAATGTGTTCATCAAGGGGGAGATTGTGGATATCATGGGGATATGCCTGAGATCTTAGGATGATGTTACAATTGGCAATGTCGTTCTCGGTTTGTCGAAACAAATTTTTCGACAAGTGTCGGGACAATCGGTCGTCTGCGGCGTGTAAGTCATGATGATCGACCATGATCTTAGTATCTGCGTGCCTTGGTTCTTGGTAATCAAGATCGCGAATGACCGCATGTGTGCGGTATGGTTTTCGAGCGAGTGTAATTTGAGAAGTTTTGGTTTTCTCAGGTAGCGGATGCGACCGCGATTATGGCAGTCTTGATACTACTGCTGATCTTGTAATCTGAAGCCATAACATGGTGGTAGTACCGATTTTGTCTTGATTGTCATTTCAATTGGAGAATTGCTTTTGGGTTAGGTCAAGTTCATGGGTTTCATGGCATATGTGTTGCATGATGCATGTTTTGACTAACGTGGGTCAAGTTGTGAAGAACTTGTTCCGGATTCGATTTCTTTGTCTATTGATGTGCGAGGTTGCTTGGAGGTCAATGACGGTCAGCGGCGAGATGATCGGGACTAAGCTTGGAGAGCCGAGGTCGAAACGATCGAGGATGCGGGTGAGGTCAATGGAGTCAAGCATGGCGCAAAACGGACAAAGGTGACCGAACAGGCGATTCGGTCTGCGACGGTTCGATCAAGCGGCGCGGGTCGGTGCAAGTGCCATGGTGGTTTCGGTGGGAGCCGGATGGGAGAGACTTGCCGACATGAAGAGAGCATTGGATCAACCTACGTGGCGAAGCATGGAGGTGCTTCACGAAGATGGGACTCGGTCTTTGCAAAAGATCGAGAAGGGTATTTTGGTAATTTTACCAAATCCGCCTTGATGACCTTTGCCAACTCACGGCGCAAAGATGGTGCAAGGTGAAGCGGATTAGGTCAAGAGATGAAGACGGCGCTTTAAAACGCGTGCGTATGTGACCCGTTTGTGTTGGGCCTTAACGGGAGCCCATTAGGGTTCAATCTTCTAGAAGGTTTAGCCTCCACTATAAATAGGAGAGGGTCTTTGGCGGCACCTCTCAACCCTTTCATTGTGTTTGAAACCCTAGTTTGCTTAGGGAGAGGATTAGTGGAGGTTAGGGTTCTAGAGAGTTGGATTTGATTTTGTGCTCATGTATTGAGTCTTTGTCCTCCTTGATGGAGTGGCTGTAAACCAATACCATATCAAATCAATCCAAAGAAAGTTCTCTCAAAGATGAGTTCATTTGCTTTCTTTCTCTCTATTTGGTGATTTGAGGTCTTTCTTTGATCCGTGAGTTTTTGCTTGGTTTTTCTTCTTGATCTTGCTTGTGGGATATGTGGGAACCCATCTAAGGTCATCTTGATCATCATCCACCCACGAGCAAGTTTTGGATCAAGTTTTACGTTTTTGCTCGGTTTTGAACCCTCCTTGATAAATTGCAAAAGATCAAAACTTTGGCGTGGATCTTCTCGATCGTTGCTTGGAATAGGTTCGACATCATTAGGAAGATGTGTTTCAAATTTGGTGGAGTTTGGCCAAGCGGATCAAAAGTTACGTCGATTTTTGTTTTCGTTTTTCAGTACATTTCTTGTTCATTCGCTTTGATTTTCTTGTTCATGCGAACGACCGACCTTTATTCATCCGGTTCGACCGGACTGCGGTACAACCGCCATTTGTTCATCCGGTTCGACCGTTCTTGTTCATCGAGACTGTTCATAAGGCTGATTTTTGTGTTTTTGGTCGTTTCTTTTGGGGATTTGAAGGGATTAAGTACAAGTCTTCCGCTATGCTTATATATATTGATCTTCATAGTTCTCATAGCTATTGGAGTCAATATCATGTTTGAATCGGATCAAAGCGAAAAATTGATAGTGCTCCTATTCACCCCCTCTAGTCGCCTTTTAGGTCCAACGAACTCAATAACTTTACGGAATGAAGTTTGGACATTGGTGGATCGACCCAAAGAACACAATATTATTGGTACGAAATGGGTCTTTAGAAACAAGCAAGATGAGAATGGATTGGTCATTCGAAACAAAGCAAGATTGGTCGCTCAAGGATTTTCACAAGTTGAAGGTTTGGATTTTGGTGAAACTTTCGCTCCCGTAGCTAGACTTGAATCAATTCGGATATTACTTGCTTTTGCATCATGCTTTGATATTAAATTATTTCAAATGGATGTTAAAAGTGCCTTCTTAAATGGTGAAATATCCGAACTTGTCTTTGTTGAACAACCTCCCGGTTTCGAAGATCCTAAAAATCCAAATCATGTCTATAAACTCTCCAAGGCGCTCTATGGTCTTAAACAAGCTCCTAGAGCATGGTATGAACGCCTTAGAGATTTTCTAGTTTCAAAAGGATTCAAAATCGGGAAAATTGATTCAACTTTATTTACTAAAGTTTTAGATGATGAATTCTTTGTATGTCAAATTTATGTTGATGATATCATTTTTGGGTCTACTAATCAAGACTTTTGCAAAGAGTTTGGTGATATGATGTCTAGGGAATTTGAAATGTCCATGATTGGAGAATTGAGTTATTTCCTTGGACTTCAAATCAAGCAACTCAAGGATGGGACCTTTATAAGTCAAGCCAAGTATGCAAAGGATTTACTTAAAAGATTTGGCATGGAGGATGCAAAGCCCATCAAGACTCCCATGGCCACAAATGGTCATCTTGATCTAAAAGAGGGAGGTAAATCTGTAGATTTAAAACTTTATAGATCCATGATTGGTAGTCTGCTTTATCTTACCGCATCTAGGCCCGATATCATGTTTAGTGTTTGTATGTGTGCTCGTTTTCAAGCTTCTCCAAAAGAATGTCATCTTATGGCCGTTAAAAGAATTCTTAGATATTTAAAGCATTCCTCTAGCATTGGCCTATGGTTCCCCAAAGGTGCTAAATTTGATTTAATTGGATATTCTGATTCTGATTATGCGGGTTGCAAAGTGGATAGAAAAAGCACCTCAGGTAGTTGTCAATTCTTAGGAAGATCCTTAGTATCATGATCTTCTAAGAAACAAAACTCCGTAGCTTTATCTACCGCCGAAGCCGAATATGTTTTCGCGGGAAGTTGTTGTGCTCAATTGCTATGGATGAGGCAAACATTGATGGATTATTGAATTAAATTTGATAAAATGCCTCTTTTGTGTGACAATGATAGTGCGGTAAAAATTGCTAATAACCCTGTTCAACACTCAAGAACCAAACATATAGATATTCGCCACCACTTCTTGAGAGATCATGTGAGCAAGGGAGATATTGAAATTAGCCACATAAGAACCGAAGACCAATTAGCGGATATTTTCACCAAACCTTTAGATGAAGGCCACTTTTGTAAATTGAGGAATGAATTAAATGTCATAGATTGCTCTAATGTCATATGATTGCATTATGCTCTTGAATCTTGATTGAATTCGCTTTTTCTCTCGTGATTCTCTTATTTCAAGAACTAAGATAAGAAACACAGTTAGAGGGAGTGCTATATAATCACCATGTATACCACAACTCAAATTGTGCACATATCAACATACATGCTAGAATGTGTCTAAAAAAAACAATCCTTTTGGTCAAAAGTCAAAATTTGGTGTTAATCAATCAAACCTCTTGAAAAACTAGCTATATCTACTCTCTAGTATATTTCAAAGGTTTTTCTTTGGTTGAAAAGATCTCAAAATTATTTATCTTAAAAGAAAAATCAAGTTCTGGCCTAAGACTATTTCTTACTTATCTTGTTCTTAACCAAAAATGGTTTTTCACCCAAAAGTTTTTCCAAAAGGAATTTGATCTTGCTCCCAAAAGGAAAAAGGTAAAAATGGTTATTCATGACCTTTTTCGTATTCACAAGCTTTTCAAACTCTCAACCAAATCAAAGTTATTTAAGTTTGAATCTCGCTATAAATAACTCAAAACCCGAAAAATTCACGTGAGTCAATTCTAGCATAAAATGAGTATTGCTATTTAGGCAATGATTTCCTTCATATATTGCTTCCAAATAGTATTTCATACTCATATATATCCTCACAAGTGACAAATCTCGTTGTTTGCATATTTTATCTCTTTAAATCGTTTTCTTTCAAAAGTGCTCTATTTTCTTAAAACAAAAAAACTCTATATTAAAAAACTAATTCGTTGATCTAATCTCGTTGAAATTGCTCCAAGATAGTTTTAAGTTGTGTGCTAAGTCTCTGGAGCAAAGACAACACAAAGATTTTGCTAATTACCTCAAAAGTCTCCAGGTGCGGTCTAACTTAAGCTTAATTCTTGATCAACCCAGAGGCTTGTGGCCGGGTGGCCGACGGCTTTGCCTCATGGGTCGATCCGCTGGCTTGATTAATCTGAGGCGATTTCTTCCTTATTTCTCACCAAACCGTCCACTCCGCCGGTTTTCCTCTTCATCTCCCCCAACGGTTCCATTCTTCTCCTTCTCCACCGCATCGCCATCTTGGAGCGCCTCCTCTCCTCCATGCCCCTGGACACTCCTCCTCACCGCCGGGCGCCCCTCCTCGCCGCCGGATCTTTTTCTTCTCCGCCGTCACCGCAAGGTCCTCATTTCCTCAATCTTCCCTTTAATCTTCGCTCAATCTGCTAATTAGATCGTAATCGACTTGGAGTATGTCATGTTTGTCTTCTATACTCACCATTTTGTCGATTATTGACCTACATTGCGAATGATTCCGTCGTTTGGCAAAACCTAGTTTTTCTTTGTCAAAGGCTAACTAGCAAGCGTGTTAACGTCTGATCGATCCTTTACTCATGGTGGACCGGCCAATCGCTCATGGTCGATCCGACCACGATAGAAAACTTCGCTTTTGTCAACTTGATTATCCTTACTTCCAATCAATTCACTCTTTGATTGTCTTGACCATCTCTCCATGATCATGGCAAGGACCAAGGCATTGCCGATCCCGTGCGTCTTCGTCTCGTCCTCCTCGCCAAAGCTACTCATCGTCCTCCTGGTTGAGCATTCCGATAGCGACGAAGCGGACTCTTCGCCGTCCTTATCCTTCGTACCTAGCGCCAGTGAACATTTGGACGAAGAAGACGATGTTGATGTGGAATTTGCGCCTGAGCCTCACGTGAACCTTCACGCAATCCGGAACGATGATTTCAAACAACTCAGAATGCAATCTCCCTATGAGCAGCCTAAGTCAGCTGAAGATGAGAGATTTCACACTCAATTCCAGGAAGATTGCTACCATCAAGTGGTGCTTCACAAGCAATTTGCAATCCAGAAGTACATTAATTGGTCCTATCTCAATGAACAAACCCGGTATGCGACTTTGTACACTCGTTTTCGCAATGCTGGCTTGGATGGGCTTGTTAGCATAAAGTGCAACTTCAATGAGGAGGTAATCCGTCGGTTCTATACTCTTGCTTACATCCCATCCTCCTTAGCCCTTGTGACTTGGATAGCGGGTTCGACCGCTACACGGCCACCAAGCGTCACTTTGAGGAGGCCCTTAATCTGCCAAAGACGTGAGTATGTTAAGATTCATCTTGAGCCTGCTGCGAACTCGGGCGATTCTGATTCTATGAGCCTAATGTTAGAGTTGTCCTGGTAAGGTTACCTGATGCGAGGCCTCTCCTAGTGTCGTGCTAACAGATTATCGGGGCCACCATCTTGCCGAGGAGTGGCAACAATGATGCTATTAGAGGACATGCATGGAATGTCATAGATTATGTGATGCAAGGAAAGAAGTTTGATATTATGCATAATCTTGGTGAATTGCAATCTGCTACTTCGATTTGGGAAAGATGATGTATTATGCTCCTTACATCATGATGCTCATTTTGAGGACCATGACTTTGAAGGTACCACTCCTTTCCTCACAAACACAAGCGGAGGGTGACCACGAGAGATTTGAGGAGCAGGCCTCTTCACCCGATTCTTGATGCTCCTGCCTCTCCTCGGCCGCTCCTCGGCCAGAGGTGGACTTGATCCATCTTATTAGAGGTTACGCATCTTGGCATCAACACGATTGTATCTCGCTTTGATGCGATGGATAAATCGCCTAGAGGTTTTGGATCATCGCATGGATTCTCTTGAGAGCACTACTCGATCTTTGGACTCTCGCCGAGACAATGATGGGCGCAATCCAACTCTCTTGTGCTTCAGCGTTTAGATCGATGGTTGGGTTGGTTTGGTATTGATCCGACATGGTCGAGATGACCACTCGCGTCTCGTCGATCGGCGGTATTACTTATTCTCGGCGTCGGCGCATTGATCCTCCTCGGCCCCTCGACATCATTGCGGCTCCTCCTCCTCCTCCTCTCACAGTAGCTTTGGTAGTTGATGCCAAAGGGAGAAGTGCTAGATGGTCCTATATATATCTCTATATCTATTAGTTATGGTTGTCGAATGCTTGTTGGACTTGGACTTACGTGGTCTTTGTGTGTAATAATTAGAGGATAAGCTTATTGAACCTCTTATATATATGAGCGCTTAATGCTTTAGTCTATGAGCTTGGTTGAATGATATACACTGATATGCTTGTAATCGGTTCAATGTTATCTTGTTGAAATTATTGGTTAATCTTGTGCCTTTTTACCCTCTTGAAATGCTGTCTGTAAAGTTACATATTGTTGCATTTCCTCAAGTTCTATCATGTAAAAGAAACTCCGCCAAAATTCTCTAAAAATATCTACTTGTGTTTGCAAAAATTCTCTACCTTTTATGCACATGTTAAGGGGGAGCTTTCTTTAAACAGGATTTAGCAAGGAAATAATTCTCAAAACTCATTTAAGCTTATAGCAAGAATTATCTCGTTGTTAAGTCATCAATAGAATATACACTCACAGTATATTCAAAACAATCATTCTTTCACATATTAAGTGTGTTGTCATCAATTACCAAAAAGAGGGAGATTGAAAGCATCTAGGCCCCTAAAAATTGTTTTGGTAATTAATGATAATATGTGAATATGGGATTAACGTATTTATTGAGTATGTACAAGGTTAAGTCCCATTGGCGTTCTTGATGACCGGGAATTGCACGCTAAAGGTTTACATGAAGATCTTCTGGCTCAAAGGCAAGGTACAATAGTCTAGGATTTTTTTTCATTTTATCGGTCTTAGGTGAATTGGTTGGAAGACCGGGTTATAGGCTAGACAGCCGTACTATAAAGAGGGTGCAAAAATTGAGTACCTTGAAAGTGAACAATGCCACAACTGCTCAAATCTTAATTGGCTTAATCTTGGTTTTGTTTTTGGTTTTGCCTCAATTTAAATTTGCTGATTTTCTGTTGAGGCCGGACTGACCGACGGCCTTTGGCCGGACTGACCGTATTGCCGGACCAAAACGGCGGTCAACATTTTCCAGTGAGGTGCTGTTTTCTGATTTTGGTAAAATCCTCTGTCGGATGACCTTTTGGGTTTGGGACGCGGTCAACTTTTTCCAGAGAGTTTCTAAAAGGTATTCTGTTTTTCTGTAGGCTGGACTGACCGCGTGCTTGCCTGCGGACTAACCGAACCCCCCTGTAACGGCTATATTTAAGTGCATTAAATGCGTATACGATCGTAGATTACAAGCCGAGGCCGGATGACCGCACTATTGCTGTGGTGGCCGAGACTCCTTGAAAAATTGGGAATTTCGTGTCCAACGGCTAGTGGAGTGGGTGGAGGCTATAAATACCTCCCCACTGCCACTAGAAAAGGGGTTGAGCCTCATTTAACATCTCTTGAGCCCTTTGCATTGTTTCCTACTCATTGAGAGCATTGATTTCTATTTGCAAAGGTAGTTGAGGTCCCTCTAAAGAGCATTCATTGTGTTTGATAAATTGTGGCATTTAGAGAGCTTTCAAGTGAAGAATTCTTGCTCTATTACTCTTGGAGATTGCCGCCTCCTAGACGGTTTGGAGTTAGGTTCGGTGATCTTCTCAAAGGAGATTGTGAGAAGGCCCTGCATTTGTGAAGGTTGGAGCTCGCCTATCAGGAGAGGAGAAGAGCTACCTCTAGTGATCGAGAAAGGCTTAATTGTGGAGCCGGCTTGAATTAATCAAGCTTCCTCAGCGTGGATTAGTGAAGACCGGCAAGTCTTGATACCACGGGAAAAACCTCCTTGTGTCATTGTGGTTATTTCTAGTCTTTACATTTCCGCACTTATAATTCTAGCTTGTTTATTGTGATAAATTGCTTGGCTAGTATCATATCTTGTTTAGTCTAAGTTAATAATTGGATAAACTTGTTAATTTGTTAAAAAGTTTAAAAACCTCCTATTCACCCCCCTCTAGTCGGTTATCCTTGATCCTACAGCGGGCGAGTTATATTATAATCTAAAAAAGTGGGAAAGGAGTCTCACTAGTAGATAGGGGAGAGATTCTCGCCCGGGTCAGTTAAGGACCGGACACCAGCAAATCCAGATCTAATACTTACGTACAACCACATATGCTATTATGAGGGCGACCTTAGCTGATTAAGTTGTCCAGATCTAGCCTTGCATGAGGGGTAGGCATGAGACGTGCGAGCATCGAGTTATGATTGCCAACATAACGAGAAGGGTTCCCATATACCGAGAAGGGTACATTCGGATTAAGTGAGAAACAACATCCGACGGGCTAAGTGCAAGGTTAGAGCTGGATAATGTAAAGGCTTCGACACGTGCTCTAGGCTGCTTACCTAAGGTAGTGAGCGATGGTATAGATATATGCCAAACAAACTAGAGAATTCGTGTTATATGGGTAAAGTTTGTACACCTCTGCAGAGTGTAAATCTATTTAAATAGTCGTACTCGCGGTCATGAGCGTTCTTAGTGCGGACGGTATGGGTTTAGTGTTGATTTTTCCAAAAATAAATGTCTTATCGGTAAAACATGGGAAATGGTTTGTGATTTATTTGAGATAACTGCTGAGTTGTGGTTGAACATGAAATGTTACTCGCAGACGAGGAGGGTTGCATGTTGTAGTTATTATTGAGGATTCATTCAATTACTTACTAAAGTCATTTACTTATTTAAACTGCTCTTTTAAACCTCCGTTGCAAATTACTACTTATGAATATTGCAAATATAAATGGCTTTGAGCAAAATAACTTGTGGAGTAGATCATCTTCCTTTGATAGCCTTGTATCTAATATAACTTTTTCGATACACTACAAGTCTTGCTGAGTACACAAGTACTCAATCTTGTTTATGTTGTTGTTTAGAGTATGAAAATGAACCTACGCTAGAAGACGCTTTCTTCGCACAGGTCGTGTAGTCAGTAGTGAGTAGTGTGCTTTTTAATCTTATTAATGCTATCTTGTCTTGGTTGATTGATTTGATTTTTTATACTATCCTAAGGCCTGTTGATGGTATTTTGCTTTGATCTTTGGCCTCTCCCAAATTTTGCTTACGCTCCGTCACCGCAAACGGGGATGTACGTGGGGGACTTGGGCTCGGAGGTGTCACCGCAAATGGGGATGTACGTGGGGACTTGGGGGTTTTCCAGATTAGGCCTTGGGCCATGAGTAGATATGCATGCATACGAATCTAACTCACTTATTCGAGCTTGGTCCGTCGAGACTCGCGAGTTTGAGATTAGGCTCAAGCTTGGCTCCAAGTCGAGCTTGAATCGAGCCCCGAGCCGCGAGCTCTTTTGCTCTTTTTTACAGCCCTACGCGCGGGTGAGAGTTGGGCCGCGGGCGCGCGTGGTGGGGAGGTCCGTGGTTGGCTTGACGCTGAGCGCGCGGTCTCTGCTGCCCCAGCGGGGTGGCTCGGAGGCGTGCCCGTGACGAAAGTTTGGCCCATTTTGTCGAACGCCCGCATTTCCGCTGCCCCATGCGGAGCCGGCGCGACGGCATGTCCGTTTCGCTGTGGACCTGTGGTCTGTGGTCTGCGCTTGTGTGAAGCGATCGAGCGAGCGACACAGGTCATAGCGGGCCATTGTACACGAATTAGCGAACGGACGGATCGAGGAGGGTGCCATTTTGCCTGTCACCTACGTACTACGCCGATAGAGTTCTGACTTTTCTGACGTGCGCGAAGAAAACGACAACTCGCTCTATATTTCCCCAGGGTTGATTGATCGATCGTGCTGCAACTGCATCTCAGAATGCTCCGTGAAATTGTGCTCTGAACAGTGATGATCATCTCGTAGCTCAACAATTAGATCACTTTCTAGAATTCCATGATAGCCCTAGGGCTCCCTAGCATTGCTGAATATGCATGGGACGCTTAAATTTTACCGAGAATGTTAGCTCTGGCTGCCTGGCTCGTTTCTTAGAGATATAAACAAGCACCTACGTGCATGCAGGGGCGAGGTCGGGCGGCCATCCTAGCTCTCCCTCCGACCCCCCTAACCACGACATTCACCGGCAACCAGCGAGGAGCATGCTGAGCCGAGGTCGACGAAGAACAATCCTTTGTTGATTTGAACATGTGACATGTCCCTTTATTGATTTGGGTCTGGCTTAGCCGACCCAGTAGAATCATTGACTAGGGGAGACAGCTATCGCACCACCGATAGAGACATCGAGTCTGACTCCCATTCCTCTCACGACCTTACGCCTCCTCCTCCTAACCCTAGAACGATCTGCGACAAGCCTGAGTGCGGCGTTGCGGTGACAAGCGACGGCCGGGCGGCAAGGTCTTGATCTTGACGCCATGGAGGTCGTATGCGGTGACAGGGCGCAGGACGGCAGGAGGCAGCCGAGAGTAGAGAGTGTAGACTGCAGCAGTGACTAGCGAATGAGCCGAGCAGGTGTGACTTGTGTTCAATAGAATCTCTCTTAGTGTGGTTCGTGTCTAATTTGCCTGTTTCATTGACTCGGTGTATGCCAAATTGCCAAAGCTTAGATAGATTACCACCAATAGCCAAGTATGCACGTGTGATAATTGGTCATAAAAGGTAAGCAATAGTCCCTACAAGTAGAAATTAACTATTTGTATATGACTTAGAAGATGCTAACTACCTAGCGAATAGCGAGTGGTGGGCGGCGGAGCAGAGATGCGGAACAACTGTGAGTGCGGAGATGCAAAATTAGGGGCATGGCGTCCAGCGAGGCGGTGACGGTGATGAGCCTTACAATGCGAAGACGGCTTGTGGCTTGGTCTATACCGCTCTAGCTAAGATTTAGTTCTAGATCCGCCACTACATGCATCGATTAATCTGTGCATCTAAAAAGTAATGACCACCAATCCAGGACTGAATGCTATGTATCCTTGTGGATGAAACCACTGTGCGCAGGAGCATCCAATCGAAAGATCTGTCATTTGTGCACCAGGCAGCGATAGCCAATAGCAAGCTAGTAGCTACAGTAAGAAATTAAGAAAGGTGCGTGGCGAGCCCACGCGCTAGTCACAGTAGCGCCCTAAGATTGAGGAGGGTATAACTGTCACGGTTTATTCTTCCTTATCCGATTTTTTTTTATTAATTAACTTTTTTTTGAATTTTATTTTAAAGTTAACCACCGGCGCACTTTATTTCTAATTCTGACCCCTTTGGTCACACCACCACCCGTGACGTGATAAAATAACACTGTCACGTCAGCCCATTTCTGGTCAAACAGTGTTATTTGGTCATGCCACAACCAGTGGCGTAACAAAAAGTGCTATTTTGGAGACTTATCCTGACGCGTGACAGTGTTGTTTTGTCACGCCACCACCCGTGGCGTGACCAAAGGGGGTTAGAATTGGAAATAAAGTGCGTCAAGGGGTTAACTTTACAATAAAATTCAAAAAAAAGTTAATTAATAATAAAAAGTTCTCCTTATCCATCCATGCCAGCATAGCACGAAGGGAATTAAGGGTATGTTTGAATGAAGATATGAAGTTGAATAGAATGAGATGGTACAAGATGAATGTGATAATCATGAATGGAATGATACAAGAGTGTGAGCCGAGGGCGGCAGGGCGGGTTCGCCGTGGCGGGGACGCTACGGAGGATGGAAGCAGACATGGGTGGTGGGGGAAGGAAGAGGGAGGTGAGGGGACCCTTGGATAGGAAGGAATTGGGGAGAAACTCATTGGACGAAGAATGGTAGCCGTGGCGGCGGGTTCCGACCAGGGTTGGGGAAGAAGACGGTATCCGGTTCTCCGATGGATGCAACATGAAATCGAGTAAGGGAAAATGTAGAGGAGGTCTTGGAACACATTTTGACACGAAAGGAAGGGGAGAAGCTCACCACATTCAACGGGGATGGCGGGGTGAGCGCAGAGGCCGGCGCGGTTGCTGGCTCATGTTGAGCTAGGTGTGGAAGAAGATGAGGGGGAGGGCAGCAGGGAGGTTGAGGGGGGCGAGGCGACGCTTGGGAGCATGTTGGCTCGGGCCGGGCTTCACCGGAGTAGCGACGTGGCTTGACGAGGCACGACGGCTGTGCGGGAGCTTGAGTGGCGACGCGGCTTGAGGCGAGCTCAGTGAGAAAGAAAGATGGGGAGGGAGGCCTGGGGGAGGGAGGCGATGACGCGACACGGGTAGTTGGGGCGGCAGTTGAGCAAGGGTGTTCAGGCGGCGTGCTACCTCAGTGGTGGCGTCGAGGCGAGAGCGAGAGCCATGTGGTTCGGCCGATTTTATTGAATGGGATGATACAACATAAAAGGGGAATATTCTCCTAAATTGAACCATCTCATCTGGGATCGTTTGGTACGACTCAACCGACCAAATGCTTAGATGAACTCATTTCTTGAACCGAACCATACCGTTTAGCTTCGTACCTCCATCCAAACACACATAAGACGACTGTTTCTCTCTCCAACTCCCCCTAATTTAACTCCTCAGTACTGAAAACCGGATAGCCTCGGTATGCAAAATCTTTGTGCTACAGATCGGATGGTGTGGTTGACCAACCCAGTTGTCCATCATACATCTGGGAAGATTACTCTTTTTTCTTTTCCTTTCAACTTCATTTGATTTTACTGTTATGTCTTGCAGCATACATGTTGTTTGTTTAAGCCAGAGACATTCCTTCCTTCCACTATCCCATGTAGACCTGTCCAAACACGGCACAACTGTTTAGGCCCAGCACGGCTAGTTAAATGAGTCATGTCGTGTCGGTCCGTGGCCTCAGCCATCGACCCAGGCACGACACGCTGAGTTCACGGGCTGTACCGTGCTGGCCTAGGCACGATTAGGCCAACGGGTTAGGTTGGCTCGATTAGCCATCTAGGCTGGAAAATTTTGAAAATTTCACTAGTACATACAGGCTCATCACAGACGGTTTTTGAACCGTCTGAATTTGTATGTCTGTGATAACAGTTGGTTATCACAGATGGTTCAAAACCGCTCGTGATATGGCATAACACGAGCGGTTTTTGTTGAAACCATCATGAAGGTATAGTATCACTGAGCGGTTTCCATTAAAAATACTCGTGATCGTAGAATATCACATACGGTTCTATTTACAAACCGTGCGTGATTTGAGACATATCATAGACGGTTAGGAAATAGAACCGTTTGTGATATTCTACGTATCACAGACAGTTTTTAATGGAAACCGTCTGTGATACTATACCTTCATAGACGGTTTCAACAAAAACCGTCTATGATAGGTCTTTATACCTAACTAATTTTACGGTTTGTAAATAGAACCGACATAACTTCACAGACGGTTTCAACAAAAAACCATATGTGATAGTTCATTATACCTAACTATTTTTTTTAATTTTTGGCTAGCCTGAGGAATTGCTAGCCATGCCCTCTGAAAACAAGCATGCAAAAAATAGATACATCACAGATAATCAATTGTTGACAACTCAAAGTGATCATTACTCAAAATAAATTACAAAAAAATTTGTTCAAGTATTGTCACTATAGTTACAATTGGATTACAATTGAATCAACTGTTTGCAGGTGGTTGAGAGGTGTCGACGGGGTGAAACTCTACGTCGGTGATGGAGTGAAACTCTCCGTTGGGGTTAATGATCTCTGTATTGATAAAGGCACAGAGCTTCCCTCGAACGTCCGTGATCTCTTTTGCAACGAGTGCATCTAAATCTATGATCAAGTCCTGTCTCTAGCAAGAGTAAAGTGGTAAGCATATATATTTAAATTTATAATTAGGAAAAATTATTTCGAGATTGACAAACCTCGGGATCCATCATCTTAGAAGTATGATTTGCTGCATATGATGGCAAACATAGAATGCACATAGCTGATCATTTTTTTGCTGGCGGCACTGCAAAAATATAATTACATATATATGTATAGTCAGTTCGAGACGCATTATTACGAAGTATGATATAGGATTATTGTGTTGTAGCGCGTACCAAAAATCGCGTCCTGTGTTGTAGTGTGGCGTTCGATCCCTTGTATGATCCTCCGTCGGTAACATAGGCGATGAACGACCTACATGATTCCAAAAAGTTGTCCTCGGCCATTTCAAATGAAGGAAGACTACAATAGAGTTATGTATGGAGGAAATGAGCATACCTATTGAGTATTCCTTGCACAAGGCTGAAATCGTGCTTTTTGCTGATTAGGGAATCAAGGTATATTACCTTGTTCCTCTTTGGTACAATGACTAAAAGGATCCAGTGGAACCTACTCATGTATGTCGCTATAGTCATTAAACCTAAGTTAAGTCTTTATGTATAAAGTACAAATGAAATTTATATAGCAAGAAGTGAAGCACTTACTCCTGGTTGAAGGGCACCACTATGTAGTCCTTGTCGTCTTGACGAAGCAATGCTGCTGTTATGTATTTCTCGACGAAGGATATGTCTTGTTCGATGGTTTGCATAGAGACCACGTGTGGGTCGAGGAAACCCACCGGTTCGGACCATTCCTGGGCTTTTTTCATCATGTATCTATACATAAGCAATGAGTTGTGATATTTATCGATATTACGTGAATGTAGAACTTGATTGTACACACTTACAGTATCCAACATCGTAGAAACGAGGCGTTGAGGGCAATGAGGTCAAATAGGTCATATAAGTCGTTGAAGGACATGACAAAGTGGCCTGACCCGTTTAAGAAATGCTTATCCGTGTATCTGACGGTGATTCCAGTATCGCACCTCTTCTCTTTGGTCTTTCGCACGTACCAGGCATGCAAAGCCTGACAACCTACCCCAGCGCAGGCTAATACTGTGTCGGTGGCCAACAAACTTCCAATGGAGTATTTCGAGGGCTTGGGAGGTGCCTTAATGTTCATCGATTTCGATTTGGCCTTAACGACTGGCCCGCTACACGTCTTCTTACGAGACGACTCGAGAACCGATACGACAGCACGCTTTTCTTGTTCCTTCGGCGTCTTCTCCACGGGAACTGATGAGGTGGCCTTCTGAGGCAAAGGATGAGGTGGAGTCATCGAGGTTCTTGTTAGAGAGGAATGGCCGTGTTGAGATCGCGACACTGCTGGGTCTAGGGCGATGTCCTTCTTGGGCCACTGGATAAAAGTGTGCATGTCATCCTCTAGTGTTCTGATGTCTTTGTTCAGGTGAATCTCCAGCGGGACAGCCATGGAATTGTCATGTACCATGTCCACCTGGACCCTAGCGTAACCCTGTGCCAGCTGGGCACCGTGCTGCACTGTCTATTCCTGGTATGGATACACCATCCTCTGCCCAGCCTCAATAGAAATGGATCCAATCATCCTCACTTAGAGCTTGCAGGGCGTCGGCTCCTACAAAATGATACATAATTAGCTAAGGCATCCTATAGATCTATCTTTGGTGTATTCCAGAGATGTACATTACCTTGATGTCGTCGATAGGTAATTGGATATCGACATGTTCAGAATTTGGAGTGGACGCAACGCTACTCCGATGTTGAGGAGGACTGGCTCCCAAAATAACAGGGGCAGCTTGCGACTAGTTGAGGAGTTGATTCATTTGATCCTGCAATCTTGTTATCTGTCCTTAAAATTTTGCAATAAGCATCTGTTCCAACCAGGCGTCGTGCTTGGCCTTGGATCTCTTCCTACTCCTATATGTGTCGGAGTCATGTCGGAATCCATCACCCCAAGTTACGTAAACCCCCATGCCTCGCATACAACCCAGATGCTCCTTGTTTCCTAGGGCCGTAGATAGTATATCTTTCTCCCTGTCTGCTTGGAAGGAGCCTTGAGAAGATTCGGTAGTCAATGTATGCTGCAAGAGGTCATCATGTTATTATAGACACTACAAATTTATGGACTTATTAACAACTAGGTAGTTCGACATATCTACCAGACATCGGGACACTGCCTCGTCTGCCGGGTTTGTGAAAGAGATGTCGCTCAAGACGAGACTTTTGCCCTCGCTTTTAACCAAATTTTAGGGCACGCTTGTCTCGTGATCCCAAAGAATGGCCCTTGCGTTGCTCGTCCACCGCCCATTCCGTGGCTTTACCAAAGATACCCAAAATGCCGAGTCTGTAGGGGTGAGTGTTTTGTGCCTAAAGAGCTTTGTGCGCCGCACTTTGCTCCTGAAATTCAGTTGTCGTCTTCATAGCCACAAAGACGTCCCATATTTATCACGACAAGAATTGATACTTCGTGAAGGGCGTCCGACCCGTGTTCATGTACTTCGTGACAAGCGTGCTCTTGAAGGTCCTCTACGCATGATACATCACGAGCAATGCCTGCCGTTCCACGCGTGCTTGGTCTGCTTCTGGGATAGTGAACGAGGCTGAAAGTTCTTTCCACAGCTGGCCTCTCTGTACGTCCGTCAAAGACTTTCAGCTCGGTGTGGTGAAAGGGACCCGTTCCCTTGCAAGTATCCCGCAGATGGTCCGGAATCTCGCCGCTGCTATCTTCAGACTCAGAGGGACCCCAGAGGCACTGACCTCCGTGATGGTCAGTCGGCCCGTAGGCAATTTCGATATTCCTCTACCATCTCGCCTACGTATCACTTCTGTCGGACATCCAGACGCATTCGGCAACGTCGATGCCGACGGTGAAGACGGTGCAGAAGCCATCTCGCTTACTTGCTATCTATATAAGTTACCCAACCAATTAACTAGAATTGCCTTGTAAACACATTAATTATATAAACAAATAGAAGTTACCCATTGAACTTAAATATAGAATACGTAGTAAAGAAAATAGAAGTTACCCAAATAGTGAGTTGTGAGAGTGTAGGGGATAAGGGGAGGGTAGTATGGTCATGCACAGGGCAAGGCAAAGAGTCACAGCCGAAAGCCTCAACATTAACATAAAAAATGCATCAATAAATAGCATAAAGCACAGATGATTGATAATAGTGTATGCTCTCAGAAGAGTTGCAAAAGAACACGTCTTTGCCATCTCAACCCTATTGTCTGTACTCTTCATAAAGTAAACATGTCATTACAAATTCAAAATTTGAGCTCTAAATAATACTTTCTTTGAATCATCAAATGACCTCAAAATCAAAAGATCACAGAGTAAACTTTTCGGTCAAACAGGAACCAATGTTGATTATACACGAACTTCATATTACCAACAGACTTGAAAAGCCTTAGTGCAATCAATACAAAGCACAAGATCGAGAAGCTCGCTACTTGGACAATGTAAGGTCTAACCAACAGATCGCTAGTAACCACTGTGAGCCAAAATGCTTTACAACTAGTTCAAGATGACAAATGATAAGTAACAAAGTAGAGCTCAAATATGAATTGATTATCGGTTCAATTTCCGTATTTGACCATCTTCATCATAGAGCATAAGACCCACCATCACCCTCGATGCACAAGAACACCCACTATGGCCATAATGTCATCATATCTAGCACAAATACCATTAATATTGAAGAATTTGCACATAATATGGAAACATATTTTATACAAAAAAAATAGAAGTTACCTAACCAATTAACTAAAATTGCCTTGTAAAAATAGAAGTGCTATATATAATTAACATTCTTTTGTTCATTCAAGCAAATATAAACAACATATACATATGAAGTATCTCCATGTCATTTAAAATGAATAATATGATGAATGCAAAGGATTTAACCTTTGTAATCTCAGTACATCAGGACTGCTAGTAACCACCAGAATAGAGCAATGATATCAAGATAATCACAATATCATTTCAGAATTTGAAGCCAATCCAGCACATAAGTATATAGCCAAAGTGATGCACAAACGTAATATAGGAATACTCACATAGAGGATTGCCGCATAAGAACCTCAAACAAAGCATGCATGGAATCAATATAGTAAAGCAAAATAAGAAGCTAAAACTACAAGAAAGGTTGCAATACTCACAGTGCAAGGAGGAGACCGGTGCAGGGAAAGAGGCCGACGCGGGGAGGAGGACGACGCGGGGCAGGAGGTCGGTGCAGGGGAGGGGGCTGTGGGGAGGAGGCTGGTGTAGGGGAGGAGGCCAACACGGGGAGGAGGACGGCGTGGGGAGGAGGCCGGTAGAGGGAGGACGCCGACACGGGGAGGAGGCCGCGCGTCGAGGCGGCGGTTGCGTCGTCAATGTCGGGGACGACGGCATTGTCGATGTCGGGGGCGGCGGCGTCAAGGTCGGAGGCGGTGGTGTCGGGGCTTAAGGGGAGGTGAACGGGTAAACCCTAGAGGAGGTGAACGAGCGAGAGCTTAAGGAACCGTTGAGAGATTAAGGGGCTAAGGGCACTGGGGAGATGAACGGGCGAGCCCTAGGGTTATGAAGGGATATCACAAACGGTTCTATTATGGAACCGTCTGTGATAAAGAATCACAGACAGTTCCATAATAGAACCATCTGTGATAAACTCATATCACATCACAGACGGTTCTATTATGGAACTGTCTGTGATTCCTTATCACAGAACCGTCTGTGATAACCTGATGAAAATTCCTATCCACATGAACCTGATGACAAGTCTCTTTGTTTTCCTGCGCAATGCATGTGTCTCTTCGTCTCACGATTGCACCAACGTCACTACGGCTCCCAAAGTATCTCTTCGTCTCCCGCTCCGGCTTTAGTACTTGTTTTATAAATAGATATCCCTTCGAAAGGATTTCTCACGAACCTCCTTGATCCCCTTTCTCCACAAACTCCAAATGGCTTCCCTCTCGTGCCTACCAGATTTGCCTACATTGTGTTTGTTTACTCAAGACCTCTCCGTGCCGCACCGCCCAAGCTGCGAACAAGCCTTCTATTCGCAATGTCATCCATTGTAGGCCCTCCGATCTACCAGAGACCATAGCGGCCATCATCTGTCGACTGGAGCTCCTCCTCAGACGGACCAATGTGAGGGTCTGCGGCATCTAGCGAATAAACCTCATCGTGGAGATCGTCTAATGGAACTACTTGGTCCGCACCAAGGATGCAGCCCGGAGAGTCGAGGACGACATCCGAATTGCAGGAGAGCGGGTCGACCTCGCTGAGATGGAGGAGACCAGGGTTGATGGCCTCTGGGCTATATGGGGCTTGGTTTCGGAGTCCGAATGGCTACAAGCGCGAATCGAGCGTGCAAGGTCGCAAGTGGAGGCGTTTGATCTAACAGTCGCTGATCCCGCCACCACTAAAGCCGACGAGAAGGCTTACGAAGATTTGAAGGCTAAGATAGGATCACTAATCCTTTTTATCGTCTGTGTTGTAAAAAGGATACAGTCTTTTTATTGTCTGTTTATTACAAGTGCATAATATTATCATTCCACATTATAATGAAGTCCACATTGACATTAAAATCAGAGATGACAAATCCATAACATATGACAATTCCACATTGACATCAAAATATATAAGAGATTACAAGTCCATAACACATGGCAAGTCCACATTGACATGTCTCATGTTATGAAATAAATTACAATGGAGTAAATTCTTAATTAAAATATAGCCCTTCGTGATGATCGACACGCATATAGCTAGCTTCCTCACTGGTTTCTTCCTCGATCCTGATGCTGTCTTGTCAGACCTGGGAGTAACACCCTAAATCCTCTGTGCATTTCTGAACTAGTCCCATGATCGCCATAGTTCACACAAAGAAATGATATGGTAACATCCATAAATCGCTCAATTATATTAAAAATCAACGGAGTTTATTACAAAAGAGGCTTACAGGCCAACAATAAAGAACACAGTAGAAGACGAAGAAGTAGTGGAGTCGGTGATTCGCCACGAGTAATCGATCGAGGTAGCGACCTAGTCGTCGAGATCCACACCGATAGCAAAATCCTTCTCCTCTGAAATTTATTTGCATAAAACAAGGATGAGTACAACTACTGTGCTCACAAGTTACACCCAATAATAGAGTTAATGCATGTATGGATGTAACAAAGGATGGCTTATAGGGTTATTTGTGCAAAAGCAATATTTGACAATTTAAATACAATACTAAGTTCAAAAGCTCAAAATTTTCAATTACTAAAATTGGGTTTTAAATGAATTGATAAAGCTAGTGTAGGCACCAACCTAACAACAACATAAACACGGGCACCAACCCGGGGCTTCAACCCATAACTTTTCTCATGGACACCCATCCATGTCAAAACTATTTTACAAAATTATTTTGAAATCAAAACCAAGTCTAACTTTGAGTGGCTTTGCCAAGCATGTCCATGACTGTGGACATGGCTATTTGAATAGTTTTACACTCTGCAGAAGTTGTACAACTTTACCCACAAGACACGAGTTCTCTAGTTTGTTTGGCATCCGTCGATACCACTGCTCACTACCTTAGGTAAGCATTCTAGAGCACGTGACGAGGCCTTTACAAAGCGCCATTCCACCCTAATCCCCCCTCGCTAAGGTTTCGCTCCCTTTGGGTTGCAACCCGCAGGATTTGAGCCCCCTCTTGCGCCAGGTGGGACTAACGTAGGTCATAACATGACTACCCACCGCATCTGAAGGGAACGACCATGGCGGAACATTGCAAATTACTTAGCCAAGTCTGTCCCATACCAGACTTGTGGTGGTACAATAAGGCGTAGCAAAGGAACGCTCGAATACCGGTCCTTAACTGACTTGGGCAACTTCCAAAAACCCTGGGTCACAATCCTACCTAGATTGAAGCCGTGCATAAACCTGCACCCACCAATCATCCATGTTTGCCCAAGTCCGAACCATCATTTAATTTAATTTTATTTTTCAAATCATTTTAAAACTCCCATGATACACCAATGCCATGGATACAATTTAAGCAACATTTGATTTTTGGCTGAAATTCCCCAAATCAAATATTTCGGGTCTAAGCATGGCTAAGCATAGTTTTTCTCAAAAAGATCCCAGTTCATACTATCGTATCAACTAGGTTTTATCTAGGGTGACAATATGTTTGATTCAATATCAAAATTGGCCTTACAAAGGATTTAGGCATAACTATAAATTTAAAACAGGAATTTAAATAATTGGATAAACATAAGCATGCAGTAATAATTTAAAACAGAATTTAAATAATTTAAAATAATGAGATCAAACATGATCAAAGATGTAACTTGCCTTGCTCAATTAGTTGCTCTCAAACGGCGTCGAAATCTGACTCTCCGAAGTCGTCGAAATCTATACACGAAAATAAGCCAAATTCAAATGAAGATTCAAATGAACTCCAAATTCAATAATTTTAGTTTAGTTAGCTATATCTTTAATTTAGATGAATTTAGAAATTTGAATCGATGAAGTCGGAGTTCGTATGAAGGAGAACGAACTCCGGGAAGTTTATAATTCACATGAAATGATGAATAATAGGATTTCTAGAATTTCAGAATTATTTTTGTGAAGGAAAACTGGAAATTGGCCATGACACGTGGGCCTTGCCATGTCAGCGCCACACGGGCATGAAGGCAGAGCTGGCAATGACACGGTGGCGCCATGTCAGCGAAAATGGCGATGTGGCCGTGAGGTGGCAGCGCCACGTCGGCTTAAAGCCGGCGGCGGCTCGGTGACCACCTCGCTAGCGAGGGACAGCCTGACAGCGTCTGGCGAGGGGCACGATCGCAAGAGGGGAGAAAGGGGAACGCGGTGCTCACCAATGCGCGAACGGGCGCATAAGCTGGCTTGGCGAAAGCGTAATCAAGAATGGCGAGATCGGCTTGTGGCAGCGATGGCGATGCAACGGGTCTCTGGCGAAGGCGAGGTGTGCACCGGGTCGGCGTCGTCATGGCGATGTGGAGGAAGGGGTCGGCGGCGACGAGACGGCTTGGACGGTGCCGGAGACAAAGAAGAAAGGGCGCTTGGCCGGAAATCTTCAACAGCGAAATACGGCTAAACCGAGAGGGGAGAGGAGGAGTGGGTGGTGGGAATGAGATGAGCAAGGAAGAGGGCTCCCGGGGCTCCCTTTTATAGGGCATGGGAGTGGCCGGGGGAGGAGATCATGGTGCGGGTGAACATGGTGGCCGTTGCGGGATCCGGCGAGAACGGGGGCGAAAAGATGGGATCAAGGGAGGAGTGGGGGCGGTGGAGATCGTGGGCTTGACCGCGCACGCGCGTGCGAGAAGCGAGGTGCTTGGCGTGGCGTTGTGGAGCTTCAAATGGCCAGCAATGGCGGCGGCTCGGTTGCATCCGTGCGAAGAAGGGGAGGAGGAAGAACGGTCAGGCGGGCCCACATGTAAGAAAGGTGGAGAGGGTGACGAGTGGGGCCGGGGTAAGAGAGAGAGGGGGTGGAGCGGGCGGGCCGACTTGGGCCAGAAAGAGGAGATTCGGCCCAAAACAGTCAAAGGGCTTTTTAATTGATTTTTCCATTTAAATAATTCTAGTAATTCATTTAAGCTTTAGAAAATAGTAAATAAAATCCAAAAATTCTAGAAACATTCACAGAAATTCCTAGAGTTATTTTAGACTTAATAAAATTATTTCCAACTTAAAGTTGGCTTTTAATTTTGCAAATAAATTATTTTGGCTTTAAAATATTTAGGAAAAGCTTTTAAAATTTCCAGAAATTAATTAAATTTTTATTTTTCAATTTAAATCAAATAAAGCTTCAAAGACTTCAAATAAATTTTATTTTTGACTTTTTAAAACTTCAGAAATTCAAATAAAGCCATAAAACTCTTTCAAATGTCGTGAAATCCAACAAAATAATAACTTTAATTAATTTTTAAATTGGTAACAGCACTTGGGATGTTACACGTCTCCAAAAGGAGGCAAGTCATCAAATTGATTGTACTCTTCCTCATTCACGACATTCTTAACTCCAATAATCCTTCTTTTTCCATAAAGAACTACGTGTCGGTTCTTATTTGCCGGTCTCATTACATAAAAAACTTGAATAACTTGCTTAGCTAGTACGCGAATGGTTCGCCCTTGTATCCGACACGCTTGAGGTCCACAAGAGTGACGCCTGCACTTGTCAACCTTCACACCTTGCGAAGTTTAACCCAATGGCATCAAACAGGTGATCTTGAAAAGTACGTAGTCGAGCTCCCAAATCTCCTCTATGAACCCATAGTAGGAGTTCAACCCACGTGGCCCGCGGTATTGAACTGCTCGTGAAACGCATCTATGCGACACCATCGCTCGGGTCAGGCTCTTCCTATCTGGAAATGTCAGATAAAATGTGTACCCATTTATGTCGTATCCTTGCCATGTCACAATTGTAAATTTTGGCCCTTTTGCCAACCATAGCAGCGTATCATCACTTGATGACCTCCTAGTGAATTGCACCTTTAACCATTCGTTGAACCGACGGTTGTGCTCTCTCGTGATCCAAACCTCCGACCGGTCTGGATTATGTTGGTGTACCATGTCTTTGTGCTCGTCAATGTACGGGGACACTTGGTTCATGTGTTGCAAGACCATGAAATGGGCTTGAGCATACGTATCCAGATCAGGAGTGAATGATTTCCTTCCGATGGTCTCGATACCCTCCAGTCTCCCCTCAAGGCGACATAGAGGCACACCTATCGATTCCACGTGAGCCACGTAGTTGACGCAGGACTCAATGACCTCTTCGGTTGCATAACCTTCGATGCTGCTGCCCTCCGGTCGAGATCAATTCCGTACATAGGACTTGAGAATTTCCATGTACCTCTCGAACGGGTACATATGACGTAAGAACACAGGGCCGTATAACTTTATCTCTTTCACAAGGCGAGCAATGAGATGGACCATGATATCGAAAAAGGACGGAGGGAAATACATCTTAAGATGACATAGAGTCATCACCACCTCGGCCTGCAGAGCATCTAGTCCTTGGGGATCGATGACCTTCTGAGCAATTGAGTTAAAGAAATAACATAGTCTCAAGATTGCCACTCGAACCTTGTTCAGCAAGATACTCCTAATTGAAATAGGAAGTATTTGTGTCATCAGCACATGACAATTATGAGACTTCATACCAATTAATTTCAAATCTTCCACAGAAACAAGTTTCTTAATGTTAGCGGAGTAACCAGATGGAACTTTCACACCATACAAGCTTTGGCATAGTTCATTTCTCTCGGCCTTGGGCAGAGTGTAGCAAGCTAGGGGAAGGTACGTTTGTCCTTTATCGGGCTCTTTCGGTGCTAACTCGATCCTTATGTTCATATCAACCAAGTCACACCATGCGTTAACACCATCCTTTGTTTTGCCACTAATGTTTAGTAAGAGACCAATCAAGCTATCGCATACATTCTTCTCCACATGCATGACGTCGATGTAGTGGCGAACTTCTAAGTGCTCCCAATAAGGCAAGTCCCAAAAAATTGACCGCTTCTTCCAGATGTTCTTCTGATAGGATCTTAATTTACGTCCCTTCCCAAGCACAACATCTATATCCTTAACCATATCATAGACCTCTTTCTCTCTAAAAGCTCTTGGAGCTGAACCGTCCTCCTTATTTCTGTCGAATTGTTTCTTCATCTTATGGTATGGGTGACTCCTGGGAAGGAATCTACGGTGACGCATATACACAGTTTTGCGTGAGTTGTTCAGCCACACACTCTCCGTGCCATCTAAGCAGTGCGGACAGACTTTGGCTCCTTTTGTACTGAAGCCTGACAGGATACCAAGGGTAGGAAAATCATTGATGATGTAGAACAACATGGTGCGTAAAGTGAAGTTCGCTCGTTTGTACGCATCCCATACTTGTACCCCTTCGTTCCACAGTGTCACAAGATCTTTCAGCAATGGTGCTAGGTACACATCAATATCATTCTCAAGTTGCTTCGGCCCTTGGATAAGTAATGACATCAAAATGTACTTTCGCTTAATATACAGCCAAGGAGGAAGATTGTACATACATTGATTGACGGGCCAGGTGCTATGTCGGCTGCTCATGTTACCGAAAGGATTCATTCCATCTGTACTCAACCCTAAACTTATGTCCCTCAGTTCCGCACCGATCTCTTCAAAGTTCTGATCGAAGTTTCTCCACTAGGAAGAATCAGCAGGGTGTCTTAGCTTTCCATCTTTCTTACGCTCCTCCAAGTGCCAACGCAACAATCTTGCCTCCTTTGGGTTTGCAAACAAACACTTCAAACGTGGGATCACAGGCAGATACCACAACATCTTAGCAGGAGGTCCTTGCTTCACCTTATCAGTATTCTTACTCTTGTATCAGGATGCTTTGCACATGGAATATACATGCATGTCTGCATACTCTTTACGGTAGAGGATACAATCGTTCGGATATGCATGTATTCTTTCTACTTCCATCCCCAATGGACAAAGAACCTTCTTTGCTTGGTACGTGGTGCTGGGCAACACATTTCCCTCCGGAAGGATGTCTGCTAGAATACCTAACAACGCCGTGAAACTCTTGTCGGACCAACCATTGCTTGCTTTCAATTTCAGCAGTTCAAGCACGGTTGACAACCTTATGTATTCCAGCTTGCAGCTAGGGAATAAAGGTCTCACCAAGTCCTCCATTAAGCCATCGAATTTACAAAAATCTCTCTCACTGTAGTTCTCTTCTGCATCGCATAGCATCTGATCTAGATTGTCATCGTGCGACCTATCCTCATCAAAAGCACACTCCACATCCGGCATATCATTGACTTCCTCCGCGGTGTCGTCATTATTAACTTCTTCTATAATCTGCTCTTCATCGTGACTGGTCCAACATATATACCCTTTTTTGAAACCCCTTCGAATCAAGTGCACTTCGATTTGCGCCGGGTTATTAAACATCTTCAGATTATCGCAATCAATGCACGGACAGTACATAAATTTTATCCCCTTCTTCAACATATCTTGCTCGGCGGTTCTTCTAAAAGCAAACACACCATTAATGTACTCTTGACTCACACGGTTCACACCGTACATCCAGCTTCGGTCTATCTATACTATGCATGTAACAAATTAGTGTCAAATTAGATTAATAAACCGCAAGTACGTACTCTTCCTATTTACCAAACATACTTAAATTGATTAGCGATTAATTTATAGCAAACGTAAAGGGTTATAAATCTTTACCCTCAGAGCTCACGACGAAAATACCAAATATCTCTCGGGAATCCTCTCCTTCTCCTTCTCCTCCCTTCCTCTCCTTCTCCTCCCTTCCTCCACTACTACATAAAAGGTCTTCATAGACGGTTCAAAAACGTCATTACAGATGGTTTCCGGAGCCGTCTGAGTTTATGGGTCGCTGATGACATGAGGTCATCATGCATGCTTTTGGAACCGCTCAGTGATGCATGATATCACGTATGGTTATTAACTCGTAACCGCTCGTGATATCGACTACTATCACGATTTCGGTTTGTATATAGAACCATCTGTGATATCGATCTATCATGAGCGGTTCGTGTTTAGAACCATCTGTGATATATATATATATATAACCTCCAAGCAATGACGTTGTGCCTTTAAAACCGACTTATATATATATATATATATATATATATATATATATATATATATATATATATATATATATATATATATATAGTTTATAATTGACCACTTTAGATGTGAGTCAGAGGATGACATCGATTGCCACGAGCAACCTCATTGAGCCACTTCAAGAAGATAGAAGTGGCTTCATGTATCATACAATTTTTTAGATGTCAAGTCCAATTACCTATCGACTTGATATCCGTGTTAATTGTATGTCCACGCCACTTCCTTGCAAAAGTGCATTTCTTGAACTTGCGTGCTTAATGAGATTGCCCGTGGTAGTCAGCCTCTATCCTCCTCACGACCCAATCAAAGGTCAGACTACAAACGATAAGATATATATATATATATATATATATATATATATATATATATATATATATATGAAGCCGGTTTTAAAGGCACAAGCAGTACCAACGCTGGAGGTTTTATAGAGAAGAGATCAGAATAGAATGGTAGGACGATATCGTGCACTGGACACAAATCTGAAAAGTTAATTGCAGCCAAGCCCCATCCGAACCACATTGATCCCATGTAAGCTAACCAAGCAGAAAGAAGCAGCATAAAAAACCCTCAGTACCCATCAGAGAGCATTAACCGAACCCACCATTTTGCCCCCCATTCATTTTTGTCAATCTAAACCCACGGCATGAACTAAGCACACAGAATTAATGTACATACACCAATAGCCCTTAGTTTACATCACAGAGCAAGGGGACTATTAATATGAACTAAATATCAATTCAATTTCAGCATAAGACTATTAACATCATTACATCACAGAGCCAGGGGACTATTAATATGAACTAATTATTAATTCAATTTTAGCATAAGACTGTTAACATCATTACATCACAGAGCAAGGGGATTAATATGAACTAATTATCAATTCAATTTCAGTATAAGACTATTAACATCATTGAGCAGTTCAAACCCGGCCACCACACCAGTAGTAGCCCTCGGCATCCATCGCAGAGCACTAGCCATTTTCATCACAGAGCAAGGGGGGTAGAGATAGAGAGGAGTAAGGTAGGGTGATACCTCAAGACAACAAGAACCACGGTGGCAACCCCACCACCAAAGACAACCTCATCCATCTCCTTCACCTTGCATAAATCACACAAACATCGAGACACAACTTAAGGCTCAAGCATCAAACTCAATAAAAGACATTAAGCTAATAGATCTAGAGGAGAATAGAGGAGGATGGGAAAGCAAAGCTTGGCAGGCCCGAGTCGCAGGAGGCCGAGCAGAGAACCAAGCCATGGCGGCGCAGAGACACGCGGGCCAAGCCCGGTGGCAGGTGGCGGCGTCACCGTAGTTGTGGCACGATTTGAAACTACACAAGACACTACTATCGTGACGAGTGTCTTGTGCGCAAGGCAGAGCGGTGTCACAACCCATGGGCGACAGCGATGGGGTCGGCGGCGATGTCGAGGTGGGAGGAACTGACGAGAGTAAATGCGCTGGGGAGTGACGAGTTAGGGCGAAGCGCAAAACCCTAGCGACGCCGGGAGTGACGAGAGTTAGGCGGGGCGAAACCCTAGCGGGGGCTCCTACCGATAAAGATACTTATCATAGACGGTTCTATTATGGAACCGCTCGTGAAATGGTTTTTTTATAAAGTATATTTATCTTGTATATACACTTACATGAAATGAAGAAATTACATGTTTATATGTCAATTTTGTCATTTAAATACTTACTGAAAATTTTGCTTTAACTATATACTATATATATATATATATATATATATATATATATATATATATATATATATGTATATATATATATATATATATATATGTATATGTATATATATATATATA